>CAWUFW010000279.1:3590310-4939215 GCA_963921515.1 Calotriton arnoldi
CCACACAGCTGGATTGCTGAGAGTGGTCCAAGACCATGCCCCCTTTTTACACCACTCTGCAAACGTGCCGCCTGGCGCACTGCTGCTCAGGGGATGAAGTCCTCTTTAGTCCTGAGGTTCTCAGGACACAAGAGGACCTCATCGCCCCACCAGCAGTGCTCCAAGAGGCGTGTTTGCAGAGTGGTGTAAAAAGGGGCATGGCCTCAAACCACCTCTCAGCAATCCCACTGTGTGGGGCTTACTGGAGGTACCTGGTGGGCTAGTTGGCCCCCAGGGACCCTCAGGGACCCTCAGGATTCAAGGGGACTTAATCCCCCAACTTAGAACGCGCCAGGAGGCGTGTTTGCAGAGTGGTACAGGGAGGGGGTGGGGCCTCCGGCAAGATGCCGGCTTTTCTTTTTTTTTGTTTTTGTTAGACGGGGGGCTGTATGGCCCCCCTTCTCAATATTTCTTTTCTTTTTTTTTTTCATTTTGGAGGGGGCCGTGCGGCTGCCCTCCTGAGGCCTTTATCGGCCCCGGGGACCCCATCCCCCGGGGCATTGCCTCGTTTTTGTTAAAAAATTATTAAATATTCGGGAGGGGGGCTGCATGGCCCCCCTTCCCTGGGCCACTTCTGGCCCCGGGGACCCAATCCCCCAGGGCCTGGCCAGTTTTTTATTTTGGAGGGGGGCCGCGTGGCCCCCCTCCTGAGGCCAATTATGGCCCCGGGGACCCCATCCCACGGGGCCTGGCCAGCCCTCTTTTTAAAAAAAAAAAATTTGGGAGGGGGCCGCGTGGCCCCCCTCCTGAGGCCAATTATGGCCCCGTGGACCCCATCCCTGTGGCCAGCCTTCCGTTTAAAAATAAATAAATCTAAGGGGAGGGGGGCCGAGTAGCCCCCCTCCCGGGCCACTTCTAGCCCCGGGGACCCCATCCCCCGGGGCCTGGCCTCAGCGTTAGGGACCGTGGGGGGAGCCCCAATGCCCCCACAGTCCCTGCCGGCTCCACACCTCCTGCGGGAGCCGGCATTGCTTTTGGGCAAGGGGAGCTGCTAATATGCAGCTCCCTTTGCCCAAAAACAATTCTGCTTTGCTTCTTGGAAGCGAGAGCAGGTTTTCTGCTCTCGCTTCCAAGAAGCAAAGCAGTGTTTGCTAAGGCAGGCCGGAAGCCATGCTCCCGCCCTGCCATAGCAAACGGCAATGTCCCGGGGGTGGGCACCCCAGTACAGTGCAGGAGCCGGCCCTGGGGGATGGCGGTCCCCAGGGCCATAGAGGGCTCCAGGAGGGGGGCCGCGTGGCCCCCCTCCCAACTGATTTAAGCCCCGGGGAGGTGGTTGTCCCCGGGGCCGGGGGTCTGCTATGGACCCCCGAATTTACATATTCAATGCCCCGGGGAGGTGGTGGTCCCCAGGGCAGTGTGGGGGGGCTCGAGCCCCCCACACTTAGGTTTTGGAAGTAGCCCCGGGGAGGTGGTGGTCCCCCAGGCTGCGGGGGCCGTGTGGCCCCCCCACATTTCAATCATGTAGCCCTGGGGAGGTGGCAGTCCCCAAGGCTTGGGGGGGGCCCGCGAGTCCCCCGCGCCCTCATATGTAAATGCCCTGGGGAGGTGGTGGTCCCTGGGGCCACGTGAGGGGCAGGAGCCCCCCCACGCATTTTTGTTAAAAAAGCCCCTGGTGAGGCCGCATGCCCCCTGCATATGATTAACTAAGCCCCAGGAGGTGACGGTCCCTGGGGCTGCGGAGGCCCCAGCGGGCCCCTGCTAATTTAAAGGATATTGCCCCCGGGACCTGGCCCACCCGGGGGCTTACGGAAAACAAAGTGCGGGTATGAATTTCGGCCAGATTCGTGCACCCAGATGCAAATTCGGCTAATTTCTTTTTTTTTAAATTCTTTTCTTGGCCCTGGGGGTCCTTGTGGGACCCCCTGAGCAGGCCTAGGGGGTCAGGGTGTTTCTACCCTGCCCCCTTTTCTTTTTTTCTACTGTTTTCTTGTGACTCGGTTACCAAGTCACAAGATGGCTGCCAACATATTCTGGTTTGGAGTGTTGGCAGCCAATCAGAATGAAGCACGTGCTCGGGAGGGTTCGCGAATCCTCCTCGGCGCTCAGATATCGATATTTTTATTTTTTTAATTTCTCAAGAACTACTGAACGGATTTACACCATTTTAGAAAAAGCACGCTTTCTGCACCAAGGCCTACCTTTTTGCCAAATTTGGTGTAATTCCGTTCAGCAGTTCAGGCTGTAGCTTTGTCTAAAATTCCTATGGAAATTAACATGGGGAAAACGCATTTTGGGACCCTCCTTTTTTCTCGGCCCCCACTTGACGAATCACCCCGAAACTTTTAAGACAGGAGCTGACCTGAGTGAACCATTAGTTTGGAACATTTCATGAAGATTTGTCAAACGGCGCCAAAGATATTGGCAAAAGAAAAAATGCTTTTTGAATAGAAACAAGGTCCTAACTATAACTACCTAAAGGCGACCACCAGTAGGTAATATATATATATATATATATATATATATATATATATATATTAGCACGTTTCTGCAAAGTTTTCGAAAAAGGCTTCTGCCGAAACGCATCGTTTTAGTGAATAAATAAATCCATTTATGCTGTCTGGAGGTGTGCCGCAGTGATTTTTTTTTGGACTTCCAAGAATTGCCAAAACGTACTAATTTAAGATGGAGGCTACTGCCGTCGCGTGCACCGGTACTGCTGGAGGGAGAACGGCAAGGAGCAGCACACTGGTGTATCTTCAATATATATATATGTATGTATATATATATATATTCACTGAAAAAACCATAGGTTTTAGGGACAGTTATAGTTAGTTGGACATTTCACTCGTACAAAACCATAGAAATTCCCCCGTTATAGTTAGTTCAGCTAACTATAACTCGCGCCCCGCAATGCACTGCTGATGACGTCACATATTACATCACTCATGACATGGTCAGTGACATCACTGATGACATCACTGATGACATCTCAAATGACATCACTGATGACATCATCCAGTGACTGTGTGTTTCTGTAAAGTTTAAATATGTTTAATATATATAGGGAAAGGCGTATTGAAGAATGAGTGGGTGTATAAGTGTCTGAATGGATGATTTAGTACATGAGTGACTGACTCTACAAGTGAGTGATTAAATGTATCTTACTGAATGCATGGGTTAGTGACTAAACTGTGTGAATGTCTGTATTCGTCTGTCTGTTGGTTTGTAAGCGGCTGCATGGCTTTCTGAATAGCTACATGAGTGTCTACATGGGTTATTGATTGATTGTCTGAGTATCTGTATGGGTGCCTGAGTGTTTGTGTGGGTGGGGTGTGTGTGACTCTGTGCATAGATGTGTGAGTTGGTGATTCACTGGGTGCATGGTTTCAAGAGTGCATCTGTGATGGACTGTATGGGTGGGTGAGTGTGTGTATGGGTGTGTTAGTGATTGAATGTATATCTCAGTGGTACATGTGTGAGTAACTACATATGTGAAAGGCAGTATATATGTGTGTTGGAGAATATAAATGGCTATAAGTGAGAGTGTGTGATTGTGAGAGTGGCTGTATGGATGAGTGTGTACTTGTATCAGTGATTGTATAAGAGTGTAAGAATGTGCTAGTATTTGTATGAGTAAGTGAGCTGGTGTGTGTATAACTGTATAGGTGAGTAAATGGGTGTGTGATTAAGTTTTTTGCATGACTGACTAGGTGTGTGAGTACCTCTATGGATGAGTGGCGGTGTGTGAGTGTTTATATAGGTGTATGAGTGCATATGATAGTCCTGTACTGAGTGACTAAGTATGAGTGACTGTACGGGTGAGTGAGTGGATGTGTGTGTAGACCTAAGAATCAGTGAGTGGGTATGTAGTTTTTGGTGTTGGAGTGTCTATGGTTTTGAGAATGGCAGTCTGTAATTTAGAGTGGGTGTATCAAAAGTTATATTAGGGTGTGAGAAGATGCATGAAATTATCACATGGATGATGTCATCAGTGATGTCATTTGAGATGTCATCAGTGATGTCATCAGTGATGTCACTGATCATGTCATGAGTGATGTAATATGTGACGTCATCAGCAGTGCATTGCGGGCGCGAGTTATAGTTAGCTGAACTAACTATAACGGGGGAATTTCTATGGTTTTGTACGAGTGAAATGTCCAACTAACTATAACTGTCCCTAAAACCTATGGTTTTTTCAGTGAATTTCAAAGGTTTTTAAATGCTAATTTCTAACTATAACGTGTCTGAAACCTATGGTTTTTTCAGTGAATTTCAAAGGTTTTTAAATGCTAATTTCTAACTATAACGGGCCTGAAACCTATGATTTTTTAAGTGAATTTCAAAGGTTTTTTTAAATGCTAGTTTCTAACTATGCCTACAGAGGTAGGACATGTGAAGAAAGAAGAAAAAACGCACAGAAAGAAGCAAAAGATGTGCAGAAAGAACCAACAGAGGAGCAGAAAGAGGCCTTGTTGCAAAATCATCCTGTGCCCACAACTTTTTCAGACGGGTACTGGTGGTAACTGACTCTGACTAACCAGAGCCAGTGCTATGCTAAAAGACACTTAGAATACAGTGAAAACACCTACATACACTAGGGAACACTATGCGTTGGGGTACCCCTGTGATTAGCATGACCTCCTCTGCAAGTCCCTAGTACATAATAGGGCAGGGGGATTAAAACTACCTCTTAAAACGCACTACAGGGCACGTTTGCACAGTGGTGAAGGGAGGGGGGGCCTGAGGTGACATGTGTGCAAACGCACCCCGTGGCGCGTTTTAAGTTGCGGGATTAAGTCCCCTTGAATTCTGAGGGTCCCTGGGGCCCAACTAGCTCCCCAGGTACCTACAGTTAGGACCACAGAGCTGAGTTGCAGAGAGGCGTTCCGAGGCCACGTACCTTTTTCACCTCTCTGCAACGCAACTCTGTTGTGCTTACTGAAGGTACCTGGTGGGCTAGTTGGCCCCCAGGGTCCCTCAGGATTCAAAGGGAATTAATTCCCCAACTTAAAACGCACCACAGGGCGTGTTTTGCGCACATGTCACCTGAGGCCCCGCCCCTCCCTTCACCACTGTGCAAACGCGCCCCGTGGTGCGTTTTAAGTTGGGGATTAGGTCACCTTGAATCCTGAGGGTCCTTGGGGCCCAACTAGCCCACTAGGTACTTCCAGTAAGCACCACAGGCCTGCGTTGCAACGCCTGTAACAAATTGTGCAGTTGTGTTTAGGTAGTGAAGAGGGTCGTGCTGGGGGTAGTGTTTTAGGGTTTAGGGTAGTGCAGTGGTGTTTGTGTAGTGTAGGGGGTCATGCTGGGGGTAGATTTAGGGTTTAGGGTAGTGCAGTGGTGTTTGGGTAGTGTAGGGAGTCGTGCTGGGGGAGTGTTTTAGGGTTTAGGGTAGTGCAGTGGTGTTTGGGTAGTGTAGGGGGTCGTGCTGGGGGTAGTGTTTTAGGGTTTAGGGTAGTGCAGTGGTGTTTGGGTAGTGTAGGGGGTCGTGCTGGGGTAGTGATTTAGGGTAGTGCAGTGGTGTTTGGGTAGTGTAGGGGGTACTGCTGGGGGTAGTGTTTTAGGGTTTAGGTTAGTGCAGTGGTGTTTGGGTAGTGTAGGGGTACTGCTGGGGGTAGTGTTTTAGGGTTTAGGGTAGTGCAGTGGTGTTTGTGTAGTGTAGGGGGTAGTGTTTTAGAGTTTAGGATAGTGCAGTGGTGTTTGTGTAGTGTAGGAGGTCGTGTTTTAGGGTTTGGGTAATGCAGTGGTCTTTGGGTAGTGTAGGGAGTCATGCGGGGGTAGTGTTTTAGGGTTTAGGGTAGTGTAGGGGGTCATGCGGGGGTAGTGTTTTAGGGATTAGGGTAGTGCATTGGTGTTTGGGTAGTGTAGGGGGTCATGCGGGGGTAGTGTTTTAGGGTTTAGGGCAGTGCAGTGGTGTTTGGGTAGTGTAGGGGGTCGTGCTGGGGGAGTGTTTTAGGGTTTAGGGCAGTGCAGTGGTGTTCGGGTAGTGTAGGGGTCGTGCTGGGGGAGTGTTTTAGGGTTTAGGGCAGTGCAGTGGTGTTCGGGTAGTGTAGGGGGTCGTGCTGGGGGAGTGTTTGAGGGTTTAGGGCAGTGCAATCGTGTTCGGGTAGTGTAGGGGGTTGTGCTGGGGGTAGTATTTTAGGGTTTAGGGTAGTGCAGTGGTGTTCGGGTAGTGTAGGGGGTCGTGCTGGGGGTAGTGTTCTAGGGTTTAGGGCAGTACAGTGGTGTTTGGGCAGTGTATGGGGTAATGCTGGGGGTGGTGTTTTAGGGTTTAGGGCAGTGCAGTGGTGTTCGGGCAGTGTAGGGGGTTGTGCTGGGGGTGGTGTTTCAGGGTTTAGGGCAGTGCAGTGGTGTTCGGGCAGTGTAGGGGGTGGTATTTCAGGGTTTAGGGCAGTGCAGTGGTGTTCGGGCAGTGTAGGGGGTCGTGCAGGAGGTGGTGTTTCAGGGTTTAGGGCAGTGGTGTTCGGGCAGTGTAGGGGGTCGTGCTGGGGGTGGTGTTTCAGGGTTTGGGGCAGTGCAGTGGTGTTCAAGCAGTAAAGGGGTTGTGCTGGGGGTGGTGTTTCAGGGTTTAGGGCAGTGCAGTGGTGTTCGGGCAGTGTAGGGTGCGGTGCAGGGGTGGTGTTTCAGGGTTTAGGGCAGTGCAGTGGTGTTCGGGCAGTGTAGGGGGTGCTGCAGGGGGTGGTGTTTCAGGGTTTAGGGCAGTGCAGTGGTGTTCGGGCAGTGTAGGGGGTCATGCAGGGGGTGGTGTTTCAGGGTTTAGGGCAGTGCAGTTGTGTTCAGGCAGTGTAGGGGGTCGTGCTGGGGCTGGTGCTTCAGGGTTTAGGGCAGTACAGTGGTGTTCAGGCAGTGTAGGGGGTCGTGCTGGGGCTGGTGTTTCAGGGTTTAGGGCAGTGCAGTGGTGTTCGGGCAGTGTAGGGGGTTGTGCTGTGGCTGGTGTTTCAGGGTTTAGGGCAGTGCAGTGGTGTTCGGGCAGTGTAGGTGGTCATGCTGGGGCTGGTGTTTCAGGGTTTAGGGCAGTGCAGTGGTGTTCGGGCAGTGTAGGGGTCATGCTGGGGCTGGTGTTTCAGGGTTTAGGGCAGTGCAGTGGTGTTCGGGCAGTGTAGGGGGTCTTGCTGGGGCTGGTGTTTCAGAGTCTAGGGCAGTGCAGTGGTGTTCGGGCAGTGTAGGGGGTCTTGCTGGGGCTGGTGTTTCAGGGTTTAGGGCAGTGCAGTGGTGTTCGGGCAGTGTAGGGGGTCGTGCTGGGGGTGGTGTTTCAGGGTTTAGGGCAGTGCAGTGGTGTTTCGGCAGTGTAGGGGGTCATGCTGGGGCTAGAGTTTCAGGATTTAGGGCAGAGCAATGGTGTTCAGGCAGTGTAGGGGGTTTTGCTGGAGGTGGTGTGTCAGGGTTTAGGGCAGTGCAGTGGTGTTCGTGCAGTGTAGGGGGTGGTGTTTCAGGGTTTAGGGCAGTGGTGTTCAGGCAGTGTAGGGGGTCTTGCTGGGGTTGATGTTTCAGGGTTTAGGGCAGTGCAGTGGTGTTCGGGCAGTGTAGGGGGTCGTGCTGGGGGTGGTATTTCAGGGTTTAGGGCAGTGCAGTGGTGTTCCGGCAGTGTAGGAGGTCGTGCAGGGGGTGGTGTTTCAGGGTTTAGGGCAGTGCAGTGCAGTGGTGTTCGGGCAGTGTAGGGGGTCGTGCTGGGGGTGGTGTTTCAGGGTTTAGGGCAGGGCAGTGGTGTTCGGGCAGTGTAGGGTGTCGTGCTGAGGGGTGGTGTTTCAGGGTTTAGGGCAGTGCAGTGGTGTTCGGGCAGTGTAGGGGGTCGTGCAGGGGGTGGTGTTTCAGGGTTTAGGGCAGTGCAGTGGTGTTCGGCCAATGTAGGTAGTCTTGCTGGGGGTGGTGTTTCAGGCTTTAGTGCAGTGGTGTTCGGGCAGTGTAGGGGGTCTTGCTGGGGGTGGTGTTTCAGGGTTTAGGGCAGTGCAGTGGTGTTCGGGCAGTGTAGGGGGTCTTGCTGGGGCGGGTGTTTCAGGGTTTAGGGCAGTGCAGTGGTTTTCGGGCAGTGTAGGCGGTCGTGCTGGGGCTGGTGTTTCAGGGTTTAGGGCAGTGCAGTGGTGTTCGGGCAGTGTACGGGGTTGTGCTGGGGCTGGTGTTTCAGGGTTTAGGGCAGTGCAGTGGTGTTCGGGCAGTGTAGGGGGTCGTGCTGGGGGTGGTGTTTCAGGGTTTAGGGCAGTGCAGTGGTGTTCGGGCAGTGTAGGGGGTCGTGCTGGGGCTGGTGTTTCATGGTTTAGGGCAGTGCAGTGGTGTTCGGGCAGTGTAGGGGGTCGTGCTGGAGGTGGTGTTTCAGGGTTTAGGGCAGTGCAGTGGTGTTCAGGCAATGTAGGGGGTCATGCTGGGGGTGGTGTTTCAGGGTTTAGGGCAGTGCAGTGGTGTACGGGCAGTGTAGAGGGTCTTGCTGGGGGTGGTGTTTCAGGGTTTAGGGCAGTGGTGTTCGGGCAGTGTAGGGGGTCTTGCTGGGGGTAGTGTTTCGGGGTTTAGGGCAGTGCAGTGGTGTTCGTGCAGTGTAGGGCGTCGTGCTGGGGGTGGTGTTTCAGGGTTTAGGGCAGTGCAGTAGTGTTCGGGCAGTGTAGGGGATCGTGCAGGGGCGGTTTTCAGGGTTTAGGGCAGTGCAGTGGTGTTCGGGCAGTGTAGGGGTCGTGCTGGGGGTGGTGTTTCAGGGTTTAGGGCAGTGCAGTGGTGTTCGGGCAGTGTAGGGGGTCGTGCAGGGGGTGGTGTTTCAGGGTTTAGGGCAGTGCAGTGGTGTTCGGGCAGTGTAGGGGTCGTGCTGGGGCTGGTGTTTCAGGGTTTAGGGCAGTACAGTGGTATTCGGGCAGTGTAGGGGGTCTTGCTGGGGGTGGTGTTTCAGGGTTTAGGGCAGTGGTGTTCAGGCAGTGTAGGGGGTCTTGCTGGGGTTGATGTTTCAAGGTTTAGGGCAGTGCAGTGGTGTTCGGGCAGTGTAGGGGGTCGTGCTGGGGGTGGTGTTTCTGGGTTTAGGGCAGTGCAGTGGTGTTCCGGCAGTGTAGGAGGTCATGCAGGGGGTGGTGTTTCAGGGTTTAGTGCAGTGCAGTGGTGTTCGGGCAGTGTAGGGGGTCGTGCTGGGGGTGGTGTTTCAGGGTTTAGGGCAGTGCAGTGGTGTTCGGGCAGTGTAGGGTGTCGTGCTGAGGGGTGGTGTTTCAGGGTTTAGGGCAGTGCAGTGGTGTTCGGGCAGTGTCGGGGGTCGTGCAGGGGGTGGTGTTTCAGGGTTTAGGGCAGTGCAGTGGTGTTTGGGCAGTGTAGGGGGTCGTGCAGGGGGTGGTGTTTCAGGGTTTAGGGCAGTGCAGTGGTGTTCGGCCAGTGTAGGTGGTCTTGCTGGGGGTGGTGTTTCAGGCTTTAGTGCAGTGGTGTTCGGGCAGTGTAGGGGGTCTTGCTGGGGGTGGTGTTTCAGGGTTTAGGGCAGTGCAGTGGTGTTCGGGCAGTGTAGGGGGTTTTGCTGGGGCGGGTGTTTCAGGGTTTAGGGCAGTGCAGTGGTTTTCGGGCAGTGTAGGCGGTTGTGCTGGGGCTGGTGTTTCAGGGTTTAGGGCAGTACAGTGGTGTTCGGGCAGTGTACGGGGTTGTGCTGGGGCTGGTGTTTCAGGGTTTAGGGCATTGCAGTGGTGTTCGGGCAGTGTAGGGGGTCGTGCTGGGGGTGGTGTTTCAGGGTTTAGGGCAGTGCAGTGGTGTTCGGGCAGTGTAGGGGGTCGTGCTGGGGCTGGTGTTTCATGGTTTAGGGCAGTGCAGTGGTGTTCGGGCAGTGTAGGGGGTCGTGCTGGGGGTGCTGTTTCAGGGTTTAGGGCAGTGCAGTGGTGTTCGGGCAGTGTAGGGGGTCATGCTGGGGGTGGTGTTTCAGGGTTTAGGGCAGTGCAGTGGTGTACGGGCAGTGTAGGGGGTCTTGCTGGGGGTGGTGTTTCAGGGTTTAGGGCAGTGGTGTTCGGGCAGTGTAGGGGGTCTTGCTGGGGGTAGTGTTTCGGGGTTTAGGGCAGTGCAGTGGTGTTCGTGCAGTGTAGGGGGTCGTGCTGGGGGTGGTGTTTCAGGGTTTAGGGAAGTGCAGTAGTGTTCGGGCAGTGTAGGGGATCGTGCAGGGGGTGGTGTTTCAGGGTTTAGGGCAGTGCAGTGGTGTTCGGGCAGTGTAGGGGGTCGTGGTGGGGGTGGTGTTTCAGGGTTTAGGGCAGTGCAGTGGTGTTCGGGCAGTGTAGGGGGTCGTGCAGGGGGTGGTGTTTCAGGGTTTAGGGCAGTGCAGTGGTGTTCGGGCAGTGTAGGGGTCGTGCTGGGGCTGGTGTTTCAGGGTTTAGGGCAGTGCAGTGGTGTTCGGGCAGTGTAGGGGGTCTTGCTGGGGGTGGTGTTTCAGGGTTTAGGGCAGTGGTGTTCGGGCAGTGTAGGGGGTCTTGCTGGGGGTGGTGTTTCAGGGTTTAGGGCAGTGCAGTGGTGTTCGGGCAGTGTAGGGCGTCTTGCTGGGGGTAGTGTTTCAGGGTTTAGGGCAGTGCAGTGGTGTTCGTGCAGTGTAGGGGGTCGTGCTGGGGATGGTGTTTCAGGGTTTAGGGCAGTGCAGTAGTGTTCGGGCAGTGTAGGGGGTCGTGCAGGGGGTGGTGTTTCAGGGTTTAGGGCAGTGCAGTGGTGTTCGGGCAGTGTAGGGGGTCTTGCTGGGGGTGGTGTTTCAGGGTTTAGGGCAGTGCAGTGGTGTTCGTGCAGTGTAGGGGGTCTTGCTGGGGGTAGTGTTTCAGGGTTTAGGGCAGTGCAGTGGTGTTCGTGCAGTGTAGGGGGTCGTGCTGGGGATGGTGTTTCAGGGTTTAGGGCAGTGCAGTAGTGTTCGGGCAGTGTAGGGGGTCGTGCAGGGGGTGGTGTTTCAGGGTTTAGGGCAGTGGTGTTCGGGCAGTGTAGGGGGTCTTGCTGGGGGTGATGTTTCAGGGTTTAGGGCAGTGCAGTGGTGTTCGGGCAGTGTAGGAGGTCTTTCTGGGGGTAGTGTTTCAGGGTTTAGGGCAGTGCAGTGGTGTTCGGGCAGTGTAGGGGTCATGCTGGGGGTGGTGTTTCAGGGTTTAGGGCAGTGCAGTGGTGTTCGGGCAGTGTAGGGGGTCGTGAAGGGGGTGGTGTTTCAGGGTTTAGGGCAGTGCAGTGGTGTTCGGGCAGTGTAGGGGGTCGTGCTAGGGTATGTGTTTCAGGGTTTAGGGCAGTGCAGTGGTGTTCGGGCAGTGTAGGGGGTCGTGCTGGGGATAGTGTTTTAGGGTTTAAGGTAGTGCAGTGGTGTTTGTGTAGTGTAGGGGGTCGTGCTGGGGGCAGTGTTTTAGGGTTTAGGTTAGTGCAGTGGTGCTTGTGTAGTGTAGGGGGTCATGCTGGGGGTAGTGTTTTAGGGTTTAGGGTAGTGCAGTGGTGTTTGTGTAGTGTAGGGGGTCATGTTTTAGGGTAGTGCAGTGGTGTTTGGGTAGTGTAGGGGGTCGTGCTGGGGGTAGTGTTTTAGGATTTAGGTTAGTGCAGTGGTGTTGGGGTAGTGTTTTAGGGTTTAGGGTAGTGCAGTGGTATTTGTGTAGTGTACGGGGTCATGCTGGGGGTAGTGTTTTAGGGTTTAGGATAGTGCAGTGGGGGAAACAACCTTTAGAACACATGCATTACATCGCATGCCATTAGATCGCGGTTTTTACAACGAAAGTCGTTACAACGACTTGCACTGGAGGGCGCTATAGGACAAGGAGTAGTTTAAATTACTATCCAACACCTTCCCTACTGTACGTAGGCTGGAGTTGGAATAGTAAATTAAACTACTCCTAAGTCCAGCGCCCTCCAACGCAAGTCGTTGTAACGACTTGCGTTGTTAAAACCGCGATCTAATGGCATGCGATGTAATGCATGCGTGGTATCGTCATACATCCGTGCAGTGGTGCTTGTGTAGTGTAGGGGGTCGTGCTGGGGTAGTGTTTTAGGGTTTAGGGTAGTGCAGTGGTGTTTTTGTAGTGTAGGGGGTCATGTTTTAAGATGCAACGCTCCAATACCTGACCAGTCTGCACTACATAAAACTGCAAAAAACTAAAAATAAAAAGTGTTTTGCACACTTTTGTCATTGGGCTATATGTGGGCTACATCTGGGTAATATTTGTGCTACATTTGGGCTCTTTTTTCACTGGTGGCCATCTTGGAAGACTTCTTTGTTATGAAGTTTCCTAATTTCCTCATTTACTGCAGTCTCCTCAGTAGGAAATGCTTTCAGTTTTTACTTTGATTCCATCAAGAAGGCATTCAGATGTGTCACACATTTGCCATAAATTCAGAATGTTATTACTCTAGTTGTTCATTAGATCACTGTAGTAAAGCTACTGCTCACCAAGGAGTTAACTGGAAGTCTACTGCTGGTATTGAAAGTGATTGTTTCAGTCTGCATGTCAGAATTTTCTAATGAAATAGAAGAGGATTTGAGATCTCACTTAAAACATGCACTAAATTTTCTTTTTGCAGCACTAACCATAATTTCTATGGCAAAATGAACCCCCTCATTTTGTTCCTTTTTAAATTAAATGTTTTAAGTGTTACCAGTTTATTCCAATCAAGATGGCTTCAGGTGTGCCATACTTTTGTCATAAGTAAGACTGTTAGCGCTCTAGTTGTTCTTTAGAACACTCTGGGAAGCTGCAGTAGAACACAAAGGCATCAACTGACAGGCTGCTCCTGTTGAAATATAACAGGAAGATATTTGAGATCACACTTGAAACATGTCCTAATTTTTCTTTCTACAGCAATAACCATAATTTCTATGACAAAATGAACCCCATCATTTTGTTCCTTTTTAATTTAAATGTTTTAAGTGTTACCAGTTTATTCCAATCAAGATGGCTTCAGGTGTGCCATACTTTTGTCATAAGTAAGACTGTTAGCGCTCTAGTTGTTCTTTAGAACACTCTGGGAAGCTGCAGTAGAACACAAAGGCATCAACTGACAGGCTGCTCCTGTTGAAATATAACAGGAAGATATTTGAGATCACACTTGAAACATGTCCTAATTTTTCTTTCCAGAGCACTAACCATAATTTCTATGACAAGATGAACCCCATCATTTTGTTCCTTTTTAAATTAAATGTTTTAAGTGTTACCAGTTTATTCCAATCAAGATGGCTTCAGGTGTGCCATACTTTTGTCATAAGTAAGGCTGTTAGCACTCTAGTTGTTCTTTAGAACACTCTGGGAAGCTGCAGTAGAACACAAAGGAATCAACTGACAGTCTCTGCCCTTGTTGGATGTACATGTTTTACTGAGAATGTCAGACTTCATTCTCACATGACTGAGAAAGATAATCTGAATTTACAGAAAATATGCTCTCATTTTAGCTTCTGGTGCACCTTCCAAAACTGTATGGGACAAGCATGTGAAAATAGTTTTCTCTCAAACATGATTCATGATATCCCAGCAGAAGGTTTTTCACAGGGTAAAATCACCTTAGAACACACCACAATTCCTGAAATTAGTATGGTACCATCAACAAATGAATTCTAATGTAACTAAAGTCTGTTATCACCCTGCAATTACGTAGTTTAGAATCAAGGTACATTATTGATAACCAAACAAAGAAACCGGGAGGTCTCAATAGTGGCGAAGAAATGGCTGTGCATCTGTAATGTTTTCTGGAAAACTGTGAATCGGGGAGAATAAAGTGTACCGTTATGATGAAACAAGTGGGATTTTAACAGGAAACTTAGGTACGGTGATCTGACAGACATCTTCCATATTAGGTGAAACGAACACAGAAGGGTCTAAAAAAGAATAAGCTCATCCAGGGCAAGATTGTAGATTGTTGAGTATTTATTATGACCAGTATGTGTAAAGTGGGAGAAGAAAATGTCTTTTATTATTTAAGTCCATTTGAGGAATTATGTTATTATGTTATAAGCATTTTCTTAGTTTGATGGATCACACAAATGTTATATGTTGCCAAGTAACCTGTTTAGTAATGGCTGACACCTTTGACTGTAGTAAGTCAGGGTGTCCTTTGTTTGTGTTCATCAGTACTGGTGTTTTTATACTTGTCTCAAGCCGGCGCCGGCCACTATTGATAAAGGCGGCAGCCGAAACGCGTCTGGTCGTGTAAAAGAACCTAATAAATTTGGGTTATATCGTTCCTGTGAGTGCTGGTACATCTATGGTTGTGCCGTGAGCTGGGGATTGTGTGGATCCGCGCGGTGTCCGTCACCGCGCAACAAAGCACCCGATCGTGAGTGGAAGGGGAGAAAGACGGAGAGTGAGCGTGATATATATATATATATATCTCACAACAGTTTTCCCCAAATGAAGAGAAGGCCTGCACTCGATTCTGTAGTGACCTTTCATTTATTTGCAGACAGCTTTTTGTTATCAATTAAAAAGAAACAGGAACACGTTTCGGCTGAACCTGGCTACAGCCTTTGTCAACTTTGAGGTAAAATGACTGTTTCTCAATTTATAAATGCTCCCCACAGGTGAGGTCAGTTACGTAGACATAGAAGAGTTACTCTTTTTGTAGTTTTTCTTCGGAGTCTTATCATATATTGTAAATTTTTTCCCTTTTCGTTAGGCACTCACTTGCAATAAAGTGCAATTTAAAACAACCATTTTCCTTTTCAGTTATTCACAATATCAACCTTTCCAGCATTTGAAAAAAGCCATTAATATCTCTTTTTGCTGGCTTAGTGCGCGCTGTGCTTTCCTTTATACATATTTTAGCAATTTCCTCGCTCCCTTCACCAAACCGAGTCTAATCTCTGGCAGTCAATAAAAATGTGAATGTTTCCGCATTCCTTGTCAAACTGTAAATCAGTACATGTACAACATTTTCAAACTTTTTGGTCGGCCAATCGGGTTGTTAGAAAGGTAGCTTTACTTGGCTTGTGCTCTTTTTCAAATAACGTGCTACAGCGCTCACCTTATTCTCTTTGTTTTCATTGCTGCTGGAATGTTATTTGGAACAAAATGCAGGCATGCAAATCTTAGTGTCCATAGAACCCCTGCTCGACAAATGCCAATAGCAGAGCCCGGCTCAGTTCATTACTATTTATAGAATGTTGGGGCTTCATGCAGAGGTTTGTCCCCGCCAAGGGTAGCCCTTCAGCTCCCAGCGCCGAACATGCGCTTTTACTTTCTTCCCTTTCATCCATAGATCATCGAATGCAGTGAACGGCGGCTCGCCAGTTTTCACGTCTCCCTGGTTTCATGGTGCACCTGACCGCTGGTGGTGCAGGATAGAGGCATACCACGAACGCCTCTTAATTTCAGAACAGTTTTCCCCAAATGAAGAGAAGGCCTGCACTCAATACTGTAATGACCTTTCATTTATTTGCAGACAGCTTTTTGTTATCAATTAAAAAGAGACAGGAACGCATTTCGGCTGAACCTACAGCCTTTGTCAACCTTGAGGTAAAATGACTGTTTCTCAATTTATAAATGCTCCCCACAGCACAGGACACTAAGATTTGCATGCCTGCATTTTGTTCCAAATAACATTCCAGCAGCAATGAAAACAAAGAGAATAAGGTGAGCGCTGTAGCACGTTATTTGAAAAAGAGCACAAGCCAAGTAAAGCTACCTTTCTCACAACCCGATTGGCCGACCAAAAAGTTTGAAAATGTTGTACATGTACTGATTTACAGTTTGACAAGGAATGCGGAAACATTCACATTTTTATTGACTGCCAGAGATTAGACTCGGTTTGGTGAAAGGAGCGAGGAAATTGCTAAAATATGTATAAAGGAAAGCACAGCGCGCACTAAGCCAGCAAAAAGAGAGATTAATGGCTTTTTTCAAAAGCTGGAAAGGTTGATATTGTGAATAACTGAAAAGGAAAGGGGGCGCTCTCCTTGGACACCGCCTGCTGTTTCGCTGGGGACCAGGACTACGGGTCCCAGCATCCTTTGCGGCATCCTGCCTGCCGCCAACGTGCCACAGCTGCGCCTGGAGGCGCTACAAAAACATCTCAGCCCTCCCGCAGCGCAGGACGAGCGCGGGCGTGCACGGGCCGCGCCCGGGCGAAGCACGGACGAAGCACGGACGGGCCCGTCTGCACCCGTCAGAGCCCGGAGGAGGCTGGGCTGGGCTGGGCTGGGCTGGGCTGGGCAGGGCAATCCCTCTGACATCTGGACTTCTGGACCCTCGCACATGTGATCATTTGGCAGTTTTCAATCTTGCACAGGCAGTTTTGCAGTCAAGGGTTAATTATTGCAGTTAAAGTGCATTGAGGACAGTGGCCACTGGACATAGGCGCAATCTTTGCAGCCTTTCAGACAGTGTGTTACGCATATTATTTTAATTGTCATCCCTGGGGCTTGAATGGTGAAGAGAAAATCCTGTGAGGGAGGCATGGGTGACGGTCATAAAAAAAGAAGGCAAAAAAGGGATAAAGGAAAGGCCCAGGTCCTACTAATGATTCTGGGGGTGGTGTTATGGATAGAATAGATAGTTTATTATCCAAATGTGAGGGCCTTTTGGATTCCTCACTCTCTGATACAACACCCAGGAATAGCACGCAGCCGGCCCCAAGTAGTAAACCATGTAAAGGGCTCATACCAGACATGTTTAAAAAGCCAGTTAGCAGGATCCCTTCCCCTGAACCTTTGAGAGAACCCCAGCCAAGTGATGTAGTAGAGGGTGTTCCCCAGTCCCAATCAGACTCCCGAGAAACCCTGGCCATCTTTCCCTGTAGTAACAGGTTTACTACCCTGTCAGACCATCCAGAGCTATCCGCAAGTCCTCCCTACAATATGACCCAGGTACATAGTGCGGGCACGGAAGGTACAGAGAGTAGTATATATTATAATACCCGGGGGCCAGACAAAGCAGGTAAAGTCAGTAATAGCTGCATAGCACCTGACGTTAGAGCCGAGCAACCTAGTAGGCCCACAGAGGACTCATTTCAAAGATCAGTTTCCACCCAGCTAATAGCCCTGATGAATGAAATTAGTGTTCTCAAAGTGTTGGTTAGTAATCTTACCAACTCTCTAAGTAAGGTACATTCATCTGTGGAGCAGGTCAAAACCTCATTGGGGGCATACCCTAGACATGAATATGGGTTCCAGATACTGCCAGGCACCACATAGCAAAGCTCAGACATCATACAGCTCAAGGGCTAGTGGGCTAACCAGGATCCCATCTATGGGTAGCACTAGCAAGAGCCACCTGCAGCCTGCCAGGGAGAACAACTCCATACCTACTCCAAGGCTTCCACCGTCTCTTGTTGCGGCTTCCGCACCCTCCACAATCCCCCAATTCATTCGAAGTGGTGGGCAGAGAGTGGTAGAAAAAGTAAGTATCGTGCAAGGTACGAGAAATGTCGTGTATATGATCAATGTTCCAAAGCACTCAGGAGATTCACCTAGAGAAGATGAGGGCTCCCTCTTGAACAAGTGCACTCAGTGGATCCGCCATGGTACGGGCTGTCGGTCCTTAATAAGGGATGACATTATTACGGCTAAAAGACATACTCACCCTAACGCCCCCCTTGACTATATTGCCCTGACACTTCCTCATCACAATCTGGTGGAAAACCTTGTGAATTTTGACATTCACACCCAACACCTTACCCGCTCTAACATCAGACTTAAATATAATCCCCCTGAGTTGGACATATATCCCAGTCTGTCGCACTAAGGGAGTTATATTGAAGGTTACCCTCACTCGCTGGCACTCCTTTGGAGCTCACAACACAAACACCGTCCAGCGAGAGTGAAGATCTCACGGAACCAACTCCATCACTAACCGTGACAAGAAATATACCCACAACACTCCCCCTGCTGGCAGGAAGGACGGACACAAGAGTAAAAATAACCAGTAGGTGTAATGGGCAGGTCACACCTCATCCCACCTCATCAAGGCTAGCCGTAGTATCATGGAACATCGTTGGGCTGAGGTCAAAGGACACATCTCCTGATTGGCACGCTTTCATAGAGCATTATGATATCTACCTTTTTCAGGAAACATGGCTGGTGGACCCTCTCCATTGTCCCGGCTACTTAAACTACCACATTCCAGCTACCAGTGGGGGAAAAGGTCGTCCATCGGAGGGATTAACAATCTGGGTTCGTCAAGCCATCAGTTATAACATCCAGGTACTCCCGACCCAGAGCAACGATATCCTTGCAATTCGGCTGAGGACGGGCCCGCAATGTAACATCTACATTTACAATGTCTACGCGAGGGGAATAATCGGGGGAAGAAGTTGGAAGTTTTAGCAGCTCTCGACGATCTCCTAGACCTGCATTCCTGTGATTCCCTAGTGTTGGTTGCGGGAGACTTTAATTCAACCTTTGAGCCCCTTGGAAATGAGGAGCATGATCTAACAGGAGAGGAAGATGCACAGTGGGGCATCCCAAGATTGGAATTAACAACTTTTAAGAAATGGTCAGATGTGGTAATTCAAATTAAATCCATTTGTCTAGAAAAAAGACTACGGTCGGCAAATGGGAGAACCGTCTCCGACAGACATGGGGCGAACACATTCAACAATGGCCATAGCGCAAGCCGTATAGATTATTTATTAATCAATTTAAAGCTATGGCACGCCCTTCGGCATATGATCGTGAGGGACCGCATAGAGAGTGATCATACCCCCTATGCTCGACTCTAGACCTACAAGCACAGAGGGAACCTACACAGCCAGTTAATGAACTTATCACTCTTGATCTGGTCCCCACAAACGATACGTGGCGACTAAAATGGGTAAAGATATTAGAGAAGCCCGATCTGCTAGCCACTATTACTAAGGATATCGACCTCATGATAGCCGAGCTAGAGGCCTGTTCTATTAACCTCGATTTCCCTAAGGTTATAATTGCCACTCATAATAAATTCTTAGCCCACTTACGCTCTTATTTCTTCAAGCAATGTAGGGCCAAGAGCACTCAACAAAAGAAATCTTGCCAATGGTTTAACGAGGAATGTAGATTGGCACGTAGAGTGCTGGGGAAGCGATCAAAGCAGGGGACCCAGGTAAGGTACGGTCAACCAGGAGAAACTGCAGGAGGACCCAGGAAAAGGCTAAGAAGCAATGGGATGAAAGTAGATGGCAGGACCTTAGACTAGTAACAGCTCCAAACAGTTTTGGAACATAGTAAAATGGGACAGGGGGGAACAGCCATTATCGCCACAAAATTACGTAGCCCAGATCAATGGGTCAGTCATTTTAAACCCCAATATGCACGTAGCACAGATGAGGGAGATCTCGTCGAGCCACCCCATTTGTATTATCAAGACACGGCCTTTGTCTTGGCCGATGTCTATGCCGCCCTAGGAGCAGTAACGGGGGGAAGAACACCAGGCCTAGATGGCATCCCGGCTGACATCTTCCTCCACGACAAGCCCAGGTGGGGTTGGTACATCTTGCTACTGGCAAACGCAATCGCCCAAGGTGCTCCAGTCCCTAACTCCTGGAAAGGGGCCGAGATCATCCCTGTGTACAAAAAAGGGGATAAATCTCTTCCAGGCAACTATAGGCCCATCAGCCTAATAGATTCTATGCAAAAGGTGATGGGACGGTTGGTATTAAATAAGGTCCAAGACTGGATAGGCGAGCAGGGCATTTTATCTCCACTACAGGCGGGTTTCCGGGATCATACCAGCACCATCAACCAGGTGTTTCGGTTCGTATTAATACATTGGCGGACTGTGGTCTTAGGCAAGGGCAGCTTGTATGCTGCCTTTGTCGACCTTAAGTCAGCATTTGATCTCGTTTCCCGCAGTAAACTTTGGGTAGTGTTGCAGGAGTTGGGGATGTCACCAGAATTGCTTTCCCTTATTGCTTGCCTTCATGAGGGCAACTTTGCCCAAATACGGTGGGGCTCTCAGGGAAACGTCACCAACCCCTTTCCTATAGAGAAAGTAGAGCACCAAGGCTGCGTAATGGCCCCTACCTTATTCTCTCTTTTCATCAATGGGATCGCTAAGTTTTTAATATCTGCCCCTACAGATTCCCCAGTTTTAGCAGGTGTAAAAATCCCTATTTTAATGTTCACTGACGACACGTTAATTTTTCAAAAACCCCTAGCGGTCTTCAGCGTACCTTGTTACTTTTTGAGGAGTTCTGTTTTCTTCGGGGCTTGGAAATTAACATATGTAAAACGAAATTCTTGACCTTCAACAAGCATAGAGCATTCAGAGGAGGCATACTTATGAATAATCGACCTCTGGAACAAGTTATTTTGGGAGTTATTTTGCAAAACGACATGAGGTGAAATCACCAGATTGACATGGCCACATTGAAACATAGGCAACAATCAGGCGCCTTACAAACTGAATTCAGCACCTCATTTACCAAGCCAGTTAGTCCGGTGCTGCAGATTTACAGCATGAAATTTGTAAGCTCCGCTCTATATGGGGCGGAGCTCTGGAGGTACGATAATCTTTCCCAACTAACCGTTGCAGAAAATAGGTTCTTACGAAAGATCACCAGCCTCCCGCAAAGCACCCCAGTGCACCCTTTGCTATATGATCTAGGAAAAAAGCACTGGCTGACATAGCCAGGTTACGTCCCATCCTATACTGGCGAAGAATCTGGTGCACGGCAGAACTGGCAACATATGCTGCAGGTCTCAAAGATTTAATTATGGCGGATTGCTTCCACAAAATTAGATGGTTGCGGGAACTAAGAGCCTCCCTAGTCAGCATTGGCATGTCTATCCTGTGGGAAAATCCATTGAGTGCCCCATTCCCTCCAAAGGAGATTTTAAAGAAAAAATATTGGGAATTGGTGTTTCAAAATACACTCAGAAATAGCAACACGTCTTCACTGACGGGAGGGTTCCTAGAAGCTAAACCCCGGCCAATTTTGGAGCATTATTGGAACCTAATACTTAAACCACACGACTGGAAGTTGTACTTACAATTTAGGGTGGGCTCACTACCAATAAGATCTTATACAGCAAAATGGGCAGCAACAGGCAACAGTATGTGTCCTTCTTGTCAGGCCCAATCAGAGTCACTGGCCCACCAATTGTTTGTCTGCCCAGCATATGCTGGCCCCCATCGAGCATGGCTTACGCCAATTTGCAGGTTACTGGGTACAAGAAAGAGCAGTGATGAGTTAAGAATATTGCGCACAGATACATCACCATGCATCGCCATTGCAATAGCTAAGTTTCTGAGATGGACGTGGGTTATTAGATCACACACACTCCCAGCAAACTGATGAATCTTTATTGACATATTGCGCGCCTGTGTAAATGAAGTTGGCTACTTATTTAACACGTATCGCATTAATGAATAGTATATTTTTATATGTCTTCAGCACCCGAAGGTTGGCTTAGGTATCAATGTTTTACCAAGTCTCATGAATTGAATCTGTTTTTATCTGTTTTATCCGTTTTAGTCTTTTTAACTGTATTGTATGTGTTTTACTATTATTCGCGACAGCCTAGAAATATTCTTAACAATGTTTTAAACTTCTCTTAGTCATTATGTACTACACTAAGAAATATTTCCATTTTTATGTATTGTGCTTTTATGAAATAACTGTTGAATAAAGCTTTTTGGATTGGATTGGAAAAGGAAAATGATTGTTTTAAATTGCACTTTATTGCAAGAGAGTGCCTAACGAAAACGGAAAGGATTTACAATATATGATAAGGCTACGAAGAAAAACTACAAAAAGAGTAACTCTTCTATGTTTACGTGAATGGCCTCACCTGTGGGGAACATTTATAAATTGAGTAACAGTCATTTTACCTCAAGGTTGACAAAGGCTGTAGGTTCAGCCGAAACGCGTTCCTGTTTCTTTTTAATTGATAACAAAAACCTGTCTGCAAATAAATGAAAGGACACTACAGAATCAAGTGCAGGCCTTGTCTTCATTTGGGGAAAACTATTCTGAAAGTAAGAGGCGTTCGTGGTATGCCTCTATCCTGCACCTCCGGCGGTCAGGTGCACGCCAGAAAACCACGAAACCAGGGAGAGATATATATATATATATATATATATATATATATTCAGCTCCAAAGTTGTCCACCAGATGAGCAGCACTCAGACAACAGCAGCAAGACAACAGACTTTGATAGGTATGAACGGTATTCCGCCTGCGGATACTTCAAACAGCCATTCCGTATAGGACTGCCTGATGCGTTTCGAAGTTCCTCAACTTCTCCTCAGAGGCTTTAACGGAAAGGATGCGTGCATGTACTGGTCCCAGTTCACATTTAAATATTGCGCGCCCCCAAATGGGCTGCTCCTATGAGACTGTGCATGATAGGAGCTGTAGTCTCGGCACTTAGTAATCCACAGATGGATGCACACATAATGTTCTGTTGAATTCAAAGTCCTCAATGGACCCCGCAGACGGGTCCGTCCTAGATCCTCTGCTGCTGCCCCACATATACGATTCAGTCAATACCAAGTCGCGTGGCCCCCTTCATTCGCGGGGTGGTGCTCGCTCCGTGGCAGGACGGCCGCGTATAGATTCAGCTCCAAAGTTGTCCACCAGATGAGCAGCACTCAGACAACAGCAGCAAGACAACAGCCTTTGATGGGTATGAACGGTATTCCGCCTGCGGATACTTTAAACAGCCGTTCCGTATAGGACTGCCTGACGCGTTTCGAAGTTCCTCAACTTCTCCTCAGAGGCTTTAACGGAAAGGATGCTCACAGCACCGCCCGCCACAATGCTGGGAATAGACGTCGTGCATTGGCATGCACAAGGTGACAGGCACCGCGCGGTGCCTGCCACTTTGTCCATGCCAATGTGTGCACCCCCCACCCCCCAACTTTCTGGGGGCCCGCTATGGGCCCCCAAAGGCAAAGACCACATGCCTTTCCATGGCGGCAACGCCGCCAAGGGAAGGCACATCTCCGCCTGCATGCTAATATGGATGGCAGTGTCTTTCAGACACCGCCACCATATTAACCATGTTTTCCGCCGGTCGACGAGTCGACCGGCAGAAAAGCGGCGGACGGTCTTTCCGTCCGCCGCGGACCCCCCAGCCATCCTAATATGACGGGGGGTCTTTGAAGTGTGGATGGCGGGCGGATCGCCCCCGCCGGGCCGGCGGTGACTACCGGCGGGGGCGATCCGCCCGCTATCATAATGACCCTCCAAGTAAGTAAAACCTATACTTAAACTAAAACATACTTATTAATAAACCAAAAATGAAAAATAGCAAATAATCAATGAAATACTCTTAAATTTCCATCTCTTTACATAGACTTCCTAAAAGACAAAAATGCGACTTGAAAAACTGATAAACGTCCAGAAAAATGCGACTGCTAAAACTATCAAAACAATATAAGAAAGTAAGTATACATAAATTGTTACAAAATTGTAAAATCACCCAAATAGCCACAAAGTAACACCAAATTAACATTTTAAATGAAACTAACAGTTTTGTTTATATCCAATAGAAAAAAAGCACTTGCTCCACATTAGAACACTCCTAAAAGAAAAGCTGCAAAACCATGTGAAACATATTAATTCAATTCAATTAAAAACTTTATTCCGCAGCATTGTGGCAGCCATAAAAGTAATTCACTGAAAGAAATTGATAACATTTTACATCAAAACAATTTAAATTTTAATTTAACCAATACTAAAATGCCTTAGCTAGAAAGATAAAATATCTCGTACAGTACCAAATTGCAGCAGCATATCTCACCAGTACATCGAAGTTCCTGCCCACTTGGCAGCCTTTAAAAATGCATCTACATTAAAAGATACTTCAACATTATGTAAAAGTAATACGATTCTGAGAGCGGGTCTGCATTTATAAAGGACATAACAGTACTTCTTTAAAATAGGGGTTAAAAACAACTTGGAATATTGTGAATACAATTTACAGAAGAAGATAAAATGAAGCCTAGTCTGGAAGGATCATCAAATGGGCAAGATATGGAATCAAGATGCTGTGTATAGCACAGGGGAAAGCATAATAGGTACTTAACAGTGCCTGATATAAAACAAAATAAGAGTAAATGTCCCCGTCTGCTGCAAGCAGTCCATAGAGAAGTAGTGATATTATCAGTGTTGTATAAGTCTAAATATCTTATGACCATTGGACATGTCTGGTGACTCCTGAGCTCCTGGGACTACTCGAGCTAGAAAAGAGCCTCCATCACGCTCCTTTTACTTATTGGAACACAGGTCCGGGATCACTGGAAAAAGTATTTCATCCCTCTAAGACTATAGGCGTTCTTAACATAACTAATCCAGGGAGAGGCAATCAGTATTATGTCTCTTGTAAAGGCAGACTCAGGGTTTTTCCATATTGATAAACAGAGCAGGGCCGGCCAAACTTGGATCTATTCTTCCAGGTATCGCAGCCCCAGTTCTTTATGATTGATGTAATAGGCAGCAGAGATGGGAAGTGCAAGCAGTCCCCTTGGAAATCTTTTTTCTTCTTGCTGGATTACCTTCAGTTGGAAATATACCACAATGCTGCACCGTACATAGGCATTGGATGGCACTGGGATTTATAAATTTTTAACATGTCTAGAAATCCACCACCCAGGGGTTGGGGAAGATAGCATAGGGACCCGTTGGCCAAAGAAAAGGCCGTTGTACAATGAGAGATGTTAAAAGACCATGACCTTGGGTGGATAAACAAATACCCAACAGGGGCCTACACTTGGGGCCACACGACATGACGTGGGACTTGGCAAAATTGGTTCGCAGGTCGAGGGAGGCCATGAAGTTGGTACAGGCGTGTACTAGGAAACGCAGTACCTTAGGTGTGCATGCTATGAGCACTGCGTCACCTGCGCACAAGAGGGCTGGGAGTGGGTTACCCCTAGTTCTTGGGACATCCTGAGTTGCTCTAAAAGTGAGGTATGGAGATCATTCATGTACAAAATGAATAAAAGAGGGGCTAACACACATCCCTGCCTGACGCCATACTGAATTTAGTTTTCTCTTGTGTCTTCTCCCTGTTGACTAATGCAGACTCTAGCCTTCATTCCCTCATGTAAATGGGCCAAAAAATTAACCAAAACAGTGTCAAGCCCACAAGAAATAAGAATGTGCCATAATTTCCCCCTGTTTACACAGTTGAATGCCGAAGTCAGATCCATGAATGCTAGGTAAAGCTGAGACCCTTCAGCCACTGTATATTTACCTAGCACCAGGTCAAGATAATGGCATTGCTAAATGGTCCCTAATTTATGTCTGAAGCCATACTGACAGCTATAGAGTATAGATTTGTTGTCCATCCACTCAGTAATTTTATGATGCATCAAGAGAGCCACAGTAAAACTCCACATCGACCCAGCAGTGGCCCCGACAGCTCTAAGCCACCGACAAATCCCTTTCCACCTCAGGCCACTAGTAGAGCAAGAGCTGAAAAAACTAGAAGACCAAGGAGTCATCAAGAAGGTATCTGGGCCAACCCCCTGAGTGTCCTCCATGGTCATAGCAGAAAAACCACGACAACCAGGGAAGATCAGGTTGTGCATTGACATGCGTCTCCCCAACAAAGCAATCCGGCGGGAACGCCACATCACACCAACAATGGACGACATAGTGGCTGACGTCAACGGGTCCCGGTGGTTCTCGAAGCTGGACCTGAACACGAGATACCACCAGCTGGTCCTGGCCAAGGAAAGTAGGTACATTACTACGTTCAGCACCCACCTGGGGCTGCGACGATACAAGTGCCTCAATTTTGGGATATCCTCAGCGGCCGAAGTATTCCAAGACACAGTAAGGGAGATCCTGGCGGGCCTACCAGGTGTGCTAAACGTAAGTGATGACATCCTCATCCACTCTACCACCACGGATGAACACTTCCGGCATCTCAGGGCCACGTTGAAACGCCTTCAGGAGTATGGCGTCACCCTCGACAGGGAAAAGTGTCTCTTCTTCCAGAGAGAGATAGAATTCTTCAGATACATCTTCAACCAGGAGGAAATCTAGGTAGACCTGCGGAAGTCCCAAGCCATAAAGGACGCACCACCCCCCTCGACGGTGTCGGAAGTGCAAAGCTTCCTTGGGATGGCCACCTATTGGGGCCTGTTCATCCCGGATCTGGCCACCATCGCAGAACCCCTCCGGAACCTCACTCACTCCGACGCCACATGGAGGTGGGAAAAGCAGGAAGAGGCAGCGTTTCAGAGAGTCAAGAGTGCTCTCCTCGACCACACCACCCGCGCACAGAGCTGCTTGTGGATGCCAGCCCGGTGGGCCTAGGGGTGGTGCTCACCCAGTAACAAGAACCCGGAAGATGGGCCGCTTTAGCCTACGCTAGCAAGTCTCTCTCTCCCACCGAAACACGCTATGCGCAGATTGAGCGGGAGGCCTTGGCCATTCGGTGGGCATGCCGGCACTTCCACCTGTACATCTGCGGCCAGCCATTCAAGGTCATCATAGACTACCAGCCTCTAGTACCCCTATTCAGAGGGTCAGTGCCCCACCTACCCCCGAGAATTGAACGCTGGGCCATCGGATTACAAAAATACAAAATGGAGGTGGTGTATCGGCCAGGCGCGAAGAATCCTGCAGATTTCCTCCCTCGACACCCCACCCCCAGAGAACAGCAAGAAGAGGCGCAAGAAGTCGAGGCACTCGAGCCCACAGCAACATTATCTCGACGATCATGTGCCCCAAGGCACTGACCCTAGCAGACATCACACCAGCAGCCGAGGGGGACCCAGTCATCAACAACGTGCGCAGGGCCGTCCAAGGAGGCAACTGGCATCGCTTCCTACAGACGGCCAATGACTGGTCAGGGCAGGAAAAGGAGTACCTCAACAAGATGTGGAAGATACGTAATGAAGTGAGTGTGACCCAGGATGGGATTTTGTTACGAGGGTCCCGCATCGTAATCCCAGCCGCCCTACACCATCACGTAACCCAACTGGCCCACGGCAGACACCAAGGAACCGAAAAGATGAAGGCCAGGATGCGGGAGAAAGTTTGGTTTCCAGGGCTAGAAGGTCGGGTCGAAGAGACTGTGAAAAGATGCCCGGCCTGCCAGCTGACTAGCGCACCAGAACGGCCAGCACCTGTTCAGACAGAAGAGCATGGGAAGGCCCCATGGGAGAGAGTGAGCATCGATTTCGGGAGATTCCCTGATGCCCGGATGACCTTAGTCATGATGGACAGTTACTCCAAATACCCGGTAGTAGAAGTCGTCAGCTCCACCGCATTCTCCCGAGTCGCCCCAGTGCCGGAGAAGACATTCGCGATGTTCGGGTGTCCGGAAGAGATCAAGAGCGACAACGGGCCCCCATTCCAGGGAGGGGAGTTCCATGATTTCATGCAACTTCACGGGGTGCGACAACGCCGAATTACCCCTAAATGGCCACAGGCCAATGGAGAAATTGAAAGGTTCATGCGGACCCTTAACATGGTCATGCGCATTGCACTGGCCGAAAACGCAGACCCTGAGCAACACCTACAACTGTTCCTCTAGAAGTATAGAAGTACGCCACACAGCACCACTCACCAGGCTCCTTGTGTGCTAATGTTCAACGGCCCGCACCGAGACGCCATTCCTGTCTGCCCCTTATGGGCCCCACCGCACTACGACGAGGACGACGCCCTGGAACGGCGAGAAAGGCAAAATCTAGCCACCAGCCACAGGAGAAGAGCCAGGCCCGTGATCTAGAGCCAGGGGACCAGGTGATAGTAAAGGACCGGTGACCAGGGGGAAAGTTCCAGACTCCCTATGAACCGGGCCACTGGACAGTGACTGGAGTCAAGGGGACTATGGTCACCACTGCGAAGGAAGGAGAGACAGTGTCTAGGAACATCTCATGGTTCAAGGGAGTAGAGGAGGCATTCCCAACCACAGGTGGGGAGAGCGGGTCCGTAATGGAAGAAAACGGGCAAGGGGATGATGAGAGGGACTGTTTGGGCACTCCGCAGAGTAGCCACCCTGGGGTGCCGATGGATGTCAACCAGGGAACCAGTATGACACCCTCGAGGCCAGAGGCTCAACCCAATGATTGGGGTCAACATCCCAGGTACGGATTGCGAGGAAAGCCTGCCCCGAGCTCCCACCTAAAAGACTTTGTATGCCGGGTGGCAAGCCACCAACCAGTCAACGAAGAGAAGGAAAAGAGACTGAGTTGAGATGGGATGTAATGAGTTAGCGATCCAGTTACCCACCCGGCGTGAGCCGGATATGTCGCACCCATGCGTTCGGGACAGGCGTGGCCCGAGGCGATTAATAAAAGGGAGCAAGGCCAGTTTGCCCGACTACATTACTGAGCGTTGTGTGCCTGTTTTAGTTCTCTGCCTCACTAAATCAAAGGTGCTCAACTACGCAGCTCCTTACAATTGGCATTCTGCAAGAGGTATTGGGGTGGTCTTAGATTTAAATCAAACTATTTGTGATCCAGACGGGGTCTTGGGTACATATGGAACAGGAAACAGAACACAGCATTTATTGTTTGCTCCAGGGAGCAGATTGCTGAGCTCCTCTGTCTTGTTTGTTTACATTTTTTTATGGACATTGATTGACAGGACTTAAAGCATTAGTGGCATTGTTGGACATTCATCTGCTCCCCAGACACCATGCAGCGCTGCTTGCTCTATATAGAGACTCCTGGTGCCTGCAAAAATATTGTTTTATTCACAAAATAAGTAGAAATAGAAGGCCGGTTTCCCTAATCTCTTAATAGCCTTCCCCATGCGTTGTTCCACTGGAAAAGGCAGCCCAATGTAAACTTTATGCACAGTGTCGCACCTTTCCAATTCATGCACAAACACAAGTGCATCCTGGACACTGCATGCATGCATGCAGGTTGATAGCTACACAAACAGTCTGCCCTAGGCACACACAGCCCCAGTGGTTTATCCTCTGCACCAAAGCCTGTTGTATGTGCTGGACATTCACATGCACAGCTTGGCCCCAGCACAAAACACTCAGCACCTGTATAATGCGGGCATGCAGACTTGCCCATGCACAAACACTGCAGCCTGGTGACTGTGCACTCACACACCGCTCTGCAGGTACACCATGGCACTTGTTAGCATACTGTCTGTTCTCTGCATACAGACCCCTGCAACCAACACACAGAGCCAAGCACCACACGCAGGGCTTTAAGTGGGATGAAAATACAGGGGGGGGGGGTCTCTCAAAAGGGTGTGGCCGATGTAATTAAGGGCGTGACTTAAAAACATGTAAGCTAAAAATCTGTGCTTAGCATAGTGCGCTGCCCGACTGGTGTTTTGCTGCTTTTGTCATTACATCCAGATATATAATAAAAGTAACATTGCACCTACAACAAGCCAGGACTATTGGCTTTGTCAATGGTTGTTAGTTGCATAAGATAAATAAGCAACAACTATGGCTTCGGTGTATAGAATATTGAAAATGCTTTTGTTCTGAAATTATGAGACTGTGAAAGTTACATCAAAGTCTTTGAGCAGCGGTACTGCTGCAGAGCCAAGACTTTTTTTTTCGTCCTGAGGGTGAGGGCAAAAATGGAGAGCCCAACAGGGACCCATCTCCGCACCTGCTGTTTAGAACTACCAGTGCTGGGCACCGGCAGGACCCGGCCCACTTAAAGCCGTGACCACATGCACAGCCTGCTCTCTGCACATACTACCTGGATCAGATGTAATGGCTGTATCCGACGGTTCTTTTTGTAATCTATGTTTCTTGCTGTTTTATGTTTCCTAATTTCTTCCCTCTTTAATTAAGATCAAAATAAAACCACAAGATATGCAATTTGGCTGTAAATGATTCTTTTTATAGGGTGGGTGTATTGTGCAGTCTTATTTTCAAATTCATATACCTGAATATGATTTACACCTTTAATAAACACGTTTAAAATAATTTTGACGCCCTCTTCAAATTGTGTGTGTGTTCTGATTTGGTGTGGGCCGTTTTTGTTCACCTACCATTCTTGGGTCTAACCTACAGGGTCCATGTTAGGGGGGGTCAGACGTCATGTGGTCAATGATTTAGGCACCTGATAACGCCGATTCTTATCTAATTATCTATAAGAACCTTCTGGTCGCCAAGATCTTTTTACCTGTTGAATAGTGTAAAGGAGAGAATCTCTTCTGATTATATAACAGCATTCATTTTGTCTGAAAGGACCACTGACTCCGAATTCAAGTTTAAGAATGTATTATCGCCAAAAATAACTGAACATGCAAGCACCTCAACACGAGGTTAAAGAAATAGATGGGCACTAATACAAATAATAACCTACGCAGGAGTCTCATCCGACTCAGAATAAAGAGGATAGATAGTTCTAGAAGGATCAACCAAGCTATGATTGCTCCGATTTCTACGTTGCTCTTCATTTATCTAAGCAAGCTTTAAATCAATTGCTGTCCCTACACTAACACTTAGTGACATCCCTACATAACGATTTTCCCAGGCAAGAGTGAATAAAAGGTGTCAGCTGTGAAGACTTCCTAAGAAGTGCAATCACATAATACCTAAGCTCAGCTCCTTCCTCAGGACACTCTTTGTCCTTCTCTCTGGTCTCCCCTACCTCTTCTCTGGCCTCCTCCCTCAGGGCACTATCCCTAATACAAAACCCCAATACAATTGTACACGCCTTTGTCACGCCTCCTTTGCCAGGTCTTCTTTCTTGTACTTTTCCATCGAAACGGTTACTTCATCCTGGACGGTTGCGATGACCTTGAGTCCCAGGCACCTTCTCCGCTGAAAGTATCATCCCTAAATTCCATTTCACTCCCCGTACCATGCCTCCCATCTTTCTAACTTTTGAAAACAAAGAGTTAGTCTTTTACTAACGAGACATGTGTCCTTGCACCTGCAACAAAAGATACGTTCAACAGAAACCTTCTACTGTGCTAATTAAATCTACCGTTTGTGCCCAGAGAGCCTTACCAAGAGAATCTTTTCTCTTCCTACAAAATAAGCTAACATAAGAATAAACCAGGCCTTCCCTAAGCATATATGTAGTCAGGCCTTTGCATATAATTTTTAAACACACACCTTACTTTTCCCTATAAGCATTTCCATTACAATTCATATGCGAAAATGAATTACATGTGCAACTTTAATATGGTGCACGTTTAAACTACTACAATTGAATTACACACAAACTAATTTCTCTATGCATTATGTTCACACAATTCAATAAGCATTACATTACATGATTATCATAACACATTTATACTGCTGATTCACTTTATCTCAGTGAATTATTCATTCTTTACTAAACATGCATGGATATACAACTGAATATATACGAATATATGTCTGAGTACATGCAGGTGCGGACTACCAGTGATTATGATGCACCCCTACAATTCACAAGAACATTTCGCTCTATCAGTTCCCCCCTTTGATGACTCCTGTCATCACATTCCATTCAACTCCCTTGGAGAAAGAACCGACCTAAACAGAACTCGTTGCCATTTTTCCTGATCTTAGTTTCTCCATGCTCTTGAGCCTCTGATATTGACTGTCCTGCAGTCTCGCCAATCTCATCTCATTTTCCCTCAAAGCTCTCTTGACTCGGCCTGCTCGATACCACTTGTAGGCCTTGATCGAAATCCACAGACAGACCACACAAACCACCACGATAAGGAGGGGTCTCAGAACATACCCAAGGAATCCTTTTCCCAGATTTGCAACCCAACTTCCCACTTGACCAAAACCCTTGCCAACCTTTTCCCAAGCCCCCACTTCGGTCAAATCCGCTATTTTTGTGTGGATTGTAGTGATGTTACTTATATATTTCTCCAGATCCTTGCTACGGTCTGGTATATAAGTGCAGCACTCTTGAACCTTCAACAATTTACAGACTCCGCCCTCTTTTGCCAACAAGACATCCAAAGCAAGGCGATTCTGCAAAACCATTGCCCTTATCGACAACATCTCTCCTTCCACCAGCACCAATGACTTTGCTGTATTCATTGAAAATTCATCCACCACAGTCGCTAACCTCCGGATTTTCACATCATTCAAGACTACTCCCAGACTGGGTATCATAGCTCCAAAGATATCCCCCACAACAATTCCTGCACTTGCAGCTCTTCTCGCTCTTGAATGCTCCCCACTTTCTAGAAGTTCCAAATCCTCTGTATGGTAAATCTTTGGAAATATTATTGCCAAATAACATGTTCCATACCAATTTGCAGGCAACCTCACATAAGCATTCTTCCCACACACATAATACACCGTTGGTATCACTTGTACAGGACCTTGGAGAAAATCTTTTGCCACATCTGCCATGGTGAACACGTGATCACAAGTGCTTTGTCCCACTGCAACCTTTTCGTAGTAAGTCTGATAACGCCTTATACACAGCTTACCCCTCTGCTCTTTGTCTAACGCTATAGGACCATAGCTTCCCTTTGTCTTATGCAACTTTTCTTCATCTGTCCAATCAAGCCTGTGATGCCCCATGTCTCGTGACTGGGTCAACTTTCTATACCTGTCTTCTACCTGATCTACAAACTTTTTCTCTACATCTGACAACGAGCATGTCAGATTGTGTCTGTGAGCGAATGCTGTATCCAATTCCAAGCTCGGTATGAAGAACTTCCTGAGTCTATCCTCGGTCTTATAATAGTCATACTTATTCAAATGCTTGTAAGTTGGGACTTCAGGAAGCACTGCGTTGAAATTGGAAAAGAAATACTCAAACTGATCTCTCATAAAATAAACTAAGCAAAAGACTACATGAAATTCCATAAGTCAGTGGAAGATGGTGGTACCTAATACCCTCGTCCACTGAAGCAGGCAACTGCATACACACATAACAATCCTTCGCATCCATCACATCAACATACTCATATAGCAGCTTAGCATATGCATTAAGCTTAAAATCACTCCTAGACAAATCTATATGTAACCTACGACTTTCTTCTAATAGCAAAGCTCTATCAGCTCCCATGTTTACCCCCTTTTGGCTAGGTGTAGTAGGTGTAGGTGTCCCTGGCACCCCCTTCACTTCTAGCTCATGCGAACCAGTATATGAGACTATAATTACTATGATTATAGAGACTATCACACTACTTATAAGTACGCCTACAATCCACTTAGATCTACGATTGGGATCTCCCGGCTCCATGGTTTCGAAAGTTCTCAAAAGTCTTGGTTATAGCAATGAACCCTGAAAAAGTCTCTGTGTCCTTTACTCGTGACTTGCTTAACCAGCTCGAGCAACCATGAAATCTCTGGATTTTCCCTTTTCGATCACAATCTTATTTACACAGTCCAGAAAAAGACTTCCCTAGTTTTCGTTCCTCTTCTGTGGAAAGTCCCTACATTTATTCTTCTTCCACTCGGACCTAGGTTATCTTCTTCTTTTAGACTTTTATTTACAGATTATAGTTGATCCACAATAAGATCCTCATTGAGCAGTTCCAGAACGTGATACAAAAGTTCAAGACGCAAGACTACCATTTCATGTGAAGACGGCTCAAACCCAAAAGACGGAAATTCGAGTCGATGCAGAACCAAGTTTCGAACTTCACTCAGAAGCGGGGGATTCGGAACTGTGAGGGTCAGTGTTCCTTCTACTTCGAGCCCCACAACTGCAGCACCACCTTCACCACCACATTCGGGCTCTGACGGACCACCAGCACTGACCTCAGCCTTCCCGTACTCACCACCCCCTGCATCAAACACTGTGTAAGTCCACTCAGGGGTAGAGTATCTGTGACAAGGTACTCTGGTTCTTTTCGACCTTCGCCGACTATCTTGAGCCTGGTTTTCGTCACTTGCCTCTGTTTCGGACGCTTCAGACACTGGGGCAAGGTCTCTTTCAGGTGCCAACTTCAGGTTCCGTCGCCTCTGTCTTTCAGGCCAACTTTCTGCACTTCTGTTCGTTCGTCTGCCTTCCCCTGCTATACCCAGTGCACTACTTCCTCTTTCTGCTGAATCTGACTCTTCACCGCACACTGCACCGTTTCTGTCTTCGGTGTCTGAGTCAGGGTTCGAACTGTGGAAACCCCCTTCAGTTTGCTCTAGTGCACCACCAGCTGTGTCAGCGACCCTTACAGCTTGACTTGTCTTCTCATGTGGCCCTGCCACATCAGCTGGATTTTCATTTACGAGAGGAGCTGTTTCTTCCAAGGGTGCTGAAACTCTGCGGGTATGGGAGGCATGCACCCAGTTTGGCAATCCTCCACACTTTACTGCTGTGTTCGTGATGAGTATCACCTGATACGGGCCACGCCAACGGGCATCCAAGCAACTCTTCCTCACGTGCTTCCGGACAAGCACCCAATCTCCGGGGCACAGGTCGTGGCACAGATCACCCGAGGCTGGGACCACTGCAGCCTGCACCTGCTGGGATACAGAATGGACCACATCAGAGAGTCCTTTACAATAATCGAGAATCAAGTCATCAGTGATGCTTATCAAAGCTGTAGCTGGTACTGCCGGCAACCTCATTGCCCTTCCCATTAGTATTTCGTGGGGGGACAACCCGGTTTTCCTGTCTGGGACACTTCGCATGCTCATTAACACAAGCGGCAAAGCGTCGGGCCATTTCAGGGATGTCGAGGAACACATTTTTGCCATCCGGGCCTTCAAAGTTCCATTAACTTGTTCCACCATCCCAGAAGCCTCTGGTCTGTAACTACAGTGGAGTCTCTGGTCAATATTCAATGCAGCACAAAGTAACTTCATGATTTCACTGTGGAAGTGCCTTCCTCTATCCGATTCCAAAGAGGTTGGGATCCCGAACCTAGGGATGAGCTCCCTCAACAATAACTTAGCCACTGTGAGAGTGTCACACCTGCGGGTTGGGTAAGCCTCCACCCACCATGAGAATACACATACCAGCACTAAAATGTACCTCAACCCATTACACTTAGGCATTTCCACGAAGTCTAGCTGTATCCTGTTGAAAGGCCCACCTGACCTCCCAATGTGACTCAATGTAACTACAGTTTTCTTTCCAGCGTTCATCTGCTGACACGTAACACACCTTTGACACACTGTTTCAGCCATTGCCCGAAATCGTGGGTTGTACCACGTCTGTCTAAACACCCTCATCATTGCGTCTCTACCAAGATGTGCCTGTCCATGTATCAGCCTTGCCATCGGACTCAACAATTCCTCTGGTAATACGGCTCTCCCATCGCTGGATACCCACACATCCACATCTCCTCTCTCACAACCAGATTTGATCCATCCCTCTCTCTCCTGGTCTGAGACTTCGTCCTGCAATCGCTTAAGCTCTTCCCAAGTGTCTGCCATGGCCAACATTATGCTGAGCTCGGTTCTTTCTTGGCTCTCCCCTGCGTATCTATCTGTGAATATGCATCCTTGTTCTGCACAGAAACGGGCGACCTCGTCCGCGTAATTATTACCCAATGACACAAAGTCCTCCCCTTTCCCATGGGCGGAACACTTTACAACAGCAATTTCCTTCGGATGCTGTAATGCATCCAACAGTTGTCTTACATATTCTCCATTCCGAATGGGTGAGCCAGATGATGTCAAAAATCCCCTCTGAGACCATAACTGCCCGAAGTCGTGCACCACACCAAACCCATATTGGCTGTCAGTGTAAATCGTGATTCGAATTCGATCAGCGGCCAAACAGGCACGGGTCAAGGCAATGATCTCAGCTACCTGCGCGGAGCGTACTCCTTCTAGGCAAGCAGCCTCGACCACTCCCGAAATGGTACACACAGCAAATGCTGCTCTCAATTGCCCCACACTGTCTCTTAAGCATGAACCATCGACAAAGAAAATTTCATCTGGGTCAGCCAATGGTTCATCGACAATGTCAGGTCTCGGTTTGGTGCAAAGTTCGGTCACATCGAGACAATCATGGTCCGCACAATCTTCATCATCCGTGTTCGGTGTAGGCATCAATGTCGCAGGGTTCAAGACAGAGCACCTTTTCAGAGTCACATTCTCTGCGGCAAGTATGACTTGCTCGTACCTCGTTAACCTATTGTTCGTTAGGTGCTGAGTCTTGGTCCTGGTCATCAATAACTCAACCGAGTGTGGCACATGTACAGACAATGGATGTCTCATTACAATGCTTTCACATCTTTCAATGCTGACACCTGTTGCAGCAACGGATCTTAGACATCCGGGCAACGCAGAAGCTACTGGATCTAGAGTAGCTGAGAAATAGGCAACTGGTCTACGGACACCTCCATGGTTCTGAGCTAATACGGCTAATGCACATCCTTCCCTCTCATAACAGAACAATGAAAAGGCCTTGTTGTAATCAGGCATTCCCAGTGCCGGAGCACTGCACAATTCCTCTCTCAGTGTCAGGAATGACATCAAGCACTCCTCGTCCATGGTACCGGATCACTCACATCCTTGTGCGTAAGCCTCTGCAAAGGCTTTGCTCTCAAGGAGAAACTAGGAATCCACTGTCGACAGTAGCCGACCATTCCCAGGAACATCCTAACTTCCCTCTGTGTGGTGGGTACTGCCATACTCATTATTGCCTCAATTCGGTCTGGTGACACCTTCCTCTTGCCTTTTTCCAATCTGTGTCCCAAGTACTGTACCTCATTCAAACAGTACTGCAGCTTGTTTGGGGACACCTTATGTCCATTCTCTGCTAAGTGGTTCAACAGGGCTACAGTGTCAATTCTGCAAGCATCTTCTGTTTCTGAGGCAATGAGTAAATCGTCTATGTATTGCACGAGGACTGAGTTCTGTGGCAATACAAGGCTCTCAAGATTCTTTTTCAGGATCTGGTTAAAGATCGATGGACTTTCTGTATACCCTTGAGGGATACGACACCATGTTAACACGCGATTTTCCAGCCTGAACGCAAAAAGAAATTGGCTTTCCTCATGGAGCGGTATCGAAAAGAAGGCTTGACACAAGTCGATGACCGTAAACCACTCGGCTTCGCATGGGATCTGGAACAGTATTACTGAAGGATTCGGTACCACTGGACAGCAAGGGACAACTATCGTGTTGACCTTTCGCAGGTCTTGCACAATCCTGTATTTCCCGCTCGGTTTCTGTAGTCCCATAATGGGTGAATTACAGGGGCTACCTCTGATCTCTTTCAGAATGCCTTTCTCAATGAAAGTCTCGATCACAGGTTTTATCCCTGCAATCGTTTCTGGCGACAGGTTGTATTGAGGTGTCCTGGGAAATCAACATTTTGCTTCACCTCAATCCGCACTGGTTCAACCCCTCTGATTAGACCTATTTCATCGCCTGCGAAATCCCACACCACAGATGACACAGCGTCTCTCAAATCAGGTGGAAGTTCTTCCACAGTCACCATTGGGTACAGATCTATACATAGATGCTGATTGGTAACCTTAAGTCAGCATCGTCATCTCTCGTCTGGACCTCCACTCCCTGAGGCGTACAATAAATCGTGCAGTTCAACTTGCACAACAGATCTCTCCCTAAAAGGCAAACTGGACTCGTATCACACACTACAAACTGATGTCTAGTTTGGAAGGAACCTATCTTTACTAGGATCGGTTCTGTCAATGGGCTGCTTATTCTTTTGTTCGCTACTCCAACAACCTGGATTGATTGTCCCGAGAGGGGTAGGTTAGGGACTACTGCTGATCTTACAGTAGACCGGGTAGCACCAGTATCAACCAAAAGTGTGGCAGGATGACCCTCAATATCTGCCTCCACAAAAGGTCCTCTCTGGTCTACCTCCAAGACCGCTCCAAGCGTGCAGTCTTCCTCCCCCTCAGGCACCGTCAGGATAAAGGGTCTGAGCTACTCTCGTCATAGTCTTCGAACAGGGGCATCTGTTGATACGTTCGTATTCCTTGTGTAATCCTTGGAGCCTGGGGAACCTGGGCGTGAGAGCTGTATATCCTCCCTTTCATCGTCCTTGGCCTCGTCACTGTGTTAACTACCTCTTGCGCGGGTGCCTGAGCCCCCTCTTCCTCTTCCTGCAACTGATTAACTGGGTTCAAAGGACACTGGCGTTTCCAATGTCCGACCTGGCGACAAAGATGACACGCAGTGGTCTTCTTCAGTGTGGCCACGTCCACTCCCGTCTTGGGGTCTATTGGTTTTCCCTTTCCCTGTCCTTGCCCATTCTGGTTCCCCTGGAAATTTCCTTGTTTTCTTCCTAAGGTCCCTCCATTAGACTGACCCTGTGCTGTCTGCATCTGGACAAGCATCAATTTGTCTTTTAGCTTCCGATGTTTCGATTCCACCTCATCACTACAGTATCTCGCATACCTCAAAATTTCATCTACCGGCTTGTTCTGCCAGCAGATCAAATGGTGCTGTATCATGAGACTGACTTCCATTCTCAGACCCAGTACAAACTTTGAGACAAACTGTCCCATATCCTTGGGGTCTAACGTATCTAATCCACTATACTGTTTAAAAGCTTGCAGCAGTCTTTCGTAATATTCATGCACCGTTTCTTTGGGTTCCTGTACAGTCCGATCTATCTTAACCCAATCTATATCTTGAGGTGAAATCTTTAGTTTTAGCCATGTAATCACCTGTTCATACTTTTTCATTACTAGGGGTGATGGACCATTTGTAACCGGCTCCCTTTCAGGTTCCGAAGTCGGCCACTCGACAGCGACTTTACAAGCTGTCCACAAATCTCCCGGTACCACTATGTCAAACAAGGTGTTCAAATCAATCCATAGTACTTTTGAAATTTTAACAAACCGCTCAACCTGCTTGTACCACTCTACTGGTTTCTCCCTCAGCCGAGGAAAATCATTTGTAAATGCAGCCAAATCACCTCTATTCCACGGCACATGCACATACCCTCCATTCTGTACTTCCCGCAAAGGAAAATTTCCGACACCCGTCGCCCCCCCTCCTGGAGGCGGCGTTTCCCCCTCAGCTTTCTTTGCTAGTTTCTTCTTGGACCACCTCTCTTCCCATTTGTCCAACAAAATCCATATTCTCATTCCTACAATCAGGTCTCTGGTGTGTGTCCTTAATCCTGTGATTCTTTTCTCCTCCAGCTCCTGGTCACTGTATTGTAATCTATGCGGTCCTTGCAACGTTTTAGTTTTGTTCAGGTCTACCTCATATCTTTTGGCCAACTTCGTTAATTTTTCATGTGCTATTCTAGCTTTTCGAGTCACATCTTTTGTTACGAACAGCAGCTCATCTGATCCATAAATTTCTATCCTTTCCAGAGGCAGACCCCGCTAATCATCTCGTCTACCTCTGCTTTCAACCTTACTACGTCTAGCAACCTTGCCTGTACTGCACTCCTCAGTACTTCTCGACAAGTTGAACCGTCCCGCTCATCACAGTCACTATTCTGTCCTTGTGACCTATTCCCTTCCATCATATTCCTGGAACTTGGTCTGTCTTCCGAGATGTTTTGTGCCCTGTCTCCTGGCATCCTATCACTTTGGTTTGTTACTGTTGGTGTCCACATCCTCAAAGCTGACTTGGATTCGTGCAAAGACCTCGGTCTGACTGGTCTCTCATCCTCCTGTCTAAAGGAAGAGTCTGCAGTAGCCGGTAATGGCGTACTTGTCTCCAATGGTCTTGGGAACTGAACCACTCGTACTCCGAACCCATTCCCACTCTCACTGGTTATTTCTTCCCTTCCCATCTGTACGGAGCTCCCTTCTCTCACTCGGTCTGGGTCATATACCGGTACTATGGGGCCAATGGTAACCGGTACTGTCAAGGAGTCCGGTAACCTTGTGTTCCCTACAGGAGGCTGTGTTATCATAGACATCGTTGCCCCTTCCGTTCCTGTGGAAATCCTTCCCACTACTCTCATGCTAGTCTGATTCTGGCTCTCATCAATTGTTACTGCTGGAGTCGGCTTTCCCTCTTCTGAGTCTGGATTAAATGGTGGTGGCCTCTCTGCCAACAACCTATCTAACAGGCTGTCGTCTGTATCACTGTCATCCTCATCGATTCTTGTAATCTTTCCATTTTGTATTAGCAGTGGGTATAACTTATCTCCCTCAATCGTTTCCACTCTCCACCTTTTCTCCAGTGCATCCCACCTTGCATCTTGAAATGCCCTGACCGATTTCTTCACCCTTTCCTGGCTCTTGTCTTTCCTCCTATCGTACGCTGCTCTAATCCACGCATGTAGCGCCTCAAACTGTGTTGGTCTAGGTAGTGGTCGTAAAGAAGCCATTATACTTTTTAGCTGGTACAACACCTCTAACCTGAAAGTACCATAGCGTGGGAAAGTCAATTCTCCTTCTCCTTCTGTCATTTTATGCCAATTCTCAAGCCAAATAATAGTATGCAATCCTACATTCTTTGCCATATAATATGCTGGCGTATCCTCGGGAGGAGCTTCCTCTCCTTCCCGAGTAACCACATGCCTATCACCTCTACACAGTTCCCGTAAAACTTTAAAACATTTCATGATGAATCAACTTTTTATTTGCACTCAAAATGTCAGCTTTTACTTCCTGATTTCAATCCACCAATGCCAGCGCGGCTCACACCAACCGGCCTATCGCAGCGCGGCACTTGTCTGACGTCACTTTTCCTCCGCTCACAGCAGTTCCCCTCCTTCCTAATTCACTCGTTCTCGCTCGCACCTGTCCCAATCATACTCTGAAATAATGTCATTCCTACCGAACAATTACCTCTCTGACCGTCAGTCTTACCAATGACCGATCAGCCTCTTGAGCTTGTTGACCTCAATCTGGCAACCGTCTGTCCGCGAAACGACCGGACAATCGCCTCTAACACACTCAATAGGATTCAATCACTCGATGTTCTGCACACAATAACCTACGACATGCGTTGGTTATTCACACACTCACACATGTGTTCCCTATCTTCAGTGGGTCTGTCAATGACGTCTCGTGACCCCCACAACCTCTGGTCAACGCTCTCAACTCTGGGTGTGTTCTACACCACGATAAATCTCCCGGTCCCGCGCGCGCTCACGGTCCGGTTCTCAATCACACAACTCTCGTTCTAACTCCGCAAGACATCACACAACAATAAAACACCGCAATCTACCAAACACCACTCTTTTTATACTCACTCTACCACGAACTGCTACTTCCGCCGCACCGTCACTCTCCGTCAGTTTTCAACGACCTCCGACCTCCGACATCTTTCTCCCGCGGTCCTCTGGATCTGCGTCACTCGGGCTCTATGGGGCAACTTAGTCTCCTATCTTGTTCTAGATCTCCCCTTACCATCAAAGGTAACCATCCTACTCTGCTACCAACTGATAACGCTGATTCTTATCTAATTATCTATAAGAACCTTCTGGTCGCCAAGATCTTTTTACCTGTTGAATAGTGTAAAGGAGAGAATCTCATCTGATTATATAACAGCATTCATTTTGTCTGAAAGGACCACTGACTCCGAATTCAAGTTTAAGAATTTATTATCGCCAAAAATAACTGAACATGCAAGCACCTCAACACGAGGTTAAAGAAATAGATGGGCACTAATACAAATAATAACCTACGCAGGAGTCTCATCCGACTCAGAATAAAGAGGATAGATAGTTCTAGAAGGATCAACCAAGCTATGATTGCTCCGATTTCTACGTTGCTCTTCATTTATCTAAGCAAGCTTTAAATCAATTGCTGTCCCTACACTAACACTTAGTGACATCCCTACATAACGATTTTCCCAGGCAAGAGTGAATAAAAGGTGTCAGCTGTGAAGACTTCCTAAGAAGTGCAATCACATAATACCTAAGCTCAGCTCCTTCCTCAGGACACTCTTTGTCCTTCTCTCTGGTCTCCCCTACCTCTTCTCTGGCCTCCTCCCTCAGGGCACTATCCCTAATACAAAACCCCAATACAATTGTACACGCCTTTGTCACGCCTCCTTGGCCAGGTCTTCTTTCTTGTACTTTTCCATCGAAACGGTTACTTCATCCTGGACGGTTGCGATGACCTTGAGTCCCAGGCACCTTCTCCGCTGAAAGTATCATCCCTAAATTCCATTGCACTCCCGTACCATGCCTCCCATCTTTCTAACTTTTGAAAACAAAGAGTTAGTCTTTTACTAACGAGACATGTGTCCTTGCACCTGCAACAAAAGATACGTTCAACAGAAACCTTCTACTGTGCTAATTAAATCTACCGTTTGTGCCCAGAGAGCCTTACCAAGAGAATCTTTTCTCTTCCTACAAAATAAGCTAACATAAGAATTAACCAGGCCTTCCCTAAGCATATATGTAGTCAGGCCTTTGCATATAATTTTTAAACACACACCTTACTTTTCCCTATAAGCATTTCCATTACAATTCATATGCAAAAATGAATTACATGTGCAACTTTAATATGGTGCACGTTTAAACTACTACAATTGAATTACACACGAACTAATTTCTCTATGCATTATGTTCACACAATTCAATAAGCATTACATTACATGATTATCATAACACAATTATACTGCTGATTCACTTTATCTCAGTGAACTATTCATTCTTTACTAAACATGCATGGATATACAACTGAATATATACGAATATATGTCTGAGTACATGCGGGTGCGGACTACCAGTGATTATGATGCACCCCTACAATTCACAAGAACATTTCGCTCTATCACACCCATGGAGTAAAATATTATATCTACCGTGTTGTTTTGCCTGACCACAATATGACCACCACTCGGGATAAAGCCCTCTCCGCCCACATGCCTTTTTACAGTTTTGTAACCGCTTATTCTACAGTGGAAAAAACCAAATGAAACCCTTTATTCTCTGGTGTAGCAAGAGGTTAATCAACTGCGGTAGAACACTCTGATTGGCTAGGTGGCCTCACTTCGATTTCTGATTGGTGGCCTCTGCTTGTCGCTGGGCGTGTCTGGTAGGAAAGACCCACCATGTTGGTGGCGATGGTGGACTATTGATCATTTAGTTGCTTGACCTATGTGCTGTGGGCTTCTGCAGGTCAAGGGATCTTTTGTGTGCGATGTGAGCGAATTTGGGGGTGATAGGTAGGCTTTGTGCAGCCTCATACTGTATCAGTTCAAATACCACGTCCAAATTCCTGTTCATTTAAACACTGCCCGTATTTCCAGCATATTATTTGTTTAGGACTAAATCAAGAAAATCAGCTTATGTGTTTTCCAAGTTTAAAATGTGAGCAAGTTTAGAAAATGCATATTTAATATTACGTAAGTGCTAACTAAATGTCGACAAACCACTGAAAGCTCGAGCCAGGTTCGAGGTCCTTTTAAAACCTCGAGGCCAAAGCGAGCTGAAATTTCCTGATAGGGTATGTGTCCCTCCCAATAGGTAGCGCTGCTGACTCTTGATAATGGAGAACTAGGTTACGATCCAGGCCTTGGCTCACCATCGTGTAAATTGGTGCAAAACATTTCATTTCGATGTGTCGATAAAATGTACAACATAGATTGGGCCTGTAGTGAAGTGCTAGTAACAAAGAACTTCTCTGGACACAAGCTGCTTTTACAGTTCGAGATTTATTTGGCAAATATGAAGCATAAAAGCTTGGGTGTGTATTTCCTATAAAGCGCTCCCAGCAACTTCGAACGCTGCCTTCGTCAGAACACAGCACCCAGCTAAAACATAATAATAATGGAATATATTGCTCGAGATCCCTCTCGCGCAATTGTTCCAGGAGAATGTGTGCACATAACTGTAAATAACTCATGATCATCACTGTCTTGCAACTCACAGTTTCTGAACTGACATCACCCTCCACCAATGTTAGAACCCATATTTTGACCACTTAATGACTTGTCTTCTGCAATACTTACATCTTTCCTTGCACCAGACAGATCTGAAGTCGTCCAAAAATGCCCACTCACACCAGCATCATCACCCTCTGAACCAACAGCATTAGCCACCACTTCTTTGCTCCCTCTCATCTGAATGAACAGCTCTCCACATTCCTCTTACTCCACCAGCGTCCATCTTCCACCTTCACTGACACTTTTGATACTTTGACCACTCGTGGACGAATAGAATTTAGAGAAACTTTCTTTAATTTTACATTTCATTTGCTTTATTCGACAATTTTAGTCATAAAAGCGTGCAATAAATGCAAAAATAATCATAAAGTAAAAGCTATATAAAAACAATTTGATAAAAGAGTAAAACGCTACAACATTAAAAAAAAACAGTTGAGAAAATGTTTAGGACAATCGACAACAAGCATTTGCAAAGCAATAGGTCTTGCATTACTGAAAGTTTGAGCTATTGGCGTTGCAAATAATATTGCAATGCCAATAGCTCAAACTTTCAGTAATGCAAGACCCATTGCATTGCAAATGCTTGTTACTTTTACCCGACAGGATAGGCTTCAAACAAGGAACTTTCCTGCACTCGGGATAAGAGGCATCACCTACAAAATTAGGATGCCCGAACTTGATGATACTTATTCTTTGCTTTGGAACAACTGTTCCGGTAAGCTGCAGATGATGCTGTTGTCTGATAGGTACTTACTATTAGTGGAAACTAGATTTAAATGGTTTCAATCTGATTATACATGTATGTCTATACAGGAGCACATGACAGTAGCGGTTAATCTCCCTACGTTTGGCATGAGGCACTCCAGTCCGAGGATAAGAATAAAGACACAAATTCTTTGGATTATTATTACTTTTAGGACGGAATTACAACGGAAAGTATGGTATGTGCTAGTAATATTTAAGAACATGATTATCCCCATTAATAAGTACTTTGTCCCCTGGCGGGATTCCCATATTAAATCTAATTATTTCTCCGCTACTAGGTTCACACCAAGAAGACATAGGTACGCCTTTCCTCCCCTCTTCTTGTCCAGGGCCCTTCGCCCCAATCATGTAGACACAGTGTTGATTGGACTCTTGGCACAAATATTTGGATCGTATAAGGAACAGATAGATTTTGGTTTTATTTGAATACGTTACTGTACATTAGTGTACAAACAAACCGAAATGTTTAGGTGTGACTGTTTGTTTTTGGCTGAACACCAAGGCTGTATTATTTAAAAAATGCGCATGGGTTTCCACCACATGATCTCACTGTATTTAATATAAAGGCAGCAAAAGTTGTCACTAAGAGGCAATTTATGTTGATCTGAGTGCGGAGTGCACGTTATAGTTGTTATTTTTTGTAATCTTCTCTTAGCTCTGAAGAAGTCGCGGGTTACTGTACCCATCTTGCGACGAAACACGTGTTGGTCTGAGGAACCTAACAACAGAACAAAGGACATAAAATAAAAAGAAGAAGAATAAGAAAACAAAGAATGTCTACATTAATATTACATACTCTGCATGGATTGTGTTAGACCTGGCATCCTTGGCGTGGGTCTCCCTTCCATTTTTTGATGATGCCTCCAATGTTATTGATCTGTTTTTGCTGGTTTAGATGCTTTGGGCACTGTGCCACTGCTATTCAGTGCCACAGTGCAAGTGCTCCCTATGATAAATTGATGTCTGTATTAGTGACTCCATGATTGGATGATTGGTTTACTTGTCAGTCCCTAGTACAGTGCACTGAGTGTGCCCAGGGCTTGTAAATCCAATGCAGCTGGTGGGCTTGCAGCACTGGTTGTGCCACCCACAGAAGCAGCTTGTAAAATGTGTCTCAGGCCTGCCATTGCAGAGCCGGTGTGCAGCCTAGGGCTGCCATGTCGACTTGGTGAGTGCACCCACTTACCAGTCCCTAAACCTTCCTTTTACTGCATGTTGGTCACCCCTAAAGTAGGCCCTAGGGCAGGGTGCATTGTAAGTATAAGGTAGGACATGCCCTGGTGTGTGTGGCATGTCCTAATAGTGAATTACAGCCATTTTCGTTTTTCACTATTGCAAGGCTACCTGCTCCCCATAGGCCAGAATGGGCAGTTTGATTATTACAGCTTATAATCCTAACTGACCCAGGGAACATGGTAGAAAAACGAATTTAGTATGCCTGAACTCAGGATGATAAAATACATCTTTTAGTGAAGTTGGTTTTAACATTCTGTGTTTGAAAATGCCACTTTTAGAAAGTAGGTGTTTTCTTGCCTAACCTTCCAAGCCTGCCTCTGCTAGGTTGTGTATTCCTTGTCTGGGTTTGTGAGTGACAGGGGCTGGGGGACTCCAGGAGACAGGGTGAGTCAGCACAGGGCTGAATAGAGAGATCTGCATCCAGAGTGGAGAGAGGAGTTGCACCTGGGTCTGAATAGGGCTGAGCCTGCCTTCCACCATGCTGGCTCCACCTCCTGCCGGGCGGCTGAGCACTCTGCCCCACATTCTGAAAGGAAAGAAGGAGTCCTGTAAACAAAGGGCTCCAGTACTGACCAGAACTGGTTTTGGACTAGGCAAAGGCCTCTCTGCCTTCAGAGAACAAAGAGAAAAGGTGTATAAAAAGGGGACCCAGACCCCTAGGAAATTAGATCACTTTTGGGAAACAAGAAGAAACCTTTGCTGAGGAGCGGAACCAAGAAGAAACTGAGGAGAAGACTATCCCTAAGCTAGAGGGATCTGCCTGCAGTGGTTGCCTGACTGCCAAAGAAAGGAGAAGGGAACTTTGTGTGTACTTTCATCAACTTGTGAAGGATCTCCAAGGGCTTGATTTTAGAGCTTGCCTCCTGCTGAAGTCTCAGGGACAACAGACTTCACCCACCAGCTCCCCTGAAGTCCCTTGCTGGGAATTTGGACCTTCTGACACACTTGCGTGTCTCTGGGAGCTGGAAGCGCGACTCAAGATGAAGAAGCGTGTCGCAGCAGCCGCTGATTCTCGCATCGACGGAGAAGAGTGTCGACGTCGCATCAGACGCCGGCGCATCCCCGAAGAATCGCGCCGCTGACACCCTCGCATCCTTCGAAGCGCCTCGCAGCACCGGAGAAAAGTGTCGCCGTCGCATCAGACGCCGTCGCATCCCCGGGGCAGAGCATCGACCTCGCATCAGACGCCTACGCATCACAACACGAGGCGCCCCGCATCCCAGGAGAAGATCGTCGACCTCGCATCAGACGCCGTCGCATCGCCAGGGAAGCGTGTCACAGGGCCTGTCGCGGCTCCAAAGACTCATCGAAATCGCCGCACGGCCGTCGGGCATGCACGCATCACCCCTTCGTTGTCGCAACATCAAGAAGACGCCACTTTGTTTCTTTGCACCAGATCTTCAACGCATCACCGTCCTTGCGTGTAAGGGACTACCGCATCACCTTACCTGCAACACTTTTCATTGCCCTGCGTTACGCATCTCAAGGTACATTGAACTCAAAGTGTCGCATTTCCATTTTAAGAGACTCAAGCTAATTCTACCATCTTTAAAGTACAGTATTGTGGATTATTTTTGTCGTTTATGGTCTTGTGGTAAATCTATATAAAAGATACTTATTTTTATAATACAACCTGTGTGGTGTCCATTTGTAGTGTTGTCACTGGATTACTGTATGTGTTCACAAATGCTTTACACACTGCCTCTGAACTAAGCCTGTCTGCTCGTGCCAAGCTACCAAGGGGGTGAGCAGGGGTTATTTCAGGAGTGTACCCCCTTACCCTGACTAGAAGCAAGGGTCCCTATTTGGACAAAGGTACCTACCTCTGCCAACTAGAGACCCCCAGTTCTAACATTGGTAGCAGCGGTGAGGATTCTGGACTTGCATTTGTGACTCATGTACAGTGATTGGTGAACACTACCTAGTGAGTGCAGACCAAAACGCAACCACATACCTTTGGTAGATATTCTTTTTTGGGACTTTCTATTTTTGCTAAAAACTGCCAAGTTTAATCACCATGGATACAGCAGCATCCATAGTATCTGTTGATAATGATTGGGAGGAGGAGAAACTGGAATGCTACACCGTTAACCAGCTCAAGCACTTCTGCAGGAAGTTCAAAGTTTCTATGTCCGGAATCACCAAGAAGGATGATTTCCAAAAGGCGCTGAGGGCCTGGGTTGAAGCAAGGAATACCCCTGAGAATGAGGAGGGGGCTGAGAATGCAGATGAGCAGCTGGATGGGCCAGTGGGTCCAGGGGAGAGGAGAGCATCTTCCCCCATAGGTAGCAGTTTTTCTGCCCGAGGTCTGTCCCCAGAAGAGCTGGAGGACAGAGAAAACAGTAGGATGCATGAGATGGAGTTGACCAAGCTCAAGTTCAAGGGGCAGTTGGAATTTGAATTGCAATCTAGAAAGTTGGCCTTAGAAGAGAAACAAATGGATCATGAGCATGAAAAAAGTTTGAGGGAGATGGAGTTCAGAGCCAAGAAGTTAGAGATTTCTCCCTCTGGTGGCAGCACACCGTCAGTGCCTGTTGAGGCTAGGGTGTATATTCCTAAGGATGTGGTTAAGGAGTTTTTTAAGAATGATGATATTGGGCAATGGTTCAAGGCCTATGAGGTAGCCATGACTTCCCACCGGGTCCCTGAGAAGGATTGGGGAGCGGGGTTGTGGGGTCGGTTCCTTAGTGAGGGGCGGGATACTTAGTTGGACTTGCCCTCTGAAGTCTATAATTCCTACAGCCACATGAAGAATGCATTGATGACCAGGTATGGGTTGACTCCTGAACTCTATAGGCAGAGGTTCAGGAACTGTAAGAAGATTGAAGGCAGTACCTGGGTTGAGTATGTGACCTTTTTTTGCAGAGCCTTGGATGGTTGGGTAAAGGGTAGCAAAGCAAATGATTTTCAGGCGCTCTTTGATTTGATTGCATGGGAGCACTTGTCCAGTAATTGTCTTCCTGAGCTACGCCAGCACCTGATTGACAGTAGGCTGACTAACCCTAGGCAGCTTGCTGAGGAGGCGGACCGCTGGGTGAGCACCCGGGTCCACAAGGGTCACGTGTGAGACTCCGCCAAGGGTGGGCAGGGTCCCCAGCAGAGGAGTGGGGGACAAGGGTAAACAGAGGAGTTCCAGAGAGGGCCCCAAAGTAAACCCCAAGGGAACCAAGGGAAAGGTTCCCAGCCTCCCCCTGAGAATAAGCACAGGGCCCCGACAGGTCCACCTGTTCATAGGGGACCCCTGGTGTGCTACAAGTGTGGCGCCCTAGGCCACAGGGCCAATGATCCCCGTTGCCCTTTGTTTGGAAAGCAAGCACCACCTGGTGCAGTCCCCCGGCAGTTGGCTAGTGTAGCCCTGGGGGAGGAGATGGGTGCCCAAGGTGGGCGGGATCCTGTAGTATTGTCCCTTGTCTCATTAGGAGACTCTGAGATGGTCCCTTGGACCCAACTGCCTGAGAACACTAAGAAGTACAGGCAGTGGGTGACCATCAATGGCCATAGGGTGGAGGCTCTGAGAGACACAGGAGCCAGTGTGACAGCTGTCAAGTGTCACCAGGTGTCTAAAGAGCAGGTGGTCCCTGATGCATTCTACCCAGTTGTTGCCGCTGACAACACAGTGAGCCACTGCAAGGTGGCTCAGGTTCCCTTTGAGTGGGGGGGGTCTCGGGTACTCTTCAAGTAGCTGTGAGGCCAGCCATGCCTGTTGACTGTTTGTTAGGGAACGATTTGGAGAGCTCCCCTTGGGCTAAGGTGGAGCGGGGTGCTCATTTGGAGATGTTGGGCTTGCCTGATTGGGCGTGTGTGACCACCCGGTCCATGGCAGCCAGAGGTGTTCAAGAGGACCTGGAGCCTGAGAGGGAGGCCCAGGTGCCTGCCAGAGAGAGAAGAGGCAGAGGGCGCGGGAAACCGGCCCCCAAAGTTCCCACGGTCCAGGAGGAGGCAGACCCTGAGGGGGATGCCCTGGAGCCTACAAGGGAACAGGTAGCTGAACTGGGGGACCTGCCTGAGCTGGCCCATTGGCAGCAAGATGGAGGACCCTCCAGGGAGGAGTTCTGCGAGGAGCAAAACAAGTGCCCTTCTCTCGTGGGTCTGAGGCAACAGGCCACAGACCAGGCAGCAGGTGATCAGTCTGGATCACATTGGATCTACTGGGAGAATGGTCTCCTGTATAGCGAGCATAAGGTTGCTGAGCCTGGGTCAGCCCATGTGCTGGTGGTACCCCAGCGCTTCAGAGCCTTCCTACTGGGTTTGGCTCATGATGTGCCTTTAGCAGGACATCTGGGGCAGGACAAGACCTTTGAAAGGCTTGTCACCCATTTCTTTTGGCCCCAGATGCGCAGGAGTGCCGCCACTCACTGCAGGACCTGTCAGACTTGCCAGGCAAGTGGAAAGAGTGGGAGGAAGCAGAAGGCTCCTCTCCAGCCATTCCCTGTAGTCAGCAGCCCCTTTGAACGGGTGGGTATTGACATTGTGGGGCCACTGGACCCCAAGACAGCCATGGGCAACAGGTTCATCCTGGTCTTGGTGGACCATGCCACCCGGTACCCTGAAGCCATCCCTCTGAGGACAGTGAAGGCCCCCGTGGTGGGACGGGCACTGATGGGAATTTTCTCCCGTGTGGGGTTCCCTCAAGAGGTGGTGTCTGACAGAGGTACTAACTTTATATCCAAGTATATGAAGTCACTGTGGCAGGAGTGCGGTGTAACGTACAAGTTCACCACTCCTTACCACCCCCAAGGAAATGGGTTGGTTGAGAGATTCAACCGGACCCTGAAGGGCATGATTATGGGTCTGGAAGAACCCATGAGGCGTAAGTGGGACGTCCTCTTGCCATGACTTCTTTTTGCATACCGTGAGGTGCCACAGAAGTCTCTAGGGTTCAGCCCCTTTGAGCTTCTGTATGGTCACCCAGTGAGAGGACCTCTGAGTTTGGTCAAGGAAGGCTGAGAGCAATCTCCCAGGAAACCTCCCCAGGATGTATATAGCTACATGCTGGCCTTCAGGAACCAAACTAGGCGTTTCAGGCAACTTGCTGAGGCAAATCTGGAAGCCAGCCAGGAGGAAATGAAGCGGTGGTACGACCAGAATGCCACTCTGGTTGAGCTTCAACCTGGTCAGAAAGTGTGGGTCATGGCCCCAGTGGAGCCCTGTGCGCTCCAGGATAAGTGGACCGGACCATTTGAGGTGGTGGAGCGCAAGAGTCCTGTTACCTACTTGGTGGACATGCGGTCTCCCAGGAACCCCTTGCGGGTCCTGCACGTCAACCGCCTGAAGCCCCACTTGGAGAGGTCCCAAGTGGGCATGCTCTTAGCTACAGATGCTGGGATGGAGGAGGAGACCGAGCCTCTTCCTGACCTCCTGTCAGCCCAAGAGCAAGATGGACCAGTGGAGGGTGTGAACCTCTCTACCTCCCTGACACCTGAGCAGCAAGGTGACTGTCGCCAACTGTTGGGGCAGTTTTCTGACCTGTTCTCCCTGGTTCCTAGTGTCACTGACTGGTGCGTCCATGATGTGGATACTGGGGACAGTCTTCCTGTCAAGCACAAGGCTTACAGGGTGACTGACAGGGTGAGAGCTTGCATCAAGGAGGAGGTCTCCAAGATGTTTGCATTGGGGGTAATTGAGTCCTCTCACAGCCCTTGGGCCAGCCCAGTGGTCTTGGTCCCAAAGGCTGCCGTGCCTGGTGCCACACCCGAACTCCGGTTCTGTGTGGACTACCGAGGACTCAATTCCGTCACCAGGACTGACGCTCACCCCATCCCCAGAGCTGAGGAGCTCATAGATCGGTTAGGGGCTGCCCGGTACCTCAGTACGTTTCACTTAACATCTGGGTACTGGCAGATCGCCTTGACTGATGGGGCAAAGGAGAGGTCAGCATTCTCCACACCAGATGGGCACTACCAATTCCGGGTGATGCCCTTTGGGATGAAGAATGCCCCTGCCAGCTTTCAGAGGTTGGTCAACCAGGTGTTGGTTGGACTGGAAGAGTTCAGTCCCGCCTACCTGGATGACATCGCAGTGTTCAGCGCCAGTTGGGAAGAACATCTGCGCCACCTCTGGGAAGTGTTGATGGCTCTGCGGAGGGCAGGCCTCACGATCATGGCGAGTAAGTGCCAGATCGGGCAGGGTTCCGTGGTGTACTTGGGACACCAGGTTGGGAGCGGCCAGGTGGCGCCCCTACAGCCCAAGATAGATACCATTCTGGCTTGGGAGCCCCCCAGGACCCAGACAGCGGTGAGAGCCTTCCTTGGACTCACCGGGTATTACAGGAGATTTGTCAAGGGGTATGGCAGCATGGTTGCACCCTTGACAGAGCTGACTTCCAGGAAGCAGCCCAAAAGAGTGATTTGGACTGACACCTGTCAACAAGCTTTTGACACCTTGAAGACAGCCATGTGCACGGCGCCCGTGCTCCTGGCTCCCAACTTCTCCAAAGAGTTTATTGTTCAGACAGACGCTTCAGAGCATGGTGTGGGGGCTGTTTTGTCACAGATGAATGAGGAGGGCCTAGACCAACCTGTAGCCTTCCTTAGTAGGAGGTTACTTCCACGGGAACAGAGGTGGAGTGCTATTGAGCGTGAGGCATTTGCTGTGGTCTGGGCGCTGAATAAGCTGAGACCATACCTGTTTGGGACTCACTTCCGGGTTCAGACAGACCACAGGCCCCTCAGATGGTTGATGCAGATGAGGGGTGAGAATCCAAAGCTGTTGAGGTGGTCCATTTCCCTACAGGGGATGGACTTCACGGTGGAACACCGCCCTGGTACAGAACACGCCAATGCTGATGGTCTGTCCAGATTTTTCCGCCATAGTGAAGAGAACTCCCTAGAGGTAGGATAGTTCTCCCCACATTTCAGCTGGAGGGGACATGTGTTAGACCCGGCATCCTTGGCGTGGGTCTCCCTTCCATTTTTTGATGATGCCTCCAATGTTATTGATCTGTTTTTGCTGGTTTAGATGCTTTGGACACTGTGCCACTGCTATTCAGTGCCACAGTGCAAGTGCTCCCTATGATAAATTGATGTATGTATTAGTGACTCCATGATTGGATGATTGGTTTACTTGTCAGTCCCTAGTACAGGGCACTGAGTGTGCCCAGGGCTTGTAAATCCAATGCGGCTGGTGGGCTTGCAGCACTGGTTGTGCCACCCACAGAAGCAGCTTGTAAAATGTGTCTCAGGCCTGCCATTGCAGAGCCGGTGTGCAGCCTAGGGCTGCCATGTCGACTTGGTGAGTGCACCCACTTACCAGTCCCTAAACCTTCCCTTTACTGCATGTTGGTCACCCCTAAAGTAGGCCCTAGGGCAGGGTGCATTGTAAGTATAAGGTAGGACATGCCCTGGTGTGTGTGGCATGTCCTAATAGTGAATTACAGCCATTTTCATTTTTCACTATTGCAAGGCTACCTGCTCCCCATAGGCCAGAATGGGCAGTTTGATTATTACAGCTTATAATCCTAACTGACCCAGGGAACATGGTAGAAAAACAAATTTAGTATGCCTGAACTCAGGATGATAAAATACATCTTTTAGTGAAGTTGGTTTTAACATTCTGTGTTTGAAAATACCACTTTTAGAAAGTAGGTATTTTCTTGCCTAACCTTCCAAGCCTGCCTCTGCTAGGTTGTGTATTCCTTGTCTGGGTTTGTGAGTGACAGGGGCTGGGGGACTCCAGGAGACAGGGTGAGTCAGCACAGGGCTGAATAGAGAGATCTGCATCCAGAGTGGAGGGAGGAGTTGCACCTGGGTCTGAATAGGGCTGTGCCTGCCTTCCACAATGCTGGCTCCACCTCCTGCCGGGCGGCTGAGCACTCTGCCCCACATTCTGAAAGGAAAGAAGGAGTCCTGTAAACAAAGTGCTCCAGGACTGACCAGAACTGGTTTTGGACTAGGCAAAGGCCTCTCTGCCTTCAGAGAACAACGAGAAAAGGTGTATAAAAGGGGACCCAGACCCCTAGGAAATTAGATCACTTTTGGGAAACAAGAAGAAACCTTTGCTGAGGAGCAGAACCAAGAAGAAACTGAGGAGAAGACTATCCCTAAGCTAGAGGGATCTGCCTGCAGTGGTTGCCTGACTGCCAAAGAAAGGAGAAGGGAACTTTGTGTGTACTTTCATCAACTTGTGAAGGATCTCCAAGGGCTTGATTTTAGAGCTTGCCTCCTGCTGAAGTCTCAGGGACAACAGACTTCACCCACCAGCTCCCCTGAAGTCCCTTGTTGGGAATTTGGACCTTCTGACACACTTGCGTGTCTCTGGGAGCTGGAAGCGCGACTCAAGACGAATAAGCGTGTCGCCGCAGCCGCTGATTCTCGCATCGCCGGAGAAGAGTGTCGACGTCGCATCAGACGCCGGCGCATCCCCGAAGAAGCGCGCCGCTGACACCCTCGCATCCTTCGAAGCGCCTCGCAGCACCGGAGAAAAGTGTCGCCGTCGCATCAGACGCCGTCGCATCCCCGGGACAGAGCATCGACCTCGCATCAGACACCGACGCATCGCAACACGAGGCGCCCCGCATCCCAGGAGAAGATCGTCGACCTCGCATCAGACGCCGTCGCATCGCCAGGGAAGCGTGTCGCAGGGCCTGTCGCGGCTCCAAAAACTCATCAAAATCGCCGCACGGCCGTCGGGCATGCACGCATCACCCCATCGTTGTCGCAACATCAAGAAGACGCCACTTTGTTTCTTTGCACCAGATCTTCAACGCATCACTGTCCTTGCGTATAAGGGACTACCGCATCACCTTACCTGCAACACTTTTCGTTGCCTTGCGTTACGCATCTCAAGGTACATTGAACTCAAAGTGTCGCATTTCCATTTTAAGAGACTCAAGCTAATTCTACCATCTTTAAAGTACAGTATTGTGGATTATTTTTGTCGTTTATGGTCTTGTGGTAAATCTATATAAAAGATACTTATTTTTATAATACAACCTGTGTTGTGTCCATTTGTAGTGTTGTCACTGGATTACTGTATGTGTTCACAAATGCTTTACACACTGCCTCTGAACTAAGCCTGTCTGCTCGTGCCAAGCTACCAAGTGGGTGAGCAGGGGTTATTTCAGGAGTGTACCCCCTTACCCTGACTAGAAGCAAGGGTCCCTATTTGGACAAAGGTACCTACCTCTGCCAACTAGAGACCCCCAGTTCTAACAGATTGTAATTGCGTGTGCTGGGGGATTCTGTTTAAATTAGAATTCTAACTGCAGTGCTATGTGCGTTGATAGATGGCACTAGGGGAGTGGATGTTAAATCCTTAAACTTTGGCAGGGAACTGGGGGTAAGGGCTAAGATAGGTCTACATGAGATAGTGGTCGCTGTAGTTGGTCTAAATTTGCCCGTTCCACACTTCTCATTAGCTCCTTTATGCTTGGTGGCAGTTCCTAACTGTCAATCTACACATTCAAGATTGGTAAGTGCAGAGAATGGGTTAAAATATAATGCATTTGATGCAAAAGAACATGTGCGGGGCAGTGGGCCTTAAAATAGCCTAAGGGCAGTGTAGAGATAGCAGATTCACTGTGTCCTGGCAATTCCTTGGTGGATAGAATTTTCTTAACGTTTGAGGGCTTTCTAAAATAACAACCTCACAGTCCCCCTGAATATTCTTCTCAGTATGGCCCAGCCAGCCCACTCTTCGCACCAATAGGATTTCAACGGGAGCTTGATTTACAAAATTATTCTGTGCGAGCAGCCAATGACTAACTTTCCATTTCAGCTGGTCCCACGATTCCTGTTGTCCCATCTTTAGAGCCGGGACCCCAGCCAAGACTAACACATAAGGACAGACTACAGGTGTGAGATTCAACATGTCTTTCAATGGAGCAATGGGGAGACTAATAATGTGTGATGTTACCCGATTGCTTATAGATGATGGAGGGCTGGGGATAACTGTTTGAGCTATTTGAGTCTGTGGGGGATCGATGGCACTGCCTGATAGGGGCCCTACAGATCAGGGAATAGTATTCAGGCCATTGTAAGAGATCGCTTGCCTAATGCAAGTGCCCATAAAACATATTAACTGAACAGACATGTAAGTATACGCAATAGAAGTAGTCGCATAATTTTACATGTAAATAACAAAAGTACAAACTTTAAAATACTATATACATTTTTATTATTGCACTACTTTCAGATACAATGATAGGGGCAGCAAAGTATATTACTTCACAGAAAGAAAAGAAGTTACTGTAGCACATGAGCTACACCTACAGCCAGCCAAGACAATGCATCAACAGAAAATATAAACTGAAAATGTACCAAATGTTATTCAAATGCATGCTATGGGAGGGCAACTACAAACGCTGATGTTGTAATTTATGTTAGAGAACACAAACACCACCCAAATATGACAGAAATAGAAGGAAGGGAAACATACAAGATATAAAAGAGCCAAGCACTAGTTCCCAGGAACCCATAACCAAAATCCTTAAAGACATAGGGGCATATTAACAACGGCCAGCGATAATTATCGCTGGCCGTGCTGAGCGACAAATTCCCTAACGCAGGCTATCTCTGGTATTTATCGCCCTGGTAGCGCGTTATTAACAACGCGTTTCCCCAGGGCGATAAAAATTCCAGAGATTGTGAGGTTATCGCCGTTTTGCAGGGAACATCGCTGGTTTTCCAGCGATGTTCCCTGCAAACGGCGATAACCTTGCTGATACGACCCTGTGGTCGTATCAGCATAATCCACCCCCTATGTCTAACATAGGTAAGTCAGGATTTCAGCAGACGTTAGATTTTGGCGAAAACAGCCGTTTTCGCCAAAATCTAACGTCTGCTGAAATCCTATGGGCTGCCTTGTAAATATCGCGATGTGAACATCGGCGATATTTGCAAGGCAGTCCATCCGGGGTACGCCCAGTGACGCCCACTTTGCATCTCATTAGAGATGCAAAGGGGGGCGTCGGGAAAAGGGTGCTAACATGCGATTATGCATGTTAGCACCCTCTTGTTGATAGGGCGATAGCTTTATCTCCGTTTTTCTGGCTTTTAAAGCCAGAAAAACGGAGATAAAGCCCTTGTAGATATGCCCCTCAATACCTAAAGTTCCTAAACACATCACAGGCCAACTATCATCTATCCCATCTTTAAAACGTTTAATTGCATGAACTTATAAAGCCACCAGCGATACTCCTCCTGCCTCTAGAAGATATCAAGGCATACAAATACCTGGACATGTAACAATGACACATAATGAAGAAACTTTCCTTTTACATGACTACCTAAATAATGAGAAAAAATTCCTAATATTCTCTACAGCAAATAACTTACTAAAACGTAGCCAATGTCATACGTGGATGATGAAAAGGGACCTTCAAAGTGTGTCCCAAACTATTCCCACAGATTTACACCATATATGGTGAATATCAAAATACAAATAGCCCTTTTATATATGGCCTACTACCAAATAAACAAAGCAGCATTTACTATGACATCTTAAACCACATTAAACATATAACAAATAACTACAATCCCCCAAAGATATTCATAGACTTTGAGCAAGCAATGATTCAAACCATTTTAAAAATTCACACCAATACAAGGCTGTTACTATCATTTAAATCAAAGCATATGGAGACACCTCTAACATGTTTCACAAAGTATAGAATATTCTAAAAGCAGCCAATCTACTTTTGAAATGTTGAAAAAAATAAAGGCACTAGCCTATGTCCATGTCATGGATGTAGCCAACCACTACAGTTTGCCAATAGAAAGCGCTTTCCACTAACAAAATGAAAACAAGCTAAGTGCCCTTATAGATTATTTCAAAGACACTTGGGTTGGCAGATTACATCGCTCCAAACACAGACGCCAACCCAAATTCCAAATACCATGTTGGAATGTCTATGACAGCACCTTGTCACTTACAGAACAACCACTAACCTGGTACTTGCCCGAATCCACAGAAACGAAGATGAGTTCCCCACGCTCCCAGAGAATAGTGTCACGACGAGTTAGAATTATCACTCTCCTAGGAGAGATGAGGGGAGAGATTCAGGTAATGACCACAGCGCTTCTTCCCAGCAAGAAGAGACAGGTCACATCAGGATGAAGAACATAAGGCATTGGGAACTGTAAGGAGAGAACCAGACAACTTATTAGTAAATCCCAATACACCTACTCGGTATGACATTAAGGTCGTTCTAGTGCAAATCATGTATTAGTGAGGATCCACTTACCAAATTATAAATCTCTCACTCCTTCTTGGAAGTGAAGAAATCAGGAGTTGAAATCACTCCTGTGAAAGTGCTGCTAATTCGTGATTGAATTCCTCATGACCATGGAAGTCAAAGCAATCCAAAACAAAGCACAAAAATAATGGCCTTGAAGAATACAGGATACAAGTTCAAATACCAACGTGCGAGCTCCTGCTCACATGAGACTCGTATTGCGATAAAGTCTGGGAGAAGTATTAGCAGATGTAATACAGGAACATAATCATGGATTTACGGTTCTTCGCGTCGGAAGCAGGTAGTGGGAAATAGACTGCATACCAAATTCAAATGCCAGGACACACAGGGGAATCCAATGCGCATGTATTCAGGACTCCGTAAGCCGGAAATAAATTTGTTATTTGTTTGTGCCCAAACTGAGAAGCAGCGTTCATTGGAGAGGGAAGCTGGTAACTGTGAAAGTGCTGCCCCGACATTGACTGGTGAGACCCCAGAGCACTCTGTGTCTCAGATTTCCAGGCTCTCAGCGGTAAGCGTCGACGGAACAAAAGAAACCAGCCAGAAGTCTTTGAGGAGTGCAACAATACAAAGTTTTTCCAGAGCAACGGTAGCAAGCAAGGGGGGGGTATGGTCAGGATCCAGGAACAGTAAGCCAAGCAAGGGCTCATTCCTGTGACGCGTTCTTTTAACTCAGTTTAAGGGAGTGAGGCTAATTGTTGCAACATTGTTGATTCAGGGAAATACCAATGCGAGATAAGGGATCAGCTCAAAAGAGACCATACACTTATACAAGAAATGCACCAAACGTCTAGATCCTGTTCCAGGCTATAGAACAGGACGCCTGAGACCTGACACACCTTTTCACATAAAACCAAAACAAACAACACAGTCGAAGGATGGTAGAATGCCTTCCAAACCACACTAGGCAGAACCCAACCTAGCCTATTTGCACCTACATTTAGTAAACAAACCAAATGAATGCACAACATGCTACAATGTAAAGTTAAAAATCTTCATAAATAGCAAAAGAGTGGGCTACTTAGAAGTACTAGCCAAAAGCATATTATAAAAAATAACTTACCAAAGTCCCCAAAAAATTTCATAAAATGTAAACCAGGATAACAAATTATATTTTTGTATAATTAATACATATCATATTTTATTACATTAGTCAAAAAATTAAATATAATTACAAAATAAATGAAGACTGAGATAATAAAATATTATATATATTATTTAAATAAAAAATGCAACTGTCACCAAGCAACAAACTAAAAACAAACTGAATCCATCACATATATTAATTACAATGCATAAAACACATACTTCCAAATACCAATCACATAATATATACATAAACAATATAAATCACATTTCCCACCCAAAAGTAATGAAATAAATAAAACTTACTGTTCCGTAGCTGCAGATCTTCCTCTCTATCCACGAAGTCAAAAATAGTAATCCACCAAAAAATGGGAACAATATTGTTTAAAACACCTAAAAATAAAAATAAAATGAATCCAACACAAATCCCACAAAACAATCAAAATTTGGTAGGAACCATAAAAAACCTGGAAAAGTGTTTAAAAAAATGCTCCAGGAAACCTGAAAGAAAAGGAAATCAAAGTAAAAAATACTGGTTTATTATAAAACAAAATTGATTTCCTTTTTTAAAAAAAATGAAAACTCCCATATCCCATAGGACACGTTTGTAAACAAAAACCTGTAAAGTAAAGTACACAAATCCACCTGCAAAAAAATTACATTCCCCAAAATGCATGTACATTACACTTAACCATCAAAATATAAATAACATAACACAATTTAACATAACATAACAATACATTATTTAGATAGTGTACGAAAGCCCAAATTACTAACTAGTGAAAACACTACTATGAATACATCCAAATATACTAAAAAGCCACAAACAACACTAAAACTAACAGGTAGACCTCCCTCTTCAACCTCACCTACCCTCAAAACCCTTAAAAAAAATCCTTAAAAAAGGAATTACCTGTTCCGAAAAACAGCAGCAACTGACCCGACCTGATTCCAGGGAAATAAACAAAAAGTTCACAAAATAGAAGCTACAGTTAAAAAGAAAAGCGGCTGCTAAATGAAACTAAAAAAGACTATCTCCTCATAGAAATGAATGGGACATAATGTAACAATGTTGAATAAATGTATGACAAAAATGTAAAAAATTATTAAAAACATACAACATGTCAAAAAATGATGTTTCATAATGTTTCAAAATTATAAAGTATAAATTTGATAATAGTATTAAATGTATACAATTACTTAATATATACCAAAAATGTATGCTAAAATAATATTGAAAACATGTACATGCAACAATGTGATAAATGTTACAAAACTGTGGTAAAAGTGCAAAAATTACAACATGCAATAGTAATTTAATATAATGTACCTTAAAAAAATTATTTTTTAAATTTACTTAGCTTTATATAAATGTTTATTTTTATATATATCATAACGTAAAGTACATGGAATTTCATTTATATACATGCAAGTTCTCATGAACAAATCTTTTATAGGTGGAAAACAATTTTTATCAATTATATCTAGCCTGATTTCATATGTTTTTAACATTTCAATCCATTTTTACATTATTTATTGGACCGCTATTTCCTCTCTATTCAATTGTATATAATATACAAAATACATTTGTTTCCTTCCACCATTTGGATTTCACCAATTTATTTGGAGAATTATTAGAGTTATTTGCACAATGTAATTTTATTGTTGACAGACGGTACCGGTTCGGTGTCCTGAGGAACACCAGTAATATACAGTAATTGACAGCATTAGTGATCTCAACATTTTCAATGTTATCATAGCATTGTTGATGCAATAAACGTATTTGAATATAAGTCTTAAAAACAAACAATAGTGCCATACTAAGATTACAGAGAATACCAGTAGATCTTAGTTACATATGTCTGATCCATTCATTTTGAGAACAAATATGATCAACATCCAGGTCACAGCACAATACAATCATCCCGGCAATTCCTCGACAGCAGAAGCAGGGGGAATACGTTCCAAATACAGCCCTCTGTATTCCGCCCACCTCTTCCATATTTTATAATGTTTCTGGGGACACCCCCTCGTCATGAAGAAGGGCATCTCCAGACCCATACAAAAATCCAGGCCCTTCTTCCATATTGCAACTGATGGCGGAGACTCATCCTTCCAAGCTCTGGCGATATCACGTTTTGCCAACGTGAGGCCAAGAAATAGCAGGTGGCGCTTATATCTGTTACCGCCCAGTCCCTCAGTGATATGGAGCATGAGCAGTCATGGCGAGAGCGGGATATCCCATCCCAGGACCTCCGACAGACATGTGGTCACCCCTCTCCAGAACCTCGATAGAGTCGTGCACTGCCATACCGTATGTAGGAAGGTACCCTCAGCGGCCCCACAGTGCAGGCAGTGAGGGGAGGCAATCAACCCAACCTGAGTCTGTTAAAGTAGACCCGATGCAGATATTTGAATTGGATAAGTTGCAGGCGGGCCGCAATCGCTGCACTGCGCGGGGACTCCAGCGCCTCCACCCAATCGTCTTCGTCTAGGGGACCTAAGTCCAGCTTCCAGGCCTCCTGAGTTGTATTTAATTTAATGTAGTAGGGGTGTTGTTTAGAAGTGTGCAATATATTTTGGTTATTTTATGACCCTCCTAATCCCCCATAAAGACTTTAGGTTCTATGGGATTGAAATCGGGTATATCTATTTTTGTGCCAGGTACGGGGAAAGGGCATGACGAAATTGGAGGTACCTATAAAATTGTGAGTGGGGCATGGCATATTCTGCCTGGAGTTCCTGAAAGGACTTTATGATCCGACCGTGCATAACAGCTCCCACTGAGTCCCAATGGCCTCCCAACCCCGAAGTCCAGACAGCTGCGCTAACTGTGGCAGCTCGCCGTTATGCCACAGGGGGGTTTCCCTCGTCAGTTTACCCCACCATCCCATCGTGGGAAGTGCGAAGTGCTCGTTTCCAGGTCATGAAATCCGTTTTAGTCGCAGGTGGCAACTCCCTAAGCGTCGGGCCAGAATATAGGACCATATGCACTGACATGGCTCCCATCAGCCAGCACTCAACTGCATATGCTGGGTCTCTTCTATCGCCATACCACCAGTCGTTAAGGATGAGTAAATGTGAGGCCGCATTGTAGGCCTGGATATCTGGGGTGGCAATGCCACCACAATAGGTGGACTGGAAGCAGGTCCTCGAGGCCACGCGCACTGTACCACCCCCCCAGAGGAACTGGGCGAGGATTGCATTTAGTTGCCGGAACCATGTCGGCGTATTGGGTATGGGTGGTTTTGAAGCTGGTATAAAAGGCGGGGCAGTGAGATCATTTTAAATAAGGCAGATCTGCCAAACAGGGATAGTGGTAAGTGAGACCACGTAGGGACCTGATCTCCTGTCTGTGCCCACAGCGGAGCCAAATTTCTGTCCCATGAAATAGATTGAGAGGCTGAGAGAAACATCCCCAAATATTTGAAGCCGTTAGGGACCACCGTCACCTCCTGAGACCATTCGCCCAGATGATCTCCCCCACGCAGGGGCCACAGACAGGATTTGCCCCGATTCATATAGAGGCCTAAGCTTTCACCAAAGATCTGCATGATTCTGAGCAGCCACGGGCCAGTTGTGTCGGGCCGCGTTAGGAAAAACAGTACATCACCTGCATAGAGTGCTGTGCTATGTAGTCCGATACCTCCCACGACCACTTGAAGCCACAAACCTGAGCATCCATCTTCACCCACGCCACCAAGGGCTCCATAGCCAGTGCACATAGATATGGGGAGAGGGGACATCCTTGACGCTTTCCCCGCCAAATAGTAAAGCTTCCAGAAGTGGAGTCAGCAACCCGGACTGATGCTGTGATATCAGTATATAAGCGGTGTATTAGTGTTAGTAGGCGAGTGCCAATATTTAGGGGGCTGAGCAAAGCAAAGAGGTAAACCCATCTGAGCAAATAAAAAGCCTTATCAATATGTGGAGGAGGAGTGCAGCCGGCTCCTCAAGTTTGTCCACGGCAGCAATGGCGTTGTGTGCACGTCGAATATTATGTTGTGTAGCACGACTGGGCATAAAGCTGGTCTGGATGTATCAATCTATAACATGAGGAACCAAGCGGTTGGCAATTACCTTAGCCAAAAGCTTAGCCTCTATATTGAGGAGGGAGATCGGGCGATATGACGAATAGTGTTCCAGCAGCCGGCCTGGCTTTAGGAAAATGACTATCTCCGCGTGTCTCCAGTCCGGTGGAAGGCAGCCGTCCTCCACCGCGACGTTAAGAGCCGCAAGGTACGGCTCCATCAGCCGGGACTGATTGTGTTTAAGGAACTCACATGGGAAGCCATTTGGGCCGGGCGCTTTGCCTGAGCGCATATCTATTAATGCTTTTTGCAATTCCTCGACCGACAGTGGAGTGTCGAGGGTCTCTTGTATCGTGTCCGAGAGAGTCCGTGGGGGGAGATCCTGAATGAACTTACGAATGGTATCTGCAGGTAGGGTCTCCCGGGGGGCATATAAGTCTGTAAAGTAAGTGGTGAAGCTAGCTGCAATTTGCGATGGGTCTGTGAGAATCCCTCCATCCGGGCCCCGTATACCTGGGAGGACCTGTGGGCATCTGTTGACACAAGCGGTGTAATGGAGCACTAGATTTGTCGCCCCACTGATAGATCCGGCTACGAGTAGCGAGCCAGTAGAGTCTAGCTTCATCCAGCAGCTCGCTGGCGTATGTTTGCTGGGCACTAAGCAGCTGTCTATGTGCAGCAACCCCCCACCCCCTACTTCTGTGCTCCAGGTCAACCAACTGCGCCTCGGTCTTTATTAGCTTCTCCAGGCGCTGTCTACGCCTTGCAGCACAAAAGGCAATAGCCACCCTCCTAAGCGTGGGTTCATAGCTTCCCATAGTATTATCGGGGATGTAACCATGCCTGTGTTGCGAGAATAGTATTCAGTGATGGATGTGTGGATATGTAGCCTATGTTGCTCATCCTGCAGCAGCCAAGGCGAGAGCCCCCATCGGAATGGGGAGCGCCTAGGGTCCAGAAACAGTTGCAAAGATACTGGTGAATGGTCAGGGAGGCCCCGGGGCAGAATCTCGGCAGACTTTAATCTATGGGTGTGGGTTGCAGATATAAAAAGGTAATCTATGCGAGAGAAGGACTCATGCACTCCAGAGAAGTACGTGTTCTGCGGGGTGCAACGCCCTCCAAGAGTCTGCCCACCCCATCCCTTGAATCAAGGGCATCAATTTGGATTCTCGGACCGCTGTCGATCGCCCCGCGCTGTGCCATCTGTCCTACGTTGGGCATATTACGTCATTCCAATCTCCTCCCACAACCGTCAGGCCAGGTGGGATCTCGGTCCAGAGCATTGTCAAACTCTCCACAAGGTTCCAGGCCATTGGGGGGGAGCGTATATGCTACAGAGGACAAGAGGCTCCCCATATAATGTACCAGAGATTACTATAAATCTACCCTGTGGGTCAGGCCACGACTTACAATGGACAAAGGGAACGCTGCAGTGGATGAGGATCGCTACAACTCGGGAGCCCCTAGTGAACCCAGAGTGAAAGGTCTGCACAAATCCAAATGTTGCCAGACACGGTGTCTTAGTGCCCAGTAGATGGGTCTCCTGTAAGAGTAGTATTTCGGCTCTATAGCGTTTGGCCTGTCACAGCAGAGCGCCCCGCTTAATCTTAAAGAGGAGGCCAAGGATGTTCCAACTAACGATCCGAAATTCACGACTTCTGGATCTTATTGTGCTAGATGTCATGTCTGGCATTGAAACACATGAAGAAATGTATGTAGTTGGATAGCCTGAGCGGCCCGGGACCATGTATGTAATGTCTGGCTATGGCACTAATAAAGAACAAAAACTTCAGAAACTTCCCATTAATCCCCCAACCAACCCCCCCAACCCAATACCTCATAAACATTGAAGTATCTATCGCGGCATGATGTGCCCCCGACCCCCAACGGGGGGTAGAAGCAACATGTAGCCAATGGATCCCCGCTAATAGTCCCCTGCGCATGTTAAAGTCTAACGGCAGAGGAGCATATGTACATTTGTAGCCCATTTATCATCTTCATCCGAATTGTTCAATCTTTGTTTAGGTCTCGGCGGGGTATCAATTAGGATGCTGCAGGTTCCGGCCGGTCATCTGCCAGTCTCCGACGAGACTTGCTGCGTGTTTTGGATCGTTTCTTAGAGCACGATCGGCGGCGCTGTTTGCCAGCAGTCTTGGAGGAGCCTCGCCCTTGTCCCCCGGGTGAGGAGTCCGAATCAAATCTGGGTAGAGTGTGAGGCTTGGGTTTTACGGCTTCGTGCATCCAGCGGAACACCTCCCCCGGTGTTTCAAAGAAATGTGTCTGTAACTGGTAGACCACTCTCAAGCAGGCTGGGAACAGCAGGGAATATTGGATCTTGAGGCCACGAAGACATGCCTTGGCCTCTACAAATGACTGTGCGCTGTTGTACCAACTTAGTGTAGTCCAGGAAGATCATGATGTGTTGCGAGGCAAACGTAAGAGTCGCTTTAAATCTGGCTTGCTGCAGTATAACATCCCTGTCTTTATAGTTAAGAATCCTAGCAATTATTGGTCGAGAGCGGGCGCCCGGCGGTGGCTTCTGCAGCAGCACCCGATGTGCGCACTCGATTATAAAGAATGGGGAAACTGTGTCCGGCGCAGCCCTCAGGGAATCCAACGAAACGGAGGTTATTCCTGCAGGCATGCCCCCCCGCGTCCTCCACCCGCGTCGCAAGGCCCTTAGTAAGTGTCTCTAGGGTGGATACTTTTTTCTGGAGTAAGTTCACTCTGTCCTCCACCGTCGAGATCGGGGATTCTGATTCTGTTATGCGCTGTACAGCATTTCTGAAGTCTTGTCTGAGCAACATAACGTCGGAGCCGAAGGCCCCAATCTTGGCCTTGAGCATTTCCCGGGACTGCGTGATGGCCGCCAACAGCGCTGCATTATTTGGCATGGCTGCTTCCTGGTCGCCCAGATTCAGTGCCTGAGACACAGCTCCAGTATATTTATCTATCATGCTTTGCTTGGATGCCGTTCCAGGTGGCTTGTCTTTGGCCATATTGTGTAGTTGTGAGAAGAGAGGTGGCCTCGCTGCAAAGCCAAGTATGCCTCAGAGTTCCGCTTTTGGTACAGGCCAATATTGCTGGTCATTCTCCCTATTGGGTCACCAAGTGGGGGGCGGCCAGGGGAGGGTGCCGCACCCACAAGCCGCATTGAACCTAGTCCAACTGCTTCTGTGAGCTGGGCGTCCCCACCTCCCCTAACTGGCGCCTATTCACAGCCCCAGGCCCATGTGGGTCCGATGGGCAACCGCCGGGTATCGATGGAGGCCTCCGGGAAGGACCAGGCAGCTAGGTTCCACTCCCAGTCTGGAGATTCAGTACCTTAACAGGAGCAGGGCAACGGCGCAGAGTTTCACTCTGTCCTGCGATCACCACGGACATCCAGAAGGAGAGGAGGAGAATGGGCCCAATATATAGCTACCACCAGCCTTCAATCGGCAGTAGATGAGGTGTCACTGATATCGGCGCGGTGTCGCCGACGCGGCCAGCACCAGGTATTTTGCAGAGGAATCCCTCAGTCCGGCAGTCTCCACAACCCCCACAATCAAACCGGGGGGGGCCGCGGTCCGATCTGGCCGCCGAGGCCCCAGCGAGTCGTGCAGCACAGGGTTCCAAGGTGTGTCGGGGCTTCTTGCCCCGCGCATGATATCCGGGGGGTGGGGGGCCCGCAGTCCAATCTGGTTGCCGAGGCCCCAGCAAGTCGTGCAGCACAGGGTTCCAAGGTGTGTTGGAGCTTCTTGCCCCCGTGGGGTATCCGGTGGGGACCTACCACTGTCTCCCGGTTCACCCCGAGTCCCCAATCAGCAGGGCCCCTATTATGTCACAGCCCAAAATGGCTGCCGGGATTTCCTCAGGGGCATAGGGTAGGTCCCGGTCTATCTGCACTCCCACCGTGCAGCGTCTCCTTCGCCCAGCCGGGCACAGAATGTCGTGGCGGTCTCCACTTCGTCCCAAAGGCCTGCCTGCACCCCCCACGCCCGCAGCCTTCACCAGAGAGGGTGGGGATTTGTGGGAGAGCGCCGATCATGCACTGTGTGCCCCAAGGGATATCGGCGGCCCACGTCTGCTCACGCACCATGGCCCGGTTCAGCCGCCGAGACTCCGGCAAGGCAGAGGCCGGGTGTCACTGGCCTCCTGCCTCTAATCGCTGCCCCAATCGGCCTTACCTCTGCGGGCGCAGCTGCCCCTGCAGCTCCACGCCGGGTAGATATCTCGGTGTGCCGGCAGTGTGTCCTCTCCCATGTCACGTATAGGCCACCGCACCAGGGCCGTACGTCGCGCGGCTGCACCACAGCCGTCGGGTGCCACTGGAACCCCTAATCCGCAGCTGTAGGGTGTCTCGGGACTCCGCCGAGGCACTGGGTTAATCAGGATAGCCGGATGAGCAGGATTAATGAAGGATTGTAGGGCTGCGGGAGCCTCACTAAGACGTGTCTGCCATGTTAGACCGCCAGGCGCACGACCCCATTAAAGTTATTTTCAAACATTTTGTGAAGTACAATTTTCAATTTAATTATTCATCCTATTTTCTTTGTAAAGTACAATTATACTAGATTCCTCTCCAAATATTTGAATTATCCATCATTAAATTATGTATACTGTATCCTGTATCACTTTTTGATCCAATTGTAATGTATTTTCAAACAGGCAAATGAAGGTGAATTCTCTTAATGATAAAACTCCAACATTCAAAGAACTGTTCCTTTCAAAACAAAAACATTTTGGTAAATACTACTATTGATAAAGTGAATATGCCATAAATAGATTTCATTGGCCATCTAACACCAGGAAAAAATGACATGATAAAGATATACAAACATATAAAGTGCTAATGCTTTTTTACAAAGTGCTAATACTTTTATATCTATTGCACTATACCTCATAAGGTTTTTTTTGTGAAATTGCTCATACATATAGTGCTATAATTGCCACAATTCCATTATATTTCACTTTTTCATTTATTATTGCACTACTTCCACTAATATGCATATAGCCACCTTAAATTAGTTCATCCTTGTATATCTAAAAAAAGCACATAATAAAAACCTGGCATGAACAGAACATTAAAAGATACTCTACTGCAATCCTAGTCTGATGTATGAAAAATGGAAGAGAAGAATTACACAAAGTTCAAAGAAGTGAAGAATGGGGGATAAAACAAAGTCAAGATATCACCAAGGCATTCAAAAACATATCTTACAATTGAACATGTAATTCAGCATCCAGATTATGTTCAAATGGGGCCTCAAGACCAATCAATATTATTGATCTTGACTCCATGCTCCTTAAATTCAATTTCCGATTTCCCCCTCACTCTCCAACTTTAATATGTTTTATCCCAAAATGTATCATTTCTTTTTTCTTCCTACATATTTGTCTGCAACATGCTTGGCAATCGGATAAGTGTGATCCTGATTTTTGATTGCTCATAAGTGCTGCAGTATTCTCAATTTTACTTTATTTGTCGTACTGCCAACATACGATTTTCCACATGTACACTGGAGAACATAAATTACAAAGCTTGTTTCACAGGTTATATGTTCCATGATTTTTTGTTCTTTTTCGTTCTATAGTCTATATGAAGTTTTGTTCATACCATATTTACAAGCCTTGCACTTCATGCACTTCCAAAAGCAAGGCACCTGCAACCAGTTATTTATAGTTTTTTTAACAGTTGCTAGATGACTTTGCACAAATATATCCCATAAGGAAGACACTTTTTGATATTTTTGGGAAAGTTGATAAAACATCTTTCAAGTTTTCATCACATGATAAGACCTTCCAATTTCGATTAAAAATCTTTTTCAATTCTCGATATTCAATTTTGTAATCCATGATTAATTATAATTCTCAATCTTCCATTTATTTTTTCTGTTTAGGAACCAACAACTCTCTTTTTCATCATCACTTTATTCTTTGCATCAACTAGCACTTGTGTGGGATATCCTCTTCCTTCAAATCTTTTAACATTTCCTCAATCTGTGTTATAAACTCTGAATCCTCTGAACATCTTCTCCTTGCTCACAACATTTTAGTATGGAACGCTCCATCTTAAAGACTTAGGATGCCCACTATTTGCAGGCGGGATACTGTTAGCTTGATGTAGCTTTTTGATGGATTTTTTTTCTACATAGTTTAAACTCCTTTATATAAATTTCAAAATCCAGGAAGTTTATTTGTGATGAACAGATTGTAGAGGTAAATTTCAAATTATAGATGGTATTGCTCAATGATGTAATGAAGTCTTCTAAACTTTTCCTATCCCTCTCCCAAATTAGGACGAGGTCATCAATGAAGCATGTCCAGATTTTAATGCATTCCAATATCTCTTTATTTACTTCCTTCCAGGCAGCTTCAGCTTCCAAGTAACCCATGAGCAAATTTGCATATGTTGGAGCACATGATATCCCCATAGCTGTTCCTTGGGTTTGTAAAAAGTAACTTCCATCATATATGAAAACATTATTAGGCAAGGAATATTCTAGCATGTCTAAGGTACGTGCTCTTAAAAAGTATTTCCATGCTTTGATCACATCACAGTGACATATAGATGTAAATAAAGATGTTACACCTATGGTAACTAACAAATAATTCTCTTTCCATGGAATATCTTGGATTTTATTTTTAAAAGTCCATCAAGTCTCTCAGATATGATGGTAATGCCAAAACATATTGGACTAAAAAAGTGTCCATGAATCTTGACGAGTTCTCCAATAGTGATCCAATTGAACTTAAAATTGGTCATCCAGGGGTATTCTTTAAATCCTTCTGTACTTTTGGGAAAAAGTAAATTGTTGGTACAATGGGATTATCCATTTTCAAAGGACTATATTCTTCTTCATTTAACAAGGCAAGATTGTACCACTCCTGAAGCTTTTTGTGGAACTCTACCATAATTTTTTTGATTGGATTTTATTTTAATCTTCTATAATGTTGTTTCTTTTGGAGTTGTTTTTCGGCGTCAGCCATATATTTGATTTTATCCTGAATAATGATATTTCCTCCCTTGTCTGAAGTATTATTTTAATTTTCATATTCTGTTTCAATTCATTAATAGCTTTTTCTCCCACAGCGTGATGTTACAAGGTTTTTTTCTTTTATTTTTCCTCATGGCAAGTTAATTAATAGCCTTTATTATAATTTCTTGGAACACATCTATTTTGTTCCCTGTAGGCATCTGTGGACAAAAATGAGATTGTGGTTTATATCAACTATTGCCCAATGTCCATGTTGCTAAACCTTGGGTTTGACAAAAGTGTACATCTGAATTATGTGTACTTTCATCTGTTATTGTTACTCCACCATCCTCTTCCAATTTTGATAAAATTCTCAGATTTAGTATATCTGGTATTGTAAGTGGAGAATCCAAGATAATATCTTCTTTTTTTGCAATTTTTTGCAATTTTAATTGTCTCGTAGTTTTGTATGACTTTATTCATAGTTTGCCCAGATCTAAATCTACATCAGGACAAAATGTGAGGCCTCTATTGAGTATTCTTATTTGGTGTTGAGTCAGAGTTTTTGAAGATACATGTACTACTAAAATCTTACTTTCTTGATCACATTTTCTCTTTTTATTTATTTTTCACTTTTCCTTTTGCCTCGGTTTTACTTTTGTTTTCTTGTCTCTCTGCTTTCCTTTCCTTTATTTCCTCTGAAGTTTCCTCTCCCCCTTTGCCTCATACAAATCTGCACCGGCCTCATTTTCCCAGACAAATCCACATTACTGGTTACCACTTCCTCATCTGTAGAGCTTTCTATCATTTTCGGGAACATCTTTCTGTTCTGATGCAGCTACCATGGTCAATCTGTTACTCATTGTATCATATTTTCTTGCAATAGTATATATTCTTCCATTAATGTGGTCAATACAATCACGGTGAATTTCCTCGCTTTTCTCAACTCTACTTATGATTCATGTTTATTTCTTCTTTTTTCCATTTGTTCCAACATTTCCTTCACCTCTGAGTTCTCCTTATTCTTCTCCAGTTCTTGTTCTAATTCACCTACGCTTGCTATTGCCTTTTCCAATTTTCTTTCGGCATGTATGATAAGAGTATTCTTTAGTTTACATGAACAATCCGCAATGTTTTGTTGCAAGTTTTGAAATTAAAACATCATCAAGGTCATATAGGGTGTGCATTATTAAAATTCTCAATCCTCGTGGTATTCTTTTATGTTCTATATATTTCCTTAACATCGTCATTTCCCACCACTTATTAACCTCTAATATACGAGCACTTTCAATTTAAATTTCATTAAAAATACAGAATACAGTTCGTGCTTTGCTTTCTACTTGTTCATTTCCTTTATTTCTTTCATGTTCAATTTCATTATCATCATTGAGTAATTCACTTTTTCTTTGAATTTGCGCTGATCTTTTGTCTATGTTTTCCACAAAAGAAGACTCTGGGGCTGATTACAACTTTCGCAGCACGGTAGCGGGGCAGCATGCCTCCACCCTGCTCCTGCATCACCGCCCGCCCGCCTGCCAGCCGGATTACATGTTGCAATCCGGACCGGCTGTCCTGCAGCAGCTGGCACTAGGCGCTGCTTTCCAAAGGCTCAAAGGAGAGCTTTGGAAAGGCAGCACCATGGGTTAGCCACAGTGCTTCCCAGCACGGCATAGACTATAAAGTCCATGCCGTGTTCCAACTTGGGGTGCATACAGACAGGGGGGCACATGCACCCCCCATGCAGCGAGGCACCAGAGGGCCCTGTAGGGCCCCCTAAGTGTCCTCACCGCCAGCAGTTTCATGGTGGGATCACCACCATGAATCAGATGACAGTGAGGAAACTCGTGATATGCTTGGTGGGGCCGCAGTGGCCCTGCCAAGCATAGTGTGGCCTCACTCCACCACGCCACCAACAGGGATGGTAGATCCCTGACGGTTGTGGCGGTGCAATGGCGGTTCGACTGCCCAACTTGGACTGCCACGCCATGCCACCATGAGTCTGTCGCTCCGTGGACCAACAGACTCATAATCAGGCCCTCTGTCTTTCCCTTATTAGTGCTATTTTTTCAGTTGATTTTATAGTTCATATTTCACTATCAACCTCTTTGCTATTGCTTCACTGATTTCCTCTTTTCGAACTATTCAGTAGTTTATCCTTCTCTATGAAGCCTGACCTAGGAAATGCCTGTTTATAACCTTCAGAACCACGCACCTCTCACACAACTCCAGCAGATTAAGATGGCAGACTCCCAATGGGAACGCTATCTGTCCGGTATGGTAATGATCCCCTCCCCACGTCGCCTCCGGGGTGCTAGGCGTGGCACTCACTCCACCTCCCAATAGGCACTGCCCCAACAGGTAAACCGCTTACCGCTTCCAGTCGTATATTCCTTAAGGACAGAGATATCGGTGATCACTTTATCCTCATTCCACCAGTTGCTGCCAAACACAGCTCCACCTCACTCCTGGGTGCACGCTGTAAATGGCCCAGCTGGCGTATTCCAAATTCAAAAGAACTCTCCCCCATTTCCACGTCGAGGAAAAAGAGAAGTATATAATATACGTATACGCATATATGTGTATAATACAAAATACATTTGTTTCCTTCGACCATTCAGATTTCACCAAATTATTTGGAATTACCTATTCCGATAAACAGCATCAACTTACCGCGACATGGTTCTGGGAAAATAGACTAATGCTAACACAAATAGTTCACAAAATAGAAGCTACTGTTAAAAAAATGTGCCCGCTAAATGAAACTAACATACTATATTCCCATAGAAATGAATGGGAAATAATGTAACAATGTTGAATAAATGTATGAAAAATGTAACTAATTATTAAAAATATAAATCATGCCAAAAAAATGATGTTTAAAATGTTTTCAAAATTGTAAAGTTTAAATTTATAATAGTAGTAAATATATACAATTACTTAATATATACTAAAAACGTATGTTAAAATATTATTGCAAACGTGTATATACAACAATGTAATAAATATTATAAAACGGTTAATAAATGGAAAATGAAAGTGGAAAGTTTGTAACATTAAATTGTAATTTAATATAATGTACTTTAAAAAAAATATATATTGTTTAATTTACTTAGCTTTATATAAATGTTTATTTTTAAGTTAATATATATATGTTTAAAAATGTAAAATTATACAATAAATCAACTTGAAAACATAAATAAAATGAGAAAAATGTGTTACATGACTTTAGTCTATTGAAAATGTAATTAATGATATTACCTACAAACATACAAATAACTAATTTGTCATTATATATCTAAACATCAACAATAATAATAAAATAACACAAACTATTTCTAATACACAGCAATACAATTAATATAAAGAATTTGAGACTAAAATATAAATTTAAATAATAACACTCCAGCTTCACCTATTCTTAAAAAAGTGTTAGACACTAAGGGGTCGATTCCGATCTCGGTCGGAGGCGCACCCAATACTATTCGGTCGGGAAAAAAGCCATGCGAAAGCCTGTTTCCCGACCGATCCGTACAGCACACCGAACGAGCAAGTACGATGCGCACAACAGCAAAAATTCCGGCCGAGCCGTACTCACCCAAACCAGGTCCTGTTCTCCGACCGAGGCGAATCCGGAAACGCCGAATCGAGTCGCACGGAAGGGAAAATGCAGCCCCGTCCGGCCGGACAAGTACGATGCGCTTTCCGTACGCGCCGAACCTGTCGCTACGCACGGCACGTCAAAGCATCCGGGAGAGGCGCACATAAGCCCCGAATCGCGCCACAACACGATCCACGGCTACGAGACGAACACGGCACAGACGAGGACGACGCGAAGCGACGAGGACGAAGCGAAGCGACGAGGACGAAGCCAAGCGACGAGGACGAAGCGAAGCAACGAGAAGGACGAACGACACGAACCAACCATGAATCCCTTCGTCCCGATCATACCAATATTCTACATCTACTACCGGAACAGGCACGGACGCGTACGGCGCAGAAGGTAAGTCAGACACCAACCACAAAACACATACAACACGTACATGACACATCTCACACACACACACGGGGATGCTGAATATACTTACACCAGCAACAGCAGCACCATAGGGGCGGGATGCCCATCACCAATGCCACATATGCACACAGGGGCCTGAATGCGCACCACCACCCCTACCCAGGGGGGGCAGGATGCCTACCACTACTACCACCCTTAGCCAGGGGGGGCTGGATGCCCACCACTACTACCACCCTTAGCCAGGGGGGGCAGGATGCCCACCACTACTACCACCCTCACCCAGGGGGGCAGGATGCCTACCACTACTACCACCCTTAGCCAGGGGGGGCTGGATGCCCACCACTACTACCACCCTTAGCCAGGGGGGCAGGATGCCCACCACTACTACCACCCTTAGCCAGGGGGGCAGGATGCCCACCACTACTACCACCCTCACCCAGGGGGGCAGGATGCCCACCACTACTACCACCCTTAGCCAGGGGGGCTGGATGCCCACCACTACTACCACCCTTAGCCAGGGGGGGCAGGATGCCCACCACTACTACCACCCTTAGCCAGGGGGGCAGGATGCCCACCACTACTACCACCCTCAGCCAGGGGGGCAGGATGCCCACCACTACTACCACCCTCACCCAGGGGGGGCAGGATGCCTACCACTACTACCACCCTTAGCCAGGGGGGCAGGATGCAAACCACTACTACCACCCTCACCCAGGGGGGGCAGGATGCCCACCACCACTACCACCCTCACCCAGGGGGGCAGGATGCCTACCACTACTACCACCCTTAGCCAGGGGGGCAGGATGCCCACCACTACTACCACCCTCACCCAGGGGGGGCAGGATGCCTACCACTACTACCACCCTTAGCCAGGGGGGCTGGATGCCCACCACTACTACCACCCTCACCCAGGGGGGCAGGATGCCTACCACTACTACCACCCTTAGCCAGGGGGGCAGGATGCCCACCACTACTACCACCCTCACCCAGGGGGGGCAGGATGCCTACCACTACTACCACCCTTAGCCAGGGGGGGCTGGATGCCCACCACTACTACCACCCTTAGCCAGGGGGGCAGGATGCCCACCACTACTACCACCCTTAGCCAGGGGGGCAGGATGCCCACCACTACTACCACCCTCACCCAGGGGGCGCAGGATGCCCACCACAACTACCACCCTTAGCCAGGGGGGCTGGATGCCCACCACTACTACCACCCTTAGCCAGGGGGGCAGGATGCCCACCACTACTACCACCCTTAGCCAGGGGGGGCAGGATGCCCACCACTACTACCACCCTCAGCCAGGGGGGCAGGATGCCCACCACTACTACCACCCTCACCCAGGGGGGCAGGATGCCTACCACTACTACCACCCTTAGCCAGGGGGGCAGGATGCACACCACTACTACCACCCTCACCCAGGGGGGCAGGATGCCCACCACCACTACCACCCTCACCCAGGGGGCAGGATGCCTACCACTACTACCACCCTTAGCCAGGGGGGCAGGATGCCCACCACTACTACCACCCTCACCCAGGGGTGCAGGATGCCCACCACAACTACCACCCTTAGCCAGGGGGGCTGGATGCCCACCACTACTACCACCCTTAGCCAGGGGGGCAGGATGCCCACCACTACTACCACCCTCAGCCAGGGGGGCAGGATGCCCACCACTACTACCACCCTCACCCAGGGGGGCAGGATGCCTACCACTACTACCACCCTTAGCCAGGGGGCAGGATGCACACCACTACTACCACCCTCACCCAGGGGGGCAGGATGCCCACCACCACTACCACCCTCACCCAGGGGGGCAGGATGCCTACCACTACTACCACCCTTAGCCAGGGGGGCAGGATGCCCACCACTACTACCACCCTCACCCAGGGGGGCAGGATGCCTACCACTACTACCACCCTTAGCCAGGGGGGGCTGGATGCCCACCACTACTACCACCCTTAGCCAGGGGGGCAGGATGCCCACCACTACTACCACCCTTAGCCAGGGGGGCAGGATGCCCACCACTACTACCACCCTTAGCCAGGGGGGCAGGATGCCCACCACTACTACCACCCTCACCCAGGGGGGGCAGGATGCCTACCACTACTACCACCCTTAGCCAGGGGGGCAGGATGCCCACCACTACTACCACCCTTAGCCAGGGGGGCAGGATGCCCACCACTACTACCACCCTCACCCAGGGGGGGGCAGGATGCCCACCACTACTACCACCCTCACCCAGGGGGGCAGGATGCCTACCACTACTACCACCCCCACTCATAGGATGGACAATGCATGACACAACAAGCACACCACAACCTAGGGAATGCAAGATTAAGACATCCCCCCACCACCATGACAAGCGTGTGAGCAGGCTGTGTCAAATGCCTACAACACCGAACATGACTTTGAACATACAATGTGACCCCCTAGCACATGTGCCACACATATATGTGTGTGGCACCCACAATGCAAGCAGCCCATGACCATTGTGGCAATGGGGCCTAAACCCCCATCATCACAGTGACCAAAAGGTAAGTGTGGGGTCCATAGCTGAAGCACATTTTGACCATTGTGGCAATGGGGCCTAAACCCCCATCATCACAGTGACCAAAAGGTAAGTGTGGGGTCCATAGCTGAAGCACATTTTGACCATTGTGGCAATGGGGCCTAAACCCCCATCATCACAGTGACCAAAATGCAAGTGTGGGGTCCATAGCTGAAGCACATTTTGACCATTGTGGCAATGGGGTCTAAACCCTCATCATCACAGTGACCAAAAGGCAAGTGTGGGGTCCATAGCTGAAGCACATTTTGACCATTGTGGCAATGGGGTCTAAACCCCCATCATCACAGTGACCAAAATGCAAGTGTGGGGTCCATAGCTGAAGCACATTTTGACCATTGTGGCAATGGGGTCTACACCCTCATCATCACAGTGACCAAAAGGTAATTGTTGACAAAGAAAGAGCTGCAACTGCCAAACTGCATGGATCATTCCTGGTCACAGAACCAAAAACTCATCTGTGGCAAAGTAGTGTATGTGTCCCATTGCAACATAAATTGGGGGAGCCAAATACTGCAGTGCAAATGAAACATTCCTTTGGCCATGTGCAGACAAACAACACCCATGGGGTCTGTCCGTCAACAGTCATCAATGACACAATGACAGAAGTGACCATCAGAATGCAGAACCACATATTTGCACCAATGGGCACACAAATGCAGATACCCTGTGGAGACAGCAGATGTGAGGTGAACAGATACCATACCATGGCAGCAATGGGACACACAAACCATGATCACTGTGCTGACCGATGACCTAGGAGTCCCAGGGACAGCAGGGGAAACACACCAAACAACATACAGCCAATGGCACACCCAAGATATGCCAATGCAGTGGTGCAGATGCACAAACACAAACAGGCAGACCAACACTGTCATCATACACAGCAGGTGAGGGGTGGGGGTGCCAGTGTCCCCAGGCAACAACACAACACATGAGGAGAGCTGAATACCAATCATACAGATGTGCATACACTGCCACACTAAGGTAACTCATGGATCCAAATCCCCTATGTGGGCAAGCAGGCATTGACAGGTGAGAGGGAGCACAAAACACACATGTCACACAGGCACGTAGGAACAACAACTGACACAGCAAGTCACAGACACACCACAGCACCACCCCCAGGGCCCCCACAATGTGGTGACCCTGGGCTGAATAAAAAGACCACTGTGATGACAAAGCTAAATGTCGTTCACACTGTGAACCACAGTCAGGTGTCCTGAGCAACAAACTACCATCACACCTACACAAGCACAAATCAATCAGCATGGCCAGTAAGCCAAGGACAACATGGAGGCAGGGGCCTAGCCGGGCAACAACTCTCATCTGCACACACTCAACACCACACCCCTCGACCTCCAACAATGTGCAGCAGTGAAGTACACATGCACTGGTGACATTGCACATGCACCCATGACTATTCCAGGGTGGTGGGTGGGAACCAAGGTGTAGAAACACATCACACATGGACACTCAACAAGACTCCTGAATGTCTGACACACTGCACACAACGCTGTACATGGACATGACGGCAATACCACACCGACCAATGGGATCCCAGCCACAGTCACACACCAATGAAGAAGCCAAGGTCACCCACAAAGAACACACATAGACAACAACCAACATTGCAGCCCGGACCCTAAGGAGTGCCAGCAGTCACACACACAACGTGTCACAATCACTGAAAGATAACACAAACTGGAAATCACATGACAGGGGCAAACAACAAGTGCCAAAGGGAAACCTGACTGTGACCCATCTGCGTCTGCACACAAACTCTGCCCTGACAGCAAACACACCTATGGGTGACACCCTGATGACCAGTAATGTGCCATGCACCCACATCACAGAGAACACAGGGAGAAGACTTTGGGGGAACATAGCTCAAGTCAGCAAGCATCACAAACAGGTACAACACTAGGGATCACAGCATGCGCAGATGAATGGAAGTGAACACACAGACATGCACATACAACACACACCTTGGGCGCAGGCAATGTCACACGTGTACACACTGCCATGAGGGGACTCCACTCCTGTGTGAGGAAAGCTGTGCCATATGTTGCCTCAGTAGGGCCCCATCATGTCAGCTGAGCACTTGGTCACACAATCAACAATTAGCACCAAATGAGGGCTCCCATCACATCAGCCTGGTCATGGACGTGCCAACGGAATCATCAGCACAGATCCAACACACTTGTATAGCAATGTTGCACTGACTACACGGATGAGTCCCTCCCCATTGATGCCCAAACCTGCATGTCCACTGGAGATGGCAACACGGTCAGGGAAGTAGACAAATGCAACGATGGCAGGCACAACAGATGTGCAGGGGTGGAAGCCACAGATATGAAATTGCCAATGTAAGTAGGAAACCCATTGCCAAATACTGAACACATGACACCCTCAGATGCTGCTATTGATGACATGGATACACCACATGATAGGACACATGCCCCCTGGACCACATGGGTTCCTGCACAGTAACACTTCATAATCATGAGACCAGATATCACCATCACTGCAGCAAGGGCATGGTTAGCTGCACCAACAACATGTACATCTGAAGCATGAGCACTAGAGAAAAGAAAGTTGCTTTATTCAGCATATGTGTAGTTTGATAACGACGTCCAGAAGAAATTAGAGCAAAGGCCAATGGCCAGTCCATTGTCAAAGTTCAAACAGGGTGACACTGGCAGATGTCACCCTACGCATGCCTGCACAATACCAGGGACAATCCACTAGGAGGGGCAACCGGGGGGCAGGCCAGGCACCGCAGGGACAGGATCAGGGCTCACCAGGGGGAGTCAGGGAAGGGGTGGTGGGTGCTGGAGAGCCACTGACAACTGCAGTGGAGGTGTCTGACATGGTGTGTGCCGGCACAACTGGGGGGCATGACTCAGATGTCGTGGGTGCCGGCACAACTGCAGTGGACCCTGCAGATGGGGTGGACAGGTCCGCCACTGCAGTGCCCAAGTCAGACAGGGCGGTAGTGGACTCCACTGCAGTGCCTACCTCCAGGGGAGGAGAATGGGGAACAGGCAAGGTGGGTTGGACAGAGGGGAGGACACCCTCACCACATCAGTGGCACAGACAAGCGCAGCGGGGGCGTGGTGCTGGGAGAGCAAGTGGCAGGGGGAGAAGGCCGGATCATCTTGGGGATGGTATATCTGTGGGTGGGGGAACCTGGGGCAGGGTGTGGTGGGGGCACCTGTGCAGTGGGGGCCTGAGGGATGGAGGACGGAGACCTTGTGCCTGAGCTGCAGGGCGGTGGCGGGGTCTTGCTCTTACCACTCCGGGGGGACTTGCGGGTGGGGGCCTCAGTCCGTCTGCGCCTGGGGGAGGGTGTCCGGGGGCGAGGGGCACTCTGCTCCGTGTGGGTGGGCTTCCTCTTCCCCCGGGATGCTGGAGCAGCTTCATCGGTGGGGAAGAGGCCGAGGTCACAGAGGAAGAGCTGCTGTGACTTTGGGGTTGCAGGTGAGGCAAGGGAGGGTGCTTTGGAGGGAGAGGGAACTGAGGACTGCGCAGTGCATGTGGATGCGTGTGTGTGTTCCAGGGCCCCATCCCCTGTGAGTCTGGCTTCAGTCCCCTGAATGTGCGTGCGTGTGCGTTTTCTCATTGGCGTGTGTGTCAGTGTGCTGGATGTGTGTGTGCTGGTGTGTGCCTGTGCCGGTGTGTGTGTGCCTGGGATGGGTAAGGTGCTGGGGAGTGTGGATGGAGCAGAGGCAGGAGGGGTGAGGGACCGTTTGAGGAGGGACACTGCTGCCGTCAGGGAGGAGTCCATGGACCTATTGCCCCTCTGTAGGTCAGACATGCCCGATGAGATGCCCTCCATGAACGACACCAGCTGAGTCAACAGCGCGGTGTGCGCATGGAGGACACTCAGCATGGCTGTCTGCCCTACATGGAGCTGGCGAAGGAGGTACACAGACTCCTCACTCAGGGCAGCAGGGGACACAGGGGCAGGGGGTGCGGTGCCTGGCCCAAAGGAGACACGCTCCCGGACATGGGAGCCTCCACGGACCTGGGGAATGGGAGCCGATGGGAGGGCGGTGGTGGTGCTGGTGGTGGCGGGGACAGCAACACTAGCTGGGGTGTGGTGGCTGCTGACACCCGCCTCCACAAGGGAGTCATCCTCCGAGTTGCTCTGGTCCTCAGCTGAGGTGGATGCTGCTGAGGACTCCTCGGTGTGGCTCCCCTCGCCCTCCGTGCCACTGGGTCCCTCCGACCACTCCTCGGCTGCTGACCCAGTCTGGCTCTCCGGCTCCTCCTGGTCCGTGGAGCTGTCCCCTTCCGTGGCCGTGGATGTATCTGCAAACAATGGGGAAACAGACAGACATCAGTCACCTGCACATAACGCACACACCACTGTGAGCACAGCACATCACAGAGCAAGCCCTGGCATCATTAGTTGTACATTGCAAAAAGTGCCCTAACAGAAAAGGAGAAGTCAATTGTCAGTCTGATGCCAAGCATGGCACTCACATCCCACATGGCCTTGCACCCATCTGTCTGGTGTCTGTTGGATTGCAACACCCCAGTGTTGACACATGCACCAAGTACACAGTAGTTGGACAGTGCAGAGGACACGGTGTGGACACATCACAGCTCTTGCCACTGAGTCAGTACAGGTTTCCGGATGTAAGGGATGCCCAGAGTCAAATAGGAAATGCATGTGATGCATACCAGCGACAGACACCATGATGCACCCATGTCCTGATAGCCAGCGCCACTATGGTGTGCATGTAGCACATGTCACTCCCCTGCAGGCTCACCAATCAGTAGACACATGCCATGGCGGAGGCATGACTGCAAAGTCATACATCACTGGCTCAGTGATGTATGACTTTGCAGCCAGACAACAACACTCTGCACTGTGTCACAATAGTAGGTCATGGGGAATGCAAGTCCTGGAGCTGCACAAGTGCACATGTACATCCCCCCCACAACACATCCTCTTAACCCTCATCTGTCCAGGTCATACCTATTGGACATATGGGAGACCTGTGACACTACCCTCTGAACCTCAGCCCCTCACACTCTGCTGTGCATGGGGAACAGCTGCCTGAACTTCACATTTACATGCCCCAGTCTGCATGGGCAGCTGATCAGACACCTATGTGTCACACAAGTATCGTCTCCTATGGTCACATCTCCAGTGGCATGCTGAGCCCCTACCAAGAGACTCCACAGCAGTCCTGGCGACTAATCCACAGCACACTGACACAGAGGCAGACACCTGAGGGGTCAAATCACTGTGCACAATGTGTCCGCTGATACACGGGAGTGGGAGTACAGAGTGTATTGTATGGCCTGGAGTAGGCATGACTGTCCAGCCCCACATGAATGAGGGATGAGCCCTGGACTGTAGGCAGCTGGCTAAGTATGTGTGACACACGTCATATACATACTCCTGGGGCCCAAACATTGTTCCCACCCGCAGCATGGGTGTGTGCCAGGTACCCCAGCCACATGTGGTGGATCAGCTCAGCAATTGGACCACAGATCAAAGTAACACGCTGAATACATGTCAGAATACAGGCATTGTGTAAGCAATGGACCCACCCATGATGCCCACCACAGAGTCAGGGAAACAGATGCTGTCTCCCACCTTGAGTCAAGCAAACTGCAAGGACACAGTCCTAAGTGACAGAATTCCCTGCATGTAAGGGCCACACCTGGGTATCAGATGAGGAGTGGGCAGTGCACAATAGAGGGACATGGCTCCTGGACAACATGACTGCTGTACTGTGGCAGTTCAACCTGGCCCGAGGAGGGCACATAGCATGTTAGACAGAGTACACAGTGCAGTCTTTGACTCACCCCCTCCTTGCTGCTCTCTGGCCTTCAGCTGCCCATCCAGCTCTGGAAAGACCACCGCCAGGATCCTGAGCATGTGGGGGGTCAGGGTCCGTGTTCCGCCCCTCCTGCGAGGAGGCGACAGCTTCAGCTGGACCCGTGCAATCCTCCGGGTCCAGCCCCGAAGGTCCTGCCACCTCTTTTGGCAGTTGCGGATCCGGCGCTTGTAGACCCCCACGGACCGGACAGCCCGGACGATGTCCTTCCATATCTCATGCTTCCGATGGGCAGAAGCCTGTCAGGATGACAAAGTGATAAGGCCATTACTACACATGCAACATATCCGTGCATGACACAGTTGCATATACATGTCGCAATCACAGGGGCACATGGTGTACCCAGGCAGTGCACGGCTGCCCATGGACAGTTTTCCAGTAGTCACTACATGGGATCATTGCATGGGGAGTAAAACCCTGTTCAGAAGCACTGTCACTGCACCATACCTGTCCAGTGCAAGTCACTACACACTATGGGGGGTGACAACTACTCAGTGAGCCTGCTAGCCAGTGGTGTGCTGACTCTCAGCCTTGCTAGTCAGACAATATGCACATTCAGAAAGGCAGTGCACAGAACACTCACCTGCTCCCCTGGTGTCCCATACAGCTTGCTGTACTGTGGAAGTAGGCTGTCCAGCAGGGCCTGGTTCTCTTCAAGGCTGAAGGCTGGGGCTCTCTCCACAGTACGTGCCATTGCAGGGTCCAGAGGGGCAGAGACAGCAGCAGTGCAGTGGCAGATGTCGTCCTGGAGCATGTAGTGCAGGCAAGTGGGCTCTCAGGGGAACAGCCAGCAATATATATGTGCTGGAGAGGCAGATACTGTCCCTTGTGTCCAAAGTGATAGGTCCAAGTCGTTTGCATCTTCTGAATCTGGCCAATCCATGGAATAGCAGCACCAAAACACGCCCACAGCATCCTTCAAAACTTCAACTTCATGACATACATGATTTTGCAACATTGTTGTGGGTGACCAACTGATTTTCCAGCAACCGACTCGTTCGAAATTCGAAAACGCGTCCGTTGCCAGGCAAGCCCATTGTCAATGGGTGCGCACCGATCGGTCCATTGAGGTACAACGCGCACAGGGGTACAACGCGTACCCGCACACATTGAAAGCAATGGGCCGGCCGGAGGCACCGATCGGTCCATTGCTGTTCAACGCGCACAGGGGTACAACGCGTACCCGCACACATTGAAGGCAATGGGCCGGCCGGAGGCACCGATCGGTCCATTGCTGTTCAACGCGCACAGGGGTACAACGCGTACCCGCACACATTGAAAGCAATGGGCCGGCCGGAGGCACCGATCGGTCCATTGCTGTTCAACGCGCACAGGGGTACAACGCGTACCCGCACACATTGAAGGCAATGGGCCGGCCGGAGGCACCGATCGGTCCATTGCTGTTCAACGCGCACAGGGGTACAACGCGTACCCGCACACATTGAAAGCAATGGGCCGGCCGGATGCACCGATCGGTCCATTGCTGTTCAACGCATCACTGTATATGTGACTGGCATAGGTCAGCATGCCTGTCTCAGATGGACATGTGCCAGCCACAGATAGCTCCCAGGGAGTGAGGGGCACACCTACATCACGACAGCCTGTCCAAACCTTATCATAAGGCATGTAAGGCTGCATTTCCTATTGTGTGTATGTTGGTGTACATGTTGTCCTGTGGGTGTCACATGTGGGCAGCCACCCCCAGGCTGTGCACGTGTTGATGGGGACAGGATCCTGGGTGTTACGTGTACGTGACCACTGTGATGTGCAACTGTTCATATCTGTGCATGTGTCATGGTCACATTTCACAGTGGTGTTTGTGTATGTCATGTCACATACCCCGTGAGTCCCATGTGGGACGGTATGTTTGAGCCAGGGTGTCCCAGTGGCACAATAGTGATGGCCCTCCACAGTCTTTGTGCATGTAGTGTTTACAATGTCTCTGATTTCATGTGCACAATGGGAGACAGTCTCCACATCCACGTTGTGTGTGCATGGACTCTGATGTTGTGCGTGTGTGTCACAGACGTCCATGGCTCTCCTGCCATGGCAAGTGTGGCCACTACCTGTGGGGGTCATGTTTGTTTTGTTGTGGTGTACACATGATACTCCAGGTGATGCCAGTGTCCATGTGGCATTACAGGGTCCCTGGGAATGTGCCTGTCGTTGAGCTGTGGTGCCTGGGGCACATCTGTCCTCACATGTCACTGGGGGGTGACTGTGACACAGCATCATGATATCCAATGGGCCAACCTGGGACTAATTGATGCCACCTGTAGGACCGTGTTGACAGATGTTGGCCATGTATGTACCATACATGTCGTCCCGGTACTGCACACTTCATGTAGTTGTGCCTCATGATGATGTATGTTGGGATCTTGAGTGTGTTCAATGCCGCATATGTGGGGTGACTGACGATCTTGCTTACTTCTCCTCTGCACTGCAGGGCTCCTGCTGTCCATCGGCCATTCCCAGACCTGGCAACGATGGTGGAACGGGACAGCATCCGACGGTACCGCTTCACCAGGCAGCTGATTGAGGATTTGGCAGTGCAGTTGTCCCCACATTTGCAGCCTGGCCGGCCGTATCCTACAGCGCTGACCCCCAAGGTGAAGGTGATGGCAGCCCTACACTTCTTTGCCACCGGTACCTTCCAACATACTGTGGCGTCTGCTGGTGGGATGTCACAGACCATGTTCAGCCGTGTGCTCCGCGATGTTTTGGCGGCAATGTTGCTCTTCCTGAACCGGTACATATATTTCCCTAGACTGCGACGACTCACTGACGTGAAGAGTGACTTTTATGCCCTGGGGAGGATGCCGCATGTAATTGGCTCCATTGATGGGACACATGTGGCTTTGGTACCACCACAGGCCCAGGAGCAGGCCTACAGGAACCGCAAGCACTACCACTCGGTCAATGCACTGGTGGTGTGTCTTGCAGACATGACCATCACACACGTGTGTGCCCGTTTCCCTGGTTCAGCACACGATGCCTTTGTGATGAGGAGTAGTCGCATCCCCAGGTTGATGGCACAGATGCAGAACCAGCGTGCCTGGCTTGTCGGTGTGTACTGACTTTGTGCCATTGTGTGTGATCTGATCTGTAGTATTCCGCCCACTTTTCCAAGTCAGCTGATGTGCACTTGTCTGTCCGTAGGTGACTCGGGATACCCCAACATGCCGTGGTTGCTGACACCCCTCAGGAACCCTGTGACACCTGCCCAGATGCGCTACAATGAGGCACATGGTCGGACCAGGAGAGTGATTGAGCGGACCTTTGGTCTCCTGAAGAGCCGCTTCCGCTGCCTGGACAAGACCGGAGGGTCCCTCCCATATGCCCCTGCGAAAGTGTGCAAGATTATCATCGTCTGCTGCATGCTCCACAACCTGGCAGTGCGGAAGGAGTTGCCTCTCATCCAGGATGACGATGACCAACATCCGCCACCTGTGGAGGATCCTGGCCTGGACCACGATGCCAGTGACGATGATGATGATGGTGATGGTGATGGTGATGTCCGCACACAGCTCATCACCAACTTCTTTAGCTGAATGTGAGTATCCTGAGGTGTCATGTGAATGATGTGAGTTGGCATGATGTGTGGGTGGTGCTCTGGTGCTGTTGGAGTGTGTCCATGGGCTACTTGACAGGATGTGTGTTGCGATGTGTGGTGACAGGTGGGCTGTACTCCCCAACAGTGTTGACATGCTAACTTGGTTCTGGGTGGGTATCTTGTAACATGTATTGTGCATGAGTTTTGCTGTTCTGTCCTGTACTGCATTGCTTTTGACTGTGTGTCATTTCTGTCCTTCACAGGGTACTTTCAGATTCGTTTGGTCAACTGTGTCCACCGACGACGTGATTGCACATCCAGGCTGGTAGCTGTTGTGTCCCTACAGGTGATGTGCGCCACACCCATGGACTTCCTTCCGTCTACAGTTGTTGACTGTGTGCCCGCTACCAGGTGGGGTTACCTTGCATCTGTAGTGTTCACGGCATGTTGCTACTGTGTAATAAACCTGTGCTTCACTTTGTGATGTGCGTTGTCTGTGGTCACACATTTGACTGCCATTTGCTTACTGCACCTGTGGGCTACTTGACTACAACTGGGAATGGGTGTGGTGTCTGTGCATTGCACCGTCTTCCCTGGCAACATCAGTGTAGGCAATGAGTCAGATGGCCTAGGTGTGTATGTGTTGTGTAGCCCTGGTGGTGTGTCTCCCTCATATGTGTCACGTTGCCTGTACTCACATGCCTGTGTTGTCCTTGCTGTTGCAGTTCGCATACACAGTGTAATTTTGCAGTTCATCATCCCCATAACAGCACCCACGTTGGAATCACGACAGAGGCAAGTATGGTGTATTAGTGTGTTTATTGTGATACATCTGTGATAATAGTGCATAGGATGGATTGTGCTGTACATGAATCTTGCAATCCCAAGTTCCTAGATGGATAGAAAGTCCAGGTAGACAGGATCCCCAGTATCGGGGCCACAGTTGTCTGACACATTGTTCCAACTTGTACTCCCCATGCAATGTGTGGGAGTAGTGTTGCCATCAACAGGGTGAACAGTCTGTGCACAAAGGCGAAAATCCAGAACAGGTTCAGGCTTCCTGGGAGTTGCGCTTGGCCATCAGCCTCTCACTTTCCCCTCCTCGGACGACCCCTCTTCTTGGGGGGGGGCCCTCAAGTGCAGGCTGCTGCGGTGCAGGGGACTCTCCGCCAGAGTCCTCCTCCCTCCCTGTGGCAGTTGCAGTTTGTTCTGTACCAGATGTTGTTGGCACACAGGGAGGTGTGGACTGGTTGCTGTTCATCTGGCGGAGGCATTGTAAAATGTCCCTGTGCACCGCCGTCATCTCATGTAGTACATCCCACTTGGACTCCACGCGGGACATGTGGGAGTCCACACGTGACATGTGTGACTCCACCTGGGACATGTGGGAGTCCAAGCGGGCATGATGGGCAGCCTGCTGCTGTTTGATGTCTCTGAGGAGCCCCACTACCTGGCTGAGCTCTCCGGTGCTGGACTGGTACGCATCAGCTATGCGTACCAGTTGTGGGTCTTCATGCACACCAGCAACGTCTGCAAGCAGCGACCTCTGTCTCCCACCCCTCCCACCACCCCTGCTGACATGTGCAGTGTGTGCAGTTGCACGCACAGATAACCCTGGTCCACCTTGGGGGTGGTGGTGGTGGTGGTGTCCATGGCCCCAGGTTGGTCCAGGGTCACTGCGCTGGTGTTGTTCCTTATTCTGTCCATGTCGGCAGGGATGGTATTCGTGGTGACAGTCGTTGGAGGGGTGGGTGCAGAGGGTGCAGCTGGTGGACCTGCTGGTGCTGCAGCTGGTGGTCCTGCTGGTGCAGCATGTTGACTTGCACCGGATGTGCCAGGTTGTTCATCGTCCGAGGAGGACAGAGGCTGTACGACGCCAGTGAGCTCGGCATCCTCTTGAGCCTGGGACTGGGACTCCTCAGCGTCTGCTGCTGTGTCCCTATCATCACCTGTTTTTGGGAGACACAAACAATGTATGTCATGTTTCTGCAGGCATCAGTGGTTGACACACCTGACAGTTGTGACTGTACCTCGGGGTGCGGGCCTGTACATTGTATTGTCCTAAGTCGTCACAGTCAGGGGTTGATATTGGTGTGGCACATTGTCCTGCATTATTTGGGCATTTCTATGTATTCTCTGGGGTGTGAACATGGTCTGCATTGATTGTGTTTGGTTGACAGCCAGACCTCCTTCCCACCCACCCACCCACCCAGTCAGTTATCCCACCATGGAACGTGCTTGCATTGCAGGGAGTGTAAGTTGTCTCTCAGGATGTCAGTCAGTGGTGTCCTGCTGTTTGTTGGTGCACAGTTGGCAGCAGGGCCTTGTGCTCCCCACAGCAGTAGCCAGTGTCAGCCATCTTGTGAGTCCTTCTCCACTCCCTGTGATGTGAGCATGGTTCAGGGTGGTGTTGATGGGCCAGTTGTGAGGCTGAGCAATGTCTGTGATTACGACTCCCATCATGCTATTGCCTCCACCCCCTTCCCAGCATGCCCATGCTTCCTTCCTTTTGACTCTGCTTCCCTGTGGGGTGGGCTGGCTGTGCTGACAGGATGGCTGGGAGTGTTGTCCTGGCAGTTGTTTGGCTAAGAGTCCCAAGAGTGTCCCTGTGCTTCACACAACATAACCCAGGGTGGTGGTGCTTTGTGGGATCTTGTGTTAGGATGGAGGGCATTGCATTCTCCCAGGTGGGTACTGTGGAGTTTGGGGGGGGGGTGTGTGTGAGGGGAGGTGCTGGTGACTATGGTCAGTGCTGCAGGTCCCCCTTCCCACCCAGCCAGCCAGATATCCCACCATGGAACGTGCTTGCATTGCAGGGAGTGGATGTTGTCTCTCAGGATGTCAGTCAGTGGTGTCCTGCTGTTTGTTGGTGCACAGTTGGCAGCAGGGCCTTGTGCTCCCCACAGCAGTAGCCAGTGTCAGCCATCTTGTGAGTCCTTCTCCACTCCCTGTGATGTGAGCATGGTTCAGGGTGGTGTTGATGGGCCAGTTGTGAGGCTGAGCAATGTCTGTGACTACGAATCCCATCATGCTATTGCCTCCACCCCCCTTCCCAGCATGCCCATGCTTCCTTCCTTTTGACTCTGCTTCCCTGTGGGGTGGGCTGGCTGTGCTGACAGGATGGCTGGGAGTGTTGTCCTGGCAGTTGTTTGGCTAAGAGTCCCAAGAGTGTCCCTGTGCTTCACACAACATAACCCAGGGTGGTGGTGCTTTGTGGGATCTTGTGTTAGGATGGAGGGCATTGCATTCTCCCAGGTGGGTACTGTGGAGTTTGGGGGGGGGGTGTGTGTGTGAGGGGAGGTGCTGGTGACTATGGTCAGTGCTGCAGGTCCCCCTTCCCACCCAGCCAGCCAGATATCCCACCATGGAACGTGCTTGCATTGCAGGGAGTGGATGTTGTCTCTCAGGATGTCAGTCAGTGGTGTCCTGCTGTTTGTTGGTGCACAGTTGGCAGCAGGGCCTTGTGCTCCCCACAGCAGTAGCCAGTGTCAGCCATCTTGTGAGTCCTTCTCCACTCCCTGTGATGTGAGCATGGTTCAGGGTGGTGTTGATGGGCCAGTTGTGAGGCTGAGCAATGTCTGTGATTACGAATCCCATCATGCTATTGCCTCCACCCCCTTCCCAGCATGCCCATGCTTCCTTCCTTTTGACTCTGCTTCCCTGTGGGGTGGGCTGGCTGTGCTGACAGGATGGCTGGGAGTGTTGTCCTGGCAGTTGTTTGGCTAAGAGTCCCAAGAGTGTCCCTGTGCTTCACACAACATAACCCAGGGTGGTGGTGCTTTGTGGGATCTTGTGTTAGGATGGAGGGCATTGCATTCTCCCAGGTGGGTACTGTGGAGTTTGGGGGGGGGTGTGTGTGAGGGGAGGTGCTGGTGACTATGGTCAGTGCTGCAGGTCCCCCTTCCCACCCAGCCAGCCAGATATCCCACCATGGAACGTGCTTGCATTGCAGGGAGTGGATGTTGTCTCTCAGGATGTCAGTCAGTGGTGTCCTGCTGTTTGTTGGTGCACAGTTGGCAGCAGGGCCTTGTGCTCCCCACAGCAGTAGCCAGTGTCAGCCATCTTGTGAGTCCTTCTCCACTCCCTGTGATGTGAGCATGGTTCAGGGTGGTGTTGATGGGCCAGTTGTGAGGCTGAGCAATGTCTGTGATTACGACTCCCATCATGCTATTGCCTCCACCCCCTTCCCAGCATGCCCATGCTTCCTTCCTTTTGACTCTGCTTCCCTGTGGGGTGGGCTGGCTGTGCTGACAGGATGGCTGGGAGTGTTGTCCTGGCAGTTGTTTGGCTAAGAGTCCCAAGAGTGTCCCTGTGCTTCACACAACATAACCCAGGGTGGTGGTGCTTTGTGGGATCTTGTGTTAGGATGGAGGGCATTGCATTCTCCCAGGTGGGTACTGTGGAGTTTGGGGGGGGGGGGTGTGTGAGGGGAGGTGCTGGTGACTATGGTCAGTGCTGCAGGTCCCCCTTCCCACCCAGCCAGCCAGATATCCCACCATGGAACGTGCTTGCATTGCAGGGAGTGGATGTTGTCTCTCAGGATGTCAGTCAGTGGTGTCCTGCTGTTTGTTGGTGCACAGTTGGCAGCAGGGCCTTGTGCTCCCCACAGCAGTAGCCAGTGTCAGCCATCTTGTGAGTCCGTCTCCACTCCCTGTGATGTGCGCATGGTTCATGGTGGTGTTGATGGGACAGTTTTGGGGCGGGCAATATGTGTGACTGCGACTCCCATGATGCTATTGGCTACACTGACTTGGCCAGCATACACAGAATTCCTTCCTTTGAGTGGTCTTCACTGTGTGTTGGTGTTGTTGTGGTGGCTACATGTGTGGATGTGTTTGTTAGTTCTATTTGTGCCACTGCCTAGCTGTAGTTGTGGTTGTGTTTGTACATGTGTTGGCACAGTTGGATGTGACTTTTTTGATGGCATGTGTTGTGTTTCTCTGACTGACATACACATTTTGGGATGATTCTGTTCTGGTTGCTGTGTGATTGCTATGAGTGCATGGTTTGACTCTCCCCTTGACAGTGATGTGTGTGTTTTGTGGCAGTATATTGTGTACATTTGTTGTGTACTCACCAGGCTCTGGGATGTCCTCTAGTCCATATATGCTCACTGGCGGTAGGATGGCCCGCACCTTCTCCTCCCAGGGCCTGAGGTATATTGGCTTGGCAGGAGGGCCACTGCCGGTGTGTTGGCTGTTGATGTAGTCTTGCTTCAGCAGTTTCCGTACCCTCCTGCGCACGTCATACCACCTGTTCTGGATGTCGGTCTTTGTGCGCCGACATGGTGATTGGGCGTTCACCCTGTTGATGATCCTCTCCCACATCTTGGTTTTCTGCGACATGGGGGTCTGTTGGACCAATGTGCCAAACAGCTGTGGCTCTACCCTGAGGATCTCGTCTACCAGGACTTCCAATTCACAATCTAGGAACTTGTGATTCTTCTTGGGGGGCATGGTGATGGGTGGTGATGGTGAGTGATGTGTGTGTTGGTGTGCAGGTGAGGGTGTGTGAGTGTGTGTTTTGCTGGGTGTATGTGAGGTAGGTATTTGTTGGTGTGCTGCTGGTGTGTGGCTTGTGTGAGGGATGAACTGTGGGTGTGTGGTTGCTTTCTCTTGGGTGCTGGCAGTGGAATGGCATTTGCAAAGGCTCATGGTAGTGATTTGTGTCCTTTATATAGGTGGAGTTGTGGGTGTGTCTTTGTTCTCTGTCCCCACCCCCCAGTATTTATTGGCTTGGTAATTGCTTGTTTGGCCTTTTTTTGGGTGATTTTTCCTTTGTGCTGTTTGTGTATGTTGGAAACGTTCTTGTGACCGAGTCGGACCCTGCATTGGTCTCGTACGGTGTTTTCCGTTTCGTTCACGCTGTGTTTGTGCAGTTTTGTATGCTGCGTACGCGTCGGTCGCGTTGTATTGTGTTGCTTCGGCTCGGTTTTGTATGCGTGTCGGTCGTACGGCTTGTCCTCCGTCCGACTCGGTCGTGTTTTCGCGCCTTGCATCGTACTTTGCGGGTTGGAGTTGGCGGATACGATTCGGTCGGATTTGTTCCGGGTGCGTGTCGGTCGGTTGGATTCGCGTGTTTTTCCGGCCGGATTGCTATTTTCCGGCGGCTCGGTCGGTCGGCTTGGTTTCCGGACGTGTCGGTTGGATTTATCGCGGCTTGCATCGTACTTGGCGTGTCGGGCGCCACAGGTACGTGTCGGTCGGTAATTTTTCCGGCTCCGAGTCGGTCGGTGCTTTTTCCGGCCCGAATCGGAATCGCCCCCTAAAAGGGTGACATTTACTATTCTCACTCCAATCTAACTATATTGGGGGAAGGCTTTGGGCACTAAAGGGATGGCATTTGCTATTCCCACTGCAATCTAACCATATTGGGGGAAGGGGTTGGACACTGAAGGGTTGGCAGTTACTATTACCACTCCAGTCTAACCATATAGGAATTGAACACAAAAGTGGTGATGTTTACTATTCCCACTCCAGTCTAACCATATCGGGGGAAGGTGTTGGACACTAAAGTTGAAATGTATTGTTTCCACTCCAATCTAACCATATTGTGGGAAGGTGTTGGACACTAAAGGGGTAACATTTACTATTCCCACTTCAGTCTAACCAATTGGGGAATGACGTTGGACACTAACGGGGTGGCATTTACTATTCCCACTCCAATCTAACAATATTAGCGAAAGATGTTGGACACTAAATTGGTGACATTTACTATTCCCACTCAAATCTAACCATATTGGGGGATGGTGTCGGACGGTAAAGGGGTGGCATTTATTATTCCAACTCAGTCTAACCATGTTGGAGGAAGTTGTTGTAACCATATTGAGGGAAGGTGTTGGACACTAAAGGAGTTATATTTACTATTCCCACTCCAATCTAACTCTATAGGGGGAAGGTGCTGGACTCTAAAGTGGTGACATTTACATAGTCCCACTCCAGCCTAACCATATTGGGGGATGATGTTGGACACGAAAGGGGTGACATTTACTAATCCCACTCAAATATAACTATATTGCTGGAAGGTGTTAGACACTAAAGGGGTGACATTTACTATTCCCACTTCAATCTTAGGCTATTTGAAGAAGATGTTAGACTCTAAAGAGTGAAATTTACCATATACACTGCAATCTGAAAAGTTTTAAAGAAGGCTAATATAAATTAAATACTCTATAAGTACATTCACTATTCCTTACACACAATTTTTTAACTATACAATACAATAATTTTCAATCTAAAAACACACTATCCAACGTATATATATTTAATCAAATATAAAAAATATATATAAATTCAAATACATTTAAAAACAATTAGACCATTCCTCAACTTTATACAATAAAAAAGAAATAAAATCATTATCTAAAATTAACAATCATAGACAACACAAAATAAATATAAATTGTTTAAAAGTGTAAATAAAAATTATATATTTTCAAACATTATTTTTTAACTTCTTTTAATACTGTACAGTTTTTTACATTTAAAACATTTTCAGCTTAAATTGAATACCATTAATTAATATTTTCTTTAATATTAAATTAAAAATTATTAAAAAACAATAATGACAAAACTATTCCCAAAGCATTTTAAATTTTGAAACGTCTTTAAAAAAATGATTTTAAATTATTTTATTACAATATGTTTTTATTTTTTGTTTTGTAAATTATTATAATTAAAAAAATGATTTTAGACTTAAGGCCTGATGCAGATCTTGACGGTCTCACCACCGTCCTAACGCAGCAGTGGTCCCAAGTACTCTGCCAAGTCGACGGTCTTTTGCTCACCACATTTAGAGCCATGCAGCCTGACTCATCGTCCGTGTCGACAGAGGGGCCGATTCCGATTCGGGCCGGAAAACGTACCGACCGACTCGGTCCGGGAATAAAGTCCGACCGACACATACCGGCGCTGCCCGACCTGGGTAGTACGATGGAATGCATGTGAAACACGACCGACTCGTACGGAACACAAGCCGAACGACCGAACAGGATGGAAACAAGCTATCCGGCCGGAAAACCACGCGAATCGAACCGACCAACACGCACCAGGAAGGAACCCGAACGAAACGTACACGCAAACGCCGAGCCGCGTAGTAAGATGCAATGCGTGGAAAACCAGACCGAGTCGCACGGAGACCAAGCCGCACAACCGACACGCATACAAAACCCAGCCGAAGCAACGCAACACACCGCGAACGACGCGTACGCCGCACAATAAACATAGCAGAAACACAGCGTGAACGACTCGGAGAAGCTGGCACGAGACAACTGCAGCGTCCTACTCGGTCAGAAGAACGTCTCCTACATGCACAGAAAAAACAAATGGAAAAATACAAAAAAAAAGGGCCAAACAAGCAATGACAAAGTCAATAAATACAGGGGGGAAAAAACAGGGAACAAGGACACACCCCCAACTCCACCTATATAAAGGCCACAAATCCCTACCATGATCCTTTGCAAATTCAACTGACCTGCCAGCACAGAACACCATCACACAGCAACCACAGACACACTCACAGCTCACCCATCACACAAGCCACACACCATTAGCACCTCAACAAATAGCACCCTCACATACACCCAGCAAAACCTTCACACACACACCCTCACTTGCACACACACACACATCAATCACCACCACCACCCATCACCATGCCCCCAAAGAAGAATAATAAGTTCCTATACAGTGAATTGGAAGTCCTGGTAGATGAGATCCTCAGGGTAGAGCCACACTTGTTTGGCACATTGGTCCAACAGACCCCCATGTCGCAGAAAACCAAGATGTGGGAGAGGATCGTCGACAGGGTCAATGCACAATCACCATGTTTGCGCACAAAGGAAGACATCCAGAACAGGTGGTATGATGTGCGCAGGAGGGTCAGGGACCTACTAAAGAAGGATTACATCGTGAGCCAGCGCACCAGCAGTGGCCCTCCTGCCAAACCACTATACCTCAGGCCCTGGGAGGAGAAGGTGCGGGCCATCCTACCACCAGTGAGCGTATATGGACTAACAAACATCCCAGAGCCTGGTGAGTACACAACTAATATACCCAATATTGTGTGGCAATACACACATCACTGTCAAGGGGATAGTTAAACCATGCCCCTTAGCAAATCCACAGCAACCAGAAGATAATCACACCAAGATGACTATGTTAGTCAGAGAAACACAATACCTGCCATCTCATAGTGATATGCAACAGTGTCATGACAGGTACAAACATAACAATAAATAGAGCAAGCCAGTGGCACAAATATAACAAACAAACAGTCACATATGTTGCCACCACCAGAACACCACCTCACAGTGAAGCTCACTGAAAGGAAGGAATTCTGGGTATGCTGGTGAAGTCAGTGTAGGCAATAGCATGATGGGAGTTGTAGTCACAGATATTGGTCAGCCTCATAATTGGCCCATCAACACCACTCTCAACCATGCACACATCACAGGGAGTAGAAAAGGACTGACAAGATGGCTGACACTGGATACTGCTGTGGGGAGCCCAAGGCCCTGCTGGGAACTGGCCACCAACAAACAACAGGAACACACTGTCAGCCATCTTGCCATTGCTGTCACACTCACACACAGTGAAGTCCACTCAAAAGGAAGGAAGTATGGGCATGCTGGGAAGGGGGGTGTAGGCAATAGCATGATGGGAGTTGTAGTCACAGATATTGGTCAGCCTCACAATTGGCCCATCAACACCACTCTGAACCATGCTCACATCACAGGGAGTGGGAAAGGACTGACAAGATGGCGGACACTGGGGACTGCTGTGGGGAGCACAAGGCCCTGCTGGGAACTGTGCACCAACCAACAGCAGGACACCACTGACTGACATCCTGAAAGCCAAATTGCACCCCTGCAATGGAAGCACGTTCCAAGGTGGGATATCTGGCTGGGTGGGAAGGATGACTGACAGCTCTGACCATAGTTACAAGCAGCTCATCCCACATACCCCCTTAACACAAACTCCACACAACTCACCTGGGACAATGCAATGCCTCACACTGTAATTTAACATCCCACAAAGAACCACCACACTGGGTTATGCTGTGTGAAGCACAGGGACACTTTTGGGACTTGTAGCCAAACAAACGCCAGGACAACACTGTCAGCCATCCTGCCAGCACAGGCACACTACCCCACAGGGAAGCAGAGTCAAAAGGAAGGAAGTGTGGGCATGCTGGGAAGGGGGTGTAGGCAATAGCATGATGGGAGTGGTAGTCACAGCTCAACATCCCCCACCCACATGGCCCAGCAAGCCAGCACTGAAGCATGCACACTTCACAGGGAGTGAAAAGCCACTTCAAAGATGTCTGACACTGGCCTCAGCTGTGGGGAGCCCAAGGCCATGCTGGGAACTGTGCACCAACAAACAACAGGACCACACTGTCAGCCATCTTGCCATTGCTGTCACACACACACAGTGAAGTCCACTCAAAAGGAAGGAAGAATGGGCATGCTGGGAAGGGGGGTGTAGGCAATAGTATGATGGGAGTTGTAGTCACAGACATTGGTCACCATCACAATTGGCCCATCAACACCACTCTGAACCATGCTCACATCACAGGGAGTGGAAAACTACTGACAAGATGGCTGAAACTGTGTACTGTTGTAGGGAGCACAAGGCCCTGCTGGGAACTGGGCACCAACAAACAACAGGACCACACTGTCAGCCATCTTGCCATTGCTGTCACACTCACACACAGTGAACTCCACTGAAAAGGAAGGAAGTATGGGCATGCTGGGAAGGGGGTGTAGGCAATAGCATGATGGGAGTTGTAGTCACAGACATTGGTCACCCTCACAAATGGCCCATCAACACCACTCTGAACCATGCTCACATCTCAGGGAGTGGAAAACAACTGACAAGATTGCGGACACTGGGGACTGTTGTGGGGAGCACAAGGCCCTGCTGGGAACTGCGCACCAACCAACAGCAGGACACCACTGACTGACATCCTGAAAGCCAAATTGCACTCCCTGCAATGGAAGCACGTTCCATGGTGGGATATCTGGCTGGGTGGGAAGGATGACTGACAGCTCTGACCATAGTTACAAGCAGCTTCTCCCACACACCCCCTTAACACAAACTCCACACAACTCACCTGGGAGAATGCAATGCCTCACACTTCAATTTAATATCCCACAAAGAACCACCACACTGGGTTATGCTGTGTGAAGCACAGGGACACACATGGGACTTGTAGCCAAACAAATGCCAGGACAACACCGTCAGCCATCCTGGCAGTACAGGCACACTACCCCACAGGGAAGCAGAGACAAAAGGAAGGAAGTATGGGCATGCTGGGAAGGGGGGTGTAGGCAATAGCATGATGGGAGTTGTAGTCACAGATATTGCTCACCCTCACAATTGGCCCATCAACACCACTCTGAACAATGCTCACATCACAGGGAGTGGAAACCAACTGACAAGATGGCTGAAAATGGTGCTCTGTTGTGGGGAGTACCAGGCCCTGCTGGGACCTGGGCACCAACCAACAGCAGGACACCACTGACTGACATCCTGAGAGTCACCCTGAACCCACTGCAAGGGTGGCATGCTTCATGGTGGGATAACTTGGCTGGGTGGAGAAGGAGGGCCAGATGTCCACCAAATACAACCAATGCTGGCCATGCACACATCTCTACATTCACATTTAAATGCCTCAGGTTTGCAGGACAATGTGCTACACCAATATCAACCTCTTACTGTGACAACTTAGGTCAATGCAATGTACCGGGCCGCATCCAGAGGTACAGACACAACTGTCAGGTGTGTGAACCATTGATGCCTGTAGAAACATAACATACATTGTGTGTCTCTTCCAAAAACAGGTGATGATGGGGACACAGCAGCAGACGATGAGGAGTCCCAGTCCCAGGCTCCGGGGGACACTGAGCTCACTGGTGTGGAACAGCCTCCGCCCTCCTCGGATGGCAAAGACCTACCTGGCACCTCCGGTGTGAGTCGTCATGCAGCACCAGCAGGACCAACATCTGCACCCCCTGCACCCACTCCTCCAACAACTGCCAACACACAGACCACCCCCGGCGACACGGACAGACCAAGGACCACCAATGACAGCAGCACAGGGACCCTGGCCCAACGTCGAGCTACGGACAACGACCCCAGTAACAACCCCCAAGGGGGCCCAGAGACACCTGTGCGTGCCACCGCAGGTCCCGCACGTGTCGCCAGGGGTGGTGGGAGGGGTGGTAGACATAGGTCGCTGTTTGCAGAGGGGTCTGGACTGCATGATGACCCACAACTGGTACGCATTGCTGATGCGTACCAGAATAGCAACGGAGAGGTCACCCAGGTAGTGGGGATCCTCAAGGACATTCAACAGCAGCAGGCTGCCCATCATGCCCGCTTGGACTCACACATGTCCTGTGTGGAGACACACATGGCCCGTGTGGAGACACACATGTCTGGCATGGAGTCCAAGTGGGACACATTGCAAGAACTGACAGCGGTGCATAGGGACATATTGACATGCCTCCGCCAGATTAGCACCAACATGGCCACACCTCCCTGTGTGCCCACAACATCTGGTGCTGCAACACCTGCAACTGCCACAGGGAGAGAGGAGGACTCTGGCGGAGAGTCCCCTGCACCGCAGCAGCCTGCACGTGAGGGTCCCCCACCAAAGAAGAGGGGTCATCCGAGGAAGGAAAACTGAGAGGTCGATGGCCATGTACATCCCCCAGGAAGCCAACACCTGTTCTGGAAATTCTCCTTTGTGTGCAAACTGTTCACCCTGTCGAATGCAACACAACTCACCCACATGACATGGGGAGGTCAAGTTGGACCAATGTATCAGATCACTGTTGACTTTACCCTGGACATTTCTGCTACCAAGACTTCCAACTCACCTGGGAACTTTGGATCACAATTCCAATGTACAGCACCCACCATCCTGCGCACTAACCTCACACATGTATGTAATAAACTCACCAATACACCATACTTGCCTCTGTTGTGATTCCAACGTTGTTATCGACACGGAGATGATGATCTGCTAAATGACACCGTGCATGCTAACTGCCACAGCAAGTTCAACACCGTCATGTGACTCATGGTGACGTGACACATATGAGGGAGACACACCACTAGGGCTACACAACACATAGACACCAGGGCCATCGGACTCATCGCCTACACTGATGTTGCCAGGAAATATTGTGGAATGCACAGACACCACACCTATTCAGAGTCTGTGTTAACTAGCCCACAGGTGCAGTAAGCAAATGTCAGTCAGAAGTGTGACCACAGACAACGCACATCCCAAAGTGAAGCACAGGTTTATTACACATTTGCAACATGTTGTTTCCACTACAGATGCAAGGTAATCCCACGTGGCAGTGGCCACACAGCCAACAAGTGTAGAAGAAAGAAAGTCCAGGGGTGTGTGGCACATCACCTGTAGGGGAACGACTGCTTCCACCCTGGAAGTTGAATCATGGTGTCGGGGTATCCGAGTTGACCAAACAACTCTGAGAGCGCCCTGTGAAGGACAGACATGACACACAGTCAAAAGCACTGAAGAACAGGACAGAACTGCAATACTCATGCACAATACATGTCACAAGATACCTACACAAAACCAAGTTAGCATGTCAACACTGTTGGGGAGTACAGACTACCTGTAAGGACACATCGCTGCACGCATCCAGTCAAGTAGCACATGGCCACACTCAAACAGCAACAGAGCACCACCAACACATATCATGCAAACTCAAATCATTGACATACCAACTCTGTATACTCACATTCAGCTGAAGAAGCTGGTGATGAGCTGTGTGCAGACATCACCATCATCATCATCATCATCACTGGCATCGTGGCCCAGGCCAGGATCCTCAACAGGTGGCGGATGTTGGTCATCGTCATCCAGGATGAGAGGCAATTCCTTCCGCACTGCCAGGTTGTGTAGCATGCAGCAGATGATGACAATCTTGCACACCTTTGCTGGGGCATATGGGAGGGCCCCTCCTGTCTTGTCCAGGCAGCGGAAGCGGCTCTTCAGGAGACCAAATGTCCGCTCGATCACTCTCCTGCTCCGACCATGTGCCTCATTGTAGCGCATCTGGGCTGGTGTCACAGGGTTCCTGAGGGGTGTCAGCAACGACGGCATGTTGGGGTATCCGGAGTCACCTACAGGCAGACAATTGCACATTAGCTGAGTTGGAAAAGAGTGCGGAACACAACATAGCAGAACACACACAATGGTACAAAGTCAGTACACACCGACAAGCCAGGCACGCTGGTTCCGCATCTGTGACATCATCCTCGGGATGCGTCTACTCCTCATCACGAAGGCATTGTGTGCCGAACCAGGGAAACGGGCACACACATGTGAGATGGTCATATCTGCAAGACATACCACCAGAGCATTGATCGAGTGATAATGTTTACGGTTCCTGTATGCCTGCTCATGTGCCTGTGGTGGTACCAAAGCCACATGTGTCCCATCAATGGAGCCAATGACATGTGGCATCCTCCCCAGGGCATAGAAGTCACTCTTGACGTCAGTGAGTTGTTGACGTTTAGGGAAATAGATGTACTGGTTCAGACATCTCAACATTGCCTCCAAAATATTGCGTAGCACACAGCTGAACATAGTCTGTGACATCCCACCAGCAGTTGCCACAGTGTGTTGAAAGGTACCGGTGGCAAAGAAGTGTAGGGCTGCCATCACCTTCACCTTGGGGGTCAGCGCTGTAGGGTACGGCCGGCCAGGTTGCAAATGTGGTGCCAAGCGCACTGCCAAATCCTCAATCAGCTGCCTGGTGAAGCGGTACCGTCGGATGCAGTCACGTTCCACCATTGTTGCAAGGTCAGGGAATGGTCTATGGACAGCTGGTGCCCTGCAGTGCATAGGTGAGGAAAGAAAGATTGTCAGTCACCCCACATATGTGGCATAGACCAGACTCAACATCACATGATACACCATTACGAGACACAAGTACATGATGTGTGTGCCGTTCCGTAAGGACATGTATGGCACCGAAATGGACAACATCTAACATCACAGTTCAACATGTGTCCTCAACAAGTCCCAGGTTATGCTATGGGATATCATTAGGCTGTGTCACAGTACCCATGTACTGCTGTCACGTTCCAAACACACACCAAAGTGACATGTGAGGACAGATGTGCCCCAGGCATCACAGCTCATTGACAGGTAGATTCCCAGGGACCCTGTATTGCCACATGGACACTGGCATGACATGGTGCATCATGATTACACCACAGAAAAACAACCATGACCCCCACAGGTAGTGCTCCCTGTTGCCTCGGCAGGACAGACATGGACGTCTGTGACACACACACGCACAACATCAAAGGCCATGCACAAACAACGTGGATGTGGAGACTGTCTCCCATTGTGCACATGGAATCAGAGACATTGTATACACAACATGCACACAGACTGTGGAGGGCCATCACTATTGTGGCAATGGGTCACCCTGTGACGTACATACCGTCCCACATGGGACTCAGGGGGTATGTGACATGACATACACAACCTGGAAATGTGACCATGCCACATGCTCTGAAATGAACAGTTGCACATCACAGTGGTCATGTGCACAACACACAAAGGAACCTGTCCCCATTAACACATGCACAGCCTGGGAGTGGCCACCCCAAAAACCACATGTTGACCCCCATACACAGAAAAGGTAATGCAGCCTTACATGCCTTAGGATACAGTGTGGACAGGCTGTGGTGTTGTAGGTGTGCCCCTGAGTCCCTGGCAAGTATATGTTACTGGCATACGTTCACCAGTGACAAGCATGGTGACATATGCGAGAGACCTGTACAGGGAAGCGTCGTACATCAATGGACCGATCGGTGTGCACGCACTGGCCATTGAATCTGACATGTGCGGGTACGCGTTGTACATCAATGGACCGATCGGTGTGCACGCACTGGCCATTGAATCTGACTTGTGTGGGTACGCGTTGTACCCGGAATACGCGTTGTACAGCAATGGACCGATCGGTGTGCACGCACTGGCCATTGAATCTGACATGTGCGGGTACGCGTTGTACAGCAATGGACCGATCGGTGTGCACGCACTGGCCATTGAATCTGACATGTGTGGGTACGCGTTGTACCCGGAATACGCTTTGTACATCAATGGACCGATCGGTGTGCACGCACTGGCCATTGAATCTGACATGTGCGGGTACTCGTTGTACCCGGAATACGCATTGTACAGCAATGGACCGATCGGTGTGCACGCACTGGCCATTGAATCTGACATGTGTGGGTACGCGCTCAATGGACCGATCGGTGTGCACGCACTGGCCATTGAATTTGACATGTGCGGGTATGCGTTGTACATCAATGGACCGATCGGTGTGCACGTTTACGCGTTGTACCCGGAATACGCGTTGTACATCAATGGACCGATCGGTGTGGACGCTCTGGCCATTGAATCTGACATGTGCGGGTACGCGTTGTACCCGGAATACGCGTTGTACATCAATGGACCGATCGGTGTGCACGCACTGGCCATTGAATCTGACATGTGCGGGTACGCGTTGTACAGCAATGGACCGATCGGTGTGCACGCACTGGCCATTGAATCTGACATGTGCGGGTACGCGTTGTACCCGGAATACGCCTTGTACAGCAATGGACCGATCGGTGTGCACGCACTGGCCATTGAATCTGACATGTGCGGGTATGCGCACTGGCCATTGAATCTGACATGTGCGGGTACGCGTTGTACAGCAATGGACCGATCGGTGTGCACGCACTGGCCCTTGAATCTGACATGTGCGGGTACGCGTTGTACCCGGAATACGCGTTGTACAGCAATGGACCGATCGGTGCGCACGCATTGGCTATGGCCTGGCATGGCAACGGACGCGTTTTCAAATGTTTAACAAGTCTTATGCTGTGAATTCAGTTGGCCACCCACAACAATGTTGCAAATTCATGGGTGTCATGAAGTTGAACTTTCGAAGGATGCTGTGGGCATGTGTAAGTGGTGCAATTCCATGGATTGGCCAGATTCAGAAGATGCAAACGACTTGGACCTATCACTTTGGACACATGGAACAGTATCTGCCTCAGCAGCACACATATAATGCTGGCTGTTCCCCTGAGAGCTCCTTTGCCTGCACTACATGCTCCAGGACGACATCTGCCACCACCACTGCTGCTGTCTCTGCACCCTCTGGAACCTGCAATGGCACGTACTGTGGAGAGAACCCCAGCCTTCAGCACTGAGGAGAACCAGGCCCTGCTGCACAGCCTCCTTCCACAGTACAGCAAGCTGTATGGGAAAGCAGGGGAGCAGGTGAGTGTGCTGTCCACTGCCTTACAAATGTGCATGTTGTCTGACTAGCCAGACTTACAGTCTGCACGCCACTGGCTAGCAGGCTCACTGAGTAGTTGTCACCCCCAAAGTGTGTAGTTACATGCACTGAACAGGTATAGTGCAGTAACAGTGCATTTAAACAAGGTTTGACTTCCCAGGCAATGATACCATGTAGTAACTGCTGGCAAACTGCTCATAGCCATCCTTGCACTGCCCGTGTACATCATGTGCCCCTGTGATTGAGACATGTATATCCAAATGTGTGATGCACGGATTTGTTGCATGTGTAGTAATGGCCTTTACACTTTGTCATCCTCACAGGTTGATGCCCACCAGAAGCAGGAAATATGGCTTGACATCGCCCAGGCAGTAAGGTCTGTGGGGGTCTACAAGCGCCGGATCCGCAACTGCCAGAAGAGGTGGCAGGACCTTCGGGGCTGGACCCGGAGGATCGCAAGGGTCCAGCTGAAGCTGTCGCCTCCTCGCAGGAGGGCGGACACCGGACCCTGACCCCCACATGCTCAGGATCCTGGCGGTGGTCTTCCCTGAACTGGATGGGCAGCTGAAGGGCAGACAGCAGCAAGGAGGGGGTGAGTCCATGACTGCACTGTGAACTTTGTCTGACATGCTATGTGCCCTCCTCTGGCCTGTTTAAACTCCAACAGTACATCAGTGATGTGGTCCAGGACCCATGTCCCTCAATTGTGCACTGCCCACTCCTCATCTGATGCCCAGGTGTGGCCCTTACAGTCAGGAAATTGTGTCACTTGGGTACTGTGTCCTTGCATTTTGCTTAGCTCAAGGTGGGGGACAGCATTTGTTCACGTAACTCTGTGGTGGGCTTCATGGGTGGGTCCATTGCTTACACAATGCCTGAGTTCTGACATGTAATCTGCGTGTTACTTTGATATGTGGTCCAATTGCTGATCTGATTCACCACATGTGCCTGGGGTATTTGGCACACACCCATGCTGCGGGTGGGAACAATGTCTGGGCCTCAGGAGTATGTATATCAAGTGTGTCACACATGCTTAGCCACCTGCCTACTGTCCTGGGCTCATCCCTCTTTCACGTGGAGCAGGACAGTCATGCCTACTCCAGGCCATGCAATACACTCTGTACTCCCACTCCCGTGTATCAGCTGACACGTTGTGCTCAGTGAAATGTTCCCTCAGGTGTCTGCCTCTGTGTCATTGTGCTGTGGCTTCGTTGTCTGGACTACTGGGGTGTTTATCGGTTAGGGCTCAGCATGCCACCCGAGATGTGACCATAGGAAACGATACTTGTGTGACATATAGGTGTTTGACCACTTGACCGTGCATACTGGGGTGTGCGACTGTGTAGTTCAGGCAGCTGTTTCCCATTCACACCAGATTGTGAGGGGCTCAGGTTCCGAGGGTTGTGTTTCATGTCTCCCATATGTCCAATTGGTATGACGTGGACAAATGAGAGTTCAGATGATGTGGTTTGTGGGGGATGGACATGTGCACTTGTCGGCTACAGGACTCGCATTCCCCATGACCTAGAATTGTGACACAGTGCAGACTGTTGTTGTCTGGCAGCCCTGCGCATGTGACTGGAGACAGTGATGTATGACTTTGCAGGCATGCCTGTGCCATGGTATTGAACTTCCTAAGAGTGATCCTGCAGGGGAGTGACATTTGGTACATGCACCCCATTGTGGCATTGACTATCAGGACATGGGTGCATCATGGTGTCTGGTGCTGGTATGCATCACATGCATTTCAAATATAGACTCTGGCCATCCCTTTATCCGGACACCTGTACTGACTCAGTGGCAAGAGTTGTGATGTGTGCATGTTCACATACTTCACCGTGTCCTCTGCACTGTCCAACTACTGTGTAGGTGGTGCATGTGTCCACACTGGGGTATTGCCATCCGACAGACACCAGACCGATGGGTGCAAGGCCAGGAGGGATGTGAGTGCCATGGTTGACCATCAGACTGACAATTGGCTTCTCCTACTCTGTTTGGGCACTTTTGGCAATGTTCAACTAAGGATGCCAGGGCTTCCTCTGTAATGTGCTGTACTTACTGTGGTTTTGTGCGGTTAGTGCAGGTGACTGATGTCTGTCTGTTTCCCTAATTGTTTGCAGATACATCCACGGCCACAGGAGGGGACAGCTCCACGGACCAGGAGGAGCCGCAGAGCCAGACTGGGTCAACAGCCGAGGAGTGGTCGGAGGGACCCAGTGGCACGGAGGGCGAGGGGAGCCACACCGAGGAGTCCTCAGCACCATCCACCTCAGCTGAGGACCACAGCAGCTCGGAGGATGACTCCCTTGTGGAGGCGGGTGTCAGCAGCCACCACACCCCAGCTAGTATTGCTGCCCCCGCCACCACCACCACCACCGCCCTCCCATCGGCTCCCATTCCAGAGGTCCGTGGAGGCTCCCGTGTTCGGGAGCATGTCTCCTTCGTGCCAGGCACCGCAGCCCCTGCCCCTGTGTCCCCTGCTGCCCTGTGTCCCCTGCTGCCCTGAGTGAGGAGTCTGTGTACCTACTTCGCCTGCTCAATGTAGGGCAGACAGCAATGCTGAGTGTCCTCCATGCCCACACCACTCTGTTGACTCAGCTGGTGTCGTTCATGGAGGGCATCTCATCGGGCATGTCTGCCCTACAGAGGAGCAATAGGTCCATGGACTCCTCCCTGACGGCAGCAGTGTCCCTCCTCCAACAGTCCCTCACCCCTCCTACCTCTGCCCCATCCACACTTCCTGGCACCCTACCTGTCCCAAGCACATGCACACCTGCACAATCATCCAAACACACAGACACGAGCAGCACAGACACACCCACTACAAAAACAAGACGTGCACGCAGGCATCCTCAGGGGACTGATACCACACCCACAGGGGAAGGGGTACATACACACACACAGGAATCCACAGTCACTCCGCAGTCCTCCGATACCTCTCCCTCCAAGGCCCCTTCCCTTGCCTCACCTGCAACCCCACCTACACAGCAGCTCTTCCTCTGTGACCTCGGCCTCTTCCCCTCCAATCCAGCTGATCCAGCATACAGGGGGAAGAGGAAGTCCACCCACACAGAGGGGAGTGCCCCTCACCCCCGGACACCCTCCCCCAGGCGCAGACAGACTGAGGCCCCCATTCGCAAGTCCCCCCGGCCCCCGAAGAGCAAGACCCCGCCACCACCCTGCAGCTCAACCACCAAGTCTCCTTCCTCCATCCCTCAGGCCCCCACTCCACAGGTTCCCCCACCACACCCTGCCCCAGGTTCCCCCACCCACAGATACACCATCCCCAGAAAGATCCGGCCTTCTCCCCCTACCACTTGCTCTTCCAGCACCACACCCCCGCTGCGCTTGTTTGTGCCACTGGTGTGGAGAGCGTGTCTTCCCCTCTGTCCTGCCCACCTTACCTGAACCCCATTCTACTCCCCTGGGGATAGGCACTGCAGTGGAGTCCACTACCACCCTGTCTGACTTGGGCACTGCAGTGGGGAACCTGTTCACTCCATCTGCATGGCCCACTGCAGTCGTGCCGGCACCCACACCATCTGACTCATGCCCCCCAGTTGTGCCGGCACACACCATGTCAGACGCCTCCACTGCAGTCGTCAGTGACTCTCCAGCACCCACCACCCCTTCCCTGCCTCCTTCTGGTGAGCCCTGATCCTGTTCCTGCGGTGCCTGGCCTGCCCCCCCATATGCCCCTCCGAGGGGACTGTCCCTGGTCCATATCAGTGCAGGCATGCAAAGGGTGACATCTGGCACTGTCACCCTGTTTGGACTATTGTTTTGGACTGGCCATTGGCCTTTGTTATATTTCTGGACTTTCACTTCCATACACATGAATGCTGAATAAAGCTATTTTCTGTTCTCTAGTGGTTTTGCTTCTGATGTACATGATGTTGATGATGCTAACAGTGCCCTTGCTGCACTGATGGTGATTTTTGATATCAGGGAAATGAAGTGTTACTGTGCAGGACCCCATGTGGTCCAGGGGGAATGTGTCCTATCCTGGTGTGTATCCATGTCATCCTTTGCAGCAATAAGAGGGTGTCATGTTTTCAATATTTGGCAATGGTATTTCCTACATTTATTTGCAATGTCACATCTGTGGCTTACACCCCTGCACATCTGTTGTGCTTGCCATTGTTCAATTTGTCTATTTCCCTGACCGTGTGACCATCTCCACTGGACATGCAAGTTTGGGCATCAATGGGGAAGGACTCATCTGTGTGATCAGTGCAACTTGCTATACATGTGTGTTGGATCTGTGCAGATGGTGTCGGTGACACTGCCATGACCAGGCTGATGTGACGAGGGCCTTCATTTTGTGCTAATTGATGACTGAGTGACCAAGTGTACTGCTGATATGATAGAGCCCTGCAGAGACAACGTATGGCACAGCTTTCCTTACACAGGAGTGGAGTGCCCTCATGGCAGTGTGTAATTCTGTGACATTGCCTGAGCCCAAGGTGTGTGTTGTGTGAGCATGTCTGTGTGTGTTCACTTCCGTTTTGCAACACAGGCTGGGATCCCTAGTGATGTTCCCGTTTGTGATGCTTGCTGAGTTGACCTATGTTCCACCATAATCTTCGCCCTGGGTTCTCTGGGATGTGGGTGCATGGCACATTACTGGTCATCAGGGTGTCATCCATAGGTGTGTTTGCTGTCAGGGCTGAGTTTGTGGGCAAACGCAGATGAGACACAGTTAGGATTCCCCTTGGCACTTGTTGGTTACACAAGTCATGTAATTTCCAGTTTGTGTTAGCTTTCAGTGATTGTGACACGTTGTGTGTGTGACTGCTGCCACTCCTCTGGGTCAGAGCTGCAATGTTGGAAGTTGTCTATGTGTGTTCTTTGTGGGTGACCTTGACTTCTTCATTGGTGTGTGACTGTGTCCGGGATCACATTGATTGTGGTGGATTTCACATCATGCCCATGTACAGCGTACTGTGCAGTGTGTCAGACATTCACGAGTCTTGTAGACTGGCCATGTGTGATGGGTTTCTGCACCTTAGTTCGCAACACCACCCCTGGGATTGTCATGGGTGCATGTGCAATGTCACCAGTCCATGTGAGCTTCATTGCTGCACATTGTTGGAGATCAAGGTGTGTGGTGTTGAGTGTGTGCAAATGAGAGTTGTTGCACGGCTAGACCCCTGCCTCCATGTTGGCCTTGGCTGACAGGCCGTGCTGATTGATTTGTGCTTGTGTAGGTGTGATTGTAGTTTGTTACTCAGGACACATGACTGTGGTTCACAGAGTGAACAACATCTAGCTTTGTCACCACAGTGGGATCATCATGCAGGCCACGGTCACCACGATGTGGGGTCCCTGGGGGTAGTGCTGTGGTGGGTCTGTCTCTTGCTGTATTATTTGCTGTTCCTACAAGCTTGTGTGACATATGTAATTTGAGCTCCCTCTCATCTAACAATGCCTGTTTGCCCACATAGGGGGATCCGATCCATGAGTGACTTTTGTGTGGCACTTTATACACATCTGTGTAATTGTGATTCAGGCCTCCTCATGTGTTGTGTGGTTGCCTGTGGACACTGGCACACCCCCCTATCACCTGTTGTGTTTGATCTGCAGTGTGAGGCTGCCTGTTTGTGTTTGTGCATCTGCACCACTGCATTGGCATGTCTTTAGTGTGCCATTGGCTGTATGTTGTTTGTTGGCTTTCCCCTGCTGTCCCTGGGACTCCTAGGTCATCAGTCAGCACAATGATCATGGTTTGTATGTCCCATTGCTGCCATGGTATGGTATTTGTTCACCTGACATCTACAGTCTACAAAGGATATCTACCTTTGTGTGTCCATTGGTGGAGATATGTGGGGCTGCATTATGATGGTCACTTCTGTCATTGTGTTATTGAGGGATGTTGACAATGTCAGCCCCGATGGGTGATGTTTGTCTGCACATGGCCAAAGGTATATCTTATTTGCACTGCACTGTTTGCCTCACCCAATGTGTGTTGCTATGGGACACAAGCACTACTATGCCACAGATGTGTTTGTTGTTCTGTGACCAGGAATCTTCCATGCAGTTTGGCATTTGCAGCTTTTACCATTACTACACTTACCTTTTGGTCACTGTGGTGATGGGTGTTTAGACACCATTGCCACAATGTTCAGAATGTGCTTCAGCTATGGACCCCAGACTTCCCATTTGGTCACTGTGGTGATGGGTGTTTAGACCCCATTGCCACACTGTTCAATTGGGCTTCAGCTATGGACCCCAGACTTACCTTTTGGTCACTGTGGTGATGGGTGTTTAGACCCCATTGCCACAATGTTCAGAATGTGCTTCAGCTATGGACCCCAGACTTCCCATTTGGTCACTGTGGTGATGGGTGTTTAGACCCCATTACCACACTGTTCAATTGGGCTTCAGCTATGGACCCCAGACTTCCCATTTGGTCACTGTGGTGATGGGTGTTTAGACCCCATTGCCACACTGTTCAATTGGGCTTCAGCTATGGACCCCAGACTTACCTTTTGGTCACTGTGGTGATGGGTGTTTAGACCCCATTGCCACAATGTTCAGAATGTGCTTCAGCTATGGACCCCAGACTTCCCATTTGGTCACTGTGGTGATGGGTGTTTAGACCCCATTGCCACACTGTTCAATTGGGCTTCAGCTATGGACCCCAGACTTACCTTTTGGTCACTGTGGTGATGGGGTGTTATACCCCATTGCCACAGTGGTCATGTTCTGCTTGCATTATGGAGGCCACACAAATTTATGTGTGACACATGTGATTGGGGGTCACATTGTATGCTCAATGACATGTTCAGTGTTGTGGGCATTTGTCACAGACTACACACGCTTGTCATGGTGTTGGTGGGATGTATTTCCAGTCATTCCTTATGTTGGAGTATGCTGGTTGTGTCATGAATTTCCCATCCTATGTTTAGGGGTGGTGGTAGTGGTAGGCATCCAGGCCCCCCTGAGTAGGGGTGGTGTTAGTGGTAGGCATCCAGGCCCCTATGAGTGGGGTTGGTAGTAGTGGTAGGCATCCATCCCCCTATGAGTGGGGGTGGTGGTAGTGGTAGGCATCCATCCCCCTATGAGTGGGGTTGGTAGTAGTGGCAGGCATCCAGCCCCCCCTGAGTAGGGGTGGTGGTAGTGGTAGGCATCCAGCCCCCTATGAGTGGGGATGGTAGTAGTGACAGGCATCCAGCCCCACCTGAGTAGGGGTGGTGTTAGTGGTAGGCATCCAGGCCCCCCTGAGTAGGGGTGGTGTTAGTGGTAGGCATCCAGGCCCCTATGAGTGGGGTTGGTAGTAGTGACAGGCATCCAGGCACCCATGATTAGGGGTGGTGGTAGTGGCAGGCATCCATGCCCCCCTGAGTAGGGGTGGTGGTAGTGGTAGGCATCCATACCCCTAAGGGTGGGGATGGTAGTAGTGACAGGCATCCAGGCACCCATGATTAGGGGTGGTGGTAGTGGTAGGCATCCATCCCCCCATGAGTGGGGGTGGGGGTAGTGGCAGGCATCCATCCCCCTAAGGATGGGGATGGTAGTAGTGACAGGCATCCAGCCCCCCCTGGATAGGGGTGGTGGTAGTGGCAGGCATCCATCCCCCTAAGGGTGGGGATGGTAGTAGTGACAGGCATCCATGCCCCCCTGAGTAGGGGTGGTGGCAGTGACAGGCATCCAGGCCCCCCTGAGTAGGGGTGGTAGTAGTGGCAGGCATCCAGGCCCCCCTGAGTAGGGGTGGTGGTAGTGGTAGGCATCCAGCCCCCTCTGAGTAGGGGTGGTGGTGGTGGCAGGCATCTAGCCCCCCATGAGTAGGGGTGGTGGTAGGGTGGTGTTAGTGGTAGGCATTCAGCCCCTATGAGTGGGGTTGGTAGTAGTGGTAGGCATCCAGCCCCCCCTGAGTAGGGGTGGTGGTAGTGGTAGGCATCCAGGCCCTCCTAAGTAGGGGTGGTGTTAGTGGTAGGCATCCAGGCCCCTATGAGTGGGGTTGGTAGTAGTGACAGGCATCCATGCCCCCCCTGAGTGGGGGGGTGGTAGTGGTAGGCATCCATACCCCTAAGGGTGGGGATGGTAGTAGTGACAGGCATCCAGGCACCCATGATTAGGGGTGGTGGTAGTGGTAGGCATCCATCCCCCCATGAGTGGGGATGGTAGTAGTGACAGGCATCCAGCCCCCTAAGGGTGGGTATGGTAGTAGTGACAGGCATCCAGGCCCCCCTGAGTAGGGGTGGTGGTAGTGGCAGGCATCCATCCCCCTAAGGATGGGGATGGTAGTAGTGACAGGCATCCAGCCCCCCCTGGATAGGGGTGGTGGTAGTGGCAGGCATCCAGCCCCCTAAGGGTGGGTATGGTAGTAGTGACAGGCATCCAGGCCCCCCTGAGTAGGGGTGGTGGTAGTGGTAGGCATCCAGCCCCCCCTGAGTAGGGGTGGTGGTGGTGGCAGGCATCTAGCCCCCCATGAGTAGGGGTGGTGGTAGGGTGGTGTTAGTGGTAGGCATCCATCCCCCTATGGGTGTGTATGGCATTGGTGTTGGCCATCCCACCCCTATGGTTCTGCTGTTGCTTGTGTACGTCATTTGTGCATCCCTATGTGTGTGTGACATATTTCGGGTACGTGTAATTTGTTTGTGTTGTTGGTGTTTGACTTACCGTCTGCGCTGTACGCGTCCGTGCTGGTCCCGGTAATAGATGTAGAGTATAGGTAGGACCTGCGCAATGGGATTCATGCTTGGATCGTCTCGTTCGGGTTTCTCGTGTCTTCGACTCTTACTCGTCGCTGGCTTGTTCGTCTCGTAGCCGTGGATCGTCTTGTGGCACAAAACGGAGCTTATGTACGGCTCGCCCGGATGCTCAAACGTGCCGGACGTAGCGACGGGTTCGGCGCGCACAGAATGCTCATCGTACTAGTCCGGCCGGAAGGTGCTGTGTATTTGGTTCCGTGCGGCTCGAATCGGCGTTTACGGATCCGGCTCGGGCGGGGAACAGGAGCTGGATTGGGTGAGTACGGCTCGCTCGGAAACTGGGTTGTTATACGCATCGTACTTGTTCGTCCGGACGAGTGTACGAATCGGTCGGGAAACACGCATTCGGCTTGTATTTTTTCTGGACGAATACTGTTAGGTGTGCTTCCGGCCGAGATCGGAATCGACCCCAGAGTGTTTTCCACCGTGGTCACAGCAAACCGCAGCTGACGTGGCAGACTCCAATGCTGGCGATTAGTACTCCATCGCCGTCAGGCAGATTTTTAGATTTCACAGTTATGCTGGAGGTCTCCTAATGGTGGTTCCCTGACGGAGGGAGTCCGTCGTGGTACGCGCTCAACAATGCTCGATCACTTGTGGCCATTGGATGGATGCTAGTAGAACACACCTGATGTCCGTTGGCCAAATGGAAACACCTGCACACCACACTATGAAACTCAACCAATTTCAGACCATGGTCCTTTGCCATTGCACTGCAAAATGACATTTGCTACCAGATTCTTTGGCATTTAAGTGAGGTTATTTTGTTCCATTTTCATATTTTTTGTCACTTCGTCTTCTTTCATTTAATTCCCTGTGCTTGTCTTTTTTTTTTTACTTCTTCATATTCCTTTGCACAATGCTAGGCCGCAAAAATTCGCATTTTACTGCGAGAGAATTGACAGTCATGGTGTATGCAATCCTAAGAGTAGAGCCACAACTGGTTGGAGCCCAAGTCCAAAATATACCCCTATCTCAGAAAAGGCAAATGTGGGTCAGAATAGTCGACAGAGTGATTGCAGTAGCAAACAATCTGCGCACACATGAGGAAATTAGAAAGAGGTGGAACGACCTGCGGGGAGGGTGCATTCCTTGACCTCCAAGAGTCACCTGGAGGCCAACAGAACTGATGGTGGTTCTCCCATGCCTCCAATAGAACTCATGCCCTGGGAGGAGTAAGTCTTGCAGTCCCCACATACTGATGGCATGACAGGAATAAGAGTCTGTTAAGTTACACTTTACAAAGTCTCACTAAACTTCAATGTCCTGTTTGTTCTCACCTCAGCTCTTGCCAATGTGTTCTTCACATATCTTCCTAACATAGAAACCTCAACGTATCAGTATCAGATAATTTGGATTGTTTGTGTGAATGTATTGTGTTGCATCTAAGATTGCAGGTGTCAATCTCTATTACATGTCACATGATCGTATGGTGCCTGTAAGTGTTACAACACCAAATAACCAATTCCCCATATGTGTGTCATATTGTAAGTGTATGTCCCATTTCAACTGCTTATTTTCCACAGATATGTGTCAATAACTATTTTGCAAGTGTTGGAAAGTTGCCTTTGAAATGACTACAACTACCATGATGCCCTGTTTCTGTTTTGTCAACAGAATATTGCTATGTCATACTGCTCGTTATCTCTAGTCTAACATTTTTCCACATATGGTAGAGTGTCATGTAGTGATCAATCCCTATTCAATCTCTCTGAAAATGGTTTGTGTTTGTTGCCCCAGAAATTGAAAGTTATGAACATTACCATGCTGCATATACGTCGGAATTGCAAACTGGCTATGCACTGCCCACATGATGACTAATGCCAAATATCCACCCAATTTATGTAAGGTCTGTTTTGAAGTCAGCTAGGCCTTGAAATTGTCAATTGCAAATTTCACCTTTCCACTGTGTTGGGTTGAATGGTTGGGAGATGTTAGATATACTTCATTATGTTCAATACAACTGATAGCTACAATCATAATAATCTCCACCTTTTTTTCTTCTAGGTATCTACATTGTTTGCCTCAAAAGATTTGGATGTATAATACACACTTTCACTAATTAAAATGGTCTAGATTTCTCAATAGGTCCAACTGCCAGACCATGTGGCCAGGAATCTGCCACTGAAGAGACCTCCGCTCCATCCCAGGATCAAGCCTTCAGTGATTGACAACACTCCTGGTAATCTGGATGACGATGAGAATCCTGGTCCAGCTGGCCAGCCTGGGCAGATGGCTCCAAGGAGTTTCACTGGGCCCACACCGACAACTCCCACCTCAGCTGTAACACCTCCACTAACTGAAGCCTCCACTTCCTGTGTTCCTTCCACTGTAACAGCCAACGTGTGCCCCCCAGTCCTTGGTAACGTTGAGACCACAGCCCCACAAGCTCTAGCTCACTCAGGAACCAGTCGGATGGAGCACACTGGACCAAAGCTCAGGAACCAGTCGGATGGAGCTACAGGGTAGTGGAAGAAGGGATCATAGGAGGGATTCTGTGGGCCAAAGGGAGGCCACTGGGGTCACTCTCACCCAGGCCACCATCAACCAAGTCTTGGGAGCCTATTATCAGTCCCAAAACATGATGGGCCAGGTACTTACAGAGCCCCAGGAGATGAAGCAGTTGCAGAGGGAGCTCAATTATGAGATGGGGGCTCACAACTCAAATATGGGCTCCCTGACTGGGGTCCTGCAGGACATTCACACCCATATGTGCAGGGATTTCCCAGCACCATCTACCCCTTCCTGTGGTCCTACAACATCTGCCCCATTTACATCTGCCATAGCCACAGGAGGGGAGTCCCTGCCACAGCAACAACCACCCCAGGCCCTGCAACTGTAGATACCCCCTCCACCGCAGTAGGGGACGTCCACACATATTACCAGGAGGTGAGGATGGCAAGACTTTTGCCACCACCAGCAAGAAACCCGACCCTATCTTTTCCCCAGTTTGTGCCTACCATTCACTCTTTGGACTATTTCTGGATACATTTGCCTTTCTGATGCCAGTAGTATTTTAGACATTGGACTTTAAACAATTTTGGCTCTCCAGCTATGGTCTCATTCACCATGTCTGACTTCTTTACTTTTTGGATTGCTTTTTCATTTTCACCCTGTTTAATGTATTCACATTTCATTCAATAAATTCACAACTTAAAAATTCATAGACGGGTGTTGTATATCTCAACTCTATCAATGTATTTGTTTTCTTCCATCATAACTTTACAATGACAAAAATCAAAGTATTGTGTAAACATAGATAATTTACAAGTAGGTAATGTTATTTTCCAGTTCCCAACCATGACTCCCCAATAAAGATATCATTCACTCATCTGCTGCTATGTTTATTCCATTTGACCAATAATTGTCTGGCAACATTTTCTCCAACATATCAATCCATACATGACACTAATACTCAGAGCCAATTTCCACATTTCCAGTTCCAGACCTTGACAACATGGAAGAAGGGGATATAGCCAAAACAATAGGGTTGAATAGGCAAATTATCATTGAGTCATGTCATCAGCTGAAGTCAGATCTTCTGGCTCGCATAAGGAATCCCACATAAATAACATCTTTAGACAAAACCATGGCAGTACTACATTTTGTAGACACAGGATCATTCTAATCCACGGTTCCAGTATCTGGTGGAATGTAACAACCAAGTTTCAGTGGCGTGCCACCAGAAATATGCCCTACAATGATGGGACACATCTACAGCTATATACACTTTACACACAATGAGGATTTTGCCAATGTGAATGGAGATTAGCATGATTTGGCTCCACTACCACATGTGGTTTGAGCCAATGATGGCATACATATTGCCTTAGAGCCAACACACGACAGAGAACAAGTCCAATGGAAGCTTCAAATCTTCCATTCAATCACAGTGCAAGTTGTCTTGGTACAAGATTTGTACACAAAAAGTCTGTGTCTGTCTTTGCCAGGATCAACCCAAGTTCTCTTTATACTTCGAAACACCACCTTGTACCTGCAAATGTCACAACTTGAAATGCCCACATGAAGATGACATGGTGAAGGAACCTAAAATAGATCAAAGCAAAAAGATTACCAATTAAACAAAACATCATGGTCACATCACAAAGGCAAGTTTTGGAGGACAAAGTTTCACTAAACAATCAGAGATAAACAATGTCACTGAACAAGATAGTCAGTGTGTCTAAACTTTGATCAACAAACACCTTTGACATGATTGTCCTTGGACTTGCCCTCCCTAACAAATTACCACCACATAAATCTCTCATCATCACATCAATAATTGGTGCAACAGTAAAAGTGATAGAAGAAGTTGTCAATGACATCTTGACGTAAGTCAACTCATTCCTCTTCATTACTATCATCTTTATTTGGCATTTCAGGTTCCTTACACAGTGGCTCCTCATGGTCTCCTTCCTATGCGATGTAAGGGATGTTCCATCGCAGGGCGATCTTATGGAGCATGCAGCAGTCCACAGTGATTTGGCACACCTTATCAGGTGAGTAGAGGAGGGCTCCAACAGTTTTGTCCAGACAGCAAAATCTGGCCTTTAGGAGGCCGAAAGCCCCTCCATTAGCCGCAGTGTTCTTCCATGGGCCTCATTGACGCGGACTTCCCATGGCGTTGTTGGATTCCTCAGCGGTGCCAACAACCATGGTCAGTTACCATAAGCTGAGTCTCCTAGATGGAAGAAGACAAAAAAGTGCCAAAAAATGTAACACAATTTCAGATTATTCAACTAGAAATTCCCCAAACAATATTATGAACGGTTGTACTGACCAACAAGCCAGGGCCTCTTTATTCCAAGCTGAGACATTTGCAGGTGTATGGAGCTGTTCCGTAGTACAAAGGAATTTTGGGCAGAGTTGAGGAAACATGCAAAGAAGCTTGTGATGTACAAATCCCGTAAGCAGACAACTTGCACGTTGATTGAATGGAAGTGTTTCCGATTCCTGTAGGTGCCCTCACACACCCCGAGAGGTGTCATGCTTCGTCATTTGGGCGTGCTCCTCGTTGGGCCGGCACTGCAATGCCCGACGGGCACCCACGAAGGGGCTCTTTGGCAGAGTTCTTTTTGATAAAGCTGTAAGGTGCGTGGGGGTGTGTGGACTGGGGTGAGTAGTATAGTGATGTAAAAAAAGTGAGCTAAAATAGGTTTAGGAAGGCCCTATTTCATAAATTTTATTCAGGGGTCTGGCTAACCTAAGTAAAAACAGTGTATCCCTAGTTGGAAACAATGGTCCTATAGGGCAAGCGTGCTGTATATTATGGTCAACATGTTTCTTGCCATTACTAGCCCCTAAGGGGTCCATCGGCAATTCGTCAGGCCCGGTTAATTCAAGAGATTTTCCGGAGCTCTTACACTACTGCAAGGCTGGTGCTTCCAATGTTACTGAATGCTCAAGTTACCAGCCGTGCGAATTCATACAAGATACTCTTTTACCTTGTATTGATTGACCTGAAAGAAAAAGCGACAAGGTGAAGAGGGAAAAAGAACATTGTAAGAATGCGTGACGGAAAGACTCAGTGGGCGCGTAACATGTTTACGTGAGTAATATCGAAAGGTGCAGTTCTATTTATAAACCGCAATGGCAAATGGAGCAGCATGCGCCAGTATTTAACCATGCACAAAAAAACAGTGGCGTTAACAGTCTATTGCCGAATTATGAAAATCTCAAGATATGCATCTTGTCCGAGTTGTGCAATGGTAGGTGGACATGCAGGGTTCGTTGCACTTCATAGACAAAAACGGAAACATACAACGTAATCAGGACACGTTATTCTGTCATAAGTGCCTAACTCCAAAGGAGTGGGTCAGAAAGACGAAACCAGGTGAGACTGTAGAGCCGTGTTTGTTGTCCATTCGGGACAAGAATAGAGCACTCACCCCACGCTAGTTAGGTCTAAACTGACGAGAGCGAAGGCAGAGCCCGTCGTACATTCACGACCTGTTAGAAGGGGGGAAAAAGGTTTTAAAACGAAGGCAGATTATCGCTTCTAGGTTAGCAAGTTCTTACTGTGGAAGATGGTATGCGGATTCCGCATTTCATACACACACTCAGGCAGCGTGGCGACTAGCCCTTCACCTACCCCGGCTCTTTCTCTCCCGTACTGAGATGCTCTGGAGGCTGATCATTTGTGCGTGTTTCCTGTCAGTGTGCCGGAAAGACTAGTGCATGAACTTAGGCGGCCATGTTGGGAGAGGCACGAAAAGCCAATCTTGTGTGTGGTGATATTGAATATCACTGCGATGGTGGTCTCTCCCCTTTTACCTCGTCCCTGGTAGCGGGAAATTGGTGACCGGCCAGTGTCATGTGCCTGAAATAGCGGGTGGGCTGGTATGCCGCCCTGTATAGTGGAATAACTTGGAATATCTGTTTCCAGATGTGGTGTGCTGCTGGATATCTACTTATTATGTGGCTAGCTAGTGACGCCATAGCTAATATCCAAATTCAAAATGAGTTTTATCCCAATAAATATATAGTGTAATGTAAACTATCTTCGTGGAAAAGTTATGAAAACTGTATTCAGTTAATTGTTAAGCTCAACCCAGGGAATGTCATCGTTTAATCCTGTGATCTGGGATGCGAGCCTAAAAACCCAGTTTTGCTCTTTTCTGAAGAGGTCTTCTTTATGTATATGTTGGTAGGACTCCAGGATGGTCCAGTGTAGATTAGTAACTGTGTGGCCCATGGATATAAAATGGGCACACATTTTCGTATTGGTCTTTTTGCACCTAATGTTACTTCGGTGCTCAGTAATTCTAGTCTTCACCGGGCATCTAGTCATGCCTACATTCTTGAGTTGACAGGGACAGGTAATGAGGTAGACACAGTTGCGTGAGTTACAGTTTGTGTGTTTTGTCTGTTTCGATGTGAATGTTGCCGTTAGTACCACCGATTTGGTTGCACTAGTCAAGGGGCAAATAGTGCACTGCCCGCAAGGGTAGTGACCGACCACTGGGGGCAAATTCCACAGTTGTGGTTGTTGTTGGGGCCCCTTTCTCTTGGGTCTTGTGGTAACCAGCATATCTTTGAGATTGAGTGTTCTTTTAAAGGCAAATCTCGGGGGGCTAAGAGTTAATTCACCCATCTGTAGTATTCTCCAGTGTTTTTTTACTACCCTTTTGATCAGGTTGGAATCTGGGGTGTACGTGGTTACACAAGTCAGGTCGTTGGATTTTGGTTTTGTCTGTACTTCTAAAAGTGCTTCTCTATGATTGTTCTGTGCTCTTTTTTGCACTGTCATTATATTCCTCAGGGGGTATTCTCGTCCAGCTAGGTGGTCTGCTAACTCAGTGGACAATGAGCAGTGCACTATTTGCCCCTTGACTAGTCTGGCTGTGTCCGTCTCCGCTGAAGACAGCGTACACCACGTACAAGTTGTGAAAAAAGTTCAATTGCCTCCTACCATGGCAGCCATCAAGACCTCCTGCACTTTTGCTGCTGTTACTGACCTCTGGGAGCAACAATGTGAGGCTGAAAAAGTGTGAGGGCCCCTGCCTTCTCTCCAGAGGAGCTGGAGTTGCTGGCACAGGAGATCCTCTCCCTGTATGGCCAGCTCTATGGCTCACCAGAGGAACAGTTATATGTCTGAAATTTATATGGAAATCTTTCTAACTGTTATTTTTCACTTAATACAGGCTACAATGTCCCTTTGAGTTCCTGAGTGAAGTGTAGTCAGTGATGTGATGCGTCATTTGATTTTGTTTCTTACAGAGAAAAATTATTTTGGGTTTTTCTAAGCACTTTACAATTTTAAATAACAACAACATTAGTATGTGTTGTGTGTTTAAAGCCTTAGATTCTATTTGGTGTGTATGTAGAGAGTGGCACCAAGCCTTGACGTCATTACTTAGATAGGCACAAGGTCATTTTTACAAGTAAATGTTAGGGGAAGGCTGTGATCATGTGACATCATGTTCATCAGGCTGCAGATAACAATGCCTGACAATGAGCAGTGCTCAGTAGGAATCATGGGCCAGGCTGGGACTGAGTCACAAGGATAATCAACTGAAGCACTGAGGTATATCTGTCATTAACACATTTCCACGCCAGTTCAAATTTTGAGGTGTGCTTAAAAATATGACCCCAAATGCTTCACAACTCTCCCAGCCACCTTCAGTCACATCACCCCATCTCAAAAACTGTGCAACAACCTCTCCGACTTTTTCAGCAGTAAAATCTCAGACATATACGACAACCTCAACCATCAGCTTGATCCCAGCAACCTCGTAGCCAGTCTCAGATGGAAAATACACCTTGACCACATGGAACGCTATCACCACAGATGGAAGCACCACAATCATGAAGACCATCTACCCTAGGGTCCTTTCAGACCACTGCCACCACCACACCTTCAGCAAAGGAGACACCCTCATCAGCAAAGCCCTCACCTGCATCCTCAACACCTCCATCAACACAGCCACATTCCTGGAAGCATGCAGCTGTCAATGCTCTCCTAAAAAGCCCTCAGGAGACTCAGCCAAGCTTGCAAACTACCAATCGATATTTCTCTTACCATACCCAGAAAAGGTCCTAGAAAAATCAATCAACAAACGCCTTACTGACGATCTCACCAACAACCAGCATCTCGACACCATGGAGCTAGGTTTTAGACCTAATCACAGCATGGAGACAGTTCTTGTTGAAGCAATAGACAACATCCGGATAATGTTAGGCAGAGGAAAAACTGCAGCCCTCATTCATCTGGACCCCTCAGCGGCCTTCAACACAGTATCCCACCCCATCCTGATCAGACAGTTGCACAAGGTTGGTATTCAAGGACCTGCCCTCCCTTGAATCTGCCCTTTCTTAACTGGGTGAACTCAAAAGTCAAGCTGTCACTTTACATTTCAGAAGTCCAGGAATTCATCTGTGGAGTTCCGCAATTCTCCTTTCAGCTTCACCCTCATCTACATGACTTCCCCACACACAACATCAATATCCTTTCTTACAATGAAAACATGCAACTGATACTTCTCATTTTGGATAAATCCTCCAGCACATGAACAACTTCATCACCTGCATAATCAAAGTGGCCACCTGGATGAAGGATAAATATCTCACGCTTAACACCAACTAGCCTGAAATGGTGATATTCAGAAAGGATGCCTCACTGTGGGACACCTGCTGGTGGCCCACAGCCCTCAGATTTACTCACACCCCAGCCCACAAGCAAACAAGTTTGGGATCATCATCGACAATAAACTGGACATGGTCACCCAGGTCAAAGCCATCACCGCATCCTGTTTCCACAGAACGTTCTTTATCTGTAATGATTATTTTTCAGAAATAAACTCCATTTGTCTTTGATTTGGCTTCTGTCAATTTTCTCTGCATGTCAGGGATATTTCTTTGTAGCAGTGCTCGCTACCTAATATTAAAGGGGATTTGCTGTATAAACCAGGCTTTTCATCGTCCCACATCATCCACCCACTCATATTTAAAAAAGGTAACGTTGAATTAGTTATGCTAATGTCTTTGTGCTTTAAAATGGCAGCATGTCAGTGCCCTGTTTGACATTTTGTTCCTCCATCTGCAGTGAAGAAAGAAGTCTAATAGCAGACTGTATACAGCAGCCTCTGCTAAAACCTGAAACACAGACCCACATTTTATAGTGCGCAAACATATGCACAAGCCCATACACAAACATACACTGATAGACATGCACAGAAGACAACACACATCTGTACACAAATAAAGACATACTCTTGCATACAAACAAATATAAATATATATGCAAAAACACATACTTGTGCATGTCCACACACACTAAACACTTAGAGAATCCACCCAAAAACAGACACAAGTTGAAGGGTTGAATTTCCAGAACCAGCTTAACAAATGGGACATCCCTGTCATTTTGGCTTATCCCCAAATACTCCCTTGGAGGTTTATTTTTTGACAGATGTGTGGGGTGCATGAAACCCTAAAACCACATTTGTTGCATCTGAAATGCTAAAACATATGGCGAAAGGTTCGCAAACAGTGCTGGTGCAACTGACGCTATGCTTATCTGTAGAAGAATGGCATTTGCATGATTGAAAATTAGTGCTAGTTTCAGAGGACATCCTCCTCCTCATGTTTTCTTTCTGCTCATTCTTTGTTAGTGGACCTGTTTTAAGGAACCCCACACAGAATTATGTCAGAGCAGACTCCTGGAAGGTGTCTTTAGCTTCATCAAGTAGATATATACCTCTGCTTTGGCCTGTGGACCTTTCCAGACTGTTTTCTGAGGCCAGAAAGATTGAACACAACTAAGTTTAAACCTTTGATGCACAGGGTTCTAATTGACAGTGGGGGTCTACTAGCCAACTCCCTTATTTTGATTATAAATTGAAGATGCCCTGCAGCTTCCTGAATGCTCTTTAAACTGAGATGTGTTTGGACACTGCTGGTGGCATGGCGTTCCAGAATATAAAACCGGTGTGTTGCATCCTTCTTACGAACTAGATGTAACCCTTTAGGGTTGTTTGTCAGAGTTGGAAATTACCATCTTTTGCGCAGAATTCTCCCAGACTTTTGCTGTCTTTATCAGAACCTGTTTTTGTTGGCTATAGGACTTAGTGCACTTTACTTCTGCGAAACAGTGGCAAAGTGCTTCTGATATCCCTTTTAAACATGATAAAATTGACATATTCCTAACTGGCATATTTATTTTACTTATAAGTTCCTGGTATATGGCACTATATTTACCCAGGCCCTGTAAATGAAATTCTCCCAGGCGTCTGCAACACTCCTTATGCCACTCACTAATACAGCACTATAAAACATGTGTCTAGGCCTGCTCCTGAAGCCAGGTTTGCAGTTATAGACAATAAACATTTTGCCAGGCCTAAACACTCCTTTTTCATACTTATAGGTCACCCTTAAAGTAAGTCCAACATGCCCATGGTGCAGGGTGTATGGTATTTGATTAGCAGGGCATGTGTACTTATGCTTTCCATGTCCTGGCAGTGAAAAATATCCAAAGTCATTTATTCACTGTGGCAAGGCTAGCTCTCCCAAAGGAAAACACTTGGTTACATTATAACCCTGTGTAATGCGTAAATTCAGTTTGGGAATAGATAGAAAATGATTCAAAGACTCATTTCAATAGTAATTTAAAATCCACCTTAAAGATCAAGTCAGATTTTACATTACTTTTTTGAATATTGCACTTCTATAAATTTATCATTTTCCTACCTAAGCCAAAAGGGCATTTCTACCAGTCTACAGTGTCTACTGACTAATGATGGCTCCCCTGTGGTGAGATGTGTATTGCTCCCAGACTGTGGTCAAAGGGCTGAGATGTTATTCCTCCCTGAGCAGGGTAGCCAAGAAGCTGTGCCCAGCCCCTTGCATAGCTTCATAGCAGGCCTACCCAGTCACTGGCAGATGTAGCTCACACCAAGGCCAGCCTCCCTTTTGTCTTGCTAGTCAATGTAGCTCCAAACCCAGAGGGAGGGGAGAGTTGCCCAAGAACTGGTTCTACCACAAGGGAGGGTTTGCCCATTATCACAACTATATCTCTGGGTGGGCACAGGCAGCACTCACCAGGGGAAGAAAGGTTCTGTCATGATGGATTTAGGTAGAGAGGGACACTGTTTGTAAGTCTACAGTAAAGCACACGGGAAGTGCTACAAAAGTGGGTATGGTCACCTCGGAAATTTTTACTCCATTGATTAGGGTGCGGCCAAGAGTTCCCCCACCTACAGGTGGGTGGCACTGGGCATAAATGTGGCATCCACAGTACCCTCCTCAGAAGACTCCTGTACCTGTGGAGAATGAGAAGAAGTACTGCCATGCTTTCTGAAGACCCTAAAGGAAGTCTGGACCTCCGTGCCTTGAATCCAGGATCCCAGAAGGGACTCCAATGGTCAGCTGGCTGACCTCCTGTTTGAGCTACAGGGACACAACAAGCTTCCAGAGTCCTCTCTCCCTCCAACTGCCCACCTGGCCAGTTCCAACTGGACCTGCCCTAGACCATACTGCTGGCCTCTGTTGGAGTGAGTCCTACCCCTAACTAGTCCCCCTTAGGTCCTGGACCCATTACTGGTGGTAAAGTGTACTCATGTTTTCTGAACCTCGGAACTTAGAAACCTTTTCCCAACTTTTTTATTCTGAGAACTCACAGGGAACCTGGACCAATATGCCAAGCCAATCCAAAAAAGATACATCTATGCTGGGCCTAATGTTTAGGTTGCTCCCACTACATTCTTCTCCACAGCAGCATATCTGATCCAGTAGAACGTCATGGAGAAGGTGTTCTGCCTCGTGGAGCCCTCTTTGAGTACAGCCTGCAGCTTTGCTCGACTGAAACTAAGAATCCGAGCTCCAAAACTTTGACTAAGTCCTAAGGTAGAACTCTGCACCAGATGAAGGGTCGAAAAGTATCCAGCCAGTGCTGGACCTTCCCTAGGCACTAAATTCAAATTTCTCCGTTCTGAGCTTTTCTGCCAAAAGCCAATGATTTCCCCCAATGTATTGTATATTGCCTCACATTTTAAAAGACATTTTCACTATCTTTCCCAGACCCGCCTTGGCACTTCTAAACGATTCACTATCGCAGGGCTGTGTCCCGAGAGCTTTCAAAGAAGCAACTGTCGTTCCTCTACTAAAAAAGCCAGGTGCAGATCCTAGGATTCTGACCAATTACCGGCCTATCTCCCTGCTCCCTTATTTGGCCAAGATATTGGAATTTCATGTGGCCAAATGCCTTTGTGCTTTCATTGTGCAGTCTGACTACCTTGATCCCAACCAAGCAGGGTTTTGCCCAGCCCATTCAACCGAGGCAGTAATACTTACTGTACTGGACACACTTCAAGAGAAAGCTGATAAGGGCTCCCCCCAGGCCTTGGTATTGCTGGATCTGTCTGCGGCATTTGACACGGTCGATCATGGTATCCTGATCGACCGTGTCAGGGCTGCTGGCCTTAAGGGAGCAGCGTCCAGCTGGATTGAGTCATTCCTTGAGGATCGCACCCAGTCGGTGCGTCTCTCCCAGTTCTCTGCACCAAAAATCGAAACGACATGTGGAGTACCTCAGGGCTCCTCATTGTCCCCTCATTTGTTCAACCTCTATCTTCTCCCCTTCGGTCCCTGAAAAACAGGAAGGTGTGCACGTATAACTACGCAGATGATTTGCAACTGGTGTTCACTATCGATAATTCACCTGATTCGGTATCGGAATTCCAGACAACAATGCTGCACATCCGCGACTGGATGAATAGTAACCTGTTAAAACTTAATCCAGACAAAACCGAAGTGATTCTGATAGGGGGTCCCCTGAACCCTTGGAACGCACATTTTTGGCCAAGTGAATTGGGCTCTCCCCCCACTCCTTCCCCCTCAGCTAAGAGTCTGGGGGTGATCATCAATAGTGACCTCACTATGAAATCCCAGATAGGAGCAGTAACCTCCACCTGTTTCTTTCAGCTCAGAAAGATAAGAAAGATCAGAAGATTACTTACTCGGGAAGCTCTGATCCAGGTGGTCCTAGCCATGGTGATTTCACACGTGGACTATGCCAACTCTTTATATTTCGGCATCCCTCTATATCTTATTAAAAGATTGCAGTTGGTTCCGAATTAAGCAGCCAGGCTGATATTTCAGCAACCCAGATGGGAACATGTTTCACCCATTATGGAAAAATTACATTGGCTTCCTATCCCACAAAGATGTGCATTTAAAGTTGGCTGCCTCATTTTTAAGTCCCTACATGGTGCTAGCCCAAAATTCATATCCCGGCTTGTTCAAAAATACATACCTTCCCGGAGCTTGCGCTCCGCTCGTAAGAACCTCCTAACCATTCCTTCCTACAAACGGAAACGACTAGGTGGTTGTAGGTTTGCAGTATTGGCACCCAGCTTCTGGAATACTCTTCCCTTGGACATCAGAACCTGCACTGAATTCTCTAGATTCAGGAGGCTTCTCAAGACTTGGTTATATATCCAAGCTTATATCTAAAACCCAGTAGATGATCAAACACATGGGGCTCCGGCAATACCCTAGGTTAGCGCCAAGAAACCAATCGGTGTATGTGCGCTCTATAAGAAATTTTAACATAACATATATTGGCTATTTGATGACATAGAATCCTCTTCGGCCACACCCTGTTGCCTTGCCCCGCTGAGGATTTTTGACTTGCGTTCCAGAGACAAAATTCAATGGTAAAACATTTTATTGGGATGAACCTTGTACCTGTATACTACTCGCACTCTATCATCGCAACTCCAGTCTCAAACCTTACCCTTGTCACGGTCAAGCACAACCAGATGACCGCGGTTAGCACTTGAAGCTTTTTGGCGCTATTTGTAACCTTAAAATTTAAATTCAGAACTCTGGTTCTGCTTATTGGATATGTTACATTTTGGTGTCATTTTATTTAATAAAATATACTCTATTTTTCGAAATTGGTTTTGGATTTTTTTCTTTTTTGTGTTTTCACTTTATTACCATTTGAGTGCTGTAGAAATACGTTGCACATTGCCTCTAGTTAAGCCTAACTGCTTTTGTGCCAAGCTACCAAAATATTAAGCACAGCTATTTTTCTTAACTCCCTGCTGCAGCTCTATTGGCAGAACCCTGCTTCTCCTGCCCTGTGAGGGAGTGCCCTTCTAGACTTGCAAATGTCCCATAAAGTTCATGCTATGTTATGTCATGTCCAGTTATGTTATGTTTTTAAACCAGGCATTCTTGGCGTGGTTCTTCCCTATCTTTTTTGTCTTCCATCCTCCTATTTTGCTGACTTCATTTCTGCTGGCTTCAGGACTTTGCACACTTTACCATTGCTAACTAGTGGTAAAGTGCTTGTGCTCTCTTCTAAAACATGGTAGAAGTGACTTATACTCAATTGGCATATTTAATTTACGTGTACGTCTTGAGTAAAGTGGCACTACCTGTGCCCCAGGCTTGTAAATTAAATGCTACTAGTGGACCAACTTAAGTAGCTCTTCAAAAATGTCTCAGCTCTGCCATTGCTGCCTGTGTGTGCAGTTTTAAAATGTAATTTCGACTTGCCAAAATAAACCTCTTGCCAGGCTCAACCCTTTCTTTTTAATACAAATAAGTCACCCCTAGGGTAGGCCCTGGATAGCCCAGAGGGCAGGGTGCAGTGTATTTAAAAAGCTGGATGTGCACTTTTTAGTTTTACATGTCCGGATAGTGAAAAATGTGTTTTTTACTACTGCAAGGCCTACCTCTCCCATGGGATAACATTAGAGTTACCCAATTACATTTAATAAGCTGTAACTACCAAATGAGAAAAGGTAACCAGCTCATGTCTGGTGTCTTTGGAATTGTAATGAAAAATCCTTCCTTATGGTGAAGCCGTATTTTAAATTACAATTTTAAAAATGCCACTTTTAGAAAGTTGCCCTTTTCCAGCCTTAGCTATTTAGTGCCTGCAGCCTGTCTCTGGGTGACATGACTTGGTGTAGCTAATGGTTGGGCTTTGTGTATTCCTCCTAGACAGCCACACACAATAGAAAGCTTAGGTGTGCCTGGATGGGCCATCACTGGCAGGATGGGAAAGTGGAGCTGGGCACAGCCCTACTTGCACTGGATTAGGCTGCGTCCTGCCTCCAAACAAAAGGCTGCTTACCCCCTGTAGTTCATCTGAGCCAGGGTAGGGAAGGCAGTAAGCCTGTGCACTTCAACGGGAAACCTCTAGAAGCTTCTCCCACTTCATAGGAAGGCCTAGGTATGAATATTGGATCTCAGACACCAACTCTTCAGTACAGCTCTGGACCTGTGAATACTCTGCCAGGAAGAAGGATTGCTGTGCTGCTCTAAGGACTGCCAATCTGCTGGGCTCCTGCTCTAAAGGATTGCTGCTCTGTTGTGCTGACCTGCTGCTTGATGCCTCCTTGTCTTGGTGAGAAGGACTGGACCTGCATCTGTTAAACCCAGAGTGACTCCAAAGGCTAGTTGGCTGCAGTGCTTAATTTGAGCCGGGCTTTCCGGTGCAAAGCACCGGCACTTAATTGGTTTCCGGTGCTCGGCACCGGCACCTAATTGTCAACACCATACCTAGAACAGTCTATCACATGGTGGCTCTGCTCATCTAATTTAGAGATGAGCAGAAGAACGGTTGTTTAGGAATACAATATACATTAAAATGGCAAATATCTGCCTCCCCAGCCATTCCTTTAGCTTTGGGGACCTGGAATAATCTAAACTGTCGCATTTACATGCGAGAGAGATGATTAGTAGTTGTTTTGGCAGCGATGACAAGGGCGATGTGTGGTGCAAGCTGCAGTGGCCTTCCAGTCACAGCCCTGGCACTTAATATTTTACAAATTAAGCACTGGTTAGCTGGCCTCCGGATTTGAGCCTCAGGGACACAAGGCTCCAAAAGTCTTGAACCCCGAACCTGGACTCTGCCATCTGTGCATCCTGCCTGCCAAGTGGTGCCATTCTATCCGTGGATCCTTAGAGGTGAGCTGGTAGGTGCTCTGCCAGCCATCTCCTGACCCAGCAGAACTGACACATCTCCTCTGCTGCACGGCGCAATCCTCACCAGAAACAACGCAACCCCTCTGCTGCGAGAACTCTCTCAGTGCAAGGACTCATTGACCTCAGAGCCCACATTGGAACCGCAGATGTGTTTTTCAACGCAGGCTCTTGCATCGCAAATCTCTCATCAGCTGCAACGTCGACGATGATGCATGTTCTTGCATCTCTCAGAGTGAACCATCGCTTCAAATGCATGGGTCATCCGTGACGCCGGCCTCTGCATCACAAGCCCTCATTAATGGGATTCTCGACGACGATGCAGGACCATGCATCGGAGCTTTGCAACTCCTCTGGACCGACGCTGCGTGAAGCAGCCTTGATGCGTGACCTTGCAACGCTCTGCAACCAGGATTTAAGGTACTCTTGTTCAGCAGACATAAGTGGGTCCCTGAAGTTGACACATGCACAATCGTGGTCAGCCAGAACTTGTGACTTTGTCCCGGTCTAGCGCCACCAAACATTCTCAGATAGCGCTTTGTGCTTTTTGCACTATTTTTACTGAAATCTTAAAATTGCATATCTCCAGTTCTACTGTTTTTTATTTGTCGTTTTAATCTTGATGGTTTTATTAAAATTTACACTATTTTCCTAAATTGGTGAGGGATTATTCCTGTGTCATGTTGTCACTTTATTACTGTTTGAAGCACTCCATCAATACTTTACATATTGCCTTTAAACTAAGCTTGTCTGTTCTGTGCCAAGCTACTAGAGTGTTGAGCACAGGTTAATTTGTTGTTTTCCTATGCCTCACCCTGACAAGGATTGGGATTGCTGCTTGAGTAGGGTTTCACCTCCTTAAGCAGTAACCCAATTTATCACATATGTTATGTTATCTTATGTAAATCCATATTTGTAAAGCACGAACAACTCACCCTTACGGGTCTCAAGGCGCTGAGGGCGTCGTGGAAATTAAGTAAGCTATTGCCCAGAGTCACGTGGTGCTGAGCTGAGCTGCCGCAGGAGCCGGGGATCAAACCGTGAGCCCTGTGCTCCGAAGTCAGCTGCCCTGGAAGCTGCACCACACCTCTCCACTATGCTATTCCATGGTATGGTATGTTATGGTCTTCTTATAGAGTGCATATTCACCTGTGGTCTCTTTGCACTTAAAAATGATACATTGTCTGAGTACAGGTGGGTAAAAAATGACTTCTCAAAAGCCTGTTTAAACAGCCAAGTTTAAAAAAAGTTACAAGATAGTCTGAAATCCATTTCATGACAGATCTTCTCCGGCAGAGAATTCCAAATTGCAGCGGCCACTGCTGAAAAACTGTGACCAGCTGACCTACATTTGCAAAATTTAGGAACCATGAGTTCATTTGCATGCGTTGACCTCAGGTTACGTAAAGGAACACATTTCTTTATTTTTTCTGATACTAATTATGGGGCTGTCCCTTTCAAACTTTTAAACACCATGCAACACACCCTAAATTGTGTGCGTTCCTTTACTGGAAGCCAGGGGATTTTTTTCATAAAGGTGTGGCATGAGTATGCCTAGAAGGCAGGGATATTAACCTTGCAGCATCATTTTGACTGAGTTGAAATTTGAAACGAGTGTCTTTTTTAGACACACATAGACAACATCAGCGTAATCGAGCCTCGACATGACAGTAGATATCACTATCAGTTTGCGCATCTCAAAGGACAATACAGGAACCATTTTCCTCAGCATTTTTAGTAAAAAAGAACATTTAGACTAACCCTGGGCGTAGGACTACGCTACGCTCGCGTAGTTTGCGCAACTACGCGCTACGCGAATTGCACGTAGCACAGTGCAAAAACGCGTAGCGGGCATTCTTTGCTTGCTCGCGGTCCTCAACGTCAAGTTGGCGACCGGGAGCGAGCAAAATGACATCCCGGCGAGACTTTTTCCTCGTTCGCGATCAGCAACATCAAGTTGCCGATTGCGAGCGTGGAAAATAAACTTCCCGGCGAGATTCTCAACGCGGGGAGGTCAGGTTTCTCATTGCGAGTGGTCGCGTATGCTCGCGACCGCTCGCGATGAGAAACTACCAGTCCGCGTTGAGAAAACTGCAGCTCGAGTACAAATCTACTCGAGCGGCAGAAAACGACCGCTTGCACTGTGCAAGATGCCATTTGCAATGATTGCACAGTGCGGACAAGCATCCGTGTGAGAAGTTGGCCTGGCATATGCTAATTATAGTGGGCACCTTGCACCAGTCCAAACAACCCCTTATTGGAGATAGGTTAAAGACAACCTTTATTGAAAGCTATCCTAGTGGTAGATATGGAGAGCAGCCTTCAGGCTAAGTCTTGAAGGAATGTAATGCAGCTTGTTTTACCAGTCTATAATCTCTTGAGTGACCAAATGAAAGAGGACCACACCAGGTATATATTCAAAATATATGTATTTATTGCTAAACACACCCCTCTAGTCTCTTTATGAGGCTAGAGTTCGAAGTACATAAATTATAAGTTAGTTATCTACAGTAATAGCACAAATACACGTTTGAGCCCTAGGGCGTACCAAACCATATACCAATAAAGTGGTATAAGAACCACGACTGAGCTAGACACAGGGCCTAGAGCCTGTAGAAGTGCTTGGACCACAAGGAACCACCCAAGGTAGTGACACAGGGGACCCACGGGGGACGCGTGCAGTGTATGAACACAGCTGCGAATCGCCGTTAACTTCTATGGGGAAAGTCGCGATTTGAATTTAAAAGAAAAGGGACACTTAGAGGAGGACTTGGAGCAAACCCTTTGAGAACTAGGCTGTTCTAGTGTCAATACCTACGGGAGCACCGGAGTACTCGAGTTACCTCACCCAGGGGAGCCGGGTGCATAGGTGTCTTTCGGGGTCGGGTTTCGTCGTCGCTTTCAATGGCGATCTGCTGCAAAGTGCTGCTGGCGGCCAAGTCGAAAGTGTTCGGGTGGATCCAAAGGTGGATCGAAGATCTGAAGAACCTGAAAGCAGAGGGGACAGAGTCTGGGTCACTAGCCAGTGACCAGGAAGGCGATGAGCAGATGCCCACCGATGTCGAGTGCTTCAGGTAGGTTGACGGTCATCTTGACTCTTCAGCCACGAGGTCCAGGAGGTGTCGACGACAACCAGGAGCTGGATTCAAGCTGTCCGACAACGTCTGTCGATTGCAGGGGTGTCGGCGATCGGATTGGACCCAACAAGCCTTGGCAACGGCAAGTCTTGTGGAAATAGAATAAGGACGATGTTGCAGACCAGCAAGGTCTATGGGACTCACCCAGCAAGGGTAAGTCAGGGCACGCCTGCAGCAACCAGGGAGCCTAAGCAGAAGAAGATTGGCCTTCGGGAGGGCCTACTAGCCAACGGACTAGCGACCGCGAAGGAGCCTTGAGTCGACGCACGTGGAGCTGGCTCACAGGACACTCGTGGAGTGGAGGCCAGTGATCTTTGGTGCAGTTGGTGCTGGAGGCTGGAGCTACTCGGAGCCCAAAGCACGACTTCGTGGGAGACCCAGAAGAGGATGCACTTGCAAATGCAATCAGTGTCCAGGGGTCACGGTTCCACGTTACCCACGACAGCTACGGGCCTCAGCTTTGCTGGGGACTCAGGGCAGCCTCGGGAAAGTCTGGAAATCTACCTCTGGTGATGCAAAGACTTCGGCGTCCGGCGGGAGCTTCAGCGATGCAGACCGGACAATTGCTTCTTTGGTGCCTGCCAAGCAGGGGAGTCACTCCTTGACCCCAAGGGAGATTCTTCAGTCCTCTAATCTTAAAGTAGAGCGTCGAAGGTCCAGGATTCTGTGTCAGAGTTTCGTCCAGGTTAATCTAAAGTCCTAAGGACTGGGGTCCCATACTTATACTAAGGTAGGGGTTGGACATACTCTGTGGCCCCACCTATGGGAGGGTCAGGGCAGAGGGGTGGTTACACCCCTTTCCCTTTGTCCAGTTTCGCGCCAGAGCAGGGGCTGGAAGCCCCTGAGCCGGTTTGAACTTGGGTATGCACAGGGACACCAAATGTGCCCCCAGTGCAGGACTTCAAAGCACCAGAGAGTGCTCCCGCCCAGCCCCAATACACACTATCCTGTCTGGGGAGGTGGTTACACCTCCCTGGGACAGGAAACCTGTTGTCCAGGCCTCCCCTGCCGGAGTTTCGGTCAGTAGCAGGAGGCCAGACTCGTGTCTGTGGCAGCGGCATCCATTTTGTGATGCCAGGGCTCTGGAAAGTCAGTACCGGGTATACCGGTGTGTACATGTCTCTCCCTCTAGAAGGGTGGAATGCTACCCCCGCCGCCAGAACTGGCGGGGGGTAGTATTCCAAGATGTTTGACACCAAACACGACATGTTTCCGTGCAGCCATCCCAAAGTTAGCATTTAACGCGAGGTTATAATGCGCTTAAGAGTATATGGTCGGGCTGCACTACAAACAGCATCAGAGAAGGGTCTCCGAATGCTGCAGAGGGGCCCAGCTCATGCAGGGGCACCCTCTCACATAGGAACCACGCACTCTGCCTTCAGGATTGATAAGGCCTGCCATAGGAGTGACTTATAGGTTTATATGTGTGTATGTATGTAGTGATATAGGTAGCCTATATCACAGTAAGGGGTGCATGCACCACCTTACCCAGGCTGCAGTAGCAGACCTGTGGTGTCATTTTGGATGGCCTTCCAGGGGTGGCACAATACATGCTGCAGCCCCTGGTAGGCCTCTGAGGTACCTATGCCCTGGGTACATAGTATACCATATACTAGGGACTTTTAAGGGCACTCCAGATTCCAATCAGAGATGTGCCTAAGGCACATGGAAACCATTTTAAAGAGGAAGCAGCTAGGCTGGGGTTCTGATTAGCAGGGCCCCAGCCAGACTAAGGTCAAAAAACAGTGAAGCATCAGCAAAAAGTGGGGGTACCCATGTGAAGCAGATCCTACTCTCCTACAATCCGCAACTGTGCAATCAGTGCGAACAGCATTTTCCCTACCTCACTACGCAGTTTGCGTAGCTACGCGTAGTGCGAAGTGCACTTCGCGTAGCTACGCGTAGCGCGACTATGCGAAATACGCCCAGGGTTAATTTAGACACAGTAGCACCTACTTGAGATTGCAATGTGAGGTTTCTGTCAATTACCACCTCTAAGCTTTTAGCAGACGTTGCAGGAGTTGGCATTGAACAGAGCATACTTGGTCAGTATAGATGATTCCATTTACAGTTTTTTTTACTTAACCAAACTATTCCCTTTCTGTCCGCATTCAGTTTCATTTCATTGGGCCCCATCCAGTTGGCAATAAACCTCATAGTATTTTGGAATTATGCAAATGAGGGAGGAGTATCATTTAAATGGAATAACAACTGAGAATCATCTGCATAGTTATATACCCTGCAACCTTTATTAACCAGCTGCACAATCAGATGCCTGATATATAGATTAAATATATGTGGAGAAAGTGCAGATTCTTGGGATCTCCGGATTCTAGCCTAACGACTTTAGCTGAAAAATTTACCTTTACTGACTGCATACGCTCCCCTAAGAAAAACTTGATCTAATGTAATACACACCCGCCTGATTTACACGGTCAATCAATATCTTATGATCGACTGTGTCAATTGCTGCAGACAAACCTAGCAGCATCAGTGCGGTATCTTTCCCCTGGTCATTCACCCATCTTAGTTTGTTCAAGACAGTCATAACAGACTCCGTGAAGTCCAGCTTGGGCACGATGAAGATAGGCAGTATGTTGTAGGTGTCTACACAGTTCTTGAGCAACATGGGCCTCTAGAAGTTTTGCCGGGAATGGAAGTAAGGAAATAAGCCCATACTTTTTCAGCACCATTGGATCTTCGCCTTGTTTCTTCATCAGTGGGATGACTTCTGCATGTTTGAAGGCAGTGGGCACAATGGTTTCTTGAAGAGATTTATTGAGTGTAGTTATTAGTGGGCTATTTATGACAGTACCAAGTTCTCTCTGAATAGCTGGAGGACAGGGATCACTCGGTGATCCCAACTTGACATTAGAAATCAAATCACCCAATCGATCATCATCGATTTCATAGAAACGAGTTAGTGCTGTGCTAATGAACTCTTTATTAGCAGGCTTGCGTGATTGGTCGTGAGGCTGTCTTTAATTATCCTTATTTTATCTATAAAGAATTTGTTAAGTTTATCAAACACATCCTGGGTACCTCTCACCTTACCCGTATCCTTTTCTGAAGACGTCAGTTCTTCTAGGATCTTAAAAGTTTATTTTTGTTTATTTGAAGCTTTCACAATCCTGTTACTATAATAGTTGGATTTTACCACCATTATGTTTGCTTTTCCTAATACTTACTGCACCATAGCTGCTCTAATTGATAAAGTGTGAATTTGGCCTCCATAAGTTCTTTAGTGAGCCATGGTGCTGGTTTTACCCAATTGGTTATCTGTAGTTTTGGTAATGGCGCATGTTGGTCAAATGCCACTGTTAGCCAGTTTGTAAATTCTCATTCAGCCTCAAGAACAGAGCCGCTAAGCGTGGGTATGGTCTGCTGTAGCATAGATTTCATCTCCTTAATACTGACTTTCTTCCACTTCAGTACATTTATAATTTCCTTTGATAGGCTGTGCGTGTTCTTCAGAATAGTAATATTAAATTCTATCTGATAATGGTTGCTAAATGCATGGTTGTATTTTAATATTGATTATATGTAAGTTTAATGTCAAGATTAGGTCCAAGACATTACTTTATATATGGGAAGGTGCCATTATATGCTGCTGCAAATTTAGTGAGGTCATTAGTTGTATATACTCATGACCCTTAGGATCTATGTCAGGCGAGTTAACCAAAACATTGAAATCTCCTGTTACCATAATTTGTGAGTATGAGTAACCAAAGAGCAAATTACTTCAAACATGTGTTTAACATAATTAGCCATGTAGTGAGGCGGTTGGTATAAAAGTAGATTTGATCTTGAAGAGTAATAGGTCTACATTTTCAACTGGGGTACACTGAAGCTGGGTAATTTTCAAAATACTATGTATAATTGATGCCACTCCACCGCCTTTTGTATTACTTTCTCTGACCTTATGTAATACTTGATAATCTTTTGGAATTGCTTCCAGTAATACTGGCATAGATTACTCTGTCAACCAAGACTCAGTAAGCAACAGTAGGTCTGGCTTTGTGTGCGCTACATAATGATTAACTTGTATCCCATGTTTTATAAGGGAATGCAAATAAAGATATGCAGTCTGTATTAAATGTGCAGGAGGTTCCCTAATAGGTCTATCACTACTCTGAATAATATGAGGGGCACTGGTCTCCACGCCATTGTCTTTTTGCACTGGAGTAGTTAATCAGTGATGTGTTTACACTGGCGAGCTCAGGAGAAATATTTATAATTCTTTCACAGCAAAATCGCCACCATCTACGAACACTTCGACCCTCAACCACCCCTAGCCGACATCGACAGACTCTCCAACATCATCGACCGCAACCTAGACACAATCACTGTTCGGGACCCACTTTCCACACAGACCACTGCCACCATCATGATCACCATCCACGCAGGATTAACCAGAGATCCCTGCCCCCATCATATGTTCAACCTAGGGAACAACTTCATCAGCAAAGAACTGACCACCATATTCAAAACTTCCATCACCTCCACCGTCTTCTAAGCGGGTTGGAAGCACGCAGAGGCCAAACTGCTCCTAAAAAAACCTCTGCAGGCAGGGCAAAACTGAAAAACTACGGACCAATCTTCCAGCTCCCCTTTCCAGCAAAAGTCCTGGAGAAAGCAATTAACATCCAACTCACCTGGAAACCAACAAACTCCTGGACCCTTCTCAATCAGGATTCCGCTCAAATCACAGCACGGTAACCGCTCTGATTGCAGCCACCGATGACATCAGAGCTAACCTAGACAAGGGAGAGACCACAGCCCTGATCCTACTCGGCCTCTCTGCAGCCTTCAATACCAAGTCCCACTACACCCTCCCATGGGGTCCCCAGCAGATGGGAATCCAAGGGAAAGCCCTTAAATGGATCGTGTCCGTTCTCATCGGTAGAACCCAGAGCATCCGCCTCCTGTCTTTCTCCTCAGGCCCAAAGGGCATCATCTGCGTTGTCGAACAAGGGTCATCTGTCAGCCCCACCTTTTTCAACACATACACTGACCTGCTGGCCACCATTGTCAGAGCCCATGAGGTGAACGTTATATCCTACGTGGATGACACTCAGCTCATCCTATCCCTTTCCTCAGACCCCACCACCACCAAATCAAACTTTCACAGGTGCATGACCAGCATCGCCAGTTGGATGCAGAACAACTGCCTCAAACTCTACACCGACAAAACTGAGGTACTCATCTTTGGGAGCAATACCTCCCCTTGGAACAGCTCCTGGTAGTCAACTCAACTCCACCCCCCACCCACACCCACAGAGCACGCAAGGAACCTAGTCATCATACTCGAGAGCACGCTCACAATGAGGAAGCAGATAAACGCTGTCTCGTCATCATGTTTCCTCATCCTACGCATGTTGAAGAAGATATTCAAAGGGCTCCCTACCAACACCAGACGCATCATCACCCAGGCAGTCATTATCAGTCTTCTGGATTAACAAACAACTTCTAAATAGACTCCAGACCATTGAGAATGCAGCAGCAAGGCTCGTCCTCGACCTCCCAAGGCGAACCCACATCACTTCCCCCAATCAACAAGCAGTGCCAGTTCAAACTATTCACCCATGCCTACAAGGCCCTCCACAACAAGGGTCCAGCCTACTTCAACCACAGAGTTAACTTCCATCAGCCCATCAGATAGCTGCGCTCGGCATCGCTCTCCCTGGCTCACACACCACGCAGCCACAGAATCAGGAGCAGCAGCTGCCACGCTTTCTCCCACCTAGCCGCAAAGTCCTGGAACAACCTTCCCCTCCAGCTCCGACCCTGCAGGAGCAGAAGGGCATAAGGACCTGGTTGTTCAACGGAAATCCCTCAGCAGCAGCTCTTCCCCCCTCTCTCAGTGCCCCGACACCCTCGCAAGTGATAAGCAGCGCTCTATAAACCCTGATTGAGTGATTGATAGGCCTACCTTCTTGAGTTTGCCAATTCCTCGGCAGTATGAGCCACATTTCGGGCATAATAACTGGCCCCTGTCCATGTCAAAAAGGATTACTTTAGAAGCCATCCCAGAGTCATTGGATGATCATCCAACTACTGTAGATGTCATTTTCACATCATCAAGCTGTTGAAGTTATGAGCTAAGTTTATAAACTTGGATTTGAGGTTGACTTGAAAATGAGTATCTGATTACTTCACAAGGTGTGACTATTCCTGAGGACTTCAGGAGGATTTCATAATGAGTATCTGATGGCTTGACTAAAGAATGACCAATCCTGATAACTTCAGGAGGATTTAAGAATGAGTATCTGATTACTTCATAAGATCCAATTGTTCTTGATGATTTGAAAATAAACATCGAAAACTCCACAAGCATCATTTCATTTTAACATGATGAAATTGCTTCTGATGTTTTTGACAATGATTTGCTGATTACCTTGCGGCGTACGGAGAGACAGATTCTGAACGGCGGCCTCACCTTGACCAATATTTGACTACAGGGAGCCGCCTTCGCCCCCACGCCTTTTCAAGCTTCAACTACTGTGAAACTCGGTTTTTCAGAAGTGTGAGTACACATCCTGTGAAAAGACAGTGTCATTCTTCCATCTACTGATATAAAGGCCAGCAAGGAGGGTATTAAATAGGGGATCTTGCGTTCCTGACGAATGCCAGAGAAGACACTATAACCGGCAGAAACATGTCGACTTACATGCAGAGAGGAGGGGTGAACGGTTTATAATCAACCCTATCGCCCCCATCCTCCATTTTTAATCCTGGCCAGGGAATCCGGGAATAAAATAGGAAAGTGGATATCCCTGAGCTAGTTTTAGAGTCTATTATCTGCACATATTTTCTTTGCTTGATCCCTACTCTTCTTTATGTTTATATTGTTTTTCCCCCTCCCTATTGCTCCACCCCAGGTGTTGGTCTGCGCAGGGGTGTTGTTTAGCAGCCCAATAATGAAGCATGTCACAATTTTGTGGTTGAGGGCGGTTTTTCAAACATATTAGCTTTGCCGCGGGCTCTTGGAGAGATACATGGTTTACTCCCACTTCTTTGTGTGTGTTTTTTACCTCAAGAATACACCTACTATTTTGGTTTAATTTTTTGTCAGACCATTCAACCTGCTGTGTGATTTTACAATTATTTGCTGATCACTACTCAGTGAACACTATTTAGGTATTAAAGTGGTTTCTTTAAATGCAAATTAGCATACAGTGTGCTTCATAAGATATATAAGAACAGTCACATGTAAATATGTTTTGAGTTTTTTTTATTTTACATCATTTTAAATTATATTAGTCAGTATTAACAATTGTATTTTGATAAAATGTTCAAAACATGTTAATTTTGCTTCCAATTGATCAATTGTAGGTAGGGCCAATGGAATTGAGCAGAAATTAAGTATGAAATTATGGGGCAGTATTGTCTAAACCATGCAGCTGGGAAAAACATATTATGAATTCAAAGAATGCAAATTATACCGCATGTTCTGGGAAATTTAGCTACCTGACATTTTAACAAGGGGTTGAAGACTCGAGCAACTTGAAACTTTACATGCTTTTTTTAACAGTGCAAAGTGTGATACTGCAAAGAAAAAAAATGGCAGCTTCAATGGAATTCTGCGGCAGTGAGAAACCATACCTTATATGGCGACTTTCAGTGGGTAGACTGTTGCAGCTTGGCAGTGGTCTCCATCAGAGACCCTACCTGAAACATGTTTCCTAACCTGCTTCTGAATCCAACATTATTCACCATCTCCTGCTACTGAGCTAAGTCACTTGCTCCTACACCCCCATAGATATTGTTCTCGGAGATAGAGCATCACCCCGTCCTCACCCTTTCACTGTCAACTGTCCTACCTTGGAGAGCCAAAGGCTGGGACACCCTGAAGCTAGAAAAAAGTCAAATGTACAGACTTCATGTCAGGTGGTTAAAACCTTGCCTTGGTGAAGCAGAGAAGCACCATCATCTTCATAGAGGGTGAAGTTTCCAGACTTTGTAAGTGAAGGGTGAATCTTCACTGCCTCTATTTTCAACACATGGAGGTGTGGATACAAAGTGCATTCCAGGGCTTTAAATAACTATACACCTACTCACCCACCAATTACCAAGCACTTCACTAAGCAAAAGTCAGACCTACTGACTAACGCTGCTTGCAATTAATACTGCATTTTCTATCTTTCACATGAAAATAGTCTGTTGAAAGCATGTATATATACATGTATATATAGGGATATGTGAAATTTCCATAATTTGTTTAGACTAATTACACAAAATGACAGCAAAATTGCAAAAAATAGCGTTTAATTACGTAAAATGGAAATCCATCATTTTGCGCTATATTGTAATGTGAAATGTGTCAATTTTTGGCGCAAGGACGCAATTTCATAAATACACCACAAACAGCTGCTCATGTTGCGGTACATCTTTCCACAAATTGCACACTAAATGGTGCATAATTTCGTGTAGCAAGCAAAATGCTAAATTAATCAAAATTACGTGAATTGTGCCAGTGTAATTTAAATTTTCCCAAGACCTAGGGGTCGATTCCGATCTCGGGCGGAGGCGCACCCAATACCATTCGGTCGGGAAAAAAGCCATGCGAAAGCCAGTTTCCCGACCGATCCGTACAGCACACCGAACGAGCAAGTACGATGCGCACAACAGCAAAAATTCCGGCCGAGCCGTACTCACCCAAACCAGGTCCTGTTCTCCGACCGAGGCGAATCCGGAAACGCCGAATCGAGTCGCACGGAAGGGAAAATGCAGCCCCGTCCGGCCGGACAAGTACGATGCGCTTTCCGTACGCGCCGAACCCGTCGCTACGCACGGCACGTCAAAGCATCCGGGAGAGGCGCACATAAGCTCCGAATCGCGCCACAACACGATCCACGGCTACGAGACGAACACAGCACAGACGAGGACGACGCGAAGCGACGAGGACGAAGCGAAGCGACGAGGACGAAGCCAAGCGACGAGGACGACGCGAAGCAACGAGAAGGACGAACGACACGAACCAACCATGAATCCCTTCGTCCCGATCATACCAATATTCTACATCTACTACCGGAACAGGCACGGACGCGTACGGCGCAGAAGGTAAGTCAGACACCAACCACAAAACACATACAACACGTACACGACACATCACACACATACACTGGGAATCTGAATATACTTGCAACAGCAGCACCATAGGGGCGGGATGCCCATCACCAATGCCACATATGCACACAGGGGCCTGAATGCGCGCCACCACCCCAACCCAGGGGGCTGGATGCCCACCACTACTACCACCCTCACCCAGGGGGGCTGGATGCCTACCACTACTACCACCCTCACCCAGGGGTGGCAGGATGCCTACCACTACTACCACCCTTAGCCAGGGTGGCAGGATGCCTACCACTACTACCACCCTTAGCCAGGGTGGCAGGATGCCTACCACTACTACCACCCTTAGCCAGGGGGCAGGATGCCCACCACTACTACCACCCTTAGCCAGGGGGGCTGGATGCCTACCACTACTACCACCCTTAGCCAGGGGGCAGGATGCCCACCACTACTACCACCCTCACCCAGGGGGGCTGGATGCCTACCACTACTACCACCCTCACCCAGGGGGGCTGGATGCCTACCACTACTACCACCCTTAGCCAGGGTGGCAGGATGCCTACCACTACTACCACCCTTAGCCAGGGGGGCAGGATGCCTACCACTACTACCACCCTTAGCCAGGGGGGGCTGGATGCCTACCACTACTACCACCCTTAGCCAGGGGGCAGGATGCCCACCACTACTACCACCCTCACCCAGGGGGCTGGATGCCTACCACTACTACCACCCTTAGCCAGGGTGGCAGGATGCCTACCACTACTACCACCCTCACCCAGGGGTGGCAGGATGCCTACCACTACTACCACCCTTAGCCAGGGGGCTGGATGCCTACCACTACTACCACCCTTAGCCAGGGGGCAGGATGCCCACCACTACTACCACCCTCACCCAGGGGGGCTGGATGCCTACCACTACTACCACCCTTAGCCAGGGGGCAGGATGCCTACCACTACTACCACCCTCACCCAGGGGGGCAGGATGCCCACCACTACTACCACCCTTAGCCAGGGTGGCAGGATGCCTACCACTACTACCACCCTTAGCCAGGGGGCAGGATGCCTACCACTACTACCACCCTTAGCCAGGGTGGCAGGATGCCTACCACTACTACCACCCTTAGCCAGGGTGGCAGGATGCCTACCACTACTACCACCCTTAGCCAGGGGGCAGGATGCCTACCACTACTACCACCCTTAGCCAGGGGGCAGGATGCCTACCACTACTACCACCCTTAGCCAGGGGGCAGGATGCCTACCACTACTACCACCCCAACCCAGGGGGCTGGATGCCTACCACTACTACCAACCTTAGCCAGGGGGCAGGATGCCCACCACTACTACCACCCTCACCCACGGGGGGCAGGATGCCTACCACTACTACCACCCTTAGCCAGGGGGCAGGATGCCTACCACTACTACCACCCTTAGCCAGGGGGGCTGGATGCCTACCACTACTACCACCCTTAGCCAGGGGGCAGGATGCCCACCACTACTACCACCCTCACCCAGGGGGCTGGATGCCTACCACTACTACCACCCTCACCCAGGGGTGGCAGGATGCCTACCACTACTACCACCCTTAGCCAGGGTGGCAGGATGCCTACCACTACTACCACCCTTAGCCAGGGGGCAGGATGCCTACCACTACTACCACCCCAACCCAGGGGGCAGGATGCCCACCACTACTACCACCCTTAGCCAGGGGGCTGGATGCCTACCACTACTACCACCCTTAGCCAGGGGGCAGGATGCCCACCACTACTACCACCCTCACCCAGGGGGGCTGGATGCCTACCACTACTACCACCCTCACCCAGGGGTGGCAGGATGCCTACCACTACTACCACCCTTAGCCAGGGTGGCAGGATGCCTACCACTACTACCACCCTTAGCCAGGGGGCAGGATGCCTACCACTACTACCACCCTTAGCCAGGGGGCAGGATGCCCACCACTACTACCACCCTTAGCCAGGGGGCTGGATGCCTACCACTACTACCACCCTTAGCCAGGGGGCAGGATGCCCACCACTACTACCACCCTCACCCAGGGGGCTGGATGCCTACCACTACTACCACCCTCACCCAGGGGGGCAGGATGCCTACCACTACTACCACCCTCACCCAGGGGGGCAGGATGCCTACCACTACTACCACCCTTAGCCAGGGGGCTGGATGCCTACCACTACTACCACCCTCACCCAGGGGGGCAGGATGCCTACCACTACTACCACCCTTAGCCAGGGGGCTGGATGCCTACCACTACTACCACCCCAACCCAGGGGGGCTGGATGCCTACCACTACTACCACCCTTAGCCAGGGGGCAGGATGCCCACCACTACTACCACCCTCACCCACGGGGGCAGGATGCCTACCACTACTACCACCCTTAGCCAGGGGGCAGGATGCCCACCACTACTACCACCCTTAGCCAGGGGGCAGGATGCCCACCACTACTACCACCCTCACCCACGGGGGCAGGATGCCCACCACTACTACCACCCTCACCCAGGGGGCAGGATGCCTACCACTACTACCACCCTCACCCAGGGGGGCTGGATGCCTACCACTACTACCACCCCCACTCATAGGATGGACAATGCATGACACAACAAGCACACCACAACCTAGGGAATGCAAGATTAAGACATCCCCCACCACCATGACAAGCGTGTGTAGGCTGTGTCAAATGCCTACAACACCGAACATGACTTTCAACATACAATGTGACCCCTAGCACATGTGCCACACATATATGTGTGTGGCACCCACAATGCAAGCAGCCCATGACCATTGTGGCAATGGGGCCTAAACCCCCATCATCACAGTGACCAAAAGGTAAGTGTGGGGTCCATAGCTGAAGCACATTTTGACCATTGTGGCAATGGGGTCTAAACCCCCATCATCACAGTGACCAAAAGGCAAGTGTGGGGTCCATAGCTGAAGCACATTTTGACCATTGTGGCAATGGGGTCTACACCCTCATCATCACAGTGACCAAAAGGTAATTGTTGACAAAGAAAGAGCTGCAACTGCCAAACTGCATGGATCATTCCTGCTCACAGAACCAAAAACTCATCTGTGGCAAAGTAGTGTATGTGTCCCATTGCAACATAAATTGGGGGAGCCAAATACTGCAGTGCAAATGAAACATTCCTTTGGCCATGTGCAGACAAACAACACCCATGGGGGCTGAGACCGTCAACAGTCATCAATGACACAATGACAGAAGTGACCATCAGAATGCAGAACCACATATTTGCACCAATGGGCACACAAATGCAGATACCCTGTGGAGACAGCAGATGTGAGGTGAACAGATACCATACCATGGCAGCAATGGGACACACAAACCATGATCACTGTGCTGACCGATGACCTAGGAGTCCCAGGGACAGCAGGGGAAACACACCAAACAACATACAGCCAATGGCACACCCAAGATATGCCAATGCAGTGGTGCAGATGCACAAACACAAACAGGCAGACCAACACTGTCATCATACACAGCAGGTGAGGGGTGGGGGTGCCAGTGTCCCCAGGCAACCACACAACACATGAGGAGAGCTGAATACCAATCATACAGATGTGCATACACTGCCACACTAAGGTAACTCATGGATCCAAATCCCCTATGTGGGCAAGCAGGCATTGTCAGGTGAGAGGGAGCACAAAACACACATGTCACACAGGCACGTAGGAACAACAACTGACACAGCAAGTCACAGACACACCACAGCACCACCCCCAGGGCCCCCACAATGTGGTGACCCTGGGCTGAATAAAAATACCACTGTGATGACAAAGCTAAATGTCGTTCACACTATGAACCACAGTCAGGTGTCCTGAGCAACAAACTACCATCACACCTACACAAGCACAAATCAATCAGCATGGCCAGTAAGCCAAGGCCAACATGGAGGCAGGGGCCTAGCCGGGCAACAACTCTCATCTGCACACACTCAACACCACACCCCTCGACCTCCAACAATGTGCAGCAGTGAAGCACACATGCACTGGTGACATTGCACATGCACCCATGACTATTCCAGGGTGGTGGGTGGGAACCAAGGTGCAGAAACACATCACACATGGACACTCAACAAGACTCCTGAATGTCTGACACACTGCACACTACGCTGTACATGGACATGACGGCAATACCACACCGACCAATGGGATCCCAGCCACAGTCACACACCAATGAAGAAGCCAAGGTCACCCACAAAGAACACACATAGACAACAACCAACATTGCAGCCCGGACCCTGAGGAGTGCCAGCAGTCACACACACAACGTGTCACAATCACTGAAAGATAACACAAACTGGAAATCACATGACAGGGGCAAACAACAAGTGCCAAGGGGAAACCTGACTGTGACCCATCTGCGTCTGCACACAAACTCAGCCCTGACAGCAAACACACCTATGGGTGACACCCTGATGACCAGTAATGTGCCATGCACCCACATCACAGAGAACACAGGGAGAAGACTTTGGGGGAACATAGCTCAAGTCAGCAAGCATCACAAACAGGTACAACACTAGGGATCACAGCATGCGCAGATGAATGGAAGTGAACACACAGACATGCACATACAACACACACCTTGGGTGCAGGCAATGTCACACGTGTACACACTGCCATGAGGGGACTCCACTCCTGTGTGAGGAAAGCTGTGCCATATGTTGCCTCAGTAGGGCCCCATCATGTCAGCTGAGCACTTGGTCACACAATCAACAATTAGCACCAAATGAGGGCTCCCATCACATCAGCCTGGTCATGGATGTGCCAACGGAATCATCAGCACAGATCCAACACACTTGTATAGCAATGTTGCACTGACTACACGGATGAGTCCCTCCCCATTGATGCCCAAACCTGCATGTCCACTGGAGATGGCAACACGGTCAGGGAAGTAGACAAATGCAACGATGGCAGGCACAACAGATGTGCAGGGGTGGAAGCCACAGATATGAAATTGCCAATGTAAGTAGGAAACCCATTGCCAAATACTGAACACATGACACCCTCAGATGCTGCTATTGATGACATGGATACACCACATGATAGGACACATTCCCCCTGGACCACATGGGTTCCTGCACAGTAACACTTCATAATCATGAGACCAGATATCACCATCACTGCAGCAAGGGCATGGTTAGCTGCACCAACAACATGTACATCTGAAGCATGAGCACTAGAGAAAAGAAAGTTGCTTTATTCAGCATATGTGTTGAGGCCAAACGAAGTCCTGAAAAAGAGCAAAGGCCAATGGCCAGTCCATTGTCAAAGTTCAAACAGGGTGACACTGGCAGATGTCACCCTACGCATGCCTGCACAATACCAGGGACAATCCACTAGGAGGGGCAACCGGGGGGCAGGCCAGGCACCGCAGGGACAGGATCAGGGCTCACCAGGGGGAGTCAGGGAAGGGGTGGTGGGTGCAGGAGAGCCACTGACAACTGCAGTGGAGGTGTCTGACATGGTGTGTGCCGGCACAACTGGGGGCATGACACAGATGTCGTGGGTGCCGGCACAACTGCAGTGGACCCTGCAGATGGGGTGGACAGGTCCGCCACTGCAGTGCCCAAGTCAGACAGGGCGGTAGTGGACTCCACTGCAGTGCCTACCTCCAGGGGAGGAGAATGGGGAACAGGCAAGGTGGGTTGGACAGAGGGGGGACACCCTCACCACATCAGTGGCACAGACAAGCGCAGCGGGGGTGTGGTGCTGGGAGAGCAAGTGGCAGGGGAGAAGGCCGGAGCATCTTGGGGATGGTATATCTGTGGGTGGGGGAACCTGGGGCAGGGTGTGGTGGGGGCACCTGTGCAGTGGGGGCCTGAGGGATGGAGGACGGAGACCTTGTGCCTGAGCTGCAGGGTGGTGGCGGGGTCTTGCTCTTAGCACTCCGGGGGACTTGCGGGTGGGGGCCTCAGTCCGTCTGCGCCTGGGGGAGGGTGTCCGGGGGCGAGGGGCACTCTGCTCCGTGTGGGTGGGCTTCCTCTTCCCCCGGGATGCTGGAGCAGCTTCATCGGTGGGGAAGAGGCCGAGGTCACAGAGGAAGAGCTGCTGTGACTTTGGGGTTGCAGGTGAGGCAAGGGAGGGTGCTTTGGAGGGAGAGGGAACTGAGGACTGCGCAGTGCATGTGGATGCGTGTGTGTGTTCCAGGGCCCCATCCCCTGTGAGTCTGGCTTCAGTCCCCTGAATGTGCGTGCGTGTGCGTTTTGTCATTGGCGTGTGTGTCAGTGTGCTGGATGTGTGTGTGCTGGTGTGTGCCTGTGCCAGTGTGTGTGTGCCTGGGATGGGTAAGGTGCTGGGGAGTGTGGATGGAGCAGAGGCAGGAGGGGTGAGGGACCGCTTGAGGAGGGACACTGCTGCCGTCAGGGAGGAGTCCATGGACCTATTGCCCCTCTGTAGGTCAGACATGCCCGATGAGATGCCCTCCATGAACGACACCAGCTGAGTCAACAGCGCGGTGTGCGCATGGAGGACACTCAGCATGGCTGTCTGCCCTACATGGAGCTGGCGAAGGAGGTACACAGACTCCTCACTCAGGGCAGCAGGGGACACAGGGGCAGGGGGTGCGGTGCCTGGCCCAAAGGAGACACGCTCCCGGACATGGGAGCCTCCACGGACCTGGGGAATGGGAGCCGATGGGAGGGCGGTGGTGGTGCTGGTGGTGGCGGGGACAGCAACACTAGCTGGGGTGTGGTGGCTGCTGACACCCGCCTCCACAAGGGAGTCATCCTCCGAGTTGCTCTGGTCCTCAGCTGAGGTGGATGCTGCTGAGGACTCCTCGGTGTGGCTCCCCTCGCCCTCCGTGCCACTGGGTCCCTCCGACCACTCCTCGGCTGCTGACCCAGTCTGGCTCTCCGGCTCCTCCTGGTCCGTGGAGCTGTCCCCTTCCGTGGCCGTGGATGTATCTGCAAACAATGGGGAAACAGACAGACATCAGTCACCTGCACCAAACGCACACACCACTGTGAGCACAGCACATTACAGAGCAAGCCCTGGCATCATTAGTTGTACATTGCTAAAAGTGCCCTAATTGAACAGGAGAAGTCAATTGTCAGTCTGATGCCAAGCATGGCACTCACATCCCACATGGCCTTGCACCCATCTGTCTGGTGTCTGTTGGATTGCAACACCCCAGTGTTGACACATGCACCAAGTACACAGTAGTTGGACAGTGCAGAGGACACGGTGTGGACACATCACAGCTCTTGCCACTGAGTCAGTACAGGTTTACGGATGTAAGGGATGCCCAGAGTCAAATAGGAAATGCATGTGATGCATTCCAGCGACAGACACCATGATGCACCCATGTCCTGATAGCCAGCGCCACTATGGTGTGCATGTAGCACATGTCACTCCCCTGCAGGATCACCAATCAGTAGACACATGCCATGGCGGAGGCATGACTGCAAAGTCATACATCACTGTCTCAGTGATGTATGACTTTGCAGCCAGACAACAACACTCTGCACTGTGTCACAATAGTAGGTCATGGGGAATGCAAGTCCTGGAGCTGCACAAGTGCACATGTACATCCCCCACAACACATCCTCTTAACCCTCATCTGTCCAGGTCATACCTATTGGACATATGGGAGACCTGTGACACTACCCTCTGAACCTGAGCCCCTCACACTCTGCTGTGCATGGGGAACAGCTGCCTGAACTTCACATTTACATGCCCCAGTCTGCATGGGCAGCTGATCAGACACCTATGTGTCACACAAGTATCGTCTCCTATGGTCACATCTCCAGTGGCATGCTGAGCCCCTACCAAGAAACTCCACAGCAGTCCTGGCGACTAATCCACAGCACACTGACACAGAGGCAGACACCTGAGGGGTCAAATCACTGTGCACAATGTGTCCTCTGATACACGGGAGTGGGAGTACAGAGTGTATTGTATGGCCTGGAGTAGGCATGACTGTCCAGCCCCACATGAATGAGGGATGAGCCCTGGACTGTAGGCAGCTGGCTAAGTATGTGTGACACACGTCATATACATACTCCTGGGGCCCAAACATTGTTCCCACCCGCAGCATGGGTGTGTGCCAGGTACCCCAGCCACATGTGGTGGATCAGCTCAGCAATTGGACCACAGATCAAAGTAACACGCTGAATACATGTCAGAATACAGGCATTGTGTAAGCAATGGACCCACCCATGATGCCCACCACAGAGTCAGGGAAACAGATGCTGTCTCCCACCTTGAGTCAAGCAAACTGCAAGGACACAGTCCTAAGTGACAGAATTCCCTGCATGTAAGGGCCACACCTGGGTATCAGATGAGGAGTGGGCAGTGCACAATAGAGGGACATGGCTCCTGGACAACATGACTGCTGTACTGTGGCAGTTCAACCTGGCCCGAGGAGGGCACATAACATGTTAGACAGAGTACACAGTGCAGTCTTTGACTCACCCCCTCCTTGCTGCTCTCTGGCCTTCAGCTGCCCATCCAGGTCTGGAAAGACCACCGCCAGGATCCTGAGCATGTGGGGGTCAGGGTCCGTGTTCCGCCCCTCCTGCGAGGGAGGCGACAGCTTCAGCTGGACCCGTGCAATCCTCCGGGTCCAGCCCCGAAGGTCCTGCCACCTCTTTTGGCAGTTGCGGATCCGGCGCTTGTAGACCCCCACGGACCGGACAGCCCGGACGATGTCCTTCCATATCTCATGCTTCCGATGGGCAGAAGCCTGTCAGGATGACAAAGTGATAAGGCCATTACTACACATGCAACATATCCGTGCATGACACAGTTGCATATACATGTCGCAATCACAGGGGCACATGGTGTACCCAGGCAGTGCACGGCTGCCCATGGACAGTTTTCCAGAAGTCACTACATGGTATCATAGCATGGGGAGTAAAACCCTGTTCAGAAGCACTGTCACTGCACCATACCTGTCCAGTGCAAGTCACTACACACTATGGGGGGTGACAACTACTCAGTGAGCCTGCTAGCCAGTGGTGTGCTGACTCTCAGCCTTGCTAGTCAGACAAAATGCACATTCAGAAAGGCAGTGCACAGAACACTCACCTGCTCCCCTGGTGTCCCATACAGCTTGCTGTACTGTGGAAGTAGGCTGTCCAGCAGGGCCTGGTTCTCTTCAAGGCTGAAGGCTGGGGCTCTCTCCACAGTACGTGCCATTGCAGGGTCCAGAGGGGCAGAGACAGCAGCAGTGCAGTGGCAGATGTCGTCCTGGAGCATGTAGTGCAGGCAAGTGGGCTCTCAGGGGAACATGCAGCAATATATATGTGCTGGAGAGGCAGATACTGTCCCTTGTGTCCAAAGTGATAGGTCCAAGTCGTTTGCATCTTCTGAATCTGGCCAATCCATGGAATAGCAGCACCAAAACACGCCCACAGCATCCTTCAAAATTTCAACTTCATGACATACATGATTTTGCAACATTGTTGTGGGTGACCAACTGATTTTCCAGCAACCGACTCGTTCGAATATTCGAAAACGCGTCCGTTGCCAGGCAAGCCCATTGTCAATGGGTGCGCACCGATCGGTCCATTGAGGTACAACGCGCACAGGGGTACAACGCGTACTCGCACACATTGAAAGCAATGGGCCGGCCGGAGGCACCGATCGGTCCATTGCAGTACAACGCGCACAGGGGTACAACGCGTACTCCGCACACATTGAATGCAATGGGCCGGCCGGAGGCACCGATCGGTCCATTGCAGTACAACGCGCACAGGGGTACAACGCGTACCCGCACACATTGAATGCAATGGGCCGGCCGGAGGCACCGATCGGTCCATTGCAGTACAACGCGCACAGGGGTACAACGCGTACCCGCACACATTGAATGCAATGGGCCGGCCGGAGGCACCGATCGGTCCATTGCAGTACAACGCGCACAGGGGTACAACGCGTACCCGCACACATTGAAAGCAATGGGCCGGCCGGAGGCACCGATCGGTCCATTGCAGTACAACGCGCACAGGGGTACAACGCGTACCCGACACATTGAAAGCAATGGGCCGGCCGGAGGCACCGATCGGTCCATTGCTGTTCAACGCATCACTGTACATGTGACTGGCATATGTCAGCATGCCTGTCTCAGATGGACATATGCCAGCCACAGATAGCTCCCAGGGAGTGAGGGGCACACCTACATCACGACAGCCTGTCCAAACCTTATCATAAGGCATGTAAGGCTGCATTTCCTATTGTGTGTATGTTGGTGTACATGTTGTCCTGTGGGTGTCACCTGTGGGCAGCCACCCCCAGGCTGTGCACGTGTTAATGGGGACAGGATCCTGGGTGTTACGTGTACGTGACCACTGTGATGTGCAACTGTTCATATCTGTGCATGTGCCATGGTCACATTTCACAGTGGTGTTTGTGTATGTCATGTCACATACCCCGTGAGTCCCATGTGGGACGGTATGTTTGAGCCAGGGTGTCCCAGTGGCACAATAGTGATGGCCCTCCACAGTCTTTGTGCATGTAGTGTTTACAATGTCTCTGATTTCATGTGCACAATGGGAGACAGTCTCCACATCCACGTTGTGTGTGCATGGACTCTGATGTTGTGCGTGTGTGTCACAGACGTCCATGGCTCTCCTGCCATGGCAAGTGTGGCCACTACCTGTGGGGGTCATGTTTGTTTTGTTGTGGTGTACACATGATACTCCAGGTGATGCCAGTGTCCATGTGGCATTACAGGGTCCCTGGGAATGTGCCTGTCGTTGAGCTGTGGTGCCTGGGGCACATCTGTCCTCACATGTCACTGGGGGTGACTGTGACACAGCATCATGATATCCAATGGGCCAACCTGGGACAAATTGATGCCACCTATAGGACCGTGTTGACAGATGTTGGCCATGTATGTACCATACATGTCCTTCCGGTACTGCACACTTCATGTAGTTGTGCCTCATAATGATGTATGTTGGGATCTTGAGTGTGTTCAATGCCGCATATGTGGGGTGACTGACGATCTTGCTTACTTCTCCTCTGCACTGCAGGGCTCCTGCTGTCCATCGGCCATTCCCAGACCTGGCAACGATGGTGGAACGGGACAGCATCCAACGGTACCGCTTCACCAGGCAGCTGATTGAGGATTTGGCAGTGCAGTTGTCCCCACATTTGCAGCCTGGCCGGCCGTATCCTACAGCGCTGACCCCCAAGGTGAAGGTGATGGCAGCCCTACACTTCTTTGCCACCGGTACCTTCCAACATACTGTGGCGTCTGCTGGTGGGATGTCACAGACCATGTTCAGCCGTGTGCTCCGCGATGTTTTGGCGGCAATGTTGCTCTTCCTGAACCGGTACATCTATTTCCCTAGACTGCGACGACTCACTGACGTGAAGAGTGACTTTTATGCCCTGGGGAGGATGCCGCATGTCATTGGCTCCATTGATGGGACACATGTGGCTTTGGTACCACCACAGGCCCAGGAGCAGGCCTACCGGAACCGCAAGCACTACCACTCGGTCAATGCACTGGTGGTGTGTCTTGCAGACATGACCATCACACACGTGTGTGCCCGTTTCCCTGGTTCAGCACACGATGCCTTTGTGATGAGGAGTAGTCGCATCCCCAGGATGATGGCACAGATGCAGAACCAGCGTGCCTGGCTTGTCGGTGTGTACTGACTTTGTGCCATTGTGTGTGATCTGATCTGTAGTATTCCGCCCACTTTTCCAAGTCAGCTGATGTGCACTTGTCTGTCCGTAGGTGACTCGGGATACCCCAACATGCCGTGGTTGCTGACACCCCTCAGGAACCCTGTGACACCTGCCCAGATGCGCTACAATGAGGCACATGGTCGGACCAGGAGAGTGATTGAGCGGACCTTTGGTCTCCTGAAGAGCCGCTTCCGCTGCCTGGACAAGACCGGAGGGTCCCTCCCATATGCCCCTGCGAAAGTGTGCAAGATTATCATCGTCTGCTGCATGCTCCACAACCTGGCAGTGCGGAAGGAGTTGCCTCTCATCCAGGATGACGATGACCAACATCCGCCACCTGTGGAGGATCCTGGCCTGGAACACGATGCCAGTGACGATGATGATGATGATGGTGATGGTGATGTCCGCACACAGCTCATCACCAACTTCTTTAGCTGAATGTGAGTATCCTGAGGTGTCATGTCAATGATGTGAGTTGGCATGATGTGTGGGTGGTGCTCTGGTGCTGTTGGAGTGTGTCCATGGGCTACTTGACTGGATGTGTGTTGCGATGTGTGGTGACAGGTGGGCTGTACTCCCCAACAGTGTTGACATGCTAACTTGGTTCTGGGTGGGTATCTTGTAACATGTATTGTGCATGAGTTTTGCTGTTCTGTCCTGTACTCCATTGCTTTTGACTGTGTGTCATTTCTGTCCTTCACAGGGTACTTTCAGATTCGTTTGGTCAACTGTGTCCACCGACAACGTGATTGCACATCCAGGCTGGTAGCTGTTGTGTCCCTACAGGTGATGTGCGCCACACCCATGGACTTCCTTCTGTCTACAGTTGTTGACTGTGTGCCCGCTACCAGGTGGGGTTACCTTGCATCTGTAGTGGTTACGGCATGTTGCTACTGTGTAATAAACCTGTGCTTCACTTAGTGATGTGCGTTGTCTGTGGTCACACATTTGACTGCCATTTGCTTACTGCACCTGTGGGCTACTTGACTACAACTGGGAATGGGTGTGGTGTCTGTGCATTGCACCGTCTTCCCTGGCAACATCAGTGTAGGCAATGAGTCAGATGGCCTAGGTGTGTATGTGTTGTGTAGCCCTGGTGGTGTGTCTCCCTCATACGTGTCACGTTGCCTGTACTCACATGCCTGTGTTGTCCTTGCTGTTGCAGTTCGCATACACAGTGTAATTTTGTTGTTCATCATCCCCATAACAGTACCCACGTTGGAATCACGACAGAGGCAAGTATGGTGTATTATTGTGTTTATTGTGATACATCTGTGATAATAGTGCATAGGATGGATTGTGCTGTACATGAATCTTGCAATCCCAAGTTCCTAGATGAATAGAAAGTCCAGGTAGACAGGATCCCCAGTATCGGGGCCACAGTTGTCTGACACATTGTTCCAACTTGTACTCCCCATGCAATGTGTGGGAGTAGTGTTGCCATCAACAGGGTGAACAGTCTGTGCACAAAGGCGAAAATCCAGAACAGGTTCAGGCTTCCTGGGAGTTGCGCTTGGCCATCAGCCTCTCACTTTCCCCTCCTCGGACGACCCCTCTTCTTGGGGGGCCCTCAAGTGCAGGCTGCTGCGGTGCAGGGGACTCTCCGCCAGAGTCCTCCTCCCTCCCTGTGGCAGTTGCAGTTTGTTCGGTACCAGATGTTGTTGGCACACAGGGAGGTGTGGACTGGTTGCTGTTCATCTGGCGGAGGCATTGTAAAATGTCCCTGTGCACCGCCGTCATCTCATGTAGTACATCCCACTTGGACTCCACGCGGGTCATGTGGGAGTCCACACGTGACATGTGGGAGTCCACACGTGACATGTGTGACTCCACATGGGACATGTGGGAGTCCAAGCGGGCATGATGGGCAGCCTGCTGCTGTTTGATGTCTCTGAGGAGCCCCACTACCTGGCTGAGCTCTCCGGTGCTGGACTGGTACGCATCAGCTATGCGTACCAGTTGTGGGTCTTCATGCACACCAGCAACGCCTGCAAGCAGCGACCTCTGTCTCCCACCCTCCCACCACCCCTGCTGACATGTGCAGTGTGTGCAGTTGCACGCACAGATAACCCTGGTCCACCTTGGGGGTTGGTGGTGGTGGTGGTGTCCATGGCCCCAGGTTGGTCCAGGGTCACTGCGCTGGTGTTGTTCCTTATTCTGTCCATGTCGGCAGGGATGGTATTCGTGGTGACAGTCGTTGGAGGGGTGGGTGCAGGGGTGCAGCTGGTGGACCTGCTGGTGCTGCAGCTGGTGGTCCTGCTGGTGCAGCATGTTGACTTGCACCGGATGTGCCAGGTTGTTCTTCATCGTCCGAGGAGGACAGAGGCTGTACGACGCCAGTGAGCTCGGCATCCTCTTGAGCCTGGGACTGGGACTCCTCAGCGTCTGCTGCTGTGTCCCTATCATCACCTGTTTTTGGGAGACACAAACAATGTATGTCATGTTTCTGCAGGCATCAGTGGTTGACACACCTGACAGTTGTGACTGTGCCTCGGAGTGCGGGCCTGTACATTGTATTGTCCTAAGTCGTCACAGTCAGGGGTTGATATTGGTGTGGCACATTGTCCTGCATTATTTGGGCATTTCTATGTATTCTCTGGGGTGTGAACATGGTCTGCATTGATTGTGTTTGGTTGACAGCCAGACCTCCTTCCCACCCACCCACCCACCCAGTCAGTTATCCCACCATGGAACGTGCTTGCATTGCAGGGAGTGTAAGTTGTCTCTCAGGATGTCAGTCAGAGGTGTCCTGCTGTTTGTTGGTGCACAGTTCCGCAGCAGGGCCTTGTGCTCCCCGCAGCAGTAGCCAGTGTCAGCCATCTTGTGAGTCCTTCTCCACTCCCTGTGATGTGAGCATGGTTCAGGGTGGTGTTGATGGGCCAGTTGTGAGGCTGAGCAATGTCTGTGACTACGACTCCCATCATGCTATTGCCTCCACCCCCTTCCCAGCATGCCCATGCTTCCTTCCTTTTGACTCTGCTTCCCTGTGGGGTGGGCTGGCTGTGCTGACAGGATGGCTGGGAGTGTTGTCCTGGCAGTTGTTTGGCTAAGAGTCCCAAGAGTGTCCCTGTGCTTCACACAACATAACCCAGGGTGGTGGTGCTTTGTGGGATCTTGTGTTAGGATGGAGGGCATTGCATTCTACCAGGTGGGTACTGTGGAGTTTGTGTTGGGGGGGTGTGAGGGGAGGTGCTGGTGACTATGGTCAGTGCTGCAAGTCCCCCTTCCCACCCAGCCAGCCGGATATCCCACCATGGAACGTGCTTGCATTGCAGGGAGTGTAAGTTGTCTCTCAGGATGTCAGTCAGTGGTGTCCTGCTGTTTGTTGGTGCACAGTTGGCAGCAGGGCCTTGTGCTCCCCACAGCAGTAGCCAGTGTCAGCCATCTTGTGAGTCCTTCTCCACTCCCTGTGATGTGAGCATGGTTCAGGGTGGTGTTGATGGGCCAGTTGTGAGGCTGAGCAATGTCTGTGACTACGACTCCCATCATGCTATTGCCTCCACCCCCTTCCCAGCATGCCCATGCTTCCTTCCTTTTGACTCTGCTTCCCTGTGGGGTGGGCTGGCTGTGCTGACAGGATGGCTGGGAGTGTTGTCCTGGCAGTTGTTTGGCTAAGAGTCCCAAGAGTGTCCCTGTGCTTCACACAACATAACCCAGGGTGGTGGTGCTTTGTGGGATCTTGTGTTAGGATGGAGGGCATTGCATTCTACCAGGTGGGTACTGTGGAGTTTGTGTTGGGGGGGTGTGAGGGGAGGTGCTGGTGACTATGGTCAGTGCTGCAAGTCCCCCTTCCCACCCAGCCAGCCGGATATCCCACCATGGAACGTGCTTGCATTGCAGGGAGTGTAAGTTGTCTCTCAGGATGTCAGTCAGTGGTGTCCTGCTGTTTGTTGGTGCACAGTTGGCAGCAGGGCCTTGTGCTCCCCACAGCAGTAGCCAGTGTCAGCCATCTTGTGAGTCCTTCTCCACTCCCTGTGATGTGAGCATGGTTCAGGGTGGTGTTGATGGGCCAGTTGTGAGGCTGAGCAATGTCTGTGACTACGACTCCCATCATGCTATTGCCTCCACCCCCCTTCCCAGCATGCCCATGCTTCCTTCCTTTGACTCTGCTTCCCTGTGGGGTGGGCTGGCTGTGCTGACAGGATGGCTGGGAGTGTTGTCCTGGCAGTTGTTTGGCTAAGAGTCCCAAGAGTGTCCCTGTGCTTCACACAACATAACCCAGGGTGGTGGTGCTTTGTGGGATCTTGTGTTAGGATGGAGGGCATTGCATTCTACCAGGTGGGTACTGTGGAGTTTGTGTTGGGGGGTGTGAGGGGAGGTGCTGGTGACTATGGTCAGTGCTGCAAGTCCCCCTTCCCACCCAGCCAGCCAGCCAGATATCCCACCATGGAACGTGCTTGCATTGCAGGGAGTGTAAGTTGTCTCTCAGGATGTCAGTCAGTGGTGTCCTGCTGTTTGTTGGTGCACAGTTGGCAGCAGAGCCTTGTGCTCCCCACAGCAGTAGCCAGTGTCAGCCATCTTGTGAGTCCTTCTCCACTCCCTGTGATGTGAGCATGGTTCAGGGTGGTGTTGATGGGACAGTTGTGGGGGGGCAATATGTGTGAGTGCGACTCCCATGATGCTATTGGCTACACTGACTTGGCCAGCATACACAGAATTCCTTCCTTTGAGTGGTCTTCACTGTGTGTTGGTGTTGTTGTGGTGGCTACATGTGTGGATGTGTGTGTTAGTTCTATTTGTGCCACTGCCTAGCTGTAGTTGTGGTTGTGTTTGTACATGTGTTGGCACAGTTGGATGTGACTTTTTTGATGGCATGTGTTGTGTTTATCTGACTGACATACACATTTTGGGATGATTCTGTTCTAGTTGCTGTGTAATTGCTATGAGTGCATGGTTTGACTCTCCCCTTGACAGTGATGTGTGTGTTTTGTGGCAGTTTATTGTGTACATTTGTTGTGTACTCACCAGGCTCTGGGATGTCCTCTAGTCCATATACGCTCACTGGCGGAAGGATGGCCCGCACCTTCTCCTCCCAGGGCCTGAGGTATACTGGCTTGGCAGGAGGGCCACTGCCGGTGTATTGGCTCAGGTGGTAGTCTTTCTTGAGCAGCTCCCGGACCCTCCTGCGCACGTCATACCACCTGTTCTGGATGTCGGTCTTTGTGCGCCGACATGGTGATTGGGCGTTCACCCTGTTGATGATCCTCTCCCACATCTTGGTTTTCTGCGACATGGGGGTCTGTTGGACCAGAGTGCCAAACAGCTGTGGCTCCACCCTGAGGATCTCGTCTACCATGACTTCCAATTCACTATCTAGGAACTTGGGATTCTTCTTGGGGGCATGGTGATGGGTGGTGATAGTGGGTGATGTGTGTGTTGGTGTGCAGGTGAGGGTGTGTGGGTGTGTGTTGTGCTGGGTGTATGTGAGGTAGGTATTTGTTGGTGTGCTGCTGGTGTGTGGCTTGTGTGAGGGATGAGCTGTGGGTGTGTGGTTGCTTTCTCTTGGGTGCTGGCAGTGGAATGGCATTTGCAAAGGCTCATGGTAGTGATTTGTGTCCTTTATATAGGTGGAGTTGTTGGTGTGTCTTTGTTCTCTGTCCCCACCCCCCAGTATTTATTGGCTTGGTAATTGCTTGTTTGGCCTTTTTTGGTTGATTTTTCCTTTGTGCTGTTTGTGTATGTTGGAAACGTTCTTGTGACCGAGTCGGACCCTGCATTGGTCTCGTACGGTGTTTTCCGTTTCGCTCACGCTGTGTTTGTGCAGTTTTGTATGCTGCGTACGCGTCGGTCGCGGTGTATTGTGTTGCTTCGGCTCGGTTTTGTATGCGTGTCGGTCGTGACGGCTTGTCCTCCGTCCGACTCGGTCGTGTTTTTCGCGCCTTGCATCGTACTTTGCAGGTTGGAGTTGGCGGGTACGATTCGGTCGGATTTGTTCCGGGTGCGTGTCGGTCGGTTGGATTCGCGTGTTTTTCCGGCCGGATTGCTATTTTCCGAGCGGGTCGGTCGGTCGGCTTGGTTTCCTGACGTGTCGGTCGGATTTATCGCGGCTTGCATCGTACTTGGCGTGTCGGGCGCCACTGGTACGTGTCGGTCGGTATTTTTTCCGGATCCGAGTCGGTCGGTGCTTTTTCCGGCCCGAATCGGAATCGACCCCATAGCGTTAGCTGAGACAGACACCAATACGTAGTCTATAATTGAAAACAAGTATCTCCCTGTAATTGATGGAGCTAGCTCCCCATTTATATCACAGCCACACCTAAGTAATTGTAGGTCATATTTAGAAATAATAGAGTTCAATGTGTCACCATACTCATGGCAGAAGTGATCATTGCTCACCCCATCCTGATAAATGTGGACACATGCCTGGGAAGCTGATAGCGCACAAGCCTGAATATTAAAATCACCTGCCCATACTAATACAAAATCTGTGTGATCAGAACATAAGAAGACTTGAAGGCCATGGTCAAGAGCCATAGCCACACTACTACGCGTAGTATCAAAAACATTATCATAAAATTCACAATTACCAAATCTCTCCCTCCTTTTATTCAGCCACAATAATTGAGAATGAAGACCCACTGATGACATTTTCTTAACATTCACAGAAACTTTGTTAGACATAAGAATCTGAAGCCCTCCTTTTCACGCCCAACTTGAGATGCTATAATTCTAATAAGTGTTAGGAAAACCCTTCACATGTACTGGGCTTGTACACCAGGTTTCTTGCATACCTATGATATCGTATCCAGATATAGTGCTAATCCAATCGTCATTTCCTATCTTTTTCATTAACTCATTCACATTCCATGTTACAAACTTAAAACCTCCCTCAGAGTACTGACTTGCAGGATCTATATTTGGAGCACAGGTAAGTGTGCTACAGGAACTAGGTTGTACTCATGTATGGGAGCTGAGCAAGTGAGACTACGGTCTAACTGAGACGGGTATCTGCACATAGATAGCCTGCTGCTGATTGGCTCTTTAATAAATTGAATATATCCTGTACAGGCCTTATAGTTTTATTGAGCATCCTTAAAAGAAATATCCCCATTTCGATTTTTCTAAAGTTTGATTGCATACTGCTTTTCTCAGAGTATGTAGTGCTTCACTGTAAGTCTGTATTATTTTGCTGTATTCACATCCCTCATTGGCTCTTTCTATAGATTTAAAAATATCCACAATGCAAATACAATATTAATTTGCAGGGATGTAGCTTCAGAGGGGTGTTTGGGGTGTATAAATGTATTTTGGGGATAAATAGCTGGTACAGGTGCTTTCAGTCAGGTATAGTTGAGGTATCTGTTGGATTTCACCAGGAATCTTTCTGGTTATTTCACAAAATAATGTGTTTTCTCTAACTCAGTACCCTGCCAATCTGCATTCCTCTACTTTTCCACTGCTCCTTAAGCCCCTCTTGTGCGCTCTGCTTGTCGTATAATGTATTTTAACATTATAAGCCACTGTGATTGTTGGAAAATCTGAAGCTCACACCCCCATCTTACTGACCAAGCTATGCCCCTGTTAATTCCTCCTAATTTGCATGTCTTCATGTACTTTGGATGGTGCAGTAACTTCCTAAGACAGCTACAAATTAAATTCAGGTTTTAACCATCTTGCTGGGCCAAGCTATTTACAAGGCTGAGAAAAAATTGAAATTACTCAGGTGCAAAATCCTGCAATTATGGGAATTTTGCATTACACATTGTTCGTAATGTGGTCTCTAGTTGGAAGAAGTTTGCACCTTGTCTACGTAGGGACCACCACTCTAGTCAGGGTAAGTCATATACACACTAAATTAGCCTGTGCTCACCCTCGTGTAGCTTGGCACAGAGCAGTCAGGCTTAACTTAAGAGGCAATGTGTAAAGTTTTTGTGCAACACTTCAAACAGTAAAACAGTGAAAACATCACAAAGAGACTTCACATTCAAAGTTCAGGCCAACCGCGATGGAGGGCAGGCGACTACAGGACCCAGACAGGTCCTGCTGAAGAAATACCTTGGATGGATCTTTTGTCGACGTCGAGAGTCTACTGTATCGTCGTCGAGTCACGCAAAGGGGGTCCTGCGTCATCATCGAGCTCTGTTGAAGTGAAAGCAATGCATCATCTGCACAAAGCATCATCGTCGAGTCACACAGGCTGTGGATCCTTCATCGTTGTGCAGCCTCTGCATTGACATTGAAGGGTGATGCGGTGGAAAATCTCATGCAGTGGCGATAATGCTTTGCTTTTTGCAGGAATCAGCTGCAGAACCCACTTCTGAGGCCTAGGACTGGAGGGGGCACCTCAGGCAGGGGTAGGACTCACAGATTCTGCCATCTGTGAGTTCTAGTTTGAAAGGCTACTTGTGTGGGTGGCACAATCATTGCTGCAGGCCAACTAGTAGCATTTAGATTACAGGCCCTGGGTATATGGTATACCACTTTACAAGGAACTTGCAGGTAACTAAATATGTCAATCAGGTGTAAAGCAATGTTAGCATGTTTAGAGGAGAAGCACATTCACTTTAGCACTAGCCAGCAAGGGTAAAGTGCTCAGAGTCCTAAAGCCAACAAAAAGATACAGCAAAAAGTGGAGGGGAGCAGGCAAAATGTTGAGGGAAGACCACCCTAAGGATGACAGGTCTAACACACACGTTTTGCAAAATTCCAGAAAGTAAGCCATTACTCCACCTCACATAATTACGCTACCATTTGCGACAAAATTGTAGTGTAAGAGCGAGGGAACAACATGAACAACCAGAATTTAAGCAGCTGTTCTTTGCAGCAATTATGTATTTTGTGCTATTTATTAGCGCACAGCAAGCTCTTATGTCAAAAATCGGCACATGGACTCATTATGCACAAAATTTTGCATAATTTTGTTAAAGCAAATTGTGGAAATGCCGTACACCATCTGTTAATTATTATGCTGGTTAGCAGGTAGCTAAAAACTTTCCTAAGACTTTAGGGTCCATTAGCCTACTCCTGAGAGAGTAAGAGGGTATGGGAGAATGATATAGGGGAGAGATTAGCCTACTCTTGAGAGAGTAAGAGGGTAAGGGAGAATTAAGCAGGGGCTAGTTAATCCCACTATCTGATAAACCTGGGCATGACATTACTCAGAGAATCAAAGCGAGGCAGCCACACTTCTGGAATCACTCACAGGTGCTTATCCCTTTTGAAGTTTTGGAGGTAAGAGACCAGTTTCCTGTGCCACATAGAGGTCAAGCTAAAATCTCGGAAAGAGCTGTTACTGACCAATGCTTGCCCTGAGCATGTGGCATAATTTGATTGGTTAGAGACTCCATTCTGCTACATCTCTCTACCTCTCTTTGAAACCCATGCAATTCTGAGCCATGGGCATCTACTAATTAAGAAGGCCCTTCTAGAAAAAGAAGTTTCCTGACTGCTGAAGAAAAAGACTCAATGACTCATGACTCCTACTTTAGACAAGGGCCCAAGTACTCCTGTTTCCTGCTGGATGAAGAGGTCTCAATGACTTCTGAATTCTGCGGGCAACCAGGCACTGGACTTTGTCTCCAGTGCCAGGGGCACTTGTCTCCTCACTTCCTTTAGGGGAGAGTAGAGGATTGACTTGCCCTAGATCCTGGATAAGAGGGTTACCCTGCTACTTCTACCTCTTTCCTGCTCAATACACAAGCACTCTGGTAGAGAAAAGAAAAGGGAAAAGGAAAGAGGATGTTTCCCACTGCCGCAAGGAAGAGACAATATGGGCTGAAGCCAGTCCCCCAAGACACCTGTTCCCCCTTCCTTGAATTTGCAGATTTGGCAAGGGAAGGCTCATGAGGGCAATAACAAACAAGTTTATTGTTGAAGGGGATCACCAAGGAGCAGAATTAGGCTCCCAGCACCCTGGCCGGTGCCTCCAAATGTAATTTCAGTTGGCTCTCTAGATCTCCCAGGTGATGGAAAGAGTGAAATGAGAGATGTTTCTACTGCTCTTAAGCCATCCCTGGAGCTGGGAACTTTCTCTCAAGTTTCTGGGGTGCATGGAAAGTTATTTCGTAGGTTTAGTGGGTGCCTAGCAGCTCGGTTAAAACTAGAAGAAAAACTCTCATGCATTGCATTTTGATGAAAATTAAAAACTCTATTGATATGTACATTGCTGATTGTACTGTAATTAATATATTGTTTAATGACATTGAAAAGTGGTGCCATTTCCAAAAGTTCCAGTATTGATTTGAATTGTTTGAATATCAGATTTTACTTTTAATTATTGTGGTGACATCCTGATTAAGCCAATAGGCTTGGCAAGCCTTGGATTGCTCTGCCTCACTAACCTGAGAGTAAACTACAAAAAATGGGCCACACCACTAGCAAAAGAACACATTTGTTACAATAGGGGCCCAATACCCACTATGTACCCTGGGACTTTCTGGCCCGGATTCCTTGTGGTGATGATTGCCTGCATGTAAAATATGTTTGTGCTGAAAGTCTCTGTTAATGCAGAGGTAAATGTCATTGTATCGCATAGTATGAAGGCCCTGTAATGAATGAAAAGAGGGAGAGTGAGACAGGAACTCTACAAACACTAACAAGAGTCAACCCACACCAACTGAAGTCACACAAAGTAGTGATCTAGTGTTGCATGGCATACCAGTACCAAAGGAAAAGAGGCATAAAAAATTGACAAATGTTCATGTGGGCATTATTACATGGTTCCGCAATGTGTAATAGACGAAACAATAATGGAAGTTACACATATTAAGCAATTTACCCATAGGTAGTGTTTCTGCATGAAGATAATTGTACTAGTGCACAAAGGTTATGAAGATACTTCTGAATACCCTGCACATTGTGATACAGTGCTAAATCATGTTTATCATCACATGATCTCAGCGATATTTACATCTGCGTATCTGGTGACATGATTGATGTATTTTGAATACAATGCTGTCCAATTAGTACCTGCACTCACTGCAAGTACTGCTCAATAACCTGGGACTTGCTGTTGCTGTCACATAGTTGTAAGCCTCTAATACACAAAATGCAGTAAGTGAACTTCAGCATCTCCCAATAAAGTGGAGTGCAAAGTATAAATATTTAACAGAATAATGCATCCTTAGAAAATTTGAAGAAAGCAATAGAGGAAATAGTGGATGAATGTAACTATAGAAGCTATGCTGCTGGAGATTTTTGATTTCACCATCTCTTGTCTTATGAGCCCTGAGTCATCTCTTAATGTTTCGATAATCTGGTCACATTTTGCTAAAATAATATATGCCACCAAGCACGAATAGGTCTCAAGATTTCATTCACAATATTTTTAAACCAAGTTTTTGCATCCCTTTCAGAATCATTTTTAACAAATTTGTTACAGTTTAGTGGACAACGGAAACTGCCAAGTTAGCATGTGTGTTGCACTGAGTCACAAAGTGGTTTACTGGCAGTAGTGCATTTGTAATAATAACAGTAATGCTACTGATAACCAATTACTTGAGAATTTTGGTAACTTACAAATATGTACAATCTAGTGCAGGATCCCAAATTTCCAAAAGCAACCTACAGAATTGACTGAGGCTCTATGGGAGATTTCGGTATGGTTCAAATACCTGGAGAAATGCCGGTGCTTGAATCTGTGCCAAGAAATCCAGCAATATTGAGTACTAATCAGGGAGTTTCAGGGTCTGGCAGACCTTTAGGTATTAATCAGAACCGTTGATAACAGAGGTAAAAATAAAAGGCTGTTAGGTCTTTGTTTTTGATGTTGGTGACATGTAACTGTGCAATAGATCAAAGAAGGGCAAAGGACCAAGCAGGTGAGTTTCAGAGGGTTAGTATGATTTTCAGACCAGTGGGTTGGTGGCTGGTATTTTTTTCCACAGCTAAGTTTAATTTCAATGCATGTAGTTACTTTGGAAACTATTATTTCTAAATACTAAATTTCCATCTCATCACTTCTATCTACTGTCACTTTACCCTCCTATGATGTACCATTAAATAAAAAAATATAATTTCTTTAGAATGCATCCCTTCTAGGCAAACTTTAACTTCTAACAAAAACTAAGGGGCTGATTACGAGTTTGGCGGTCCATCGGACTATCGAACCCGTAGTGGCAGTCCCTGGACCGCCAGACTGGCTATCCACTGCTGTCCACCCGCCATATTACGATTACAGCGGTGGGACCGCCACAGGCCCACCGCAACTGCCTCTGCGCCACCGCCAAGCATATTTGGAGTTTCCTCACCTCCACAGTTTTCATGGCGGTGACCCCGCCATGTAAACTGTGGCAGTGAGGAAACAAAGGTCCTCAGGGGTGCCTGCAGGGGGCACATGTTGTTCTCCCCCTGTGTGCATTCACCCCCTTTCCTGCACGGCATGCTTTGCAGGAACGGCCTTTGGCACTCCCATTACGGTGCCTTTTAAAGGGCATCGCTGTGGGACTGCCAAATCACCACTAGACATGAGGAAACTCGTAATCTGGCAGGCGGTGTCAGTGCGGCTTTGGCAGTGTGGAAGAGGGGCGCTGGTATGGCAGCCCGCTCCCACACTGCTCAATTTGTAATTAGGCCCTAAATCTTTTTCATATCAACACTATTTGTGCCTTGAGCCCACTCTGTACAGCTTTTTTATAATATCCATATATACCTCAAAAGTTCAGTCATGGGGTTATTATTAATATATATATAACATTAGGAAATAGATATGAACTAATTGTTAAATTTACTTAAAGTAAGCTAAACTAATATGGTTTATACTTAGTTATATTAATATGAACATTAAATACAATTGATTTAAAAAATAAATAAAGGACCATAACGCTAACATTAATGAATGTTAAACTAAGAAAATAATAGTGATTAAAATAATATTAGAAGGTGGAAAAAATCAGCTTCAACAAACATTCGATAAGTTGTTGTATTAATGAAATTAAAATTAATTAATTTAACCTAAATTAAATTACAAAACTCACACAACCCAAACCTAAATTAACATTGACAATAAGTCAAAATAATAGCCTGTAATTAAATAAATGTGTTAAATTATTCATAATTTAATTAAACAATTATTAAACAATGTAATGTACCTTAACTCCAAAAGTCTTGCAAGCGATGTTTTTAATTTTTTATATTTTTAACACTTTGTAATCTTATCCATTTGATATATTTTTATTTTTAAATTAAATCTTGAATTTCTTATTTACTTACCTTAAAAGTTTTGAACTCATTAATGACAGTCAACAAGTTAGTATAGGTCAAAAAAATGAGGGCAATGTACAAATTCTCTTCATCTTCCCCTTCTTGTCATAGAAAGAATATACTGAGGGCCAATTGATCCCCCATTATAGCGGGTAGGAAAGACAAGATGGCAAGTTTGTTTATTTGTATGCTGGTAGAACTACTGCTTAAAGGCTAATTGTGAAAATATAGCCATAGATCTTTATCTATGCTCTAGCTGGGTTCATACAGCTTGTTTGACAGAAGCCACTGGATTGCAAGCATAAGCTCTGCTTGACCACCCATGCCTTATTCATTAGCAGACGTATGCCCTTATTTGAAGTTTGCCATATGGAGTTTACTCCATTGGTATGGCAGAGGATAATACCTATGCCAATGGAGCGACAGCTGACCACCAAATTTAGAGTTGTCCATCTGCCCTTGGGACAATTGTCCACATTGACAGAAACCACCCTCATGGCAGTTCATGTCTGTTAGAAATTGGGTTACTGATTCACTGAGGTGTGAGACCTGGTCAAGCAGCAATCACAATCCTAGTCGGGGTAAATGCACAACCAAACCCCAAATTAACCTGCTTTCACCTCCTCGTAGCATGGCACAGATCAGTCAGGCATAACTTAGAGGCAATGTGTAAAGTATTTGTGCAACACTTCAAACAGTGAAAACACCACACAAAAATATCCCACACTAAGTTAGAAAAATAGAGCTTAATTTAATAAATAAAACAAGGTCATCATGACAAAACTCCAATCAGTAGAACCTGAGATATTGAATTTTAAAGTTTGTAGAGTACATTGTGCCAAAATGCATAAAGCACCAACTGTAGATAGCTGGTTACGCTGGACCAGGGCAAAGTCACATGTTCAGGCTGACCGCGATGGTGCCGGGCCGGCTACAGGGACTCTAGTTAGGCCTGCTGAACAGACTACCTTAAATCATGGTTTGCAGAGAGCTGCATGGATCAGCGTCGAAGATGCATCGTGCCGCCGAGGCGATGCATCGGTTCCCAGATGCTGGGAGGCTGTGGTGCAAGGTCGTGTTGTCCTGTTGTGTAGACATTGAGGATCCCGTCAACGGGGCTTACTATGTGAAGTCTGGCGTCAGGGATATGGTGCCCAGTCGTGGCAGTGCATGGGTTCCGAAGAGCTGTGAGGCTGCAATGTGAAGTCTGGCGTCATCTTCGAGGCGGCAGTCAAAGAGAGATGCGAGGGCCTGTGTTGAGGATGCATCACACAGTGGTGGTTCCAAAGGTGATGTGAGCTACTGTGGCGATGCAAGTCTTTGCGACGGGTCCTATTCACACAGCAGCAGAGATGCAACAGTTTTGTTTGAGGTTACTCCGTGCAGCAGAGGTGAAGTGTTGGTTCCACTGGTACCACAGAGGCTGGCAGAGCACCTTAATCCCACTTCCAAGGGTCCAAGACTGGGGTGGCACCACTTGAAGGGGTAAATTCACAGATTGCAGAGTCCAGGTGCAGATGTAAGGTTGTTTGAAGTCTGTTATGCCCCTGAGGTGTCAGATCAGGAAGCCAGCCAACTAGCCTTGGAGTCACTCTGAGTTCTGCCGGTTTGAATGAGAGGAGCAAGATGATTTTCTAACTGCTTTCACATGGCTGAAATGAAAGGAAACAGTCAGGATTATTGCAGAAGAAATTCACGGCGACGCGCCCACGAGCTCTAACTACATTTCACAAGTCTCAAGATCCTGGACCGTTTTTAAATCATTATCAAGAGCTTCCACACACCCATAAAATTTAAGCCTCGATTAATACTATGAATTGAAGAACAGATAATGGACATCTGTCTGCAGCATAATTGAGAGCCAAAACAAAACCAAGTCCGAGTCCTGAAGAGAATCCCGGAATTGTTGGGGATTCGAAACGCGTTGGCTGTTGAGTGTGGGGGAAGGTAGAAGAGGGTGTGCCACGAGGGGACTGAACAGAAATGATTTCCCCCTTTTTCTAGGTTGTCAACACCCTTAAGTAGGATATGCATCCCCACCCTCCCACAGGCAGGACAGTAGACATGTGTCTTTGAATGAGGAATTGTCCGCCTTGTGTTTTCAGTGCAAATGCAGGGGCACACATAATTTATCGATGTTTGTCTTGTGATCATTGGTTTGCTGTATATATTTTTGTCACAAATAACGTTTGGTATTATGTATGTGTTGTATATATTGTCTCACAAAAGAAATGGTTCTAAATCACGCATACAAATGTGTTGCAATTGTGTGATTTACTAATGTGGTGTTTCCTTTTAAAAGACATGTCCAATTGATTTATGAATGTCTTTTTGAATTATCAAAACTAAGCAGAATAAATGCTCATAAACCTCAGAATTAGTGGTCTCAGGTTTATCGCGAATATTTAAAATAAACCTCCCTTGACACCTTTCTGTGATTTCAAGCAATGTGAAGTCTGGCGTCATCTTCGAGGCGGCAGTCAAAGGGAGATGCGAGGGCCTGTGTTGAGGATGCATCACACAGTGGTGATTCCAAAGGTGATGTGAGCTACTGTGGCGATGCAAGTCTTTGCGACGGGTCCTATTCACACAGCAGCGGAGATGCAACAGTTTTGTTTGAGGTTACTCCGTGCAGCAGAGGTGAAGTGTTGGTTCCACTGGTACCACAGAGGCTGGCAGAGCACCTTAATCCCACTTCCAAGGGTCCAAGACTGGGGTGGCACCACTTGAAGGGGTAAATTCACAGATTGCAGAGTCCAGGTGCAGATGTAAGGTTGTTTGAAGTCTGTTATGCCCCTGAGGTGTCAGGTCAGGAAGCCAGCCAACTAGCCTTGGAGTCACTCTGAGTTCTGGGTTCAGGTGAGGCAGGTCCAGTCTTTTTCATCTAGGCAAGAGGGCAGCAGGCAGCAGGTCAGCACAGCAGAGCAGCAGTCCAGCAGAGTGGCAGCCCTTGTACCAGCACAGTAGTCCTTCTTCCTGGCAGAGTATTCACAGGTCTAAAAGTGTACTAAATTGGTGGTGTTTGATGTCCTTCTTTCACACAATTGTGCCTTTGATGTGGGGTGAAGCTTCTAGAGGCATGTCTTTGAAGTGCACAGATGTACTGCCTTCCCTGCTCTGGCTCCAAACTAACTACATGGGGTATGCAGTCCTTTGAGGGGAGACAGGGCACAGCCTATTCAGGTGTAAGTGAGGCTGGGCCCAGCTTCTCCATCACATCCTGCCAGTGATGGCCCATCCAGTCACATCTAAAGTCCCATTGTGTGTGGCTGTCTAGGAGGAATACACAAAGCCTAACTGTCAACTACACCCAGTCATGTGATCAGAGAAAGGCTGTGGGCGATGAAAAATGAAAGTAGACTGTGCCACTAGTGCCGCCAACTTTCAATTTGCTTTTTTGTGATCTCATCAAGCTGTGCACACGGACGCTAGGGCAAAAAACAAAAATCAAGTTCAGGATGCAAGTAAGCCTCCTCCCTCATGTCCCAACTCGATTTTTGAGTAAGAAATAGTTCTGGTGTTTTCACCAGAAGCATGTTTTTGGATTGTGTTGCCCCCCCATTTCTGATGACTGCACTGTAAAGGTAGAGCAGCCATCAGCAAACAGTCGACAGCTATACTAAAGCGGTTAAGAGTTAGATTATTTCCTCTTTGTGGGAGCCCTACAACAGCCCATTTGAAGACTGAGGCCACGCTTCCTCATAGTTTAACAGTCAGGTTTCCTACAAAGATTGTATACACAAAATACTTGTATAGGTATAAGCCATTCAAAGGTGGTAGGTATTTTTAAACAAATCACACTTCTTGAAGTAGCTGTCACATTATGACACTGAACTATGACAGAGGAAGAAGAATTTAAAAATATGGTGCTAGATTCACAAAAAAAATTGTGTGCACCTATGTTTAACTTAGATGCTTCAAAAGTTTAATTGCAACTGTTAATGACAGATCTTGGTTCATAAAATTAGAAATTGTGGACATTTTCTCCTGCAAAGAAAAAGTATGTGTGGAGAATTTACTATGTGGCTGAATTCTTTAGAGTTGTATGAATGGGGGAGGTGTGGGAACATGGGTGTTACCAGTGGGGGTGAAACCATTGGGAATTTTGCAAAAACCCACCAAATCAGAACTCATAAATGTCCATAAAGCATTTTCCCACCAGGAACACATCATTTTATCTCCCTTTGCCTCAATTTGTAATTATTCATAAATGTGAGATGTAAATAGTATCAGTGTTCTCCATTACTGTCCCAATTACATGTTTATACCTCCTTCCTGTCAAAATATCGCTTCAATTGTACACCACATAAAATACTACACCGATTACAGACCCCCTACGTTTGAAATTTGTTATTTGTAAAGCACTTTATTGCTCTGTGGAGTACAGCTTGATCTATATCAAATTTCTAAAATAAAATATTGCAAGGGCACAACTGAGGACTATGCAGACTATGACCCTCAGTACGAGTCATGCGGAGTGATATTACTACATGCAATTCTGCTCAGCCTGATTATCAGTGGGAAGGTTTTCCAACACCTAGGGGGATATTCTCAAGAACTGGCGATAATCATCGCCAACCTAGGCTAACGCAATTTTACATAACGTCGTCTACCGCGGGAAACTAACGCCGCGTTAACGGCGTATTCTCAACACGCCGGCAACAGGCGATAGTGTCCCGATAACGCGTCAAATGTCCGCGATAAAATTACCGGGACGGCGATAAAAAAGGAAACCCGAACATGAAAAAAGTGGCGATGGGCCCAACAGCGATAAAAACATCAGTGAAAAGCAGCGCCAGGCTTGCTATTCCCACGTCAGGCGGGAAAAATCACCATAAAAACTGCCAAAAAATAAAAAATAAATAACACAAACTACTGAGAAGCACCATGGAGGAAGCTGGAGCAAGTACAGAGGCCAACCAGAACCCCAAAAGCCCCCCGGAGGACCAGCCAGGGACCTCGGGTAAGGAGAAGGGCAAGGAGAAGAAGAAGAGGAACTCGCGATTCAGTCCGCAGGAAAACAAGATCCTGATTACGGAGGTGATAGAGCACCATCAACAACTGTTCATCACCTCCACTGTGTCATTGGCAACTAAAAATGCAATATGGCAGTACATCTTGGCCAAGGTGAATGCAGTCGGAGTGAAGAGAAGAGAAGTGGACGACTGCAAGAAGCACTAGAATGATGTGAAGCGCAAAACCAAGCTGAAAATCGCCAACAACCGGAAAGCAGCAATGCAGACTGGAGGTGGGAGTCCAGCGCCACAGCAGGAGCTGGATGAGATGGAGGAAATGGTGTCCACAGTCATCAGTGGGGAGACGGTGACAGGGTGAGTATTGACCAGGGACTGGGGGGACGGGGGGAGATGGGCACAATGGCACACATGCACAATTAAGTATAGCACACCCACAATGACTCTGGATCATGTCCCTGATCTCCTTGGCACACTGCAGCACACATAGAAACAGCAAATAGGCCCCCGTTGACAATGTGCCCAGAGGGGACCCTCACCACACATCACTAATCTCACAACAAACCAATGCACATGTGCTGAACCCAGCAAAGCTGCGGGTCCGTGAGCCACACTGACAAAGCAAGTGACACTGCATGACGATTAGTATGGCTGCAGTCCAATTATCATGACATGGTGCACGCCACGACACTGAGGTGGCTGAGTGTGGACCACATCCGTAAAGGAGCAGGTCACACTCTGACACATCCACGTGCACAAACAACCCCTGACGTCAACAAGACATCTGCGGACAAACCATGCCCAAGAGTCCCAACTCCCACCAAGAGCCCAATTTACCCAAGTCTGCAACATCTCAGCACTGCATAAGCACAGAAGTGAAAGGCACACCGCCTGAAAGTGATAAGGGCCAGCAAATTCAGAGCTGCAGGGGCGACTCTCCCACAATGCAGCACACACACATAAGAAACAGAGCACATCAACATTGACAACAATGTGGTACAGACTGCAACACTTTCACAACAGAACAGAGGACACAGCTGCTGCCGCGTGTGTGTAGAAACTGGCCAATCACATTTGGCATAGCAGGAAACTGTGAGATGATAATGTACAAGTACAGCCCCACATCCCTGATGGTGTAGAAATGTCCACTGTCCCGCATCAAATAGGCATCTCCTCCCAAACAGTCACAATGTACATTGTCATGCAGTCTGTTTGTAAACTTGTCCAATGCGTGAACATACATGGTACACACTGTTAAACTGCATCTCCCCTTCACATTGCAGAGCGAGAATCAACACCTCCTGCAGAGCAGACCATACATCTCTTCACTGATAATGAAGAGGACCTCCAAACCATTGACAGCGACGCCCTCCAACAGCTCATGGACACCCTCAGCACCCCACCCCCAGGAGCAGGGCAGCCCAGCCGCATCCAGGAGACCCCACCCCCTGCACAGACCACACAGCAGGAAGCACCCCCCACCACGGCTGTCTCCGAGGACCCCCACGACCAACACATGGCATTCCAACGCTGTGTGTTAGAGGGCCAGAAGGAGATGGCTGATCAGGTGCGGGTGGGGTTCGACCTCATGGCAGCCAAACTAGATGCCATGCGTGGGTGTCTAAGTCCCATCAGGGACCACTTACAGTCCCTAACGGACACCCACAGTCCGCTCCATGCTCTCCAACAAGCCATGGCAGACATCGCTGGAATCATGACTCTGAGACAAGAACAACTGTCTAGTCAGAGTGGCCCCAGCGATGACAGACGGGAGTTGGGACACATGCGGAGGATCATGGAGAACATGGAGCGTATGCAGGCGTAAAGAATGGCTGCAACGGCTGCACACCAGCGAGATGTAGCTGGGATCTTCCATGCCCTGCAGATCCTCATCATGGCATTGCTGCCACAAGGCCTGGTGCAGATGAATACTGCTGCTACTACTCCATCCACATCTCCGCCCCCTGACGTGTCAGTGCCTCACAGTGCGACAGACAATCCACCTCCGGCCCCTGATGTGCCACTGCCACACAGTGCGGCAGACATTCCACCTCCGGCCCCTGATGTGTCACTGCCACACAGTGCTGCTGACATTCCACCTCTGGCCCCTGATGGGTCAGTGCCACACAGTGCGGCAGACATTCCACCTCCGGCCCCTGATGTGTCAGTGCCACACAGTGCTGCTGACAAAACACCACCACCCACATGTGAGGCACATCACACATCAGAGGACGATGATGTGGATGATTGTGCCTTTGTGGTAAGAAGGAAGCGGTAGCATTCATCTCTGCCATATTGCCTATTTCAGCTTGGTTCTGCCCTCAGCATCATGCCCTGGATCAACACCTTCCACTGTCCCCCGAGACACTCTGCGACACTCACCTTGGCCCTCGACATGGACTGCCATATTTGTTTTGGTTACCAATGACACAGCAATCAGACTGCGGACTGAACTCTTCCTCTTCCGATGAACTTGTCAATCCCTAAAGGACTCTGGCTGGCCCTCCACGGGGCAACAATGTCAAGTGGGGTTTGCATGGCCATGTACTGGTCCAGCTTCAACACTACACCGAATGTGATTAAAACATTCTAATTCACACAGATGTGTCATGTCAATGATCAAGCAAGCATGAAAGTATGGATGAATATAGGGGCAGTGATTCCAAAAATAAGGTACTCCCTGGGAACTGATATCAATGCGCATGTTTGACCGTGACCCAGACAGGCAGTGTGATGACTGGGAATGTGTGAACTAGCTGTGGCCTCATTGCTCCTAAACAACAATCTCGCAATTTCCCAACTTAGCCCCACGCCAATGTAGGAAATAGGGCTGTGTGTAAAAAAGTCAAAGTCATGTGGATGCCACAGCTCGGAGCAATGATTTTTTTGAGTGTGCAGCGGTTGGACTCCTGGGATGGTCTGTGCATAAGTGTGAAGGTCATTCCATGCAAGAGAACTGCGAGCAAGGACTTCTGTGTGTGGGGTGTGTATTCGTTGGTCTTTGGTTAGCGCTGTGCGTAGTGTGGGAGTCGTCATCAGCTGCTATGGTGCCTCTAAGGGGGTGCTGGGAGCATGCAATTCCAAGCTCGGAGGTGCAGATGTGCCACCGCCTTCTAGTCCAGACAAAGGAGCTTTCATCCCTAATGTCAGTTTGTCATCTGCTTGCATTCTGGAAATGTGATGTGAATTGGGGGGGGAATGTCACTGCTTCGCCTTCCGGCATGGTTGAACCCTTACCAGCCATGTACGTGCCCTCACGGTCAAATTTGCATGCTCTGATGTAGCAGTGTTGTTTTGCTTCAGTCTGACAGTGATGGGTACAGGTAGCTGTGAGGAGGCGCGTGACTTCTCACCTTGCACCTATTTGCTGACACTGTTCACTACTATTGATGGATGACGTCCGTGTACACATGTGATCTGTACATGGCACATATGTCCAGGGGACACCTTGGTGTGATCTACGCAAGGTATTCCTGCGGCTTTTTGGCTGGTGTGCATCTCCCATGTTGCTGAGGTGTTCACTGTGCCCCCATCCCCCTTATGTCCATGTTGCTCATGTTGTGGGACTTGAGTCACAGGGTGCATCTCTGCATCCGGGTGGTTCATATTTGACCCCAAATGACACCCGCAATTTCATATTTGACCCCCAAATGACAGCCTGTTGTCTTTTTTTGAACACCAATGACAGCCTTCATGTCATGTTTTTGTACACATGTGATATGCTGATGAGTGGGATTACGTACTACATTTGACAGCCTGTGATGGCATTCCGAATACGTGACACCCTGAACAGCCTCTCTGTACAAAGGTGACATACCCACCATCTATTTGCTATTTGTGAGATTGTTAGCACTTAATGTTGCACTTACACCTGTCAGAGTGATGTGCTAATGCAGAGGACTGACATGCACACAGGGAATGTGTGTTGCAATGAATTTATTTGCACATGCTGTTCATGTGGTCATTTCGTACTGTTCCATGATTGCTAAGGTCTGTCACAATGTGATGTGCTCATGCGAAGAAATTGTCAATGATTGTGTTCCTTCTGGCTATTCCTGCTGCAGCTGCAGTGGGGTGTGGTCCACCTGCCTCATCTTCCTCATCATCGTCCGGTGCATCTGGCACTTGGATCCATGGGGCATTGGTGCGTACACATATGTTGTGCAATACACAACATGCAATGATCATCTTGCACACTATTTCTGGGCTGTACAGGAGTCTTCCACCTGTGATGTCCAGGCACCTGAAACGTGACTTTAACATGCCAAATGTGCGCTCAACAATGCCCCTAGTGCGTTTGTGGGCCACATTGTACTGCCTCTGGGCCGGGGTGTTCGGGGCTCGGAGGGGTGTCATCATCCATGGGCAGAGTGCATATCCTTGATCACCTGTGAGAGGTAAGTGAGATTAGTGTAAACTGGTGGTTCTGCATGCTGTGTTGGCAGACTTACAAGTTTTGTGGTGTGTGATTTGTGTGACTTTGGGATTCATGTTTGCCATGTATTGCTTCTGGCGAATGTGCGGGGTCAATGTGTATTACGTAGCCTCACAGCTGCTCCTCCCTCCCCCCGAGCCTATTTACTTGTGTGCGCTGCGCGGTTGCATCACTTGCACTCCTACGGCACACCATTGTCATGCGTGTGTGCGCATGTCCGCAAGCCTGTCAACAACACTGTAATGTTGGCCGTTGACGGTGGGCAGCCACGTGTGTAGGCCTATGGTAAGGATAGGGCAGACACAGATGTGGAGTTCAGGCCTGGTCAAACTCGCGCTGCGATTGAGGCTAGGCCCTTGGTTAATGCTGTGGCAATGAAGGTACACACACAACAGCTGGCATGTATGAGCCAAGACCCCGAGCGGTCTTGCGCTCCTTTATTTATCCATTCGGACGAGCTCGCCCTCCGGGTGCATGCTACATTGCAAGTTTGACGATTAAGGGCCGGGTGGCGCAGACACCACTACAGAGACACACGCCATAGTTACTTTTGTGGCCAGCCCGGAACTGAACCACGCCCAGAGCCCAGGACTGAACCACGCCCAGAGCCCCGGGCCATTTCTTCACACTCCTCACACGCCTACGCGTGCGCCGCCGTTGCCGCGCTGGGATGTCGTGCGCTTTGGAGTACGTCTCCAGATGTCCCACCCAGGGTTTCCAGAGGCCTGCCTGGGACGGGGGTGGCCCCGTGACTGTGAGGGGCTCCAGTGGCGTTACCGAGGACATGCTGTGGGCTGCTGGAGGTGGACTTGTGGAGTAGCCCCAGGGGACGATGACTTGTGCTGCACTGAGTTAGTGGCACCTGAGGCACTGCGTCCGGCAGGGGCCTACCGCCATGTGGCGATGATTTGCGGTGCACTGAGGTAGGCCCACCTGAAGAGCTGAGCGGGTGTGCAGCCTGCGATGATGCTGTGGCCTGGAGGCTGGACGGTGACTTGCAGTGCACTGAGGTAGTGGCACCTGAAGAGCTGAGCGGGTGTGCAGCCTGCGATGATGCTGTGGCCTGGAGGCTGGACGGTGACTTGCGGTGCACTGAATTAGTGGCACCTGATGAGCTGAGCGGGTGTGCAGCCTGCGATGATGCAGTGTGCCTGGAGGGCCGGACTGGAAAGGATTTATCTGTTAGCCTGCTGGACCGCAGTGGAGGTCGGATGGGAGCAGTCAGCACACACAGAACTCCGCAGTGTGGTGACGCAGGGTGCGCTGGGCGCCTGTTGCGCGGAAGCCAGCGATCGGCTGAGGAGGCTGCCAAGCTCGCAGGCCTCGGCCCTGAAGATTGCACCAGCACGTGGTGGGCCCTCTTGGAGACACGCCGGTGGCAGCAGGTGAGCAGTGAGGCCTGGGTGCGCAGGGGCGGGCAATCACTGCTGGGCGCCGGACTGGCCTGGGGACCAGCAAGCTGGGGTGCAGCAGGCGCACAGGCACCACCGGTCATGGCGGCGGCCTCGTGGCAGGGTGAGGAGTGCCGCCCTGGCAGACACGCCCCTGCAGGCGATGACGAGTTGTGCGCAGGGTGGCGTGTGACATAGGCTCCTTGTCACCGGTGTTTATTTGGCCGATGAAGGTGGTCGGCCACGTGTGTGTAGGCCTATGGTCAGGATATGGCGGACACAGAGACACACGCAGTAGTTACTTTGGTGGCCATCCCGGAAGTGAACCGCGCCCAGGGCCCCGGGCTATTTATTCACACTCCTACGCTGGACTGCCATACGCCAGCCCAGCCCACTACGCTTACAGGGGGGGCGACATAGCTACATGTCCAAGGTCTTCCCCACTGCCTAAGGTAACATACTTGCGTCCACTGTCCACAACACTACACACACCAGCTGCATATGTCCACATGGACATGTCGGTGCTCTGCATACTCATGACTGTCCAGCACATCACCACCACACTTGGCATTGTGTACATTGTTATTCATGGGTCACTTGCCTCCTTTGCACATTCTTGGTTCCCTCCTCTCCCCACATACTGCAATTGTATGGCAGAGGGGCTATGCCTTTGTGGGTGGTTTGTCTACATGTCTGGCCCCTGTTACCACAGTTACTTGTGTCGTCATGTCTGGTAGGTGGGCATGTTGGTTGGCATGTTGTATGTGATTTTGTTACGTGTGCATTCCCACAGTTGTGAGTTGTATGATTGTGGAGTTGAGGTGTGTGGTGTGTTCCATTGGTACTTACCAACGAGCAGTCCATTTCCATAGGTGCCATCCTGAAAGCGCTGGTTGATGATGGACTGTCGGAAGATGTAGGAATCATGCATACTGCCTGGGAAGTTTGCGACGACATTGGTGAACAGCCCCCGGTGGTCCACTATTGCCTGCACATTGATGGAATGCGTGTGCTTTCTGTTGCGGTAATTGTGTGCAGTGTCGGCAGGTGGCACAAGTAGGACATGTGTGCAGTCAATTGCCCCCAACACATGCGGGAAGCCAGCTATGGCGTAGAAGCCTTGCTTGGTCCCCAGCTGTTCCTGCACAGTGTGGGGGAAGTGAATGTGCAGGGGTATGAAGCTGATGATGGCATCCAAGACAGGTGTGAGGAACGTTGATAGGGCTGACTGTGAGACTCCTCCGACTCTGGCAGTTGTTGGTTGGAAGGTACCAGAGGCCAACAGGTGCAGCACAGCCAGCAGATTTGTCTGCGGAGGGATGTTGGTTGTCCGCTGTGTTGGTACCGTCAGCCTGTGGGCAATGTGGGTCAGGATGCGGAGGATGGTTGTCCTTTTGAGCCTGTAGTGGGCAATGACTTCCTCTGGCGTTAAGTCTCTGAGGCTGGTGCGTTTTCGGAAGGTCCGCTGTCTTGTTCTGCGCTGCCTCGGTGGTAGTCCGGGGGGGGTGGTCCTGGTGGTGGTGGCGGTGGGTGTTGTGGCCCTCTTGGGTCTCCAAGCTGCATGATTAGTAGCTCCATGGCATCTGTTGGTCTTCAGATGTGGCTCTGGGCTGGGCTCCCTTTCTACTGCAGGTTTTCGTCCTACTTAAGACCAGAAAAAAGCAGGTCTTAAATTCCTGCTGCTAACGCGCCTTATCGCATGTTTTAGGCCCGCATCGCCGATCTTGCTGGTCGTTGTGAATATCGCGAAGTGGTGTTATCGTGAGTTTTTGCACGGGAATGCCTACTCTGCATATGATTAGCGTTAGTTGTCGCTGTCAGCCTTGGCGATGTTTTTAGCGGCAGCTATCGCAGGAAAACTGACGATATGGGCTGTTAGCGCAGGCTTGTGAATAGGGCGATAAATCTATCGCCACTTTCGTGGCGGTAAAGTGCCGCTAAATCGGCGATGAGTCCTTGAGAATATGCCCCCTAGTTTTTCTAAGTGTGGGAGAATCAGATCCGAGGTTTCTGTGTGGTAATCCCAAATGGTACAATCGTCTTCAGCTTGGGCTGCAGTAGCCAAGCCTCATTCCTCATTCTTTTTCTGATAGGGAGCATACATTTCTCCCCTTGCCAGAAAGCATCTTCCTGCCCCTATGACCACTTGGCAACCTCACTGTTCACCCCATCCAGAGGTCCTAGCATACATTTACCATCTACTCTGAGCAGCTGGTAAATATATGAGTTAACCCCAAAGAACTGGTAATTACATGAGGCTTCATGACCGCAAAATCTAGCCCCATACAGTAACTCCCCATTCCATAGTGTTCAACTTGTAATTGCATGGTTCTGGGGCTGTGAATTTACTGTGCACCCAATACCATGCAACATTTAAGAAGGGACTATGTGATTCATAGTTATGTAGAGAAGGAGCATTCTTGGTGGAATTATTAGTCCATATCTTCTTTGAAACTATGGGGCATATTCACAAGGAGCCATCGCCGAATTAACGGCACTTTATCGCAGCCAAAGTCATGATAAATTTACCCCCCCATTCACAAGCCAGTGTTAACAGCCCACAGCACCAGTTTACCCGCGATAGCAGCCGCAAAAACATCGCCACAGAGGACCCCCGCAAATATCGCTAATGAGATGCAGAGTAGGCGTTCCCGTGACAAAAGTCGAGACAACATCACACCTCAACATTCTCAACGACCAGCCACATCGGCGATAAAAACACAAAACAGGCGATAAGGCGCGTTAGCACCAGGAAATTTACACCTGCTCTGACCTGGTGTAAAGTCGGACGGCAGCCAGCACCACAAAAGGGAGCACAGCCCAGGGCCACATCCGAAGGGGAACGGATGCCATGGAGCCACACATCATGCGGCCCGGACACCCAAGAGGGCCACAACACCCACCCACACCACACCCAGGCCCGCAACACCCCCCCCCCCGCCGGGACCAGCCCCAACCCCGGACTAAGAAATTGCACACCAACACCACGAATCCGAAAACAAACATTTTGCCTGATGTCGCACAAGCAGGAATATAAACATACATGCGTGGCCAGAAAATGGAGAATCAGTCATACAGCAATGCAATCACCAACATAAAACACCATACAAACAAAAGCAGAAACAACCCTTAGGATGAGTCCTAGCTGCTCCTCACTGGACAATTCGTAGCACACAGCCTGGAAGACCAAAGCCAAGAGAAGAGGTGTGCCATGCGCCCAACAAAGGAAAGAGAGGGAGAGAGCGAGGGAGAGAGACAGAGTGAGATAGCACAAGCAGCACAAGGCCGCTCGGGCACCTGGCTCCACATGCCAACATGTGTGTGTGCATCGCCATCCGTACACCATGAGCCCAAGGCCGTGTCCCAATCTCTGCGCCAAAGCCACATCACATTCCGAAAACGCAAGTAGTAGTCAGACAAACATCAGGGATGGAAGCACCATTGTCCCAATGCAGAATGCGGGAGGACACCTGCACCTCTGACCTTGGTCCAGAACGGGCCTGGAACACCCTGATAGAGATGCAATGGCAGATGGGGACGACTCCCACACCACACATTCCGCAAATGAACCATCCGACTCAGCCACAGCCCACACACAGAAGCCCCTGCCTGTGGTACCCCCGCATGGGATGCCCTTGACACTCACGGAAACAGCAACCCATTACCCACAACGTTGCACACACATTCGAATCATTGCTCAGAGCCGTGGCATATCCTCCACACAACTGCTGCAGTCCAGAAGAGTGCCTGTTCACGAGACGCACCAACGCAATGGCAGGCCATACCGGGCACATGCACAACCCCCGTCATGTGGAACAGTACCGTGCACGTATGCTGCATTTACTGGGCGCACTGCCACTGGCAGTGCTGCGGATCAGTTACAGGCTCAGCTTCCGCATTGCCCACATCACCTGCGTCCAGCCCTGGTTCCACTGCCGAACATGCACATTAGAGTGTCCCATGGATGTCTGCCTATCCAACACAACTGTTGATGAATTGGACTATGACTTGTGTCTGTGCCCCCTGTTGGATCATGAACAGGAGTGTAACCGAGACAGCCGTGCTTGGGATGCCTTGACATACTGCGTATGTATTGGTAGTTGTGCATGGGAGATTGCACTATTTCTCGTGTGCAGTGACCACATCGAGGCGCTCCCCTATTGGCCTGTGTTGCGGATCGGTGAGACGGCGTGGGCTGAGCACACCTGCCCGGACCACCTAATGGATTGCCTCACCCTGGTGTTCCTTGAACACGACAACGACGTACTATTGGAACACATTGCACATGAAGCTGCACAGGCATTCATGGACGAGTAACAACGTTCCTGCAGCCACATCTGATTGCCAACCACAGCACATGGCCCAACAACTTGTTGCATCATGGGGATTGCTCACATATCCCACCACAACAGAGGACACGTCTGCCTTTGGTCGGGCTCTGGATGCATGTGCGTGGAATAACGCGTGTGTACACACACCTGTGCAAGGTGACGCAGGTCCATGGTCGGAGCAACACAGCGTCGTCTGGCAACGTTGCCAATTCGGACACACTGCTGGGTGAGAGCACACACATGGCAATGTAGCACAACATGTGAACCTGTCGGACCCTCACACCTGATCACTGTCAGCAGAGCAGACAATCGGCGCACCCCGGAGGCAGAGCACCATGCAGACCCCACGTGCAGTGAGTCGTGCCCCCTCACACGGGGCAATGTGCAGACGCCAAACAACACATGACTCATCAAGCAAGGCAAGGTGGGCTGTGAGCGTTGCCATCCTTGATGAATGTTGTCCATTTCAGCCCCAACATTATCTGAACCTCGACATGTACCCATGATGCGTGTAAGTGTCTTAAGCATGTCCCTGCCTGTTGTGGCCGTTGCCTCGTCCGTACTGACACGCACATGCCAATAAAGCCTATGCCACTCCACTGATGTCTAACTGTGAGGTGTGTTGTTTAGATTGTCCACTCGTGTGCCACAATGAGCATCGTCCCAACACAGGGAGGAACTGACTGACGCATGTGCAATGGGGGTGTGTCCCTTTGGCAAGCTCCACCTCTGTGAGCCAGACATTGTTTTTGGATAGGTGCTGGACGACATGTGCACTTACATGACTCCAGCTATGTGTGTATGGTGTCCAACCTCTGACCATGTGGAGCAATGTCATACATCACAACAGAATGTGTCCACACAGATGTGTGTAAGTCGGTATGCGACGTGAAGTTCTTTTGTCACACGTGGTGTGGGACACCACTCCTGGCCTGTCACCGTTTTGGTCACTCCTACACACGGCCCTATTCAACACATGGACGTGTGCCTACGTTGGGGTGTTGTGAGATTGCTGTTGATGTGCAATGGGGACACAGCTAGTACTCACCTTCACAGTCATCCAATTGGCCATGTGTCTCAGGGATAGACATGCGCATAAATGTCAGTTACCAGGGTGTACCTTCATGTGCAATCATCGTCCCCACATCCAGCCATACTTCCATACGTGAGTGAACATGGTGATGACACATCTGTGTGATTCAGAATGTTTTATTCACATTCAGGTGATTGACGGAGCAGGAGCTGTACCTGGCCATCCAAGCCCACATCACATGGAAGCCCAGTGGTGGGCCAACCAGAGTCCTTTGGGGATTGCATAGTGATTGGGAAGAGGGAGAGTGCAGTCCGCAGCAGGATTGCTGTGTGAATGGCCAGCGGTGAAGAAATGGCAGTCCGTGTCGGGGTCCGGAGGTCAGTAGGAGGTATTTCCCAGGGCATGATGCATAGGTCATGACCAGGCAGGGACAGGCCATATGGCGGTGATGGATGCTACTGCCTCCTTCCTCACACAGTAGTTCCCATCCCCTTCTCACTCCCCTGATACGGGTTCTGTGTCCGGTGTGTCCGGTGTGTGTATCGGGGTGATGGCTGCATCGCTGTGTGCCCCTGACACATCAGACTGCGTAGGTGATGGGGCAGCATCACGGTGTGCCACGGACACATCAGGGGTCGGAGCTGTGTGTGTCGATGTTCCCGCTGCAGTCATCTGGGAATGGCTCAGTGGCAGCAATGGCAAGATGGAGTACTGCAGGGCATTGCTGTTCCCAGCCACTACTCGCTGGTGTCCAGCCGTGGCAGACATACTTCCAGCCTGCATCTGCTCCATGGTCTCCATTGCCCTCCGCATCTGTGCCAACTCTGTGCTGTCATGGCTGGTGCCTGTCTGACCAGACAGTTCTTGTATTAGACTCATGGCACCAGCGAGGTTAGCCAAGGTCTGTGGCGGAGCATGGTGCGTACAGGGGGTGTCCGATAGGGACTGTACGTGGTCCCTGATGGGACTCAGACACCCACGTATGGCATCGAGTTTGGCTGCCACGAGCTCGAAACCCACCCGCAGCTGATGAGCCAACTCCACCTGGCAACCCAACACACGCCGTTGGAATTCCATGTATTGGTCGGGGGTCCTGGGAGACAGCCGTGGTGGTGTGTGTTTCCTGCTGTGTGGTCTGTGCAGGTGGTGGGGTCACCTCGAGACAGCTGGCCTGGCCTGCTCCTGGGGGTGGGGTGCAGAGGCTGTCCAGCATCCGTTGGAGGGTGTCTTGACATATGTGCAGGTTGTCCTCTTCATCATCAATGGTGGGATGTGTGGTGTGCTCTGCAGGGGTGTTGTTTGTCCCTCTGCAATGTAAAGGGAGATGCAGGTTAACAGAGTTTCACATGTATGGTGATGATTTGCAGATGTTTACATTCAGACTACATGCCAATGTACATTGTGACTGTTTGGGGGAGCTGGCTATTTGATGGCAGTCGGTGTGTTTTTCGACTACATGACGGATGTGTGGTAGTACCCGTACATTATCATCACACAGTGTCAGGCAATGCCAGATGTGAGTGGACAGTTACTACGCATGAGCGGAACCTGTTGTGAGCTCTGTCCTGTGGTGCTGGTGTTGCACTTTGTACCACATTGCCGTCATTGCTGATGTTCTGTGATTGCTATGTGTGTGTGCTGCATTGTGGGGGAGTTGCCCCTGCAGCTCTGATTTTGTGTAGCCATCTCCCTTTGAGGCGGGGTGCCTTTGAAATGTGTGCTTTTCGGGGCCTGATTTGCTTTTGACTTGGGTCATGTGTGCTCGCAGACTGTTTTTGTGGTCTGGTGCATTGTTCGTCTGCTGCGTGTATTGTAAGGCATGGGTTGTGGGTGCACGTGGACACGTCGGAGTGTGACCTGCTCCTTTACGGATGTGATCCGCACTTGGCTACCTCCATGTAGCTTCGTGGGCCATGTCATTTTTGTGGGGCAGCTGCCATGCTATTGGACATGCAGTGTTACTTGCATAGTCAGTGTGGGTCACAGAGCCGCTGCTTTGCTGGATTCAGCACATTTGCACGGGTCGGTAGTGATATTGGTGATGGGGGGGCCCTCTGTGCACATTGTGGATGGGGGCCTACTTGGCGTTTCTATGTGTGCTGCAGTGTGCCAAGGCAATCAGGGACATGTTCCAAGGTCATTGTGGGTGTGCTGTGTGCTACGCGTAATTGTGCATGTGTGCCATTGTGCCCTTCTCCCCCGTCCCCCCCGTCCCTAGTCATTACTCACCCTGTTGCTGTTGGGTCAGGTCGTATCGTGCTGTGTCCAGGCCCCCCAATCCTGCCACCGTCTCCTCACTGCTGACTGTGGCCACCATTTGCTCCAGCTCATCCAGCTCCTCCTGTGTCGCAGGACTCCCACCTCCAGTCGCCGTTGCTGCCTGCCTGTTGGCGGCGAGCTTATGTTTGGTCTGACTTTTCAGATCATGCCAGCGCCTCTTGACCTCCTCCAGTGACCTCCTGGACACTCCGACTGCATTGACGTTGGTGACGATGGTCTGCCATATTTCGGTTTGGGTTGCCAGTGCCGCAGTGGAGGTGCCGGACAGTTGTTGATGGTGTTCGGTCACCACCGTGACGATGATCTGGTCTTCCTGCGGACTGTACCCGGTCTTCCTCTTCCTCTTGTCCTTGCCCTTTAATGAACGCGGGGTTCCTGGATGGTCCTCCGTAGGGCTTGTGGTGTTCGGCTTGTCCTCTGCACTCGGTCCGGGTGCATCCATGTTGCTACGCAGTTTGAATTGTTTTTGGGCTTTTTTTTTTCTTTCTTTTATTGTGCTTTTTCCCGCCGGACGCGTGGGATTTACAGGCCTGTGGCTGGTGTTCGCTGATTTCTGTACCGCAATTGGCCTCATCGCATGATTTCTCGCGTTCGCGTTTCGCATTTTTTCAGCGTGGTGTTGATTTTTACGCTGACATTTGACACGTTATCTGGTGACTATCGCATGGTACCGCCATGTTGTGAATTCCACGTTGACACGGGGTTATTTTCCCGTGATAGGCTGCGATATTGAAAGTTGCGTTACGCTACTCTTGCGGTAGTTATCACACGTTCTTGTGAATATACCCCTATGTGTATTTACAAGTAGATTGCATTGTTGGGTGCACTCTGTTGCTTAATATGTTTTTCAAACAAATGTTCATAATAAACTCACAGTAGTGCACACTTTTTGACAAATCTCATATTATATTCGGTGATTCTACCCCCAAGTAAAGCTGCATATAACTTATGCTCAACCATAGCTACCAACTGACATTTTTTCCATGCGACAAGAAAATCAATAATGAGGAGTTGTCACAAATCCGTGTGGGCTGTAAAGAAAACACCGGTGGGAGGTAGAAGAAAGCCTGTGGCCTAACAGAAAACATGGCCACGTTTACAGGTTTATTTCTGTCTTGTGAAATGCATTTCTTCGGATTTTACAGAGAGAAAAGCAGTCTGCTGGTGGGAAGAAGAAGATATTGCGTTGTGTCTTCCGTACCACAAACAAAGTCAGCATTTCTTTTTCCTGCTTGGTGTGCTGTTTGTGGAAGGTGCAGGTCAGGCAGGGTAAAACCGAAGCAGGGAAGGGCAAAGTAGGCACCGTGTGATATTTCACCCTTCCCCACTATTATTAGACCTGAGTCTTGCAGGACATGAAGATGCTTTACTATAAGGGTGTTCATCACAGGTCTATTTGAGTCCAATCCATGGTAGAGTTTAAGGAAAGGCACCAACTATGTAAAGTATTGTATGTAAATGAATTGATTGTACATTTATCTTATGTAGTTATCCTGGAAATCTGGCATTAAGACAGGGCTCCTGAACCCACATGGAGATCACTGTTTTACAGGAATATCTGTAATATTGCTGTAACCGCTCAGATGATGCCTGCTTTTCGTTTCCTTCGAAAGCAAAACGTAAAATAATTTTTGCAGGAATTAGACTGAGTCATCACAGTGCATTACCACCATTTTTGTACAACTACCTAAAAGTTGGTCCTTATTTTATACTTATGGCTAGTAGTATTGTCAGCATCTTTATTAACCAATAAAGAAGATCAACAAAAGTTTCACAAGAGTACATTATGGTGTTTTTAGCTATGCCACCTTTCACTGATCACCGCGATATTCCGACTCACCACAGTGGGTTGGTTAACCATCTCAGTGCAGGTCATTACAGACACTTTCTCCTGCCCTGAAATGTTCAGATGCAAATCATTGATTTCTGGTGTGCTAGTCTAATAACTTCAGTTGAAGTAGAACTAGACTACAAAACCCAGAATGCTTTGGGCCAGCAAACATAAGTTTAGGACTGGAAACTGTGTTAGTGTTGACCTGGAGGAAATGGTTACCCTGCACGCAGATTTTCTCCCATCGAAAACCTTTACTAATTTACCATTACCACATCCACCACTGGCTGCAAATACATTATTCACAATTTTAATTAAGAAGAAGAGATGGAGTTTTTTAAATTGTATATGAACATTTTAAGTGAAAATAGAAACCAAGGTAAATGCCGCACTATGCAAACCATGTCAAAATTACCCTTCACAAATCGATTTGTTATTCAGGAGAAAAGATAAAAAGCAGGAAATGAACAAAGAAAATATGCAGTTGTTCCACAAAAAAACGTGAAAGATAGGACGATTAATATAGGGAATTTGACGGTTATACAGTGTTTGGTTTGTGCTGGCGTTGTTGGTGGTGACCACTGGCACCCTGACTTTTTTTTATTCATTATACTTTAACCCAGGGCAAGAGTGAAAAGGGCAGGAAGCGAAAGAAGGAGGAAAAAAGGGATATGAAAACAGTGACTAAGAGAGAGTGCAAGTGCGAGACAAAGAGACAGGGACTTGATTGTGGAGGAAGAATGAGGCATGAGTTCGAATCAAGACTAGGCAGCCTTGGCATCCGGGAACACTGTCAGTCAACTGTACCGCAGCAGGAGCTAATGAAAATCTGTTCCTCTGCACTTATTTAGTCACAAATTAAGTGGTACAGTCAAGTGTACTAACACAAAAGTTTCCAATCTTCTCCTTCTCAGTCATAAGGATATATTTTTCCAACTGACAATCTGCCTGGATATATCTTATATGTATCTGAGCAAATCAACCGTTCTGCTGTACCTTACTATATCTTGCTTGTAAATATATAACATTACAAGATGCATTACTTGGATTCCTGTCAGGTTAGTCCTTTAGTGTGGAGTCTGCACTGGAAGTGAAGAGAAAATACATTTGACAAACAGTATACACATGGTTACGCAGGCCTCATTCAAGAGCTGTTGGCAAATACACATGGGCACAGAACTAGAACTAGAGAATACCATAGGTAGACAGAATTTCACACTGTCCACTATTTCTGGTGCTAATCCCTGGAAACAACTCTCCTCCTCAGTAGAAGGCAGGGAGCACATATAGCAATCGACGCTCTTTTGCCCTGATACACCATCTAGCAATAGCATTGGTTCATAGGGCAGGACTCTCTCAGGGTGGCTGAACCAGATTTCTCTATAAATGACAGCCGCAACCGGTGTGGCAGTGGGGCCTGTAAGGGGGATGGGGGGGGGGGGGGGGGATATCGACAGACGACGACGAGGGAAAATGTATTATTTATTCAATTTTCCCTCATCGTCGTCTGTCGAAATCCCCCCCACCCGGCCCTACCGCCCCACAGCTCTTACCTGCACAGGCCACGACTGATAAATAAGGTTACAGTCTCAGAATGCTCTATGTTCTGTTTACTTGCCAAAATGCAATCAGATTATTTCAGCAGCGGCACCCCCATGTGTAAATGTCATTCCCCCTAACAGACTGGTTTATGTGCTTGACCGTTTCCCATGAAACTCTAATAGTCCCTCCCTCAACATCTATGCCTTCCCTTTGATTCTCTCTTTGAGGTTGTGTGTTGTGCCTGGCAGTCACAGACACAATAAAGCAGACATTAGGGGCCAGATTCACAAAGATGTTGCTGTGACTCACGTTTTCAGAACCCTGGCTTGTTCCTAAATTCCAATATTAAGTCTCGAAATAACCACACACCTTTCGTCTATGTCTGTGCTTACTTTGCTGCTAGATAACTAGTATGTCTTAGCAGAGAGTCTGCAGTGGAAATATACAAAAACCTGGAATAGTTTCATCCGCCTCTGCTATAGGATCTTTAAAATAGGATGGGAGAGATAGCTTGCGTCGTATTCAAAGGCATCTAAACAAAAGGGATCCAAATAAGTTGGGATAATTCAAACTATTATAGAGAGCAACTATAAAATTATTAAGAATATATATCAAAAATGTAAGACTACTTCTTGGCTCAACCTGGCTCAAAATCCAGGCTCGATACATAGAATTTGGATAAAGAGCTTGAGTGCCTTTCAAGAACCGTGACAATCTAGGGCCTTATTTAGACACTTGCGGATTGGACACTCCGTCAAAACATGGCGGTTATCCTGCCCACCGTATTACAAGTGCCATAGCCTATAATGCACTTGAGATAAGGTGGCCTGGATATCTGCCACGTTTGTGGCGGAAGTTCCCGACGCCAAACTACATAAGGCCCATAGTTTGGAACTTCAAGGTTTTTGGCGCTGTTTTTTTTCCAAAAACTGTTGCTGTTTGCTGTGGAACGATAACATTATATTTTTTCTGCATTCTTGAAGTGCTACACTGCGTTTTGACATATCTAGGGGTAAGAGAGAAACAGGGAGGTTCGGGTGAATGTGAGGTGTACAAATGAAAAGAAGGGAAACTAAGTATTGTGATAGCGTTTAGATGCATTTCAAAATGTGACTTTCATTGCAAAATCTTTAACAAAAATAAAATTTCAGGGACAGCAGAGAGGCAACATATTTTAAAATGCACTCTAAACTTAAAACACTATATATTCCAAATGCAGTACATTTTTATAATGTTCAATTGGAGTTCTGAACCTCTCGAGCGCGAATCTTGTGAAAGTAAGATTTGGCAGATAGCATACTTTGGTGCAGATCGGCTAATTTTTAATGCAACACAGCACAGAAACCAACTTTTCTGTGCTGTGTTGTGCAAGTGGGAAAACACAATGCAGAGCCATATCTAGTAAGATAGACCTGTTGCACCTGTCAACGACTGCAATGGGGCTTTAAGAGGCTGCCTTGCATGATGCACCGCATCTCAGATATCAGTGTGCACTCTCTAGCAGCATGTCTAGACAAACAGACTGATGCCACGCAAGAACGGGTTTTGGGAACTGCAGCACACATGCAAAGCATGGGCTTTTTTGAGAAATGAAAACATTTCTGCTTGTTAGCACCTGCTTCACAGGGGTGTTAGTTTTTAACACAAAACCTAGTCTGGCTATCCTAGTAGAGGATAGTAGAGGAAGTGTAAGAAACTAGGGGTGTTTGTACTGCAACACCAAAGTAATGCCGGATTGACTCAAAGCGAAGTAAAGCAGCGCAAATCACCTTTTGCACTGAAAAGGGTTGCATTAACAAAAGTGAATACCAGAGTATTGCTCTGTGTTACTTTGCTTCACTTTGCAATGGCACAAACTGTTGGTGAATCTGGGCCTGTATCTAATCCGTGAACAGGCTTATGTACCGTCATTGGTAGATTTGCATGCATATAATTGTACTATTAATGCTAATACTATCATAAAACACTTTGAAGGGGAAAATGATCCTTTCTTATGCTGGGTAAATAAAGGCAAATCTCCGTTAAGCCCAAAATATAGGTTTAGACTATATTCTAATCTCCTTTTAAATCTTGTTACATGACAACTAATGTTTCAAAGAGAGTATCATTATTCAAAACCCCCAATTAATTTTAAACCACACAGCGCTGTTTATACTTAAAAGGAAGCATTAATGACAGTTTGTAATATTTTCTTGTACAGGTTGTGTATTGTTTTAATTCTATTCATCGTTGTAGCATTTTTTAAAGTGTGACCTTTCATGAAAGATGGCTAAGCTCACCTCTGCAGAGCAAAAGCTTTTCTAAAGGTGTCTGAGTGCTGGCTTGTCTGTTATAGTGATAACTAGATTCAGACTAAGGCTTCATTATTATATGTGGGGAGTAGTATGACACCAGGGGCGTATAACAGATGGTGCCCCGGGGGCACAACGCACGTTTGCGCCCGCTTCGCGCGCCCCCGGGGCACTTTGGTATTATAGAAGGGGACGCAGACGCTTGTGCGTTCTCTTCTATAATACCGATAGCGCTGGCGCACTTAAAGCGCCAGCGCTATCAACAGAGGGTGTCTCCTCATTTGCATAGGGGCGTGCACTATGCAAATGAGGGAATTCCTTTGACTCTGTGCCCCCGCCATATTACAGACGTGGGCGCAGAGTCAAAGAAGCCCTCAGGAGGCGCACGTACAGTGCGCCTTTTAAAAGGTGGCGCACTGTCAGTGCACCTCCTAACAGCAGCCCTCTGCAGGGGGTAAAGTGGGTTCCATGGAAGCCCCAGACACCCCCTTGCAGGCAGGCTGCTCTGTGTTTTCACATGAATGCGCTGCGGCTACTCTGGGGGCAGCGCATACACCATAATGAGGCGCATTATCACTGTTTGCGCCCGGCGCACCTTTTTGAAAGGTGTGCCGGGCGCAAACAGGGATAATGTGTAATACGGCCCCAGGTCAGACCCATTGCTTTATCTTGCACATTCCCACCTGCTGAAAGCAGGTGGAAATTGCACAGGATAAATGCTCCAGGATCAGAGAACCACATACGAAAATGGGTTCCTAAAATTCCAGTACCAGCATGTTTTCCCTGAATTTTTGCCAGGTGTTTTGTGATGGCTGCTAACTGTGGAGGAGATAGAATACAACATCGCTAATACAGGTCCCAGTATCCCCTCTTTGATTAGTGGCCATCTGGTAATGACTGTGAAACAGGTTAGGATATAGAACAGGGAAGGTAATGAGTAACAACTGACTACTATCACTTCCTTTATATGTTCAATGTAACTCTCACCAAGGCAACACCCTTTTTGATAAAAATGTAATAACTACCAGAAAAATAACATTATTACAGCACAGCCAATTACAAGCTGCCTTAGGAGTCAGGCAGAATTGGCAAAACTTGTATTAGAACTGTCATCATTGTCGTGGTTTCCCCTGACGTTTTTGCCTTTGCTGACTTTGTTTTTGCTGGCCTTAGGAAGCTGAGCACTTTACCACTGCTAACGAGTGCAAAAGTGCATGTGCTCTTTACTTTAAACATGGTAACATTGGTTTTTATCAACAATTGGCCTATTTGATTTAATTATAAGTCCCTAGTAAAGTGCACTACATGTGCCCAGGGCCAGTAAATCAAATGCTACTAGTGGGCCTGCAGCACTGATTGTGCCACCCACTTAAGTAGCCCTTTAAATCCGTCTCAGGCCTGCCACTGCAGATCTTGTGTGTGCAGCTTTAAACTGCAATTTTAACCTTAAAAGTTAACCTACATGCCACGCCCAAACCTTTGATTTTTATTACATCTAGGTCAATCCCTAAGGTAGGCCCTGGGTAGGGCTCGTACTTTTAAGTTTTGCGTGTCCTGGTAGTGAAATACTCTTAAATTCGTTTTTCACTACTGCACAGCCTATTTCTCCCATAGGATAACATGGAGATTGCCTTGTTACATTTTATAAGTGTAATTTCCACTTGGGAAGAGATGGGGAACCCATATTTGGGGTCTCTGGACTCACAATTTAAAAACCCTACTGATGGTGAAGTTGGTTTTTAAATTGCAGTTCTGAAAATGCTACTTTTAGAAAGTTGGCATTTTCTTACTTAAACCATTTGGTGCCTTCTACTTGTCTCTGGAATACATGTCTGGGGTTGGTGGCAGCTGGCTCCCTGTATTTCCTCTTGACAGCCACACACAAAGGAAGGGTAGGTGTGACTGAGTAGCCATCTGCATGTTGATGGGTCAACCTGAGCAGGATGGGAGGGAGGAGCCGACACTTTACAACTAAAAGGGCTGTGTCCTGTCCCCACACAAAGGATCGTCCTGGAGTGAGTCTTGAGCCAGGGCAGGAAAGGCAGGGTTTTGGAGGCAAGATGGCACCTCTGTGAGAGACCGCTGCTGGTCGCTCTCCCGTTCCCCCTCTGCTCGAGGCTATTGTCGGGGAGCATAGTGAAGTAAAGTGACAGCGCCTCCTCTAATGGAACTGGCTGGGGCATGCTGATTCCTCACCTTGCATTCGAGACCGGCTCCATTGTCTGTGCTGTTACCGGAGCATGGGCGATTCTGACAGCACTGGGAACCTCACTGGCAAGGCTGTCTCTTCGAACTGCTGCTGGTTTCCTGGCTGTGCGCGCTGGTCGGCTCGGGCGGCTCTCGGCTTCGAAGTGCACCAAATTGGAAATCCCACCTAAGACGGGCTGCTCAGCCCGAGATTGGAGCGTGAAAGCAGGGAAGCCTGGGCTGGCGGTAACAACCACTGGAACACTCCTCCCCAATGCACTAAAGGGACAAAAATGGCTCCTACTGGAGGAAATAAAACTGCCCAGAAAGGAAAGAAGGATTTAGAGGCCAACGTAAGTAAAACATTGGAAATGTGGACATAGAAGTGCTGGGGCAAAAAACAGATTCACCTCAACAACAGTCGATCACGGAATCTTTTACCCCTATGACGGGAACACCTGGTGGAATGCAGCTGACCCTTACCAAGGAGGCAGGAAGAGACGGGGTGACCATCAAACTGCAAATCAAGGTGAGGAAATCATTTCTGATGACTTTGTCAGTCTTGTGGGGGGTGGCCCTGGGTCAGACCAAGTGAGATACGAACTGCCCGAGGAGTCTCTCCCGGAGGCCTTAGCCCATGACGACTTACAGGTTGGGCAGGAGCAGGGAGCCATATACACAGAGGCAGGGGGTCGGGCCATAGACCACAAAAAAAACACTCCGGAGGCACACCCTGTAATGAGGCAAACCTCGAAACAAAGGCTCTAATAGAGGGGGCTGTAGGTCTCAGGACTCTAGAGGATTCCCTGGATCTAGGAGATAATTATTTTTCCTTGACCGATGGCTCTGACATGAGTGCTGCAGGATCTGAAAAGGAGAGCGCATCGCTGTCCTCCAGCTCTGACCCCCAGCAGTCAGTATGATGGTCCTGACACGGTGGTCCATAGGAAGAAGAGCCTCAGGCAAAGCAAAGAAGGAACTTCCCAGGGCCAGGTCAAGGATGGCTTGAAGAAACAAGCAAGGGCGGCTCTAAAATGGGATTATTCATCCACGCAAAAATCACATGGGGAGCCTAATATGGAGGATAAAAAGGGTCAAAGTGATCCAAAACCAGAGGAACCAACCCTGAAATTTATATATGACTCGATCAAACAGCTTCGGGAGGAAACGTGACTAGATGGCAAAAACACCCACCTGGCCACAAAAAAGCTTCAAGGGGTTTCTCAGAAAGATGGCAAAAGCTTGTACTGAAATTGGTGAGAGAATAACTGTAGTAGAAGAACGCACAGCAGGCCTGGAGAATGAGGTGGCAAGAGACCAAAGCCAGGCGGAGGCCCAAGGAGCACAAATAGTGGACATGCAGTGGAAATTCGAAGACTATGAAAAACGTCTAAGACGCAATAATCTGAGGCTCTTCGGCATAGAGGAAGGCTTAGAGGGTGGTGACATCAGAGCTTATGTTTGAAAGCTATTGAAAGGGGCTTTTCTGAAGATCCAGCAGTGGAATTGGGAAACAGAGATCCAGCAGGTTCATCGTCACCCTTTTATGCTTACAAATCCCAGACAGATCCAACCAGGGGGCACGCAACAGCCAAGAGCCATCATAGTCTACTTCAGGAACTTTTTACTGTATGATGCTCTGTTTCATAAAGCTCGTCCTGACTCCAAGCAGTCCTTTGAGGGATAATCTTTCTTCTCTCGGCCTGATATCTGCCACGTAACAGTAGAAAGACGATGGTGCCTAAGGCAACTGATTTAGCCATGTCAAGCTCAAGGAGCAGAGGCGTACATACTAAATCCAGTCCGCCTGAAAATAATTTATAATAATAAAGTGAGAGTTTTCACATCAGAAATAAAGGCGAAGGAATACTTGGATGAGATACGGAAATAGCGATGGACAAAGAATAATGTACTGAATCTGCTTCATGATGACGATAGGGAAACAGATTGGGGGTGGCAAAGTAGTACATAGCTAGATGCTCCTCGACATATGGATTAGTTAACATAAGTACGGACATTGAGCGGTGGGGGGACAAAGGCTCCATCACCCAGACCTCACTTGGTCTGTTTGTCTCACTGTTTGGGTGGGGGAGGGATGGGGGAATGGGGGTGATAGGGAGGGAGGTGGGTTGTTGGGGGGAGAGTGGGGGATGGGGTGGGAACAGAGGGAGGAAATGGGGCACAACAAAAACTAAGAGATTCCGTGATAGAGGAGTTGTCAAATGTTGGGAGAGGAAGAACAGAGCATACAGTAAAGTGAGAAGGTATGGCCGGAATGCAGAAACTAGCCTATTATAATTAACCTACGGATAGAATCTGTAAATATTTGTTTCCTAAATGACCCTGGCAAGCGACGTAGGATTGCAGAGGATTTAAAGATGCTGCGCTCCGACATTGTTTGCCTTCAGGAAACACACATTATGGGTACAGACAAAAGAAAATTAGAGCAACTGGGGTATAACCTCATAGCCCACACCACACAGGGTACTAGAACAAGGAGGGTGGCCATTTTAATCCGGAAGAAGGAGGTTGCATGCAAAAAACAAGTGACCGACAAATATGGGCGCTGAGCTATCACAGAGTTACATATTGCCACATTTTCCTTTACCCTGTGTTCAGTATATGAGCTGACGGGGGATGACCCAGAGTTATTCGATTTCCTGAATTTAGAACTAGCAGGTTGGGAACTAGCAGGTTGGGCATCCCCGATTATTATGGGGACCTAAATATTAACAGGATCCGTGTGTCATGGAGAAATTTAGGATCATAATGAGGGCGCAAGCCTAGGGTTCATAAGGCTCTCACTCATTTGATTGAGGGTAACAGGCTTTTAGATGCATGGCCGCAACTAAAGTTGACATACCCCAACTCAGGAAGCACCTATTTTTTGGCCCCACATGAGACAATTGCCCGATTGGATTATTTTTTGCTGTCTCAAGGTATAATGAGGAATTGTTGTATTGATAAATATTGATAAATATCCCCGTGTAATGTCAGATCACAATCCCCTTGTACTAGGAATAACACATATGGGAGGAGAAAGTACACAAGAGAATTGGACTTTCGAAAGGGGTTTGCTGCTGGACGAGGGGTATATTACCCATATGAAGGAATGGATAGAGGACTTTTTGGGAAGGAATAGAGGCAGTACCCGAACTGGTATGGTTTGGGATGTCTTCAAGGCAGACATTAGCGGGTAGACACTGAGCTTTAGTCGGTACCGAATTACAAAGCATCTCTTTGAAGTCTCCCTACTTCAAAGACCCAGCTGGGTATAAGTTCTGGGCCTCTGACACCACCAAATCAGAACACTTCTGGAACTGAGGACATTCTACCAGGAAGAAGGACTGCTGTGCTGCCAGGAGGGACTGCCACTTTGCTGAACTGCTTTGCTGTGTTGGCCTCTGCTCCTTTTCTGTGTGTAAGAAGTACTGGACCTGCATCTCTACATCTCAGAACCCAAGTACTCTCCATGGGCTTGTTGGCTTGCCTCCTGTTTCTGAAGTCTCAGAATATCTGTCAGGGCCTATCCGGGACTATGTGGGGAACACAGTCAGGGACTTGGGTAAGGACTGGGAACAGGGTAGATAACAAACACAGAGGAGTACAGCGCTGCCCCGGATCACACAGGAAGACAGAGGAGAAAAGGGATCCAAAGGGGAAGCCTGTAGAGGTGAACAAGAAGGGTGAGACTCAGAAAAGAAGGGCACTCATGAGACGGCTCAGCATTCAGAATCACTAAACCCAGGACGGATGTGCAATACAATTAAACATAAAACAACATTAACAATAAAGGGGATGTGTGGGGTAAAGCACTCAGGAGCTCCACACGGTAAGACTGAAGCTCAGTAAGTTCCTTACCCACAATTGCTGTTACAGACACCAACTGGAAATACCCACATATAGGATATGTATACAAAGGCAGGGTCTGTGGAGCTTATACCTATGGTGATGTTATAACAGTAACTCAAAGACAGTACTCACAGTGAACAAGAAACACCACCTAGGTAGTCAGCTGTGCCCACGGATCCTGGCGATCAAACAGGAACACGCAAGGCAGTAACAGCAAAGGGGTAGAACTAAATACAAGCACAATAGACAAGGAGCTAGCAAGGAGGAGTGCTTAACAGAAAAGGAAGGAAATCACAGGGCACACTTGGCAGAAATCAGGTAACAAACATACAAGGTAACAGAAGTAAGACAGCAGAATAGAAAGATAGCAAACTAGAACTGGAACCAAGGAGATGGGATGAAAGGCAGGGACTGGAAAAGGATATACAGAAAGGGAGGCTACAAGGGTGTACTAGAATAGTGCAGGGTTAGGAAACCAGAAAACAAAGTAGCATAGGATGCAGAGCTGGGGCAGGAATTGAGCAAAGGCTCAGGGGTCAAAGTAGCACTACAGGTCAGGAACAAGGAAACGTAAAGGCTCAGGAATCAAGGAAGCACTGCAAGCAGTGCTGATTCAGGAAACAGGAAAATGGCTACAGCTCAGGAAACAAGGAGTCAAGAGCGAACTACAAGCAGTGCAAGTCAGGCACAAGAAAAATAGCTATCGCTCAGGAACTTAGGAAACCAGGTAGCACTGCAGGCAGTGCTAAATCAGGTACAAGGAAAATAGCAGCAGGTCTGGAAAAAGGCAGGACTAAAGCTCAGGAAATACTGGAAACAATAGCAAAGGCTCAGGAAGCACTGGAAACAAGCATTGGTCTCACCGGTAAACAGCTTACAATGACCAACACTGGGCTGAAGGGAGCTGGGGCTTAAAAGAGCTCACAGTAATCATATGCAGCTGGTGAGCAGGCTAGCAGCAGCCAGCCACAGGTGATCTGAATTCCTCCACCCATCCTTGGCCTGCAGGGGTGGAGACTAAGCAGTGAGCAGGGAATCCTGGGTGATGGAGTTTTCAGGCATGAGTAGGCTGGCTTCACAAAACCCGGCACGGACTGGGAATGGATGTTAGTTCCCAATAAATGTCCAAATGGCTGGAAGTCAGGCTTTGCATGCAGGGGAGGGTCTGGAAGTATATTAGAGGACTGGAAAGTCCCCCAGTTCAGCCCCTGGTGGTGGACACGGGAAAGCAGGGAGCAAGTCGTGACAGTACACCCTCCAAAGACCCTCTCCCTGAATCTGGAACCGGATACAAGGCCATGGCTCCTAAGAAGTAAGTCCATTTCCCTCATAGATGCGGTGCAAGATGCCAGCGGACTGCAGAAAAATGGTGACGTTCTGGAAGGTTTAGTCTCTGATGCTGGTGATTCAGTCTCTGGATGTATAGGTACTGAGAACTCTGGAGGCTGGCAAACTGGAAACCCAGGGTCTAAAAGTTGGAAAAATAGAGGTTCAATTGCTGAAGGCAGGGAGTCCGGCGGCTCTGGTGCTGTAGGCAGGGAGCCCGGCGGCTCTGGTGCTGTAGGCAGGGAGCCCGGCGGCTCTGGTGCTGTAGGCAGGGAGCCCGGCGGCTCTGGTGCTGTAGGCAGGGAGCCCGGCGGCTCTGGTGCTGAAGGCAGGGAGCCCGGCGGCTCTGGTGCTGTAGGCAGGGAGCCCGGCGGCTCTGGTGCTGTGGGCAGGGAGCCCGGCGGCTCTGGTGCTGTGGGCAGGGAGCCCGGCGGCTCTGGTGCTGTGGGCAGGGAGCCCGGCGGCTCTGGTGCTGTGGGCAGGGAGCCCGGCGGCTCTGGTGCTGTGGGCAGGGAGCCCGGCGGCTCTGGTGCTGTGGGCAGGGAGCCCGGCGGCTCTGGTGCTGTGGGCAGGGAGCCCGGCGGCTCTGGTGCTGTGGGCAGGGAGCCCGGCGGCTCTGGTGCTGTGGGCAGGGAGCCCGGCGGCTCTGGTGCTGTGGGCAGGGAGCCCGGCGGCTCTGGTGCTGTGGGCAGGGAGCCCGGCGGCTCTGGTGCTGTGGGCAGGGAGCCCGGCGGCTCTGGTGCTGTGGGCAGGGAGCCCGGCGGCTCTGGTGCTGTGGGCAGGGAGCCCGGCGGCTCTGGTGCTGTGGGCAGGGAGCCCGGCGGCTCTGGTGCTGTGGGCAGGGAGCCCGGCGGCTCTGGTGCTGTGGGCAGGGAGCCCGGCGGCTCTGGTGCTGTGGGCAGGGAGCCCGGCGGCTCTGGTGCTGTGGGCAGGGAGCCCGGCGGCTCTGGTGCTGTGGGCAGGGAGCCCGGCGGCTCTGGTGCTGAAGGCAGGGAGCCCGGCGGCTCTGGTGCTGAAGGCAGGGAGCCCGGCGGCTCTGGTGCTGAAGGCAGGGAGCCCGGCGGCTCTGGTGCTGAAGGCAGGGAGCCCGGCGGCTCTGGTGCTGAAGGCAGGGAGCCCGGCGGCTCTGGTGCTGAAGGCAGGGAGCCCGGCGGCTCTGGTGCTGAAGGCAGGGAGCCCGGCGGCTCTGGTGCTGAAGGCAGGGAGCCCGGCGGCTCTGGTGCTGAAGGCAGGGAGCCCGGCGGCTCTGGTGCTGAAGGCAGGGAGCCCGGCGGCTCTGGTCCTGGAGGCAGGGAGCCTGGAAGCTCTGGTCCTGGAGGCAGGGAGCCTGGGAGCTCTGGTCCTGGAGGAAGGGAGCCTGGGAGCTCTGGTCCTGGAGGCAGGGAGCCTGGGAGCTCTGGTCCTGGAGGCAGGGAGCCTGGGAGCTCTGGTCCTGGAGGCAGGGAGCCTGGGAGCTCTGGTCCTGGAGGCAGGGAGCCTGGGAGCTCTGGTCCTGGAGGCAGGGAGCCTGGGAGCTCTGGTCCTGGAGGCAGGGAGCCTGGGAGCTCTGGTCCTGGAGGCAGGGAGCCTGGGATCTCTGGTCCTGGAGGCAGGGAGCCTGGGAGCTCTGGTCCTGGAGGCAGGGAGCCTGGGAGCTCTGGTCCTGGAGGCAGGGTGCCTGGGAGCTCGGGTCCTGGAGGCAGGGTGCCTGGGAGCTCGGGTCCTGGAGGCAGGGAGCCTGGAAGCTCGGGTCCTGGAGGCAGGGAGCCTGGAAACTCTGGAGACCTTACATAAAAACAAGGTAAGGGCAAAGTTACACATGGTTCATAGCCTTTCAGCTCCGTGAATGGTGGTAGGCTGTAAAAGGTAGATTCGCTGCTGTCAGTAGGGACTTCTGCTGCTACCAAGATTTGCAAAAATTCATTTTCATCCAGCAAGTCACTGGCTGACATCAGATGAAGATCAGGGTCACAGATTGAATAAAAATCCAACATAGAAGGATCAGCCAACCACAGGGAATGATATTTAGCACGTAAGAGTCTGTTTTGTTCCAGGGCTTGATCTCTAGGGTTTAAGGGCTTTCTGGATCTGTTGCTAAACATCGTGGCAAGAACTGACAGTGTGGGTTAAATAAAAAAATAGCTAACTGACCGCAAAATAAACCTCACAAGTGACCCTGGAAATGTAGGTTGGTCATTCTGTCAGGGCCTATCCGGGACTATGTGAGGAACACAGTCAGGGACTTGGGTAAGGACTGGGAACAGGGTAGATAACAAACACAGAGGAGTACAGCGCTGCCCCGGATCACACAGGAAGACAGAGGAGAAAAGGGATCCAAAGGGGAAGCCTGTAGAGGTGAACAAGAAGGGTGAGACTCAGAAAGAAGGGCACTCATGAGACGGCTCAGCATTCAGAATCACTAAACCCAGGACGGATGTGCAATACAATTAAACATAAAACAACATTAACAATAAAGGGGATGTGTGGGGTAAAGCACTCAGGAGCTCCACACGGTAAGACTGAAGCTCAGTAAGTTCCTTACCCACAATTGCTGTTACAGACACCAACTGGAAATACCCACATATAGGATATGTATACAAAGGCAGGGTCTGTGGAGCTTATACCTATGGTGATGTTATAACAGTAACTCAAAGACAGTACTCACAGTGAACAAGAAACACCACCTAGGTAGTCAGCTGTGCCCACGGATCCTGGCGATCAAACAGGAACACACAAGGCAGTAACAGCAAAGGGGTAGAACTAAATACAAGCACAATAGACAAGGAGCTAGCAAGGAGGAGTGCTTAACAGAAAAGGAAGGAAATCACAGGGCACACTTGGCAGAAATCAGGTAACAAACATACAAGGTAACAGAAGTAAGACAGCAGAATAGAAAGATAGCAAACTAGAACTGGAACTAAGGAGATGGGATGAAAGGCAGGGACTGGAAAAGGATATACAGAAAGGGAGGCTACAAGGGTGTACTAGAATAGTGCAGGGTTAGGAAACCAGAAAACAAAGTAGCATAGGATGCAGAGCTGGGGCAGGAATTGAGCAAAGGCTCAGGGGTCAAAGTAGCACTACAGGTCAGGAACAAGGAAACGTAAAGGCTCAGGAATCAAGGAAGCACTGCTGGTTCAGGAAACAGGAAAATGGCTACAGCTCAGGAAACAAGGAGTCAAGAGCGAACTACAAGCAGTGCAAGTCAGGCACAAGAAAAATAGCTATAGCTCAGGAACTTAGGAAACCAGGTAGCACTGCAGGCAGTGCTAAATCAGGTACAAGGAAAATAGCAGCAGGTCTGGAAAAAGGCAGGACTAAAGCTCAGGAAATACTGGAAACAATAGCAAAGGCTCAGGAAGCACTGGAAACAAGGATTGGTCTCACCGGTAAACAGCTTACAATGACCAACACTGGGCTGAAGGGAGCTGGGGCTTAAAAGAGCTCACAGTAATCATATGCAGCTGGTGTGAGCAGGCTAGCAGCAGCCAGCCACAGGTGATCTGAATTCCTCCACCCATCCTTGGCCTGCAGGGGTGGAGACTAAGCAGTGAGCAGGGAATCCTGGGTGATGGAGTTTTCAGGCATGAGTAGGCTGGCTTCACAAAACCCGGCACGGACTGGGAATGGATGTTAGTTCCCAATAAATGTCCAAATGGCTGGAAGTCAGGCTTTGCATGCAGGGGAGGGTCTGGAAGTTTATTAGAGGACTGGAAAGTCCCCCAGTTCAGCCCCCTGGTGGTGGACACGGGAAAGCAGGGAGCAAGTCGTGACAATATCAAAGACTTCACCTTCAACTCAGCACCTGGACTTTACTTGCTGTAAGTCTTACTCTGCCAAGTGGTGCCAATTCAGTCCAGGGCCCTTGGAAATGAGTTTAAAGTGCTGCATCTGCCAGCACCTGTGCATCAACGCTGTTGTGCCGACCGGAACCGATGCATCTCCTGCTGTGAGATTGGGATCGACGCATCACCATTGTTGCAGGGACCAGACCGATGCATCACACTCAGAACCGCTGCATGACCTCCGGAATCACCGCTTCGGAAACAACAGCATCACCGCCACTGCATGAATAAGATTGAGACAGCGCTCCTCCAGCGTGGATTAACCCAGCGCATCACATTCAGAGCCACCACAAATTCAGAAACTGCACTTTACTCAATAGAACCAACACATCGCCGCAGTTGCGTGGAGAAATCCAGCGTAACACCTCAACTGCATGGGGATCATCCACACATCTCATGCTGCGACAAGGATTAAGGTACTTTTGCTCAGCGAGCCCTGAGTGGTTCCTGTAGCCGGCCTGTGCTCCATCGCGGGTGGCCTGAACTCTTGACTTTGTCCCGGACCAGCGCAACTAAGTAACTTTTTGAGCGCTATTTGCTCTTAAGCCTTGTTTTTGCATTTAATATCAAAAAATTCATATCTCTACTGCTACTGATTGGATTTTTGTCATTTGGTCTTGTTTTATTTATAAAATTATTTTCTATTTTTCTAAACTGGTATGGAGTCTTTTTGTAGTTTTTTCACTGTGTTACTGTGTGTTGTGTTGAACAAATACTTTACACATTGGGGGAGATTTACTAAGATTTTGTGCCATGTTTAAGTCACAAAAGTGACGCAAATCAGCGCAAAATCTTTTTTTCCTAATTAACTTTCCAGCGCTAAACTTGTTTAGCACTGGAAACAACGTAAAAGCAATGCGAAGCAGCGCATTGTGCTGCTTCGCATTACTTTGCGCCATGGGGGCATACCAAGGGTGGTGCATGGGCGTTCCCATGATGCAACCACCCAAGGTTTCTCACGCTAAACCCAATTTATTAAAAACAGCAGATTGGGTTTAGCGTGAGAAAACTGAGCCCATTTCAACTAGGCACAAGGAAGGAGAAATGCTTTTATTTCTCCTTCCTTTTCTGACTTTACATGTGTGCTGCACTGTGCAGCATGTATGCAAAGTGGGACAGCTTTGCATTGTGCCTAGCATAGTATTTTGTGCAGGAAGGGTACCCTTTCTGTACAAAACCTATGCTACACTCATGCACACACCTTAGCGCTACGGCGCTAAGGTGTGTGTATGGCGCACGGCAGCTACTGCCACACAAGGGAAAGGGTAGGAGAGAGCCATATCTTTAAAAATATGGTGCTCTCCTGCTTCCTTCCTGTCGCGCAACGCAGCACAGCCTCGTGAGGGGCTGCGCTGCATTGCGTGCCTTTTTTGTAAATCTCCCCAATTGTCTCTTTAGTTAAGCCTGATTTCTCAGTGCCAAGCTACCAGAGGGTGTGTACAGGTTAATTTAGGGTGTGTATTTGACTTGCCCTGGCTAGGATTGTGGTTCCTGCTTGGCCAGGGTACATACCTCTGCCAACCAGAAACCCAATTTCTAACAACTTAGCACTCTAGATTTTAACAAACATTTTACTCTTCCACAGATAAACTGTACCCCAGTTTTTTATGAAAGATATTTTTGTCATAGCTGAACTACTATAAAAACTTGATTGAAAGCAGCTCTTTAGATTTTCCAGAACATTGTAGCTTTTTCTGTGGCATGCATACATTGCGTGAACAAGCCACATCTTTTAAGCAGTGGCGGCTGGTGACATTTGAAAGTGGTGAGGCGTAAAATTAGTGGTGGGCGTAAAATTAGTGGTGGATCCCACACCGCGGTGAGCGAGCGTAGCGAGCGAGCCCGAACAACCTAAGGGTGGTTCGGGGGGGTTCTACCCCGAGAAAATTTGAAAAATTAGTGGGCAAATGGTGCATTTTCAAGACTTTTGGAAGCAAAATCGCAAAATGACAACCCACCACAGGCCACGCACAAGGCAAACAAACCCTGCTCAGCACTTCACGAGAGCTAAAGTGCAATAACATTGAAATGACTCAACATAACATTTCATAGCAGTTAATCTGACCTCAAGTTAAGTATTCATAATTGTAATTGCATTTATATAGCGCTTACTACCCCTAAATGTCTCACAGGAAGAATGACTAAGATTGCTTTCAAGTACATAAAAACACTAATGAAAACCCTTTCTTATGCAGAAGATGCATCTTTAACTCTGGATAAATATCTGCTTACTACCTCATTGATAATTTTTAAAATAAACAACTTAAAGGCAAGCCAAGAAAGGCGATTTCTCACAGGTTAACACTCCCACCCCAACATCCATCCATGCCATTACAAGGCCCTAACTTTGGCTGGGGCAAGTCTTCACACATTCATGTCAGTCAGGGAGTTTAACAAGCTGCAGATACACACACGTCCAAACTGATCTTAAATCGCTAGAACTGGCAATGCTCTCTCCTAGACTGCAGGCTATAATTACTTATATCCAGTAAGAAAAGATAGACCCAAAAGCGAACCTAGTCTCCGAGCTACAAAGCTGACTGAACTATTATAAAAGAAATATATATGTAGGCTTGATCTAAGGACAGCAGAGGGAAAGGCATGCCAAAAAATACCGGAAACCCCTCCGAAGCTTAATTTCTGAGGACAGCAGAGGAAAAGAAAGGCCAAAATTCCGAAAAAAATATCCAGAAGAAAGAGCAAAATTGAAAAAGGAGAAAACATTCTCATAAATTCTATAAACAAAAGGGTCAACACAAATGCCAAAAGAGACGCACAACACACGTTAAAATAGTACACCGTTTTGCTTATATTTCTATGCATTGGCAGCCATCATAAACGTTCTCTGCATTGCTCGGGTACAGACTAATCTGACACTGAGAACCTACCGTCCAACTCTTTCAACAGGAACCGCAATGAGGCACAAGCACAACATCTTAACGTCATCAAACTCATCTATCTATCGCCCTTTTTCAGCAGCAAGTGGCGCAAAGAAACAAGTTTAATTTACCGATTTATAATCGTGGACGGCCAAGTAAAAAAAGTTGTAAAAAAGCACATGCAATTGCAACAAAAAGAAGCAAGTGGCCTCGAAGCACTTTGCAGCTGCTGGGATCCTGTAAAAAACATAATGGGGAGTGGTTCAGGGATCTCTGAGGGGGGGGGAGTAGAAACAGAGTGTACAGGGGAGATGGGCACAAAAAAGAGGAAATGAAAGAGCCTGTGAGCACAAACAAACGAGGAAGTGGACCCACAGCACTTTGAAGCAGTCAGTCCCGTAAAAATAAATAAATTAATTTATTAACCAATCAATCGATAAAGCATGTATAGCGTTACAGGGTTTCGGGGTGGGGAGTGGCCGGGGGAGTTATAATAGAGCACTCTTGGGCACAGAAAAAAGCAGGGAAGATTGCAAGGAGAAATATGCACTCCCATGCATATAGCAGGTAGTAGCCCTAGCCCCCAGTGACTTACCTGTGACCAGTCCTCCAAGTGGTCAAGGTCCTTTCAGAACTGGCTCGAGTGTCTAGAGCCTCCAGCCTAGCACCTCTCTCAACCCATCTCGCTCTATCTCTCTCACACTCTCTCTCTCTCGCTCTTCAGTGCTTCTTTCTCGTTTTGTGCCCTTCTCACCCATGATTTCTCTTGTCTTTCATCATCACTGCCCTTTTTTTTCTCATTTCTTTACCTCGTGTTGTGCCCTGTTTTTGCCTCTCGTCTTTGTGCCAGTAATGTTCATTGCTTTCACTCGTTTTGTTTGTTGCTTTTTTGCCTCGTTTTGTGCCCTTGTTGTGACATCCCTCATTTTGTGCCAGTGTTTTCCATTGCTTTTTACCCATTTTTCTCTGTCTTTCTGCCCCTTTCTATACCCTGCCTTCACTACTCCCACCCTTTCTGCACCCTCCTCCATGCATCTCCATATCTCCTTACCAGCTCCTTGCCGTGTGCCTTTTCGACACTCTCCCACGCCCCTTCCAGCCCTGTCCACCACCCCCTGTTCTCCTTCCCATTCTCAGAACCTACTTAATGGTGCTTGCATTGCAGACGTGCGCAGCCGGCGCGCCACTGGCTCCTCCATGCCTATAGTCTCGGCAGACATTTACAGCACTGATGAGTCAGACAGAAGACTGAAGCTTCAGAGTGATCGGATCGGATCTCCCCTTATTCCGCCCCACCATATATCAGAGAAGAATAACACTAACAGTTACAGCTGAAGCCGTAGCCACCGCAGGCCTATAAGTTAAAAACTGCCCGCCTGGGCCTTACCTGGTGAACTGCCCGGCGAGTTCACAAGTCCAGTCCTTCCTACTCCGGACAGCAACCTGGCAGCCTGTAGTGTGGCAGCGGCAAGCAACCACATGGACTAGCTGCTGCTGGTAATGACACGATGCTTCAGGACAGACTGCCTCCTCGGCTCTCCGCTCTAATGCAGTCCGTCCCTCTCAAGTGTAAAATGGCTGCCACTCCAACTGCCGACTCACACGCGCGGGAAGCAGTCTGAGATCGAGCCTGCGCAGATGGTCACTCGACTCCTTGGCTGCCCGCCTGCCACACCCTTTCCCAACTCGTCACACCACGCCCTGTGACGAGTTGGGAAGGGGTGGGGTGACACCGTGACAAGCTCTCCTCCACTCTCTGATTGACGTGGAGAGTTAGCGATCCCGGGCTTGTATTTAAAACGCCCGCGGCTAACTTAACCTCCACGCCATCAGGGGGTGGAGACTGGGCCTTGCAGCTAGGTCTTTGCCGAGCTGATGACATCACAGCCTTCAGGGCTGCAGTGTTGTCGGCCCGGAAAACACATAGCAGGCTTCTTTGGGCCCGGCCGCCCAAGAGCAAAGCAATCAGTCACGTGACAACAGCGGAGCTGCGGCGGTATTGGTGAGTGGGGCAGACTCAGAGACAGTGCCCCGTGTTCTTCTTTGGGAATTTTTTAAATAAAATAAAATGTGATCTCTATTCTCTTGAAATGTACCTGGGGCGGAGCCCCAACGCCCTCAAAGAGAAACCGCCACTGCTTTTAAGCAAGTGTACATGTCTTGTTGTTCCTACTAGCTGCAAGAATTACATTTAGTGTTGTTGCAATTATTTGTAAATCCATACATAGACTTGTCCATTCTCACCTTCATGTATCCATTCTGCCCAAGATGGAGTCTTCTCTTGCAAGTGTCACCTTGCTGGCTCATTCGAAAGTTCAGAGACTCACCATTTGGGGTTAATCATGCATTGCCCAAGACGTTGAACACTGAAGATCAACTGTTCGAGCTTAGACTATTGTAATGTTGGCGGGCGCTAGGCCCTCATGGCTGAACAATGACCACACAGACACCAATAGTTCCTGTGTAGAACTGGCCTCGAGCACGTGTGCCCGGCCTCTTTTATTGACAGGGTCACCTGACTGGTGACGCCAGTGGTGGGTGGGTGTAAAGTGTGTTACACTTGAGGGCAGAACACTAGAACGTGTCTGGCTAGACACGACATCCCCCCCCACCTTAATGAAAAGAAAGGAACAAAGGTCCAACCTGGAAGAAAAGTAAACAAACATTACATAGCACTGATTGAGTTTCGTCAGGCCGTCAGCCAGGCGTCACTGGAACTTTGGACTGCATGGCCATGATGTTTTAGTTGTCCTTGACGAAGTGCTTTAGACCGGCCTGGTCTCGCAGTGTCGGAGTCTTTGTACAGAATCCAGCATCAGTGCATTAGGAGCTGTGGTGAGGTCCACTCTGGAGGATCTCTATGTGTGAGGCCTTCCGGTCTTCGACTGCGACCTCCCTGCGGCCTGTGTGTCGAGGAGCCGCTGCCGAGGTATTTCTCCCGTCCGGACTCCCATTCCACGGGAACTCCACCGAGGCCCCTTGCCCTTGGATTTCCACGTGACCACGTGGGCTGTGCGGGCCTTTGCGTAGGACGCGCTTGGGGTCGCTGCAGAACTTCCCACAGGGCAACGGTCTAGTCTTGTGTGGTCCCAGGGGTGGATCTTCCAAAGGCCGGGTGCGCTCTACTTCGGTATACTGCAGGTTGACGGGGGCACACACAGACGGTTCCTGGGTGGCTCGCTCATGGAACTCCGGCTATCTGGAGTGTGTGGATTCGCGTTGGTGGTGCAATGCTCCTTGGTGGTGATGATGAACGGTGGTTGTTTCTCAGTTGGGCAGCAGGCGGCGGTCTGTTGTCTTGGGTGAGTTTGTGGAGCGAGAAGGACTGGAGGGGCTTCGCAGCTTGCCTTTATCTTGCTGAGGTTGTCTTTGCCCGTGTCGTCTGCGGTGAGACACAGGCATGTCGTCTGATTTTTCCTGTCGGTGTTCGGGACTGACTGGTCACGCCGGGAAGCATTGGAGAGATGCTCGCGTCGCGCTGGCGGCTTACGTTTGGTTCTCCTTGTTGGGCTGTCTCCAGGGACGTTGGTCTGGCTTCAGGACTGGACGGTCTCACTGGGACGCTTTGGAGGGAAGCTCAGTTCGCGCTAGCTGCGACTTCCAGTGGGGTCTTCTCCGTGGGCTGTCTCCCGGGGCGTCAGTCCGGCTGGTGGCTGTCTGGTGTCTCTGGGTGTGCTCCTCCGGTGGTGGTACGAGTCTTCTGCCCTGTCGCTCAGCTCCTTTCCTCCTGCCCGCCTGTGGTGGTCGTTTGCCCTGTGGCGCTGTGCCACTGTTCCTTCTCTCTCCGCGGAGTGACATTGTGTCACTCTCTTCTCTCTCATTCGACCAGGATCTCACTTTGGGGTGGCACCCTGCCGCGTGTCTCGTGTTGGTGTCACGTGGACCTCGCTGGGTGCCCAGACGGTCTCACCCTTCTTGTGAGCCTGTCTCAGGTTTGTCCTGTCAGTAGGACTTGTACTTCCCCTTGGGAAACTGTAATCGGACGGTCTCATCTTTCCTGTGGACCCATCTCGGAACTGTCCTGTCAGTAGGACTTGTACTTCCCCTTGGGAACTTTCATCGGACGGTCTCATCTTTCCTGTGGACACGTCTCGAATCTGTCCTGGCAGTAGGACTTGTACTTCCTCTTGGGAATTTCCGTTGGCACCATCTTTTGTTCGGGGATACCGCAGTGGTTCTCCTTGATGCCTTCTGCATGCCTCCTTCTCTTCGAGGAGGTCTTGCACTCCTGGGTGCTTGCCCATGCAGTCATGCTTCTGGATGCGTCTGTCACGCACCTCGGACTTGGCGCTCTTGGTCCTTCTCCATGGCGCCCTCTTCTGGCATTTGGCGTGCTCGCTCTTCTTGTTTGCTTGCAGTGGCGTCACCCAGCTACCGGGGGTTGTGCGCTCTGCAAACGTTCCCTTTGCGCCTTCATGGGGCTTGACTGCTTCTCTTGGTCGGGGCAGATCTGGGCTACTTGAAAACTCTCTGCTGTTGTGCCCTGAACTCCTGGCGCGTTCCTGCGCATTGTCTCTTAATCCTCAAAGGCTGTGTGGTGGCCTGGCACCCCTCTGGCACATCAGTCCGTCTTCACATTTGCTTCCCGCGGCTTTGAGACTGGTGCAGCTCGCGGGCAGTCTGGCTGGGCACCATCCTTTTGCATTTCTCTGCCTGAGTAGCCTTTACTGTTTCCCTGACAAATGTCTGTATTTCACTTGGGAAGCTGGTGCAGTACTGCTAATCCGCCACAGGATGGCAGTGTTGCTTCATTACCTCGAGTGGACCTCGGCTTCTCAGGACACCGATTCTTCGTGCTTTTTTTTTCCTTCACCCTTTCATGCCTGCTGGTGCCCTAGATTTCTCACCCACGCGGTGCAGGCACTCAAAGCACGGTAGGTGCCAAACTTGTTTTTACTCTCTTTTCCTTTGTGTTAGTTTGATGGCCTTCTTTTACCGTCACTTGTGCAGACCCTACCAGGAAACTTCTTTGCTGCCACCATTTGTCTCGCGCTCCTCCGCAGTAGCCTCTTGCTGCTTTGGCCTCGCACAGGCGCTCCTTGTAGAGTATGCGGCTCCAGGAACAAACCGCAGGTACTTCTCCAGGCAGGTCTCTTCTTTCCTGCCTGCTTTAACACCTTCTTCACGGGCACGCCGGAGCCTCACCACGTGTTGGCGCGGCCCCGCTTACAACCTGGCATTTTTCTTCCAGGCAATCGCAGTTGGAGCAGGCTTTCTCCCCGGGGCGTCCTCGCTCATCCCAAAGCTCTGCTCACTCCCCATTCAGCTGCACTGGGTCCACGCAGCACGTTGGCGCAGCCTAACTCCTTTTGGTTCTTGTAGGCTACGCGCGCACTTCTCCTGCAGGCAGGGCACTCAAGCCGAAGGCGGCTCTCCATGTTGCTCACACCGCCGGCGGCTCTCTCCACGGGCAGTCGCACCTCCTCCTCCTCCCGTAAGTCTTACTTCTGGTGGCGGTCATGGTCGGGAGGGAGGGTGCACTCGCCGCTTTTACGGGCATATAACTTCGTGCCCTTGACCACGAGGCAGGCCACCTCACCGCCTTCTCCCACGCGCCTGCAGCCCTGCCTTTCAGTGGTCACCGGGCTGCCAGGGGTCAGCGAACCAGGCTCTCCTTCCTCCCCCTCCGCCGCAGCCTCTCTCTCTTCTTTCGCTGCACGGGGGGCTGGGGCTGGCGCTGAAGTCTGCTTCCCTTCTCTGGGTATTGGGCAGAGTTCATTCTTCCTCGCGGGGACGGGGGAGTGGTTAGCTACTCCACTCTCCGTCCTCCCGCATTCGGTTCTCTGCGCTGCCCCTTCTGTTCGCCTTCCGGGCTTACCTTCGCCCGATGTCAGATCAGGCCTCTCTCTCCTCGAGGCAGTCTGCAGCGACGGCCGGCACCGTGGCAGTCCGGCCTCGCTCGCCTTTCGTCTCGGCCGCCACAGGTCTATTACTTTCCACACTGTGGTGAGATCGGACGCCTTATGTCCTCAGCCATCGCAGGTGCAGGGTGGGCTCCCGCTCACGTCTTTCACCCCAGGGCTCTTCTCACGCCCCGCGGGCTATCGGGCGCACCCGGCGCCTCCTCGCAGGGGGTGCCCTAGACACGGGCAACACTCTCCCCTTTTCCCAATCTGCTGGGCTGCTGCACGCACGGGCACAGCCCCCTCGTCGCCAGTGTAATGTTGGCGGGCGCTAGGCCCTCATGGCTGAACAATGACCACACAGACACCAATAGTTCCTGTGTAGAACTGGCCTCGAGCACGTGTGCCCGGCCTTTTTTATTGACAGGGTCACCTGACTGGTGACACCTGTGGTGGGTGGGTGTAAAGTGTGTTACACTTGAGGGCAGAACACTAGAACGTGTCTGGCTAGACACGACAACTATGTCAGGACATATTCCAAGTAGAATATTACTAACAATGTTGCTTTTTCAGTGGCAGTTTTCTGGTCACATCTTGCATATGTTTTCATTAAAATGCCTGCCCATCTCCCACTAAGCAAAAATGGGTAAATTACCTCACAAACGATGGAAAAATCTTAGTGAGAGTTGTATGTCTGCGTGCATGTTGTTTAATTATCCTAAAGATTGTGTGGCACATCATCCCATGTGAAGACAAAGATATGGGCCTGATATTGCGGTATTTTGTAGAGTGCTGTGGTATTTGTACAATATTTATTTTATTTGATACAAACTTGGTCTATATACAAGATAGAACTAGCTGTGTTGTGTTCCAGTAGCATCACTGAGGGGGTTCTGATCATATAAAGAACCATTGAATGGTAAAAGTCATCAAGATCACATATGGCTTTACAGACCTATATATATATAAATGTTATCTATTGTTTGTTTTGGGTACATGTTTATTTTGGGGCAGGTAGCAGCCAAATTAAGAAGTTACTGTCTAGAAAAATGATAACTGAAAAAAGTAAGACAACCACAGGAATATATGTTTGATTGTCTACATTAAATAAAATAGACATGTTCACTTATGTTATGTAGAAGATGAGGTTTAAATGGTGGGATTTTCGCCTTATTGGAAAATACATTTGGGTGTAGGAATTAATGTTTTTTTATTTCATTCTTCAATATTGAGATACCAATGGGCCTTGATGGCTATACAATGTTAAAATATTTTTGAGAATTCTGATTAAGCAAAGGACAATGACGAATGTGACTAGCGTGTTTTGATGCTTTTGTTAATTAACTGCGTTGTCATTCTTTGATTAAAAAAAAGCAAGTGAGAAGGAAATGAATATGAGACTAGGTTCCGGAAGGTGAATCTTTAAGTCACAGAATCTTGTACAAATTATGCAGCCGTGGCCGGTGCAGGTAAGTGCGGTGGGGCCGGGTGGGGGGGATTTTGACAGACGATGACACAGGAAAATTAATTTTTTATTCAATTTTCCCTTGCTCTTAAGCCTTGTTTTTGCATTTAATATTAGAAAATTCATATCTCTACTGCTACTGATTGGATTTTTGTCATTTGGTCTTGTTTGATTTATAAAATTATTTTCTATGTTTCTAAACTGGTATGGAGTCCATTCTAAACTGGTATGGAGTCCATCGAAATCCCCCACCCGGCCCCACCGCTCTTGATTACGTCGATTCTTATCTAATTATCTATAAGAACCTTCTGGTCGCCAAGATCTTTTTACCTGTTGAATAGTGTAAAGGAGAGAATCTCATCTGGTTATATATCAGCATTCATTTTGTCTGAAAGGACCACTGACTCGAATTCAAGTTTGAGAATTTATTATCGCCAAAAATAACTGAACGTGCAAGCACCTCAACACGAGGTTAAAGAAATAAATGGGCACTAATACAAATAATAATCTACGCAGGAATCTCATCCGACTCAGGATAAGGAGAATAGAAAGTTCTAGAAGGATCAACCAGACTATGATTGCTCCTATTTCTAAGTTGCTCTTCATTGGCCTAAACAAGCTTAAAATCAATTGCTGTCCCTACACTAACGCTAAGTGACATCCCTGCATAACGATTTTCCCAGGCAAGAAAGAATAGAAGGTGTCAGCTGTGAAGACTTCCTAAGAAGTGCAATCACATAATACCTAAGCTCAGCTCTGTCCTTCTCTCTCGTCTCCCCTACCTCTTCTCTGGCCTCCTCCCTCAGGGCACTATCCCTAATACAAAACCACAATACAATTGTACACGCCTTTGTCATGCCTCCTTGGCCAGGTCTTCCTTCTTGTGCTTTTCCATCGAAACGGTTACTTCATCCTGGACGGTTGCGTTGACCTTGAGTCCCAGGCACCTTCTCCGCCGAAAGTATCATCCCTACATTCCATTTCACTCCCCGTACCATGCCTCCCCTCTCTCTAGCTTTCGAAAACAAAGAGTTAGTCTTACTAACGAAACATGTGTCCTTGCACCTGCAACGAAAGATACTTTCAACAGAAACCTTCTACTGTGCAATTTAAATCTACCGTTTGTGCCCAGAGAGCCTTACCAAGAAAAACTTTTCTCGGCCTACAATATAAGCTAACATAAGAATATACCAGGCCTTCCCTAAGCATATATGTGGTTGAGGCCTTTACATATGACTTTTAAACACACATCTTACTTTTCCCTATGAGCCTTTTCATTACAATTCACATGCAACCAATGAATTACATGTGCAACTTTAATATGGTGCACGTTTAAACTACTGCAATTACATTACACACACAAACTAATTCCTCTATGCATTATGTTCACACAATTCAATAAGCATTACATCACATCATTATCCTAACATCATTATACTGCTGATTCGCCTTGTCTCAGCAAACTATTCATTCTTTACTAAACATACATGAATATGAAACTGAATATACGAATATATGTCTCAATACAAGTGGGTGCGGCCTATCAATGATTATGATGCACCCCTACAATTCACAAGAACATTTCGCTCTATCAGTTCCCCCTTTGATGACTCCTGTCATCACATTTCACTCTACTCCCTTGGAGAAAGAACCGAGCCTAAACAGAACTTGTTGCCATCTTCCCTGATCTAAATTTCTCCATGCTCTTGAGCCTTTGATACTGACTGTCCTGCAGTCTTGCCAATCTCATGTCATTTTCCCTCAAAGCTCTCTTGACTCGGCCTGCTCGATACCACTTGTAGGCCTTGATCACAATCCACAAGCCAGCCACACAAACCACCAAAATAAGGAGTGGTCTCAGGAAGTACCCAAGGAAACCCTTTCCTAGGTTCGCAAACCAACCTCCCACTTGACCAAAACCCTTTCCGACCTTTTCCCAGGCCCCTTCTTCGGTCAAATCCGCTATCTTTGTGTGGATCGTAGTGATGTTACTTATATATTTCTCCAGATCCTTGCTACGGTCTGGTATATAAGTGCAGCACTCTTGAACCTTCAACATTTTACAGACTCCGCCCTCTTTTGCCAATAGGACATCCAAAGCAAGGCGGTTCTGCAAAACCATTCCCCTTATCGACAACATCTCTCCTTCCACCAACACCAACTGACTTTGCTGTGTTCATCGAAAATTCATCCACCACAGTCGCTAACCTCCGGATCTTCACGTCATTCAAGACTACCCCTAGACTAGGTATCAATGCTCCAAAGATATCCCCCACAACGATCCCTGCACTTGCAGCTCTTCTCGTTCTTGAATGCTCTCCACCTTCTAGAAGATTTAAATCCTCTGTATGGTAAATCTTTGGAAATATTATTGACAAATAACATGTTCCATACCAATTTGCAGGCAACCTCACATAAGCATTCTTCCCACATACGTAATACACCGTAGGTATCACTTGTACAGGACCTTGGAGAAAATCCTTTGCCACATCTGCCATGGTGAAAACATGATCACAAGTACTTTGTCCCACTGGAACCTTTTACAGTAGTAAGTCTGATAACGCCTTATACACAACTTACCCCTCTGCTCCTTATCTAACGCTATAGGACCATAGCTTCCCCTGGTCTTATGCAACCGTTCTTCCTCTGTCCAATCTGTCCTGTGATGCCCTAAATCTCGGGATTGAGTCAGCTGTCTATACCTATCTTCAACCTGATCTACAAACTTTCTCTCTACATCCGACATCAAACAAGTCAGGTTGTGTCTGTTTGCAGAATGCTGTATCCAATTCCAAACTCGGTATGAAGTACTTCCTCAGTCTGTCTTCTGTCTTATAATAGTCATATTTATTCAAATGCTTGTAAGCTGGGACTTCAGGAAGCACTGCGTCGAAGTTGGAAAAGAAATACTCGAACTGATCTCTTTCATAAAACAAACTAAGCAAAAGACTACATGAAATACCATAAGTCAGTGGAAGATGGTGATACCTAATACCCTCATCCACCGAAGTAGGCAACTGCATACACACATAACAATCTTTCGCATCCATCACGTCAACATACTCATACAACAACTTAGCATATGCATTCAACTTAAAATCCCCTTTAGATAAATCTACATGTAGTCTACGACTTTCTTCTAATAGCAAAGCTCTATCAGCTGCCCTGTCTACTCCCTTCTGACTAGGTGTGTTAGGTGTAGGTGTCCCTGTCACTGCCTCTACTTCTTGCTCATGCGAACCAGTGTATGAGACGATAACTACTATGATTATAGAGATTATTACACTACTTATGAGGATGCCTACAATCCACTTTGATCTACGATTGGGATCTCCCGGCTCCATGGTTTCGAAAGTTCTCAAAAGTCTTGGTTATCGCAAAGAACTCTGAAAAAGTCTCTGTCCTTTAATTGTGACTTGCTTAACCAGCTCGAGCAACCATGAAATCTCCGGACTTTCCCTTTCCGATCACAATCTTATTTACACAGTCCAGAAAAGACTTCCCTAGTTTTCGTTCCTCTTCTGTGGAAAGTCCCTAAGTTTATTCTTCTTCCACTCGGACCTAGGTTATCTTCTTCTTTTGGACTTTTATTTACAGTTCATAACTGATCCACAATGAGATCCTCATTGAGCAAGACCAGAACGTGATACAAAAGTTCAAGACGCAAAATCAGCATTTCATGTGAAAACGGCTCAACTCCAAAAGGCGGGAATTCGAGTTGATGCAAAAGCAAGTTTCGGACTTCACTCAGAAGCGGGGGATTCGGAACCGTGAGTGTCAGTGTTCCTTCTATCTCGAGCCCTGGCATCCGCAGCACCACCTTCACCACCACATTCGGGCTCCGACGGACCACTTGCACTGACCTCAGCCTTCCCGTGCTCACCACCCCCTGCATCAAACACAGTGTAAGTCCACTCAGGGGTAGAGTATCTGCGACAAGGCACTCTGGTTCTCTTTGACCTTCGCCGACTATCTTGTGCTTGGTCTTCGTCACTTGCTTCCGTTTCAGATACTTCAGACACTGGAGCAAGGTCTCTTTCAGGTGCTAACCTCAGGTTCAGTCGCCTCTGTCTCTCAGGCCAACTTTCTGCACTTCTGTTCGTTCGTCTGCCTTCCCCTTCTATACCCAGTGCACTACTTCCTCTTTCTGCTGAATCTGACTCTTCTCCGCCCACTGCACCGTTTCTGTCCTCGGTGTCTGAGTCAGGGTTCGAACTGTGGAAACCCCCTTCAGCTTGCTCTAGTGCACCACCAGCTGTGTCAGCGACCTTTACAGCTTGACTTGTCCTCCCATGTGGCCTTGCCACATCAGCTGGATTTTCATTTACGAGAGGAGCTGTTTCTTCCAAAGGTGCTGGAACTCTGCGGGTTTGGGAAGCATGCACCCAGTTCGGCAATCCTCCACACTTCACTGCTGTGTTCGTGATAAGTATCACCTGATACGGGCCACGCCAGCGGGCATCCAAGCAACTCTTCCTCACGTGCTTTCGGACGAGCACCCAGTCACCGGGACACAAATCGTGGCACAGATCACTCGAGGCTGGGACCACTGCTGCTTGCACCTGCTGGGATACAGAACGGACCACATCAGAGAGTCCTTTACAATAATCAAGAATCAAATCATCAGTGATGTTTATCAAGGCTGTAGCTGGTACTGCTGGCAGTCTCATTGCCTTCCCCATTAATATTTCATGGGGGGACAACCCGGTCTTTCTGTCTGGGACACTTCGCATGCTCATTAGCACCAGAGGCAAGGCGTCGGGCCATTGCAGGGATGTCGAAGAACACATTTTTGCCATCCGGGCTTTCAAAGTTCCATTAACTTGTTCCACCATCCCAGAAGCTTCTGGTCTGTAACTACAATGAAGTCTCTGGTCTATGTTCAATGCAGCACAAAGCAACTTCATGATTTCGCTATGGAAGTGCCCTCCTCTATCTGATTCCAAAGAGGTCGGGATCCGAATCTAGGGATGAGCTCCCTCAACAGTAATTTAGCCACTGTGAGAGTGTCACACCTGCGTGTGGGGTAAGCCTCCACCCACCGTGAGAATACACATACTAGCACTAAAATGTACCTCAGTCCATTGCACCTAGGCATCTCCACGAAGTCCAACTGTATTCTATTGAAGGGCCCTCCCGACCTTCCAATGTGACTCAATGTAACTACAGTTTTCTTTCCAGCATTCATCTGTTGACACGTAACACACCTCTGGCATACCATCTCAGCCATTGCTCGGAACCGTGGGTTATACCACGTCTGTCTAAACACTCTCACCATTGCGTCTCTACCAAGGTGTGCCTGTCCATGTATCAGTCTTGCCATCGGACTCAGCAATTCCTCAGGCAACACGGCTCTCCCATCGTTGGATACCCACACATCCACATCTCCTCTCTCGCACCCAGCTTTAATCCATCCCTCTCTCTCCTTGACTGAAACTTCATCCTGCAATCTCTTAAGCTCTTCCCAAGTGTCTGCCATGGCCAACATTATGCTGAGATCGGTTCCTTCTTGGCTCTCTTCTATCTCTCTTCCTGTGAATATGCATCCTTATTCTGCACAGAAGCGGGCTACTTCGTCCGCATAGTTATTACCCAAGGATACAAAGTCCTCCCCCTTCCCATGGGCTGAGCACTTTACCACAGCAATTTCTTTCGGATGCTGTAATGCATCTAACAATTGTCTTACATTTTCTCCATTACGAATGGGTGAGCCAGATGATGTCAAAAATCCCCTCTGAGACCATAACTGCCCGAAGTCATGCACCACGCCAAAGCCATATTGGCTGTCTGTGTAAATACGTGATTCGAGGTCGATCAGCGGCCAAACAGGCACGGGTCAAGGCAATGATCTCAGCTACCTGCGCGGAGCGTACTCCTTCTAGGCAAGCAGCCTCGACCACTCCTGAAATGGTACATACAGCAAATGCTGCTTTCAATTGCCCCACACTGTCTCTTAAGCATGAACCATCGACAAAGAAAATTTCATCTGGGTCAGTCAGTGGTTCATCGACAATGTCAGGTCTCGGTTTGGTGCAAAGTTCGGTCACATCGAGACAATCATGGTCCTCACAATCTTCATCATCTGTGTTCGGTATAGGCATTAATGTCGCAGGGTTCAAGACGGAGCACCTTTTCAGAGTCACATTCTCTGCGGCAAGTATGACTTGCTCGTACCTCGTTAACCTATTGTTCGTTAGGTGCTGGGTCTTGGTCCTGGTCATCAATAACTCAACTGAATGTGGCACATGTACAGTCAATGGATGTCCCATTACAATGCTTTCACATCTTTCAATGCTGACACCTGTTGCAGCAACGGATCTTAGACATCCGGGCAACGCAGAAGCTACTGGATCTAAAGTAGCTGAAAAATATGCAACTGGTCTACGGACACCTCCATGGTTCTGAGCTAACACTGCTAATGCACATCCTTCCCTCTCGTAACAAAACAATGAAAAGGCCTTGTTGTAATCAGGCATTCCCAGTGCCGGAGCCCTGCACAAATCCTCTCTCAGCTTCCGGAATGATATCAAGCACTCCTCGTCCCATGGTACCGGATCACTCACATCCTTGTGCGTAAGCCTCTGCAGAGGCTTTGCTCTCAAGGAGAAACTAGGAATCCACTGTCGACAATAGCCAACCATTCCCAGAAACATCCTAACTTCTCTCTGTGTGGTGGGTTCTGCCATGCTCATTATTGCCTCTATTCGATCTGGTGACACCTTCCTCTTGCCTTTCTCCAATCTGTGTCCCAAGTACTGTACCTCATTCAGACAGTACTGCAGCTTGTTCGGGGACACTTTATGTCCGATTCTCTGCTAAGTGGTTCAACAAGGCTACTGTGTCAATTCTGCAAGCATCTTCTGTTTCTGAGGCAATGAGCAAGTCATCTATGTACTGCACGAGAACTGAGTTCTGCGGCAACACAAGACTCTCAAGGTTCTTCTTCAGGATCTGGTTAAAGATCGATGGACTTTCCGTATACCCTTGAGGGATACGACACCATGTTAACACGCGATTTTCTAGCCTGAACGCAAAAAGAAATTGGCTTTCCTCGTGGAGCGGTATCGAAAAGAAGGCTTGACACAAATCGATAACCGTAAACCACTCGGCTTCACATGGGATCTGGAACAGTATTACTGAAGGATTCGGTACCACTGGACAACAAGGGACAACTATCGTGTTGACCTTTCGCAGGTCTTGCACGATCCTGTACTTCCCGCTCGGTTTCTGTAGTCCCATAATGGGTGAATTACAGGGGCTACCTCTGATCTCTTTCAGAATGCCTTTCTCAATAAAGGTCTTGATCACAGGTCTTATCCCTGCAATCGTTTCTGGTGACAGGTTGTATTGAGGTGTCCTGGGGAAATCAACATTCTGTTTCACCTCTATCCGCACTGGTTCAACCCCTCTGATTAAACCTATTTCATCGCCTGCGAAATCCCACACCACAGGCGACACTGCGTCTCTCAGATCATGTGGAAGTTCTTCCACAGTCACCATTGGGTACAGATCTATACATAAATGCTGATTGGTAATTTTAAAGTCAGCATCGTCATCTCTCGTCTGGACCTCTACTCCATTGGGCGTACAATAAATCGTGCAGTTCAACTTGCACAACAGATCCCTTCCCAAAAGACAAACTGGACTCGTATCACACACTACAAACTGATGTCTAGTTTGGAAAGTACCTATCTTTACTAGAATCGGTTCTGTCAATGGGCTGCTTATTTTCTTGTTCGCTACTCCAACAACCTGTATTGATTGTCCCGAGAGGGGTAGGTTAGGGACTACTGCTGATCTTACAGTAGACCGGGTAGCACCAGTATCAACCAAAAGTGTTGCAGGATTGCCCTCAATCTCTGCCTCCACAAAAGGTCCTCTCTGGTCTACCTCCAAGACCGCTCCAAGTGTGCAGTCTTCCTCCCCCTCAGGCACCGTCAGGATAAAGGGTCTAAGCTATCCTCATCGTAACCTTCGAACAGGGGCATCTGTTGGTACGTTCGTGTTCCTTGTGAAATCCTTGGAGCTTGGGGAACCTGGGCGTGAGAATTGTAAACCCCCTTTCATCGTTCTAGGCCTCGTTATTGTGTTAACTACCTCTTGCGCGGGTGCCTGAGCCCCTCTTCCTCTTCCTGCAACTGATTAGCTGGGTTCAAAGGACACTCGCGTTTCCAATGTCCGACCTGGCGACAAAGATGACACGCAGTGGTCTTCTTCAATGTGGCCACGTCCACTCCTGTCTTGGGGTCTACTGGTTTTCCCTTTCCCTGTACCTGCCCATTCTGGTTTCCTGGAAATTTCCTTGCTTTCTTCCTAAGGTCCCTCCACTAGGCTGACTCTGTGCTGTCTGCATCTGGACAAGCATCAATTTGTCTTTTAGCTTTCGATGTTTCGATTCCACCTCATCACTACAGTATCTCGCATACCGCAAAATTTCATCTAGTGGCTTGTTCTGCCAGCAGGTCAAATGGTGCTGTATCATGAGGCTGATTTCCACTCTCAGACCCAGTACAAACTTTGAGACAAACTGTCCCATAACCTTGGGGTCCAAGATATCTAACCCACTATACTGTTTAAAAGCTTGCAATAGTCTTTCATAATATTCATGCACCGTTTCCTTGGGTTCCTGTACAGTCCGATCTATCTTAACCCAATCTATATCCTGTGGTGAAATCTTCAATTTCAACCATGTAATCACCTGCTCATACTTTTTCATGACTAGTGGTGATGGACCGTTTGTAACCGCCTCTCTATCCGGTTCCGAAGTCGGCCACTCAATATCGACTTTACAAGCTGTCCACAAATCTCCCAGTACCACTATGTCAAACAAAGTGTTCAAATCAATCCACAATACTTTTGAAATTTTCACAAACCGCTCAACCTGTTTGTACCACTCCACCGGTTTTCCCTCAGCCGAGGAAAATCATTTGTAAATGCAGCCAAATCACCTCTATTCCACGGCACATGCACGTACCCTCCATTCTGTACTTCCCGTAAAGGAAAATTTCCAACACCCGTCGCCCCCCTCCTGGCGGCGGCGTTTCCCTTCTGCTCTCTTTACTGGTTTCTTTTTGGACCACCTTTCTTCCCATTTGTCCAACAAAATCCATATTCTCATTCCTATAATCAGGTCTCTGATGTGTGTTCTTAATCCTGTTATTCTTTTCTCCTCCAGCTCCTGATCACTGTACTGTAATCTATGTGGTCCCTGTAACGCTTTAGTTTTGTTCAGGTCCACTTCATATCTTTTGGCCAATTCCTTCAATCTATCATGTGCCATTCTAGCTTTTCGAGTCACATCTTTTGCTACAAACAGCAGCTCATCTGATCCATAAATTTCTATCCTTTCCAAAGGCAGACCCCCACTGATCATTTCGTCTACCTCTGCTTTCAACCTCACTACGTCTAGCAACCTTGCCTATACTGCACTCCTCAGTACTTCTCGACAACCCGAGCCATCCCGCTCATTACAGTCACTATTCTGTCCTTGTGACCTATTCCCTTCCATCATATTCCTGGAACTTGGTCTGTCTTCCGAGACGTTCTGTGCCCTATCCCCTTGCATCCTATCCTCTTGGTTCGTTACTGTTGGTGTCCACTCCCTCAAAGCTGACTTAGATTCCCGCAAAGACCTCGGTCTTTCTGGTCTCTCCTCTTCTCTCCTGAAGGAAGAGTCCGCAGTAGCCGGTAGCGGCGTACTTGTCTCCATTGGTCTTGGGAAATGAACCACCCTCACTCCAAACCCATTCCCACTCTCACTGTTTCCTTCCTCTCTTCTCGTCGAGTACGGAGCTCCCTTCTCTCACTCGGTCTGGGTCATATACCGGTACTATAGGGCCAATGGTAACCGGTACTGTCAAGGAGTCCGGTAATCTTGTGTTCCCCGCAGGAGGCTGTGTTATCATAGACGCCGTTGCCCCTCCGTTCCTGTGGAAATCCTTCCCACCACTCTCATGCTAGTCTGGTTCTGGCTCTCATCAACTATTGCCACTGCTGGGGTCGTCTTTCCCTCTTCTGAATCTGGATTAAATGGTGGTGGCCTCTCTGCCAACATCCTATCCAACAAGCTGTCATCTAGATCACTGTCGTCCTCATCGATTCTTATATATTTTCCCATTTTGTACTAACAATGGGTATAACTTATCTCCTTCAATCGTTTCCACTCTCCACCTTTTCTCCAATGCATCCCACCTTGCATCTTGAAATGCCCTGACCGATTTCTTCACCCTTTCTTGACATCTGTCCTTCTTCCTATCATACGCTGCTCTTATCCACGCATGTAGTGCCTCAAACTGTGTTGGTCTAGGTAGTGGTCGTAATGAAGCCATTACACTTTTTAGCTGGTACAGCACCTCTAACCTGAAAGTACCATATCGAGGAACGACAATTCTCCTTCTGCTTCTGTCATTTTATGCCAATTCTCAAGCCAAATTATAGTATGCAATCCTACATTCTTTGCCATATAATGTGCTGGTGTATCCTCGGGAGGAGCTTCCTCTCCCTCCCGAACAACCACATGTTTATCACCTCTACAAAGTTCCCGTAAAGCTTTAAAACATTTCATGATGAATCAACTTTTTGTTTACACTCAAAATGTCCGCTTTACTTCCTGATTTCAATCCACCAATACCAGCGCGGCTCACACCAACCGGCCTATCGCAGCGTGCACTTGTCTGACGTCACTTTTCCTCCATTCGCAGCAGTTCCCCTCCTTTCTAATTCACTTGTTCTCACTCGCATCTGTCCCAATCATACTCTGAAATAATGTCCGTCCTACCGAACAATTACCTCTCTGACCGTCTGTCTTACCAATGACCGATCAGCCTCTTGAGCTTGTTGACCTCAATCTGGCAATCGTCTGTCCACGAAACGACCGGACAATCGCCTTTAGCACACTCAATAGGATTCAATCACTCGATGTTCTGCACACAATAACCTACGACCTGCGTTGGTTATTCACACCCTCACTCATGTGTTCCCTATCTTCAGTGGGTCTGTCAATGACGTCTTGTGACCCCACACCTCTGGTCAACGTTCTCAACTCTGGGTGTATTCTACACCACAATAAATCTCCCGGTCCCGCGCAGCTCACGGTCCGTTTCTCAATCACACAACTTTCGTTCCAACTCCGCAAGACATCACACAACAATAAAACACCGCAATCTACCAAACATCACTCTTTTCATACTCACTCTACTACGAACTGCTACTTCCGCCGCACCGTCACTCTCCGTCAGTTTTCCACGACCTCCGACATCCTTCTCCCGCGGTCCTCTGGATCTGCGTCACTCGAGCTCTATGGGGCAACTTAATCTCCTATCTTGCTCTAGATCTCCCCTTACCATCAAAGGTAACCATCCTACTCTGCTACCAACTGATTACGCCGATTCTTATCTAATTATCTATAAGAACCTTCTGGTCGCCAAGATCTTTTTACCTGTTGAATAGTGTAAAGGAGAGAATCTCATCTGGTTATATATCAGCATTCATTTTGTCTGAAAGGACCACTGACTCCGAATTCAAGTTTGAGAATTTATTATCGCCAAAAATAACTGAACGTGCAAGCACCTCAACACGAGGTTAAAGAAATAAATGGGCACTAATACAAATAATAATCTACGCAGGAATCTCATCCGACTCAGGATAAGGAGAATAGAAAGTTCTAGAAGGATCAACCAGACTATGATTGCTCCTATTTCTAAGTTGCTCTTCATTGGCCTAAACAAGCTTAAAATCAATTGCTGTCCCTACACTAACGCTAAGTGACATCCCTGCATAACGATTTTCCCAGGCAAGAAAGAATAAAAGGTGTCAGCTGTGAAGACTTCCTAAGAAGTGCAATCACATAATACCTAAGCTCAGCTCTGTCCTTCTCTCTCGTCTCCCCTACCTCTTCTCTGGCCTCCTCCCTCAGGGCACTATCCCTAATACAAAACCACAATACAATTGTACACGCCTTTGTCACGCCTCCTTGGCCAGGTCTTCCTTCTTGTGCTTTTCCATCGAAACGGTTACTTCATCCTGGACGGTTGCGTTGACCTTGAGTCCCAGGCACCTTCTCCGCCGAAAGTATCATCCCTACATTCCATTTCACTCCCCGTACCATGCCTCCCCTCTCTCTAGCTTTCGAAAACAAAGAGTTAGTCTTACTAACGAGACATGTGTCCTTGCACCTGCAACAAAAGATACTTTCAACAGAAACCTTCTACTGTGCAATTTAAATCTACCGTTTGTGCCCAGAGAGCCTTACCAAGAAAAACTTTTCTCGGCCTACAATATAAGCTAACATAAGAATATACCAGGCCTTCCCTAAGCATATATGTGGTTAGGCCTTTACATATGACTTTTAAACACACATCTTACTTTTCCCTATGAGCCTTTTCAGTACAATTCACATGCAACCAATGAATTACATGTGCAACTTTAATATGGTGCACGTTTAAACTACTGCAATTACATTACACACACGAACTAATTCCTCTATGCATTATGTTCACACAATTCAATAAGCATTACATCACATCATTATCCTAACATCATTATACTGCTGATTCGCCTTGTCTCAGCAAACTATTCATTCTTTACTAAACATACATGAATATGAAACTGAATATACGAATATATGTCTGAATACAAGTGGGTGCGGCCTATCAATGATTATGATGCACCCCTACAATTCACAAGAACATTTCGCTCTATCACTCTTACCTGCACAGGCCGCGGCTGAAATTATGGAATGTATTTCATATGTATGACTTCACCCTTATGAAATATGGGTTTAACGTGCCCATGTTTTGTCCACGTAGCTAAATATGTGCTTACTATATGTAGAGTATTTATTTTATGCCAGTGGAAATAAATAGCGCAATAAAATGAATCATTTGGTAGAAGTCAGTTGCAAGTAATAGATTAATGCAGGAAAAACCCCATGTACTGATGTAATCTAGTAGATATTTTTAAGGCAAATATTTCTTTATGGGATCCTTTATTAACAATTGTAATAAGAGCTGTCAAAGTAGCCCCACTCTCAGGTTCCTGGAGGAGAGTGACTATAATTCTGTTTTTCAAGAAGGGGGCCAGAGGTTCGGCCAGCTTCTACAGCCCAATTTCTTTAATTGACTTTAGTGCTAAAATTGTAGAACTGGTCATTTTGTCTTGTCTAGAAGCTTGGGCAGATGAAAATAAGATCTTATCAGAAATCCAGTTCGGTTTCTGTCCGCAGATTAGTACTGTGGAACAATGTTTCAATTTGTACCTTTTAGTTGGGAGATATGTTCTAGCGAAGGAGGGGTCTCTCCATTTGGCCTTTATGGACCTTTCTAGTCCATTTGAGATGGAAAATCGCACTGAATGAAGTTCAAATAGAACTGTTAATAATGCTGAAACGCTGACATTCGTAGACTAGGCCTGGGCGTAGTTCGCGGAGTTTTGCTACGCAGAACTCCGCGAAGTTACAAAAAAACTCAGCGAAGTTCTGCGAGTGGCGGAGTGCAGTGCGAACTGCAGTTTCTGCTGGTATTCGTGCCGCTTGGGTAGAAATTGTACCCGAGCGGCAGCTCGCGCTCGCGAACTTACGGTTCGCGATCGCGAACTTACCGTTTGCGAGCGGGGAAAAAACTCTGCTGCACATCGCGAAGCGGAGTTTTCTGCACTCCACGAGCTCTGCGGAGTGCGGAGTGCAGAAAACTCCGCAAACTCCGTGAACGGAGCGAAGTTCACTGCCCAGGCCTATCATAGACCTCTGTGTTGGCCCATTATGGGCATGAGGTGAATCAATCCCAATAATCAGAACACACAGAGGCGTACAACTAGGATATATCAAGGCTTTCTTTCTCTTCTTGCTATATATAAATAATGTTAGTAACTTTTTACTGAAGAAGGTTAAAGACACGCTTTGGATGGGAAAGCGTCTGATTCCCATCCTATTGTGAGCTGATGATGCGGTCCTTATTTCCAGAACAGCTAATGGTCTTTAAATTTTACTGGATTTGTTTTTATCTTCAATGGACATCCTGGACTAAAAGATCTATTTTACCAAATCATTTGTTTAGACCTGTGGCCAAGCTAAGACAAAACTTAAGTCTCATTGGTTGTGGGGCACTCAGATAGCTACAGCTAAGACTTTTAGCTATTTGGGGATCTTATTTAACTCTTCTCTTACTTGGACCCCTCTGTTAACTTTGAGAAACCAACAATTCAGTAAACAATTGAGGCAGTGTTTAGACTTGTGCACAGATTACATAAAAGGCCAGTTAAAGCACTAGTATACACCTATAAAGAGCAAGTGTATCCCTGAAGGGACTTACAGAGCAGGCATCTGGGGCTACAATAACTTGGATATCCTCCAATGCACGGAAAACAGCTTCTGTTGTAGATTACTTTTGGTCCCAAGGATCAGTGCATCCATTTTCTGCCATAAAGAGTTAGGCCTAACTTATCTGGAAGACACGATTGGTCTTGCCCCTCTGATTCTATGGAACAATTGTTGGGGTAACCCAGAAGAAGGCCTAATGAGAAAATTCATCTGGCACTGTTACTTGATAACCTTCACCAAATTCCATGGTTTGCTTATGCAAAGAAAGTTTTCTGTTTGTTTGGAGTTCCAGAATTGTTTACTAACCCACAGAACATATTCTTAAACTGTAAAGATAGAATTAAAAAGCGCTAACAGGAATACTGTATGTCGCCAACGGAGGTAAAATGCTGTATCTATGTCAACTATAACCAGGTATTCTGCTATTTGCACATCCCTAGGGTTGGAACCCTATGTAATTTTTATAAAGAACTCTACTCATCGTTTTTATTTAACTTGTTTAAGACTGAGCACAGTGCACTTTATTGTCCCTTCTCCTCTACAGGGTACTTTTTAGGACTTTGCCTCCCTGCCCTTATTACAATGTTTCTATCCAAAGCATATGCAACTTTATGCTGTTTTGTACATTATACTCTGCTCCCCGATGTTTTTATTTGCTTCCTATCTTGCGCCAAGCTAATATCAGATTCTATAAGCCTGCATTGGTATTTTTAAAGCCATTAGAGATACCAACCACCTGCTATGCAACTTAAAATGTTATAAGAAGTGCCAGTATAATAAGGAAACAGTATGAATCATGAACTCCAAGATGTTGTGATTATCTTTAGATGAATTACATTTATGTATTATTATATATTTTAATTTTTCTGCGATCTGTTTACAGAAAATGGAAATATTGTGAGAGATGAATTCATTTCATTTTATGAATTTTTGATGACTTGTAATACACTTTATCACAGGTGTTTTGAATCTTTCCTATATTATGCATTTCTGAGGATCTGTATCATAAGTAGATGATTGTATAATTTGTTTTGCTCTTTGTTCTTTTATGGCTTTTTAAGCCGCATACAGATTGGTTGACTGAGTAATTTGGTACAAGTAACATAATAAAGCTACATTTTCCAATTTATTGCTGAAGGGCAAATGTTAAATTTCCTGTTTTTCCCATAGTACAGACTAGCTAATCTTAGAAAGCATAGTTGCTGTCTCAAAGACTGTATGCCACTTTGACTTTACAGAGGAAAACAACTCTGCAAATACTCCAAAAGTCTATTGAATAGAATTTTGATCATAGTGCAACAGTTATGTTACATTTCATGTATATCTTACCAACATCACAAAAAGAAATGATGGACGGAGCGCTGAAACTTTTCAAACACTCACCCCAAGTCACAGATCTGGGTTTAATCCATCGTTATTTTGCCCGCCACCCCAGTTTGAACCCCAACCTTTGCAAATCAGTCTTGACCCTGCTCTCCATGACAACAGTCCAGCCAGAACTGCCAAGCCAGGTCCTCCCTGGACCGGAAACAAGCATCCTGGGACCGGTTTCGGGTATCACCCCTCATCAGCCAGTCTAGTTTGAATCCAGTGGTGCAGCGTGCAAGGGACCCACATCTGGATATACCCTCAGGCGCTTAGGCTGCACATAGCAACATCACAAAATAAAATGATGGACGGAGTGTTAAAACTTTTCAAACACTCACCCTCAGTCACAGATCTGGGTTTGCTCCATTGTTGTTTTGCTCGCCACTTCTCCCCAGTTCGGACCCAGCCATATGCAAATCAGTCTTGACCCTGCTTCCCTTGGGAGCAGTCCAGCCCAAACTGCCAAGCATGGTCCTCCCTGGGCAACAAGCAAGCATCTTGGGACCAGTTTCGGGGTATCACCCCTCATCAGCCAGGCTAGTTTGAATCCAGTGGCACAGTGAGCAAGGGATCCACGTTTAGGCATACCCTCAGCCACTTTGTAGTGTAGCTCCTATTTCCCTAATAGGCTCTGCGCATTGGAATAATATCCCCTATAGGTTTGACATAGGACTAAGGTCAGTATGTCCCTATCGAGTATATTAAACTTCATTACTTGTGCCAGCTAGCTCAGAGGCCACTAGAAACTCCTTGGATAACAAGAAGGGAGTAGTTTCTGCAGCCGCAAAACATGACAACTTTGTTTCCCTTTAGAATCAGAACGTGTCCCAGAGTCGTGGAAACAATAGATAACTATTTCACTCAGCTCTATCGTGCATACTTAGTTTTCCTCAAAGTTACACAGAAAGAATAGACGGGCGTTTCAATAAAAGATTTATTGAACAGTCTTGTTTCTCGTGTAAGTAATATGTGCTGTTATGATCACAAGACAGTATTCGAGATAAATAATGTACAGCGTAAGCAGTAGAAATAAATAGTACTGCGATAACATTATCTTTAGCAGATATTCATTTACATAAATAACAGAGACTAAAAATGCGAGTACTCATACGATGAGTTGCTAAGCTAGTTCTACCCCAATGTACCTAACCTAACCTAGGTGTAGGGAGAGGTATGAAGTAGGTGAAGTATTCCTTACTATGGTATACTAAGAGTATGTTAAGTCTAGTATGCCTAGTATGCCAAGTATGCCAAGAGTCCCTCTAGGTTCTAGTCAGCTCCATACCTTAAGAATGAGAGAGGTAGGAATCTCTTGCCAGATTCGAACTCCAACACCCCGCAAGGGAAGTCAGATCACTGGAGGCTGGATTCTCTGCGTGCAGGGATGACAGCGTCTTCTCAGTGCGTCAGGCCGGGATACAGGCTCCTCTGAAGTCGAGGTCTCCTCTAGTTTACAAGGGCTAGGGAAGGTATATTTATACCTGAGAGTTACCTCAGAATGTTAGCATTGACGTGAATCGGACAGCGGAAGACGTCATGAATGAACCCCTAAGGTATAATGGTTCATGCATAATAGATGAGGCCTTGAAGAAATCAATAGTCCTGTGCTAGGGAAACTCCCGAAGCCTAAGGGTCTGTTCTTCAAGAACTCGTTGTGATGTTAGGGTGGACGGATGTCGGAGACCATGCCTGTATTTGGAGTGCACGGTCTAATGCCTAAATAAGGACTGGGATTTTATGCCTATATAAGGGCAGGGCGAATTGTGCCTATATAGGGACATGATAAAGGAAAGCCCATGTATGGACACCCTAAGAGGAATACAACACCCACTCCACTTTCGTGTGTACGATAATACTAAAATGCTAAACATTTAAAATGCTAAACATTAAATGGAGTACCGCATATTTCTAAAATATTTCATAAAACCATTTAAAAGGCATTTAAAAAACCTATTAGAATGCAAAAGGTACTGTACATTTGAAGCATTGCTTTTCATTTCAGGCATATATTTAAAATAAAATACAATATGAATGAAATTTAGCAGTAATATTTACATTTGACAGAAAATGATCGATAAGTTGTTCAAAAATCAAAGTCATTTCATGTCATGAAAATGAATGAACTTTTAGACAAACAAGATGACTAAGGGTCTGTGGAAGTATCGCAAAGTCTGTACTATAAGGCTAGTTCTACTTTAAGCAGATTGAAGTGCCATTTTAGTTCGAAAAATGGAAAAAAGATCAATTTTGGGAAGAGTTCCAAGTTCTTGAAGTATGAAGGCCAAATTGTTACTGCATCTCTGGAACACTGTGGGCTGAATCAGAGTCAGTTTACGGGTCTGGTGTAAACATGAGATCATCTATTTCTGTAGACAAAACATCGTCCACTGAAGTTGGTGTCATTTGAAACACCTCGTGTAGTAGATTAATTGCACAGAGATGTGAAGCATCGCTTTCAGCATAGGTTGCCGCAGCAATGTTCGCGATCGTTGTTACCTGTGTGCCTGTAGATCCATCTCGTACATCAGCAGCAGCCGGTAGCGTCTGTGAGATCTCAATGAATGCTGTCATCAGGATTGGTAGCCTCTGGGGACAACACAGAGCATGGGCCGTTATCGGGTCCAGCAGAGTATCGACATCCGTTGGCGTCGCTGATGGAAATGTTAGACAGGTGTCCAACACGCATTCTACACCGCATAGCAGGCATCGTAGAACAGGTAAGATGCAATCTTGCCAGATTGGTCTGACTGACAGGAACCACGTGGTATTAAGGTCCCGTAGACGAGTCATGCCCAAAAGCTGTACTATTCGCTCACTGCACTTTCGTTCAAGGAGAGCTTTCTCCATTTCGCTCGGAGTGATGTCTGCGAATAGGCTGGCCATAGCGTAATAACAGGAAGAAAAATAGAATTCCGGCAACAAGTGCTAGAATTAACGGTATGCCACCAAACACCGAATGTGCAAAGTTCGGGATGATTCCGAGTATTGCCTGGAAAGGTGCTAACAGACCGGAACAGATGCTCTTAAATACATGTACAATTCCTGTTGTATCAGACATGTTAATGATACGTCCTATCATTTCCACGAAATGTATAGGGCAGTTTGTACGTATTAAAGTCTGTATCTCAGCCGAAGTCCTTGCTACTTGTAGATCATAGGTTTCTTTGGCCGAGGTCAAAGGCACTGTTTGCTGTAAAAGCATGGCATTCATTCTGCTCAAAGTATCAAATCTTATAAAAGAGACGTTCAGCGAAGGCCATAGAGGCGACTCCCTGACTGTGTCTATTGGGGCAAACAATACTTGCATACAGCAAGTGACCCTGGAGTTCACCGTTACTAGATATGGGATGCCTGGCAACATGCCGCAGCAACTCTGATCATTCAACATGAGGTAACTCCCATTAGAAAGTTGTCCAAACGTTGGATTAATCACAGCAGCTGGTGTACCCTGCTGATGGCAAGACAAATTTGCCACAGAACCATTACAAGCCCCGTGTAAAGAAATGTCCTGACATATTAGTGAACCGCTCAGTGCATTTTTACAATGTGTACCGCTCAGAAACACTTCACGATCCCCACTCCAACATCTATATGTGTATGGTAAATTCCAAGATGTCTTAATGTATTCCTTACCCAACCTTTCATATTTGCCTGCTTGCATCTGTTTGAGGCAATACTGAAACTGAAAAGTAGTCACAGGTAGCGTGATTTTGCCATGAATAAGCCATTCTGTAGCTGGTTTTTCTGCCACTGTGAATGGTAACTTTTCCAGTTTTTCAACGCTCAGCACTGTATACTTTGCTCCTCTTTGTGCCAGTTCAATCTGTTTATCAGTTAGATTGTATTCTGTAAACAGAGCTGATGTGTTGATGAAACGCCAAGGCACATAGCCCGTACGCAAAGATTGTAGCGTCCAGCTTAATAACACAATAGAACGTAATTGAGATTGGCCTTGTTGTAACATCGCCAAATCTTGTTCCAGTATGTCGATAGCAGAGGATACAATACTGTCCAATGAATAAATTCTGGAGGACAAAGTTGTTAACCCATTGTCCACCACAGAGAGGGTTTTCTCTAAATTAATACGATCAAGTTCACATATTCGTTCTGCGGCCTCTATCTGTGACACTTTCCATGCTTCATTATAAGCAGCATAGATGCCGGCATATATGAAACGTTTTTGACGCGGTTTTCTTGGTCCAAGCAAGAAATCCCTAAGGTCTGCGTCTTCTTTAAGTAAGGATAAGTGTTGTTTCACATCCTGTAGTGTAGATTTCTGAAGCCAATCGAGGCATAATTTTCCTACACTGTATGTTGTTACTACCCCCGGATGCTGTCTTTGGACGTATCTTGGGTCTGGCCTATGAATAGTAAAGCCCTGAGTTTTATTCAGGAATCTTTCCTGACAGTTGTTCGTGTCTGTGGGCCAGATCAACCATTTTTTCCAATCAGGATTAGATCTGTTGAGTTGTAGTATTTTGCCAACTGTAACCGCTGCCTGTGTATTGTTATCACTTGCAGGTGTTGGTACAGAAGGTGTTTTCATCTCTTTGATCTTGGCTAGTCCAAGACAAGATGTTTGTTGGATAGTTTCATTCAAAAACATTATTTGTTCAGGGATGATGCAGGCTCTAAATAAAGCTTCTATCCCCTGCACTTGCCAATCTCTAGTACCCCAGACAGTTTTTGTGTCTATTGTATCTTTCCAAAAGTCGCAACCCTGTCTAGACAGTTGGGTAATAAATGCTGCAGAATAAATTTGTTTCGTATTTGTTAACATAATTTTCACTCCTGTTTTGTTTACATTTTTATAGTAAAACGTTTCTGGATCAGATGTATTGTACCCTGAAAAATATGGATACTTGTTAGCAAATGTTTTTGAACTACCGTGTGGTGGTGTAGGACAATGCTCCCATTGGTTAAACATAAACACATTTCTAGGGTATGCAGATTTATGCAAATAATGATGACCATAGTGGTTATAGCAATACAGCTGTTCATAGTCTGATGAACCCTCTAAATATTCATTTTTAGTAAATGCAGCAGATTTTTCTAGGTCAAACATTATGTCAGTTAACAGTCTCAAAGTCCCAATCATCAGAATAGGCACTGGACGAAATGAGATCACTTAGTGAAATTTTAAACAAATGTGGAATGTTCAATTGTTCCGTCGGACCGAAGATATCAAAATCTGTTTTGTCCCACACTATACCATCCTGTATAGGAACAGCTGTGATGTTCACTGATGACAAGTCTCTTGCTTCACAATGGGAAGATTTATGAGTTTTCAAAAGTACGTTCACGTCTTTTCCTTCAGTATTCACATGGATGTATCTGCCACTTATAAGCACGCTCACAGTTGTAACCAAAGCTAGCCAGAGCAGGAAAACAAAAAGTCCAGATGTAATCCAGAGTTCAATCCATGGAGAAACCAAATAAGTCTTTTTCAGAAAGTGAAGAAAGTCTTGTACTTGCTGCTTGAATTTCAATGATGCTGGCGTCGTTTCAGGTTCACTCGGATCTTCTGAGAACGTATCAAAGTTAATGAAATAGCCAGAAGGAGTTCTGTCAATTGTTGAAATTGCCTGAGGATTTGTAGAAATCGCTGGAATCAGTTGATCACTTGCTACGTTGGTGTACACAGGTGTATTTGGACGAACTGTTACTTGAGTTTCAAGAGGGATGAGTTCCATAGCATTGTTGCTCAGTCCTTCATCTGTTACAGCTGAATTCTCGATTGTTATCAGTCTTTCAGTCTGAACCTCTTGGATAGTAGCGAGCGGAGTGCGTCTGCTACTAGGTCGGAGTCCACGAGGCCTACTATTTAGTATTGGCCACATACTGTGGTTTGATGAGGTCGATGGACACAAATCTTTTCTCCTTTCTTCCAGCAAGGGGCGGCAGAAGTACTGTTCTTGTTCCTTGAACTGCTAGGACAGGTACTGGTTGTCTGTAAGAAGGTCCAAATTCCTTCTTGTCCGCAATTTTTTCTCTGACTAGATCCCCAACTAGACAGGCCTTGCTGGGACCGCCGGTTTTTCCCCAGTGGTGGTTGGCTGTAGGAATACGTTGCTTTGTTTCGTTCTTAACTCATTCAGTTCCTGTAAAACAGCCAAACGATCTTTGATATCAAACGTTTTATTTTCCACCACTGTGCCTACGTCATAGAGATCTGGTACCCACATTCTTGTCCCAAATAGGACCTCATATGGAGTGACCCCCCCTAGAGAACTTCTTGGCAGGTTGTTCAATGAGCGCTGGACCCCATAAAGATGTTTGACCGACCCATCACCCGAACCTAATACCCTAGCTGTTATAGACTGCTTTATGTCCCGTTTTTTTCCTTTCCACAACCGAATTTCCCTCAGGATGGAATGGAGAGGAGTACCGCAATGCAACGCCCAGACTGGCCATGGCTTCTTTGTAAGCCCGAGAGCTGAACGCAGGGCCCTGGTCAGAATGTAGCGTGCCTATTGCTTATGTGCCGATAAAGACTCGCAAATCTTTTATAACTGTTCGAGCGTCAGCCGAGCGCTGAGGCCATATCCATAGGAACCTAGATTTAGTATTTGTGGGATTGCACTTGTCCATGAGGACGCCTGTGCATAGATAGTCTAATGCTGTCTAACAATGGTGTCTGTGCAGGGCAGCTACATTCGTAGCATGGTGTCTGGTGGCTTTCTCGCTGTAATTTGCAGTCTATGCAGTTGTTGATGAATATGTGTATTTCTGTATTCATCCCAGGCCACCAGTACATCTCTTTTAATGTCAATATTGTTTTAGAGATCCCTTGATGTGACAGACCCTTCCCCAGATGTGTTTCATAAATCAAAGCTGCTCTACGTTCCATGTTTGGAATTACCCTATCCCCCACTCCAGGGATTCGAGCAAAAGGAACGTTGTTCGCATCAATTACATAAGAGTACTTGAGTGGCAACTTTTTTGGTAATGCTGCACTGCTGCCCTTGCTTGAAGCATTGCCAGCCAACATTATCTCACCGTCTATTTTTGTTTTTGAACGAGTGATCGCAGCTACGGAAGCCGTCTGAACAGCCCCCTTTGCGGCTTCGTCAGCCAATGAATTCCCTGCAACGTGAACGCCATCACGTTGATGACTCAGTGTGTGGATCACGTGAGCCTTTGGTAGTTCGTTTTTTACTGAACTACTTGTTCCCAAAGCATTTTGTGCTTTATTGTGCCACCTTTCGCATCTTTGAAACCATTTTCAAGCCAGTTTTGTATATATTCATTATATGACTGAACACAGTAAAAGGAATCGCACACTATTAGTGTGGGGAATTCTCGATCTGTACTTTCAAGTGCCATTTTGAATGCTTGTAGTTCAGCTCGCTGAACCGTACAATCTCCTAGAGAATGGGTTTTTGTGACCATAGGTCTGAAGATGCCATCTCGCATGCGACCTTTAACGATTGCACACACTGCACTGTAAGCTTGCTTACCCCCTGTTGCGGGTTGTGCGGATCCGTCAGTGTAAATTATGAATTCGTACTGATCGAGAGGCAGAATCTCAGTGGGCAGAGGACATTCTTGTTCATATTGCAGGAATGCTTGTGTTTTTAAATCAGGATCGAAAACATATTCAACATCTGTTGCAGCAAGAGAATTAACCCATTGTATCCATCTTGGATGTAATGCTTTAGCATTTGGAATGCTTGCTTTTGTGACCGCTTCTAAAGCCGGTACTGGGGTTATGACAATAATGCGTTTCCCTTGGGCTAAGGCTCTTTCTTTTGCTACAGCGGTTTGAACTGCTGTTAGAATTTTTTCAGTTGAACTGAAGCGCATTTCCGCTTGTGTGTACAAATGAGATTTGTATGCAATTGGTATTTTCTCACCCTCATTGAAGGTTAAGTAGGTGAATCCGCATTGACCCGAAATTATTCGGATCACCAAATTGCGTTGACTTACGCGTGTTTGTAAGTGATTTGTAGCTAACATGTTAGCCTGTATTGAACGCAAGATTTCTGTGTGTTCTTGTTCAAATTTCTGATTGAAAAATCAGGTTTGATTAATGCATATAGAGGTTTAACCCTTTCCGCATAATTTAGAATGTATGTTCTTCCAAAGTTTAGGAAACCCAAGATGGATTGTAAGTTTTTTAGCGTTTTTGGAGGTTGGAGCAGCGCACATTTCTCTAGAAAGTTAGCTGCCAATCTCTTGCCTTCACTTGAAAGCTCATATCCTAGAAATAGGACATTGAGATGGCCAATTCGGGACTTTTTAAAGTTGAACTTGTAGCCCTCAGTGGCGAAGCCCAGTATAATGGTGCTCACCCTGTTCAAGTGTTTGTCCAGGTCATCGTCTGTCCGATAAATGTCATCGCCTAGGACAATGCCTCATTGTCATAAATTTGTAGTAACTCCGTTACCCTCACTGAGAATAAACCTGGGCTGTTCTTGAACCCTTGTGGGAGTCGACAAAAGTGACGCTGGGTCCCCATTATGGAGAATGCTGTTAAGTACCTGCTTTCAGGTGCTATGTTTTGACAAAAGAAACCATTTGAGATATCTAATGTGGTTTTATATTTTTTACGCACAATGTTATTCATTAATGCTGTGCTATGTGCATTTTGCACTGCAAATGTTTTACAACAAGTGTTTAAGTGTCTGTAATCCAAAACTAGACGATAGGTGTTGTCTGGTTTGGAGACAGGAAACAAAGGATTGTTCATGGAGGAGGTGCATGTTTCAATCACCCCTTGGTATTCAAGTTGATCTAAGATCTCCCTGACCTGTTTTTTAGCTTCTTGCTTTATTGGATACTGCCTTTGTGCAGTCCATTCATGTTTCAGATGTATTTTATGGTGAGGTGAGTCCTCATCCCATCCTACATGATTTTTATATAATGCTGGGGCCTGGGCTACTGCCCATTTCCTGGCATATGTATATTTTAGGTGAATTGGAATATGGTTGGAGAAGGCAGGCATAATAATGTCCTCGCCGTGTGGGCACTCCCTGACAAATTGTGGTGGCCAGTCTTTTTCTGCTAGAAGTATGTCATAGCCCCTTGAAAGTTTTTCCCAAAAGAGTGCTTTCACCTGTCTAGGTATGTCTCCCTCCATCCGGAGTGTTATTTCATATAACCTTTGTGGAGTACTAACCCTGGTGTCTACAGTCTCAACTGTAATGTACTCATTCAAGTCCACTATCTCCAGAAGTTCCTTCAGGTTCTGGCGAGCTATTGTGACTTCTGCTGCACTGTCCAGCATTGTCTGAGCTCATTCTCCATTCTTGAGTTGTGTTCTCAGTATTCTCGGCATGTCTGATCTTTAGACCTGCTACTTTCTTTTTGGAAAATTGAGGTTTGTTTTATTTTTTGGAGCGTGTTTTTCTTCTTTGGATTTCACGCGTTCTTCTCTATGTTCTGACCGTCCTCTTCTTTCCGAAGTCTGTGATGAGATCTGAAAGGGACTAGAGGAACGTGTATCAGTATCTTGATACCTGTCAGGTTTTCTCAAATTATCCCTATTCCTGAGGTTATACCTCCTTTCAGAGGGCTCCTTTTGAGGAGACCTACCTCGGGATTGAGAACGTTTCTCGTTTGAATTTTGTTTATTACTCTCCCACTTCTTTTTAGAAGATGTAGGAGTTTGTTTAATTGAGTCCTTCTCAGGACTTTCAGATAGTTTCGGCTTCACTGGTCTTCCACCCAAACAATCTCTGCCTAATTCTGCATAAGATTGTTCAATTATTCTGGGTAGTTCAGCTTGATGTTCTGTAACATCGAATTCCCTTAATTTTTGGTGGATCGCCACTGCTGCTGCCTCCCCTTTAATATTAGATAATATTATTGTTGAGACCTGGTCGAAATCTTTCAGTAATTTCATACCTAAATTCAGAGCAGGCTCTGCCCCGTATTCGTTTTGAATTTGTTTCAGGACATCAGGTATTACCGCAATTGATGGAATACCATGTGTTTTAGTATAGATGGCAGCAAAGACTGAGCCCCAAGTGGTACAGTCTTCCAGTTGTGGTGTGATCCCCATTGGTAAACTGATTGTTAGGATTCTGTGTTTCTCATACGGGCTAGTATTTGGAAATACTGCTTCGATTTGAGTAATTTTTTGAGCTATCCAGAATGGAATCTGTTCACGTTTTGTGGGTATTTTACCCATGACTGCGTATAGAGTCTGTGGTGTAATTTTTAGTGTATTCCCCTGTTGAGGAGTTTGATTTGGAAGTGTCAATGGTTGTTGGACTGTGAAAGTCTGCATGACATATTGGACCAATTGTCTATAGATTTTTATTATTTCTCGTAGTTGAACAAGTAGTTCCTCGTCTGACATTTCTTCAATGTCGGGATGAGGTGTATAGCCGGCTAGAATCGGCCATGTTGCTCCTGGTCTACCTAGTGGACCGAGCCTGGTAATGTTTCTGTGATGTTTTAGGGCACCTTTAAACCAGAGATGATGCTCCTGGTATGTTAATGGAATTTCAATATCCTCGAAAGGAATATATTCCTCTGGTGGATCTTCTTTGTAGAAGTGAAACGTGTGTGTTACTGTATTTGATTCAGGAAATATTACCCATGAATAGAATACCTCTGTCTGAAAAGATTTGTGTGCCTCTATCACGAAAACTGCTCTACCACCTCTTGGTGGCAGACCGTGTTTTATAAGTTTTAGAGTGATGGCTCTTCTTAAGTTTTGAGGGATGTCTATAACACTCTCCTCGGTTTCAATAAAACCTGTGATATTATAAGCTGTTGCAGCTGGCTGATCCGCAGCACCACCGTTTCCGGTCTCAGTGTCGGAGTCAGGCATTTTGTTTTTTGAAAAAATGTAGAACAAGTTTCAAGGAAACAAAAGATAAGGTGCACAATATTTTGGAACACTGTATCCTTCAACATTGAGCAAACAAAACAGCTAATATATAGGGTGTTTCCCTATGTAGCCGTGGTGGATACTTAACCCTGCCCACTCCAGACGTCTTTTGGAGTATATGGGTAGGGGTCTCTGAGAGAAAAAGGCACGGCTGAGTTACTCAGTATCTAGCGTTAAATTACCGCCTTACCAAACGTTGGGCGCCATGTAGTGTAGCTCCTATTTCCCTAATAGGCTCTGCGCATTGGAATAATATCCCCTATAGGTTTGACATAGGACTAAGGTCAGTATGTCCCTATCGAGTATATTAAACTTAATTACTTGTGCCAGCTAGCTCAGAGGCCACTAGAAACTCCTTGGATAACAAGACGGGAGTAGTTTCTGGCAGCCGCAAAACATGACAACTTTGTTTCCCTTTAGAATCAGAACGTGTCCCAGAGTCGTGGAAACAATAGATAACTATTTCACTCAGCTCAATCGTGCATACTTAGTTTTCCTCAAAGTTACACAGAAAGAATAGACGGGCGTTTCAATAAAAGATTTATTGAACAGTCTTGTTTCTCGTGTAAGTAATATGTGCTGTTATGATCACAAGACAGTATGCGAGATAAATAATGTACAGCGTAAGCAGTAGAAATAAATAGTACTGCGATAACATTATCTTTAGCAGATATTCATTTACATAAATAACACAGACTAAAAATGCGAGTAATCATACGATGCGTTGCTAAGCTAGTTCTACCCCAATGTACCTAACCTAGGTGTAGGGAGAGGTATGAAGTAGGTGAAGTATTCCTTACTATGGTATACTAAGAGTATGTTAAGTCTAGTATGCCTAGTATGCCAAGTATGCCAAGAGTCCCTCTAGGTTCTAGTCAGCTCCATACCTTAAGAATGAGAGAGGTAGGAATCTCTTGCCAGATTCGAACTCCAACACCCCGCAAGGGAAGTCAGGTCACTGGAAGCTGGATTCTCTGCGTGCAGGGATGACAGCGTCTTCTCAGTGCGTCAGGCCGGGATACGGGCTCCTCTGAAGTTGAGGTCTCCTCTAGTTTACAAGGGCTAGGGATGGTATATTTATACCTGAGAGGTACCTCAGAATGTTAGCATTGACGTGAATCGGACAGCGGAAGACGTCATGAATGAACCCCTAAGGTATAATGGTTCATGCATAATAGATGAGGCCTTGAAGAAATCAATAGTCCTGTGCTAGGGAAACTCCCGAAGCCTAAGGGTCTGTTCTTCAAGAACTCGTTGTGACGTTAGGGTGGACGGATGTCGGAGACCATGCCTGTATTTGGAGTGCACGGTCTAATGCCTAAATAAGGACTGGGATTTTATACGTATATAAGGGCAGGGCGAATTGTGCCTATATAAGGACATGATACAGGAAAGCCCGTGTATGGACTCCCTAAGAGGAATACAACAACTTAGGACCCCGAAACTGGTCACAGGATGCTTGTTTTCCGATCCAGGGAGGACTTGGCCCGGCAGTTCCGGCTGGACTGCTCCCATTAGGAGCAGGGTCCAGTCTGATTTGCATATGGCTAGTTCCAAACTGGGGTGGCATGGTGAGCAAAAAAACTATGGATTTAACCCAGATCCATGACAGGGGGTGAATGTTTGACAATGTTCAGTAGTCTTTTCATCATCTGTTTGTGTTCCTATAGTTGCCCTAAGTGGGAAGGGTATGCCCAGACATGGGTCCTGTGCTTGCTATGCCACTGGATTCAAGCTAGCCTGGCTGATGAGGGGTGAAACCCTGAAACTGGTCCCAGGATGCTTGTTTTCTGGTCCAGGGAGGACCTGGCCTGGCAGTTTGAGTTGGACTGTTTCCATGGGGAGCAGGGTCAAGACTGATTTGCATATGGCTGGGTCCAAACTGAGGTGGCATGGTGAGCAAATAAACAATGGATTTAAGCCGGATTTGAGACTAGGGGGAATGTTTGACAATGTTCAGCATTTCGTCCATCATCTTTTTGTACTGCTATAGTCACGTTAAGTGGGAAGGGTACCCCCCGACATGGGTCCCGTGCTCGCTATGCTACTGGATTCAAGCTAGCTAGTTTAAAACCGGTCCCAGGATACTTGCTTCTGGTCCAGGGAGGACCTGACCTGGCAGTTCGGGCTGGACTGTTCCCATGGGGAGCAGGGTAAAGACTGATCTGCATATGGCCACCTGGGGTGCCATGGTGAGCAAAAGATTGATGGATTTAACCCAGATCTGTGACTGGGGTTGACAATGTTTGACAATGTCCAGCATCCCGTCCATCATCTTTTTGTGTTGCTGTATAGTATACCTTATAAACACATATATGCATTATGCTTCAATACTAGGCAGAATGTTCCATGAGACAGTCAAATATGTTCTACACACATATCCGTTTCTCATATAACCATTTTGCTCTTCAGCAGGGCTGGTGATCTGTATCATGCAAATTCAGATTCCATACAATTCAACAGCAATGTACCACAAAGAAGGGAACAGAATGTACAAGAAAAACATTCTCCAAACTCTAGTCATTTATAACATTGTTCTTATGGTCATACAATTATTGCTCGATACTAACAAAGGCCCACATCCCCAGCCAGCAACCCTCCCTTATTATGTAATGTTCCTCTTCATACAGCAGATAGTCCCCAGTCTTGCAAATATTTCACAATGTATTGTTCTGTCTTAGTAATCTGGAAGATGTCTATTGGCAAGTGTGACCTGTCTGGTAGAATGTCTATGGAACAATTTGTGTCCCCCTCAAACAGCATTGGCCTTGAAGTCAGCTGTACCTCCTTTCCTCTTTAAGTATATATGTACGTTATGGTATCACATTCCATGTGATGAACCTAATTAAGGAGACCAGAGCTATGGTTTAGATGTGCAAGAGGAGTTAGAGGGGTGTCGGCCTAGGGGCCCCTTTATCCACCACCCAAGTAGATGGATCATCCCCGGCGTGAGTCATTCTTAATTTCTGTGAATATTGTACCAGAGTTCGGATCAAACATAACCCACAACATAGCCTAACTCCCAAACCCTAGGACCAGCTGCAAATGCCAAATTAACTCTGCATTCAACATGCTAATTTACCTTCAGCTCTTTATTCATAATGAAGAAGAGGCAGTGGTGTTGCCAAGAATATCCCTAGTAAAAGACCCAGTGTCCCTGCTCGGCCAGCTTATTGACTATCTCATATGTACATTTACCACAACCAGACAGTCAGCTTGTTGAAAAGACCATATGCATCCTTCTCAGCCCTTATGGTCCCCCCACACCCTCGTCAGAGACACCATCATTACCTCCCAAAAATGTTACAGTCATCTCAAGCCAGAGTGCTGCAGCCTGTGATCTCAATCCGTCACCTTTCTGGCTGTTTCGCGAATCACAGATCACCCGTTGTTCTAGGGGTTATACTTAACAGAGTCTAATCTCTGTTTCTTAATGGATTATCTTCTGACATCTCTTTCTGCCCAGATGCCTCAGAGGAAGTGAGTTCACCAACCGTGCCATTCTGAGATTTCCTCAAGGTGCTGCCACAAATAGTACTGCAGTTCTGCTATGAGTTGGCTCAACAGAGTTTGGTTTACCTGTGTGCTCCTTCCATCTCCTATGCAGAGTCTTGCGTGTACACTGCTTAGTACGCTGACTTTGACTTTTTCTTTGCGGTGCAGGGCAGTGATCTATCCAGTCCTATGCCTCTGCAGCCTGTGTGAAGAAGGTTGCCTTACCGTCAAGCATGATCTTTACGCAGGCTGGAAACAAGAGCATGTACTATATCCCATGATCTCATAGTTCTCGTTTCACATCTTGAAAAGGTTTCTCTTACACTAAACTCTCAGAGCGCAATCCAGAACTATTGCCAACTACTATATTACCAGCTTCCCTCAATTTACGTTGAATACAATCTTGATCTTTGTAATGGAGGAGCTGGGCCACCACTGGTCTCACAGGTGCCCTAGGGGGGCTGTCATCACACTGGCTCTCTGTGCTCTATCAGAAGCAAAGAGTTTCATCAATGTGTTTGGTGACCTAACCTTCAACCTCCCTCAGCCAAGGCTCCAAATAGCCAGGTGAGTCAGTTTCTTCCTCTGCCTCCGTCAGCCCCAGAATGTTGTTGTTATTCCTCCTAATGCATCCTTCAGCATCATCTGCTCTCTGCTCTAGCATTGTGACTCTACTGTGGCTATTACTTTCCTCTCTGTTTCTCTAAACACTGTCGGTGATGACTGTCTCATCGTTATGTACCCTCTTTGCCAGCTTCTTCTGATCCTCTTGCAGAAGTACCATATCCACTACCACAACATCAATTTTAGATTCAAGGGCTCCCCTTGAAGCCAGTATTGCATTTAGTATCTTAACCAGTTTATCTCCTTCCAGAATGGGGGATGGCACAATGCGGTCCCTGTCCCTTTGGGCCATGAGGACACATGAAAATGGTGCCTGCCATCCAGGCGTCCCCTTCAAGTGAGAGCTTCTTTGTTGCCTCTGGTCTGGCCTACAATTACTGTGACACTTGCAGGACCTGTGTTCAGGACAGTGGTCAATGCTTTCTCTTCTGGTACTTACCATGGCTGTCGCAATTTATTGCCAGAAGACTACTCTTTACACCGTCTGTCTCTGTGTTGGAGCTACAATATTTGCACAAGTAGTCCATTATACAGCACCTCACTTATAGCTGCAGTTCTCCTCTAGAAATGGTCTCTTTCTGGGTTCGGAGTTGGATACTGGGGGACTTAGGAGCACTTAGCTCACCGCCTGCCACATAAAGTTCCACATTCAGCTTTCCCCTGCATCTTTAATTAAATCATGAGATGCAGGGGGGGCTATGGGGGAGAACCCACTTGTACGTGGGCGCTCTGCTAGCCTTTAACATAACCAGGCACATATTCTGTCTAGAAGGCTCTGGTATTAACAAACCCAGGTTGCGTGGAGTAGCGACTTTAATTTCCTCCAAGCTGCCACAGTCCCAGCACAGAGATGCATGCTGTGAGCTCTGGCACACCAGCAGCTCAGTCCCACCGCCACCTGCTTTGGCTTGCTCCCCTCTTCTCACCAATCAAGGGCAAATCTCTGCACAGCTCTGGCGAAGGTCTCACCCAACTGCGCTCATGGCTGCAGGGACCATCTTGATTGCGCGAGGCCAGCGCCAACCACACAAGGCTGCTTCAGCTTTTCTGGACAATCGACTGATGCCAGTTCTCCCAGCGGGGGAAAACATAGTTCACCCCCCTTGTCTTAGCTTGTGGGCCTTAATGGGCCCTCTACTGCTGATATTTACATCAGTTTTGCAACTGGGCAGGGAGCTCAAGACAGTGTGACTGCTCACATGGTGAACATGGTCAGGCCCCGTTGAAATTTCTCATTTGTGCCTGGTCTGGGTATACTGCTTTTATTATTATTATTATTGCATCTTGTAGAGCGCACGGCTACCTCCAACGGAGGTGTCCCGGTGCTGACAGCGGGTGCAGGTGGTAGTACATGGTGGGGGTAGCTCTAAGGTAAGCCGAAAAGCCAGGTCTTCAGAGTCTTCCGAAATAGAGGCTCTGAGTTGGCCTTTCATAGGTGCTCCGGCATGGAGTTTCAAAGAGAGGCGGTTTTAAGAGCGAACGATCGACCACCCAGCCTGGCTTTTTTGAAGCGGGGGATGGCTAAGAGTTCCTGGTGATTTGACCTCAGAGTCCTAGTCTGATTGTATTTGGGAAGTCTAAGCTTCAAGTATTGGGGGCCAGTATCTCTGGTAGCCCTGTAAGCAAGGGTCAGAGCCTTAAACTCAATCCTCCTTTTAGCAGGCAGCCAATATAGGCTGCGCAGGTGTGGAGAAATGTGGTGGCGGAGTGGCACATTTCTGATGAGCCTGGCGGCCGCATTCTGAATGACCTGCAATTTTCTAATCAGGTAGGCTGGGAGACCTAAGTATAGACTGTTGGCATAATCTAGCTGTGTGGTGATCAGAGCCTGAACCACCGTTTTCCTACAGTCCATTGGTAGGAGATGAAGGAATCTCCTCAGGGTTTTCAGCTTCCAGAAGCACGAGGATGAAACTTGGCATATCTGGGCTTTCCCCGAAAGGGTGGAGTCAAATATAAACCCTACATTTCTAGCCGATGGGACTGGAAGAGGAGGAGGATTGAGTTCCGTTGGCCACCACAGGTCAGCTCTAGGAGGAGATGGCTGATTAAAAAACAGAACTTCTGTTTTATCCGTATTAAGTTTTATACAGTTGTCAGTCATCCAGAATGAGATGTTAATCAGACACTGTTTGAAGTTGGTGAAAGCAGCCTCAGAGTGATCCCTAAAGGAGAACACCAGCTGGGTGTCGTCAGCATACGAGACCACCTTTACACCGTATTGCTCGACAAGTGAGGCAAGTGGGGCAAGATAAATATTGAAAAGGGTCAGACTTAGGGCAGAGCCCTGGGGGACTCCACAGACAAGAGGGCGAGCAGAGGAGACATGTGGGTGTAGAAGGATTTTCTGGAAGCGACCCTCAAGAAAGGAGCGGAACCAAGTTAAGACGGTACCCCTTGCTCCCATCTGCTCAAGCCTCTCCAGGAGGATCTTGTGTGAGACAGTGTCAAATGCTGTGGACAAGTCCAACAGCACTAACATTGCACAGTTACCATGATCCAAGGTTCCACGTATCGTTTCTGCCACCTCAAGCAGAGCTGTCTCTGTGCTGTAACCTGACCTAAATCCTGATTGGGAATCATGGAGGAGGTTGTTAGATTCAAGATATGCTGACAGTTGTCTCTGCACTTCCTTCTCCAGGATCTTGGCTGGCGCTGGCAAGAGGGAGATAGGCCTGAAATTTTTTAATTCTTTAATTCTGCCGGGTCCGCATCTTCTTTCTTAAGAACTGGCTGGACCAATGCGGTTTTCCAAATAGATGGATAAATGCCTGAGTTTAAGAATGCATTCCAAATCTGGTTAAGTGAGGGATTGAGTAACGGGGCGAGTAGAGTAAAAAACTTAGCCGGGCATGGGTCAATCGGAGATCCAGATTTGACTTTGATCAGTTCTTTAAGGGACGCTTCAGAGCTGAACTGGTGAAATTCAGACCAGGCGTCTGAGCAGTAAAGGATGGGTGGGGGCAAGGTTAGAGCACCTGACGGAGTGAACGCAGAGTATATTGCCTGAACTTTCTCCTGAAAGAAGCAGGAAAGATCCTCACCCAGGGTGGCTGAAGGCGCTATGGTGCTTTTCAAGGCCTCTGGCTTGATGAAGCCCTGAACAATCCTAAAAACTTCTTTGGCAGAGTTGTCAGAAGATATAGTTTGATCAGCAACATAGGCCCTAATAGTGTGGCGTTTGAGTTTATTGAATTTTTTTAGTGCTGCTCTGTAAGCGCTCTTAGTCTCAATGTCGTATGTTTTTCGCCATCTCCGCTCCAGCTTCTTACAGAGGCTTTTCTCCATACGGAGTTCGACTGTGAACCAGGGGGCGGAAGGATTATTTCTGGCCACTTTCGTGTTTTTAATCGGGGCTATTTTGTCAAGGGCTGCAGTAACCCAGCAGTTGAAGGTGGAGGCGTCACAGCTAGGTTCCCCTGTGAGCAGCGGAGAGGTATTTGATAGTACTGGCCCCATAGACTCAGGGGATACCTTCTATCTTCGTATTTTGCTCTTGTTAGATCCTTAAAGCTGGGACTAGCGAGATTAAATGGTATTAGGCTGTGATCTGACCATGTAAGAGGAATCGGGTCTTCCACTTTTAAACTAGAAACATTAGTGAAGATCAGATCTAACATATGGCCAGCTTTATGAGTGGGAAGAACAACCTTCTGGGTAAGGTTTAGGCCCCTCAGAGAGTCGGACAGCTGGGAGGCCAGGAGACAGCTATCATTGTCCATATGGACATTGAAGTCGCCAAGGACTATAAAATTCGCGTGTCTCATAGCTTTTGTACATGAAACACAGAATATCCTAAACCATGAATGCAGATGCAGAGTGTAACATGTAATAAACTATTTATTACCATCTGAAGAACTTAATAAGCTTAATAAGTAGCCCGTCACTATCAGTGCTTCATCTCTTACACACCTTAATCTTTCACAATGGTAAGGATATCCATTTGTAGTGTATGCTCCTGGTACAAGGTAACAAGGCTATTGGTACATTAGTATGGGTGCATTTTTTTATCTTTTAATGTTGACAAGCATGGGTAAGCCTTCTTAATGAATAAGTCAGAGAAAAGAGTTCTAACTGTGAATAACTTCATGTGATTCAGAGTGCTGAATTCATTTGCTGGATATTCAGTTTCCCTAAACTACACAATTAAATGCATGTTCAACACAGCATTTCCTCTTTCTTTTGGTGTTGGTAAAAAAGGCACTTTGACAATAACAGTGCTGCTCCGAGAGTGTTAATTAGCACACCTGACAAGCTAACTCTTACAGGCCCATCCTTGATAAAAGCCTCAACCACTGAATAATCGAAGGTGTGTGAAAATAAACATTGTACAAGCAGAACTCTCTCAGCAAAAAAGTTAGATGGTCCCACATTGCACATTATTTTCTTTCTTTATATATGTGCTACAAAAGAAGAGCACATTTTAGAATGTATATTTTTAATTACCATACAATGCGCTTTGCATTTAAAATTTGACTGTTAATAAAACTCATTGTTGCATGAAACACATTTTAAATATTAGCACATTATACCCAACAAAAACGCATATTTCTAAAAACATTGACAGACATATCTGCAGTGTCTGGCAAACAATAAATGCTTATTGGAGGTGGCTTAAATCCTAGAATCTTTTAAAGAGTACTAAAATAATTGAATAAATCATGTAGTATTAGAAAATAAAAAAACTAGTAGCGTGCAATATGGTCTTATATTGCCATCTTGGGGTTCATGTGACATTTATAAACCATTTGGCGTTGGACCTCATGGTTCGTAAATGTCACCAGTATGCCACAAAGGCAATATATGCCCATATTTCAGAGTTACCCGTTATGCATTGTCCCTATAGACCAAACAAAACTACTAAATAGATTTACACCAAACCTAGGAAAAGCACTTCCTTGACTAGAATTCCACTTACATGCCCAGCCTGGTGTAATTGTGTTGAGTATTTTTTTCTGCATTGAGGAACAAAGAGTTAAAATGGGAACCGTCACATTTAGGAGCCCCCCTCCCCCTTAAGGCCCCAGCTTGATGACTCTGCAAAAAACTTGCCATCTAGGACCCAAAGTGAATAAACCTTTTTAGGGAAGGTTTTTTACAAATTTGGTGCCAAAATTATTTGCAAACAAATACGTGTTTGCAGTGGAAACTGACCTAACCATAAATATACATGCTTTTGCCACATATTCATTTTTTAATTTGTCTATATCTTTTTGACGCTTGGAATGGATTTGCACAAATCTTGCCAATTTCCGTACTAAGTTTTGGTATGCCAAGTTACATGAAGATCTGTCTACAGAAAAAAAAGTTATGAAGGGAGAACAACAGGTGACTTCCCATTTTATCTCCAATAGGAAACTATTGAAAGATATAGCAAACATGGTTGAATGAATTTAAACCAAACTGGGCATTAAAATAGAATTTTACTCAGAAAGTCTGCTTTTTGTTTTTGGTGCAAATCCATTCAGTAGTTCTTGAGATAGTACCATTTTAAAAGGTTTCCAAGCAGGATTTAAAGGGTTAACACTTTTGTATAACTGCTTTTTTATCTTGAGAGATACGACTCATGATTCAAGTCAATCACATTTTAAATTTTTTACAAATTGTGATTGGCTAAATTAGAGCTGAATTGTTTTTCCACCGTTTCGAAATTCTCAAGTTTTGCACTGTGGAAAAAACTTGGGGAAACATTTCAGCAGCCATGAGGCGGCCAATCCCAAATGTGACTGACACCAGGGTGGTGGTCATGGGTACTCAAATGCATGGAAAGTGCAAGGCACTCCTGAGGAAAAAAGAGCCAAAAAAGATGCACAACTTGGGGGTTGGAAACGAGTTGCAAGCTCACAAGATTTTCAGGGGCTGAATTTGAGTGCAATTTTGTTCCTGGCTAGCAAGTCACTTCTGAACCATTGATTTCAGGCAGTTTAAAAAAAAACAAAGCACAAGCAAAGCCAAACTTGAAAATTATCCTATACAGCTCTCTGCTGCCCTTTGGGTAGGTTTCCGCCATAGAAATACCTCATACATGCATAGTAAAATAAATGTCTGGCTTTGCTTGGAAGGCTTGAAATAGGTCACAGGCCCTGTGCCAAACCCCTGCTGAGAAGTGCCTGCTGCTTGTTGGACACAGGGCTCAAACCCCTGAACAGTAGGCTTTTGAGTGGCCACAGTGGGTTGGGCGTATGGCCTGAGCACAGGTAGTGAGGTTAGGAAATTAGGTAAATCAATTAAAAAAGCAATGAAATTCACTGAAAACCCACAGTTAAAAATCGAGTTGTTGTTCTGGTTCAAACGTGTAAAACCAGAGAAATGTGCTAGTTGTGGTTATCAATGCATGCACAACACATTTGTTTTCATTTTTTATTAAAGCTGGAAAAAGTGACTTGATAGTGATGGTAAGCTAGGAGTTTCCATTAAAAATATTTTTTTGTTTTACTAATAACTTTGGTGTTGTTTGATGAATCTACACAAAACATTCCAAAAACAGTTTATACAGTTTAGGTTTGCAATGGCAGGTTTTGTGCAGACGTGCCAAGGAGGGATAAAAGGAGGGTCAAAGAAGCAGCTTTCCATTGTAAGTGCCATAGGAATTTCCCTTTCTGCTACAGAAAAAATAACATTGAATGAGAGAGAGAGAAAGAGAGAGAGAGAGACATCCAAAAATAACTGGCACGTAACAGGAGTGATAAACAATTCCACCAGAGTCACTAAAATGCTCTCTACTGATAAACATTGGTGTTGCTCTGGTACCAGTCTGCCATCCAATGGTCTGTTCTCCCTTGTCATCAATCACTCTGGCAACTCTTTTAATTTTCAATTCTCTCCTGCTGTGTGTCTGCTCCATTCTCGCCTTCACAATATCGAACACCATCGACTACAATGATGATTCAAACATGTTTTCTTTCATATCAAATCAGAATTCAATTCTTTCAAATGTAACAGAGTTACACAGTTTCAAAGTAAGTTGTATTTTAGTTCTACTGAGCAAGATTTCTCAACAAGCATTTATACCAAAATGGCCGTCATAAAAAAATTATTTTATAGGTGTTCTTTGCAATTGCAATGTTGGGCTGCCTGCTGTAATGGAAAATCTGCCATTGGAAACTAATATGTATCATACCTCTGATGAGGAGCCATAATATATATTGATGGCAGAGAAAAATCAGCTTGTTTGCTCAAAGAATTGAAACCTTCAGAACATAGACCAAATTTAAAACTGTGCTGTTTCAAAATTCTAAATTCCTTATGCCTGCTTCAAAATCACAATCCTGTCAAAAATTTAAAAAGAGAATTGGGGCTAAAAAGAAATCCTGTACTGCAGCGCTGCTGCGCAGAACCATAAGCATGCAATTTGGCAGTTGCTTACTCTTTCTCTCAACTGCGTCATGCTCTGGCATGTTTCCCCACTGCAGTGTTATTCCACAATATTGATGTTTTAATATAGAACTGCACTTATATATCCATTAACGATAAAGGCAATCAACATATCATCAAGGTTAGTAGCTGTGGCTTTAGAAATATTAGATCTATGCTTCCTGATTTCTTGACTCCACAATATTGACTACCAGCATATCATTATATATATATATATATTATCTACTGGCGGTCGCCAGTAGATAGTTATAGTTAGGACCTATTTTCCATAGGAAATCCGCGACATTCTATTTGAAATAACTCTCTTGCCGGTTGACGAATCTTCGCGAAATTTTCAAACTTTATGGCCCGCTCCGGTCCGCTCCTACCCTGAAAGTTTAGGGGTGATTTGTCAAGCGGGGGCCGAGAAAAAAGGGGGGTCCCAAAACGTGTTTTCCCCATTCATTTTCCCATAGGAAACTTTAGACACGGCTACAGCCCGAACTGCTGAACGGAATTACACCAAATTTGGCAAAGAGGTAGTTCTTGGTTCAGAAAGAACCCTTTTTGTTAAATGGTGTAAATCCGTTCAGTAGTTCCAGAGAAAATCAAAAGGAAAATCACATAGAGTGGAGAAGTGTGGCTCAATGGTTAGAGCGGCAGACCCTGATGCAGAGATCTGGCCCGGGACCAGGGTTCAATTCCCGCCTCAGCGGGTCTTGGGCTCAACTTCCTCGGACCTGATAATTCTCGCCTCGGTGCCTATTCTAATCATGGGTCCCACTCTGCAACTCTGGGCAATAGCTTGCTTAATCTCCACAACGGCCCCACCAGTGCTGGGATGCCTGGCTTCACCTTGGGGGTGCCCAGGAGTGGACATTTCACAGGGAAAAAAACCAGGAAGGGTTCTACAGCGGTATGCGTTCAGCACCAGGATGCCTCAGGGTAGCAGTGCGCTTTATAAGTACAAATTCATTTCATTTCATTTCATTTCATATATATCTATGGCCGCGTCAGATTCGCGCACCCTCCCGATCACGAGCTGCATGCTAATTGGCTTTCAAGTGGCTGTCAACACTCCAAATCAGGAAGTGTTGGCAGCAAAGCGCACAAAGGGGGCAGGGTAGAAACACCCTGACCCCCTAGGTCTGCTCAGGGGGTCCCACAAGGACCCCCTGGGCAGAAAAAAGCATTTTTTTTTTTTTTAAATCGGCAGGATGCGCTCAGGGTGCGCGGATCCTGCCGATTAGAAAAAAACCCCAGAAGAAACAAGTGCGCAAAACGCACAAAGGGGGCAGGGTAGAAACACCCTGACCCCCTAGGTCTGCTCAGGGGGTCCCTCAAGGACCCCCTGGGCAGAAAAAAGCATTTTTTTAAAAAAAAAATCGGCGGGATGCGCTCAGGGTGCGCGGATCCCGCCGAGAAAAAAAAAAAAACGAAGCGCGGTCTCCCGCGCTTCGTTGTTAATTGGCCCCCGGGTGGGCCAAATCCCGGGGGCATGCAGGGTTTCTTTTTAATATGTGGGGGGGCCTCTAAGGCCCCCCCAAGCCCCGGGGACCGTCACCCCCCGGGGCTTAAAAAAAATAATGGTGCGGGAGGGCTCTTTGCCCTCCCGCTGCCCCGGGGACCGCCACCTCCCCGGGGCTTCTTTTTTTACATTTTTTGACCTGTGTGGGGGGCTCCAGTCCCCTCACACGCCCCGGGACCGCCACCTCCCCGGGGCACTAAAGATTTGAATATGGGGGTCCGTTACGGACCCCAAAGCCCCGGGGACCACCACCTCCCCGGGGCTGTGCACTGGATGGGAGGGGGCCGCGCAGCCCCCTCCTGGAGCCCTTGATGGCCCTGGGGACCGCCACCCCCAGGGCCGGCTCCTGCAGTGTCCCGGGGTGCCTACCCCGGGACACTGTAGTTTGCTATGACAGGACGGGAGCCTCGCGGCTCCCGTCCTGTCATAGCAAACTTGTTTGCATTTTGAAAGAGAGAGCAGGAAACCTGCTCTCTCTTCCAAAATGCAAACCCAATAGCTTTCCACATGGGGAGCAGCATGTTAGCTGCTCCCCATGTGGAAAGCAATGCCGGCTCGCGCAGGAGGCGGGGAGCCGGCTGGGACTGTGGGGGGATTGGGGACCCCCCCACAGTCCCCAACCAGAGGCCAGGCCCCAGGGGATGGGGTCCCCGGGGCCATAAGTGGCCAGGGAGGGGGGCCACGCAGCCCCCTCCCCAAATTATAAAACATTTAAAAAAAAAAAAAAAAGGGCAAGGCCGGCCCCGGGGGATGGGGTCCCCGGGGCCTTAAATGGCCTGAGGAGGGGGCCACGCAGCCCCCTCCAAATTAAAAAAATAAAAATTGAGGGCATGCCCCGGGGGATGGGGTTCCCGGGGCCAAAACAGGCCCAGGGAAGGGGGGCCACGCGGCCCCCTTCCCGTTTTTTTTTTTTATTTTAAAAAAATGCTCAGGCCCCGGGGGATGGGGTCCCCGGGGCCAAAAGTGGCCAAGGGAAGGGGGGCCACGCAGCCCCCCTCCCAATCAAAAAAAAAAAAAAAAAGACCGGCATTGTGCCGGAGGCCCCGCCCTCCCTGCAGCAGTCTGCAAACGCGCCCCTGGCGCGATTTGAGAAGGGAAGTAATTCCCCTTGAATACTGGGGGTCCCTGGGGGCAAACTAGCCCACCAGGAACCTCCAGTATGCGCCAGGGGCTGCGTTGCAGAGAGGTGTATAGAGGCCACGCCCCTTTTACACCTCTCTGCAACGCAGCTCTGTGGCGCTTTTTGGAAGTACATGGTGGGCTAGTTGGACTCCAGGGACCCTCAGGATTCAAGGGGACTTAATCCCCCAACTTAAAACACGCCACGGGGCGCATTTGCACAGTGGTGAAGGGAGGGGGCGGGGCTTCAGGTGACATGTGTGCAAACAGGCCCCGTGGCGTGTTTTAAGATGGGGAATTAAATCCCCTTCAATCCTGAGGGTCCCTGGGGGCCAACTAGCCCAACAGGTACGTCCAGAAAGCGCCACAGAGCTGCGTTGCAGAGAGGTGTAAAAGGGGTGTGGCCTCTGTACACGTCTCTGCAACGCAGCCCCTGGCGCATACTGGAGGTTCCTGGTGGGCTAGTTGGCCCCCAGGGACCCTCATGATTCAAGGGGACTTAATCCCCCAACTTAAAACGCGCCACGGGGCGCGTTTGCACAGATGTCACCTCAGGCCCCGCCCCCTCTCTTCACAATTGTGCAAATATTCCTCTAAAATCAGCCAAACTACGAATTCCGATTTACTCACCTGTTAACAGGAGAGAACCCAGTGCTGCATCTTTTAGCCCAGCACTGATCCTGAAAAGTAATTTTAACCGTACTTGCCAGTAACTTGAATTTCCTTCCATAGGATATCATTGCCTGCTTTTTGCTGAAAAAGTTTCTAAGTGTCGATTTTTGAAACATACAAATATTCCTCTAAAATCAGCCGAACTACGAATTCCGATTTAATCACCTGTTATCAGGAGAGACCTCAGTGCTGCATCTTTCAGCCCAGTACTGATCCTGAAAAGTAATTTTAACCGTACTTACCAGTAACTTGAATTTCCTTCCATAGGATATCATTGACTGGTTTCACTTGGAAATTCTTCTAAGTGTCGATTTTTGAAACTTTATAATATTCCTCTAAAATCAGCCGATGATGATGAATTCCGATTTACTCACCTGTTATCAGGAGTGACCTCAGTGCTGCATCTTTCAGCCCAGTACTGGTCCTGAAAAGTAATTCTAACCGTACTTACCAGTAACTTGAATTTCCTTCCATAGGCTAACATTGACTGGTTTCACTTGGAAATTCTTCTAAGTGTGCAGTTTTGGAACTTTATAATATTCCTCTAAAATCAGCCGAAATACGGATTCCGATTTACTCACCTGTTATCAGGAGAGACCTCAGTGCTGCATCTTTCAGCCCAGTAGTGATCCTGAAAAGTAATTTTAACCGTACTTACCAGCAACTTGAATTTCCTTCCATAGGCTAACATTGACTGGTTTCACTTGGAAATTCTTCTAAGTGTGGAGTTTTGGAACTTTATAATATTAAATCAACCGAACTACGAATTCCGATTTACTCACCTGTTATCAGGAGAGAACCCAGTGCTGCATCTTTTAGCCCAGCACTGACCCTGAAAAGTAATTCTAACCGTACTTACCAGTAACTTATATTTCCTTCCATAGGAATCCATTGTCTGGTTTTCAGCAGAAAAGTTTCAAAGTGTCGATTTTCACAAATTACAAATATTCCTTAAAAATCGCCTGTATGACTTAAACGCATTCTTTCAACTGTTTACAGGAGATGCACCAGTGCTGGATCCAGGATCCAACACTGAGTAAGAAAAAGTAACGATAACACTACTTACCTGCTAAGTGAATTTCCTCCCATAGGATAACATTGGTGATTCTATGTGAAAAAGTTTCTAAGTGTCAACTTTTAAAATACAATAATATTCCTTAAAAATCACTACTGTAACCAAAACGCTTTTACTCAACTGTTTACAGGAGATGTCCCAGGACTGAATCTAGGATCCAGTCCTGTGGTTAGAAAAGTAATCCATAAAGTAACTAATTGCATTTAACTAGAAATTCACATTCAGCTCAATGTTGCATTGTGTTTGAAATTGTGTTGCCCATTGCAATAACTGTAACTACTGTACTTAAAACTCTATTGCCTATTTGCAAACTATTTAAACTAAAGTAATTCATTCAGAGAAAGTATATTTTGTAATGTAATGTATAATGTAATTACAATGTAATTTAATAAATAAAATATCTAAAAATAAATAGTTTTAAAAAATGTAGTAAATCAGTATCAAAAAAATAAATATAACAATTAATACATTTAAAAATTGTCATTTACAAAACCTTTGAAATTCACTGAAAAAACCATAGGTTTTAGGGGCGTTATAGTTAGAAATTAGCATTTAAAAAACCTTTGAAATTCACTGAAAAAACCATAGGTTTCAGGCACGTTATAGTTAGAAATTAGCATTTAAAAAACCTTTGAAATTCACAGAAAAAACCATAGGTTTCAGACACGTTATAGTTAGAAATTAGCATTTAAAAAACCTTTGAAATTCACTGAAAAAACCATAGGTTTTAGGGACAGTTATAGTTAGTTGGACATTTCACTCGTACAAAACCCATGAAATTCCCCCGTTATAGTTAGTTCAGCTAACTATAACTCGCGCCCCGCAATGCACTGCTGATGACGTCACATATTACATCACTCATGACATGGTCAGTGACATCACTGATGACATCACTGATGACATCTCAAATGACATCACTGATGACATCATCCACGTGATAATCTGATGCAGCTCTTCACACCCTAATATAACCTTTGATACACCCAATCTAAATTACAGACTGCCATTCGCAAAACCATAGACACTCCAACACCAATAACTACATACCCACTCACTGATTCTTAGGTCTACACACACACATCCACTCACTCACCCGTACAGTCACTCATACTTATGGTCACTCAGTACAGGACTATCATATGCACTCTTACTCCTATATAGACAGTCAAACACCGCCACTCATCCATAGAGGTACTCACACACCTAGTCAGTCATGCAAATAATTAAACACACTGCCATTTACTCACCTATACAGTTATACACACACCAGCTCACTTAATCATACAAATACTAGCACATTGTTACGCTCTTATACAATCACTGATACAAGCACACACTCATCCATACAGCCACTATCACAATCACTCACTCTCGCTAATAGCTATTTATATACTCCAACACACATATATACTGCCTTTCACATATGTAGTTACTCACACATGTACCACTGGGACATACATTCACTCACTAACACACTCTTACACACACTTACCCACCCATACAGTCTATCACAGATGCACTCTTGAAACCATCCACCCAGTGAATCACCCACTCACACATCTATGCACAGAGTCGCACACACCCCTCCCACACAAACACTCAGGCACCCATACAGATACTCAGAAAACCATTCAATAACTCATATACACACTCATGTAGCTATTCACAAACACATGCAGCCACTTACACAGCAACAGACAGACGGATACAGACATTCACCCAGTTTAGTCACTAACCCATGCATTCAGTAAGATACGTTAAATCACTCACTTATAGAGTCAGTCACGCACCTACTAAATCATCCATACAGACACTTATACACCCACTCATTCTTCAATACGTCTTTTCCTATATATATTAAAAATATTTAAACTTTACAGAAACACACAGTCACTGCATGATGTCATTTGAGATGTCATCAGTGATGTCATCAGTGATGTCATCAGTGATGTCACTGACCATGTCATGAGTGATGTAATATGTGACGTCATCAGCAGTGCATTGCGGGGGCGCGAGTTATAGTTAGCTGAACTAACTATAACGGGGGAATTTCATGGGTTTTGTATGAGTGAAATGTCCAACTAACTATAACTGTCCCTAAAACCTATGGTTTTTTCAGTGAATTTCAAAGGTTTTTTAAATGCTAATTTCTAACTCTAACGTGTCTGAAACCTATGGTTTCTTCTGTGAATATATATATATATATATATATATTTGAAAAGGTTTGCCATCTTGTGAGATGCACTCCCAGGAGGTAAGCAGACACAGGAACTGGGATATTAAAACACACTGACCAGCAGTTTAATGTGACGCGTTTCAGGCTTACGCCCTTCTTCAAAGCCAACTGCTCTCCAGGACGGCCAAACATTTCTGCCAGCATTTTCCCTCCATTTATTCAAGACACGTCCCAAGTGGGCTTCAAGTCACGCCCCAAGTGGGCCGGCAAATCACATTGCCTGCAAAGCATGATGGGGCTGGTAGTTCCTTACACATGTGGGTCTGTTTGTAGCCATCACTGGTTTTCAAAGTTCTTTAAATGGTGCTTTAAAACAAAGAAACACAGCTCTCTTTACAGGCCGCTCCTCCTGTTCCACCCGCAGTCATTCATCCAAAGTTGCTAAAAAATGAGAGCGCTCTCGAGCCACAGCCGACTTCAGGAAAAGTCTTTTATTCACCAAACAGCAAGGTAAGCACTTCAATCTTTTCAGCCACCTGACGCGTTTCGGAATCACTTCCTTATTCATAGGTTTTTCTTGGCTGAACTTCGCGCTGCTACTGCACACCAATTAAGATATTTGCCCTCCAATGAGCTCGCATATAGCGTCCCGTTACCTGCTGGGATATGTAGTGTGCTCCATAGCCTGCATTCAATAATGTCCTGACGACCCTGTATGGGCCGCAAAGTGCTTCCTTGTCGCACATTCATAGAAGCTGTGACTCCACTCAGGGCATCGATCTGATATCGAGCCCCGTGGCCCCACTGATATCCTCGGGTGGTGCAGCTCTCCACGACTTTTCCTGAAGTCAGCTGTGGCTCGAGTGCGCTCTTATTTTTGAGCAACTTTGGATGAATATATATATATATATATTCACCAAAGTCCTTCACCGTGTGTCAGAAAGAGCGCAGACCTCACCAATCTTCAATTTGCAGTATTTATTTGTGCTCCCCAAACAATGCTGCTGCCATGACGCGTTTCGTCCCTCTGGGGGACTTGATCACATGACTCCACAACTTTTCCTGAAGTCAGCTGTGGCTCAAGTGCGCTCTTATTTTTGAGCAACTTTGGATGAATATATATTATCTACTGGCGGTCGCCAGTAGATAGTTATAGTTAGGACCTATTATGCATAGAAAATCCGCGACATTCTATTTGAAATAACTCTTGCGCCGGTTGACGAATCTTCGCGAAAGCTTCCAACTTGTTGGGGCGCTCCGCTCCTACCCTGAAAGTCTCGGGTTGATTCGTCAAGTGGGGGCCGAGAAAAAAGGGGGGTCCCAAAACGCGTTTTCCCCATTCATTTTTCCATAGGAACCTTTAGTCGCAGCTACAGCCCGAACTGCTGAACGGAATTACACCAAATTTGGCAAAGAGGTAGCCCTTGGTTCAGTGTCATGCCTTTTGCTTAAATGGTGTAAATCCGTTCAGTAGTTCGTGAGAAAATCAAAAGTAAAGTCACATATATATCTATGGGCGAGTAGGGTCCGCGTATCCTGAGCGCACCCTGCGCGCACCGTCCCGATCACGAGCTGCATGCTAATTGGCTGTCAAGTGGCTGTCAACACTCCAAATCAGGAAGTGTTGGCAGCCATTTTGTCCCTCGGTAGAACCGAGGGACAGAAACAAGTGCGCAAAGCACAAAAGGGGGCAGGGTAGAAACACCCTGACCCCTAGGTCTGCTCAGGGGTCCCACAAGGACCCCCTGGGCAGAAAAGCATTTTTTTTTTCAAAATCGGCGGGATGCGCTTAGGGTGCGCGGATCCCACTGATTAAAAAAAAAAAACACAAGAAACAAGTGCGCAAAACGCACAAAGGGGGCAGGGTAGAAACACCCTGACCCCCTAGGTCTGCTCAGGGGTCCCACAAGGACCCCCTGGGCAGAAAAAAGCAACAAAAAAAAAAAAAGACCGGCATCGTGCCGAGGCCCCACCCCCTCTCTGCAGCAGTCTGCAAACGCGCCCCCTGGCGCGTTTTAAGAAGGGGAAGTAATTCCCCTTGAATACTGGGGGTCCCTGGGGGCCAACTAGCCCACCAGGAACCTCCGGTATGCGCCAGGGGGCTGCGTTGCAGAGAGGTGTACAGAGGCCACGCCCCTTTTTACACCTCTCTGCAACGCAGCTCTGTGGCGCTATTTGGAGGTACATGGTGGGCTAGTTGGACTCCAGGGACCCTCTGTATTCAAGGGGACTTAATCCCCCAACTTAAAACGCGCCACGGGGCACGTTTGCACAGTGGTGAAGGGAGGGGGCGGGGCTTCAGGTGACATGTGGGCAAACAGGCCCCGTGGCGCATTTTAAGATGGGGAATGAAATCCCCTTCAATCCTGAGGGTCCCTGGGGCGAACTAGCCCACCAGGTACGTCCAGAAAGCGCCACAGAGCTGCGTTGCAGAGAGGTGCAAAAAGGGCGTGGCCTCTGAACACCTCTCTGCAACGCAGCTCCCTGGCGCATACTGGAGGTACAGGGTGGGCTAGTTGGACCCCAGGGACCCTCATGATTCAAGGGGACTTAATCCCCCAACTTAAAACGCGCCACGGGGCGCGTTTGCACAGATGTCACCTCAGGCCCCGCCCCCTCCCTTCACCATTGTGCAAATATTCCTCTAAAATCAGCCGAACTACGAATTCCGATTTACTCACCTGTTATCAGGAGAGACCTCAGTCCTGCATCTTTCAGCCCAGTACTGATCCTGAAAAGTAATTTTAACCGTACTTACCAGTAACTTGAATTTCCTTCCATAGGATATCATTGACTGGTTTCACTTGGAAATTCTTCTAAGTGTGGAGTTTTGGAACTTTATAATATTCCTCTAAAATCAGCCGAAATACGAATTCCGATTTACTCACCTGTTATCAGGAGAGACCTCAGTGCTGCATCTTTCAGCCCAGTACTGATCCTGAAAAGTAATTTTAACCGTACTTACCAGTAACTTGAATTTCTTTCCATACGATATCATTGACTGGTTTCACTAGGAAATTCTTCTAAGTGTGGGGTTTTGGAACTTTATAATATTCCTCTAAAATCAGCCGAAATACGAATTCCGATTTACTCACCTGTTATCAGGAGAGACCTCAGTGCTGCATCTTTCAGCCCAGTACTGATCCTGAAAAGTAATTTTAACCGTACTTACCAGTAACTTGAATTTCCTTCCATAGGATATCATTGACTGGTTTTTGCTGAAAAAGTTTCTAAGTGTCGATTTTTGAAACATACAAATATTCCTCTAAAATCAGCCAAAATACGAATTCCGATTTACTCACCTGTTATCAGGAGAGACCTCAGTGCTGCATCTTTCAGCCCAGTACTGATCCTGAAAAGTAATTTTAACCGTACTTACCAGTAACTTATATTTCCTTCCATAGGAATCCATTTCTGGTTTTCAGCAGAAAAGTTTCAAAGTGTTGATTTTCACAAACTACAAATATTCCTTAAAAATCGCCTGTATGACTTAAACGCATTCTTTCAACTGTTTACAGGAGATGCACCAGTGCTGGATCCAGGATACACCACTGAGTAAGAAAAAGTAACGATAACACTACTTACCTGCTAAGTGAATTTCCTCCCATAGGATAACATTGGTGATTCTATGTGAAAAAGTTTCTAAGTGTCAACTTTTAAAATACAATAATATTCCTTAAAAATCACTACTGTAACCAAAACGCTTTTACTCAACTGTTTACAGGAGATGTCCCAGGACTGAATCTAGGATCCAGTCCTGTGGTTAGAAAAGTAATCCATAAAGTAACTAATTGCATTTAGCTAGAAATTCACATTGAGCTCAATGTTGCATTGTTTGAAATTGTGTTGCCCATTGCAACAACTGTAACTACTGTACTTAAAAGTCTATTGCCTATTTGCAAAGTATTTAAACTAAAGTAATTCATTCTGAGAAAGTATATTTTGTAATGTAATGTATAATGTAATTACAATGTAATTTAAAAAATAAAATATCTAAAAATAAATAGTTTAAAAAAATGTAGTAAATCAGTATCAAAAAAATAAATATAACAATTAATACATTTAAAAATTGTCATTTACAAAACCTTTGAAATTCACTGAAAAAAACCATAGGTTTCAGACATGTTATAGTTAGGAATTAGCATTTTAAAAACCTTTGAAATTCACTGAAAAAACCATAGGTTTCAGGCCTGTTATAGTTAGGGTTTAGCATTTAAAAAACCTTTGAAATTCACTGAAAAAACCATAGGTTTTAGGGAAAGTTATAGTTAGTTGGACATTGCACTCGTACAAAACCCGTGAAATTCCCCCGTTATAGTTAGTTCAGCTAACTATAACTCGCGCCCCGCAATGCACTGCTGATGACGTCACATATTACATCACTCATGACATGGTCAGTGACATCACTGATGACATCACTGATGACATCTCAAATGACATCACTGATGACATCATCCATGTGAGAATTTAATGCATCTTCTCACACCCTAATATAACTTTTGATACACCCACTCTAAATTACAGACTGCCATTCTCAAAACCATACACACTCCAATACCAATAAGTACATACCCACTCACTGATTCTTAGGTCTACACACACACATCTACTCACTCACCCGTACAGTCACTCATACTTACAGTCACTCAGTACAGGACTATCATATGCACTCATACACCTAGATAAACACTCACACAACGCAACTCATCCATAGAGGTACTCACACACCTAGTCAGTCATGCAAATAATTAATCACACTCCAATTTACTCACCTATACAGTTATACACACCAGCTCACTTATTCATAAAAATACTAGCACATTCTTACGCTCCTATGCAATCACTGATGCAAGCACGCACTCATCCATATAGCCACTCTCACAATCACACACTCTCACTTATAGTCATTTATATACTCCAACACACATATATACTGCCTTTCACATATGTAGTTACTCACACATGTACCACTGAGATATACATTCAATCACTAACACACCCATACACACACTCACCCACCCATACAGTCCATCACAGACGCACTGTTGAAACCATGCACCCAGTGAATCACCCACTCACACATCTATGCACAGAGTCACACACACCCCACCCACACAAACACTGAGGCACCCATATAGATACTCAGAGAACCAATCCATAACCCATATAGACACTCATTTAGCTAGTCAGAAACCCATGCAGCTGCTTACACAACAACAGACAGACGGATACAGACATTCACACAGTTTAGTCACTCACCCATGCATCCAGTAAGATACATTTAATCACTCACTTATAGACTCAGTCACGCACCTACTAAATCATCCATTCAGACGCTTATACACCCACTCATTCTTCAATACGCCTTTCCCTATATATATTAAACATATTTAAACTTTACAGAAACACACAGTCACTGGATGATGTCAGTGATGTCATCAGTGATGTCACTGACCATGTCATGAGTGATGTAATATGTGACGTCATCAGCAGTGCATTGCGGGGGCGCGAGTTATAGTTAGCTGAACTAACTATAACGGGGGAATTTCACAGGTTTTGTACGAGTGCAATGTCCAACTAACTATAACTTTCCCTAAAACCTATGGTTTTTTCAGTGAATTTCAAAGGTTTTTTAAATGCTAAACCCTAACTATAACAGGCCTGAAACCTATGGTTTTTTCAGTGAATATATATATATATATTCACTGAAAAAACCATAGGTTTTAGGGACAGTTATAGTTAGTTGGACATTGCACTCGTACAAAACCCGTGAAATTCCCCCGTTATAGTTAGTTCAGCTAACTATAACTCGCGGCCCCGCAATGCACTGCTGATGACGTCACATATTACATCACTCATGACATGGTCAGTGACATCACTGATGACATCACTGATGACATCTCAAATGACATCACTGATGACATCATCCAGTGACTGTGTGTTTCTGTAAAGTTTAAATATTTTTAATATATATAGGGAAAGGCGTATTGAAGAATGAGTGGGTGTATAAGTGTCTGTATGGATGATTTAGTAGGTGCGTGACTAACTCTATAAGTGAGTGATTAAACGTATCTTACTGAATGCATGGGTTAGTGACTAAACTGGGTGAAAGTCTGTATCCGTCTGTCTATTGCTGTGTAAGTGGCTGCATGGGTTTGTGAATAGCTACATGAGTGTCTATATGAGTTATTGATTGGTTGTCTGAGTATCTGTATGGGTGCCTGAGTGTTTGTGTGGGTGGGGTGTGTGCGACTCTGTGCATAGATGTGTGAGTGGGTGATTCACTGGGTGGATGGTTTCAAGAGTGCATCTGTGATACACTGTATGGGTGGGTAAGTGTGTGTAAGAGTGTGTTAGTGAGTGAATGTATGTCCCAGTGGTACATGTGTGAGTAACTACATATGTGAAAGGCAGTATATATGTGTGTTGGAGTATATAAATAGCTATAAGTGAGAGTGTGTGATTGTGAGAGTGACTGTATGGATGAGTGTGTGCTTGTATCAGTGATTGTATAAGAGCGTAAGAATGTGCTAGTATTTGTATGAGTAAGTGAGCTGGTGTGTGTATAACTGTATAAGTGAGTAAATGGCAGAGTGTTTAATTATTTGCATGACTGACTAGGTGTGTGAGTACCTCTATGGATGAGTTGCGGTGTTTGAGTGTCTATATAGGAGTATGAGTGCATATGATAGTCCTGTACTGAGTGACCGTACGTATGAGTGACTGTACGGGTGAGTGAGTGGATGTGTGTGTAGACCTAAGAATCAGTGAGTGGGTATGTAGTTATTGGTGTTGGAGTGTCTATGGTTTTGCGAATGGCAGTCTGTAATTTAGAGTGAGTGTATCAAAGGTTATATTAGGGTGTGAGGAGGTGCATCAGATTATCAAGTGGATGATGTCATCAGTGATGTCATCAGTGATATCATTTGAGATGTCATCAGTGATGTCACTGACCATGTCATGAGTAATGTAATATGTGACGTCATCAGCAGTGCATTGCGGGGGCGCGAGTTATAGTTAGCTGAACTAACTAGAACGGGGGAATTTCACGGGTTTTGTACGAGTGCAATGTCCAACTAACTATAACTGTCCCTAAAACCTATGGTTTTTTCAGTGAATTTGTAAGGTTTTTTATATTTTATTTTTTAAATTACATTGTAATTACATTATACATTACATTACAAAATATACTTTCTCAGAATGAATTACTTTAGTTTAAATACTTTGCAAATAGGCAATAGACTTTTAAGTACAGTAGTTACAGTTGTTGCAATGGGCAACACAATTTCAAACACAATGCAACATTGAGCTCAATGTGAATTTCTAGTTAAATGCAATTAGTTACTTTATGGATTACTTTTCTAACCACAGGACTGGATCCTAGATTCAGTCCTGGGACGTCTCCTGTAAACAGTTGAGTAAAAGCGTTTTGGTTACATTAGTGATTTTTAAGGAATATTATTGTATTTTAAAAGTTGACACTTAGAAACTTTTTCACATAGAATCACCAATGTTATCCTATGGGAGGAAATTCACTTAGCAGGTAAGTAGTGTTATCGTTACTTTTTCTTACTCAGTGGTGTATCCTGGATCCAGCACTGGTGCATCTCCTGTAAACAGTTGAAAGAATGCGTTTAAGTCATACAGGCGATTTTTAAGGAATATTTGTAGTTTGTGAAAAACGGCACTTTGAAACTTTTCTGCGGAAAACCAGACAATGGATTCCAATGGAAGGAAATACAAGTTACTGGTAAGTACGGTTAGAATTACTTATCAGGGTCAGTGCTGGGCTAAAAGATGCAGCACTGGGTTCTCTCCTGATAACAGGTGAGTAAATCGGAATTCGTAGTTCGGCTGATTTTAGAGGAATATTATAAAGTTCCAAAACTCAACACAGAAGAATTTCCAAGTGAAACCAGTCAATGTTAGCCTATGGAAGGAAATTCAAGTTACTGGTAAGTACGGTTAGAATTACTTTTCAGGGTCTGTGCTGGGCTGAAAGATGCAGCACTGGGTTCTCTCCTGATAACAGGTGAGTAAATCGGAATTCGTAGTTCGGCTGATTTTAGAGGAATATTATAAAGTTCCAAAACTCCACACAGAAGAATTTCCAAGTGAAACCAGTCATTGTTAGCCTATGGAAGGAAATTCAAGTTACTGGTAAGTACAGTTAGAATTACTTTTCAAGGTCAGTGCTGGGCTAAAAGATGCAGCACTGGGTTCTCTCCTGATAACAGGTGAGTAAATCGGAATTCGTCGTTCGGCTGATTTTAGAGGAATATTATAAAGTTCCAAAACTCCACACTTAGAAGAATTTCCAAGTGAAACCAGTCAATGTTAGCCTATGGAAGGAAATTCAAGTTACTGGTAAGTACGGTTAGAATTACTTTTCAGGATCAGTACTGGGCTCAAAGATGCAGCACTGAGGTCTCTCCTGATAACAGGTGAGTAAATCGGAATTCGTAGTTCGGCTGATTTTAGAGGAATATTTGCACAATGGTGAAGGAAGGGGGTGGGGCCTGAGGTGACATGTCTGCAAACACGCCCTGTGGCGTGTTTTAAGTTGGAGAATTAATTCCTCCTCAATCCTGAGGGTCCCTAGGGGCCAACTAGCCCACAAGATACCTCCAGTATGCGCCAGAGAGCTGCGTAGCAGACATGTGTTCAGAGGCCACGCCCCTTTTTGCACCTCTCTGCAACGCAGCTCTGTGGCGCTTACTGGACGTACCTGGTGGGCTAGTTGGCCCCCAGGGACCCTCAGGATTGAAGATGATTTAATTCCCCATCTTAAAACGCGCCACGGGGCCTGTTTGCACACATGTCACCTGAAGCCCCGCCCCCTCCCTTCACCACTGTGCAAACGCGCCCCGTGGCGCGTTTTAAGTTGGGGTATTAAGTCCCCTTGAATCATGAGGGTCCCTGGGGTCCAACTAGCCCACCCTGTACCTCCAGTATGCGCCAGGGAGCTGCGTTGCAGAGAGGTGTTCAGAGGCCACGCCCCTTTTTACACCTCTCTGCAACGCAGCTCTGTGGCGCTTTCTGGACGTACCTGGTGGGCTAGTTGGCCCCCAGGAACCCTCAGGATTGAAGGGGATTTAATTCCCCATCTTAAAACGCGCCACGGGCCTGTTTGCACACATGTCACCTCAGGCCCCGCCCCCTCCCTTCACCACTGTGCAAACGGGCCCCGTGGCGCGTTTTAAGTTGGGGGATTAAGTCCCCTTGAATCCTGAGGGTCCCTGGGGTCCAACTATCCCACCAGGTACCTCCAGTAAGCGCCACAGAGCTGCGTTGCAGAGAGGTGTAAAAGGGGTGTGGCCTCTGTACACCTCTCTACAACGCAGCCCCCTGGCGCATACTGGAGGTTCCTGGTGGGCTAGTTGGCCCCCAGGGACCCCCAGTATTCAAGGGGAATTCGTTCCCCCTCTGCAAACGCGCCAGGGAGCGCGTTTGCAGACTGCTGCAGGGAGGGGGCGGGGCCTCCGGCACGATGCCGGTCTTTTTTTTTCTTTTCTTTTTTCTTTCTATGGGAGGGGGCCTGCGTGGCCCCCCTTCCCTTGGCCACTTTTGGCCCCGGGGACCCCATCCCCCGGGGCCGGAGGATTTACTTTTCTTTAAAAAAAAAAAAAAAAAAACGGGAAGGGGGCCACGTGGCCCCCCTTCCCTGGGCCTCTATTGGCCCCGGGGACCCCATCCCCCGGGGCATGCCCACTGTTTTTTTTATAAATATTCAACGGGGGGCTGCGTGGCCCCCCTCCTCAGGCCATTTAAGGCCCCGGGGACCCCATCCCCCTGGCCGGCCTTTACGTTTTTATTTATTTATTTTTTTATTTATTTTGTTTTGGGGAGGGGGGCTGCGTGGCCCCCCTCCCAGGCCACTAATAGCCCCGGGGACCTCATCCCCCGGGGCCTGGCCACTGGTTGGGGTCCGTGGGGGGACCCCCAACCCCCCCACGGACCCTGCCGGCTCCCTGCCTCCTGCGGGAGCCGGCATTGCTTTTCCACATGGGGAGCTGCTGACATGCAGCTCCCCGTGTGGAAAGCAATGTGCTTGGATATTGGAAGAGAGAGCAGGTTTCTGCTCTCGCTCCAATATCCAAAGCAGTTTGTAATGACAGGACGGGAGCCGCGAGGCTCCCGTCCTGTCATTGCAAACAGCAGTGTCCCGGGGGTAGGCACCCCGGGACACTGCAGGAGCCGGCCCTGGGGGGTGGTGGTCCCCAGGGCCATCACAGGCTCCAGGAGGGGGGCCGCGCGGCCCCCCTCCTAACATTGGCAAAGCCCCGGGGAGGTGGTGGTCCCCGGGGCTTCGGGGGTCCGAAACGGACCCCCACATTTGTTTAATTAGTGCCCCGGGGAGGTGGCGGTCCCCGGGGCATGTGGGGGGGCACGAGCCCCCCCCACACAGGTTAATTTATTTTAAAAAAGAAGCCCCGGGGGTGGCGGTCCCCGGGGCTTGGGGGGGCCTTAGAGGCCCCCCATATAAATATACATTAACCCCGCATGCCCCCGGGACTTGGCCCACCCGGGGGCCAATTAACTACGAAGCGCGGGAGCCCGCGCTTCGTTTTTTTTTTTTCCGGCAGGATCCGCGCACCCAGCGCGTTTTTTGCCGATTTTTAAAAAAAATGTTTTTTGCCCTGGGGGTCCTTATAGGACCCCCTGAGCAGGCCTAGGGGGTCAGGGTGTTTCTACCCTTTCCCCTTTTTGAGTTTTACGCAGTTGTTTTACTGCTTTCTTGTTCCTCGGTTCTACCGAGGAACAAGATGGCTGCCAACACTTCCTGGTTTGGAGTGTTGACAGCCAATTAGCATGCAGCTCGTGGTCGGGAGGGTGCGCGGATCCTCCGTGCCTCTAAATATCGAAACTTTTATTTTGCATTTTCTCAGCAACTACTGAACAGATTTACACCATTTTTAAAAAGGGTGCTTTCTGAACCAAGCACTACCTTTTTGCCAAATTTGGTGTAATTCCGTTCAGCAGTTTTTGCTGTAGCCTTGCATAAAGTTTCCTATGGGAAATCGATTTTTTCACTCTTATTTTTTGAATTTCTCCGCAACTACTGAACGGATTGACACCATTTAAAAAAAAGGTCGCTTTCTGAACCAAGTGCTACCTTTTTGCAAAATTTGGTGTAATTCCGTTCAGCAGTTCGGGCTGTAGCCGTGGCTAAAATTTCCTATGGGAATTAACATGGAAAAAACGGAGAAAACGCGTTTTGGGACCCCCCTTTTTTCTCGGCCCCCGCTTGACAAATCAACCCGAGACTTTCAGGGTAGGAGCGGAGCGGAGCGCCCCAACAAGTTGGAAGCTTTCGCGAAGATTCGTCAACCGGCGCAAGAGTTATTTCAAATAGAATGTTGCGGATTTCCTATGGATAAAGGTCCTAACTATAACTATCTACTGGCGACCGCCAGTAGATAATATATATATATATACATATATATATATATATATATATATATATATATATATATATATATATATATATATATATATATATATATATATATATATGTGTGTGTGTGTGTGTGTGTAAAAGAGGACTGGGTCTGCTATCTGTGACCTAAGAGGAGCCCTGAAGAACTAAACCTGCTCCCTCTTGTACCCAGGAAATTGAAGTGAATGCTAAGTGCCTCCTGATTGGATAGGGACACAGAAAGCTGCAAGAGGCATTTTCCTGCACTTTGAGCTGACCAGTACATACTGGACCTAACCTGGACCCTGATACTGACCTCTGCTTGAGTCAGTTTTGACCCCCTGGGTGTTGTTCCTGTATTCCAAGTATCCTTGGCTGTGTCTGACTGGAATATCTAACAGCTACGAAAACCAGGGACTTATAACTTTTTTGGACTTCATGTCCTCCAATCTGATCCATCCCAGATGCAACCTCACTGGGCTGAAGAAACAGGTTTCCCATGCTCATAACTTCTCTGTAGCAACAAATCCATTTCAGCGAGACCTCGGTGAGAAGGTATCAAGCCTGGTGGACGTTCATCAGACACTGTCCGCATCTTTGCCCCGTTGGAAGATTCTGAGATCTGAAAGGGCTCGATTTATATATTGATGGCATAGCTACTCCATCGCAACGGTGCCAAAGTATCTATACTACCAAGACCATGGTTCCCTCACTAAATTTCATGGAGTTTCAAAAATACTGAGAGAGATTCAGCCAAAATCTGCGAACAGGTGGAAATAGACATGTTGCGCTGCTGCCGCTGTGATTTAGCACCGGAAGCTTGTTCCAGCACCACACTGTGCGCCAGAGGGTGCAGCTTCTCAAGTTAATTTTGCTGTTGGTTACACAGATTTTTTACTTGAGAGGCAGCTTTCTGAACAGTTGCGACCTCCTTGACCACCTAAATTGTTGAAATCTCACCGGGTGCCCTCCTATTGATGGAAAAATCATACTAGGGAATGCCAGAACTAACTCACCAACTTACATTAAGCGAGTCATGCACTAGAAAAAACTCTGCCAAGTGGCGATTGGTGGAATTTGGCCTGAACTCCGCATTAGAAGCATGACGCGGAGTGGCCAAATCTCCACAAACTCCACCGGCAGAGCTGAATATATCACCTACCCCTGCTCTTTATATGTTACTAAGTCACCCCTATATAGGAATTTAATGATAACATATCCTCACAGTGACTAGACCCTAAAAGCTATTTTTTAATAGTTGGGCGGCCTAGCTGTCCTATGTAGAAAACCAGACTGCAAATTATAATCCTAATACTGGCACTTGGGAATGAGACTAGCTAGAAAAAGAATGAAATTAGTATTTTAAGAATTATTTAAAGTCCAATTCAATGTTGAAGTCAGATTTCTAATACATATTAAGGAAAAGAAACTTTTTTAGAAGCTACCTTTTCTCTGCCTGACATTCCTGGAGGCTAATCTACATTTGCTTTCCAACTTCTCTGTGTGAGTGATTATTATTTAATTAATTGTGGGAGGACTCTAGGACTACCACAGTGCACTTACCACACATCCCCAGCCATCAGAGCCCAAGTTTAGTGTGGCCATAGATTTTCACCATCTTGTACATACCCAAAGTTGGTATGGTTGGCCCGGGAACTTTTACCCCATTGGCTAGGGTATGCCTAGAAGTCATTCCCACCTACTCACTAGTGCCAGGCTTAAATGTGGTACCGCCATGCACCCACTTCAGAACACGGCTGTACCTAAGGAAGAACAGAAGAGGCCCGGGCCTGCTTTCCCTCGATGTGAGGGGGACCCTAAAGGAGTGGACCTGCTAACTGTTGTACCCAGGACAAAAAAGTGGACTCAGGGATCATAAAGCTGATATTTTCAAGCTACAGGGTTACAAGCTACAAGATGCTTTTCCTCCAACTGAGCAGCTGACCAGTAGCGACTGGAACTGGACTAGATCCTGCAGTATGCTTCTGCCTGACACCTTGTGAGTCTCCAAGTACCTCCCCACAGGTCCTGGGGGGCTTTAGAAGTGTACTCCTGTGGTGGATAGGGAATTAAAGGACTAAGTCAGAAGGTAAAATGTTTGGCCAGGACAACCTGGTTGGCGGATCTGACCCATGCTCCATCAGGTTAACCTCAAATTACACCTAGGTCCAAGTCTACCACAACCCTTGACTTTCATTAGTGTGTTGTGCTTCATGGTGGTATTCCATCTTCAATATTTAAAAATTCATATCTCTGGTTCCCATTATTGGATTTTTGTCATGTTGATGCCATTATGTTTATTAAATTTTACTTCATTTTTTAAATTGGTTTAGGGTCTTTATTATTTTGCATTTAGACTTTATTACTCTTTTGGTACTGTATAAATACGTTACATATTGCCCTAAGTTAAAGCCTGTCTGCTAATTGCTATAGCTATTAAGGGGGTGAGCTCAGGTTAATTTAATGATTTTGAGGGTTCATTCTGACAAGGGTTGTGATTATTCCTTGAGATGGGTAGTTACCCATCCCAAATAATAATCCAGTCAGCAAGGACTCCCATTGACCCTGGTTTGATCTATTCCTGTTGCGGCAGCCACACAGACGGGGTAGCATTTTTATTGGGACAGGTGGGGTAACGTTGGGTGGTAGGTGCAGGTAGGGTGCAGATTCTTGAGGTTTACGTCACAGAAGTGCAAGGAAAATGTGTGATTGTAGGCGAAATTTGAGATGTGTTGGGCATTGTGGGTAGCAAGCCGTCATGGTATCCATGCGAGGCACACTACCCTGGACTCCCCCGGATGTCTAGTTTTCAGAAATGTCTGGGTTTCCAGAAAGTCCAACCCTTGCCAAATACCGCTGGTACCCCTATTGCTGATTTCCCATGTTGCATTTTGGTGCTTTTTCTATTGTAGGTGTTAGAGTCAACCACTCACATGGAGGACAAATGTGGGGGATGCTGGGTGGTAGGACATTTGTGATTCCCCTCAGAGTCTGGAGCTGTCCTTCACAGAAATGTGAGGCAAATGAATGAATTAGGCAAAGTTTGAGGTTTGCTGGAAATTGTGGTTAAGAAAACATTGTGGGATCCATACAAGACACATCACCCTGGAGTCCCCTGGGTGGCTAGTTTTCAAAATGGCTGTGTTTAGTTGGTTTTCCTGGGAGGCAGAGCACGGGCCCAAATAGAGCAACAATTCACCATGGCAAGTAGGAGAAAATGTGATTTACTCTTAATCTGCCTGTTCATATGTCACAAACTATATCCAAAAGAAGAAAGATTTCCTCATCCTTGCCATCAGAATGAGGCTTTTTGAATTAGGTAGACAGAAAGACTGTTTGGGTTGTAGGGCTGAAGGAGAGGCCCTCACCAGGGTGGGACACATACACACCATATTTTTTTCTACAACATTAAAATATATTCTTGGTGCTTAATGGGCTTTATACCTCCAAGGGGACAGATTGAAGGTAATCTCCTTCAATCTGCACTGGGGGGGAGGGAGCCTTTATAGTGCGTTCTGTGGTGGGGGCACACCTCAATGCAAGGGCAGGCAACCCCCGCAGCCTTTCTTTTTTTGGACCATATTTCCCCTGGTAGTCTGGTGAGCTTTCTGCATCTGAGGGGTGTGTAGATTGGGGTGAACACTCACATTCAAGTCCTGGACGGCAGAAATATTAATGGGGCCTGGTGCAGAGTGAGCGCAGGCCCATGGCATTGGGACGGTGCCCCCACCCCCTATAAAAAAAAATTCAGTTTACCATTCCCTGATGTCTAGTGTGCTTTTTGGCCATCCAGAAGGCAGATTGAAGGTTGAACATCCTCATCGACCTCCAACAGAATGACTAATGGGAGAGCACAGGGCCATGACATTGGGCCCACTCCCCCCCACCAAATAATGAGGTTGACCAATCCCTGATGTCTAGAGGACTTTCTGACCTCTGGGGCGATTGGGGGTAAACCCCTCATCCATACTTGAGGAGGGCAGAAAGACTAATGAGATGCAGAGGAGCGCGGCCCATGGCATTGGGCCACTCCATCCCCAGAACAATAATGTAGTTGACCAATCCCTGGGTGTTTAGGGGGATTTCTGCCCTCCCAGGGGGATTAGATTAGGGGTGAAAACTTCCATCCAACCAGCAAGGGTCAGAAAAACTAATGAGGCATGGAGTGGGGGTGAGCATAAGCACTTGGCACTGGGGCCATTACCCCCAAATAAATAATGTAGTTCACCAATCTCTGGTGTCTAGTGGGATTTCTGCCCCTCGGGGGCAAAGGGGAAGGAAGACCCTCATCCACCGCCCGGGTGGGGCAGAAAGACTTTTGAGGCCTAGGTTGGGGGGGGGGCACAGGCCCATGGCATTAGCGCCATCCCTTCTAAAAAAAATTGATGGAGCTTCCCAATCCCTGGTGTTTAGTGGCCTTTCAGCCCTCCGGGGGCATATTGAGGGTAAACACCCCCATCAACCCCCCAATGGGGTCAGAAATGGTAAGGGGCCATTGGGAGGGAGCATAGACCAATGCTTGGGGGGGTGCTCTCCCCGCAAAGCACATCCGGTGCCTAGTGGGTGGAGCCCTGCTTGGGGGTGGCCCTACTGCACCATATGCTCTGATCTGAAGAAAAAAAGCTTGGGCTACTTGGGAAGCTCTTCCCCTGCAGCCTGACCTCCAAAAATGAAAAAGGAATCCTTTTGGTGCAAGCACTGTCGGGCCTTTAAAAGCCCTTCCTGGAATCGACCAATGGCAGACAGACACCCTGGGAAGGGATTGCGGTCCAAGATAATGATATTCCGGCGCGGAGATGGAATTGTTTAATCAGTAAATAAATATTTTTGAAAAAAGAAATTCTGTAGATATAGCCAATTGGCATGCTCACTGTGTTTTTAAATGCAGAGACCCTTTAATTTCGAAATGAAAACATGTATTATTGAACATGTAACAGGTGAATAACTGTGATTCCTTCAAATCTTCATTTATAGTATATTCTCCTGTTCTACAAATATGTAATGATCTGTTTATAATCAAGCTTATGCAAAATACATTCAAAATACCACCTGGTTACCCCTAGACTTTTCGACGAGGCCTGTCAACAGCTCAATGCAACCTTGAGTGAAGATGAGATACTTGAGGTATTAAATTCACTTCCCTCTGGGAAGACCCCTGGCCCTAACGGTTTCCCACTCGAGCTTTTAACAAAATATGCCTCTCTCTTCACCCCACCCATCATCCTGCTGCACCAAGGGGCATATGAAATCAGGATCTATATGAACTCAGGATCCTTCCCTATGACCTGGAAGGTGCAATATTTACAGTCATTCTCAACCCAGAAAAGTTCCTGCAGGAATGTTGCTCTGACAGACCCATTTCCTTAATAATTCTTTGAACTAAAGCTTTGGCCATCGTTCTGGCCAACAGGTTGGAAGCGGTAATATGTGATTTGGCCTAACATGACCAGAATGGGCGTAGCACATGCCATTGCTTTATATGCCTCCACAACACATAAGCATGCATGTTGGGCTCTGAAGAATGCAGAACACTGATCCTTATAGATTTAGAAAAAAAATTTGATTTAATACATTGGTCATTTGTTTTGATTCTGCTCAAGTGGATTAATAGTGGTACCCTCTTTCTCAGATATGTCCAAGTGTTATACACGAAGCCGTGTGCGTGAGTTAGAGTCAATGGTGCCCATTCTTCACCTTTCGCTATTAAATGAGGCAAACATCAAAGCTGCGCTTACCCCCTTCCCCTTTGCCCTCACTTTCGAACCAATTACTGAGTGGATCCGGAGAGGCACCCACTAACAAGGGTGTAGAAGAGCTGTTCTGAAGAAAGATAAGATATCCTTACATGCCCATGACAGTCTGATCTACATATGTGACACCAAATATTCTACACCCAGACTGACGCAGATGCGGCGAGTCTGTGGTGAGGCATCTGCTCTCACTGTTAACTGAACTAAATCTACATATGTGGTGGTCTCTGGATATCATGAGAATATTAACCTGCAAACTAATCTTAAGCAGGCCACGGATCACTTTATATATATAGGTATGTACATTGTGGATAGCAGACAAAAAGCTTGGGATTTGAATATCACACCCCTTCTATGCTGAGGGAAACTGAATACATGGCATTCCCTTCCCTTCAGTTTCGCAGGCAGAGGTGCATTGTTTAAAAAAAATTCTCTCCCTTGACTTTCATAGGTTACACAAAATTACCCGTATGAGATCCCACATTCCTTCTTCTGCACACTACAATTGGCAATTATGGTATTCTTGTGGGTTGTAAAAATCCCCAAATAGCATTTTGGAAATGTGTCCTATCCCCATATGATGGTGTCCTGGGAATAGCAGACGTCCGATTGCATTACTTGGTCAGCCATATAGTCTCCATCAATGTCTGTCTTTTTGTTAGAGACAACCCCAGGGTTCTTACTGAGCTGAAATTTGTTAAGAAGTATGGTGTGCCTAACGAACTTTTTGGCACAATTCAACACTGTAAGCTCTCTCCTGCCACAATCACCTCATGAGGGCATCAAGCAATTCATTGGATAAGATGGGATGGAGTCCTAACTACAGAGACTACAGTGTATGGTGGTAGCTGACTCAAACACACCATAGGATTAGGGAGCTGGAATGGCATACGTATTTTCTACACTTGCCGATATTCGGGCTACTGACTGCATTCAGCCGTTTTCATATCTTGTAGAAAAATATAACATGCATAAGCCACAATTCTTTTGATACCTCCAGGCTCCAACTGTGCCACGCTTTGGATGTGCATACAGAAGACAGCCACTCTCTCAGCATTTAGTCCATTAGATGCAAAAATCCTGCGAGTAACCCTTGCATATCCATATTTTATCGCACCCTCATGGATAACACTCCAGACCCCATGTTGGCTCAGGATGTCAGTTTACTAGAAGATGCAGAATGGATGGAGGCAACAACTGCCCCTAGAATCCTGACAGTTTCCATGAGATGGACTCATTCAGTTGAAATACTTATACTGTGTTTACTACAGTAAAACTAGGCTGAACAGAATGAAGAACAGCTTAGATAGTCATTGTCTCAAATGGAGGGTTGAATTAGACACTTTCTTCCACATGATTTATTAATGCGTTGTTATACAACAGTACTGGATTTCTATTCATTCAACATTGTCCAAGGTCGTGGGAAGATTTGTAGTGCCCAACCCCAAAATTGACCTCTTGGGATTATTCGACGAGCGGGGCAGGTGCATGTGTCACTGCACTGTTTGTGACAACAGGTTTTCTGATTTTTCTGTTTGCCAAGAGAGACATTGCTCGCCATTGGTGCTTTGGAGAGGAGTCTTCAGTGGTGGAATGATCCCATGGTATGGACTGGTGTGCCAAGGTGAAAAAATGAATTTATAAATTGAGGGAGGTGCCCACAGAAACATAAATAAATTGTGGCTCATTAAGGAACTATTTTCATGGCTCATACCTCTTTTTGCAGTATGGTCATTTCTGCTGTATGCTTTTCTGAAACCAGGTGCTGCTTGCATGTTTCTGTACATTGTTTTTTCTATATTCTGTACACAAATCAATAAAACGTGTATAAAGAAACCAATAATTAAATATCTGCATGATTATTTAGTTTAGAAATGTTCAACAAATAACTGCAAGAACACTCAGATGCGTTATGCTTATTGTATCCTTTGTGAGTTATTCCGTGGATTTTATAAACACTATGACCGTTCCCTTTCAGATTCTATTATTTCCATTATTGGTCTCTCCAGGCTCTTCTATTTTCCTCGCTTGTCTTTTCAGAATGTTCTATCTCTTCTGTGTGAAGCTTTTAGACACACAAAGAAATAGTGGTAGGATGTCTGATTACTATCTGGGCAGACCTATTTCATTGTTTTCAGTTATGGATGCTGCCATAGTATCATTGATGCTCACTGTATAGGATGCCATACTTTCTTTTACATTTTTGGAAGTTTTAGGCATGTGTTAAAATGCTAGAACTGTCTGCATCATATTCATATTGCCATGCTCCTTGTTAGACCTGGCACCATTGGCTTGGGTCTCCCCTGCATTTTTGCCTTTGCCTTCTGTGTTTTTGCTGAGTGTTGGACTCCGTTTTGCTGGCCTAGATGCTTTGGGCACTTTGCCACTGCTGTTCAATGCCAAAGTGCAAGTGCTCCCTTTGTAAATTGTTGTTATGGATTAGTGATTCCATGATTGGCATATTTGATTTACTTGTCAGACCCTAGTACCGTGCACTGTGTGTGCCCAGGGCCTGTAAATCAAATGCTGCTAGTGGGCTGCAGCACTGATTGTGCCACCCACAGAAGCAGCCTGTAAGATGTAACTCTGGCCTGCCATTGCAGAGCCTGTGTGCAGTCTAGTACTGCCATGTCGACTTGGCAAGTGTACCCACTTGCCAGTCCCTAAACCTTCCCTTTTCTACATATTAGTCACCCCTAAGGTAGGCCCAAGGTACCCCTGTGGGCAGGGTGCAGTGTATGTGAAATGTAGGACATGCCCTAGTGTGTGTGGCATGTCCTAACAGTGAATTACTGCCAAAGTCATTTTTCACTATTGCAAGGCTGCCTGTTCCCATAGGACAGAATGGGGAGTTTGTTTATAACATCTTATAAACATAACTGCCCCTGGGAACAAGGTAGGAAAAGAAGGTTTAATATGCCTGAACTCAGAATGTTAAAATGCATCTTTTAGTGAGGGTGATTTTTTCATTCTGTGTTTGAAAATACCACTTTTAGAAAGTAGGTATTTTCTTGCCTAACCAGCCGGTGTGCCTCTGCTAGGTTTGTGTATTGCATGTCTGGCTTTTGGATGACATGGGTTGGAGAGGGGCAGTGGCTCTAGAAGTCTGATGAGTCTGGGCTGGGCTGAATAGACCTGGGCTACATTTAGAGTAGAGGGAGGAGATTTCCTTTCACCTGAATGGGCCTGGTCTACTTTCAACAATTCTGTCTCCACCTCCTGCCAGGAAGCTGCACCAGTGAGGACAGAACTGGTTTTGGCTGGGTACAGACACTCTCTGCCTTCAGAGAACAAAGGATTTTGTGGTATAAATATTGGGGCCCAGAACCCAGAACTTTAGATCACTTCTGGGAATCAAGAGGAACCTTTGCCAGGGAGAAGAGCCAGAGAAGCTGAGGAGGAATACTGCCCCTGTGCTGTTTGCTGTCTGGGGTTTGCCTGCAGTGGGTACTTGCTGCCAAGGAAAGGAGAAAAGGACTTTGCTGTTTGCTTTGTCACCTACTTGAAGAAAAGATCTCCAAGGGCTTGAAATTGAGCTTGCCTCCTGTTCTGAAGTCTCAGGGACACAAAGACTTCATCCCTTCTGTCTCTCTGCATCTGGAACTGCTGTTTCAGCTGCCACAGAAAGAAATTGCAACACCGACGCCGGCGAGCGATGCCGTAACCTGCACCGAAGCCGTGGGCACTGCTCGTGAAGAGCACGAAGCACCGCCGTGACTTGCACCGTAGGCCCGACGCCTGCTGATGCCGTGCCGCATCGACTCCGAAGCGGTCATCGAGGCCGCTGCCTGCACCGGAGCTGAGGGCACCGCTCATGACGTCCACGACGCAACGTCCCGACTCGCACCGCAGCCCCGACTTCACCGACGCCGGTGCTTCATCAACACAGAGCTGATCCTCGCCGTGGGTGACTCCTGAATCCATCGACATCGCACCGTCGTAAGGAACCGACACCTCACCGCCATTGTGACGTCACCTCCCCGACACAGTAAGGAACCAACGTCTCACCTCCCCTGCACCGCAGTAAGGAACCGAGGCTTCACCTCCCCTGGGGTCGTAAGGAACCGACGACGCCCGGCGCCAATGAAGCATCACCTCCCCCGACGCCGTGCACCGCGTTTGCTTTCATCAATTCCAAGGTACTGTTCTTTGTGGGTCTGCTTGACTCTGTGCCCGACGCCGCGCACCTCGCGGTCGGCGCCCTACTTTGGAATTTTTATCTGTCACGACGTCATAATAACTCCAGGTGGAGTTATTTGTTGCTAGAAACTTTATTTGAGTGAATAACCTATTTTTGAGGATATCTTGATAACTGTATTGTGGATTTTTGTTGTTTGGTCTTGTTTTGGTTTAGATAAATATTACTTATTTTTCTAAACGGGTGTGGTGTCCATTTGTAGTGTTTTCACTGTATTACTGAATGTGTTCACAAATGCTTTACACACTGCCTCTGAGATAAGCCTGTCTGCTCATGCCAAGCTACCAAGGGGGTGAGCAGGGGTTATTTTAGAAGTGTACCTACCTCTGCCAACTAGAGACCCCCATTTCTAACACTCCTAGTCCCAGAACAGATTCAAAGCATAAGATAAGATCAATGCTCAGATCCTACAATAACCCCGTATATTGAGCTATAGTTAGGAGAGTACATCATGAGGGCGATTGAGATCAGGAAGGGCATGTTTCCAGCACTCACCTTAACCGAAGAAGGCTCCAGAAGGAGTCCCGCTAAGCTCCTGCTAAGGTCTTAACTATCACTGACTGGTGCTAGGGTGTGTTTATTCTTGAACGGAAATAATTGCCTTTGCCCTTGTGCCCGGCATAGCAGGCATGCTGTTTCAGATGGAACAATTGACCTGAGCTTGTTAATCTAAATCAGGTTTTTCAAATTCCAAAAGTAGGCTTAATGTTTACTGATTCTGCTCGAACCAGTGACAATGTTACAACTTTTCCCTGTTGTTTTCACTGTTCATAAACAGCTTCGCTGCTTTAACTTTTATCATCTGTGATGTTACCATTCATATTGTGTGCACTAGATTAGACATTTCTAGTGATCCTTTAGAGTGTTATCATTGATGACAGAGGGTTTGGTGTTTACTGCGTCCCTAAATGAATCTTGTGGAACTGATCATTAAAAAAAACACTTCCTATGCAATTTTGCTTAGTGGTTTGTATATGGGTTGCAGTTCAATTTGATTTCTTATTAGTACTTTGAGTGAGTCATTGCATCAGGGGTTATAAATCCTACCCTTGCAGCTCAAGGAGGTGGGGGGCCACTCGGAAGAGAGTAGTTTCCTGTCTGTACTCAGAATGAAACCTGAAAGGTGAAATTATCCAAAGAATAAACTTGAGCAAAGAATGAATTTACGCATCAGGGCTACCCATTGCACCATACTCTTCTGCCAACTAGAGCTGAGTAGCATACCTTCACACCGTGCTTTGCCATTCCAGGAACTACAGAATCATATCCCCCCTTTCTCAAATGATCGCAGACACCAAATCAGTGTGTCAAGTGGCGCTTTGTTCGGAGAGTTACAAGTGAATAAGGTGTTGTACTTTCACAAGGACAGAAACCTAATGGGTCACTATTCAGGATTATTAGTCTTCACGCTAACCCCTGGAGATGGTCATGGATCACAAAGATCATCTGAGGGTATATGGTATAGATACTGATGTAGCAGCTCTGACACCAAAGGCACCACAACACCCTAGGATTTTTTCCTCCCACTAATCTCTTGAGGCTACCCTGTTCTGTAGCCTCTGCCGCTTCCATAACTCTGGTTGTACTCATCAGCCATGGGGAAAACAAAACATGCTAATGGGCAAGACAGTGTAAATCGTTGGGGGAAAGGGAGGGATTCAGTCCCTTCCTGTCGTCTTTCCAAGGGGCTGACATTTGAATTGGGATACATATCATGTCTTCTTTAGGTACAACTAAGATGATGCATGGACTGCCAACAGGGCAGTGCCTCCCCCCACACACACACAGAACACAGAATCAGGGACAGACTCAGTGCCAGATCCACCCACAAGGTTGTTAGCCTGATTGTCTACATGCATAGTCTAGTTGCAGCTCTTCTTTTTTGGGGTCCTAGGCTCTGTGTCACTTGCCAGTTCCTGGTAAAGTCCAACCTCAGGTCCTGTGCTACTGCATTTAAACTGTTCCTAGGCAGTACTTCTCAAGGGGTACAACATATGAGGTAAAGATCACTCACCATGCTACAGATGAACTCTCACTTCTTACAAAAGTTTCTATCTCAGCAGACTTTAAATTCGTTAATCTATCTCTACTGCTCACATCAATTAGATTGGCAGTCACCTAACACATTAATGGCATCATCTTCAGGTCCTGATGAAAAGTAATATATCAACATGGGAAGATTAAGAAGCAAAGCAGTCCCACTATTACTAGGATAGGTAGCAATAACTGTAGCCCATTTCAAAAATAGTTTACACACCTTTATTAATAATATCAGTGAGAAACCTCTTTCAGTACCTAAACTACTGATTATATGAAGAATTCGTACTCACATAAAGGGCAGTTAAAATAGGAGTATTATTTCAAAAAGCAAGCATAACAAAATTAAATTTGTTTTCATGTACATTAACCAAGGGCAAGATATACTTTTAGAATTGCAGTGCTATGTTTACAGTGTCTTGAACTGTTTCCCAGCTAATGTTTTGCATTATACTGGATGTATTAATGCATGTGGCTGCACTTTCAGAAAGACAAACACTTAGGGGCCTATTACGATGTCGGGCGGACACCGTCTCAGAACTGGGACCAACCGACCTCCGGTCAGCGGTCCGACCTCCTGATTAGGATGCTACCAATCACTGTTCGGTTGCATTCAGACATTTCCCTACGGGAGCATGTATTACGGCTGTAAACCAGCCATAGTACATGCTCCCAAAGGGAACTGGGAGGTGGTCTTAATCCCTGCACCCCATGGCAGGCACCTTGAGGTGCCTGCCACGGGGTGCAGGGATTAACAGGGGGAGGCCGCGCACACAAGGGGGCTCTGATAGGGGCCCCCAAACATACTTTCCGACAGGGTTTCCATGGCAGAAAGGCTGGCATGGAAACCTTTCCGGAAACCGTGCATCGTAATCCCAAGGGCGGAAAGACCGCACTTTGGGATTACGGGCCGGCCCTCGACTGGCCGACGGGCTCCTTGTCGGAAGCCAGCCGGAATGTCTGACTGGTTTAGTTTCCGACCGCCAGCATTGTAATGTGGCGGTCGGAAAGTATACCGAGATGCGGCCCGGAAAGGCTCCGACTGTCGGTCAGAGCCTTTTCGGGCTGCATCGTAATCGGCCCCTAAATGGGTCACTATTCAGAAGTATTAGACCACCTTAATCTATGGCCACGGATCACAAAGACAGTGTATAAGGTATATGTACTCCAAAGCAAAAGACTCTGTTACACCCAGGTAATCTAGATCTTGCAGCTTCCATAACTCTGGATATACCCACCTTGCTTGGGGTGTCCTCTCACTCCAGGTTCGAGACACCACCTCTCTACCTTCTTACAGATGCCTGTATCAGCTATATTGGCAATCATCTAAGCCATTATTAGACTCATCTTCAAATGCTGACATAAAGTATTATACTAATGTCAAAAGAATAAAAGCTAAAGTGGGTTCACCAGGCCATGTACCTTTGTGGAGAATGTGTTAATCCAGAACAGTACAGACAGACCATTTTCAAGGATTCATAGGGGCACGAGCTGGAACACACTTACCTGCACAGTGCGTAAAAAGGACACTTCAAGGGGCATCCAGTCCTACATGGGACGGCCGCCTGCTTCCTCTTGTGCTCCTAACAGACACATAGTGATTGGAGGCTTTCCCTCGCTGTTTCCATTTTGCTACTGATTGCTTTCGACGGTCTGTTATCTTTTATTGCCTTGTGACCACATAGGCATTGAAATATTATTTATAGTATGAATAGTAAGGAATGGGGGTGCATCTTTCACGCCCTTTTTGTCCTGTTTTTTATTGGTGTCACAATGCTGGTATTAAAAGATGCACAGATATGGGAACATCACAATGTAACGTTTGCACATTGCAAATTTTGCATATCTGCAAAATCGAATGTCAAGGGTTTGGCAAATGCAAAATCCCTTTTGACATCTGGCCCAATGATTCATTTCTTGGGTTGCAGTTGAGATGTAAGTATGGATTTATTACGTTTTTCTTACAAATAGCATGATATAATCGAAAACATAGAGAGCGAGACATACGCCTCGTGTGTTACTGCCTTGACCATCGTAAGAAAATAATTGATCCAGCAATGCACCCCAATGACATGAGTGATAAAAAATATTACCACACATGGCTGTGATACCAATGTTTGTGTCTCACCTGGTATTCATACTGATATGGCTTTGGGATTTTTTAAATATGACCAATGTGTCTTGAGTCTGTGGAAAAAGAACAACCAGTCGAGCAAACCAATCATCTGTGGAAGAGATTGCAATTTATTCTTGAAAAAGATTCTTAATTTTCACAAAAATTACTCAAAATATTGCTTGATGCATGAAATGTGATTGCCCATTGCTGCTTTGGAAATTGTGATACTAGGGCATACTTGTGTAAAATAAACTTGGGAAGTAGTAGTAAAATACTGATTCGAGGCAAATTTATTTGTGTGCTTCCCGTAACTCAAAACTCTTGAATTTAATGAGATTTCGGCAATAATAAATATTTTGCCAGGGGCTAGTCACATCTCACCATGACAGGATCACCAGTACACTTATGCACAGCAATCATATGGGTCACAATGATCCGTTTTACTACCAGACTCATTAGTTAATTTGGCTGCATGACCATCAGGTTTTACTTACTGGGTGATGGCCCTCTGGGTTCATCTTTTGGGTTTGTGAAAACTGGACTCAAGTCACAAAATCGCTATAAACTGTAGACTTATACATGCATAAATGGCCATTTCCAAATTTTGTGGATTCTGAAAAAACCCCAGCGACATGCATGGAGGCTCTGAAAATGTATGTTTAATAAACATGGTCATTACTCCTGATAAATGTCCATTAAGTGTGCCAAAAGTGTAAATCTGGGCATTAGGTGTTTTTATTTTTCACATACTATGCACCCCTAAACCATTATGAGGGTAATAGGAAAGAAAGTTCACCACATTTGCACAAGTCCTCCAACATTTTTATGACAAAAATGATCTTTGGAGATAGGGTAGGAAAACATTATGGACGTTTGTGAACACCAAAAACGAATTTAGATCTCCACCCAATTCCTAATGCCCATGCCCCCTCCTCTCTCCTCGTAACACACATGTTCCAATCCTGAGGCTTATAAATGAAAACTTATTTCCATGCTTGTGTATATGTCCATTTGGTAAATTCCACAAGACACTGAGAGAAACATGGGAAGAGATAAATGGAAAGATAATGGAATGCACAAACAAGGAGCTGTAGGAAAAGGGATCAAAGAAGAAACAACGAGCACAGAAAAACCCATGCTTGCAGCCGATAAAGAGCAGGCGATAGAAATGAAATGGAAAGAGAGGCAGGCACAAGCTGGGAAATGCAAATAGAAACATAGATTTGCAATAATTCATTATTATGTTTCTCAGATGTGGAAATTCGATAGAACTGAATAGAACATTATGAATTGCACCGAGTACAGACTACCACCGGCTTTGTATGCGACGGCACCACTAATAGCTTGACCTTTTCCAGTGTGTTCTTTTGCTCCGGCATGCTATGAAGCCAGGCCTGGAAATCAAATACAAATTGATCACTTTCTTTTAAAAAAAACATACATGCAGCATGCGGTTTTCTACATTTCCCTTCTAAGTAGTTTCTTTCGCATTCCATATTCACAGAAACTCATCAATATAACAGCCCTTATTCCATGACCTTCTACAACAGCCGTGGTTCAATAGTTCTCTGTAAAGACAGCTGCAATTTAAACAATTGGATGCAATTATGTTCCTTCAACTCAGTCAAATCTAATTACATTCGCAAGCCATTGGATGCGAGGCACACTTTCCATATTTTATTGAAAAGTAACTTTCAAATACGAGTGGCCAGTAATGACGTCTTTATTTAATGTGTTGATCCCTAAAAAGAATATTTTTTTTAAATATTTCAAAGGCAGAGTTTGGCGGAAATTAGACTGCTTTAAGTTTAATTCCGGTGTAGAACAATTTTAACATTAAAAAAGTTGAAATCTTGAAGTGCAGAGCGATAACTGAACAGTTTGATCATATGTTTGTGTGTGTACATAGAGGGGCATATTCTCAAGAACGTGCGATAAACAAAATAGGTTAACGCAAGTTTCCATATCGCCGTCTATTGCGGGAAAATAACCCCGTGTTAACGTGGCATTCACAACACGGCGGTAACATGCAATAGTACCCCGATAATGCATCAAATGTCCGCGATAACATTACCGGGACGGCGATGAAAATCCAAACCTGAACGCGAAAAAAGTTGCGATGGGCCCAACCGCGATAAGACAATCAGCGAAAAACAGCGCCAGGCCTGCAAATTACACATGTCAGGCGGGAAAAATCACTACAAAAGCAGAAAAAATAAATAAACAAACAAAAACCGAACTACAGCGAAGCACAATGGAGGCAGCCGGAGCAGGGACAGAGGTCATCCAGAACCCCACAAGCCCCACGGATGACCAGCCTGGGACCTCGGGGACAGGGAAGGGCAAGAACAAGAAGAAGAGGAAGACGCGGTTCAATCCGCAGGAAAACAGGATCCTGATCACGGAGGTGGTAGAACACCATCAACAACTGTTCGTCACCTCCACTGTGTCATTGGCAACAAAAAAGGTTAACGCAAGTTTCCATATCGCCGTCTATTGCGGGAAAATAACCCCGTGTTAACGTGGCATTCACAACACGGCGGTAACATGCAATAGTACCCCGATAATGCATCAAATGTCCGCGATAACATTACCGGGACGGCGATGAAAATCCAAACCTGAACGCGAAAAAAGTTGCAATGGGCCCAACCGCGATAAGACAATCAGCGAAAAACAGCGCCAGGCCTGCAAATTACACATGTCAGGCGGGAAAAATCACTACAAAAGCAGAAAAAATAAATAAACAAACAAAAACCGAACTACAGCGAAGCACAATGGAGGCAGCCGGAGCAGGGACAGAGGTCATCCAGAACCCCACAAGCCCCACGGATGACCAGCCTGGGACCTCGGGGACAGGGAAGGGCAAGAACAAGAAGAAGAGGAAGACGCGGTTCAATCCGCAGGAAAACAGGATCCTGATCACGGAGGTGGTAGAACACCATCAACAACTGTTCGTCACCTCCACTGTGTCATTGGCAACAAAAAATGGGATATGGCAGTCCATCCTTGACAAGGTGAATGCAGTCGGCATGCTGAGGAGGACAACGGAAGAGCTCAAGAGGCGCTGGAATGATGTGAAGCGCAAAACCAAGCTGAAACTCGCCAACAACCGCAAAGCAGCAATGCAGACTGGAGGTGGGAGTCCAGCGCCACAGGAGGAGCTGGATGAGATGGAGGAAATGGTGTCCACAGTCATCAGTGGGGAGACGGTGGCAGGAGTTGGGGCACCGGACACTGCTCAACATGACCTGACACAACAGCAACAGGGTGAGTAACCACCAGGAGCAATCAAACAAACAAAATTCCTCCACCTATTTTTTTAAACAAAATGCTAAACGTCATATAGTATAAAAGTCTAAACAGTGCTGGAGAATAGAAGAGACAAAGGTATCACAAAATATATTTATTTTTGCTTTTTTCAATAAAGATACACAATACTCAAACGTGATACAAAAATATTATTGAATAAATAAATAAACATATATATGGTCCCACCTCTCATTCAAATAACTCGCAACATCAAACATACTCTCATACCTCTTTCATACAAGCAACCAACATACATACTATGCATAAGACAAAACAACAGATTAATAAATACTATTGTATTCAATACATCTCATAAATGTAATAACTCCACACTACAAACAATCGTAGAAGTATCACAAGCGCCAACGCGCGTTTCGGTGTACAAGCCAGGTATGGCTAATCACCTTCATCAGGGCGTGATTACCAACATCAATGAGGTGGTGGGAGAATTTCGGTAGATCGAAAAACTGCACAATAGAGCAAGCCAAATGATGTCATGCAGGGAAGCTCAATAAGGTGATCCAGGTGAGGTAAGGCATACGCTAGCACCTACATTAAAATGGCAATGAGAATCAGGTAGTTGATAAAGTTCTACATGAAGGAACGACCGCCAGGATACTGAGTGACTGCGTGTCCTGGGATTTTCCAAGAGTGTGAAAATAAAATCTGCAATCCGAAGTTATATAGGCAGCGATGACGCACTGAAAACAGGAAGAGATTCGTCTGACCAAACATAAAAGGAGCCCGATAATAACCGGAGGGTTCGAGAGTTCACCAATCGGGCCAAGTACTTGCCACAAATGAAATAACAGGCGTTCATCGAGGTCCCTAAATCTGGATACCGGAGGGATCTATAGTAATAAAAACACAAGTAGGTTAGATAACGCGGATATGGGCGGCAACATGGTAGTCGTTGCTTCGTGGCTGACGAAAAGAAGGCTCAAGCGTAACCACCAGGGACTGGGGGGACGGGGCAGATGGGCACAATGGCACACATGCACAATCAAGTATAGCACAGTGCACACCCACAATGACTCTGGATCATGTCCCTGATCTCCTTGGCATACTGCAGCACACATAGAAACAGCAAGTAGGCCCCAGTCCACAATGTGCACAGAGGGGGCTCTTCCCACACATCACTAATCTCACAACAAGCCCATGCACATGTGCTGAACCCAGCAAAGCGGCGTGTCTGTGAGCCACACTGACAATGCAAGTGACACTGCATGACGAATAGCATGGCTGCAGTCAATATATCATGACATGTTGCACGCCACCACACTGAGGTGGCTGAGTGTGGACCACATCCGTAAAGTAGCAGGTCACACTCTGACACATCCACCTGCACAAACAACCCCTGACCTCAAGAACACAACTGCGGACAAACCATGCCCCAGAGTCCCAAGTCCCACCAAGAGCCCAATTTCCCAAAGAATGCAACATCTCAGCACTGTAGAAGCACAGAAGTCAAAGGCACACCGCCTGAAAGGGATAAGGGCCAGCCAAATCAGAGCTGCAGGGGCGACTCTCCCAAAATGCAGCACACACACATAACATTCAGAGCACATCAACATTGACAACAATGTGGTATAAACTGCAACACGTTCACAGCAGAACAGAGGACACAACTGGTGCCGCTTGTGTGTAGAAACTGGTCAATCACATTTGGCATAGCAGGGAAATGTGAGATGATAATGTACAAGTACAAACACACATCCGTGATGTCGTCGTAATGTCCACTGTCATGCATCAAATAGGCAGCTCCTCCCAAACAGTCACAATGTACATTGTCATGCAGTCTGTATGTAAACCTGTACAATGCGTCAACATACATGTGAACACAATGTTAAACTGCATCTCCCCATCACATTGCAGAGGGAGAACCAACACCTCCTGCAGAGCAGACCCAACTGCTCTTCACTGATGACGAAGAGGACCTCCACACCTTCGACACCGACGCCCTCCAAGAGTTCATGGCAGCTACGGCACCTCACCTCCAGGAGCAGGGCAGCCCAGCTGCATCGAGGAGACCCCACCCCCTGCACAGACCACACAGCAGGGAGCACCTATCACCCCGGCTGTCTCCCAGGACCCCCACGAACAACACATGGCCTTTCAACGCTGTGTGTTAAAGGTCCAGGAGAAGATGGCTGATCAGGTGCGGGTGGGGTTCGACCTCATGGCAGCCAAACTTGATGCCATACATGGGTGTCTGACTACCATCAGGGACCACTTACAGTCCCTAACAGACACCCACAGTCCGCTCCATGCTCTCCAACGATCCATGGCTGACATCGCTGGAGTCATGATACTGAGACAAGAACAACTGTCCAGTCAGAGTGGCTCCAGCGATGTCATCCGGGAGTTGGGACAGATGCGGGGGCTCATGGAGAACATGGAGCGGATGACGGCGGAAAGAATGGCTGCCATGGCTGCACACCAGCTAGATGTGGCTGGGACTTTCCATGCCCTGCAGCACATCGTCATGGCATTGCTGCCTCAAGGCCTTGCGCAGATGAATGCTGCTGCTGCTCCTACATACACATCTCCGCTCCCTGATGTGTCAGTGCCTCACAGTGTGGCAGGCAATTCACCACCACCCACGTGTGAGGCACATGTGACATCAGAGGACGAAGATGTGGGTGACTCAACCTTACTGGTAAGGAAGAGGCAGTAGCATTCATCTCCGCCATATGGCCTGTTTCTGCTTGGTTCTGCCCTTTGCATCATCATCTTCCACTGTCCCCCGATACACTCTACGACACTCACCTTGGACCTCGACATGGACTGCCATTTTCTGTTTGGTTACCAATGACACAGCGATCAGACTGCGGACTGAACTCTTCCCCTTCCGATGTACTTGTCATTCCCTGAAGGACTCTGGCTGGCCCTCCACGGGCCAATAATGTGAAGTGGGGTTTGCATGGCCTTGTACTGCTCCAGCTGCAACACTCCACTGGATGTGAATTAAACATTCAGATTCGCACAGATGTGTCATGTCTATGATCATTCAAGTATGAAAGTATGGATGAATGTAGGGTCCGTGATTCCCCCTTACGTCCATGTTGCCCATGTTGTGGAACTTGAGTCACAGGGTGCAACATTGCCGATTGTGGTCCGGGTGGCACCGACACTACAACAGATACACACGCATCAGTTACTGCCTTGCCCAGCCCAGAACTGAACCACGCCCAGAGCCCCGGGCTCATTGTTCACAAGCCTACGCTGGACTGGCATACGCCAGCCCAGTCCACTCTGCTTACGCTCAGAGGGGGGGACGACAAAGCTACGTGTCCCAGGTCTTCGATGTAGTGATCTGCTTATCACTGGTCTAGTTGTCAGCATGCCACAGCCACTCCCTGAGGGCTGGTGTACACCCACACCACACCCATCCAGCACCGGCATCACAGGACATGTGACCCTGCCAATAAAAGGGGCCTACCACATCACATCACCCACTGCCGGAGGTGACATGTTGGCGTCCGCACCACGAGACTCAATCATGAAGGGGCCATGACCTGTGGTGCACTGAGTTGGTGGCACCCGCTGCACTGCGGCTGGCAGGGGCCTACCGCCACGTGACGATGTCTTGCGTTGCACAGGGTCAGTGGCACCCGCTGCACTGCAGCTGGCAGGGGCCTACCCCTACGTGACGATGACTTGGGTTGCACAGGGTCAGTGGCACCCGCTGCACTGCGGCTGGCAGGGGCCTACCGCCACGTGACGATGACTTGCGTTGCACAGGGTTAGTGGCACCTGAAGTGCTGAGCGGGTGTGCAGCCTGCGATGATGCGTTGGCCTCGATAAGGCGTCCAGCAAATCAAGACTCAAATTGAACAGTGTGCCCTGCTGGACCGCAGTGTACGTGCAGGCAGCAGTCAGCACACACATGACTCCGCGGTGCGGTGCCACAGGGTGCGCTGGGGGCCTGTGGCACGGAATCCACGATCGGCTGAGGAGGATGCACCGGCACGTGGCGGGCCCTCTTGGAGACAAGCCGGTGGCAGCAGGTGAGCATTGAGGCCTGGGTGCGCAGGGGCGGCCAGTCATTGCTGGGTGGAGGACCGGTCTGGGGACCTGGGCTGGGGTGCATCAGGCACACAGGATCTGGCAGGCACCACCGGTCATGGCGGCAGACTCGTGGCTGGGTGGGGGGCGCCACCCTTGCTGACACGGCCCTGCATGCGATGTTCGTGATGTGCGCGGGTTGGTTTGTGACGTAGCCACCTCGTCTCCAGTGTGAATGTGCCCGTTGAAGGTGGTCGGCCACGTGTGTCTAGGCCTATGGGCAGGTTGTGGCGGAGACTGAGACACACGCAGTAGTCACTTTGGTGGTGTATTGGTGACGTGTGCATTCCCACAGTTGTGAGTTGGGGGATTGTGAAGTTGAGGTATGTGGTGTGTTCAGTTGGTACTTGCCGATGGGCAGTGCATTTCCATGGGGGCCATCCTCAAAGCGCTGGTTGGCGGCGGACTTGCGGACATGTGGGGATCATGCACACTGCCTGGGGTATTTGTGACGACATTGGTGGACAGGCCACGGTGGTCCACTTCTGTATGCACAGTGATGGCATGTGTGTGGTTGCTGTTGCGGTGATTGTGTGCAGTGTCGGCAGGGGGCACAAGTCATACACGTGTGCTGTGAATTGCCCCCAACACGTGCGTGACGCCAGCTATGGCGTAGTTCCCTTGCGTGGTCTCAAGATGTTCCTGCGCAGTGTGGGGGGTGTGAGGGGCACGGGTATAGGGCTGACACACACCGTGATGCTTTCAGGTGTGATGAGTCCTGCATGATGTGACCGTAGCAGCAGTTCGTGTGGTCGTTACCTTCCTCTTCATTCCTACGACGGTTACGGCCACACGTAGTTCTGTTACAGTCTTCTCATGCATGGTTTATCTGGCCTGTGGGCATTCCGGTTTGTCCAGGTGCAGTACACTGTACCAGATTAGGCATGTGACTATACGGAAGTTTGACCATTGTCACCATTTCTCCCACAGGTTTCTGAAGACACGTTGCCCTGTTGGAGTTCCCCGTTGGGAATGGAACGCGTTGGCTGAGCATTTAGTTTTGTTGATTTATGTATTTGTAATAAAGTTCTGTTTTTCCACTACCGTTGACTACTGGACTTCATGACCTTGGGGGGAAGGTCCAGGCGGGGGGGGGGCTTGGGGTGGTGGCGGTGGGTGTTGTGGCCCTCTTGGGTCTCCCAGCTGCATGATCATTGGCTCCATGGCATCTGTTGGTCTTCAGATGTGGCTCTGGGCTGGGCTCCCTTTCTACTGCAGTTGGTCGTCCTGCTTAACACCAGTAAAAGGCAGGTGTTAAATCCCTGCTCCTAACGCGCCTTATCGTCTGTTCTTGGTTCGCATCGCAGGTTTGACTGGTCGTTGAGAATCTCGCGAAGTGGTGTTTTTGTGTGTTTTTGCACGGGAACGCCTACTCTGCATACCATTAGCGTTAGTTGTTGCACTCATCCGTGGCGATGTTTTTTGCGGCAGCTATTGCTGGAAAACTGGCGATATCGGCAGGTTGCACCAGCTTGAGAATAGGGCGATAAATCTATCGCCACTTTTGCGGCACTAAAGTGCCGATAAGTCAGCGATAAGTCCTTGAGAATATGCCCCAGAATCTGCCAGTTTAGGCTTAACCGCTTCACTGTGATGGACGTATTTAAGGTCTTCTTGATGTCTTTACCTTGAATAGGTTCAGATTATATAATGTTCAAATGGCTAATTTGGATATATATATTACTGTAAGATTGTATACATTTTGTTTCATTATGTTCTGTGTTTGGATATTGCTATGTCGTTTTGCTTCTATATGATGTTCCAAACAATAAATCCTCTCTAGTTAGGTACTAGCGCATGTGTTCTCACTTCTGAGACACTATTGTTTACAATAAAGGGCTTGGAGCACTCCCATTGCTGACCATTTGTTGGCTTCAGAGTCACTCTTCATTCCAGCATCTTAATTGGCCCATGCGTTCCAGGCGCCACTTCTGGTTTCTTCTCTGGCGCATGGACCAAGCACAGATTGATTTCTTCTGATTAGTGTCCATCCACTGCTCGCACTGTAATTGAGGTACTATTTGTTTTGCTGCTTCCCAATCTCGCCCACCACTTTTCTGTGTTGCTTTCCCCTTCCATCATTGTCCTTGCTTTCCCATACTCCAACCCCCCTGCCCCCATACTTGCTCAGTGGCGTAGCTAGCGGGGTTGGGGAGGTGGCCCGCCCCAGGCGGCACGATTTTTGGGGGCGGCGGCCCCCCGCTCTTCAATGCGTTTGCCACGAAGGGTCGGCAAGCAGAGAAAATACTCGCCAGCACCCCCCCATTCTTCACTGCGACCACCGCGGTGCAGCAAACGGAGAGCCCGCCAAAGGCGCCCATAGGGCTAGCTACGCCACTGTACAAAGTGCTGTGTCACTAAGACTGGCTGTGTCATAGCGCTTTTTGACCAACTTTACATTTAGCCATGGTGCACAGCAACATTGCTTTACAGCATGGCTAGAAGATATTGGCAAAGCCAATAGCTCTCGCACAGACGGGAACGATTGGTTTTGCCAATGCATGTTTTCTTTTGCTCTACTCCCAATTAACAGGGCCGTGGGTTGGTGCACCCATTGTCCTGTTATGAGTTTTTACGTATTAAAATGACTGAAAATAGAGGGAGCACGGTCTTTAAGTAGGACTAGCTGGCATGTGTGCAGCTGCCGGTGTTGTAGTACTATAAATAATTGATGACTTTGTAAACATTGTGTGTGGCCGACATTTAGCATTGCTCCGGCGGGACACGCGCAACCCTGACATTGTTTCCAAAGCAAATTGGCGACATTCCACTAACCTCATAAAGTATATTCTGAAATAAAACTATGTTTAAAAACATTAGTGATTCTGTTGTTTACAATACTGAGTAGAGGACGTTGAACAAATCAGGGTGCTTTAATACTTTTATACTCATGGAAACATGCAGTTTCAGGGATTCTTGTCTGGTGATCTGCTCTGTGCAGCTTTGTGTTGTTACATAATATTGCAGCGTCTCAACATGTTTTATTTGTGTCCCAAGAAGTCATGTTTTCAGAGAATTCCAATAGCAAGCTCCTTCCATCATTAGCACAGAGAGTAGAGACCCTTGCCTTGACCAGCACTTGTGAAATTCAGATAATATTTATGAAACAAAAGGTGCGCTGGGGAGACGAGGGATTTCCAGTGCTCGCAGTTGCTGCTTTAATTGGACATGGAGAGTTTGGATATTGATTGGGCGCAAAGTGGCACTGGGCAAACCACACCCTCCCAATCACACAGCCTATATAAACCAGCCCTGCAAGGGCCTGGAGCCCTGAGAATCGCACCAATCACTACCTACTGGCAGTTGGAGAGTTGGCAGCTACAGATGGTTGCACAGCTCAGTGCATTGCACTGTGCTGTGACACCTCATTATGCAGGCAGCTAAGACTGGGCAGGTCACCTCAAATGATGGACTTGGGTAGTGTGTATTTCTCCATTTATATCTGCATTTAGCTAGCACCCCCATCGACCTGCATACACAGGGCCATATTTATGAAAAAGTGGCGCAGCGCAGCAAGTCACCTTGCTGTGCTGTGTCAATAGGAATGTGCCATATTTGCAGCAATACTGCGCAATCCTGTCTTTTCCCCTCCACTGGCGCATAAGGAGCTGCCTAACGACAACGTAGGCACCCTTGCACCATGGTGCAAGGGTGCCTGAGTTGCATTCATGATTGTTTTTGTGCAGAAAGGACTACCTTTCTGCACAAAAACAATCCTGAGAGGTGATTTTCTCTTTCTATGTGCGCTGCAGAATGCACATTCAAAGGTTTCAACAAAAAAAAACTACTTGTGAATTATGTAATCACTACTGTTAAATTGCAGTTCAGACTCAGCAAGATGAGATCATCAACAGATAATTAAGAGGTCGTCTCACACTTAACATATCAGGGCATGCTTCATCATTGGCGACCCCTCACATTGGGGTAGAAACAATGCCACTCCAGAGGAGTCAACCAAGGAGGACAAATACTCAGGTCCTGTTCGAAGCAAGTATAATTAAAAATTCCTAGGGAGTACCCCTTGTATCGTTTAAAAAGACTAAAAACGGTCATATGATGAAATACAATGATTCACCTGGCCATCTTGAATCCATAAGTTACTGACATGATTCGACCTATAACAAAAAGCCTAAAAGGTCTAAGGTATTCTTTAGTGTATAAGGACTACCTAGTTGTGGTATCAACTCAAAGCCATGCAAAAGAAAGGGAATTATTAAAACCCTCCCAGTCCCTCACATGGATTGGCTTGAACCTAAAGGAAAAAAAACAAAATATTGGAGGGACAAACATAAGTATGAGTGACCTCATTACCTTACTAACTACTTCCACTACAGAATTTAGGAAAGTGCTAGTAATATATTTAAATTTTGCACTAAACGATAATCAATAAAAAAGGTAATCCAATTCACGCAACCATGTTCTAAAAATTAATAGACAATTACAATAAGTAGCGTTTTTTTTGAGCCATGCGACCTGGATGTCTAAAGACATCTAACTTCACACTTACCCGAGAACTATTGAGCAGCAGGCATTGTGGTTCAGTATGGGGGGGGGGGGTGTTCTCCTTCGTAGTCACACAATAATAATGGATATTGTTTTAAAAAAAGAAAAAAATAGTAATAGAGCACAACCAGTAATAACGAAGCATTTTTTTTTTGGGGGGGGGGGGGGCATGCAATTGAATGTGTGACCTGAATATAGATTTTATATATTCAAATTGTTGTACTTCGATTCTGGAAAACCATATGATCATGCAGGGAAACATTTATACACTATTGATTAGAATAGATTCAAGGGACCAAAAGGGGAAACATGTCAATTGTCCACAAGTCCCTAGAGGAATGGTGAGAAAGGTAAAAGGAAATTTTATCAGCATCAATTGCATCGGTGTAATAAGGGCCGGACTGGCCGTAGCGGGCACCGGGCATTTCCCCGGTGGGCCGCCAGGGTGGGGGCCGGTTTTGGACCCCTGGGGGCCGTTTTTGTTACAGGGACTTTTTTGCAGCATAGCTGCAAAATCGGCCCCTGTAACAAAATCGGCCGAAACCGGCCCTGGCAAACAGTTCGGCCGCACCCCCAACCCCTTGGGGGGCCGGCCGAGCACTTTGCCATGGCCGGTTTTGGTTCCCAGTCCGGCCCTGGGTGTAATCAGAACACAGTTGACATGCTGATAGCCACCCAGAGTACTAGGTGAAAGTGCCAATGTCCTAAGGTGATACACATATAAAGATGCCACCCAATTTTTTCTTTCAACACCAAAATGGTTCAAGATGTCATTTTTTCCCTTAATTTAGCGAATCGTTCCCTTTAAAAATTGAGCATACATAAACTGTGACCTAATGCACAAGAGTCACATGATTTCTCATCAGGCCTAACATGGTGCAATGTGCTGTGAGCCATACTGTTTTCAGAAACAAGATGCCCACTCCAACAGCTCCGTGCCCATGCCATCAAAGTATCAAAAAATCCCGGCATAGAAGTGCACACACTCACTCATTTATCTTGGTAAGATGACCTGGGGCATATACAGCAATGGTAAGTGGAAGCTCAAACTGTGCAGCACACGTGTGATCTGCTCGCTGGTCCGTCCTGATACACTGATCAGCGAGCAAGCTGCAGTAGACATAGCCCACACCAAAACACATCCACTAACTTACTTCGTCAGAAGGCAGATTTTGCCACTGCATCTAAAAGGGCCCCCAACCACTGCCGTAATGTTGGTGGTCAAACCGCACTACCGCTCAGATTATTAAAGGTGCTTCTAACATCTGCTTTGCAGTGGTGCTGAACGCATTTAAAGTGACTCACACCTGTTGGACATGGACCTCCTCCATGGGAGGTGTAGTCCAGGGTCCATACAGACAAGCACTAATCGGGAGCGGTTTGCATAGCCTTTGGTCGAAGCCTGAACAGCCCGACTGTATAAACCCGTCCGGGAGTTGTTATACAAGGCTAGGGCATATGAAAAAGCTCCTATTAGGAGAGATTACATAGCTAGTAGGCGGAGTCAGTAATTCAAGCCTATAAAAGACCAGTAGCGGCCGGCATGGATTGGGGGTGGCAGGGCGGGCGGAGAGAGGGTGGGGGGCTGTAAGGGGATATTTAAAAAAAGAAAAAAATCTTACCTTACCTCCGCGTCTCTCCATCGTCCCTCCTCGCGTCAGGAATAAAACAGGAAGCAGGCAGCCAGGCTCCCCTAACCAATCACACCACTGCAATGCAGCGTTGTGATTGGTAAGCACCCAGGCTCCCCAGACCAATCCCAATGCTGCAAAGCAGCGTTGTGATTGGTCTAAGTGCTGTGGTTTGGCGATCAGCGGCAAGGACTGGGGTCCTGGGCATGTTCTCCATGCAGGCTGTAATGCAGCCTGCATGGAGAACAGGGAAAGTGCGCATGACTGTTTGGCCGGCCCTTAGGAGGGTGCTTCCACTTCTCTCCTGCTCTGCAGCCCTGCCCTGTCACGCAAAGATGGCACAGCATGGGGACAAAATAAAATGATAATAACATTACACTATTATCATTTTATTTTTTCCTTTCTTTTTACTGCTTTAAGGAATTAGGGTGATACTCATCTGCCTTGATGGAGGAGCCGCCACTGCAAAAGGCTGGGAGTTTATAAAATATAAATGAATATAAATGAACATAGAAGCACTTTCAGATGTCCTAAAAGCACAACGAAACTCATGAGACATTTTCTCGAAAACAACCATTCTGAGAACGATTTTGAGTGAACAATCCTCAAACAGATTCCCTTACCAAGTCCTAATGCAAATAACAGACTTTTTTCACAGAACAATGTAGATATATCGATTCGGCACGTCAAATGAAGGCCTCAACGATGATGTACAATGGACACAACTTCAGCCCTAACAGACTAGCCCAGTCAGCACCTCTGTTCCCCACTAAGGAGGTATGACAGCAGTTCTTTATGCCGCCCCCTCCTTGTTTTTGACCTAGAGAGGACAAACCCCTGTGGGCATAAATAGCAGTGCTGCTTATATTGCCCCCTTAGCCTATCAGGGGTTTTAAAAATAAATTGATTCTTGCACATTCAGAGTTTTCCACACAGTAATCGCCTTGAGTAACATGGCACTAAGAACATGCCCGGGACTACAACTCCTAGTCTTTTCTAGGCTTGAACTACTGACTCCACCTATTAGCTATGTAATCTTTCATAATAGCTTTTTCATATGCCCTAGCCTTGGATTACAACTCCCGGGGGGTATATGCAGTCAGTCTGTTCAGGCTACACCTTTAGGCTATGCAAACCGCTCCCAATTGGTGTGTCATGTACCAAACGACACAGGACGTCCGGGTGGTGGTTAAAAGTATCTTATTTAATAGACAAAGGTGATACTGAAGAGCAGGTGACTATGATGGGGATCCACTTCGTTTTCTTCCCTGCCGCCTTGGCTCGGTTCTTCGGTCTGTCATGAATAGCAGTCTTCCCCTCGGGAAACAAAACGGAGAGGCGATTAATACAGCGTCTGGCCGAATAACAGCTTCTGCCTGTCACTGTTACTCCCACCCAAGTAGTGCACTAGGGGGTGCCTTCATTAGCTAGCCGTGTTACCTCACACGGACTAAGGGATGTGGTGGGAACCCGCCCACGTGTGGATGGGAAGAGTAGGGAGAGATAAACCTCTCTCTCCTCTCTTAGTGTGCCCCTCCAAAGCCCTAACCCGCCTCTCGTAGGTTGGATGAAAGCTTTCTCAACGAAAGAAAAAAGGCAACTAGAGCCGCCCGGCTGTAGACACCCCCAAGCAATCAGCCTGGTATCCTGGGGAATGTGGAACCCGTTATTTACCCATGAAAACCACCTGGGTGAAAACCCACCTCTCCAACAGTCTCGTGGCCACACAAGTCACTTGCCTGTAACCGTGACCCTGTGAAGGGGCCACGGCTGCCTCGTCTTGGATGCCTTCCCATGGGTTGACCTCGCTCTCTGCCGGCTGGTCCTGGTCTTCCCTCGCACCTGGATTCGGGGCCCACCCCTCTCGGTCCTCGGTTCCCCTCTCGCTGCTGGTCTCTCCGGGCGCTTCCTCCTTCTTTCCCGTCTCTCTGCCTCTGTCTCCGCTTCATCTCCGCTCCTCCTCTTGTCCGCTCGCCATCACTTCCGGGTCCGTGGTCCGCCCTCCAGTCAACACAAAAAGGATCTTTGCGGTGCCCCCGGGGCCTTCAAGGGCCGCCCCCGAGGACGCCCTGTCACATGGTGCTTGTCCATATGGACTCTGGACTACACCTTCCATGGAGGAGGTCCACATTCAACAGGAATGCGTCACTTCAAACTCGTTCAGCACCGCCGCAAACTGGATGTTAGAAGCACCTTTAATAATCTGACCGGCAGTGCAGTATGACCACCATAACGGCAATGGAGGAGGGCCCTGCTAGGTGCAGTGGCAATGTCTGCCTTCTAACAAAGTAAGTAAGTGGATGTGTTTTGGTGTGGGCTATATCTACTGCAGCTTGCTCCCCTGATCAATGTATCGGGATGGACTAGTGATCACATGTGTGCTGCACAGGTTTGGCTTCTACTTACCATTGTCGTATATACCCCGGGGCCTCTTACAAAGATAAATGAGTGAGTGTGTGCACTTCTATGCTGTTTTTTGACACTTTGATGGTATAAGCATGACGCTGTTGGAGTGGGCATCCCGTTTCCGAAAAATGTATGGTCACAGCACATTGCACCATTTTAGGCCTGATGAGAAATCATGTGACTTTTATGTATTATGTTACAGTTTTATGTATGCTCACTTTTTAAAGCGAACTATTGGCTTAATTAAGGAAAAGACCAGCATCCTGAACCATTAATGTGCTGAAAGAAAAAATTGGTGACATTTTGATTTGTGTATTACCTTTGGATACTGGCTCCTGCATCTAGTACTCTTTGGGTGGCTATCAGTGTGTCAACGGTGTTCTGAGTACACCAATGCAATTGAGGCTTATAAAGGTTCCCATTTCCTTTCTTACTGTTCCTCTAGGGAATTTAAGGCATTCGACATGTCTCCCCTTATTTTGGTCCGTTGAAACTATTCTAATCAATAGTGTATATGTCTTTCCCTGCAGAATCATAGTGTTTTATAGAATCAAAGTAGGGCGATTTGAATGTATAAAATCTATATTCAGGTCAGGCATTCAATTGCATGCTCCCCCCAAAAATGCTGCATTATTATTGGTTGTGTTCTATTAATATTTTTTATTTTTGAAAACAGTACCCATTATTAGTGTGTGACTATGAAGGAGACATCCCCCACACTTAATTGTGAGCCCCCTAGGTTCCGGTGCAAGCTGCATCTTGTACAGGCGACCCGACGACATGATGTGTGTCATATGAGCTCACCTAGCATCTTGATAAGCGCTCAGAAAAAACTGTGACAGTACCAGGGGAAGGTTGATGAAAAAGTGCAAGAGGCGAGGGACATCACCATTTTTGAGATGGCGATTCAACCCAGAGGGGACGACGGAATCATTCACCAAAATGCAACCTGGAAATGAAGGGAAGTTGCCATTCTCATAATATTACAATCCAGGAGATCCTGGTCTTCATAGAAATTCTGGATCCACGAGTAGCAGACGGATGAACCCTCCCACCGCATGAGTTGCCATCCCAGATGCCAGTCCATCTGCGGCACCACCAGAGCAAGGGTATTCAGCCATGATTTGGTCCAGTTCACTCCAAGGCCAGATAAATCATCAAAGCTTGATAGGAGATCGCTGAACGCTGATGTATCCTTGGCTAGATCTCTGATGCAGAACAGAACATCGTCCATGTACACTGAAATTGTGTGGGGTCTGTTGGGCAGGGGAATGCCCCAAAGGGCACCCAACCACTGCACATGAGCAGCAGCAGCTCTATCGCAAGCCAAAAATGGAGGGGAGAGAGGGGAAACCCTTGCCGCATGCCCCTACAACCGACAGTAGCTCCGAGACAAGGTCACCCAGGCAAACCTGAACTGAGAGGGCCGAGTAAAACAGTTGAATCAGGCGAATGCTGCTGGCTCTAAATCCGAACCCAATCGTGACCTAAAACAAGTATGTTCAGTTCACTTAATCAAATGCCATTTCCAAGTAAAGTACTATGGCCGCAGCCTGGAGACAATGTTGTCATGTGGCCTCCATTATGTGGTAGATGGCCGCCGCCTGGAGACAATGTTGTCATGTGGCCTCCATTATGTGGTAGAGGCAGCTGATATTTAAGGAAGTATTACAATGTGGCAGTTAGCCGTTTTGGTCCATAGGAATCATGCGGGAGAGCACTAGTTGTATGCAGCAAGCTGGGATTTTGCTTAAAATGTTGTAATCAGGGTTTAAGATGACTATAGGGCGATAAGAGGAAGGGTCGGTAGTGTCTTTATTGGGTTTAAGTAATGAGACTAGCATCGCCTAACTGGCAGGGATGGTTCTCGCATCTAGCGCTGTTTTGTATAAGGCGGTCAGTTGCAGAGCTACGTTTTGTAAAATTCCACCAATGGTCCATTGGTACCGGGGTGCTTGCCCCGGCAAGTTTTATGCTTGCTGCCTCGATATCATGGGTGGCAATAGGCACGTCTATCGCCTCCCATTCTTCGGACGACAGCCTAGGCAGGGGGACCACCTCCATGACGGCTTGGATTGAGTCTGAGGAGGTGCAGGATAGTGGTGAAACAGGCGTCTGTAAAAATCCAAGATAACCGTGTGAATGTCGTGCCGGAAGTAAAGCAAGTCCCCATTACAGCTGGGAGGGATCAATGTCTGTGGTTGCCACGTTTTTCTGATTGTATAAGGCGGTCAGTTGCAGAGCTAGGTTTTGTAAAATTCCACCAACAGACCATTGGCACCGGGGTTCTTGCCCCAGCACATTTTATGCTTGCTGCCTTGATATCATGGGTGGTAATAGGTACGTCTATCGGCTCCCGTTCTTCGGACGACAGCCTAGGGAGGGGGAACAACTCCATGACGGCTTGGATTGCGTCTGAGGAGGGGCCGGATAGTGGTGAAACAGGCGTCTGTAAAATTCCAAGACAACCGTGTGACTGTCGTGCTGGAAGTAAAGCAAATCCCCATTACAGCTGGGAGGGATCAATGTCTGTGGTTTCCGTGTTTCTCTGATTGTGAGCCACGCCAATAAGGGGCCAGATTTGTCACTCTCTGAGTGAGCAGGGGCCATGTGTGATCTATAGTCCAAACACCAAAGCTGCTCTAGAAGCAAGACCTTGTCATCCCAGAGTTGCAGGAAGTGTGGCCAGAGCCCTGGGTCTCCGACAGGTTCCCACTCGACCTCCGGAGCCTGTTCCTCAAGGCCAGCCAGACTACTATCCCTCGCATAATCACTTTAAAGACCTATCATGATGTAGTCTGTCAGGAGGTCGATCCTTTATTATGGTCAAAGTAGTCAGTAAGTTGGTCCTCCAATGTTCTTCTAAATGTGGGGTCCTCCAACATCGTACTGGAGCAACCAGGTGGGCATAGGAATGAGTTGAGTGATTGGTTTTATGCTCTTTTAAATAATATATATAGGGGTAATATGAATCCCCAAGTTTAATTCTTGACGTCAAAACACTAGGGAAATAAGACCTCTTCTGTAATGTTCTTTTCTTTTATTTTAAAGACATGTGCAGAGATAGAAAAACAGCCGACACGTGTTTCGCCCAAAGGCCAGGGAGCCAGGGCTTTCTCAAGGCAGCATGATCTTGCGCGGTTTGAATAGGATATAAAATGCGAAGCTCTAATGAGTGAGACGTCCTCATCTAAGTCTAGATGTGGTCCACATCCAGACTTAGATGAGGACGTCTCGCTCATTAGAGCTTCGCATTTTATATCCTATTCAAACCGCGCAAGATCATGCTGCCTTGAGAAATCCCTGGCTCCCTGGCCTTTGGGCGAAACACGTGTCGGCTGTTTTTCTATCTCTGCACATGTCTTTAAAATAAAAGAAAAGAACATTACAGAAAAGGTCTTATTTCCCTAGTGTTTTGACGTCAAGAATTAAACTTGGGGATTCATATTACCCCTATATATATTATTTAAAAGAGCATAAAACCAATCACTCAACTCATTACTTTGGCTTCAGGTGGTCTCTGGGTGAAACCACCGTTTTGGTTTGTGCCACTACCCATTTTGGGTCATGACCTATTGTGTGTGAACCCTGGTTACACCCACCAAGTTGAACATTTGCCAGGTGGGCATAGGGGAAGTCCTTCTGCCCAAAGTCAAGGTGAGCATGAGGGAATTGTGATTGAAAACCATTACGCCCAGGTAGTCAGCGGAAGTCAAAAACTGCATAATGGAGTAATGCCTGACCTCCAGGTTGTGGAGAAGCCAGGCATCCTGCAGTGACCGTTGTGTCAACCAGCTGATAAGAGTTCGAGCATTAGCAGCCATCGAGGCACCAAGAAGAGAGGGTTATGAATGGTCCAACCGCATGTCAAGAACACTGTTAAAGTTGCCCCCTATCACCCAGAGGATGTGTGCCCAGGGTGACAGCGAGGTGGTGAGGTGCTGCCAGAAGTTGGACTGGCTGGAGTTGGGGGCATATATGCTGCCCAAAGAAGAGGAGAACTCTCCAGGCAGAACTTTATTAGGACAAATCTGCCCTCAGGATCCATGACTAATGACAAAACTTGTAGAGGTGTGCCTGCCCTTACCCAGGTCAAAGCTCCCCTAGTGTGTGTAGAATAGTTGGTGGTGTAGAACTGACCCCTCCAATGCCCTTGAAGAATTTTGCTCTCTGCCTTTCTGCATGATATGTACTGATGGTAGTGTGAATTTTGGAGCACACTGAATTGTTGGCTGAGACGAGGACAGATAAAATAATGCATGTTAGAAAACAAACTGTGACACGCTAATACATAAGAATGCACATAGACACAGACACGAAAATAATGCAAAAAAGACTGGTATCTTGCAACACAAAGACATATGTGAACTGTGTAGAAGGGACATGCTTATCAAAGAACAGAAGAAATATATGCTGTAAATATTAGTCCAGATCTGAACGTTTGAAGGATGTGGTTTAATGGTTGAATTCTAGATTGCAAAATTAGGATACTTGTGTCCTAGTTCCAACTTCCTCATTTGACGGAACGTTGTTAACTTAGGCAGAACATTTTATTTTCCCATGTGTCTCTTTCCTTGTCAACTATATTTTTGGCACGTTAAAACAGGATGACAGGATAAATGCTAGCATTAAATGCTACATAAATAGATGCACTTTTAAATGTATAAAGTGTACGTAAATGATTGACTAAGAGATTTTCAAAATTTTGAAATGGCTCTTTAAAAAGTCAGTGTGCGTGCTGCAGGCACAACAATTATTAGCCAATGATGAGGCTTGCCCACTGCTACTGTAGATTTACTGGCTCCGCTTGCTTAAAAATTTGACTAAACATGCATCATGTATCTGAGAATAAGGTTATGCATATGCACGACATTTATGGACCTTTAGCCATTTCTGATACCATAAATTATAAATTGCTTCTTGACTGACTGGATAAGTACCCTTGAAGGGGCATTGAAGTGCTTTACGCCGGGCAGTTCGCTGCTCCAGAACCCAAGGTTAGCAGTTAGTCCAGTGTTATTGGTTACTGTTAGTTACTGTGATTAGTCTTGTGCTTTCATGCAAACCATTCCATTCAACATTCCAATTTCTTTATGGTGGACTAAATTAACCCCTTTGCTGCTGCCCCCCCCCCCACCCCTCCGTGCTGAGCCTTTTTTTTGGCTATTTGAGGTAGTTCGCGTTACACCCCTGTAACTTTTTGTCCACGTAAGGTATCCATGCCAAATTTGCATCTTTTTCTTCAAACATCTTGAGGATTCTAAAGGTACCCAGGCTTTGTGGATTCCCCTGGTGGGGACCCAGAAATTATCCAAAATACAGCTATTTTTTTTTTTTTTAAATGGGAAAAAAGTGCTGCAGAAGAAAACATCTGTTTTTCCCCTGCAAATGGTATCAACAAAGGGTTTGTGGTGCTGGAGTCACCATCATCTCAGCTTTCAGGGACAGGCAGACTTTTGTCAGAAAACCAACATTTTATACACAGTTTTGCCTTTTTAATGGGACATAGCCTATTTTTGCAATTTTTTGTGCTTTCAACCTCCTTTCAGTTAGTGGTAGAAATGGGTATAAAAACAATAATAGATCCTGGAAAGCTATACATTTCTGATAACTAGACAAAATTCTGAATTCAGCAAGGGGTCATTTGTGTAGATCCTTCAAGGTTTTTTTTATAGAAACTAACAGTTGAAAAAAAGAAATATTGAAATTGAGTTGAAAAAAACAGCCATTTGTGCCAACATTTTCACCTGTAACTTCTTCTAAGTATGACAGATTTTTTAAAGCAATGTACCGTTACATCTGCTGGGCCCTTTTGATTGCGGGATATATAGGACTTGTAGGTTCACCAAGAACCCGAGTAACTCAGAGCCAATAACTGATCTGCGTCTTGCAATGGTTTTTATTTGTGTACTGGGTATATAGCAATTCATTTGGTAAAATATAAAGAGTCAAAAATAGGTACCAAGGAAACCTATATATTCCAAAATGGGAACAAAATATAGAATTTAGAAGCAGTGGTTATTTGCACATCTCCAAAATTGTGGGTACCCATACAAGCATGTGAATTAGAGGTCAAAATGAATTCTTTTTTTACAAATTGTCTTACATTTGGAAGACAGAAATGCAAAGAAAGTCAATTGGTAATAACACTTTTTCTACTATTCTGTGTATCCCCTGCAAACCTCAAATTTAGCTAACAAAATCAAATTTTTCACACATTTCTGGCTGGAATCACCGCACCGGCATAAATGTCCTACCACTCAGCATTCCCCTCAGTCTCAAGAGTAAAATGATACCTCACTGGTGTGGGTGGGCCAAGGGCCTGCGACTGGGAAGGACCAAAAACATAGGGATTGAGGCTTTAGCACTTGAACTCTAAGCACTATATTTTTTTTTAAATACGTTTTTGGGTGATTCTGCATTGGACACCCACACAAGCGAGGTATCATTTTTATCGGGACACCAAGGGGAACGCTGGGTGGTATGACATTTTTGTCGGCGCGGTGATCCCACACAAAAATGTAAGGAAAGGGGGGCATGGCCGGCCGGCACCCAAGATGGCCGCAAGGGAGTAGAGCTCCTATCGACAACCAACTAAATCCCCCTAAAATCCGCTAAAATATCCGAATTTGCCCGTAAACCATAACTGCCCCGTACTCCCTTAACCCTACAGGAGACTCGGTCCAAAAAAGGCGAAATTCTGTCGCCTTTGGATGGAGCTGTCGCAGCCGGGAGCAGGACACGCCGTAAGAGACGAGGGGTCCCGACGAAATCGAAAGTATTTGGAGCTGTGTACTGCCGGGGTCCTTGGAGGCGAGGCCCGATTGGATTTGCGGCCTTCCTGAACAATTATACTCGGCCGATTGGGGGGTGCAGCTACCTCTCCCCCCCCACACGGAGATCGTGGGAGACCAGTAAAGACCTTACCTTGGTATGGGCATCGGGGCTGGCCGGTGAGTTCGCGCGGCCCCGTGGAATCTTGCCTGGTGCTCCGAGGCGCGTGTGGCATGGCGAGCAGACCGAGACTTGTACTGCGGGGGGAGTGTGATGTGTCCCCTTCCCCCCCCGATCTCTCGCATTGCGCCTGACGCCCGGCGCTTGGAGCGGCTAGGTGGAGTTGGGTGCTCGTCCAGACAACAGTTTGCTTTCCCTCCCTCCACCCAAACTACATAGCGGTGCAGCCATCCTGGTGCGGGGAGACCCGTGAAGCGTAGCAGGATAATTTGTCAGCGCAAACGCTCCCTCCAATAATCCTGTGCCCTCTTCTTGGAGGTCTGAGTTTTTGGCTGAGCAGATGCAGAGACTGGGGATAATATCTGATTGACAGGATTCTACCTGAGGCCCGGTGATAAGGGGGCAGCTGGCGAGGCGTGGAATTTGCAGGATCCACTTTGGGGAGACGGGCCCTGACAACAGTAGTGAGCCACCATTTTGTGAGGACTGAAGGAAGAGTTCAGCTACTCGTGCAGCACCAGCTCAAGGGGAACATTGAGCATTGGTACCGGCTCCAACGTTGTGGAAGCGCCAGAATCATACGCTCACGGCCTCTGTACACTGAATCCTGCTGAGTATATACAGAGTTGGCGACCCGGCCATCATGTCGACGGGGAGAGGGCCCAAGCAGACCAATCAAACAAAACTCGATAAATTCGCGCAATCCAGAATTGAAAACACAGAGGAGAGAGGCGCAGCGCAAGGCATGAAGCAACAATCCGAGGACGGGGCCCCGACTCTTGTGGACGTAATGGAGGCCATTCAGGGGGTCCGCTCGGCGCTAGAACATAAAATCGACACTGTAACAGCGGAGGTAACCCTCATGCACGTGGACCTACGAAATTTGGGAGAGAGGGTCAAAGCAACCGAGGAGTCCGTGTCGACACTTCAGAAATCTACAAAGACACTGGAAACAACTGTCAAGAGGCTCCAGGCTCAAACTTTGGACTTGGAGGCGAAACTTGAGGACTACGAGGGGCGCGCATGCAGGAATAATGTACGCATTTTGGAGGTCCCTGAGAAAGCGGAGGGGCAGACCGCGGACCTCTTTGTGGAAGACTTGATTCAGAAACACCTACAACCCCGAACTCTTTCTCAATACTTCTCAGTTGAACGTGCTCATAGAGTGCCCGGAGGACCCCTGAGACCGGGAGCACCTCCGCGTCCCATCTTGGCTAGAATATTTAATTACCGGGATAGAGACATTATCCTTCAAACGGCGTGAACAGCCCCCCCACTCAAGTTCAAAAACGCGACAATCACATTTTTCCCAGGCTTCACGGTGAAAGTGCAAAAGATGCGTAGATCTTTCCTAGAGGTGAAGCGCGCACTCCGGGAAAAAAACTTGAAATACGCAATGCTCTTTCCGGCCAAGCTACGAGTGCTAGCGGAAGGGAAGTCCTGGTTCTTTCAAACCCCAGAGGAAACCTGGGAGTGGTTAGAGGGATGGAGAACCCCCGGCGCTCACAAATCCCATTCTCTACGACGTTTGCAAGGACACGAAAGTCGTCAAGACAGCTCCGATCTTAAAGAGGGCATTTGAACATTTACAAAGGTGGGAAGCAAAACGAATGGGCTGCCCTCAGCGTATTGAGAGTCGATATTGACTGCTGGTGGCGCAACTAATGTGAGTCCGGCCCAACGAGATTGGGTTGACACAATATGCTGGATGATGGACACGTTGAGAACTGTTACGTATGTATAACCTGTGGGTACAGGCCTAGCAGAGCTTGGCCGCACTGTCCAGCTCTATGGTTTGTTAGGGGAGGCGGGATAGTAAGTTGATGCTATATATATTAGGCAAAGATCATAGACTAATGTTTATAAAATGTTACAATACGGGCCTGAACGGTCGGGATTGTGGGGGGGATTTGGTTTCTTGTTGGGAAAGTTCCAGCTGTGTAGTGTTCCCCTTCACAAAGTTTAATGGGCAAGGGTACAAAGGCACTCTGCAAGTTTGGGGGGTGGGCAGTTTCAAGTCCATGTTGCAGGGAGGCTGGGAGGGGGAGGGGGGTTTGGGGTGTTCCTGGTGGGATAGTTGTAGAATGGTTTGGATTTTATGGTGCAGCTTTGAATATGAGGTTCCCCCCGGTGCGTGGGGTAATGACTGCCATGCCAAAGGACGATCAGTAAGGGAATGGTTCAAGGTGTCAAGGGTGTGGTTGCTGAGTGGGGGTAGGTTTGTGGATCCTCGGTATCACGTCCTACTATTCTTTGCCACATACTGCCCCACTTACAACAATCAAAATGGGTGACAAGCGTGAAAGGGCTCCGTCATTGGGCCATTTTAGATTACTTTCTTGGAATGTGAACGGGCTGGGGGATAGAATTAAACGTGGTATAGTCTTGCAATATCTGAAGCGGCAGGCCCCGGATGTGGTACTACTCCAAGAAACTCATATACAAGGGACCTCTTATTGTGCACTCAACAGATGGGGGTATAAATTAGTGGCTCAAGCGGGCTATGCAAAGGGGTCGAGAGGAGTAGGTATCCTCATGCGTAACTCTTTCCCCTTCCAGGTCCAAACTGTCACGCATGACCCGTTGGGAAGGTTCGTCACGGTGTCGGGCTCTTGGGAGGGTAGGCCCCTCAATGTAACATCGCTCTATGTGCCCCGCAGACTGCACTCCACGTCATTGACTGATTTAGGCTCACACTTATTACATTTACCCGAGGGTGAATTGCTGTTGGGAGGGGATTGTAACGCGGCCCTCAACGGGGACCTGAATAGGAAGCCTCCTAGACAGGGTGAAGCACCCGGAAAGATGCTTGCAGACTTCCTTAGGGCTATGGGGCTGATAGATGTCTGGAGAGCAGGCAACCCCTCGTCCAGGCAGTATACCTTCCTTTCTGGTGTGCACGGAAGCTTGTCCCAAATTGATTATATTTTCTGCAAAGCCAGCCAACTCCCCTTGTATGGGGAGCTTTTCCTTCTCCCTAGGGGCATCTCTGATCACTCTCCGCTAGCAACACGTTATGGCGGCACCCACTCCCCTACCCGTCATGAGATGACTATCAACCCCTGGTACCTTAAGGTGACGTCAATTAGAGAAAAGCTCACAGAGACGACCAACAATTACTTTGCAGAAAATGACGGATCGGTAGACTCAGACATAGTATTGGGGGAAGCATACAAGACGGTGGTAAGGGGTAGCGGGGTTGCAGCGATAGCGGGACGCAGGAAGGAGAAAGTGAAGCAGCCACAAGAGATAGAAGGCGAGGTTGCTCTTCTCGAATCTAGCTTAATAACGACAGATACTCCAGGCGCTAAACATAAATTGCTCATGAAGCAAAGTGAATATAGGAACATCGCCGAGGAGGCGGCTAAAGCCCAGTACCGGGCCACTTAACATCGCATATATGATATTGGGGATAAGGCAAGTAAATTATTAGCTTGGCTAGACAAACGAGAAACAGCTAATAGATGGGTGTCTGAGATTGTGCGCCAGGATGGTACGCGAGTACAAGATAGATCGGGATTGCAGAGGCGTTCGCGGACCATTTCAAACAAGTCTATGCGTCCACTCGGGCCTCCACCTACATGTAGGCAAAAGAGCTGCTGGCCACCCTCAGGCTGCCTGTTCTGGAGCCCCAAGATGTTAATGACCTGGAATCTGCCTTGATGAATGAGGAAGTGACTAAGGCGATTGGTGCCCTACAGTCTGGGTAGGCCATGGGCCCTAGTGGCCTTCCAATCGAACTTTACAAATCGAATGTATCCACATTTGCCCCGTATCTCATAGGAATGTACGAAGAGAGTGTGAGTAAGGGCATCCTACCCGAAGCGCAGAGATTGGCCAATATTGTTGTAATACACAAGAAGGGGAAAACCCCCGAGCACTGTGGTTCGTATAGGCTTATCTCTCTCCTAGACCCGGAAGTCAAAATACTGGCCAAGATTTGGGCATTGCGTCTGTCACCCCTGCTCCATAAACTGATTCACCCGGATCAGTCCGGTTTCATGCCTGGTAGAAACACCGCTCTGAACCTACGCCGCCTTCATGGTGTTTTGGGTAGGGCAGCTACAATTCAGGAAGAGGCAGTGATCATGTCTCTAGACGCGAAGATGGCATTCGACATGATCGAATGGCCCTTCTTATTTGCCACACTTGAAAGATTCGGGTTTGTGGACAGATTTCTATCCTGGATACATCTCCTCTATTCGGAACTGCTGGCCAGAATCACAGTTAATGGGGGGCGATCCTCAACATTCACGTTGCATAATTTATTTATTTATTTATTAGTTGAATTTGTAAGGCGCAGCAGCTACCCAAGAAGGGTTTCCCGGCGCCAGAGCGGACTGGGTAGAATATAAGCAGCTTGGGGAGGTTAATGGTTGAATAGCCAGGTCTTCAGGGATTTGCGGAAGCGGGTGTAGACTGTTTCAGTCCGGATGGCTGGGGGGAGTGAGTTCCAAAGAGACGGGCCAAGATAGGCAAAAGATCTGCCTCCCATCCTTGATAGTTTGAATCTGGGTACAAAGAAGTTCTCATGAGTTGATGAGCGGAGGTGTCGAGCAGGCACGTAGGGGCTGACCAGGGATTGTAGGCACTGTGGGGCCATGCCGGTTTTAATTTTGAACATGTAGCTCAGGGCTTTGAACTTGATACGGTTCTCTACCCTGAGCCAATGTAGGTCCCGTATGTGGCTGGAGATGGAGGTAGCTCTGGGGACCCTGCAAAGGAGTCTTGCCGCAGAGTTTTGTACCATCTGTAACCTTCGAGTCTCAGCCTTGTTGGACCCAAGGTATAGTACATTTCCATAGTCCAGCCTTGAGGTGACAAGAGCCTGGACCACTGTTCTCTGGGTATGCTCCGGCAGCATCCAGATGATTTTTCTGAGCCACTTCAGAATGGTGAGGCATGTGGCAGTGACCTTGACTGCCTGGTGGTGCATAGTGAGTGAGTCGTCAATGGTTACGCCTAGATTACGGACGTAATCCGACGGCCGCGGTAGAGCTCCCATCTCACTGGGCCAGTGGAGTGGGCCCCATAGGTCTTTATTTTTACCAAGGATCAAAATTTCAGTTTTTTTACCGTTTAGTTTTAGATAGTTGGTGTGCATCCATGAGGCTATTTTCCCTAATCCAAGCTGAAGGGGGGATGAAACACCAGTGTTAGCTTTAGAGAGAGAAAAAATAATCTGGGAGTCGTCAGCGTAAGAAAAGAGAGACAATCCAGCCTCTTCTGCAATGCCAGCTAAGGGTCTGACATATAGGTTAAAAAGCAAGGGGCTAAGGATGGAGCCCTGGGGCACCCCATAGGGTAAGCGATGATTGTCTGAGCTGGCGGTTGCCGAGAAAATTTGGAAGGTTTGGTTATCCAAAAAGGAAATTAACCATTTTAAAGCTGTGCCACAGATTCCGAGTGAATTCAGTGTTTTGACAAGTATTGGGTGAGATACTGTGTCCAACGCCGCGCTTAAGTCTAACAGTATAAGCGCGACAGTATCACCATCATCCAAGTGATGCCGCAGCCGTTCAGTGACCCCCAGTAAAGTAGTTTCTGTGGAGAAACCCGCTTGGAAACCAGATTGAGACGGATGGAGAATTGTATTGGTTTCTACGAATTTGGAAATCTGGGAGTGGATGTGTTTTTCCAGGATTTTAGAGAAGGCTGGTAGCAAGGAGATGGGCCGATAGTTGCAGAGTGTTTCAGGGTCGGCATTGGGCTTTTTTAGAAGAGGGGTCACCATGGCATGCTTCCAGGCTGACGGGACTAAAGATTCTAGTAGGGAAGCATTGAGAAGGTCCATAATGATACGCAGTTGGGGTGCCTCAAGCTGTTTGAGCACCGAGATTGGTATCGGATCCTTGGGTGAGCCGGATTTCACCATGTCAAGGAGAGTTTTGAAGTAGTCTTCGTTGAGAAGGGGCCAGGAGTCCAAAACATTGGGTGAAGAACCAAGCACCCTGTCTTGGTCATGGAATGTGTTATCTGCCATATGGGGTGAAGGTGTGAGCTGGGGGGGAAATTTGGGCTGTGACTGAGAGGGACAACCGCAATTAGTGATCTCAATGTCTGAGTAGATATTCTCTACTTTCTGAACAAAAAAAGGGCGAGATCCTCACATTGACGTTTATTAAGAGGGGGGGTCTCGCTAAGGTCTCTGAGCCGGCCAACTGCTTGACTAAGCCAAAAAGTGTTTTCGGACAGTGCAGAGCATCAGAGATAGTTGTAGAGACAAATGTAGCGCGGACTGAGTTGCAAAGATTATGATACAGTTTTTTGGCCTTTTTGTATATGTTTTTGGATTCGGGAGCATAGTCTCTTCTCCATTTTCATTCCAGCACTTTACATTTGGCTTTCTCTTTTTTAAGAGTGTCGGTGTACCATGGTGCCGGCGGTCGGTGATTGCTAATTTTTTTATTTGAGAGGGGAAGACAGGTGTCTATAGCATTCAAAAGCCATTTGTGTACAGTGTCAGAGAGCGCATTCACCCTTAAATCAGTAGTGGGTGTATTAAAACATAAAAGGTTATTTAAGGCAGTTAGGTCGAGGTTTTTCCAGTCTCTTTTAAATACACGTGTAGAGGGAAAGGAGGTCTCAGAGTTGACCGAGGGTTTTAGACTGAACTTGGTTAAAAAGTGGTCCGACCAGCATAATGGTAGTGCAGGGGCACAGCTGATGCAGGATAGGTTGGAGAAAATGGGATCCAATAAATGACCTGCCTTGTGTGTGGGACCAGTATTAAGTAGATTGATGTTCATGGCAGCTAAGTCAGAGATAAAGTTCATACAAGACGAATTTGTAAGGTCGTCTAAGTGTATGTTTAGGTCACCCAGAATTGAAAAATTGGCCGAGCTCATGAGTAGAGGGGTTAGAAGATTAGGAAAGGAAGCCACCCAGTGAGCTGAGGGTCCGGGAGGGCGGTAGACTAATATACCCGAAAAGGTAAAATTCGGGGTTAGGGCCAGTTTAAATAGTGCTGCTTCGCAATTTGTGAAGACTAAGGGTTCGAATTTGCACTGGAAGTCTTTTTTAAATATGATGGCAATGCCCCCTCCAGTTTTATGACCTCTGTCTTTCCTAACTATGGCATAATTCGATGGCAGAGCAGTGGCAACATCAGGGCCCGTGCTCTCATGCAGCCATGTCTCCGTTAGGAATAGTGCGTCAGGTTGCTCGCTGGTCAAGAGGTCGAAAATGTCAGCTTTGTGTTTCGGGAGTGAGCGGCAGTTAGTGTTTAGAAAGGAAAATCCCTTAGCAGTTGTGGCCGCTTGACATGTTTTATTGGTTTTGCTCGGTGGTGTAGTTAGTGCTCTTTGGGTCGCATCAAAAGAAAAACCACAACAGGGACATTTCCCCACCCTGCCGTCTGTTTGAAGTAGGGTACAGTCCCGGCGAACAGGGGGGCGGTAAGCCAGTAATTGCCAGGATGTAAACACTAGTCTGTCTGTTGGAAATGGGGTAGGGTTCCTGGCCCCTGGTCCCGGTCGGGCGCGCACAGGCGCAGACGGGCTTGCCTTCGGCGCGCCCGCTGCGCGTAGCGAGTGGCATCCTGTTAATGAAGGGGGAAGGATCAGCTGCTAGTCAGCTGACTTTCAGGGTCTACCGGAAGTAGTAATCACTTCCTGTGTTGCACGTAGTATTCCCTCCACTCAAACCGAAGAATCGGCGGTGGACCGGGGAAAAGTGCAGTAAACAAGTGGTGAGTGCAATTCAATTCACTTCAATTCAAACAGGGTGCAAATAAAGGTGACAATATTAAATTTGTTTAAAAGCGAGCAATTAAAAATGATAAAAGTACAATGTGGGAGCCCTTTCCCAGGCGCTCCTGGTTCTGGCAGTGAAAGAGGTCTATCTCACCTCAAGCGCGTCCGCTGCGCGTAGCGAGTGGCATCCTGTTAATGAAGGGGGAAGGATCAGCTGCTAGTCAGCTGACTTTCAGGGACTACCGGAAGTAGTAATCACTTCCTGTTGCACGTAGTATTCCCTCCACTCAACCGAAGAATCGGCGGTGGACCGGGGAAAAGTGCAGTAAACAAGTGGTGAGGGCAATTCAATTCACTTCAATTCAAACAGGGTGCAAATAAAGGTGACAATATTAAATTTGTTTAAAAGCGAGCGATTAAAAATGATAAAAGTACAATGTGGGAGCCCTTTCCCAGGCGCTCCTGGTTCTGGCAGTGAAAGAGGTCTATCTCACCTCAAGCGCGTCCGCTTAAGGGGGCGAGGCAGGGCTGTACTCTTTCCCCCTTACTTTTTGCCTTTGCACTTGAACCCCTGGCGATCTGGATCAGGGGTGACCCCCTTTTTAGAGGCCTAAACTGGATGGCAGACTGGGAGGACAGAATGGCCCTTTACGCTGACGACATTTTGCTTTATATGGCTAGACCTTATTTTTCTATTCATCGCGTCTTACACATATTCACTCTTTTCCGAAAGTATTCTGGCTACACCATCAACTGGGACAAGTCACTGGTGTACGTTCTGAGCGGAGAATGCCCCGCCCTGCCTAGAGGCTGTGGGGCCAAGATAGTCACTGACGGTTTTCTATATTTAGGAATATACGCTACGACTAACCGAACAGCATTTTATGACCACAACCTGCCCCCCCCCACGTCGCTTTCATGATGATGGGCACCACTGGAAGACCCTGCCTCTTACACTAATAGGCAGGGCCGCCCTATATAAGATGATGGCGATTCCCCGTTTTGTCTACGCCCTACAGAACACACCCTATTTGGTCCCAGCAAAATACTTCGATGCAATCGAATCGGAGGTACGCACTCTACTTTGGAACAATGGTACTCCCCGTATAGCACTAGCTAAACTTATGAAAAGCTGGTATGACGGAGTAATAGCCCTGCCAGCAATTAAAAGATATTACTGGGCCTCCCAATTGACAGTCACTAATCACTGGGTTGATCGGCCAGGAACGGACCCAGCCTACAGGATGGATAGGTACAACATGTCCCCCGGTAATTATCCCAGAGCAATCTATAGAGGGCTGAAATACGCTCCAAAATACACTCCAACATCCACCACAATTAACCTATGGCACACGGCGACGGCCGCGTTGGGGTGGAAAAATAGAATCACACAAGTCACCCCGTTGTTAGACTCGGACCGGTTGGGGGTGTTATCGACATACCCAGGATTTGATCATTGGGACCTGATTGGCCTCTCGAGAGTGGGCGACATGTGGGCAAAGGGCAAGGTGGTCCCTTTTAGCAATCTCCAACAGGACTATGAATTAAATAGTGGTGAAACTTTTAGATACCTTCAAGCTCGTAATGCAATACAAAGGGCAATACCCAAGGGAGCTGAGCTGCCGGTTTCCTCGCCCCTAGAGGACAGACTTCTAGACGATTACCTCCTGGAAAAGGCTATTTCCCTCACATATAGAAAAATATTAAACAATACACCGGACACACTGGGGAGAATCCGTGCAAAATGGGTGGAGGACGTTGGAGACATTAGTGACGAGGACTGGCAAGAGGCCTTGGCGTCCCCAAGGGAGGTGGCGATCCGATCCCGATTTAAGTTTATTCAACTCAAACTCCTACACAGATCATACTACACCAGTTCAGTACTGGTTAAGATGAGTGCCCTGAACTCCTCGGCCTGTCCTAGGGGGTGTGGTCAAGTAGGCACATATCTGCACCAGCGGTGGGAATGCCCGATTCTCCAGAAATATTGGGGGAAGGTCACATCGGCACTGTTTTCAATCTGTCACAAATCTTTAGAGGTCTCGCCCCGCTGGTGCCTTCTTAATATACGGATGCAACTGACCTAACGAGAACTGAGAGAGTGTGGGTTTCCCTCGGATGCATGGTTGCGAAACGCAACATAGCTAGAACGTGGAAGGGGGTAACTAAGCCCAAAATCAGGGGCTGGGAGACTGATATGGACTGGTGCATGCAAGCAGAGAGGGTAATATATGAAAGCAGAGGGTGCCCACAAAAATGGACCAAAATCTGGGGTGCGTGGAACGAAAGTAGAGGGATGATATGCACACCATTCAAGGACACCTCCCCACTATTGCTGGACCACATGGACGACTAAATGCAGATCACAATGGATTTATCAAGACACGAGACTGAGTTATTGGTCCTATGTACCGTAATGGCTGTGTTGCACTAATGCACTGGGGATGTTGGAAATTAATGAGACTGCACTACTTTTTGTTTTTTCTTTGCTGCTCTTGTTTTTGTTTTATTCAATAAAAAGATTTTTTTTTTTTTAAATGTAAGGAAAATGTGCTTTTTTTAGCTAAATTTGAGGTTTGCAGGGGATTCTGGGTAGGAAAACGTTGGGGGATCCACGCTAGCCAAACATCCCTGGACTCCCCGGGTGTCTAGTTTTCAGAAATGTCTGGGTTTGGTAGGTTTCCCTAGATGGCGGCCGAGCCCAGGTCCAAAAACGCATGTGCTCCCCTTGCAAAACCAGGTCGTTTTCTGATAGATAATTTTGATGTCTCCACAATATTTTTTAGGCCCTTGCCTGTCGTAGGTGCTTGGCCCACCCACACAAGTGAGGTACCATTTTCATTGGGAGATATGGGGGAATGCAGGGTGGTTCAAAATTTGTGTCAGCCAGGTGATCCCACAACTTTCCCACACAGAAATGTGGGAAAATTTGATTTTTTTTGCTAAAATTGAGGTTTGCAGGGGATTCTGGGTAGGAAAACGTAGGGGGATCCAAGCAAATCACACCTACCTGGACTCCCCTGGGTGTCTAGTTTTTCAGAAATTTGTGGGTTTGGTAGGTTTCCCTAGATGGCCACCGAGCCCGGGACCAAAAACGCAGGAGCCCCCCTTGCAAAACCATGTCGTTTTGTGATAGATATTTTGATGTCTCCACAATACGTTCTGGGCCCTTCCCTGCCATGGGTACTTGGCCCACCCACTCAAGTGAGGTACCATTTTTATCGGGGGACCTAAGGGAACACTTGATGGTAGTAAATTAGTGTTAGATTGGTGATCCCACAACTTTACCACACACAAATGTGAAGAAAATATGATTTTTTTCATCTAAATTTGAGGTTTGCAGGAGATTCTGGGGTAGGAAAACATTGGGGGGTCCATGCAAGTCACACGTCCCTGGACTTCCACAGGTGTCTAGTTTTCAGATATGTGTGGGTTTGGTAGGTTTCTCTAGATGGCCGCCGACCCTGGGACCAAAACCGCAGGTGACCACCTCGCAAAACAAGGAATTTTGAAGTCGCCACAGTACATTTTGGGCCGTTTCCTATCACGGGCACTAGGCCTACCCACACAAGTGAGGTACCATTTTTATCGGGAGACTTGGGGGAATGCTGGGTTAGTAGAAGTTTGCTCCTCCCCTTAGAGTCCAGAGCTTTCCATCCTAGAAATGTGAGGAAAATGTGTTTTTTTCCGCCAAAGTTTGAAGTTTGCATGGGATTACAGTACGTAACAGAATCTGGAAAGAGCCTAACAAGTCACCCCATACTGGATTCCCCAGGGTGTCTAGTTTTCAAAAATGTACAGGTTTGCTAGGTTTCCCTCTGTGCCGGCTGAGCTAGAGCCCAAAATCCACATCTCGGCACATTGTAAAAAAAGGGTCAGTTTTCTGTGGAAAAATGTGATGTATTCACGTTGCGTTTTGGACGTTTCCAGTCAAGGGCACTAAGCCTCCCCAATAAGTGAGGTTCTATTTTTATCAGGAGACTTGGGGGAATGCTGGGTAGGTGAAAGTTTGTGGATCCGCCAGAATCCAGAACATTCCATCACAGAAATATGAGGAAAATGTGGGTTTTTTTCACAAAGTTTGAGGTTTGCAAGGGATTCTGGGTAACAGAATCTGGTGGGAGCCACACAAGTCGCCCCATCCTAGATTTCCTTGACTGTTTAGTTTTCAAAAATGTTTAGGTTTGCTAGGTTTCCTTAGGGTGCCGGCAGACTAAGGGTCCAAAATCCACAGCTAGGCACATTGCAAAAAAGGGTCAGTTTTCACTGGAAAAATGTGATGTGTCCACGTTGCGTTTTGGGCCTTTTCCTGTCACAGGTACTAGGCCTACCCACACAAGTGAGGTACCATTTTTATCGGTAGACTTGGGAGAATGCTGGGTTGTTGGAAGTTTGCTGCTCCCCTTAGATTCCAGAACTTTCCATCACTGAAATGAGAGGAAAATGTGTTTTTTTTACTAAGTTTGAGGTTTGCAAGGGATTCTGGGTAACAGAATCTGGTGAGAGGCACACAAGTCATCCCATCCTGGATTCCCCATGGTGTCTAGTTTTCAAAAATATACAGGTTTGCTAGGTTTCCCTAGGTAGCGGTTGCTCTAGGGCCCAAAATCCACAGCTAGGCACATTGCGAAAAAAAAGGTCAGTGCCTAGTGGGCTTTCTGCCACCCTGGGGGGGCAGATTGGGGGCTATTGCCCCAATATACCCTGGGGGGCAGATCAGGGGCTATTGCCCCCAACTGCCTCCTGGGGGGGCAGAAAGTCTGTGGCATTTTTTGTGGGGTGGGGGCATTGGCAGGCCCATTCTGGGCAGCCCCCACCCCTGAACATTGAAAGAAAATATTCCCTGGTGCCTAGTGGGCTTTCAGCCCACCCGGGGGGCAGATAAGGGGCTATTGCCCCCATCTGCCTCCCGGGGGGGCAGAAAGACTGTTCCAAGTTTTTTGGGGGTGGGGGCATTGGCAAGCCCATTCTGTGCTGCCCCCACCCCTAGGTATAAAGAAATAATAATAATCCCTGGTGCCTAGTGGCCTTTTGCCCCCCCAGGAGGCAGATCAGTGGCTACTGCCCCCATCTGCCTCCTGGGGGGGCAGAAAGACTGGCATTTTTTGGGGGGGAGGGTGGGGGCATTGGCATGCCCATTCTGGGCAGCCCCCACCCCATTACCTAGTGGGCTTTCAGCCCCCCAGGGGGCAGATAAGGGACTATTGCCCCCATATGCCTCCCAGGGGGGACAGAAAGACTAAAGCAAATTTTCTTGGGGTGGGGTCATTGGCATGCCCATTCTGGGCAGCCCCCACCCCTACGTACAAAAAAAATCATTGGTGCCTAGTGGGCTTTCTGCGCCCCGGGGGGCAGATCAGAGGCTATTGCCCCCATCTGCCTCCTGGGGGGGGGGCAGAAAGACTTTTGCAGTTATTGGGAGAAAGGGTGGGGGCATTCGCACGCCCATCCTGGGCAGCTCCACCCCGGCCTAAAAAAAATAATCCCTGGTGTCCAGGGTGCTTTCTACCACCCCCGGGGGGGGAGATTGGGGGCTACTGCCCCCATCTCCCCCTAGGGGGGCAAAAAGACTGGTTATGCCTTTTTCTAAATGGGGGAGCAAAGGCCCTTGCCGAAGTGGCCGCTCCCCCCTCCCTGGTCCCTAGTGGGTTGAACCCTGCTTGGGGATCGTCCCCCTAGGCCAATCCCAAGCAGGGATCCAATAGAGAGATTCTCCCCTTTCCAACGATACCTCTCCCATGTGTTTCGGTGCTCGGGGGCTGAAATAGCCCCACAAGCACCGAAACATTGAAACTGAATCTACGTTTCTGTTTCAAATTCAATGTAATGATGACAGCATGCCATGCGTGCGATCGTCGTTACATTGAAAATAAAAAAAAGATTTGGGAGGTTGGGAAAGCTCCTCCCCACCTCCCGAGCCCCCCCCCAAAAATAGGAAATCCCTCTGCTGTTTGCAGCAGAGGGATTTAGTGTGCCTGTGCACATGACGGAATGGTTCCGTCATGAGCACAGGAGCACTGGTGCTCATGACAGAACCATTCCGTCCTGAGCACCGAAAGGGTTAATAGGGGTTAGTTATGATCATTAGGGAAGAGTATGTGAACATGGTTGGTGGGATTAACAGATGATATGGAAGTCACACCACAACTTGAGAAGTCCCACTGAGATCGTCCCTCTCTGATTATTTTAAAGCCATATGCATATCTTTTCACTTGCATCCTTTAAGATTATAACATTAGCATCAGCTTTTATGCGTATGATGCGCAGAATCATGGTAAACGTGTGGAGGATACCATGAGGTGGCCACAAGCTGTTACAAGTTCAGCACTGGATACAGTCAGACTGGCTCTGCTTACCTGAAAAGAAGGTGGATATGAGGCCCATTGGACACCATTCCACTCCCTCTAAGCTCTGTGGCACAAGAAAAATCCTCTGCCTGTGCCAGTCAGAAGATGCACAATATTCATCTTCTTTTCTTTGTTAATTCCTTCTCTACCCAAGTAAATGCAGTCACCAAGTATGTATTCCAATGTCTATTCTTGGTAAAGTCTGTCCCCCAAATGCTGCACCTATTTCATACAATGTTTTTCATTATTCGTCCTTGACGATTGCAACTTGGCTTGTATGGAGTTTAAAGTGCTCTGACTATTTGAAGCCCATGCTGGAGATGTACTTCTGGTTAACAATAAACAACAGAATGTAATTCAAACACTTTGGGCCTGATTTAGATCTTGGCGGATGACGGGTTACTCTGTCACAACGGTGACGGATATCCCATCTGCTGAAATATAAACCCCATTATATCTTATGGGATTTATATTTCAGCAGACGTGATATCCTTCACCATTGTGACTGAGTAACCCACCCACCAAGATCTAAATCAGGCTCTTTATCTGGTCCACAAGGCATTGCACATATACCATTCACATAATAAGGCATCAATAATTTAGTTCTAGAACTCTGTATGCTTTTGTCTTTGCCATTTGAAACTAACTTTCTCTCCTCATAAAATCTGAAGGAAGCTCCCTAAAATGCTGCAGATGCTCATCAATACATCTTGTTTTCTTACTGTAAGCGTAAGTTCCCTACGGTGATCACTAGCCCCTCCCACGACAATGAAAAAGAAACATATATTCTTCCAGTCAGATCAGTTCTTATCATCTGCCAACTATATGGAAGGTCACTGAGTCCTATGACTGTGTTTCCCAGCAAGGAATTATGGTCAACTTCCAATAACAAGAAGGTATTTAAAGAAAGTAAAATGCAGCATCTAGTCTGAATGTCTAAAATGCAACAGGTATAACTGTGCTCATGAATAAGTACCTTGCTTCCCTGTCAAAAATGTATGTAAAGGTGAGCCTTTTTAAATACTCAAATTAGCCCATAAACAAAGACAGTAATCCCCTAAAATGTTTGGACTAATTGAATTTCTTAGATGTAGTCTTGTCTCATCACACATTTTGGCAGTGTTGCCTTTTCTGTCCTCTTGCTATATTGGTGGGGATGGTTTAGGGCCTAGTTTGGCAGTGTGTTAGAGAGATACAAAATAGGAGAGCTACTACTTAAATCTAAATCACTGCCTGAGTCAGAAAATCCCCTACCTCCTTGAAGGACTTCTGGCTATCGAGCATCACAATCAGCACCACATGAGTTGACTGTAATATTTTCTTTGGGAAAGCTAAAAGGATGTCATAAACTGTATGGTGGAGACCACAGAGCCGTGAATGCAAACTCCACAGGGAACCAAAGGCGGCTTATCCATGATGAGGTCGCATGACCTCTCAGTTCAAGTTTGCCAACTATATTCCCACTTCATTTTGGCTATGCTGACCAATGTGTATTTAGAAAGGTCTTGAAGCAGACCCAGTGCTTAATTGAGGTGTGAAAAAATTAACACTGTGACAATCTACAAAGGGTATGATAAGTTCTGACACAACTTTTTGTTTCGAGAAGACTAAGGTGAAACGAGCAGGACTGGGGTATGTTAATTGATGCTAAGTAAATATAGAATCTAGTAGGATTTCCAGACTCCTGACTTTAAACAGACGGTTGGTGGAGTACTCATAGACTTGAGCCATATTTGTGTGTGTTCAGGACTTTTTTATTTGGCACCAACTAATTATCTATTTTTTCTCTTATTGATAAAAATTGGATCGATGCATGAGTAGCTGGTGCACAATTGTTGTCATGTTGTACTAATTTTAAAATGATTAAATAATTGTCCATAGGAGAGGGCATTTTTTGCAAGTGTTGTTCTTTAATATCTAAATCTGTAGTAGAATTTGATGCAGGATGATTTGAAAGGCTGCTAGGACGATCTCACAAAAATTACTTTTACATTGCTGCTATCCAAATCTCCATTGAAGTGAAGATGGACTCTGTCCTGTTTGTGCCTGGGGAAACCAGCAAGTTAGTACTTTGATGCTGGATTGATGCACGATAAGCAGTTTTGTTCAATAATGGCTCTTAATTGTAGAATTTTACTCTTCTTCCAGCAGTTTTCCAAGGAAATGGAAAGTTGTACATTATTTTTAAGTTCCTTGGGTCCACTAAGCCTATGGACAATTTCACCATCACAAGTGTGATTGGCAGAGGGACTATCCACCCATATTCAGTCTATCCAACATACCTCCTAGAACTGTTCCAGAAACTATGGATGATTAAACCAGTTGTTTACATCATACGGACAACACTAGATTGCTACGGTGGCTTTAAGATTATCTGTCTTTAACAATCTAGAACTTTGTTTTCGCTAATAAGGTCGTCAAAGTATTTCAACTGTCTTTTCTAGGTTGTTGCACCATAATAACTATTACTTCATTGTGAAATCTGAATGTAATCGTCTCTTTGTTATCTAAATATAATTTGTTGACATGTCAGAGTTCACTAGACAGTGTTGAGCAATCCCTGGCTGTGTCTGCTATTACTTAGTTCTTGGAGAACATTAAATATCTCTTTCTGCATTTGGTTGTAGTATTGCATTCTGATAATATACAGGGACCTTGGTGACTTTTTATACTGTTTGATATTTTTAGTCAGTTTCTTTAGTATAACATGTATTGTTTTTCGCATGTAGTGTTGGGATAAAATAGCTAGCATGAGGTTTACAGAACTTGTTGGTCGCTAAAATTATAGTTGTGACTAACATGAAACCAAATGAAGGCGAGTCAAAAAAGTTCAGTTTTAAATACATTTGTGAACCTTTTTTCGTTTGGTCCATATCTGAAATTGTGGTGCAGGGCATTCCACATTTCATGTCTTTGAACCCCCTAGGGATCTGCTTTTTACATGTTTGTCCTCTTGAAGGATCATTGATTTGATGTTGAGTAGAGGTTTCTGGTTAACGTGAAATGAGGTACCAGTTTCTGCATGTATTCTGGGTCTTTGCACCATTAGACTTTAAGGATTGCACAAATGACCTTCAATTTCATCCTGGCATATACTTGACAACCAAAAGTGTGCTTTCAGAACAGGATTCAAATGGCCACATTTGCAAATATTACATCACTTTCTGACTGCCTAACTCTAACACTATTTGAACCCTGATGATTTGCTTTTTGGGACATCAAGTGAATATTAAGCTACAGTAGGCTAAGGGTGCATAACCTGAGCTCTAATTAACTTCACCCTATTGGACTGGAGAAGGGGTAGAATTTTTCAGAGAATGGACAACTGGAGATTGATACACAGATTATTTCTTCGACTTGAATAGCAAATTAGATATCAGAATCAAAAAGCATTTCAACACTCTTTACTTTCTGGAAGATTGAATCCAAGGCCTGGGGCCAGCTGAAGAATAGAGAGTCTAAGATGTCTAAGATCTCGATTTTGGCTCTGGTGATGCCCAAAAAGCTCACCTTCATCCAGAAGCTCTCATGACTTATGTTATGCAGTGGTTAAGATGTGCGTTCCATCATGAGCGGCACCTGTTGAAAATTAGGCTATTTTATCCAGGATTTCAGGGTCCAGGATAAAACAATCTTCGATATAGACACAGGGGGATAATGCAGACCCTTGCAGCTCCTGTGGAGCAGGAGGGGGCAGCTCTTCAGGGGGCCATTCAGCCTAAGGCCAATAAATATTTATGAGATGTGGGAGCCTCATGAGTCCTTCATCATCTTCTGCATGGGGGGGGTCGTCAGTTTTCAGTACTTCACTGCAAAGGCTTGAATGAGTAAGCAAAGAATAATCTAGGAGTGGGCGGAATTTGCGTAGTCGCGCTACGCAAAGCTCCGCTAAACGGTAAAAAATCACCGCGAGCACGCAAAAGTTCCGCAAACACGCGGAATTGCTTGTTCCGCCTGTTCGCGATGCTATTTTCCTGTTCGCGAACGCTGTTTGCGTGCTCGGAGAGAAATATCTCGCGAACACGCATTTTGAAAGCGCGAACAAGCAAAAAATTCCGCGAAGCCGAGGATCTCGGAATTTTTGGTAATTCCGCGTACTCCGCGGAACGCAAAATTACCCAAATTCCGCAAATTCCGCGAGCGGAACGGAATTTACCACCCAGGCCTGGAATAATCTCTGATGTCTAAGAACGAATCAGCAGTGCAAAAAATCTAGTTGAAAGCACCCTAAGTTCAGAGCAGAGCTCTCATGCTGTTTTTTGAAGCGGCTAAACATGTCCCCCTCACGTTCTACTTTGAAGGAGCCAGAACTCGTTCACTCTAAACACAGCAAAGTTTAGCGATACAAACATTTCATATTCAAAAGTTTTCCCTTAATGCTTCTTGTTTTCTCGTTGTCAAAGGACAGACTCTGAAGATGCTGTTCCTGCCATGCGGAACATCTTGTCTTATGAATGCTTAATGAAACGAAAGCATTCCACTGTACGATTAATATGCAGACCAAAGAACAAGCTGTGATTACAAAATGCTAAACTATTGTCAATATGCAAGGAAATAAATTGCATTCACTGCCATACGAACTAGGAAAGAGGAATCAAGTTCATGTTCTGCACTCACAGTCCCCAATTCTGCTTATTTGCTGGGCCCAAAAAAGGAGACTGACTGCTGCAGAATCAACACTGACCCTCAATTCTATTAAGACATTATTGACCTTACGCAACACCATAAATGGGACTGAGGTGGGGGAAAACTGGCTAAAAATATTATTAAAAAAAGGAAAAATGACATTTGCTTCAAAGGAAAGAGGAAGGATGCATTGGCCTCGTGTGAGGTGTCTTAATTGGTACCCGAGACAACATGTAAGTGAGAAGGTATATAAGGTATCAAAAGAGACAGAGTGAAAGAGAAACCAGAAAAGAAAAACGATCACAACTAAAAGAATAAGGCTGGATAACGTCTAACTTGAACTCCCACGGTCGGAACTGCATTTAATGCATGTTTTCAACTCACAAATGCAAAATAAAATGTAGATGTCAATCGGGATTCAAGATTCTTGCACAAACTACCAACCCATTCATGAATACTAGAGAACATGTGACTGTCTGAGCATCGTTAAGAATATTTGATTCAAATTGGTCATGCCAGGAATTATGAAGACCGGATCTGGAACTTATGGATGGCCCAGTAAGTATACTCACGATGTGACAGGAGGCACTGCCTCAGTATCTTGGGTGATAACAAAAAGCAGGGACATAGTCCATGTTGGCAGATTGGTAAGAGGAATACTATCCATTACATTTTATGAAGTTGATGGCTAGGTTATTAGTGTAATAGAAATGGAAAATTGGAACTAATGTTGTTTTTGCAGTTTTGCATCTCAAAGACAGTGCTGAATCAGATTCAGAGACTTCTATAAAGGTTCAACTACATGAAAGCTTTCCTTTGCCCAGACTTTACTTGAAGTAAATCTTTGTAATTTCAAAGAAGTCGTCAAAGTCACATATAATTTAAAATTTTATTTTAAGAGGCTTTTCTTTTGGAGATCATTGCTGAGGAAAAACTGCTCGATTTCTGAGCTAGGTGCAAGATCTTTAAAAGAAGCACTTGGCCTGAAAAGACTGGATAAAAGGGATTTTTCTACCAAGTACCTCCTCAGTCGCAGAGCGAGACAAGAGGTATTTGCCGTACGGAATAAGGAGGCCTTGGGCCGGCTAGTACTATTGACTATTGGGAAGTTAAACTACTTGTGAACTGTTCAAAATCAATGGCAACAGTGATATCAATTAGTGCTTCACAAACATTTCTAACATTATGCCACAGCCTGCAAACTGACACACGGTTTATTGAATTAAGCCAGTATTAATTCTAAATCATCTGCTTTATCTGCTCAATGTTCAGAACATATTCAGACAGCTACCAACAGTCAGTAGAGACTGGCGATGCTTTGCAAATGGCCTGATTTGGATCAGCAGAGGATGTGTGAAAAAAGATCACTATCTGAAAATATCCAGTAAATGGTGGAATCTCTTTGGGACTGCTGGAGTCTAGTACACTAGTGCCCCGGGACACTATTGGCATTTGTGCCTGCTTTTTCACCTCCCTTGTCATTTTGGTATTACAGAAAGGACAGCAGACACTTGTTCATCTCCTTCTGTAATATAGATTGTGACAGTGCGCAACAGATGCAGGCATGGTGCCAGCAGGGAGTTCCAAGATTGCATTAGGATATGGCCCTATGGAAATGAGAGACATGTTTTCCTGGGAGTCCTTTTGTAGCACTGATGTGTGCCCAAGTACAAATGAGCTATCAGGTGGCACACTGATTATGTGCCACAGTCAGTCCACTCTCCCAAGAACTTAGCTAGCGTTTGTTGCTCACAACAGCTGTTTCCAAGTTTTCTCTAACCTAAGAATCTCATGACTCAGCTTATACACAGGGCAATTTGCGTGCACATGGTTTGTGGTGGGACACAGTGCTAAAGCTCATACAGTGTTACAGGCACTTTCTTTTCCTGCTCCTGTCAAATAGTTTGAATCATTTGCCTCTAATGCTCCTGTATTACTTGCCTCCTACCCTTGCCGGATGCCCAGAGCCCGAAACACTTTACTTTCCTTATGAATGCCTATGGCATCCACAATGTAGAGTCTTATTAAATGGTCTTTCTGTTGGGACAAGGGCAGCGGGTGAGGGAAGACACTAGTGTATTTGACAGGCGACCAAGCAGACAGAGGTGGTGAAAGCAGAAAGGGTCAAGCAAGTGATGATGCGGCCTGCCAAAGTCCAATTACACCTGTCAGAAACGCAGGTGGTAGGAGATAGAGGAAGATTCAAGAAGGTTGGATATATTGAGCCTCAGCTCCTGCAGGCTGGGTCATGCTGCAGGGAATGAAGAGTGGCAAACAAAGAGAAATGCAATTTTCAGAAAATGCTTATGTTAAATATAAAAAAATATGCAGTTCTCCCCCAAATTTCCTTGTGAGCTAATAAGGAGAGAGGCCTGCCACCTAATGTTACAACACCTAGGGTAAACTGAAAAAGAACATATCAGATCAGATTTCTCTAGTTTAGGTAACAGTTCTTTTGTTGTTTTCGTGGATAATTGGGCTGTATCAGATAGTACAATATTAAACCAGAAGGAGGAATTATATAGGCACAGTTGGAGATCTGAACACTGGGGTCATGTAATCAAATAAGGTAGTACTACATCGGGGAGCACAAGTGACATTAATGGCTTGCATACCTCACTTGCAAGCATGCTGCTCGATAGTGCATAACTGACTTTAAGGGAAATTGTGTGGATATAATGTAAGGAAAATCAAGCACATAATTGCATTTTTATACTGTACATTTCTGTGCACAGCTATTGCAATTCAGAAAGAGCTAGCACATATATCCTTTGAGTAAGGGATACAGCGTAAATCTCTTTAAAGCATAGATGTGCATCTCTCATCTACAGAGGTAAAATTGTATCTGTGAACTGGGTTTGTAGGTTTTTGAGTTTATGCAATTAGTTTATTTTAGTTTAACTGAACTAGAGAAATTGAAATGAGAAAAATTAGTAAAACATTCAAGACTCAATCAGAATACCTTACCTCAGAGACAGATTTCTTAGGGCAAGTCAATAGTATGTTTCAACATTACAAAACAGAATGTATCATATTTATATAATCTACTTCTTCAAAGCTTTCCAAATTATGTAGAATACATCATCATAGGTTTCACATGATATCAAAGTTGGAATATCTGCCTACATATAGTATAAAGAACAAAGTATAGTGAAATCTACAGTGAAATTCTTGTGTGGGAGCAAAACCGTACACCAAAATTTGGGCACCCCAAGATTTACCTCATTCAGTTCTCCCACAGTTTACTGGATCTGAGACAATGGTAAACCTCAATTTCATGAGGCAGTGTGTCCCAGCGTACAGGCACTTCCCACAACATCAAATTAGCAGAGTAAAAACAGTTCAAACAGTAATGGGATCCACTTAATAACTGAGTTCTGGATCAATGAATAGCTAAAGAGTTTTATTACAAAAATTCAAAATAAGCAGTACAGAGTCAATACCATAAAGGCTCTTAAATGCAGGCCCAGATTTGCAAACATTTTGCGCTATGTTTGCATCACAAAAATGATGCGAACCAGCACAATTTTTGGGGGGTATTTACATTCCAACACAAAACTTGCTTTGCGCTGGAAAGATGCCTAAAAATAACGCAAAGCAGCATGAAGCACTATTTTGAATTACTTAGTCTCAAGGGGGTGTTACATGGGGTACCTGGATGTTCCCATGAAACCACCCTGGATTTTTTATGCAAAACCCTATCTACTAACAATATAACAATAGTGGACAGGGTTTTGCGCCAAAATTAATGCCACTTAAAAGCAGAGGTTTTCATTTCTCCTTTCTTTTATGACTTTGCATGTGTGCTGCAGTGTACAGCACACGTACAAAGTAGGAAACGTTTAAAAGTTGTCTAGACATAGGGGCATATTCTGAAGCCCCTATCACCACGGAACGTCACTTTTTTTGATGTTCCCGTGGCGATAGGGCCAGCGCCCTATTCTCAAGGCAGCGTTAACCCACTTAACGTGGCTTAAAGCCACGTTAAGTGGCTTAACGCTGCCTTGAGAATAGGGCCCCTTTCACGCTAAACTTAGCGTGAAAGGGGGCTTGCAGTGGGTGTTGCGGTGGGCGTACCACCACAACACCCATTGAATTCGACGCTGCCACCTATTATCAAGGGCAGCGATAACAGGTGGCAGCGCCGAACTTAAGACCAGAAAAATCCTGGTCTTAAGTAGGCGAAACTAGGAGAAATGCTTCATTTCTCCCCGTTTTTGCATTTTCCATGTGCGCTGCCTTGTGCAGCACACATGGAAAATGCAAAATGCCATGGTTTGTTCATGTACAGGAAGGTGTCCCTTCCTGTACATAAACAAACCTTTTTTTAAAATGCTGTTTTGTAACTTACATGTGTGCTGCACGAGGCAGCACACATGTAAGTTACAAACTGTCATTTTCGGTTTGTTTATGTGCTGGAAGGGACACCTTCCTGTACATAAACAAACCTCCCTGCTTGCAGACACCCTTGCACTCTGGTGCAAGGGTGCCTGCGTTGGCGCTAAGTCGTGAAACTTAGCTCCATCGCAGGGGGAAATGCCAGGCTGCACCACATTCTTGAGAATAGGGTGCAGCCTTGCGTTCCGAAGTGGCGATGAGAGGCGTTAAGCCAAGAAGGCTAACGCCTCTCACCGCCACTTCATTGTGAATATCCCCTATAGTATTTTGTCCTGAAAGGGGCAAAACAAATGCTAGACTTATGCATATGCGCACTATGGCGCAAAGGTGTTTGCGAGGCACTCGACAGCCACATTTTGTGCCGGTGCTGGGGAGAGGGGAGGAGAGAGCCCTATATTTATAGATATGGCACTCTCCCGCTCCCTCCCTGCCTCGCAAAGCAGCGCAGCATTTGTGGCTGCTGCGCTGCTTTAGGTGACATTTTCTAAATCTGGCCCGCAAAGTTATACGGAATATGAAAATATTCTAAATCTAAAGGAGCTGCAAAATCAGAGATAATTTAGGCATCATATCTGGTAGAAAAGGAAAGCCTTCTGGTTCAGCCCCAAAATCATGGAGTTCTTATACTCAATTCCTGCATAGAAAAGTTGTAATTTTGCAAAATCATCATGGTGTGAGCAAAACAATTATTTCATTTGAAAATCAGAATTTAAGACTAATACACGCCATACATAAGCACCATCCCAATTACAAAAAAAAAACTATTCCCTGCCTATGCTAATGTCATACAAAGCCTGTGAGGAGAAGATGTACACAGGGGGTGGCATCTATTTTGTTTAAAATGGCATCTAACAGAAACGTGGCATAACAAAAACACATGAATAAACACACTTTTACTCATCAAAGAATTTAATTTAATTGCAATCATGTTAATTCAGACTGTATATGTAAAATCAAGTTTAAAAGCACGTATTAATAGTCATTAATAATGTACAAAATATAAACTTGAAAAACTATTCCACAAATCCCCCTCTGATTATTTTATAAGTACTGAAACAATAAAACTGTATTAATTAGGAATTTATTCAGTCTACATAACTTTCTTCTTCTTTCTCGAACTCTCCTCCTGCATAAATAACTGATTGTTGACACGATCCTTGATATTTTCCAACTCATTATCTTCAGATCTCTTCCTCTTGAGTGGTCTTGTCTCACTTTCATACTTATAGTTTTCAATCAGACACTCAGAAAATGTTAACAAAAGATACAGAATAATTGCACAAATCATTATGATTATCATAGAGGTTAATATATTACATAAAGTCCCTCCACTCTTATTATTGGTCCACTCAATAACCTTACTAAATCCATTTCTTGTCTCACTAACCCAGGAACCTACAGCTTCCCTGAACGCATGCTCTTCAAAAGACTGAAGTTCACGGGTGATTAAGTCAGGTTTGTCATATAAGAGTTAATAATAGGACTGTTATCAGGAATAAAAGTGTAGCATTTCTAACCTTCATTACTTTGCAAACACTGCCTTCCTTTGAGAGAAGGATATCTAATGCTAAGCGGTTCTGCATCACCATAGCTCTAATAGCAAATAGCTCTGAATTAACTTGAATTATCTTGTGTTAGCGCTCCAGTCGTGCTTAAGGCAAGTCTATCCATGAATGAAGATAAAAGTCCAGTTTTCACACCATTCATTGCCACACCTATAAGAGAAATAATCACAACTAATATATCTAGAATGATCTGTCCAAATCCTCGTTTCACTCTTCTCAAACCGACTTCATCTGTTTCATTTATTTGATAAGCTCTAGGGAACGCTAAAGAAAGATAACAAGATCCAACACAATTATGTGGCAAGTTAAAATAGGCAGTTTTAACACACACATAGCAAATTCCTCTCATAATTGGCTCTCCATCAACCAAATAATCATCACTTACAACATAACTCCTTTCACTCTCATTCTCTTCCACATATTCAGCCTTGCCACCTTTAATAGGTTTGCAACACATCATGCACATTTCACCTGTCCTCTCTTGTTCCATTCCTAATCTAAGATGTAGATTTGACAATCTAAATTCTTTTCTTCTTTAATTGTTCTCTTATTGCCTTTTCATTTTTCCAATCTCACATAATTTTACTCTCTTTTCATTGTATTCCTGAAAAAATGCATGCTCTCCTTCCTCCAACGATTCATATGCCGCAGTTGAATAGTTTTAGTTTCATGGTTAGTTTGTGCAGTCATTTAAAGACACTTACCATACTTAACACCATTTTTAGATTCCCTATTCTCCTGGATAGAGAAGTTCTCCAGTGACAAATTAAAATCCTACAAATAAGGCGATACGCTAATGAGTACTGTGCATGATAATCCACAGGAGATTGGAAGGTGTGTGTATGTGACACTGTTTAACCTTCATATTCTCAGAATGTTCCTGTATCATTTCAGTATAAATGTTATCTTAAAATCATCTAACTAAACTTTCCCTATGAGTCACTTCAGTATGTATTATAGTTATTTAAACCAATAATTTTACAGCATTTGCTGTGCTGCATTTTCTATTGAGACAAAAACAAAATAATTGTGAGGCTCAAAAATTGATCGAAGAAAACTCCATCCTTGACCCCTCCCAATCCGGATTCCGCAGTAACCACAGACCGCTCTACTCGCCGCCACAGACGACATCTGCACCCTCCTCGACCAAGGACACACCGCAGCCATGATCCTCCTCGACCTCTCTGCAGCCTTCGACACCGCCTCCCATCGCACACTCACCACCAGACTCCACGACGCTGACATACAGGGAGCCAACCTCGACTGGCTCCGCTCCTTCCTCACTGGCAGAACCCAAAGAATCAGACTTCCACCCTTCCTCTCCGAACCCACGGAAATCAACTGCAGAGTACTCCAAGGATCATCACTCAGCCCAACGCTCTTCAACATCTACATGACCCCCCTTGCCGCCATCTTCAGACAGCACGGACTCAGCATAGTATCCTACGCCGACGACACCCAGCTCATCCTCTCCCTCACCAAGGATTCCATCACCACCAGACTCAACTTCCAGGAAGTAATGAAAGACGTCGCATCCTGGATGAGCAGCAGCTGCCTGAAGCTCAACTCGGAGAAGACAGAGATCCTCGTTCTCGGACCCTCCCCCTCAGCATGGGACAACACCTGGTGGCCCACCACCTTCGGCAGCCCACCCACCTCCACGGACCATGCCCGGGACCTCAGCATCGTACTTGACTCCTCCCTCTCAATGACCCAACAGGTCAATGCCATTGCCTCCACCTGCTTCAACACCCTCCGCATCCTCCGGAAGACCTTCAAATGGATCCCCCCCGAATCAAGGAAGACTATCACCCACGCACTCATAACCAGCAGACTGGACTATGGAAATGCCTCTACGCCGGGATCAACAAGTCTCTGTTCCGCAAACTGCAGACCATACAGAACACCACAGCCAGACTCGTCCTTGGCATCCCTCGACATGAACACATTACCCAACACCTGCGAAACCTCCACTGGCTCCCCGTCGAGAAGAGAGTAACCTTCAAGACACTCACCCATGCCTACAAATGCCTCCTCAACACCAGACCCCAATATCTCAACGATAGAATCTCCTTCCACGTACCCAAGAGGAACCTCCGATCTGCCAACCTTGCCCTCGCCGAACCCCCACGCATCCGCAGAGCAAGAACGGGTGGAAGATCCTTCTCCTACATTACGGCAAAGACCTGGAATGAGCTCCCGATTTACATCAGACGCGCACCCACCCTGCACATCTTCAGGAAGACCCTCAAGACCTGGCTCTTCGACTGACCGGAGTTGCTCACCCCTCCCCAGCACCTTGAGACCCTCATGGGTGAGTAGCGCGCTTAAAATTCCCTGATTGATTGATTGATTGAAAAATGTAAAAGTTAATAAAACACTTTCTTTAAAACAATAATAAGTTTCTTCTTTTCTAATTATTTCTTTCAAAATAATAACTAAACAAAATCTTCAAAATTATCTTTTTTTTCAAAAGTTCTTTTCAATTCTTGCTCAGTAATTTCACTCCTTTCATCAACAGAAAGGTTCACTTTTATGTGATCTTTACAGCCTTTTAAAAGTTATCAAGGAGGTTCTTCATCCACTTCCGATTCACTTCTGAATTGACTTCCAAGGTGTACTGGTAATGATTTATTGGGCTATAAATCCTTGACTCAGATTCTTTTTCCACTGACTCTGTAGCTAGATATACCTAGTCAGGTGATGCATACTTTTCATTTGGTGTTCTCTTCCTTACTGGTATTTTACCAACAGGTGTTTCACTTTCACTATTTTTTTAATCTAGTTAATTTTCTTCTGAACTTTCATTGATAAGCTTTAGCTTCTTTTGAGTCTCTGGTTGATGATGCTTTCTTTTGTAGTTTCTTTTCAATTACTTATTTCACTCTGTTTACTATTTCTCACCTGCTTTTCCACTCACTGGTAAGTTTGAACTTGAACCCTGAGCAATTACGACCGCACGATCCACTGTGAACTGCTTTCTTCCTCTGGCATTTCTTGTTACTCAAATTTTCAACTTAAGTCTCTCATTGTTTGGACCAGACACTACTTATTTTTGCTGCTAATCATGCCTTTGACTTTGACATTGCAATAGGTCTTCAGTCTGATCCCCACTTTGAACATGGACAAGAGCACACTGGTAGAGGTACCAGGATCTTCACTAGAACTTTCACTGATATGGACATTTATGACTTCATTTCCTTCACCGGTTTAAATATGTTCACCCCCCCTTTGGATTCATGCTGCAAAATTGAGCTTCATATTGAGAATCAGTGGTTGTTTCTACCACTTCTTCATCTGCCTCCTTCACTCTTTTCGTGTGAGTGGTGTGGATACACTGTGGGATTCCAGCACATTTTACTGCAGTGTTTGTCATCAAGATCACCTGACATGGTCCACGCTGGTGCTCTTCCAAGCAATTTGTCCTCATGTGTTTTTGGACCACTATCCAGTGTCTAGCGTTCAATCCGTGGCATAGTATTTAATTTGTTCCTCTGCTGCCACATCCACTTGATGAAAAACAGATTTCATCATATTAGCCAGACCTTTGCAGAAATATAGCACAATGTCATCAGTTATTAAAACTAACACAGCTAAGAGAGTATAAGCCAATCTCATTACTCTGCCCATGATCACCTAATGGGGCGAAAAACCAGTCTTTTTGTCTGAAATACATCTGATGCTCAACAAAACCAGAAGTAAGAGCATTGAACCATTTCAAACCAGTAGAAGCGCTGACTTTGGCCAATTTGTTCTTGAGAGTTCCATGAATCCTCTCAACCACTCCTGAAGATTGAGGATGATAACTACAGTGGAAGCTCTGATCAATTTGGAAGGCAATACAAATTAGCTGCAAAATTTCATTTTTGAAATATGAGCCACGATCTTTTTTATATAGAAGTTGGTAAGCCAAACCTTGGAAGTACCTCCCTTTGCAAAGGTTTAGCAATTGTTAGGCTATCTGAGCTCTGCGTAGGGTACTTCCCAGCCCAATTAAGAAAACAATGACTGAGGTGAATTTCAAGCCATTACAAACTCACATTTCCACAAAGTCTGCTTTGAGTCTCGTAAATAGGCCTTCTTATTTGCCAATATGATTCATTACAGTCAATGTCATTTTTCCCTGAGTATTTTTCTGGCACACCAAACACTTAGAGCATAATATATCACCAACATTTCTAAAATGTATATTTTCCCAATATTTTTTAAATGTGTAAAGCCCGGAGTCTCCCCTTGAATGAGATTATCCATGTAAGTACCTTGAAATAATATATAACATAACCAAGGTATTTGTAAAGCGCATGTTCACCCAAGGGTGTTTTGGTGCTGAATAACAGATGTTTATTGTTGCCCAACTCAATGGTACTCATTTTATCAACCTCAGAAGGATGAAAGGCTGAGTGGACCCACTGGGAATTGAATCTATGACCATGCGGTCAAACACAGGCTCCTACAGCTGAAGCATTAGTCCACTAAACCACCAGGAAGCATATCAGTAGCAATGTATCTAGGAGAATGTATTTGTTTTCAGAAGTAACATCTAAATCCTGATTATTTTTATTGTAACCTAGTGTTTCCCATCTCCTTTATACATCTTCTGTAGCTTCTTCTTGAAGGTCTCTCAACTCACTCAGAGAAGTTTAAATCAAACTCAAAAATAAACTGTACACATGTTCTGCATTTTATATACTACTTATTCTTGATTCATCATTTTCAGTTTCTTGAACCAATGTTTCATTTTCAAGCACATAATTTCTGGCTACTTCATCAGTATAATTTTTTCCAACCATAACATTTCCAGCATTATAGGCAGCACACACTTGACTACAACAATTTGTTTTGGCTGCTGTATTGTGTTCAGTAAATCAAGGATTTAGAGACTGCTCTTTATGGGACCCAGAAAAATGCAATAAAGCCTCTCTCTTACCACTGTTGACCCCAATCATGCACCACACAAAACCATGATGGCTGTCTGTGTAAATTGTTACATTCAGATTTTTGGACAGGCAACAAGCTCTTGTCAATCGAACCAATTCTGCCACTTGTGCTGAAGTTGCATTGAGCAGATAGAATGCTTGAGGTATTTCAGTAATAGAACATACTGCATAGGCAGCCTTCATTGCTCCATACCAGTATTTCAACAAGAACCATCAACAAATGAAGTCAAAGCAGCCAACTCCGGAGCAGTTTCTTTAATACCTGGTCTTGGTTTGGTACATAATTTGGCAACCGCAATACAGTCATGTTCACTCTCATCATCTTTTCCGCATTTTCTTCAGTGTCCCTGTTTTCACAACCTTTAGCTGCAATAGGAAGCAGAATTACAGGATTAAGTGAATTACATCTCTTAATTAACATGTTCTCTGCTGCAAGTAAGACTTGCACGCATCTGGTTAATCAAGTGTTTGTCATGTGCTGTGTTCTTGTCTGGGTTCATAAAATCTGTGTTGGACATATACATACATAGTATGGACCATTGCTATTCTTTCACTTTGTTCAGTAGCCACACAAACAGCAGCAACCAGTTCGAAACATCCAGGATTACTTGCAGGTACTGGATACAATACAGCTGAAAGAAGGCTACTAGTCTAACTATTCCACCATGTCTCTGGCTAAAGATTGATAACACATACCCACCTCTCTCATGGCAGTACAAAAAGAAGGTCAAATTATAGTCAGGCATTCAAAGGGTGGGTGCATTACATGAAGTCTCTCCTAATATTTGAAATGCTTTTGAACACTCTCTTTTGAATGGTGCCAGATCTTTTATGTCACTTTGAGTCAATCTTGTTTAAAGGTTCACAATCAAGGAAAAATTTACAATTCAAAATACTATAACAGAAACCCAGCAGTACCGAGGCAAGAAACCCTCCACTGGAGAACACAAAGGGCATCATTACGATGGCGGGCGGAGAAAGTCCGCCCGCCACCGCAGCGGAATGCGGGACCGTCCGCAAGGGGTGCGGCGGTCCCACACATGATATTACGATGCCACCGTGGCGGTGGCAAGCCCTATTCACAGCATTGTGGCGGGCGGTGCTCACCGCACCGCCCGCCACAGTGCTGTGAATGCACGTCGTGCATTTGCATGCACAACGTGACAGGCACCGCGCGGTGCCTGCCACCTTGTGCATACAAATGCAGGGGGGTACCACAGGTACCCCCCATGTGCACCCTCCACCCCCCCAACCTCCTGGGGGCCCGCTACGGGCCCCCAACAGTAAACACTGTATGCCTTTCCATGGCGGCAATGCCGCCATGGAAAGGCTGCTCTCCGCAATCATCTTAATATGGATGGCGGTGTCTTGCAGACACCGCCACCATATTAACCTTGTTTTCCGCCAGTCGACGAGTCGACCGGCGGAAAAGCGGCGGACGGGCTTTCCGTCCGCCGCGGACCCCCCAGCCATCATAATATGGCGGGGGTCTTTGCTGTGTGGTTGGCGGGCGGATCGCCCCCGCCGGCCCGGTGGGGGCGATCCGCCCGCCATCCTAATGGGCCCCTAAGTTTTCTTGTAAAACCCTCACCCACCAGGGTGTTCCTTTTCGAACAATCTAGATTCAGAGTTCTCTGTTTCATTAATGTGTTCAAGAAAGACCCATTGATAATCACGGGCTGTATGTCTCTTCTTTATATAGTGGGTTGACATTCACCTTTTCAAGTACACCACTCTTTGTGTATTGCAGTTCGTAAAATTCCTCAGTTGCCAGGTCGTTTCATTATTAAAGACCACTGTTTTCGTTGGTTTGGTCAGGTGGCAAACACTGCAGTTCCTGCATTGGTAATAGCGCATAACTGGTGCTAAAGTGCCTTGTAAACCCGCTGAGGTATTTTGGTTGTCACGAGGGCATGTGTGGACCAGCGTATCTTTTAGACTTTTACCCCTCCTGTGGGAAAACATAGGACGTGGTATTGAGAGAGGTACACTGTTCAAAATGCACCAGTGTTTGTTGATGATTTTTGTCACTAGGATTCAGTCATGTGCCATGGCCTGTTCAGTCATAGTCCTGATCCGGATTCTGAGGAACTCCGTAGGGTCAACAGTCAATGGTGTATAGTTCCTCCTGTCTCCCAACAATCTTAAACATTCCTTTCTGTAGGCTTCAAAGGATTGGATGACTGTTGCTCCTCCTTTGTTGGCTGGCTTTATAACTATGTTCTTGTCATTGGATAGTTCTTGTATTGCTGTCTGTTCCTCTCTCGAAGTGTTGTGAAAAACTCGTATAGTTCTCTGGTAAATGTCCCCAATATCTTTCAGGACTGCTTTCTCGAACGAAAGGATCTCTATTGAGATAGTGGGGGTCGGTGGTGTAAATTAGGATTTTACTATTAAGCCTGTGTCCCCTGTTTGTTCATCTCGCTGTGGTTATCCTTCGAAAATGGCTTTCAGTTTTATTTTCATAATGAATTCAATCACTTCACAGCAGAGCTTGAATTATCCAAACTTGCTGTTGGGACAAACCCCTGACCCTTTTCTAGTACCTCCATCTGTGGAGCAGAGAGAACTTTGGGTGATAGGTTTACCACTAGGCTGGTCGGTGGCTCGGTCCTGCCTTGTTGTTCAGATCTGTGCTCATGCTCCTGGTGGTTATTCTTGCCTGTTATGGCATGGGTGCCCATAGGACTTGGGTTCCCTTCTTCATTCTGCCCCTTTTGGGTCCCTGCCCTAAAAAGGCCTGTGCTGGGTATGTGTGTAATTCTGATAATGGCCCTGTGGTTGTCACCAGTACTCAGGTGGTTGTTGGTGCATTGGCGGAGATGGGGGGCCATAATAATATGGCATGGGGTATGCTGGGGCGCCATTATACAATGTCCAGCCTCTTCCATATCCCTGCCCTTTATTCCTCCTGTAATTCCTTCGGCCCCTACGGTGCTCAGTCGTGCCAGAACTTGAATCTGAAGTGTTGGATCCTGTGTCTGAGCCATCTGTGTCAGTGTTATATCCTGGGTTCCTTCCTGATGTGACGTTGTCCCTAATTTAGGGGTATACCCGTTCATGTGTAAAGTTGCTGGCATCTTTCTTAAATTTTGGGAATTTAGTCTGTTTTAGCATCGCTTCGAAATCATACATTGTATGGTTCAGTTCATCTAGCCTTTTCTTAAGGCAGGATGTGGATTGATATGATTTCAAGTGAACCTCTATTGTATGAATTTCTGTTTTAAGTTCCTGTGACAGTTGGGCAGCTGTTTTAATAATAAGGACTAGCTAGTCCCTTGTACAGTGCCAAGATATCAAGGACCAGTCTTTTTTGAAGGCCTTATCAATCTGGAAGTTGAAAGGCTCATTGCATACTAAGAGGCCCCGAGGGGCTGAATTCACTCTTAGGTATTCAGTCATCATCAGCCTCTGAATCATGGTTTTAATCTGGGTTCTCTTTAACTCAGTTAGTTCATCCCAGTTGGTGTTGTCTGCGTCTATTCCTGACAGATTTGTTCCTTCAAAAGAAGACATTGTGGGTAGGATTCTCCCTACTTCCTCATCCAAGAAAGGCAGACCTGTGATTTCGGCCATGCTGGTTAAGACGTTGGTCTAATGTCTGGTATGTGGTGTATGGTGTTTAGGTATCACAGTACCTGTGTGGGTCGTGATAAATTTTGAGAAAAATAATTCTTATAATACGGTCCCTGGCAGGCAACACCAATAGGTAGACCAGCAGAGCTGTAGCCTTGATATGAGTGTGACTTCAGGCTTCACTCTCCCCTGTGGGAACCATGGGGCAGTAACAAAATGATATAAATAAATGAAAGACAACGTTCACCAGTTAGGTGGTATAAGTATATACACCTTTCAGTTGCATGCAATAAGTGTATTGATATGTAGCAGGAGTGGTACTAGGGAACCATCATCATTGTAAGGAATTTTTTCCCTATGGTCCTGATGAAAAGCTAATAGGGGTATGGCTTGAAGCATGTTGTCCCTTTAGGAAACCGGGTACATGACACCCTGATTTCCTAAAACACCCCCCCCCCCGTTTTTAATCATACCAGCTGGAGGTCTGAATAAATAGGTTAAACCTACTAGGCAGGTATTTTTAAGACTCACTCCAACACACAAACCAGCCCCCCACTCCTATTTATTTTACACCATCTCCCTTATCATTGTATAGTCTTGAAAGAGCTCCCACGTATTCTGTAGGTCGTAGCATGCCCCACTCCATAGCGGAACGGGATGGACCCGATGATGAAGCATGCCCCCAAGGGGTAACCCTGGTGGGTGAGGGTTTTACAAGAAAACTTTGTTTTCTCCAGTTGAGGGTTTCTTTCCCCGGTGCTGCTGGGTTTCTGTTATGGTATTTTGATTCTGTTTTGGTGGACAAACTCAGTATATCCTCTCTCTCCCCTTTATTTTGATATATAAACAATTGAACCCATGAATCCTATGATTTGATTTTGAACACTGAATCCCCATCTTGTGTTTCAATCGCAACACCATCCGGTGTGCAGTAAATCACACAATTAATTTTGCAAAGCAAGTCTCTGCCTAACAATTTAATAGGACTTGAGACATTCAAAATTGACTGATCTTTATTCTCAATTTGTCCTATTTTAACTATGACATCTGCTTAGCAATGTATTAATTATTGATCCCTACAACATGGACTTCCCTTCCTGAGAGGGGTAGGTTTGGGACTTCCACAGAATAAACTGTAGAACAGGAAATCCCTGTATCGATTAAAAATGTAACGGGTGGCCATTGACTTCACCATCAATATATGGGCCACTTTGGTCTACTTCTAGGACTGCTCCAAGTAACCAATCTTTTTCTTCTCCCAGGTGCCTTTATTGTGAATTACGCCCTGAAGAAAACTGAGTAAATCAATATGATTAATAGATTCTTTTGGCACCCTGGACTGTATGCCATTTTATTTTTGATGAATTCCTTCATTACTGGGTCTGAAGGCATTGTCATGCGAAATGGTTTCTGATTTTGCATACTCTACACAGAAGGCGATTGAGTAGGGACCACAGACAATGTATTTTTTGGCATCTGGGCAACAAACTCATTCTTGATTGTGTCTGGTTTTGTCTGCATTCCTATTTCCAGTGCCCAACTTTACCACATACGTGACAAGAAGTGTTCCTCTTCAACATTTCAATATCTATATTAATCTCAGAATTGTTTACCATCCTTTTTCCACCACCTTGGATTTGCATTGACCCTTTTCCCATTCTCGCACCTTGCATTTCAGTCATGCCTTTCACTCCAGCATTTCCACATTGAACATAACCCATGTCTAAACACATCAACTGATTCTGGACACTCCTCTCAAATTGCTTTCTCTGGTCAACCATCATTTCTCTGTGATTCTGCTCTGTTTTGCACCAATATCTTCACTACTGTATTTGGCCTACTTTAAAATCGAACCTATACTCTTTGTCTGCCATAACATTTGACTTTGCTGTATGTGGCTACTCAGTTCCAGACACAAAACCACAACAAAGGCAGAAGCAAAACCACTGACACTAGCTTTCTCTGGATCATTGAATCCATTATGCCTCTCAAAAATTTGCATGAGCCTTTCATAATTAGAAAGTACTGACTCTTAATTTTACTGTGAGGTTTTCAAAATGTTTGCTTAGTTAATAATCTATTCATGCACCTTCTTTTTCAAATGGGCAACCACCTATCTCTGTTTATTAGCTACCTCATCAGAAAAAGCATTATTAGGAGCAACTCTAGCTGGTTCTTCAGTTGGCCAAGTGACAGCAGCCTTACATTCATACCACAAGTCACTAGGGATTACAGACTCAAATAATGAATTCAAGACCTGGCTGTTTGAATGAGCCTCCGGGACCTGCAAGCAACTGGATATCCTATTGGGTGATTAGCCGGGCTTTATAAGTCCTGATTGATTTATTGATTGATTAAAGTCAGTCCACAGCATTTGTGAAATTTTTGTCAGTTTCTGAAACTCCTTATACCACCTTTCAAGCTCCTCTTGCAATTTTGGAAAGTTAGTAGTAAAAGCATAAAGATCAACTCTCGTTCATGGCACATATACCAAGTTTCCTCAATGAACTTCTCTTAATGGAAACTCCAAAATTGTTCCTGATCCTACTTCTGTATCACTAGCTGATTCTCTTGCCTTGTGCTCTACTTCTTTAACCTTCTTTTTACTTGCTTTTTCTCTTTTCTATCTCTCTATATTTCTTCAAGTCATTCCACTCCCTTGTTTTCTCAATTAAATGTTTAATGTGCGCTCCTAAAGTCATTAAACCCAATTCTTTTATTTAATTGTGAGTCAAATCCATTTTGTAATTCTTTCTCACATTCTTAATTTTACTGATGCCAACCTCATATTCATCAGCTAATTCTCCTAATTTATCATGTGGTTCATTCGCATATCCAGCCGCTTCTTTATTTAAATAACTCATTTAATCAACATTGTATGACAATGGTCTGTTTAGATTAATTCTCCCTTGTAGCATTTCCCTAACTTAATTTTTCAAAAGACCAACATTAATAGTTCTCTGTTTTGAAATCTCTTCACCCATAACTGTAGTAACAGATGGATCAATTTGAATTTGAGATGCAGTTTGGGTATCTCTGCTAGTACTCAGCAATGCTGTCAATTTAATTCCTGATGGGGCATCCGCTATCATGCTCACAACCACAGCTGTAGGTGGGTTCTACATCTGTACTACTGTACTATCTCCTGCTGCACCCATATCTGGTACTCCACCAGCACTAACACCAGTTCCTTGTGCCCTGTCAATATGGTCTGAAATTCAAATGGTCATTTAAAAAGGTATCCTCCTCATCTGAATTATGATTCTGTTCTTTTTCCTGGTTAGATTTCTTTTTGTCATCAGTTTCTTCAATTATTGCAGGGAAAAGACTTAAGCCCTCCATCGTATCCTTCCTCCAACATTTCTCTTGACAATGCCAGTAGTTTTCAACAACTGCATAAATGAACCCTTCTCTTGCTTCGCCATTTTCATTCTTTCCTTCTCTATGGACATGCAATCCCATTTAGTTAATTATTCAAACTGTGTGAGTCAAGGTAACGGCTTCCATTCAATAATTATTTGTCTCATGAGATCTAGCTTTCTAATGTTAAAGGTACCTTCTGGAGGAAACTGTAAGTCTTTATCAAAAGCGGTAAAGTCATGCCATTCAGAAATCCAGGTACATGTATAGAACCCAATGTCCATCGTCGTTTTGTATGTTGGCATTCCCTCTGCAGGTAATTTCTGACCCTCAGTAAGAGGCACAACAGAATCTTTATGCTTTTTCAACTGACCACCAATTATTTTGGTTAAAACTAATCATTAATCACACAATTAAACTAATGAACAACAATGATCCCTGATCCAAGTGCGGCTCTGTCAAAGGTCACCCTATCACAGCACAGCTCTGTCAGCAACCAACCAATGACAGCACAGCTTTGTGGTAACATCTCACCAATCCCTCTTTGGCTGACTAACCAATCACAGTGTGACATCACCGTGAATGAGGAAAACAATTGCTGAACCTCTCTCACTTCCTCCCTGATCTAGAGACATCCTGATCTCCTAAGTACCTTTGATAAGGTGACATCCAGGAGTGACATCCAGGAGATTGTTGGTATGAATATACTATAAAATAAAATAACATCCCCTCAGTTTAACTGCATTCTACGGAGCATGTGGGGAGAAGTTGCATGCAGGGGGAAAGCAGGAGTGAGTAACAGAGATGGCATCCATTTTGTCTAAAATGGTGTCTAAAAGGGAAATGTGGCATAAATAAAACACATTAATAAACACACTTCTAGACATCACAGGAATTTTGTTTCAATTGCAATCATGTTAATTCAGTCTTTATATGTAAAATCAAGTGTGAAAAGGTATATTAATCACCATTATTAATGTACAAAATATAAACCAGAAAAAGTAGCCTGGATGCATGTCTAAATTCAAAAAAGAGGCCACTTGTGTGTAGGGTTCAAAATTCATGTGGCTTAAAATTATTTCTAAAGTAAATTGAATGCAAAATATATAGGATAAGATGTATTCTATTGCAGCTTCATCTCATAAGTCTACATTCATGAATGCAATATCACTTTACATTCCACCCAACTCTTCCTGCTACAAGAAAACCTATCTGCAATGTTTTTTTTACTACTTTCTTTTAACAAGGCTTTAAATGGACTACACTTCACAAACAGGAAAAATGTTAAACTCATAGCACATCATTATTATTGTGTTTTTTTGGGACTTTTTTCTCAGAAAAATGCATATAGGAGAGGGTAACCATACAATGGTTGGCTGCCATGCACTGCTTTTCCTGCAAAGGTGCGGCTATGTGGTTATGCTTTTAGCGGAAATCAATGTTGTATTTCAAGAAACTCGCCTTTTAAAATTATGTTGACGTTATTTGTATAGCACAAGATACTCATCCACGTTTGCCTAGGAAATGTCTTTGGGGCATTTAATGTTTCTTGGTTTATGATCAAACAGGAACAGAAGGCAACACTTAAAATTGTAAATTTGTAATTCAACTTGTTCACTAAGGGGTGGTAGAAATTTTGGTCCCTGAAAGATAATTAGCTAAATTTAAATTGTAGTTGCTTATCCAGTTCATTTGGATGTCTTAAGCCTCTCTTCATTAAAGCCATGACCAACAATTTATTTACAAATTACCACATTGAGTTTTTTCATTTCTTATAATTTTTCTCTTGGGTGTTAGTTTTCTAGAGTGTTTTCCAAAGATTTAACTCTTTGTGATTTTTCTTGTAAACGAGTACTTGTTAAAGACACTAAAGTGACAAACCTGGAATTTTACGCCCTTGATTCATTCAGTCAGTCAAAGCTGCCGACTTTGGATGGGGGGGTTGCTTCGAGTCCTGGCATCGGCATACATCCTGTGATTCTGGCCAATTAACATAATCTCCCCGCCTGTAAAAAACATAAATAAATGTGTCTTTGTGTAATGCAATATGATGCTCATGTAACGTGCTCTTTATCATGAGTTTTATATAGCGCTGGCTAGACCCGGAGGTATCAGAGCGCTTTACATAAGGCACAGAGAGTTGCAAGTTACGAGTTTAAATAAGTTACATAATGATTACATAGAAACGACAAGAGTACAGTCAAGGTACAGTAAATAAAAGACAGTTGCACGGAAATTAACAGGGGTAGTGGGAAAATCAAAAGAGGGGGAGAGAAGGAAGAGGGGGACAAAAGTAGTGTTATGAGAGAGGGTGCGGGGATAAGAGGGGATGGAGAAAAGGCAAATCAGAAAGAGGGAGAAACGTTTGAGGATCGTCAGGGGGGAACGAGGGAAAAGGGGAAAGGACAAAGGTTCAACAAGATGGCGGGTCTGGGTCCGGAGGAATTGGCGGAGATCAGCAACAAATTGGCGGGCAGGGCAAAAGACAAAAAGACATAAAGTCCATGGAAGTGACCCAGGGAGCGTGAATTAAAGTGCAAAAAAGAAGTCAAGGGGGGGTACGTAGTTCCAAAGACAAAGGCGGGGAGGAAGGGAGAAGAGGCGTGCAGGCTCGGGCCCACTGGGGCATCGGTGTAGACGATCTGCCGGTCATGGCTCCCACGCCCCCATACCTGGAAAAAGTTCTCTCAGGTCTCAGGAGTTGGAGACGAGGCGGAGCATATCCAGGTAGACAGCAAGCATGGGGAGGCAGCGAGGCGGCAGCGAGGACTGGCAGGCAGCCGATGGAGACAAAGCTGTGCCAAGGCTGGGCCCATTATCATTCATCAGCGGCGACTCGATCCGAGGCAGTAAGCAGAGGGAGAGAACAGCAGCAGCAGCGGGACGAGGAATGTCTTTCCCTGATGTCCAGCTGGGTAGGTGACGGCCGCGGGAGAACCCAGGCCGGACTCCTCGATAGCCGAGCCAAGCGGCTCCACTGGGCATCAGCCAAGACGTCTCGATGTCCCGTGAAGAGAGGAGATCACACCTTAGAACAATCCAACACCATCCGGAGCCATCTGGAGGAGCCAGAGCTGCGCCGAGGCTGGATAATCACCAGGAGGACGGTAAGCTCTGAGTGAGGCGGAAGAGTCGGAAAGAGAGGCATCAGCGGTGCGGTAATCCATGCCCCGATGTCCGGCTGGGTAGGAGACGGCCTCGGGGGAAACCCGGGCCAGACTCCCCTATAGCCGATCCAAGCGGCTCCACCGGGCATCGGCCAAGTCTTCTCCGTGTCCGCTGTCCGGATACCGGAGGAAAAAACGGAAAAAAGGGGTTATTATGGGGTTAAAGGTCCGGCGCGGCAAACACTGACCGGGAGCTCCCGGCCGGAGCTCCTCACCGGGCAGCCATCTTGTATCATCAGCTCTAATACCCTTGGGCCACGATTGCACTATGTAAAACTACAAAAAGACATTATGAGCAACAGCATGCAAAACAATGTACCCCCCATGCATTGCCTAGTGTCGGAATTCAATGAGCAAAACAAATAAATAAATAAACAGGACAAAATATTTTCAACATTCAAATGAAATGCCACTGAAATTAAAGAAACTACGGGCCTCATTTACAATGAGTTGGCATAGGGCAGCGCCTCAAGTCTATTTTCTGCACTGCCCTACGCCAATTTGAAAGAGCGTAAATGCACCGTATTTACAAGATACAGTGCATTCCTGTCCTTTCTGCCTGTGCACAATTTGGTGCCTAGCGTCAATTCAGGCACCCTTGCACCATGGTGCAAGGGTGTCTGAGCTGTTGGTAGGAATGTTTTTATGCCGGAAGAAACACCTTCCTGCACAAAAACAATCCATGGAATTGTTTCTCTCTTTCTATGTGTGCTGCCGAATGCAGCACACATAGAAAGAAGAAAAAACGAGGAGAAATAAAGATATTTCTGCTCATTACCCCACCCCAGGGGAGGCGCACAGTTTTGACACATTCCCAGGTTCACAGATCCTTGTAAATCTGGGAATGTGTTGTTGTTCGGATATGAATTTACTTAGAGAAAATGAAAACAAAAGAGGCACTTGGCAAAACAGGAACAAGTTGGTTTAATTAAACGCAGCGCCCGGGAGAGCAGCAACAGAGGCGTGCCTGAAGAGGTTTTGGCCGGCATTATATACATTTCTTCAACTACAATAAATCAGTTACACATTCTTGTAGAGCACATAAACCCGGGCATAGTCATGAACCATAAATTTCACCATCTGATAAAGGGCTATAGTTGCCTCTCGACTTTGTGGAATCCTAATGTGGGCCAGGGTGTATGTGTCCAAACGTCCGGCATGGGGAAAGCGTGATCACTGCGTCTAGTGTGCATGATGTGTTATGATTGGCTGAGTGTTCCTAACTACATGTAGCATATGACTTTGTGGTATTTTGGGAAAGCGTGCCACTTTGTCCAAACGTGTTTAATTGGGGAGAATCTACTCGGACCTTTTGTGGTGTAGCTGCCTATCAGTGGGATCGATTAGGGTTTTCCCTGTTTGCGCGTTTTTCTTCAGGCTAAGTATAAACCCACCTGTGACCTCTCAATTGGTAGGCTTGGGTTTGGGTCGCAGGGCCTGCCTGACCAAGTATCTCTTTCTTGGAGGTTGAAGGGGAGGTCATCTCGGGTGGAATCAACAGCAATGATACGAGTTTGTTATTATGTGTACATATAACATGGCAGTCATTGATATTGCATTTACCGACATTCTCATTATTATGCGTTTATTTCTCATGGCATACATCGACATTGTTTTTACCGATATTAACATTGTTATGTGTACATATATTATGGCGTACATTGACACTGCATCCACTGATATTAGCAGTGTCAAACCCACAGGTGCTGCGGGAGAAAATCCACTGCAACACCCATGGAATGCTCCCCTGACACAGTGTAAGCAACGTAGTGACTTGCGCTACGTTGCCTTACACCATATCTACAAGGCCATGAAAAGGCACACAAAGTCCCTTTGCGTGGCCTATATGAGTCTGCACTCCGCGTCACCGGAGCATCATAAAAAATGACACACCAGCGGCACACGGGGCTTGTAAATAAGCCCCTTTGTTCATTTTCACAAGAAATACCCAAAGTCAACATATCAAATTTATGTAGTAATAAAAGTCATACTGTTGCTCAACATCACCGAAGAATTTTAGATTTCTTTTGAAGACATGCTGTATGGGTATTAAATGTAGTTTATAAAAGGGAAATAAAGATTGATCACATAATATTACCATTACTTTTGCATAGGCTCTATGTAATTAATCACATAGGACAAAAGCAAAGAAAAGCCAGTTCATATGGGTTTTCTTGGACCACGTTGCCTGTGAGCAGAGACAGTGTACAAATAAGTTTGAAGGATTGCAGAAATCAGGGTTTATCAGCCAATACAGATTGTTAAGAGGCTGCAATTTACCACTGCCCAATAAAAGGTCCCCACCAATTGTTGGTCAGGTGGTATAACCATGTCTGCCAAGCAACCACCTATTCTCCACCACCTTAGGCTAATAGTGTGCCTCCATCTATATCACTTATTGTTCTCATAGCTTCTGTGGTGTTGCGAGGGAGACATGGCAGCAGTTCTACATTGAAATACTGCTATCACACTAGCTTGAGGTGGGGTGGCCATGAGCCACTGGAACCATCCCACATCCTTGTTTCCAGTGAAAAACCCCACAAATTCATACTCGATTCCAAAGCATTAACAGTTAACACATTAGCAATATTCTGAAATGAACTCAGTGCTAGTTACACCATTGGGAAAGACAAAGTAAATCCTAAAGCATGTTTTTGATGTTTACACCATGGCTCAGTCTTTCAAGCTGAGACAACCAGAATCAAATATTCAAAGGTTCCAAACGAAAGCAGACTTGCACCACTCAAAATCTGTTACTCAGAGGCACTACTAATGTAAATGGCGTACGTGAATGTAAACCTTTAAAAAATCAAGATGTCATAAATGGCAATTCCTCTATCTCATGCTTCAGATACCACTAACAATTGAGAACAAATGATAAGTGTTTTTTCTTACTATTGTAAATAAGGACAAAATACCTGAGGTTTCATTTCTTTTAGTTAAAGCTCTGAAAATTGTGTTACATCGGCCAAAGGCACGTCAAAGTTCTTCACTACCACAAAGTATGTAAGAGCATTAGAATTGACTGAAGAACCCACAAACTGGCAGAGTAGCTGTTCACTACAACACACTCAGCTACCTGCCAAATTCTTCTTTCCAATCATGTTCATGGTTCGTTCATCTACGACCAGCAGCACTTGGAGGTATCAAAGCAAAGACTGAAACAAACGTTGAAGCAATTTTTCTCCATATGTGCTTGCAAAATCTAGAATTAATTTTGTCTAGAGACCTCAAACTTACTTGTTCTCAAATATGGTGGATGACAGCCTGTTTTGTAGACCACTGCATATGCAACACATGTCTCCATCCCTTACAAACTGCAAGTAACTTGTTGGATTGAGGTTTAGATTAAGAATGTTTCCAATATTGCAATGGCACCTATAGGCATGTCAACAATTTTTATTGCAATAGCATGTATACCTCAGAATTATCAAACCACATTACTTATAGTATATTTGATGTACCAAAACGTATTTATATATCATAGGTGTCGTTGCATTACTGAAATTCGATCTAAAAACTATATCCGACTCATTACTTCATGTCATTGTGCATATCTGTTGATTGTTTTAAAGCAACATTTAATCTTTCTCTAATAGCAACCTTGGATGAATTGTGCATGGTTTACCATGTGTAGTGCAAATCAGCTACATTTTTAAATCCACATCGATAATAATGTTGACAACTGTGGTAGGATTCTCTATTGTACAGCCATTGGAACTTCCCCGGTCATATATCGAAAATCTTTCCACCACTATCTGTCATAAAGTAGCCATGGTCTTACTTTTGATGCAACAAAGTGCCTTCCAGAGTTCAACATGTAAAGGGTCGGGCCCTAGGCCCCCATAAACTATAAGTATCGACACATACTCAGTTATACAGTGTCTGGAACTGGCCCAGGACACAGGCGCCCGGCACCTTTTATTATAGGGGCCCATGTCCTGTGATACCCGTGATGGATGGGTGTAGAATGATAGTGTAAGCCAGCCCTCAGGGAGTGGCTGGTAAAAACATACAATTAGGAACACTAGAACAGTGACCAGCGGTCACTACACAACACATATCACTAATAACTAAATAAAACCAGGTTTTGCAGTATCCTCTTGCTGCCACCACGATCCATATTGAGCTTTATGGAAACACAAAGATCGAGCAACAAAGAGGCAAGCAATATGCAAAAGGATGTTGTTTACGAAGAACTGTTCCTCTAGCTGTTAAAAGCAAAGTCAATTTCAGACTAATAGGGGATCACTTTGAAATTGATGCTGATAGATGACATTTCTCCTGGACCTGTTTTCAATGAACAGTGTTCCTTGTATAAAGTATTGCTGATGTAGTTAATTGATTATTTCAGATTCGAGCTGGGGAGTTTCAAGTGTGCTCTAAGCAAGTCAATGGCAGGGCATCTAAAAATGCTAAAATCTGGGTTTGCCGCTAGAATATCGAGGTAGGAATTTCGATGGCACCAAATATCGTGGACGCAATATGAAAAGACATAATACCGAAAGCAAGCATAGATTTCCTATACCTAACTTCACATATATGTAACTTGACAAAATATATCTTTAAGGTGCATACATGTGGAATTATGAATAGTAAATCTATACTTTGTCCATATGCACTCACCTTTCTATATTTTGTCCCTCCATATTCTGTCCACAATATCAATACTTCACGTTATTCCTAGCATCGATATTTCTTGGTGCAATCTAAAAAGCGTTCCTTGACTTTCATTTTGCTAACTTAACCAAGCTCAATTTTTTACTTTGCAAGAGATGAAGGGGGAAGCTCAAAAAAGCAAGCATAATGTAAAACAGGAGACTAAGCATGCAAGTTCCAGGCAAACATAAAGAACAAACAATAAAAATACATTAGGTAAATGCCTCTGAAAAGTTGAATATGAGTATCTGAGATAGTTGCTAGTCTATTAAAGTTTATGATTCTATAAACGCCCTTTGCTTCTGATCCCTCACCAGTATTTTGATTTCATAAATCACATGTATTTGCTGGTAACAATTTCGCATACACGATTTCTAGGTATCTATCTATGAGCACAGTCAAATTCAGTCTGTCTGTAAATGCAAAAATATTATGGGATTAGTTTACAAGATGCAAGAAATAACATTCTAACTCATAAAAACCATCAGTTTTTTGCTTTGAACCTCTAGTTTTTGGATTTCAGCTGTGAGCGATTCTTCCTAATGGGGCCTCACCCACTGAAAGCTTCTTTTTAAAATTGGTTGTGAGCTGCAACTGTCAGTGCCTACTTCTCAACATAAGGTAAAGGGTTGTGAGTAGGCAGCACACGACAGGAGCTCCCATGCAGGCATACATGGACAGAGACTTGGAGATGGTCTGCTTGTCTGGCTCAAATTGGAATGTGTACATTGTTATCACTGTGGGAGAAGGGACCAAGATTAAATTTGTGATGGCCTTCTGGGGTATCATAATTCCATTTTGTATGAAAAAAAAAATATCCCCTTTCTTATTGGCTGAAGTGTAAAATCTGTAGTGTTTAAAGTATTTTAATACTTTGGGTGAACGATGCTTAAAATATAACTTTTGGCTGGCAGGGATTCAGGGAAATCAAATACATACACCTGTTTGCAAAATTAGAATTGATTCGCAAAAAGTTGTTGCACAATTTTCGGCCACTTTTAATGAATCGTTTTCTGTACATCAGGCCCTATGTTGATTGATTTGGCTTGGAGATTCTTTTTCAGTGTTGACTGTTTAGCTGCTCTTTTTTTCTGTTTAAGATTAACATAACATAGACAGACAGTCAAGGCAACGTAACATACAGTGGCGGCTCCTCCGCTATGGCGGAGGTGCGCCTGCCCCACTGCTTTCTCGCAGTGCGAGAAGCAAAAACATAAAATGATAATAACTTCCAGCTATTACCATTTTATGTTTCCTTTGCGGGTGGGCGGGGCTGCTCTGCTAGCGGAGCAGGGCAGGGGAGGAGTGGTTTGCCCACTCCTAAGTGCGCAATCACTGTTTGGTCGGCCGTCTCGGGCTGCCCAAACCAGTCATGCGCACTTCCCTGTTCTCCATGCAGGCTGCATTACAGCCTGCATGGAAAACATGCCCACCCCTCCAGCCCCTGGCTGAGCACCGTGTCACAGCGCTCATACCAATCACAATGCTGCATTGCAGTGTTGTGATTGGCCTAGGGGAGGGAGCCTGGCTGCCTGCTTCCTGTTCCTGGAGTTGGAGACAGGAGAGTAGGAGCAGCGGCGCAGGACCCGGTCTAAAGGTAAGTTATTTATTTATTTATTTTAATTATGCTCCCCCCGCGTAAACTCCCCCCCCCCATGATGTCCCCCACCCACGAGCCATGCCGGCCGCAACTGGTAACGTAGTATAACCACTTAAATATATATGCCATACACTATGCAAAGCCACAGGCCTAGTGCTTTATGCAGACACTGAAGTCATTGATGATTTTCAAAATCCTTATATTGTGCAGGATAGAGGTATATTATTCTGTATAATATCAGATTGGCAATCGTATTTTGCTTTATTTTTAATACATTGAATAGTTCCTATAAATACTGGTTTACATTTTACAGTGTTAGGAAACGATGCATTTATTTTTTCAAAGTGTATTTGTGAGTGACTTTATGTGCACTCTAGTTAGTTTTTCCAAAAATGAAGATTTATTGTGCATATATTTTTAATTTTAATTTCTTTTTGTATTGCACTGTCTTGACCCTCACCACCTGGCAGAGTGCTGGACAGAGTGATAGCACTATACATTTAAATAAAGAGCACACACAGCAAACATCTAGCACATAAACATAGAATAGCATGTATTAAACAAAAATGTATTTCTGAAAATAGGTAATTTATGACAAATTTTTAACTGAGATTTGGGTCACGTGTTTCATAATGGTCATGCAAAGAAGTGAGTCTATGCAGTTTATATTATATTTTGTATAATGGATTGTTCTGAGTTAAGTCGTTGATCTGTTGTAAAAAACAGAGAATAGATGACATTTAGGCATCTCTTGAACTATTTTAGAATTAAGGAGGGAGTAAGGCGTATAAGGTGTGCAATGGTTTAGGCTTCAATATATATATATTTTTAATTATAGAAAATGTGGGATGATGGAGAAGAGTGGAAGTTTCTGATGCGAGAACGAGATTTATGGGGAATTGTAGTGGATCATTTCTTTAGCGCTGTGGTCAAAGTTATCAAGGAGCCATAGGGCCATAGAATTGAAACAATGCAGGACATCTGTGCAAAAGGGGCAGCCGTCCCATCCAGTGCATTGAGAGTACTTTGACATCAATGGCCATCAAAATATGACAGAAGGGACATCCACCACATTTTAGGAGATATCTCGCTATGCACAGCTCTAATTTAAGCCCACTGAGTTTTTGAAAAGTGGAAGGGTTGTTAGATGTCTTCTTGGCCTCTAAGAAAATTGCAATAAGGTGAGGTCCCACTTGCGTGCGTTAGGAGTTGAATATATTAAATACAACTGTACAATTACGCTATAATTTTATAGTTGTGTTGTAATAAAGAAACAATTAAAAAGGGTGATATTTTCATTGATTGTCTTGTGTTCGATTTGAGAACGGATATTATGCATTGGTATATACATAAATATTTTGCAAATCGCAGCATTGCACTAGCATTAGCACTCAAAATATGAATAATATACAAGAAAATAAAATCTCTTAAGTAGTTCAATTTAGGCGTACGCCAACGTAAACAGAAATATGGTTTAGCTTTCTTTCAGACAATCATAGATTCCGGTTTTAGCCGTCAAGCATATCAGATTTGGAAATTCCAAGGAGCAAGCACTTGTGCTGGACAGAGTGCAAGGTAAGCCATTTCCGACAGAGGAGATTGATCGGAGGTTAAATAGTTAACTCTACGCAGGGAGAGAGAGGCAGCTGTCCTGCAGCTTTACAGACAGGTGGCGGGCTCTCACTGGGACATGCTGACTTGTAGGCTTTTTCCTTCTCAAAGAACCAGCCTTCCCGGGGGCTGCACTTCACTTCATCATGTTTATTAGCAAAGAGGTGTTGGGATGTTTCACACCTGTTTCAAAAGGAGAGCTGTTTTATGTACCTAGCAGAGGCACTCATTACATAATTATTTCGGAGACATGTTAGCGAGCCAAAGCAATTAACCTTTCCGGTGATTCCGTCTTCCAGCTTTTAGCCTCGTGACCTTTACTTTCTATTTCTGGGTCACTGCGGGCTCTAGGTAATGTATCCCTGGTGCTCTTTGTTGCAGGAAGGCAGTTAAACTGTTGAGAGCAAGCTGGAGAATTGTACCTCTCAGGTCCGTAAAAGCTTAATTGCCGCGAGGCTGTCAATCAGGTGCACACTGTTCTCGCATTGCACTGAAACCCTGCTTTGACAAATCCTGTAGGTTGGCGTAGCTTATGCTGGAGAATATTTTTGGGGTGAGGAGCATGACGAACGGTGTGTTGTTTTTCACTGTGGCGAACATTCTCCCAGCTACTCGGTCTGGGGAACAGTTTAATTTTTTAGCACAATATCAGAATGATAGTATTTTAAACACGTACCCTGAACGACACTACCGTGTAAAACGAGCTAACATTATTCTAATTTACACAGGTCAGACTACAGATAAATCCCATAAACTGCAAGTTTTTGCGACCAATGGAATTGCAGTAAGACATAAAAGCAAGCTTTGGCAAAGCCAATAGGTCATGCATTGGCCACCAGCCTTCTGGCACTTCTTGTTTTGTTTTGTCATGCTTTTTGCAAAACTTTGTTTTTGTTATTGTTTGGGAATATGCCGGGCGCTCATAAATCTAAAAAAAAGCCATTTGCTACAGGCAAAAAAGGTTTTTGGTCTCAAAATACCACACATTACCATAGTACTCTCTACCACTGAAGGAAGCCACTTTGTATGTTGATGTGCTCCTTGTGAAAGGGCATCATGCCGTAACTCCTAGTAAAGTCATCGAGTGGCTGAACAGGGCTGATACATTGCCCCTTAATTGATGCTGGAGTGGGAGGTAGAAAAATATGAATAACACCAACCACAGACGAATGGGTGGAGACTGGCTAGAACTCCTAAAAGAAACTATGTTTTACACATAATTTTAGTAAAATCAAAATGTCTTGACTGACAGGGACCTTAGAAGTCTCCCAGTCTAGCATTACCTGTAACCCTCTTGTCTTTGGAAAGATAGAAGGAATAAGAAGAAAAGAAGGAAGGAAAGAGAAGGAAAAAGAAAAAGAAGGAAAGAGCAAAGAAAAGAGAAGGAAAGAGAAGGAAAGAAAGAGAGAAGGAAAGAGAAGGAAAGAAAGAGAGAAGGAAAGACACAAGGAAAGAGAAGGAAAGAAAGAGAAGGAAAGAAAGAGAGAAGAAAAAAGCTAGAATGAGAAGGAAAGAAAAAGAAAGATACAGAAAGAGAGAAGGAATGAGTGAAGGAAAGAAGAAATGAAAGATTTCAAGAATGCAAGAAAGACAGAAAGAAACAGCAAAAGAAAGAAGGAAAGTGAAAGAAAGAGAGACATAAAGAATGAGAGAAGGAAAAAGACGGAAAGAAAGAATGAAAGAGCAAAGAAAGAAAGAAAGAAAGACAGAAAGAAAGAAAGAAAGAAAAAGAGAGAAAGAAAGAAGGAAAGAGAAAACAAAAAAGAAAAAAACAGAAGAGAAGGAAAGAATGAGAGAAGGAAAGACAGAGATGGAAAGAAAGAGAGAACATATGAAAGAGAGAAGGATAGAAAGAAAAGAAAAGAAAAAACAAAGGAAAGAAAGAGAAAGAAAGAAGGAGAGAAGGAATGAAAGAAGTCAAGAATGAAAGAAGCAAAAGAAAGAAAGAAAGAAAGAACAAAAAAGAAAAAGAACGAAAGAGAGTGAAGGAAAGAACGAGAGAAGAAAGAAAAAAGAAAAGAAAGAAAGAGAAAGAAAAAAGAAGGAAAGAAAGAGAAAATGAATGAAAAAGTCAAGAATAAAAGAAGCAAATAAGCAAAAGAATGAAAGAACAAATGAATACAGGAAAGAGAAAGAAAGAAAGAGAGTGAAAGAATGAGTGGAGAAAAGAGAAGGGAAGAGAGAAAGAAAGAAAGAAAGAAACAAACAAACAAAGGAGCAAAGAGACAAAGAAAAAAGAGTGAACAAAGGCAAGAAAGAGAGTAAAAAGAGGGTAAATTAATACAGAACAGTTTCAAATGGACACAATTTAATCTGGTATGCTGTGAAACAGCAGCAGTCACAAAAGCAGAACACCCCAAAATGAATTTACAACACCTTTGGCAGGGGAAAAGATCTGTTAAAGATTGAATGTGCATCAAAAGCGTTCTGCTATCTCATCAGGAGCTAAACACAAAGCAAACACTAAAGTAATTATAGAGAAAAAACAAAACACTGGCGCTGAAGGTAACTAGCTTGTGTGTGGATGTGCTCCTTGTGAGAGAGCAAAATGTAATCATCCATAGTGAAGTTAGTCAGTGGCTTAAGTAAACTGACCCACCGCACCACGTTATATGCTTTAGTAGGCTGAAGCAAAATGTTAATGATACAAAAACAAATCAATGGATGAAGAGAAATTAATTAAAGTCCCTGTATATAAGTATATTATAAATATTTTAGTAAAATTAAAAGGCCTTGGCTAACACCAGACCTAAAAATGTGCCCTACTAACTCTGGATAGGTTGACCGCCTAGCAAGAAGGCAAATTCTGGACAGTGACTGTAAAAATTCAGTGTCAATGGTCATATGTCAGGACAAAAATTCAGGACACAAGGTCATTTTTACAGACACATCCGGGTAGGTCAGAAAATTCCTAAATTAATGGCTTAGCGGAGTACAAGTCAAAATAGCTTTATGTTCTTAGGTTTGTATAACACATCGGAGTACAGAGCAAACTTTCACGTATAGCTAGACTAGGCAGAGACGAAGGGCAAGAGTAGGAGGGAGAAGGGAGCAGATAAAGAAAAGGGAAGGTGAAACAGGAGAAGGTTAGAAAGGCAGTCCATGGAGACTGTGTGAGGGTTTAATTTTTCACTTGCATGAGAGAGCTTTCACTCCAAATAGGATGCTTTGATAAGGGAGCTCAGAGGGCTAGTACATGTTGCTGATATCTGTGCAGAACTCTTCTTGAAGGTTCTGCATAGAAGGCAAAGTGCACAGGGTCTACTGGGAAACTATATTGAGCTTCCAGCCACTGTGGGGTCCTAGTGATGTACATAAGCAAATGTTTAAATGCTGCCCTTCACAGTCTCAAGCTTTCTTTATTTTAGCAAAACAGATCCCATACTTTGTTAAAAACAACTGCTCTTCAACAGTTACTGCTGACTTTGATTTGCCTCATGGCTGATAGGAAAGAGACGGTTTCCTCTACTGTGAAGCAAGGGAATGCCCTTACAGCAAATGAAGAAACAAGCCTTCTCTTCAAGGTGCATGTTACCTAAAAGAAATGTAAATATGTGTAGTTTGTTAATCAGCATATCTAAAAGCTGCTGGGGCATCTTATACTATATGCAATACATTTCTAGGTAGAGTCTACCAGACAGCACAAGAATGTACAGGGGCTTAGAGCCTGCCCATTGCTCACCAATGGTTGACTTTATTGTCAGTGAAATGTCCTTGCTTCTTATTCAATGGATTTCCTTGTCTGAGCTTGTCCTTCTTGTGTTTGTTCCTTCCTTGGAGCATAGTCTCCTTACCATCTCTTTCATTGGCTGGCTCATATCCTTCCACTAATCACTTTTAGGGGACTTTTACATTCTTTTTGGTGAAACACTGTTTTTCAACTCTCCTTTTCGCCCAGTGCTCAGTCAAATGCCGAAACCCATGCTCTGTATTATTCTCTTGTGTACTTATCACTCGCCCACTTCACGCTTTTGCTTTCATGTGCTACTCCCCCTCCCTCTGATGCTTCACTATTGGGTGCTTCTCACTCTCTGATATTCTTCTTCCCCTGCGCTCCATGTTCTTCAATCCCCAGTTCCCCTGCACTCTGTTTTTCACTCCATGTGTGCTTCTAAACTGGCTCCTGTTGTTGCCTTCTCCCACATGCAATGCTTCCCCTTCCTCACCACGACCCACTTCCCCATTCACTCATCTGCTACCCCAAGCCCCTGTGTAAGAAATCGAGTTATTGGTTAACGGGGGGTGGAAGTCTCACTCAGGCAACAACCGCAATCCTTGTCAAGGTGAACCATAAAATTCACTAAATTAACCTGTGCTTAACCCTCTGGTAGCCAGGCACAAAGCAGTCAGGCTTAACTTAGAGGCAACATGTAAAGTATGTATGCAGCACACAAACAGTAACAAAGTGAAAACACAAGAAAAGAAAAACCCCAAACCACTTTAGAAACATAGAATATATTTTAATAAATTAAATGCTACCAAAAAGATAAAACTCCGATCAGTAGAACCAGCGATATTCAATTTCATAGTTTTAAGTAGATATAGCGCATAAAAGCACCAAGTGCCACTAGCGGTCATCTGGTTCTGATAGACCGGGAGAAAGTTCAGGCTGACCATGATGGAACATGGGCCAGATACAGGGCACAGGTAACTCTTGCAGAAAAAGTTAGCTTCTCAAAGTCTGGTGTGAAGAGTTCTGTTCACATTGGGGGAGGCTGCGAGGAGCAGTGAGAGCATTGCAGATCGTCGTCGCTGTAGCGCGGAGAGCAGGCCTGGTGTTATGGACAGTCATAGCTGTAGTGAGAAGATCTGATCGGGCGTTGTGACAATTATTGCTGGGGCTTCGCACTGGCAGTCACTGCTGGCTGTCATAGCTGTAGTGCGAAGTGCAGATCTTGCATTGCCGGTTTATACTGAATGTAGCTGTAGGGCAAAGAGTTGTGTTCACCAGATCTTCACTTTGGCAGTTGTTGTGGGCGACAGAGTCTCGGCATGACTGGACCAATTTGCAGTTGAGATGAGCCCAAAACTTCAGGATTTCACCTTTTCTAATAGAGGAGTGCACTCTGATGTCAGTCAAGGGTCCAGGACCTTGGAAGGCACGTCTTGGGTATAAAGACTCACTCTAGCAGAGGGCTGCAGATCTCAGGCAGGTCCAGTTACAGTTCCAGGCAGGTTCTGTGCAGCTGGTCAGCTGGGCAGTTGCAGGGAGGCTTCTGGTGCTTGTAGTGTCCCTTTAGCTCAAAGCAGGAGTTCAATTAACTGACACTAGGAGTCACTCAGGTAGCCTGGCTTGAAGGCAGCAGGTCCAGTCTTCCTTCTCAGAGATGAGGGCAGGCCTCAAGCAGTAGGGCAGTTCTCTGGATAACAAGACAGGCCTCAAGCAGCAGGGCAGTCCACCTGTAGCAACAGGACAGTTCTCTGGGGAGCAAGGCCGTCCTTCTTCTGTAGTGTCTACAGCTCCAGGGGTTTACTGAAGAGTGGCTCTGGAGGTCAAATATGTATACCTGGGGGAGCCAAGTTAACAATCCAGGTGTCCTTTATTGGCTCCTGAGTGAGAGCGAGGACTATGATTGGCCATGTGGCATTCGGGAGATCGCACCTGCTGTGTTTTTTCATTTCCTGGAGGCTGCTGGGTACCTGAGAGTGGGCAGGTAACAGCCACGGTGAAGATGGAGATTTGTTATAGCAATTTGGACATTTCTGAATTTGATCATTACTTGCACTGGGGTGCATCATGCAGTGGTTTCTTCAGGCTCCCAGCACCGGGGGTTTCTTCATTTGACATCCAGGTCATCGCATCAGATTGAAGGATGAACCGCTGGGGGACCACATTCGTTGGGGACTACATGTTCTATAATTCCTCCCTGGACCTGCAGCTGTTGCTAACCAGCGCTACTTAAAGCGTGTCGCAGTCCCGTGGTGCGGGGGCTGCACTGAACTTTGTTTTGCTTATCTTGCTGCCAGAGTGCATTGTGCAGTGCTTTCTTCAGATTCCCAGCACCAGGAGTTTCTTCATTTGGCATCCAGGTCATCGGCATCAGATTGAGGGGTGAGCCGCCGGAGGACCATAGCCGCTGGGCACTACATGTTCCATAATCCCTCCCTGGACCCGCAGCTGTTGCTAACCAGTGCTACTTAAAGTGCGTCACAGTCCAGCAGCACGGGACGTGCTCGGTCAAAGCTTGGAATTTACTATGAGACACTACTCTACACATGGTATTTTATGTTATGTTTTGTTACACCATTTTCTATTGCACACTATATGCCAATTACTTGTTATCTTGGCTCATTCTGCATCTTGTTTCCAGCTGTCTTCTTCAAGTGGTCTGACTGAATATTGAAGCTGACACTGTATTCCATAATCATCTTCTAACATTCACGTGGCCCTCGATTATGTCCATTTTCAGACTGTATGGTGTGATAGGCCCCATTGGAGGGCATTCAGGATGAATAGCGTTTTTATACCATTCATCAAACCCAGGTACATGGACAATGCAGAATTAATATATGGGTGAACCAGACATGTCTTAATCTCTAACCCTGTGTGGTCTGTGACTCTGCAATTTCTGGGAGGTCACAATGGAAGGGTGCCCTTAAGGGATGCAAGATTTTGCAGCCTTTTACAAACTTTGGTCTGTAATCCCTCTGGACAGTAGAGGCAATGTGTAAAGTATTTATGCAGCACACAAACAGTAATAACGTGAAAACACAACAGAAGAAACAATCAAAACCAATGTAGGATAACAGAGTAAACTTTATTAAATAAAACAATGCCAGAACAACAAAAATCCAGTCAGTAGAACCGGAAAAATTGAGTTTGAAAAGTTTATGTACAAATAGCACCAACAAGCAGAAGGTTCTATTTGTGGGTATCTGGCCGTGCTGGACCCTGACAAAGACACATATTCAGGCCTACCGTGACGGAGTACAGGCCGGGCACAGGACCAAATTTGGCCCTCTGGGAGTTGTTCCTTAAGTCCTTGGTGAAAGGTCTCTGATGAAGCTTGCAGCTGTGTGGCTTGAATTTGAAGGGCTTTACATTGCTCGGTGTCGGTTCCGATGAAGTTTTCAGCTGTGCAGCAAGGCTTTGCAAGACTTTGCTCTGCTCAGTGTCGATACCTATGAAGCTCTCAGCGGTGTGGCGAGGCTTTGTGGGGGTTTGCTTCGCCTGGTTTTGGTTCCAATTAAGCTGTCAACTGAGTATCAAGAGGCTTTGCAGGGCATTGCACCAGATTTGATGGAATCTTCAGTGAGGCAAGGAAGAGTTCTCTCTGATGCCAGCCAAGGGTCCAGAACCTGAGGAGGCACATTTCAGGGATCAGTGACTCACTCCTGCAGAGGCAAGCACGGCGCAGGCAGGTCCAGTTGCATCAGGTCACTGAGCACTTGCAGAGAGGCCTCTGAAGCTTGTTGTGTCCCCGTAGCGCAGACAGGAGGTCAGCCAACTGGCCCTTAGAGTCACTCTGGTTAGCAAGCAGGCCCAGTCTTCCTTCTCAGCAGCAGATCATTCCTTCAAGCAGCAGGGCAGTCCTTCGTCTGTAACTTCCGGTCCAGGAGTGTTCTGATGAGTGGCTCTAGAGGTCCAATATTTGCACCTGTTGCTAGTCTTTGTGTGGGGGAATTGCCTATGCTACCCCCACATCTGGTTCTAGAAAGTTCTTCTCCCTCCCCTGTCAAGGCTCCAAGATGTCTAGTATGACAAAAGACAAGGCAGGCCTGGTATCAGATTCCTTTGTGTGTGCAGGAGGCAAAGCCCTTTCAAATGTAAGTGGGGCTGGGAACAGGCCCTTCCATTCATCCTGCCAGGCTGTCCTATCCTGTCCACACCTGAACCCCCTTTGTGTTACTGTCTGGAAGCAATACACAAACTCTAAAAGCAGAGCCATTCACAGTCATGTGACCCAGAATACTGGATTAGGACACAAATGGTTAGGACAAGGAAATGCCAACTTTCTAAAAGTGGCATTTTCAGAATCGTGACTTAAAATCCGACTTTACCATTTAGGAGGATTACAAATTACTATTCATTTGAGTGTAACCAGTATGTTTCCATCTGCTCTCAATCCAAAGTTATCATTTATTAAATGTAATAAGGTCACCCAGTGTTAATCAGTGGTAGAGATAGGCCTTACAACAGTGAAAAACAACTTTAGGAGTACAATTTAAACACAGATGTCCTACTTTATAAATAAAATGCACCCTGCCCTATTAACCTTTAGGTCCTACTTTAGGAATGGCATATGTATTAAAAAGGAAGGATTAGGACTGACAAAAGGTTTATTTTGCCAGGTCAAAATTTCAGATTAAAATTGCTCAACATGCTGCAGTGGCAGGCCTGAGACATGCTTTAAAAGGCTACTATAGGGGGTGGGCAATGAGTGCTGCAGTCCCACTAGTAACATTTAATTTACAAGCCCTGGGTACATGAAGTACCATTTACTACGGACGTACATGTAATTTAAATGTGCTAATTCAGTGTAGGCCAATTTTACCATGTTTGAACAAGAGAGCCCAAGCATTTAACACTGGTAAGCAGTGGTAAAGTGCAGAGTCCGAATGCCAACAAAACCACCCTCAGCAAAACTGGAGGAGTGATGGCAAAAGGTTTGGTGGAATACCACACCAAGAATGTTAGGTCTAACATGCCCACTCTCAGGCTAATGCCAGGCATATATGTGGCACCCCTGGGCACCCTGTTCAGAACACTTCTGGACCTGTGAAAGACAGAAGAAGGACTGCACTTGCTGTTGAGAACTGTGAGGTGACCTGAAAGGCTGGGCCTCCTCCTACTTGCACCCAGGACTTTGGCGCACTGAGGGGCCAGCTGGTTCCAAGGAGGGGTATGTTGACTGCAGCCAGCTGAAATGCAGGACCTCAGTGGGAGCCTCTCCTCCAGTAGGATGTTTGAGGCTTTTACAGTTGAAGGCAGGAAATCTCTGTGCCAGTGAAGTCTGTAGTTGAGGCCCAGGAAGGTATCATGTAATTAGGCTGCTGCTCGGCACTGGTCCCGGAGTAGTCCTTCACATTTGGACTTTGAAACATTTCTGGAAGTGAGGATTCTTTCAGTGTGCCAAACCCAAAAGATCTGTCTGACTGGCAATTTGACATTGGCGACTGCGGCTCGGTGGCAGTTTGGTGGTTCTTTTGCAGAACGTGTGGAAAAAGTGTACTCTAACATCAACCAATGAGCCAGGATATTTTGGGCACCCCTTGGGGTTAGTGCTTAATCTCTCAGAACTCACCTGCAGGGCTCCGAGCAAATGCAGTTTGAATTGGTCAGCTGGACTCATTCGGGCTTCTTGCAGCTTTTGTGTTCCCAGAGTTGAACAGGAGGCTAACCAACTAGCCCTTGGAGTCCACTCCTCTGTCCCGGGTACAAGTTGGAACAGGTTCAGCCCTTGGGGTTTCTAACCACAGATTCAACATCAGGTGCAGTCCCTCTTCTGTCTTCCACAAGTCCAGTGGTGGTCTAAAGAAGGTACCCAGGAGGGCATTTTTATGCATAGCACTCTCTTGTGGTTGGGGAAAGCTCCCTGATCAACGGAGAAAATTTTCCCAGGGTGAGCCCTATCAACTGCAATATAATTTCATGGTGTTTAGCCCTAAACAATATCACAGTGCGCTGCTCTGACAAAATTCAACATGGCAGAACTTTTCTTCCCCTGCTCAGATTTCTGGGTACAGCCCTAAGGTGTGTCTGAGAAAATGAGGAACTCCCCCTGAAAACCAGTTCTCGAACAGGATTTCCTCCATTGGGATTGGTGCCCCTGTGGCTACTGGGACAATTGCAGGGCAGGCCTAAATGTGAGTTACATCAGGCTCTGACAGGGAATGCCGCTTTTTAGATTGTGCAGTTGGGGGACACATCTCCCTGGCCACCCTGTCAGATGGAGATCACGCCTCTTCCCAGCCAAGGCCCTCTTGTTTTCTTTTCTGGGAGCCATTCACACCTCCTTGCAGGGGGGCAGCAGGCTGCGAGGTGAGAGTTGGGAATTAACTGTAGAAAGACTTCTATAGGCTTTAGGCAGGGAATGCCAACTTTCTAAAAGTGATAGGAAATTGGGCAACCCAGTAAACCCTTGTGGGCTTGGGTAGAAAAGCTGTAAGGTAAAGCTGCCTACAAGGGATTTATTATTAATACATCCCTTGTAGGCAGCTTTACCTTACAACTTTATAAAAGTAGCATTTTCAAAATAGTAATTTAAAATCCAACTTGACCACTTGATTGGATTTTCAATAACTATTCATTTGAGTCCTTTCATCATGGTTCTAGCTATTCCCAAAGTGGAGTTATGCATTATAAGGTGTTTTAATATAACCCAGTGCTTTTCCATGGGAGAGACAATCTTGTCACAGTGAAAAACGACTTTGGAGCTTTTTCACTGGCAGGACACGTAAAAGTTAAGTACACGTCTCCATGCACCTTGCCCTGTGGGCTTTAGGGGGCTACTTTAGGGATGACTTATAAGTATTACAAAAGAAGGTTTGGACCTGCAAAAAGTCTAGTTTGGCAGGTCCATTTGCAGTTTTAAAATTGCACATTCAGGCTTCAGGGGCAGGCCTAAAGCAGTGCTTTGCATTGTCACTTTAGTAGTGGCATCATAGGTGCTGCAGTCTACTAGTGACATTTAACTGACAGTCCCTGGGTACTATATACTATGGGCATATAGGTAAGCTAATGTGTCAATTAGTATTTGTAACTAATTTGACAAGTTTTTAGGGGTCAGAGCACATGCACGGGGCCAGGTTAGCAGAGTACCAGTGTACAGAGTCCCAACATCCACAGCATCAGTCCAAGCACATGGGGGTGATCATGAAAAAGAAGCATTATCTTCAGTGGACATTATCAGTTATAGATGAAAGCCACTTTGACATAAACTTACAGAGGGTGAGATGCCAATAATGAAAATCTAAAACCAAAAAGTAAAAAATCAAAGAAATCTAAGGGAGGGGTTCTGGGTCAGAACCTGCTTCATCACAGGCACACCCTTTAAGAGTCTGTGTGGAAGTCAGGCATATAACCTTTGACACAGTTCTAGTAATGACCTGTCAAGAGGGACGCCATTTAGGTCTTAAATCCTGAATGTGAGATGCAATGTAGAAGTTTGCTGAAATGGGTATAAAAGGGTCATCAAAAGACCACCCAATTCACCAAGTCCAAACCTGAACTTGAGGCAAAGAACTCCAAAAGCTATAGAAAGGTGCCAGATAAATGGATGGCAAGTTGGTCGTGACTTTGCCCAAGGACCTCAGCAAAATCAAGACCTAAGATATTGCCTCTGAAAAGGATTAGAACCAAGTAGAAATTAGATAAAATCCTGGATTTGGATATTTCTTAAGCCTCTATATGGGCTGAATATGCATGTATTAGATCAAACTGTGATTCAGAAGACTTTAATGTTGTAAGTGAAGGCAGGAGAAATCAGTGTTATATTGGAACCCAAAGAGAGTTTTGCCATATGGCACCTTGTATGGTGGCCATTTGATCAATGGTAGCACATTCCAAGCATTAAACTAGGGTTGCACATTGCACAGATTAGTTACACATTGCATGCAACTGTCTGCGGTCATATTGGTGATTCCAAAGACTGTCTTTTCATTAAAGCATTTAAAACTAACAACATTTTCCAGATCTTGGTAGAGTCTGAAAACAAGACAGGACTACTTTGAGCAGCTTTTGAGCCAGAAAGATGTTACACATTTTTTTTTATAAACAGTGTGGTGTGAACTATAATTAATAATTGACCTTTGTGATTAATTCTGGAGTCAAGCAAATGTGGTGATTGTACAAGTGACAGGCTATTGACCAGTTGTCAAGTATCCAAGTCTTCAATAATACTGCACCAGAATAATTCAACATGTTGGATATAGACCCTAAAGATATATATTATAAAAGTTGTTTTTAGTCATGAAAAGCCTAGACTGAACTTGCCTGCTAGTAATAGGATGACCAGTTTGAAAATGTATTCCCAGGGAAAATTCCGTGCTCTACCAGATTCTGATGTCTTACTAACATATCGTTGAGCCTTTAATGTCAAGAAACCTGCATTATATGGAAGCTGTGGTGTACATGAAGAATAGAGGATTCAGTGACCTGTAGGGAACACTCTGTATTGCTCCCAGATTTTCTGCCCTAAAGACATATGCCTCTTTGCAAACAAGAGGAGTTTGAGAGACTGTGTACTTGATTGCTAAATGTGGGATTGGATTCAGTCATTTTAGGGTCAGCTTGCAGATATTTCACTGATCAATAAATTTCAATCTATGCAGAAGATGAATTTAGGAGGCACCAGTTAATTTTATCAGTGTTCGTCCGAACTAACAATCATCACAGCTCACACCACCTCAGCCTCTCTTCTGTCAGGGCAGTCTTTCTCAATAACACCTTGAGATAACTATCAGTGGGGTGAACTGAGTTCCAAGAAAGCTTCAAATTATGAAATTACGTTTTACCATGAAGGCCAGAATCAAAGCAAACATAGCCATGTCACCTTGTGACTCGGTCAAAATGTTTATCCTTTTCCAGCTACAATTCTCATTACAGTATTTAAGGTTTTTTGGGATTTCTGCCACCTTGGTTTTAGTAGAAGAGCGACCTGATGTTCCTTTCTCACTTAATAATCTTAAATTAGTAAATATGTTTCTCTTTGTTGCCTTGTTCCTTCAAACATTTCATGGTAGTTAACTAATACATTTGTATTTACTTTTTCAGACCTTACAGTCTTTGTTTTATTTAACCTGTAGCCTTTTGTGAGACATTGTATTTTTGGGCCCTACCCCCTTGCCACCTCTCAAAAAGAAAAGTCTTGAGCTCAGCTCACATTAATATTGGCAAGAGAATGATACTCTGCAGGACTACTTGGGGTCCCTTTATGAAGCAGACATGGCAAAAGGTTACGGCAAGCTTTTCTTTAGCTTTTCCCATGGCACACACCAAATTATTTAGCCACTCTTTCCACTTCGTCTATAACCCACCTATACCAAAAACCAAAAAGGAACTAAACAATTGTATAGGAATTTCCATGTCTTGTATCAATTGTTGAAATGTTTAGACATACTATCCCTGCCAGCTGATCCTTATGTTGCCCAACATCAAAAAAACAAACCGTATCCATGTAAACCATGATTTAATGTGTAGGAATTGTTTATTTACTGGAAGCAATAAATATCAGTTTTCAAATATGCCACTGTTTGACAAAAGACCTACATGGACCTGGTAAAGTCTGGAGTTTCTATTACAGTCCGTTGGACTAAATACCTTCTTTTAAAGGTCACATCTGGTATTTGTGTGTAGAAACAACAAGCTAATTCAGAGTGGAGTCATCCAAGTAACTGTCCATCAAAGAGTTGTCACTGAACGTCTAAAAGAGAATTATAGACTCTGTTAATATGAACAAAATATCAAACTGTTTGTGAGAATACACAGCAGTGAGGTAAGAAGGGGAAGTGTTATAGGCTTGGATGTGATATTCTGTTCTAGGAACCCTTTAGAATTGCCTCAATCTGCTATCTACTGCTATCTATTGTTAAATCCTTTATTAATTCCATAGTTCCCTTACTGCTTTCACACAAAGGTACAGCCACAGGGTAGATCTGTAGTGATGTTTTTTGCCAAGACCTCGATGAGCAGAGAGTCTTTTCAAGCCTCTCAATCCACAGAACCGGTAGAAGGGAGACTCAGAAAGCGCGCTCACTCCTGCAGCTGTCAGACATTATCTATCCGCACCCTAAATGACACAGAAGCCCACTTCTTAGTGTGCAGCACAAGAAATGCCAATCACTCACTCAAGACAGTGCGAGTATTTGTGTAAAAATGTGTACAAATTGTGTTTATTAAATATGCATCAAAATCTTCTCCAATAAAACGAATAAATATTGACAACCGGATCACTGACAATGACATCATTTTGTTTTTTTCTTGCCAGTTCACACGTCCACGACCCCTGCCCTTACAGACGGCAAGAATGGCACCATCCCTACTCCTGTGCCAAAGAAATCAGTTAAAGAAGATATTGTGACAACATTCAGCTCACCAATAGCATGGCTTCTTGTAGCAGCTCTGATCATTACATGGTCAGCCGTGGCCATTGTCATGTTCAATTTAGTCGACTATAAAACCTTTGCAGGTAAGGCCCCCAAAGTTCCTGTGAATGAACAGTACAAAATGTTATTGATGTTTCTGCTGTTATTTTCTTACGAAATTTATTTACTTTTTAGATTTTTCTGATATTAAGGACTAACTTTGTTATTATTATATATTATGACTTTATGTTTAAAGTATTTTAATGAAGAGCCTGTACAATACTCTTTCATCTGCTTTTTATCATCAGACTTGAATGGAACTAAACATGCACCACTGAATAACTAACAATACAAAGGGATATCTTTCATAAAATCATTATAATTTCCTCTTAATTGATAATTAAAAATAAAACACACTCAATTCTGTTAAAAAATAATTTCAGTACGTTATAACTAATTTGGTATGGGAAAAGCATTTTCTAAAACGTGGCCATAATAATATGATACAGGAAGGAATTTAATATAATATTTGAAAATAATGTAAAGGTTTGGTACATAATCCAATCACCCGTATGAAACGCAAACCAAACCATCCAACCATTCGCTAAAATGCGGAAGAAATAAAAACATGTATTTAAAGGATTAGTAATGTTCATATTTCTTTGGCCTCTGTCACATTAAAATTGCTAACAAGTTTCAATGTCATGATCACTCCTGCCATAGGAAATAACAACCTGTCAACCATTTAAGATGCCACTGAAGAATGTCTAAAGGACAGCATCTAAAATGTTGCTTAATATGCCTCCTAAGTGTGGTTACATTATTGATAAACTGCCCAGTGTATGTCAAATCCATTTAGAAGAGCACTATTAATTTTAAAGTTGACTTGTTTTGTATTTTTCATGTATATCTCATCCTTGAAAAGGACAAGTATGCAAATCATACACATCAAAAGTCGAACATGCCCTTTGTAGATCAGAATCTTACTTACATTTCGAATATTATGTGGCAGACTCTGTGCCTTCTGAAAATGTTGCAATGTCACAATTGGAAGCATGTGGGTTAGACTGTGTACTTTAATATACACATGCCTCATTCGGCACGGTTTGTTCAGTGTCACAATTAATAAAGCTCATTAACTCTTATCAATGATTTAAATCGTGAAGGCACGTCACAGTTTTTTGCAACAATGGCGATCCTGCCACACACGAATGCACAATCACAATCCCTGTATCATGATTCCCAAAATCATGACTTCATGGCCCAGAGCCAACTCATCGAACCGTATGATTATAAAACTTTAAAAAGTGTAAAAGTTGAATACAATTTAAGCCTTTGGGCAATTAAGAGCTTTTTCAAAAGGAGCTTTGACTATTTTAGTATGTTCGGACGATTCACTGAGCTTTTTTTAGGTTAAAGTAGAATTCCCCCAATAAAGCCTCTTCATATGTGGAAAGTGTTTAGAATTAATTAATCACAAGACAGGTACATGCCTTCAATGTGATCATAATATTTGCTGAACTAGGGTGTATTACGCTCATGCACATTTTTAACGAACATGACAAAGTCAGCATGCCCACAATTTTGTGTACACTCCAAAAAAGAGGAAAGGAAACGATTGGCGAGTTAATGAGCACTGACGGATGCACTGGTTACAGTGTCTCCACTCTCCGGCTTACATCAGAATGTTCCCAGTGTAGGCTTTGTTGAAGGTGCAGTGAAGTGCATCAAAATTTACATTAGTGGCAAATTATGTATAAGGGTAAAATAATTATGTGTAACATAGTATTCTTCACCGGGATTACACGTATCTTTCTTATTGTGGTTTCTGACTATTGGCGTGCAAAATTGTTTTAAAAAGTGCCCGCTTAAAATGTGTGAAACTAAAAAGTGTTTTCTATTTCATGAAACTTCAAAGTTATTATAATTTTTGTCAAATAATCCTTTGGCACACTACTTCTGTCAAATTAGCAAAAAAACAGGAAAAAACTAAAATAATCTTTCTCATAAAAAATTAAATTTTAAGCCTTTTTTTCTGCAGTTTATCATCAGCACGGTGTCCCTTTTTCTCCAAAATTGGAGTAGATTACCTTCTTTACTGTGATTCACAAAATACTCACTCTTGGTAATCTTCGCAAGTCGTAGATGTCCTTGATCACTCCTCCTGCAGCATACTTACTCATGAAGAGCCCCCATGCGCTGCCCTATGCCAAAGTGAAAGGGCAGGAATGCACCGTATTTAAGTAAAACAGTGCATTCCTGTCCTTTTTTCCAGCGCTGGCACCGTTTGGGCAGCCTAGCAACAATGTAGGCACCCTTGCACCATGCAAGGGTGCCTCTGTTGCGGGCAGGATTGTTTTTGTGCAGTAAGGAGCATCTTCCTGCGCAAAAACAATTCTCAGAGGCGTTTTCCTCTTTTTACGTGTGCTACAGAATGCAGCACACATAGAAATAGTTAAAAACATATTTCTCCTCGTTACGCCCCACCTCAAGAGGCATATGGATTTGGCGCTTCCCCAGGTTTACATTACATTGTAAATCTGAGGCAGGGTCAAATTCCATGGGCATTTTTCATGGGAAAACCCACTGCAACAGCCATGGAACACCTCCCGGGCACAGAGTAAGCCGACAAAGTGATTTGCACTTCCTCGCCCTACTCAGGATGTATAAGGCCACTCAAAGCCATGCAGGGTGGCTTTGCATGGCTTCATAAATCGAAATGAGAGCCCTGCGTCACACGTGTACCACTTTATGTGGTACAAAAGTGACAAAGGCCTCTTATAGATAAGCCCCTCAGTTATTTTGAAAATTCCAAATAGAAAGCTTAATTTTCCTCAAGCGTATGTAGATTTTCTATTTGTTAAAACTTGCATAACCATATACACTACAATGACACTGTATGGTTAAATAAAGGAACTAAACTGAAGTCTTGTTCTACCGCGCTGCAACTCAGTACTTGAGCTTGCTACATGGAACACGATGATGCAACAATATAAAACCAGCAATACCACTTCTCCCTGGGGAGGCTACCATACTCACTGCCCTCGCAAGCTCCCATAGTCTCACTAAATTCCTATTTGGTCTGCAACTTCTGTGCTCTAAGCATCTACCTCTCACTCTGTGAATAACCAGCAATCCTTCACCACCCTACAAACTAGAAGTCCATCACCCCCACCCTTCACCCGCCACAGAATGTGCAGTGAGCACTTGTGGGAGCAACAGACCTCTTCTCCATTGCCATATGAACTTAACCTCAAAATAGCATTTTGAGGTCAAATCCGACACTGTCGTTGTAGCCATCTACACTACCCCTAGGCCAAATATAAACAACAGCGGCCTCCTCAACTTCATCAATCGCCTCCGGAGATAACTGATGTAATTCCTTAGACTTTCAGCAACATATAAACTCTAGCTTTAAGATATGTCTCACATGTGCTGAAAAATTCTGAAAATATATTTATTAATCTTTCTAAATATTCACTAATTCACACTCTGGTGGGAGTTCCCTAATAACTCCTCTCACAGACTGGTTGGTGTAATAGGGCAAAACATTAATGGCTCGATTTGCAAAGAATTTTCTGTGACCTACTCTTGAAGTACTTCAGGCTTACTCCTGAAATCAAAGAGTAAGCAAATAGTACTCCTGGCCTTCATCTGAAATTCAGTAGTAAACCAGGATTACTTTAAGCTACTCATAGCAAAGTCTTGGTGAATCAAGGCCAATATGTATGTAAGATACTCACAGATAAATAACCTATGCACTCTGTTTTTGCAGGCATATATCTTTGTACATTAGATATAATTTACTCATGTCTGAATTCAACTTTTCTTCAGGCTTACAGGATTTACACCTGAAATGAGCCTTTGTGAATAATGCACTTTGAGACTGATTCACAAGGAAAAAGTTCTGACCTAGGACTTATCTACACCTGTAAATAGGAGTAATTTACTGTTTCGTAAGTTACACTGCATTCACGAAAATAAGAGCAGTTGTGGAAGTCAGTGATTAAGAGTGCCTAATTTAGGTATTAGCAGGTAATTATGCAGTCTTATGGTTTATCTTAATTTTCTCTTATGGTCATACCCTGGAGTGAGTCTAGGGAGTGGTTAGTGAAATATGTTACAAATGTGTTACACACCGACTCAGATGTAGCATTTTTCATACTCACAAACATTTTTAAGTGAACACCCCCGTGTATCTGCATCCGTTGTCTATAACTTAAAGGTTCAGATGTATTTGCAGTGTAAAGTGTGAAAAGATGCACCAATCATTCGAGTTTTGACAGGAGGGATGGAGGAAGAAAGAAATTGAAGGAAAATATTTTTAAATGAAACAGAAAAGATTTTCTGAAGTTGAATTGAAAATATTTAAATCTTCTAATTCTAAAATCTCATATTTTAGTCATATTCAGGAGATAGGCGCAAGGGAGGCCCTTGAAAACAGCAGCAGATGTGTATATTTTTAATGAACTGACTACACTTAATACAGGTATTTAAGAGAGTACTAAGCTGTTTGGGAAGGAGCATTGTGCACCTTCCCCAACAGGTGTGAATTGAGGATAGACATTGGCATAACTTAAGGCAGTCTTAAGTCTTAAGTAATGCTGGATTTTGTGATTGGGCTCAGTAGTGTGTAAATTATGCTCGGGTGAGGAAGTTATCTAGTTGTACTTAACTGACTGACGCCAATTCTTGAATTTTTGAAGGCTCTTAGGGGCATATTTATGAAATTTGTGGCGCAGGGCAGCGCAACAAGTCACCTTGCTGCGCTTCTCTGCATCACAGGGAAAAGGCAGGAATGGGCCGTATTTATCCAATACGGTACCGTATTTATGCAATACGGCACATTCCTGTCCTTTTCCTTTGCACTGGCGCCGTTTTGGCAGCCTAACAGCAACTCAGGCATCCTTGCATCATGGTGCAAGGCTGCCTGTGTTGTAGGCAGGATTGATTTTGTGCAGGAAAGAGCACCTTCCTGCACAAAAACAATCCCGACAGTCTTTTCCCTCTTTCTATGTGTGTTGCCGAATGCAGCACACATAGAAAGAGGAAGTAACAAGGAGAAATAAAGATATTTCTGTTCATTACGCCTCACCTGGGGAGGTGTATTCTGTTGGTGCACTCCTATGTTTACAAGGTCTTGTAAATCTTGGAATGTGTCAAAAACCATGGGAGTTACATAGGAACACCCACGCAATGTCAATGGAACACCTACACAGGGTAGAGTAACGTAACACAGCGATTTGGGCAGCATTGCATTAATCCAAATTTTTGGAGCCACTCAAAGCCACGCAAAGTGGCTTTGCGTGACTTCAAAAATCTGACTAACGGTTTGTGTTGATCTTGCAACCTGTTGCATGGTGCAAGAGCGACGCAAACCAGGTCATAAATATGGCCCTTAACATATTCAAGCAGAACCTACTCCCATTTACAGGTGTAAGACACTCAGAAGCTCAAAAACCTTCCATGTGAAATCGCCCTACTCCTTTTCGGGCACCTCTCTATCGCTTGGCTCCTGAAACTTCACAAATAAGTGTAGGATGCTAAAAGGGTACCAAACCAAGTTTGCAGCAATACTCATTCTCTACTGATCTTCTATCATTGAGTTAAAACAGATCTTGTAAAATATATCAGAAAGAGCTGAAGGCCTTCTTGTAGGTTTATTTTATTTAGTGTAGTTTTCCTCTTTCTGGCAAAGTGAGCAAACCTGACCCACACCAAAGCTTATCTGATGTCCTTGCCTTTGAACATAATACCTATATAACCGAGCACCATGATAGTTTTGTTTAACTGTAGTTAAAAAAATCAAAATAAATCAGATGTTGCATTTACATAACTCAGCACGTCTCGGTTTATTGCCCTGAAAAGACTCGGTCTGTGTACATTCACTGGGTTTTGAACTTGCATATGTAAACAAATATCAATGGTCAAGAATTAGGACTGTGACTGAGATTTCATGTGTGGCAAATGCTGCATTTTAGAACTATCAACCAATGAGACATAATTTAAATAACATGTCCACTGCTCAAATTAATTTAATATTTCCCTATACTAATTCACCACTAATCCTTTTTGGGTTCCGGAGTAGCGTGCTACTCACCAAAAAAGTGCTTCGACTCCTCGTTAGGGTTAGTAAACGCTATATAAATGCACTATTACAATTACAATACCGCTGACCCATCAGACACAATGCTGCCATCTGACTGTTGTAGTGCACTTATTACAACAGAAAGCCTCATTGTGTTTTCTTAGCTTACTCAAGACAATACAATAAAGGAACCCCAGAGGAAGTTTCGATTATTTTTGAAATCTTTAGCTCAAGGAAAGGGGAGCTGTACTTTAAAAAGTATAATCTTTGCATATATTACATGAACACTGAGGAATAACAATATAAACAACATGTCGAGCCATCAATAACTGATCCATCCTTTTCAGAAATGTTTTACTTAACTATGTTTTTCTTTCTATAATCTAACATTTTCTGCGACTTCAAGAGAAGTCATTTCCTCATAAAAAAATAGCGTCTTGAAAAAAACAAGAGACACATTGTACTCGGCTTTTGTAAACAAGGCACAGCATCTGCCATGGATGACTATGTTCCGTAACCCGAGGTAACGTCGTAGCAATTACGCATTCCTAATGATGTCGTCTTCATTGCTTTGCCTGATGAAGGTCCCTGTGGAGGCACAGGCACCTCTAGTGAGTCATGCAATTTAAGATAATGTACATTTTAATTTCACAGATTGAGATTAATCTTTATATTTCCTCCCTTACCACATGTGCACTTACTCTGAGGAACCATGGAAATGGCACCCTAATGATTTTATAGCAGTAAGTATTGGAGGGGCGTTCATGTCTTATGCATGCCTTCAGAATGGCCGCAGGAAGACCTGCAAACATATGTGTAAGAATAATGGTAAGTCTGACCAGGAGGTCAGGATCAAATTCACCAATTTTGTGTAATGTACCATCATTTCTTTACATTGGAACTCAATAAGTTCATTTATTTTCTATTGTAAATTTCATTTGGTTAACACTAAACCTTACAAACTATGCATATACAATGATGTACATAAAAAAGAATACATATAATAACAATTATGTTATACAGCAATTTAATTAGGATTTAGGTTCAGCAGAACTTTTTCGGATTTTTAATCAGTTTAGCTCTTTTTTATAAGAGGATATCTAAAATAATATGGCATTTCTGCAAATACCATGCTTCCCGCCAAGTCAAATATTTGGAGTATGTCCTTCCTCCCCTCATTGTCCAATCAGTAACAACCAAACATTATATGAGTCAGAGATTCTAACAGGTTCCCTAACACAGTTCAATATTGGCTGAAGTGGAAGTGGATCCACAACATCTGCTAGTTACTTGAGAAAGAGTCAGTTAACTATGTCTATACGTAGAAATCAGTACTGAAATCGTATTTCAAAAATATATAAGATTTTCTACCATGCCCTTAAGCATTTACCCAATTCATGTACTATCTAACAATACTTAGGGTCCATTATGAGTCATGCAGTCTTCTTGTGTGGTAATATTGCACTAATTGTTCTAAAGTTCGCACCTCAAAATGGAAGATAACCTGGTAATACTGCTTTTTTGCCTCGTTTCAGGTGGCAAAAAAAACTTGGATGGGTGTATATTTTCTGTGCACAATTTTCACCAGATATTACTTGGTGAAAATTGTGTGTAAAACAAATTGACAATGCAATAATATCTACACACATCGTGGAATTCCAGTCCCAGTGCAAACTCATGTTCCCAACCTCTTTGAAAGAGCCTAACAGTAGATAAAACATAGACAAATACAGGAACCTAAAAAAGTTTCCCACTGAATTGCCCTGCACAAAATGCCCCTTGATTCCATTAAACATACAACGCAAAATATGACTTCTATTTTGGTTGACTTAAACCAACAAAATTCAGCTTTGATTTATTTTCTAAAATTTTAAAGTGGTTTTGTCGGTAGTAGGGAGATCTCACCTATGCTTGACCTCTCCCATTACCCTTGTTACACGTCTCTACATCTGCTTCTTCCTGTGCTTCATTCGAATTAGTGGTGATCAGGAGAGAACTCAGCGTGCTATCAAAAATGAAAATCATTTATGACTTTGAAGAAGCCAGTGGCTTCTTGGGTTGTTAAAGTCCATTGCCCCTTGTTATGATCCTGAGCTGCATCTGAGAGTATAATGAGGGCCTTTTACTTTTTACTTCTGCCTTACCCTGCGGTTTTAACCATAAAAGGCCATTGGTAAATTTCATGCACTAAGAATAGAATGTTCTAAATTAAAGAGGGAGAAACGGAAATGAAAAACATTGAAGTGCTAGAGCATAAGGCATATACCAGTCATTATTGGCCACGTGGCCAGCCGCGACCCGTGCAGGTAAGAGCGGTGGGTCGGTGGGGCCGGGTTGGGGGGATTCGACAAACGACCACAAGGGAAAATTAAATAAAAAATAAATTTTCTCTCGTCGTCTGTCGAAATCCCCCCAACCTGGCCCCACCGCTCTTACCTGCAACAGCCGCGGCTGCACCTGACACTTCAGAGTATTCAATGGAGATTACAGTATTCCAGTATTCTAATTGCTTGTATAGGAAACTTGTCCCAACATTGCTCACCGTTATTCTTGCAGTTCGAGATTTGCAAATCAATAATTTTAGAGCCAACTGCATTTTACTATGAACAGTTTCATCCCAATTTAATCATAGTCTTCCTAGGTCCTCTTCCACTGAGGCTATGGAGTTGATTTACGAGAATCAAAACAAAATGCAAAAAGAAGCTTGTCGAATCCTACTCTGTAAACACATAATAATATTTTAATTCAAGATAAAATAGTGCCATGAACAAACGTTTAAAAAGATTTATATTTTAATGGTGAAGTGATAAAACAAAGCTACGATATTTATGAAGGGATGAAATGAGTATTTCCTACTTTAATTTAAAAAACGGGAGGACAATAGAACGTCGACAAATGAGTATGCAGCAGGCCTGATAATTATACTAGTGAGATAATTCAGTTTAATGTCATGGGGGTGACGACATCATTTTTGTCAGTGTTTAAATGTACCAAGCAGATTCCCTTCTTTTCATGTCTATATGTAGTCTGAATGCTTGAAATTAGACTATTAATACCTCCGGAGAGCACCATCTGTACACCTTGACAGAAATTCACTAAATACACGGTGCTGTGCTGCCAGGTAACCTTCTGGGGACTGATTCACGAAGGAGAAATCTAAATTTAAACAGCATTAGGACTGTTTTCAACAAGGTACGAGGGCCTAATTTATGAAGGTTTAATAAAATCAACATTATTTAGGACTGGCTTAAGTCTCAAAAGACAGTCTTAAGCCGGTCTTCAGTAAGAGAAAGCACATTGTAAAGCAGGCTGAACAGCCTCACGATTGCCCTAAGTCAGAAAGGAAAACTTGAGTTACTGCAAAAACCAGGTCCAAATATTTAGAACAAAGGTAAGGAATCTTCCTAATTGCATTTTTTTCTATTGACAGCAAATGCCCTCTGTATATTTGTGATTTCATTGAAATCAGCTTTGTGGGTTTACATATTATATGCTTCTTTAAGCCAAAGAAAGTATAGCAATCGTCAAAGCCAGCCAGTGTGTCATGAAAGCCACAAAAAGCAACAAAGAAGGGTAAATCAGGTACATGCCAACTGTCGGGAGTTGGGTAGGTTCATGTCTGAAAAATGATGCAAATGGAACCCTAAAATCGAGGCCATTGTAGAGTATATGAATACCAGGGCACCATGAGTAGGGGTGTGCAGAGGTTCATTGTAATTGTACTTTTGAACATCACACTGATTCTGTGATTATGACGTGGGTGCCAGACGGGGGATGTTTGGTATTTTTATGAGTAACTTACATAGAACACAATCTGCCATTGTTTTGGCATCATTGCCCATTGAATTGATTTCATGTAGATTTTATATTTAATTGCAATATTAAGATTCAGTTTTTTTGTTGTAATTTGATAGCAATGCATGTAAAAGGGACCATAGCAAAGGCAAATGCAGTAGTGTCTAACACAGGGTGAGGTGGGCCGGATCCATGCCCGATTTTCAGAATAGCCATGACTGCAGAAGTTCCATATGTATTTGCTGAATGTAAATTTTTTTTTATACATATCTATATATATCTATATATATATTCACTGAAAAAACCATAGGTTTTAGGGACAGTTATAGTTAGTTGGACATTGCACTCGTACAAAACCCGTGAAATTCCCCGTTATAGTTAGTCCAGCTAACTATAACTCGCGCCCCGCAATGCACTGCTGATGACGTCACATATTACATCACTCATGACATGGTCAGTGACATCACTGATGACATCACTGATGACATCTCAAATGACATCACTGATGACATCATCCAGTGACTGTGTGTTTCTGTAAAGTTTAAATATTTTTAATATATATAGGAAAAGACGTATTGAAGAATGAGTGGGTGTGTAAGTGTCTGTATGGATGATTTAGTAGGTGCGTGACTGACTGTATAAGTGAGTGATTTAACGTATCTTACTGAATGCATGGGTTAGTGACTAAACTGGGTGAATGTCTGTATCCGTCTGTCTGTTGCTGTGTAAATGGCTGCATGTGTTTGTGAATAGCTACATGAGTGTCTATATGAGTTATTGAATGCTTGTCTGAGTATCTGTATGGGTGCCTGAGTGTTTGTGTGGGAGGGGTGTGTGCGACTCTGTGCATAGATGTGTGAGTGGGTGATTCACTGGGTGGATGGTTTCAAGAGTGCATCTGTGATAGACTGTATGGGTGGGTAAGTGTGTGTAAGAGTGTGTTAGTGAGTGAATGTATGTCCCAGTGGTACATGTGTGAGTAACTACATATGTGAAAGGCAGTATATATGTGTGTTGGAGTATATAAATAGCTATAAGCGAGAGTGAGTGATTGTGATAGTGGCTGTATGGATGAGTGTGTGCTTGTATCAGTGATTGTATAAGAGCGTAAGAATGTGCTAGTATTTGTATGAGTAAGTGAGCTGGTGTGTGTATAACTGTATAGGTGAGTAAATGGTAGTGTGTTTAATTATTTGCATGACTGACTAGGTGTGTGAGTACCTCTATGGATGAGTGGCGGTGTTTGAGTGTCTATAAAGGAGTATGAGTGCATATGATAGTCCTGTACTGAGTGACCGTAAGTATGAGTGACTGTACGGGTGAGTGAGTGGATGTGTGCGTAGACCTAAGAATCAGTGAGTGGGTATGTAGTTATTGGTGTTGGAGTGTCTATGGTTTTGCGAATGGCAGTCTGTAATTTAGAGTGGGTGTATCAAAGGTTATATTAGGGTGTGAGGAGGTGCATGAGATTATCACGTGGATGATGTCATCAGTGATGTCATTTGAGATGTCATCAGTGATGTCATCAGTGATGTCACTGACCATGTCATGAGTGATGTAATATGTGACGTCATCAGCAGTGCATTGCGGGGCGCGAGTTATAGTTAGCTGGACTAACTATAACGGGGGAATTTCACGGGTTTTGTACGAGTGCAATGTCCAACTAACTATAACTGTCCCTAAAACCTATGGTTTTTTCAGTGAATTTCAAAGGTTTTTTAAATGCTAATTTGTAACTATAACGTCCCTGAAACCTATGGTTTTTTCAGTGAATTTCAAAGGTTTTTTAAATGCTAATTTGTAACTATAACATGTCTGAAACCTACGGTTTTTTCAGTGAATTTCAAAGGTTTTGTAAATGACAATTTTTAAATGTATTAATTGTTATATACATTTTTTTCATACTGATTTACTACATTTTTAGAAACAATTTTTTTTACATATTTTATTTTTTAAATTACATTGTAATTACATTATACATTACATTACAAAAAATACTTTCTCAGAATGAATTACTTTAGTTTAAATACTTTGCACATAGGCAATACACTTTTAAGTACAGTAGTTACAGTTGTTGCAATGGGCAACACATTTTCAAACACAATGCAACATTCAGCTCAATGTGAATTTCTAGTTAAATGCAATTAGTTACTTTATGGATTACTTTTCTAACCACAGGACTGGATCCTAGATTCAGTCCTGGGACATCTCCTGTAAACAGTTGAGTAAAAGCGTTTTGGTTACAGTCGTGATTTTTAAGGAATATTATTGTACTTTAAAAGTTGACACAGAAACTTTTTCTCATAGAATCACCAATGTTATCCTATGGAAGGAAATTCACTTAGAAGGTAAAAACTGTTATCGTTACTTTTTCTTACTCAGTGTTGGATCCTGGATCCAGCACTGGTGCATCTCCTGTAAACAGTTGAAAGAATGCGTTTAAGTCATACAGGCGATTTTTTAGGAATAATTGTAGTTTGTGAAAATCGACACTTTGAAACTTTTCTGCTGAAAACCAGACAATGGATTCCTATGGAAGAAAATATAAGTTACTGGTAAGTACGGTTAAAATTACTTTTCAGGGTCAGTGCTGGGCTAAAAGATGCAGCACTGGGTTCTCTCCTGATAACAGGTGAGTAAATTGGAATTCGTACTTTGGTTGATTTTAGAGGAATATTATAAAGTTCCAAAACTCCACACTTAGAAGAATTTCCAAGTGAAACCAGTCAATGTTAGCCTATGAAGGAAATTCAAGTTACCGGTAAGTACGGTTAAAATTACTTTTCAGGACCAGTACTGGGCTGAAAGATGCAGCACCGAGGTCTCTCCTGATAACAGGTGAGTAAATAAGAATTCGGAATTAGGGTGATTTTAGAGGAATATTAGTATGTTACAAAAATCAACACTTAGAAACTTTTTCAGCAAAAAGCAGGCAATGATATCCTATGGAAGGAAATTCAAGTTACTGGTAAGTACGGTTAAAATTACTTTTGAGGATCAGTACTGGGCTGAAAGATGCAGCACTGAGGTCTCTCCTGATAACAGGTGAGTAAATTGGAATTCGTACTTTGGTTGATTTTAGAGGAATATTATAAAGTTCCAAAACTCCACACTTAGAAGAATTTCCAAGTGAAACCAGTCAATGTTAGCCTATGAAGGAAATTCAAGTTACCGGTAAGTACGGTTAAAATTACTTTTCAGGACCAGTACTGGGCTGAAAGATGCAGCACTGAGGTCTCTCCTGATAACAGGTGAGTAAATCAGAATTCGGATTTCGGCTGATTTTAGAGGAATATTTGTATGTTTCAAAAATCAACACTTAGAAGAATTTCCAAGTGAAACCAGTCAATGTTAGCCTATGGAAGGAAATTCAAGTTACTGGTAAGTATGGTTAAAATTACTTTTGAGGATCAGTACTGGGCTGAAAGATGCAGCACTGAGGTCTCTCCTGATAACAGGTGAGTAAATCGGAATTCGTATTTTGGCTGATTTTAGAGGAATATTTTAAAGTTCCAAAACTCCACACTTAGAAGAATTTCCAAGTGAAACCAGTCAATGTTAGCCTATGGAAGGAAATTCAAGTTACTGGTAAGTACGGTTAAAATTACTTTTCAGGACCAGTACTGGGCTGAAAGATACAGCACTGAGGTCTCTCCTTATAACAGGTGAGTAAATCGGAATTCGTATTTCGGCTGATTTTAGAGGAATATTTTAAAGTTCCAAAACTCCACACACAGAAGAATTTCCAAGTGAAACCAGTCAATGTTAGCCTATGGAAGGAAATTCAAGTTACTGGTAAGTACGGTTAAAATTACTTTTCAGGACCAGTACTGGGCTGAAAGATACAGCACTGAGGTCTCTCCTTATAACAGGTGAGTAAATCGGAATTCGTATTTCGGCTGATTTTAGAGGAATATTTGTATGTTTCAAAAATCAACACTTAGAAACTTTTTCAGCAAAAAGCAGGCAATGATATCCTATGGAAGGAAATTCAAGTTACTGGTAAGTACGGTTAAAATTACTTTTGAGGATCAGTACTGGGCTGAAAGATGCAGCACTGAGGTCTCTCCTGATAACAGGTGAGTAAATCATAATTCGTATTTCGGCTGATTTTAGAGGAATATTTTAAAGTTCCAAAACTCCACACTTAGAAGAATTTCCAAGTGAAACCAGTCAATGTTAGCCTATGGAAGGAAATTCAAGTTACTGGTAAGTACGGTTAAAATTACTTTTCAGGACCAGTACTGGGCTGAAAGATACAGCACTGAGGTCTCTCCTTATAACAGGTGAGTAAGTCGGAATTCGTATTTCGGCTGATTTTAGAGGAATATTTGTATGTTTCAAAAATCAACACTTAGAAACTTTTTCAGCAAAAAGCAGGCAATGATATCCTATGGAAGGAAATTCAAGTTACTGGTAAGTACGGTTAAAATTACTTTTCAGGACCAGTACTGGGCTGAAAGATGCAGCACTGAGGTCTCTCCTTATAACAGGTGAGTAAATCGGAATTCGTATTTCGGATGATTTTAGAAGAATATTTGCACAATGGTGAAGGGAGGGGTGGGGCCTGAGGTGACATCTGTGCAAACGCGCCCGTGGCGCGTTTTAAGTTGGGGGATTAAGTCCCCTTGAATCCTGAGGGTCCCTAGGGGCCAACTAGCCCACCAGGAACCTCCAATATGCGCCAGGGGCTGCGTTGCAGAGACGTGTAGAGAGTCCACATCCCTTTTTACACCTCTCTGCAACGCAGCTCTGTGGCGCTTTCTGGATGTACCTGTTGGGCTAGTTGGCCCCCAGGGACCCTCAGGATTGAAGGGGATTTAATTCCCCATCTTAAAACGCGCCACGGGGCCTGTTTGCACACATGTCACCTGAAGCCCCGCCCCTCCCTTCACCACTGTGCAAACGCGCCCCGTGGCGCGTTTTAAGTTGGGGGATTAAGTCCCCTTGAATCCTGAGGGTCCCCGGAGTCCAACTAGCCCACCATATACCTCCAAAAGCGCCACAGAGCTGCGTTGCAGAGAGGTGTAAAAGGGGCGTGGCCTCTGTACACCTCTCTGCAACGCAGCCCCTGGCGCATACTGGAGGTTCCTGGTGGGCTAGTTGGCCCCCAGGGACCCCCAGTATTCAAGGGAAATTCGTTCCCCCTCTGCAAACGCGCCAGGGGCGCGTTTGCAGAGTGATGAAGGAAGGGGCGGGGCCTGCGGGCCCGATCGGTTTAAAAAAAAAAAAAATTTGTCCCCTGAAGGGGGGCTGTGTGGCCCCCCTTCCTTTTTCCTGTTTTTGGGCCCTGGGGACCCCATCCCCCAGGGCCTTACCCCTTTTTTTTAATTAAAAATTAAAATAAAAACGGGAAGGGGGCCGCGTGGCCCCCCTTCCCTGGGCCTGTATTGGCCCCGGGGACCCCATCCCCCGGGGCATGGCCTCTATTTTTATTTTTATTCTTTGGAGGGGGGCTGCGTGGCCCCCCTCCTCTGGCCATTTAAGGCCCCGGGGACCCCATCCCCCGGGGCCGGCCATACCCTTTTTTAATTTTTTTAAACTTTGGGGAGGGGGGCCGCGTGGCCCCCCTCCCGGGCCACTACTTGCCCCGGGGACCCCATCCCCCGGGGCTGGCCCTCTCCGTTGGGGACTGTGGGGGGGTCCCCAATCCCCCCACAGTCCCGCCGGCTCCCCGCGTCCCTTGGGCGCCGGCATTGCTTTTCCACATGGGGAGCTGCTAAGATGCAGCTCCCCATGTGGAAAAGCAATGTGCTTTGGATATTGGAAGAGAGAGCAGGTTTCCCTGCTCTCTCTTCCAATATCCAAAGCAGTTTGCTATGGCAGGACGGGAGCCGCGAGGCTCCCGTCCTGCCATAGCAAACTACAGTGTCCCGGGGGTAGGCACCCCGGGACACTGCAGGAGCCGGCCCTGGGGGTGGTGGTCCCCAGGGCCATCAAGGGCTCCAGGAGGGGCCGCGCGGCCCCCCTCCCATTCAGTTCACAGCCCCGGGGAGGTGGTGGTCCCCGGGCTCTGGAGTCCGTAACGGACCCCCATATTTAAATGTTTAGTGCCCCGGGAGGTGGCGGTCCCGGGCGTGTGGGGGGCCGGAGCCCCCCACACAGGTTTTTCAATTATAAAAATAAAGCCCCGGGGAGGTGGTGGTCCCCGGGGCTGTGGGAGGGCTCAGAGCCCTCCCGCACCATTTTTTAAAAAGCCCCAGGGGATGGCGGTCCCCGGGGCTTGGGGGCCCTTGAGGCCCCCACACATTAAATTATCCCCCCACCATGCCCCCGGGACTTGGGCCACCCGGGGGCAAAATACAATCGAAGCGCGGGAGACCGCGCTTCGATTTTTTTTTTTTTCGGCAGGATTCGCGCACCCGGAGCGCATCCTGCCGATTTTTTAAATTTTTTTTTATTTTTTATTTTTTCCCAGGGGGTCCTTGTGGGACCCCCTGAGCAAACCTAGGGGGTCAGGGTGTTTCTACCCTGCCCCCTTTGTGCGCTTTGCGCACTTGTTTCTGTCCCTCGGTTCTACCGAGGGACAAAATGGCTGCCAACATTTCCTGAATCGGAATGTTGACAGCCAGCTGACAGCCAATTAACATGCAGCTCGTGATCGGGAGGGTACGCGGACCCTACTCGGCCATAGATATCACTATCTTTTTACTTTTGATTTTCTCAGCAACTACTGAACGGATTTACACCATTTAACAAAAAGGGTTCTTTCTGAACCAAGAACTACCTCTTTGCCAAATTTGGTGTAATTCCGTTCAGCAGTTCGGGCTGTAGCCGTGTCTAAAGTTTCCTATGGAAAATTGCATGGGGAAAACGCGTTTTGGGACCCCCCTTTTTCTCGGCCCCCGCTTGACGAATCCCCCGAGACTTTCAGGGTAGGAGCGGACCGGAGCGGGCCATAAAGTTTGAAAATTTTGCGAAGATACGTCAACCGGCAAGAGAGTTATTTCAAATAGAATGTCGCGGATTTCCTATGGATAATAGGTTGTAACTATAACTATCTACTGGCGACCGCCAGTAGATAATATCTATATCTATATATATATCGATATATATATATCACTGAGCTTCCAACCCAGACTTCAAGGAAGGAACTGCACTCCTGGGAGCTGAATTGCAGTCAAGGATTTATTCCAACAAGGCCACATTAACAATAAAAGAGCGTCTACGCATTTCGGACTGAAGCCTTTTTCACAATATATATAGATATCCTGAAAATATGGCATGGATCTTGGTATTTTGGATCTCTGTTCAACACCCTCAATATAAGAGACCATATAATGCAAAATCTGCCCTCCAAACCATGCAATACCTCCATTTAAAAAAGCCTATAATCACGTAGAATCGAGTACCACATTTAAGCACTTGCCTCTCAGGGTTTTATGGCAGAGCAGTCAAAGACTTACTCACTGGGAGGTGGCGTGGAGACTCAGCAATTCAACAAACAACACTTAATAACTTACTGTCCAGTCAGTATCTTTTCTTATAAAAGTACTTTATTACACATACTACTAAATACTATGCACAAATCTAGTATGGAGAAGAATAGCAGATGTAAATACCATTGTGACACTTTCAAAACGGTCTCACAACCAAAAGGATTGCTAAATGTATCCTAGAACCCCTGCGCAGGAAGCACATCTAAGGGTCTGCACATTAGCAAGCCCTGAGCCCTAATAGCGATACAACTCCTCTAAGGAGCCTAATAAAACAGGAGGGGTGGATTTAATAAAAATCAAGAATACTGGCACTGTCATGGCATCACTACAATAATTAAAGAAAAGAATAGATATTCTATACATCATGCAAACACTGCACAAGTATACCCCATTTCAATGACATTCAACAAAATATGCACTGATTTATTGTCAAAATAGTGCATGTCAATAAGATGTTTAATGTTCAATATAATGGAGTATGGGAGTCTTTCTTCTATCTTCAACCTGGCTGCGTATAAACCACAGGAAGGAACACCCAAAGTCTATATAGCTCGTAGACATAAGACTTAAATCCAAGCTTAAGGAGTGCTTAAAGATAGCTGAAAAGTTTCCCAGGTCACTCTTTCCTGCATCTGGGAAACTCATGGCAACTTGAGGCAATTTGTGAGGGGCCTCTAGAGACCACCGCTGATCCTGGCTAGTCCCAACACATCAGCAAGGCTTCGGCAGTGTTCCTAACTCCCAGGGTATCATGAGTCAATTATTAAAATTAAGGTGGCCCCAGTGCTTTCTTGGGTCAACCTTTAGCTTGTGGTCTTTTAAACACAAATTTGCCTTTAGCAGAAAAGGTTTCCTTTGTGTTTTGTTTACACATACACCCACCAGCACACATGCTTTACTTTTAGCCAGTGCCCTGTACCTCACGTGGTGCACTGGGTTGGTTGGGTACATGGGCAACACGGGAGTCCAAGACCACACAGCTTGATGAGCTCCCCGCCTGACTGGCACTCATTTCCTGGTAGCCAGCAGGAGGGTGTTTTTTTTCTTCTTCTTCCCACCTGCCTGATATAGATAAAGGTGGAACACTGACAACAGTGTCCTCCGCGCTTCTTCCAAACATTAGTACAGCGAGCAGAAGAGGCATGCCCCATGTTCTTGGGGCTCTGACCCTCCCCAAATGCCTGACTAAAGTGGAGCATGTTATATGGAATCCAGACGACCAATCCACAGACGTTCCATCTACTGCACTCCTGAGAAAGTGGAGATGCCATTGCCACCGGCACTGGAGATGCAGATCCCGCAGAGTCCCAGTCAGTACAAGTCCAGAGTGTTGCTTCATTCCAGACGGGCCCATCCTTCCTTGTCTTTTGCAGGTTTCAGTACGTTTCAGAGATCTTCTCTTTTGCAGGGGAATAAACATGAGGTGGGAGTGTTATAGAGGTAGGCATCTCTGCCCAATCTAAAGATGTCTTGTCATTCCTCCACCCCTGATCCATCCCCCTGCACTGTATGATGGTATTGTTCAGGATGGCACTATCAACTCATGGTCAGCCACATCCACTAGAGAGCCTTTAGCTCCGCACCTAACTGGCAAAGTGTTGGAAAACGAGGCAGTATCTGTGAGGCCTGCACAAATAACATGTCACATTTGTCCTTCACTGGGAACCAAACACCCTAGTGCAGCGCCTGACTCTCAGAGGGTAGCGTTGCAGAGCAGTCTAAGGCTTACTCAAGGGAGGTGGTGTGGGCTAGTAATCGTCATTACAGGTGCGCAGAAATAAGACTCAATAATTGATTGTCCAGTCTGTACTTTGCTTTATAAAAGTAAGAGTACATTTATTAAACACACACACTACTCAATACTATGCCACAATTTACAAATATACATAAGCTGTTGGAATCACTTCGTGACATTGCATAACATTTCCACCCCTCTCAAAGGGGGGTGGGGTCTAGTACCACCACTCCCATGTATGCACATCATCTTGCCCCCTAATGCAGTTAGTTGAACATAACCTGGGGCGAGGGCCCTGGACACTGGCACCATCCCAGTGGCGACCCACCCCATTATCTCAACAAGCATTAAAAATAGGTACACCAGCCCTGGTGACACATAACCCTGACTGAGCATCTCATATTGTCCATACAGTATGCACCTCTACATCTTCGGGGCTAACAGTCTGGGTTGTTCTTCACCTAACGCAGCGGCAAGAATACATGTTTGGGCATCACTTTAAATGAGGTACTTATCATAGAGGATAACAATTAGAATGCATTGCAATCACAGCCTCTAAAAGGTATCACAGGTAAAATCACAGGATTACGCAAATACAGCCAGACACCCTAGCAGGAATGTTCAGCAACATAACCCCACTTTGCTTATGACTCCACCTTACACAGGTACTTCACATTACAGTGTGACTTACAGTGATAAATGCATTTGTGGTGCAATTACACCTCCAGGGGATGCCCTTCTCCAGACATCCCCAGCACTGCCTTCCATACCTTGGTGCAGTCCCAAAAGCACCCCCAGCTGTAGAACAAAAGTTCCAGCCCCAGGATACTCATAACTGCTGGCTGCGCCCTTGAGGGGTTATTCTTTTCAAGTCCCTAGAGACTTAGGGCAGGACTTCACCTCTTCGTGCAGGGGGAGACTGCGTTACTCCTGCAGCTCCACCTGCACCTTGGCACACACCTCGTGGTGACCCCATCCTCCTGGGGCCACCACATGCAGAAAACCAGGCGTTTTCCTGCAGGCCAGCTCGGTCCTGCAAAGCATTATGGGGCGCTTCTTCCAGCCCCGTGCATAATATAGCAGCGGCTCTCCCGCTGTGTCGGGAAGAGCCGTGCAGCCTGCTTCGGCGGCCTCCTGTCGCGTCCAGTTCAGCGTTGGGGGGCCCGGTCCCACCCGGACCCCCAGGGGATGGATCGCAGCTCGGGGAGCCCACCCCCAGCTGCTCCTGCCACGGTGAGTGGTTCCTTTGGCTCGGGAAGCCCACCCCGGCTGCTCTTCTTCTAGTGGGGCCCGGTCCCACCCGGGCACCCGCATTGACCATTCGATGGAGGGCAGCCCACCCCCTGCTGCCCTCGCCAGCTCCCCGCCCGGCCAGCACCCTCGCGTGCTGCCGCAGGAGCCGGCACTGCAGTTCTGGTCTGCCCGCTCCAGCGGGCAGACGCGAAGCCTCCCGCCGGCCCGACTGTACCTCAGGGGAGTGCGGCGGCACTCCCCTGGCCTCCTCCTTCTCTTCGGGGCCCGGAGATGGGGTCCCGGGCCCCCTTGCACTTCTTCACGGGGAGCGCGACGGCGCTCCCCGACTTCCGGTTCTGTCTTCGGGGCATATTCACGGGGAGCGCGACGGCGCTCCCCGGCTTTACTTCCGAGTGACGGGGCCCGGAGTTGGGATCCCGGGCCCACTTGACTTCCTTGCGGGGACGCGATGGCGCTCCCCGACTTTCGTCTTCGCGGGGGGCGCGACGGCACCCTCCGCCTCCAGCGGGGCCTGGAGTTGGGATCCCGGGCCCCTTTTCACCATCTTCACGGGGAGCGCAACGGCGCTCCCCGTCTTAGCTTCTGTTGGGGGCAGCCCCCGGGACCTGACCCACCCCGGGGGCACATTCAAGACCCGCGGCGGAGCCCCACGCGCTTTGTCGTCGGTCTTCTTGGAGGTCAAAGGTCGCCTACCTTCTGGGGGGCATATCTCAGCCCCCAGGGTACCGATCTGCGCCATTTTTGCCTCCTCTTGCTCCTGGTGGCGCTCCCCAGTCACTGGGAGCACTCTCTTTCACCCTCTGGGTCTCACAGAGGGTGGATTCAGCAGGGAGCTGTCTTCACTGGCTCCCTGCGCCAGCCTCCCACCTGGCTCTTCTCTTGGGCCTCTCTTCTCCTTGCGCCGAGGCCCAGGCTTCTATTCACTGGTCCTGGTCTCCCCTTGTGGCGCAAGTCAGGGTCCTGGGCCAGTCTGGAGGTTCTTCCTTCCAGCTGCCCATGATGCCAGGCTCCCGCACCAGTCGTCCTCAGCAGACCACACCCCAGAGAGCTTCTCTTCCTGTGCAAGACCTTTTAAAAGAACTTGGAGGGGGCTGGCAGGAAGTCTCTTCTGGCTCTATCAGGCAGCGACACCTCACCTCTCTGCCCCTGCTCCCACTTTCCTGCCCAGGCCTCTGGGTTTGTTCAAAATGGTGTCGTCCAGGGGTCTTATGCCACATGGTCTCTGAGAGCCCCATCCCCCCTCGCTGCCTTCTCTCCAGAGCAGCTTGGTGCCTGGCACCATGTGACAGCTGCTGATGGATGAACCTGTAGCTCCACCCATCTTCTCTTCTTGGAGTGGAGGCTTTCGCCCTTGGAATGCTTGTTGGGCAGGGCTGGCTTGGGGAGGAAGGTCATTAATTCAGCCTGGCCGGGTCAGCCCCAGCCAGGCCCTGGTTATAAGCTGACTCAGAGAAATATGTCATTTCTGGATGACCCAAAAGCAGTACAAATATGACTTTGGACTCTGCAGAATACTTCTTCTCACATAGGTTACAGTGGACTTTGGTGCGTGTCTGGAATTTGTAGGCCCTAGGAAAGTAAAACTAGCCCAGGTGCTCCCCATCCTCATAGGAGAATAATGGAATAAAAACAGTAAAGCACACTGACTTTCCCTCAAATGTTTCTTCCCATTGTCGAAAGCCTAGTCCATGTCACCACCCAATTCTGCATAAGTCCTGCCACACCATTCACTTTGTAGCTGCTCCTGGGCTGTGCACGCCAGGAATCTGTCCTGCGCAGCCCTTACACTTGTGCACACGCATGTACACACGTGTTTGCATGTAAGCAGCCCAGTGCCCCTTACTCTGGCTGCAGCGCAGCGGCCTACTCGCGCCAGAGGGACACCTGTAAAATACACATGCAGTCCCTTTCATCATGAGTTTACTGTGGGTGAGTCCCAACTTATGAGGATCTCCCACAGTAAAAGCTCAACCAATAGGTGTTCAAAAAGCGAAAAATCCGGGCGGCTCAGATGGTCAGAACCACCTTCTAACACAAAGCAATCTGTTTGTTCCCTCCAGAACTTCAAGAGAGAGCCCCTCCTTTGAGTGGTGACAGAGATCTGTCTGGCTCACTTTGTTTTTCTGCAGCAGGGCATGTCCGAGCTTGTCAGCAAGTGTGGATTAAGTATTCAATGCAGATTTCTCCCCGTCTACCAGGAGCAGACTTAATCTCCGCTATGTGGGTGAGGAATTGATCTACCTGCTTACCAGAAGAACACTTATCTTGGCTTAGCAGGGTAGATCAAAGCTGGAATCTCATTATGGCTGCCTCAGGAAAATATTGCAACACCAAAAGTCAATTAAGGTGTACAGATTATATTTGCACTCTGAGCCTCTTTTTAAATTTGTATTTACATTTTGCAGGATTTTAAACCATACACTTGTGACGTCCAATCTTAAATATTAAACAATTAGTCAAAAAGCACATTACAGCATATTAATGCCTTAGTTTCTCACAGGGATGTATCATGATAATAATACAACATATATGAAACACGGACTGATTTTACATTCCCTAAAGTCTTAGAACAATGTGTCCTCCACAATAGCTTAAGTTGCAGTTTTAGTTACTTGTTGCAACAGGAAGGATCCCAAAAGACGTTTGGATGGGAATTAGGCTTCACAACAGGGGCATAAATTTCCATTAGATCACCACAATACACTACATCCAAGGGACACATTACCTGCTTGAGAGACTTGATGCTCATCCAAGCGATTGCTACCCAACTTTTGACCAGGAGCATTGCCATAGATGCAAATCTACTCACTTTGTTATATAGCTCACTGTTAGCTCCGAGGAGAGCAAGCTCAGGTGATGGAGCTACAATGATCCCAACCATTGTATTCAAATAAACAAATATCTCCATCCTAACTTTTTGCTTCGAGAAGCACAACAGTGCAATATGAAGAAGCAAAACACTATTCACCTTGCACTTCTTACATTCCACTTTCCCACCAGGGGGGAACTTAGCTACCTACTCTTGGGTGTAATACAAGCAGCAGAGATACCTAAACTGGATTGATTTGTGCCTGTAATTAAATAGGATGTGTTTAACATGAGTGTGACAATAGTTCCAACGTTTTTCTGCAATCTGGTAACCTAATTCACCTTCCCAAGCTTGTTTGGCTGGGTATGCCTGCCCATTCCTTACAGTCCTCAATTCCGCATGCATAAAGGAGATCATTTTATCATCATCCCCTCTTTGACTCATTTTTGTGAGCAGGGTAAATTCCGTAGGAGGGTGAGGGAAATCTACAACAATGGCATCATAGCTAAATGTATCATATAATATAACAAAATCACCAATGCTGTGTTAACCCCCCCACCCAGTAGCCTTAGAATCTTGCAGAATTATTAAGACCCTATTAGAGAACAGATCAACCTGCAGTGCTATTCCAATATCTTTCAAAATCTTTTCAGAGTTTCCTCTAGCATCGGTGGGAGAATCAGGTTACATGCAACATACAACAAAGGTGAGTATGACAAATCTCATCCAGTTGGCTTTGTTAGTCCCCACCAGGCCCAACCAGTTATGCTAATCACTTTAACATCATCCTGTTTAACAAATGGTGGTTACACAGTACTGTCGAGAGTGGGCAGGGTCTGGCCAGTGTTCGCTCTATCCTTACATGTTTGAGAGAGGTCTGTTAATTAAACCAGAAGTTCGCAAAATGTGCTTGTTCAGCTAGATAATACAGGTGCAGATATGGTGCAGATAGCCCCCTCCTTCATTGGTTGCATAAGAACTACCCATTGAATATATGGCTGCCCACTACCCCAGATAAGTCATGGTAGCAATTGCTTTCTATTGTTTGAAAAATTCTGCCGGTATGCAGATGGGGATGCTGTCAAACAGATACAAACACCCCAGCATTGAGAGAGGGAGTAATAATGACTGTTTGATTCATACTTTCAAGGACTTCAAGACTGCCCCAAAAGTGTACCTAATTTGTTCCACCATGTCTGTGGTAACATAAATCCCCAAGTATTTTACCCCCTTAGTACTCCACCTAAGCAGGTACTCTTCATTAAATGTAGTAGTATTATGTGTCAAGAGAAATATTTCTGACTTTTCCCAATTGATTTCTAACCCTGAGTATCCACCAAACTTAATAACTTATCTAGTAATGGGAGTCACATTGGCTTCTGGGTTCTGTTGAATACAGGATAATGATGTCACTATTTAAAAATATTAAGAGGGGTCTACACCCTAAATACAGCACATGGATATGGAATTGATGAAGAAAATATTCTAGGGGCTCTATAGCTAATGCAAACATCAAAGGAGATAACGGTCAGCCCTGTCACGTACCCCTACAGATAGATATCGTATCCAAGTACAGGCTTTTAATCTGCACTCAAGACCGGGGACCTATGTATAGTAGAGTTAACAACTGCCAAAAATAGTTGCGCAATCTCATGCACCTAAGTACATCATTCATGAATGCCACGCCAGTGACTCAAACAATTTTTCAGCATCGAGCAAAATGGCAGTGGCTAGCATACGTGGATCTATTGGATGTAGTACAGCCATTAATGTGTGCACATCAAAGGCCATGTACCTGTGATGGATAAATTCAGATTATTCTGGCAGCACTAATGTCCATCAGGGGTTGAGCGAGGATTTTGGCAAGAATGTTGTTATCTCCTTTCAGAAATTAAAGCATCCTGTATGAAGAGCACTGACTGAGGTCATGGTCTGCGCTCAGAAGCATATTTATTGTGGTCACTAACATCAATGGGGGTGATTTACCAGTAAGAACAGCTGCATTATAAACCTGCAACAACCTGTGTACTAATAAATCAGAGAACTCCATTTAAAATTCTACCGGGATGGCATCACACGGTAAAGCCTTGCTGCCTGTGAGGCTCGTTATAGTGCTCTTAACATCTTCAACCATGAGGTGGGAATTGAGAATTTCCAACTTCTGGAACTCAATCCAGGTGAGTCTAACTTTAGTTAAACACTCAGACATTTCACCCATTGAGTTGGCTAAATAAGATGCACATAAGTGTTCCTAGCACTGCCTAAACACGTATAGAATAGCAAAGAATCAAACAATTGTACGCACACTTTCACCACCCTTGCTAACGTTTTCTCAGGTCTTTCACCTTCTCCAAACACTCTGACCCATGCGTTTTTACCAAGGTAGAGCACTTCATGATCTGCAACCTCCCAAAACTCTTTCAGTGTATCCTGATATTTGATAAGGTTGTCCCTTTTTTTACTCAATTCTTAATCATTATCAAGTTGCCTTAGTTCCTTCTCCAGCATCTCCAAATATGTGCGTAGTGATCTCAGGATACCTGACCCTTTAGAAACGTAATCACCTGGATATATGCCTTAAAGGCCTCACATAAAATCAACTCATTTAGCGTGAAGCATTCCACAATGTCAGCCCTAATTTCAGAATGAAAAACAATGGGCCCGATTCACAGAACTAACTTAAGTAAAAATCCTAAACTTACTACCATTTTGGTATTCACAGAAGGCACTTACTCATTTTGGTATTCACAGAAGGCACTTACTCATCAATGAGTAAGTGCCTTCTGTGAATACCAAAATGAGTAAGTTACTCAAAATGAGTAAGTTACTCAAAATGAGTAAGTTACTCATTTTGGTATTCACAGAAGGCACTTACTCATCAATGAGTAAGGGCCTTCTGTGAATACCAAAATGAGTAAGTGCCTTCTGTGAATACCAAAATGAGTAAGTGTCTTCTGTGAATACCAAAATGAGTAAGTGCCTTCTGTGAATACCAAATTGGTAGTAAGTTTAGGATTTTGTCTTAAGTCAGTTCTGTGAATCGGGCCCAGAATCTTGCAATTGAGACTGCTTCACTCTCCAACATCTAACTGCGGTGGAGGGAAATTATCCAACAAAAGGAATGGTCCAACAGTGTTCTTGGCTGAATATTCACCTCCCAAACCTTTGGCATGGTGCATTTTGAATCTAGATATAAATCAATGTGAGTGCCCACATCATGTTCTGATGAGTAATGAGTGTATTCCATTGCCGATGGATGCAAAGCCCTCCAAGAGTCTCCTAGATCATATAGTTGCATAATAAGAGTCAGCACACTATTCCCTTTTGAGGGCTATCACCAATCATCATTCACTATATTCAGCCCTGAGGAGAGCGTCAGGTTAAAATCAACCCCCCAAAGCATTGGCATGTCCGCTAACTTGTGATATTTTGGCATAATATCATTGAAAAATACAGGTGCATTAATATTGGAACTATATATATATTAACCAGTCTGAGCGGCTTCAACTCAAATCTCCCAGTCATAACTACAGCCCAACCCTGTGTGTCCCACCCACTCCCAGAGAATCATGTAGTTCTCCATATAAGGGTCACCTATGTTGACCCCATGTTGAGGCAAAGGAAGGAGCGAGTGAGAGGTGAAATGTGTGTCTCTTGGAGTAGGGCTACATCAATCTTATGACGTTATGCAAACACTGATTGTGCTTTACGCAGATTGTTAACTCCACGTATATTCCAACTAATTATACTCTGTGTGGGCTTGTGACATCATCATGCTTCTGTAGTTATGTGATTTAAACATTAGCAAGACAGGCATGTAAGCATTTACAATATTCCCTGTATCACAGAGTCTCCTAGTGTCATTAAGATATTAGAGCGAACATTTTGTAGAACTTCAAAACTACTCATACCCCACCCCCACGCCAGCCCCAAACATTAGCAAATACCCCACCCAAATTAAAGAAGAAAGATTAAACATTGCAGCGACCCTCATCGTCGCTGAAAGTGCCCTCCGCATGTGGGGGTGCAAAGGAGCGTGCACTCGGCCCAGGCCTATGTGTGCTTATTATTGAAGTGCATGCAGGCCATCCAATCCCATCATCCAGTAAATAACCATATCAATACTCATATCCATAAATAACACCACAGAAATATGCAAATTGCCATTCAGACGAAGCAAGTTCCACTTAAGACCAATATCATTTAAATGATTGTTGTCGTGCTTACTATGTAACAGGACAAATATAATAACACAGTGTAGCACAATCTAGGGTGAAGGCTAATCCAAAATGCAGGGAAACATGAGCTAATAATGGTCACTAAGGTTTGTAGACCCAGCCTTGTGCCCCCGCAAAGGGAAACAGGGCTGCTGGAGCAGAATCTTGTTCCTCCTCTGGTTGTTAAATATAATTTCATGAATTCCTTACAATTATGTTTAACTCAATTTAGCCTGGTACATCATAGAAAATCTGATAGATTTCTGATGTGGTGCCTTCTTGATTTCTAGGAACTATCATCTAGCCTCTTGTATCATAGAAGTGAAGTTGAGATAGAATACCTCAGCGGAGCCTCTATACAACAACGGCGATGCACTGACAGGTATCTGTCACACACGCAGCCCACAGAGCACAGCGCACTCAATTCTGCTGTGTCCCAGTCAGGAGGGACTTCAGGCCTCAGGCCTATGAGACCCCAAGGCCCCTGCCACTTGCCCAACAGTGATAAAGGCTCTGACGTGACACAACCATGCTTTCTATCTGGCCTGCTCGGACACCGTAATGGGTCTTCATATGCAGGGCCAGGAGCATATAAATCCGTATTTTTTTGTAAAGCGCGAACTACTCACCCTCACGGGTCTCAAGGCGCTGGGGGCCGTCGTGGAAATTAAGTGAGCTATTGCCCAGAGTCACATGGTGCTGAGCTGAGCTGCCGCCGGAGCCAGGGATCGAACCGTGAACCCTGTGCTCCGAAGTCAGCTGCCCTGGCCGCTGCACCACACCTCTCCACCATATAATGCTCAATCGTACTGAAGTCCAGCCAGGGGAGCCCCACTCACATAGAGGCCCCAATCCCAGCTACATGGGACTACAGGCACCCGTCCGCCCACTGGACTGAGGTAGTAGGCCCCAATGTGCCACGACTGACACCTTTTCTTAGGCCACGCAGGCTGTGCTGCAGTTCCAGCCTATGTGGCTCCTGAGGTGTTCAGCCGGCGCACATGCAGGCTCAAATGCTGCCTGGTGATCCTGGTCCTTGCTTCCCTAACCTCACCTCTAGGTCACACAGGCCTCTCAGGAGCCCTGACAAAGTCTGCCAATCACCAGGAAATGAGACAGGTGAGTGATTGAAGCATCTTTTGTTTTTGTTCAGGCAGAACGTGCCAACTCCGTGGCCAAGTCTGATCACAGCTCTCTGGTACCACAGTAGGGTGTCTTTATACCTCGCAAAACAAACATTAATCCTTTCTCTAAGTTGAGCAAATGTAAACGTATTTTTGTTTATGCAGTTTTTGCCTTCAGTGGGAATATAGTAAAGCACTGCAGACTTAGAATGAAAAGCTACACACTAACAATAATGCACAACAGAATCAAACTATCCTCATGAACAAATGGGGATATTTCTCTTTGAATGCTCAATTAAGTTGTAAGGCCTTTACAGCACATACCCAGTGTATTGAAAGGCCACTCTGAGGCAGTCTGCCTGTGCACAAACAATAATCTGAGCATGACGGTGGACCAACTGGCTCAGTCCACATGCAAATGCACATGTGAGTACATGATGATCATGTGTTAACAGCTTAAAGTCTCTTACCCTAGCAGTACCACAGTGGACCTTATTATGAATGGCGGGCACTGAAAGATAGAACTCAAATACATTTTACCAGAGTTTACATTGAGTGAGACTCAACCTAGGAGACTAAGTTTCAGCAGAGATCCAAAAAATGAGTGTTCCAAAATCTTAGGGACTGAAAGCGGGTCAGAAACCAGTTCTTCACAGTTGTCATCGTCTACCATGGAAGGAGTGAGATTTATTGACAGGAGAGCATTACACTAGAATGGCATATGGGTATTAGTTGAAAGCGGAGTAACGATAAAATTGACTGAATCAGTCTGGGGTTGATTTGAGACATTCAAAGGGGTGTATTTTTCATATTAGAAGCAAGTTCATGAAATGCTGCTTTTTGTCTTCATGCTGGGATTTCCAATTTGCCATTTTCCAGACATGAGTATGACAGAACCACTAACTGAGCCCTATTACTCAATATGACAGTTTCCTTATTAAGTTAAAAAGGCATGTGGTCATATACTAATCCTTTATTTGGAATAGATGGTTTAAAATGTAATGACTGCTTACAAATTCAATTAAAATGATTGCATTTAAACATATGTAGCCTTGCAGGGTGCAATAGGCTATCTACAAACATGCTTGCATACTATATTTAATTGATTGAAGGAAATTACCTCTTTTGTTTCTGCTTGTGATATTTCATCTGAAATGTAAAATGAACTTACATTGCCCTTGAATGCAATATAATAAAGGTATAGGTGCTATATGCAATTCAGAAATATCTAGAGTTATGTTTCATGGGATTATTATCTGTTTTTTTCTATTCAGCTGTATTGCCAGTTCTAATAGAAAGTACTCTCTCCTCGTCAGTTCAAATTCTGCCATGTATATTGTTAAGAGTTTTTTTTTTCTTCCTCTTTCTACTGACTTTCCATGCCTGATTCTATTTTGTGATCCACTATAGGCACCTATTCACAACACTGTGATGACACCTGTTTACCACCTGGTAACTACTTTCTGCCTGCTGTGTTCTTCGGGCATGCTGTTTTGTATGCCTTTCTAGAGTAACTAAATATATACAACAATTTTGCAGTGACGTGTCATAATGTCTATTCATCCTAAGGTTTTACAATAACAACCTATACTAACCCACCTGAAGACAATTCCATAATACATTTAACATAAACTAACTAAAGGATCTGTGGCTCTGCGTCATAAAATACCTGTCCAACGATCTTCTCCATTAAATAATTAACAGGATATAAACTGATGAAAGTCTTTGAGAGCCTGCAATCAAACAGTACAATTTATTTGAAAGTCATTCCTTCATTTGTTTATAATTTGAATAAATAGTGTCACCTTGAATTAACAACCTAAATAACTGTGGTGACTTTTTAGCAAACTACATTAAAATGTGTATATTCCAAATGATGTTAGAGCTTTGTCACAAACTGTGCCTTTATTACTTAAATGTATATCTAACTTTGAATACACTATATAAAATTCTTCAAGATGTCCAAACATATTTTTGGCTTTGTTACTAAGTTTTATCAACATTTTAGGAACACATTAATAAAATGTAGAATGTACATTTTTAAAAAGTACAATTTCCTAACCTTCTAAGTAACATTATGTGCTTTTTAAAATCCCATTAAAAATGTTCATTACACGTGAGTAATGTTTGGGCCAGTGGCAATTTGTTATCAAGCTTGTGTGGCTGTTTAATTACTAAACAAGCTCTTCAGATATGTTTTAAAGACCCTAAATGAACTTTAGCTTACAAAAATATATATTTCCTGACTTTTAACTAAAATAACTAATTCTCCCCAATATCAGGAATCTTTTATATAATGTTTTCAGCATGAATGAAAATATCTTAATATCCTTTATATTTTTTGTCAATCTGAAACTTTGCCAATTTTAAATTATGAATATTTTTTCAACAAATGATCATTATGTAAAACTGTTATAAACTTGAAAACATGATTAATATGTCATACTTGAGACACGTTTTTAAAATCCTAGAGATATTTTAACCATTATAGTAGAGTTCTCCATTTTTTTTAAACTTAAGTTATAAAATATCATCATTATTTGGTGATTACTTGAGACATTACTGCTTTAAAATATTTCATAAAGCTTTCCCAACCCATGAATGCATTTTAAATGTTGTACTTTAACAAGTCCATTAAAAAAAGGATAGTTAATTAATTGGTGAAACAATATACAACTATTACTTATATCACTTAAAAAAATTGAACAACCCGTGCACTCATCCCAACATGTTTAAAATAAATAACAATCCTTTATAACTGGATATTAAACTGTTTCAAACTTTGCCTTATAACTATACATGTCTATTCACTGAAAGGCACATTTCATTTTATAAACTGTAATCCTGAAAAAAATAACTGCTCTGGAATCAAAACTGACCTATATCTTGCAATATTGTGAATCATTAATTGCATGTGTACTGATTTTTCTGGACTAATCAAACCGCGCACAGCATCTGTTTTGCAGCTGGTGACCAATGTTTGTATTTTATTTATTTTATTTTCCTTATGTCGGCAGTACCTATATGGCTCATGCTTCTATTCTAAAATTAGAATTGCCAAAGCGACTTTCAAAGCAACGTTCTGCTCTAAACAATGATATTTAATCGAGCAGCAGATAAATATTGTCTAGTTTTGTTTACCTGAGTTTCTGATGCTAGTCAGTTTCTGCAAAAAAGTTGTAAACTTTAGTAGGAAATTCCACTATTCATCGAGTCCCCAGGATTTATTACTTTTTGTCCCCCTTAGAAATTTGACTGCTACTTAGTCTGATGCCTGCAATACAGGCAGTAGCCATTGCTGGCTATGTTCAAACCAGCAGTTCTTTCCCTCCCATGTCAGTGAATGTTCCTGTAGGAATGACCTGACTTGAATTCTTGCCTATAGGCTGACACTGCGTGGTGTAACATACTAAAAACAGTCACATAATAATGTAGTAACGTCTGCCCTTTTGAGTTACTGATATCAACAAAGTAAGGGAATATGAAGGATAATGATAATATTGACAGTTCAGGAATATGTTTTTGTGACAGAGTATCACACTACATGCAAAAAAAAAAAAAAACACAAAATTTAAATCAAACTCTAAAACCATAGCAACAATTGGTTGGCAGTGAAAGGAAAAAAAAACATACAGTGTATGGGTTATTTGCATAAAACACAGCCGTTTAAATATTTGCTTCTGCTTTTAAATGTAGGGTTTTGGAGGTTTTATATTTTTTTAAAGATAAATTACTAGGACAATTAAAAAAGTGCTAGAGGTATAAAGATAAATCTGATGCAAATTGTTCCCATAAGAGTTCTAACAGTATTCAACAACTTCCCTGAAAAGGTACAGGAAGAGGTGTGGGATTTAGGGCAACGTATAGTACGGAGACGGCCCTTGTCGAAATATCGGAGGCGATTAGAGAATGTTTGGATGCCGGCGGTAGAGCGGCCCTCATTTTGTTGGACCTCTCCGCCGCGTTCGATACGGTGCCCCACCGTCAATTACTTGCTCGTCTTTCGAATATTGGCGTTTCTGGTCTAGCTTGGGGCTGGATTAAATCATTTCTTGAGGATAGAACTCAGCAGGTATGGATACCTCCGTTCTCCCCGGCCCCTAGAAGGGTGACCACGGGCGTTCCACAGGGCTCTACTTTGAGTCCTCTCCTCTTTAACCTCTACGTTACACCCCTGATCTACTTAGCAGAGGAACTGGGAGCGAAGATCATAGCTTATGCTGATGATACTCAGCTTCTTTTTACCTGGAAGGAAAACGACTTGTCCCCAGACCAAGCTAAAAACTGTCTGTCTGCCGTTTTCAAATGGCTTGCACTCTCACAGCTTAAGTGCAATGAGGACAAGTCGGAGATACTACTGTATGGCTCTTTCGCCCCACATTTTAGGGAGACGATCTGGCCTACAGAGTACCCCATGCCAAAATCTATCGGCAATCCAGTTAAGAATTTGGGGGTGTGGTTCAGCGAGGACCTCCGGTTCTCCCCTCAGATAATGAGACTTGCTGGTATGTGCTTCGGCATATTGAAATCTCTTAGAAAGTTCCTGCCTCTGCTTCGCAGACCAGCAAAGGAGATGGTGACACGAGCCCTTATCCTGTCACGCATTGATTATGCCAATGCATTGTACATTGGCTTGCCTGGATATCAGCTAAAAAAATTAAAACAATACAAAATGCGGCTGCTAAAGTTTTGCTTGGCATTCTTGGAAGATCTAGCATGAAACAACACCTTCGGGACCTACACTGGCTTCCTGTGGCCAGACGTGTCCAGTTTAAGGCTCTCATTCTTGCTCATGGAGCGTTGCATGGAACGGGGCCGCCTATCTCAGAAGACGCTTTAGTTTTTATGAGCCCAAGAGACAACTGCGCTCAGCTGCGCAGCGTTTAGTTGTGGTTCCCCATTTTCGTCTATCTCGCACGGGGGCAGCTCTTTATCTTTTAAGGTCGCAGTAGCCTGGAATGCCCTTCCCTTTGAACTACGGAACACTCAAGACCTCAGGCTGTTTAAGAAGCACCTAAAGACTCTGCTGTTTAATTAAGTTGCGCTTCTCTCAGTTTCACTGCTTTTAGTTGGCTTTCGCGCCGGGACACTCTTGAGTAGCCGTGCGCGTTACAAATGCCAATAACATAACATAACATAACATAGTTTTTGATTAGTGCCAATCTGTCAGGAACCTGCCATTGGGCCTTCTATCCAGTTTCCATTCACAGAGATAGAACTACCAGCCACATTGACTCCAGTGAACAGTGAAAGATCCTGTGGAAAATCATGTCTGTTGGTTTCACAGAGATGTACAGAATATCTTTCTACTACTGGATGTCTGTGTGCCATCATTCAAAATACAGTGTGTAGCATTTAAAATTACAGTGGACTGCATAAGGACAGTACCTTTAAAAGGTGCATTAAGGTGTTTATCCACCTCTTTGAAACAGCCAAAAATGTAGTCGTAACACTGGTTTTGCAAATTATAAATGACATAATACTAAAAAAGATCAGGAAAAGGAGACAAGGGGACCCTTGTATTCAAAAAGGGACCAAGGGTAATGGTAAGTTCTAAGAGACAGCGGTCCCTTATAACATAAGTTAATGTAGATAGCCACAAAGTTACAATCAAGATTGGGTCTGCTTTTGTCTACATAGACAATATTTTAATATTAAATAACCAAAAAAAATACCAACAAAACAGTATACAATCAGTGAGTGAGCAGGGCGTGAAGGGGTATTGGGAAATCAGCCGATTTCCTTACCACAGGCAGGTGACTTGCGAAGTGAAATGCAAATTAGTAGAAGTCACAATACAAGGAACATCTAGTACTCAACAAATTTTTAATTTTAAGTTATGAGTTTAAGATGTAAGTGTCGACGATGTTTCGATCCCCAACCGGATTATGGGATCATCATCAGGACTTAAGCATAAAGCAAATGCCTGGGAAGTTGCCTGGGTAAGTGTGGGAGAGGAAAAAAGGGGGGAGGGGAGTGGGGAGAACAAGGGAAAAAGTTAAAATATACTTGAGGTATGAACACACATTTCATCAATTGCGCTGAATTCCACGTTTAGATGATCACATAAGGAATTGCATAGACTCTGGAGCCCCAGTGTGGCAATAATTTGTTACAATCCAGGAGAAAGGAAGAGTAAACATATGCAACCATTTACGCTGTATACAGTGCCCAGGGGTGAATCACCACGAGAGTAATAGTGACAACCGCCGCGTGTAGGTCATAATTATCGGTGACATGTAGCGCGGTGGCCGGCAGGACAAAGCATTAGGCTATGCCCGGGGAGCATACCCTAGCTAAGCGCGTTACCACCAACTGAGGAATGTGATGGCTTTGGCGTAATTGAAAGAGGCACAGTGAGAAGCGCGGGGGAGAGACTTACTCAAAAGCAAGCTACCGATGGACGGTCCCAAAAAGTAGCAGAGTAGGGTGTAAGCACGGGAACACATGAAGCAATGGCAGAAATCAAGGTAGACAGCAGGCCTGAATGGAAGGATGGGTTAGGAGACCAAGGTTGTAGGGTGAAACAAGGTTGTAGGGTGAAACAGCTGCAAGGAGCGCTGTGAGAGGCAGTGGCTTACCGGAGAATTAAAAATACTGAGGCAGGGCCGAGCCTGTTGACTTGGCAGAGCCTGGTGACTTGGCAGATGAGATGTCCTCTGGCGTCGAGCCTAGCTGCGTGGGTCCTATGAGGGGTGTAGTCAATGCGGGACTGATTGATGTCCGGTCATAGGCACGTGGCTGGAATTGCGGAATAACGAGCTGGTCCAGGGTGATACGGCCTTAGATTAAGGGGAATTCGGGAGACCAAGGACGAAGTGACCCTAATGAAGTCCCGCGCCTGAAAAAGGAGGGGAGCACAGAGGTGAGGGCGTGAAGGTGGAGGACGGATCGGACAGGAGTCCGTTGGACTGGGTACTAAATAAAACAAATTACATTGCGCGCGCTGCATCGCCGATTGCGATGCAGCGCGCGCAATGTAATTCGTTTTATTTATTTATTTATGTACTTAACTCAGTTCGGCCTTAAGCTTTACTACCCCCCACCCTGCAACCTCCCCCGCCCCACCGCCCCGCAGCACTCCCTCCAGGAGCCGCTACTGGAACCTAATGCCCTTAGAGCCCCAGATAAAGCTAACCAGTTTGTCCTGGATTTTAGAAACTAGTCACTTATCAAACTGTAGTGGTAAAGAGTTAAACTGATAGGTAATATTGGGAAGAATAATAACTTTAATTAAGTTGACCCTTTCATAGATAGTAAGAGGAAGATTCAGACACTTTTTTCATAGCAGTCTATCCAAATATCGAGATGGAATTGTGCTAATTTCCTGAGTTACCAGATACCTCATTTCATTCACTTTAGTCTGCAAGGATACCTCAGGGTAAATCTTCTATTCCATAACCTCTATTTTATCTTCATTTAGTTGCAATCCACATAGCCTACCAAACTTCCTGTGCCAGCTCTTCAACCTATGTATGTGCACTTTTTGGATCTGATGAATATGTAATTAGGTCATCTGCATAGAAGGCTACTTTCCTCTCATATGCCTTGTACTTGAAAGGAGGAATAGTTGTTCGTTGCCTTAATCTCTCAGCAAAGGTCTCTCTATAGAGATTAAAGAGATTAAAGAGCAGCGGTTGCAATAGACACTCTTATCAGGCGCCTCTGCTTATTAGAATCTTGTTAGATAAGGACCCATTTTCCAGAACTCTTGTTATAGGTGCCTTATAGAGAGCTTGGATCATCCTAGCAACTTTGAAGGGGATTCCAAATACAATTAGGCTTTTCCAGGGAAATTAATCAACCACTTATTTGTAGACCCCGCTTATCACCCTGAGGGGTATCCAGGCGCTAGCGGGAGGAGTGTCTATTTGAACGGCCGGTCTTGAGTCTGCTCCTGATCTCAGCAAGGGATGGGGATGTTTAAAGGTGGGTGGGGAGGTCTTTCCAGGCTGTGACTACAAGGTGGGAGAAGGAGTGATCTCAGGTTTGGGTGTGATGGATGCTTGGGATGGTGGCGAGGGCAGCAGACCGCACGTGTCTAGTGGGCCGGTGGAAGGTCAGGCGGTTGTTGAGGTATGCTGGTCCGGCATTGTGTAGGGCATGAGCAGTTTGAAGTGGCATCTGTGCTTGACGGGGAGCCAGTGCAGACTACGGAGGTGGTGAGTGATGTGGGCTTGTTTGGGATGGTCCATGATGATTCTTGCTGCTGGGTTCTGGATGGTTTGGAGGCAATTGAGGAGGTGGGTGGAGGTACCTGCGTAGAGGGCGTTTCCGCAGTCGAGTTGACTGTTGATGAGGGCGTGGGTAACTGTTCTTCTGGTGTTGGTAGGAATCCATCTGAAAACCTTCCGGAGTATTCTGAGGGTGTTTAGCAGGATGAGGCAGTAAAGTTGACCTGGCGTTTTATGGAGAGTTCACTGTCTATTATAATTCCAAGAATGTGGGCATGGGTGGGTGAAGGTCTGAGGGCCACCAGGAGTCATCCCACGGTGAGAGGGGACGTCTGAAGAGGAGAACTTCAGTCTTGTCAGCATTGAGCTGGAGGCAGTTGGCTTTCATCCAGTTGCCGATATCCATCATGGCGCTCTGAAATCTTGATATGGTGGAGTCAGTGTCTTCAGTGAGGAAGAGTATTAGCTGCGTATCGTCAGTGTAGGAGACAATGCTGAGACTATGGCTGAGGATGATGGGGGCCATAGGGGTACGCCGCAGGTGATGCTCTTGGGGTCGGAGGTGTACAGCAGGAGGCAGATTCTTTGGGTGCATCCGGTGGGAAAAGAGGATAGCAACTTGAGGGTGTTGCTGTCGATTCCGATGTGGTGGAGTCTTTGGATGAGGAGATGGTGGATGATGGTGTCGAAAGCCACTGACAGGTCGAGGAGGATCAGGGCTGCTGATTTGCTGCAGTTGAGGATGGCTCTGATGTCATTGGTGGCAGGTATTGGGGCTGTTTCTGTGCTGTGGTTCAGGCGGAAGCCGGATTGGGAGGGGTCAAGCACGTGGTTGGACTCCAGGTATTCTGGGAGTTGGCGGGTGACTGCTTTCTCTAGTACCATTTCCAGAAAGGGGAGGAGCAAGATGGGGCAGTAGTTCTTGAGGTGGAATGGATCGGCTGTAGGCTTCTTTAGCAAGGGTTTGACTTCTGTGTGTTTCCAGGCTTCCGGGAACGTGGCAGTGCTGAAAGCTGCGTTAAGGATGCAAGTGAGGGGGGTCTGATTGCTTTGTGACAGAGGTTAAAGATGCAATGGGGCCAGGGGTTGGCAGGAGCTCCGGAGTGGATGGAGGACATGATGGAGGTTGTTGTTCGGTACTGAGGGGTGTCCAGTCAGTCAGGAGGTGTGGCGGGGGTCAGTCTGAGGAGCGTGGAGGACTGGTCTTGGCAGTTGGGATTTGAAGTTTTTGTATATGTTGGTGACCTTGGAGTGGAAGAAGTCAGCGAGCGAGTTTCATAGGGACTGGGAGGGCTGGATGGTGTTTTCGACAGCATCTGGTTAGGACAATTCTCTGATGATGGTGAGTAGTTCCTTGGTGTGGTTGGTGGACTGGAGGGGGTGATGATGGCTGCTTTCTTTGCTTCTCTCATGGCGTGGTAGTAGGATTGAGCTAAGGCTACGTTGACCTGGTCAAAAGTCCTTGCCGCATTCAAAGGTATAACTGCTAACAATCCTACTGCCAGGTCAACTGTGCCAATTAGGAAATCAGTTGAATTGTGCAAATACCTGCCCTTTGTAAATTCTTCTGGTCCTCATGGACTAATTCTCCTACTACTGATGTTAGTCTGGTTTCCATGGTTGTTGCGAACATTTTATAGTCTCTGTTGAACAATGAAATGGGCCTGTAGGAGTTCATATTCTAACTTGGTTAAAGTATTAGTGATATGGCTGCCTCATATCACGATTAGGATATCTTCACATGTTCTTGCAGTATTGACTTAAACAGCAATTTTAACACTGGAATCACAGCTTCCATAACCCCCCTACACAATCTGCCTGGTATGACGCCGGGCTTGCCGTCTTACAGTTTCTAAGTCCTGTTATGGCCCTTCTGATTTCATGTTCACTGACCCTTTCCAGGAGCTCTCTTATCAATGGTGGTAAATTCCTATTTGATAACCAGCTTTTCAATATATTATCTTCGATTTCACGCTCATGTTTATACACTTCTTGAGAATATTTAGGAAAGACTTGAGTGATCTCTTCGTTACTGCTTACCATCCTTCCATCTTCTATCCTTTGTATACATGTAATATAATTCCTCATTCTCCATGTTCTACTTCACCAAGTGAGCATCTTCCCACTTTTTTCTCCGTACTCAAAATGCTGTATTTTACTTGTTTCCTATCTCGCACTGTTTTTATCCTCCAACTTCAACCTAAAGTCAAGTTTAGCTTGCTTTAACTGTTGTTATAACTCCGGACTGCTTACATCATGTTCTAATATTAGCATTTATTTTTCCCTGATCCGGTTTAGCGATCAGATTGTTTCTTCTTTCTGTAACTGCATTGCTGTCATAGACCAATTAGTGATCATACATCTCAAAGCTTTGTATGAATCCCAGCTATACCCAGGGTACAGCTGTTTAGATTTTGTTCAAAAAGACCCTTGAATGTCCTATCAGTGTTTTTGACAATGCGTCATCCAACAACAATTTGTGTTCCATCTGGGAGGAATATACTCGCCATTAAAGGCTAGTTCCAATCACACAACAGAATTATCAGAAATATGAACATGGATATATTTAATATTAATCACTTTGGGCCTGATTCACAAAGATAAATGTACACCTTTGTGTAGGTTATGCTTTTTCAGTATTCACAAAACTGCATTTTAATAATAAGCTTACGAGTGAGTAGACTCCGCAGTCAGGGTGGAGAGCTCCACAGGTGAATACAGAAAAAGCATAAACATACACAAACGTGTAGGTTTATCTTTGTGAATCAAGCCCACTGTCTTTATGTTTTAAGTCTTAAAGCCATATGTCAATTCTTGGAAAGTGACCATATGTTTTACTGTAGAATGTGTAACTCCTCAATGACCCTGCTTTCTCATGCTGGACATCATACAAACCTAAGTCTTGCATTATATATTTTTTTAAATCTTGCATCTGTGGAGGAATTTATATGTGAATGCCTAGTAGATCTATCCAACTCATTATTAAACAATACATTTAAACCCCACCCCTGCTACAATTGGTGCCTTATATTAGATTAATGCAGAGCAGAGGCTTCTCAGCAGATTTGGATTATCCACACTCGGACCATATTAGCCAGCACATGCTAAAATTGAGGAATTTGCTTTAATTTCAGCTATGACCCATTCGGCAAATTTATCTTGTTTTATTTCCAACACCTTTACACTGTTTCCTTTTCCTATTATTATTGAAACCCCATTTGTAATTCACATTTGCTCTGTAGAAATTACTTGTCGGACCCAAATTACACCATTAAACAGAGTCTCACACTCCGAGTTTATAAGACGTTTCTTTGCAAGATCGTATTATGAGTGAAACAATTCTTTTGATAGTCTAAGATCAATCTCCGTTTCTTCTTGACTCGTAACCCATTAGTATTCCTTGGTAGAAAATGTATCCTCAAAATTTTAATTAACATATCATTTCCTTCTTCCTAACCCGTTTCTTTTATTGCCATACTCCATGGTCTGGTACAACTTTTTCTGCCGTTTTCCCAAATTCGCTCCCTACCCAGTGAACAATTCTCCCAAGGAAAACCCCATTCTTCTTTTTTTCAGGCACTAACTAGGGGCCTAGAGTCCTTATTTCTTTAGCCCCTCCTTGTTGTGAACAATATTCTAATGTCGGATCATAAAGAAACAAATGTATCCCTTCTCTGGTTCCATATAAGTTCTTGTATGATTGATAACCTCACTAACCTCCTCAACATATCTTAGTTGTCTCAGCATAGTTTGGAACCTCATCTGTACTTTAGCGCATAATGAGCAAGCTCCTCCATTTTCTGGCCCAAAGCCACGGCCTTTCTTTTGTCACAGAGCAACTATCTGATTTAACAGAAAAGGTACAATTTTTTAACAAAACAGTCTTTGCCTGTAGAGCTTATAGTTAGTATTCATTCTTTAAAAGTCAAAAGTTTGATTAAGGTTTTGGCAGAAAAGAAACATGGTGGAAGGTGAAAGTCCTGCAGAGAGACCGTGCTATGCCCCTGATACACTGGAAAAGAGGTCAGCGAGTTTACAAAGTGGGCATTCTCTATATAATTTCTCTTACTTTTTGGCATATTCCTGACCTGCATGTCTACTTGTGAGCGGAGTGATCCTGTGTACAGCTGGTCGGACGACTGAGGGTAGCATAGCTGCTAAGTGGAGACAGAGGGTAACGGCTTATCTTCTGGGGATGCACAGGCAATATCAGTACAGTTGCTGCACGCCGAGCACAAGAGTGAAGGAGAGCCAGCAGTGTGAAAGGGAGCTCCAACTGCCTGTATTATGTGTGGCAAGCTTGGAGGTCAGCAGGAGAAAGAAGAGCTCCAGCTGAAGCAACAAGAGAGCTCCATTCTCTCAGTCAGGAAATTAGAAAAAGAGACTTAGCTAAATCAAAAGTAAGTGAACTTTTGTTATTGGAGCAGGGGGAAGTGTGTGGATTAAAAACTAAGGTGAACAGATACTCACTCACATCTAAAGAAAACCCCTAAAATTTAATAAAAGGGCAAAGTAATTCCAAATAGGGAAGCTCGAACACCCAAGCACTGATAAGTAGACCCCTGTCAAGAGTCTCAAAATAATCTTTAAGAAAGGTGCATGAGACCTTAAGGTCAGGGAAAAGTGATCAAACCTACTCTTTCTTTGCTCTGTTTATTCAAAATAGTGACTGAGGAAGAGTCAGTCAGGAGATTATTACCCATATAAGGACCAAAGAGAGGTAGCAGCTGTAGTGTAAGCACCAAGAAAGCGGCCAGGAAGGAGGCTGATCTGAGAGCACACACAAACCAAATGATTACCCCCCCCCATGAAAGTGGGAGTTTCATCCATAAAAGTCACAGAAGAAATCCTGGAGAATAAGAAATATCGAAGAAGCAAAGAGTTTAGATTACCTGCCCATGAGGAGATAGAGGAAGATGCTGTTAATTGCTCCAGACATAGGTATTAGTGGCAGGTATGCAAAGTTCATGGAGGTGAGCTGGAAAGTAGAACAAGAACTCCATAAGACAAGCAGTAACTGCAAGGTGGTGGTGGAGCTCTAATAGATCAAATTGAGGATCAGCAAGGGTATGGTGACTGAGACAGGAATAGTGTATCCCTGATTCATGGTCTATCCATGGAGATTTGAAAATGTTTCAGAGAAGAATCAGGAAGGTATTCAGGAGACGTGTTCTATTTTTGAAAATAAAAGCTAAATTACTTAACTCTTCAAACTCAAGCCCTAGAATCTAACTAAAGTGACTCTAGAAGTAGAAAAATCTAAGAGGGAAATAGCAATAAGTAGCAAGACAAAACGTTTCCAGAGTCATTAGAGAGACTAAGAATCACTCTAGAAGGAATAAGGTCAAGATATTAAATGTCTCAGAGGGAAGAAAAGGGGATGACTTAAAGTCTTTTTTCGTCTCTCTCGTCAAGGAGGGAGTGTTCAAGGGCATGCGTAAATCAGTTTCAGAACACAAAATACAGAAAGTGCACAGGGATGTGTTACACCAAAACCTAAACCATCAGAAGACCTGACAAAATCAAGACAGAAGGGTAATTGTATGCCCCCGCCCATAAGAACAGGGAACACCTAGGAAGCCCATGCTGTTTATTCATTGACTTTTGTGAAATCTCTCTGAAGCTTGTGCATAGGTAGATGGCCAGTCATGACAATGTGCATGAAGTGGTTGGAAGTCTCTCAATTCTAGAAGTAGATAGTAACCTAATAATGAACTCTGGCTAAAACAAGTACACAATATATGTCTTTCATAGTTCAAACCTATACAAGACAAATGGACCATGTCTTCTTATATGAGTATTTCATGTAAATCTACAAACGCATTCTAAATGTGAACATGGTACCTGCACCAGACCGAAGATCATTATTACTGGTTGGATTATACATTTTAATTGTAGGAGAGATGCAGCTGCATTATTGCTTTCAACATGGCACACAGTCTATGTGAAACACTTTGTTTGAGAGGATGAATAATCAGAATCCATAGCCACAAAAACACTTAACTCATTGATATTTGGAAAGTCAATCAAACTAATGTAGTTATCTCACCATGTGTTGGCCATTCATATTTGACACCTCTAAGTGACACCTTAGTGCCATGTCAAAGTTGCCGGTCAGCTTGATGGTAACAGCCCCTGAATGGGAGTCAAAAGTAAATAACGCTTTAAATTAGCAATTTTGACTAAGGCCTAGTTAGAGGGCCTTAAATCACGGATGAGGTCAAAAAGTCCAAGGTCCAAAAATTCAAATAGCAAAGAATCTGTGTGAACATGACAGGCAGATTGAATTTTAATACTGTATCCTGACATCTTGCATTATATTTAGCCTGTCAATGGCTAGGAATCTGCTCTTGAAAGGCAATTCAATGTTGCATGTATTTTGTAGTTTATAATTTCTCAGTTTAGTTTCTACGTCCCCTTTCTGATGTGTCTTTTGTCTAATAGGAGTGCCTCAAACATGTGTTGACAAAATGAAGAGGGAAGCAGACGGCCCAGGAGGCAAGGACTCATAATGGAATGGCTCTGTGTTTTAAGCGCACTGACATGGGCTGGCTATTATGTCCTAATGGCTGAGCAATAGCTACTAACTGCCACAAATGCGACTAAATATGACATTATCCTGCAGGCACTATTTCTACATACTTATATTTCAATGTAATCAAATGTTCACCTGTTAATTTCATTTAAAAAAAATTTTAAAAGAGAGAGAAAATGCGATAGCCAGCATGTGAATCCCAAAAGTCAGCAATAGTTCATAAATGAATTATAGCTGCGTAAAAAGATGGGCCATAAAACATTGTCATTTGGCTGCTTTCCAAAGCGTTAGGTGCAAAATTCACAGAGCCTAATAGCACCCCCAGATCTTGCAGTTTATCATTGCAGTGCTAAAACATGCGTAACAGAAACAAACATAGCACACTAAAGAAAAGAAAAATAGGTATAAAAATATTAGGTATTGCTGGTGTTGGTTCTGCCTCAATTATACCACAGATGACCTTTATCTGCTGTCACATGACACCTCTAAACCAATTGCAGGTCACAAATTGCACTTCGAATTCCCAATAATTATGCTTCTCATGCTCACAATGGTGACAAACACCGTGGGCCTGGTTACAAGGGGTCCATTAAATTGTGATCCCAGCACAAAAACCTATTTGCAGATGGATAGCAAATGTAAGTGATGCAATGCTTATCAAATCTAGTAAATACCGGATGCAAATAAGTTCGCAACTTCTGTTAAATTACGTCAGGACAAATATTCCGGAATTTAACTGGGGAAATGGTCTGAAAATTACTGAGACATGCAGATTTTGGTTAGATATCCACCAACACCCATGTGTTAATCCCCAAAAAGTCCGAATAGGAAATAATTTTCACACCCAATATATTCTTAACACATCGGTGTCAGATTTAATTGGCTACAATAATTATGACATTCAACAATGCTCACTCACAATGAGCCCTGTGGCCCCTTCCATTGCACAAATGCCATCTTTTGGTATATCCACTACTTTGAAGCTTCCAATGGGAATTGAACCATTGTCTCTGTTAAGGAGTTTTAATTAATGAAACGTGTGCAAGCCATCCGTATTTTTAACACAAGCAACAAAGCTGATGATCCCCTCTCATCAGTTGTATATGGTTGGTTGAAGTGCTCTACAAACTTATTTCAGCTCAGATTCCTAATAAAGAAATCCTGTTTATTCTGATTACGCTAAATTGCACACCTGATGTTCCCTACTAAGTATAGCGTAAGCGATCGATCTTTTATTTACCTACTAAAAGTGGTTGAGGGGAGGAAACAACTCAGACAGATATCAGCAAAGTCGTCATGCCTGAAAAGACCACCAACTCCAGAGTGCAGTTTGAATATTTATTATAAGGCCAAAAACAATTGGATGTAAATACATCTCAATAGCAAAGTATAGAGGTACAAAAAAATTAATACAGAGCCAATTTTACGAATATAAGTAATTCGGCCCAAAAGACAGATGATTATAAATTCCAAAATCACAATGCAACACAGAATAGATGCGATATTCAGTTCTCGGCTCATTGAAAGAAATCAAAATCTTTCCCTACACTGCGCTACATGAGGGCCCTTCCTGTCTCTCTTCTATCATTCCCCAAAGGTGTCAGCACGTGTTGACTTCCTAAGAAGTACTCACGTCAAATGGGTCGTTTTAGCTTATAGCTATGGAGCTTGCTCTAAGATGCTCCTTCTCCTCCGAAAGCTAGCAGAAGTCTGGTCTCGCTGTCCCTGCGCATCATACAAAAGATGGGATTCAACCCACAATATGTCATTATTCTTAAAACTTTCCATTGCACCTCTATGCAGTAGCTTTTTTCATGGCACAAATTTAATTAATGATATCTTCTTTCCAGTGGCCTTGGCTTTCAGACAGACTAGATACGCAAGGCATCCTCCCTTCTCGCTTCCCAGCCATCTTCAAAGACATTCCGGGTCTCTCCTTAACTCTGAAAATAACAATGTGTATTCTTTCACCTGCAGTAGGATGAGAACATTCTAGTTTCGAACACAACAGCATTTAATTATTTATTTCTCAAGAGCAAGGAGAATTGAAACTTACGACTTTGGGCCTATAATTCAGGCAACTTAAACTAACCACAATTACGGTGTATAGAAATAATATCGTCCTGCACATTATGCATGAAGGAATCGTAATACATACAAAGTTCTACTTAAATGCGTTCACTAGTTTTCAACATCAAATGATTCATATAAATGGTTCTTAATAATCGTAAAACACTGCAAACAATACGAATACATGAGAGTGCGTTTAAACCATGAGTATAGTGCACTCATACAAAATAGAGTGCTATCAGCGCTCTATCAATTCCATCGCCTTGTTTACATCTAAAGGAAATCCCCTCATCATGCAAAAAGTTGATAAAACTGAACCCATATGGGTTGGAAAGACAGACTTATTTCTTCCTGTTGAGCAGGGGATTGTAGGATGTATTTCGCAGCAAAGATGGCACTATCACTTATGTAAATGAACCAAGTGAGATGTGTCTTGAAGCCTCATATACAAGGTATTGAAAAGCCTTGATGCTCATCGGATCTCATCAATCTGGTACAGTCGCTAGGACAATAACGTAAATATTAAGGATCTGATTCACAAAGCTTTTTTTATTAATATGTCTAACTCCAGGCTGAGGTGTGACTTACTCATGAATTTTCAGGAGAAAGACATGCGTACATCTGTATTTCATGAGTAAACGTGTTTGCTCTTGGATACAACTGGGAGAGGTGTGGCGCAGCGGGCAGAGCGGCTGCCTCTGGTGAGCGGGATCGACGGTTGGATCTCCGGTGGCAGCTCAGCATCATGTAACTCTGGGTAATAGCTCATTTAATCTCCCCGACGGCCCCCAGCACCTTGAAACCCTTAAGGGGGTGATGTGTTTGTGCTTTACAAATAGGAAAAAAACTTCTCAAAGAAAAATCTTCCCGAATAAGCCCCTTGCTTTACTTGAACACCGGAAATGAACACAAGCTGACTCTTTTGCAACTTTATATATTAGAGTTTGTGAGCTCATCAGCTAATGTGTATTTAGTGGAGATACTACTTGCTTTGTCGGGAATTAACATATTCGATTGGATTAGTGATTACAGATCAATGACTGGGCCGAAACATGCAATAATGTTGAATAAATAAAAGTCATAGATGGCGGTTTGCTAGATGTTTACAGCGTTTATGATATTGTGATACTGTAAAGGACCGTTACAACTGTTTTTATGTGTTTGAGAGAGGCAGTTAAATGTTATACCTTGAGGAAAGTGACCTTTTTGTAATTTGCAGAAGAATTTAAAGCTGGTAGAGTTTCACATGCATTTTCCACCAGGAAACAAATGAAAAAGGCCATAACATTTGGCATTTAGTATTTCATATTCTGGAACAAACTAGAAAGTATTCCATACCATGGCCTCTTTGGAAGTCACTAGAATATGTAGAAAGTGTAATAAACTATGTGTAACATACAAAAAGAGCTACTATCACTAACTTTTACCACATTTCCCTTGTCCCAAAGAAAGAGTAATTACATCTTTGATATTTTTTAATGGAAAGTGCACCCATAGGAATGAAAAATAACCTCTGTTTTGCCAAAATGATGGGCCTCAATTATTTCTTGGATTTCTTGACCCGACAGAGTAAATGACATCAACGAAGTAAATTACTCAGTCGCCTAGTGGCGACTGCCAAATTTAGAAATGTGCGCCGTCCCAGTGGACATTTTTAGCATTGGTAAGAACTGCTGTCATGGCAGTTTCTGTCAATGTACTGTAATTTTGCCGTATGGCTCCGTCAACATGAAGGAGCTGTATGGCAAACTTACAAAGTTTTTTGTATTGTCAAAAAGAAAATCCCAAAGCAGGCTTTTCTTTTTAGGAATAAAAAAAACAATGCCTACTTCACCATGGGAGTTTCCTCCCATGGCGAGGGGGTGTTAGAAATTGGGTTTCTGTTTGGCAGAGGTATGTACCATGTCCAAGCGGGAACCACAATCCTAGTCAGGGTAAGTGTTAGAAATGGGGTCTCTGGTTGGCAGAAGTTTTCACCCTGTCCAAGTAGGGAATACCACTGTAGTCGGGGTAAGTCAGATACACACTCTAAATGAACCTGGGCTCCTCTGGGACTCTGCACACTTTTAAAGCCACTTAATAGGCTGCCAGCCTTTATCTACATCATCCCCCACATTGTAACTGGGCACCATATCTTTGGAAATATGATGCCTGTGCTCCTGTGAGGACACTGCGGGTATGCTGACACCATTACTGCTGTTTCTGGGCCCCACTTGCAGTGCTCTTATGTCCAGCTCTCTCAGGCTGAGCTCATGGGCCATCGTCCTCTCCTCCATGGCCAGCCTTTTCTCCTCCAGAACCTGCTCATTCTCTCACTTGGCAAGCTCCAATTCAATTTCCTATCCTGTTTCCTGTCCTCCAACTCCTCTGGGCACAAGTTCCTTGATGAGACACTGCTCCCTGCTCTGAAAACAACTAATACTGCTAGCAAGTTGTTGGCCTTTTCCACAGGCAGTCCCAAATCCACATTGACATCCAAGGTCAGCTCCTCATCCTCCTCAGGAATTTCTTGCTCCTCATCCAGGTCATCAGCCCTGCACCTTGGGACTCTGCCCTGGCCCTTAAGGCTTTCTGCAAGTGCACCTTTCTGGTGAACCCCCTCATTGAGACATGAAATTGCTTGCAAAAGACATTCATCTGAGCCACGGTATAAGACTCCAACCGGGCCAGATGAAATTCCACAACTTCAAGTGCAGGTGCATGTTCAACAGATTGAGACCTGTTTTAGCAGAAAAAAATCAAAAGGCCAATCAGGGAGAATTGAAAATTAGAGAAATGTCAATTAGCAGAGGACAGACAAAAATTTTTGCCAATCTTGAGGAATATGTTTGAATTGGTCTAAGTATAGAGTTGTATTGAACACTGAATTACTATAAGTGATTACACAAACACAAGTCCTATCCTCACGGCTGATCACCAATGTTAGAAATGGAGTTTCTAGTTGGTTAAGGTTTGCATCTGCTGCAAGTAGGGACCAATGACCACCCTAGTCAGAGTAAGTTAAATACACACCCTAAATTAACCCATGCTCACCCTCTGGTAGCTTGGCACAGAGCAGTCAGCTTTAACTTAAGAGTCAATGCATAAAGTATTGGTGTAACATTTAAATTACAGTAACTCGATGAGAATACCACAAAAAGACTCCACATAGGTTTAGAACAAAAGAGTTTATTTATCTGAGTAGAACAATACCAAAATGACAAGAAGTCGCGATATAAATTGTTAAAAAATAAATGCAACTACAGCGCTTAGAAGTCAATAGTGCTAAAGGTTACTTGAGGTTGTGCTAGACTGGGGTAAATCTGAAAAGTGAAGCCAACTGCGATGGAGTGCAGGACAGCTACAGTTCGAAACAGGTCTTGCTGAAGTTTTACCTTCTCAGGTTAAGCCAAGAGTCCAGTTCGGGGGGAAGATGTTTGCCAGGAGCACAGTGAGCATCGCTGGCGATGGTCCACAGTGCGTGAAGAGCCACTGGGCATCATGGACAGACAGGCATGGGCCTCGTGGTCCCAAGGGGCAATGCTGCTGTGTGAAGAGATGAAGGTGCGCCAGCTCGCGCTGATCCTTCGTGCGAGCGACGCCGTTCAGGAGAGATTGGACTGTTCACGGCGGCAAAGAGCCCAGACGCTTGATTTAAAGGGCCCAGGAGCTGTAGATGATTAAAGCAGCTGCAGAACCCACTTCTGAGGCCCAGAGCTTGGAGGGGGCTCCTCAGGCAAGGTTAGGACTCATAGAAGGCAGAGTCCAGCAGCTGCAGCAGAATTGTAGGAAGTCTTTTGTGTCACTGAGACTTCAGAAGAACAGGAGTCAAACCACCAAGCCCTTGGAGTCACTCTGGGCTCAATCTTTGTCCTCAGCAGGGCAGAGGTCAGCAGGCAGCAAGGCAGCACAGCAAAGCAGAGAAGCATTTCCTCAGAACAGGCAGTCACACCAAAGTGGTAATCCTTTCATCAAAGCAGTCCTTACTCCAGCAGAGTTCTTCTCTGGTCCAGTAGTGTACTGATTAGATAGGGCCAGACCCCTGGTCCTTATACTTAAAAGTGCCTTTGATGTAGGGGTGACTTCAAAGGAATCCTCTGAAGTGCATAAAGATCCCTTTCAGCCTAGCCATGGCTCCAGATTACCCATGGGGTGTAAATCAGCCCTTTATTTGAGGGCAGGACACACCCTGTTCAGGTGTAAGTGTGAGCCACCTCTCCCTCTTTCTGCCACGAAGGCTATCAGTATGCAGATGAATCTCCTGTCACAGCCAGTCCTCCCTGTGTTATGGCTGTCTAAAGGGAATGCACAAAGTCCAGCTGTCACACAACCCAGACGTGTGTTGGAGACAGGCTTCAGGCACACAGAGCTTTATGAGGACAGAAATGCCATCAATCTAAAAGCGCCATTTCTAAAATAGTAGTGTTAGATCCAACTTTGCCAGCAAGGAAGATTTAGCATCACTTTTCCAATGATATTCAGCATGACAGAGCTACTGCTTCTCGATCAGGAATTACAGCTTAAGAGTGTAATAAAGAATTCCCAATTTTAACCTAAGAGGGGTGTAGGCCTCACATTAATGGAAAACCAATTTAGGTGTGTTTCACTACCAGGACATGTAAAACTTAAAAGTATATGTCCTACCTGTTACTTACACAGCACCATGCCCTATGGGCTACCTAGGGCCTACATTAGGGGTGATTTATATATAATAAAAGTGGAGTTTATGGCTTGGCAAGGGGTTTTAAATGCCAAGTCGACATGGCAGTGTAAACGTCACAGACAGGCTATGCAGTGGAGGGCCTGAGACATGTTTAAAGGGCACAATCAGTGCTGCAGGCCCACTAGTAGCATTTAATTTACAGGCCCTGGGCACAGGTAGTAAACTCTACTAGGGACTTACAGATAAATTAAATATACCAATTGTGGATAAGTCAATAAAACCATGTTTAGAGAAGAGGCACATGCACCTTAGTACTGGTTAGCAGTGGTAATGTGCTCAGAATCCTATGGCCAACAAAAAGAATACAGCAAAAAGTGGAGGTAAGCAGGCAAAATGTTTGGGGAAGACCACCCTAAGGCTGTCAGGTCTAACACAGAAGCATTGAGCACTTTTCAATGCCCCTTATTGCCAGGTTTTTCCTGGCGGTAACAGGCATTGAAAAATGGCTATATGTCCGCCCATCTAAATTAGGTAGATGGACATATAGCCAAACTTCCAACAGCTCAACATCCATTGGGCCGTCTAAGAAATTCGACCACGGTGGAGATGTAGAAGTCTCTACCATCATCAAAATATGTTCCACCCGCATTTAAATCGGACAGGTGGACCATTATGTTTGCAGCGAGGGACTCCATTGGCATTGTGATGGAGTTCCCTCTCCGCCAACATATAAATCGGGGCCTATGTGTGCACAAAAAAAATGTCATTTTGATCAACTGCAGTATCACTTCTACCGTTTTCACAGCCTGTATTGTCGGAAATATTGTTAATTTCCTATATATGACATACACACACACCAGCACAAATATATACTATTATATTTACTGCTTAGTACATATGTACTATTTATGCCTAGTGAAATATGCTGACTAAAATCCCACGTGTGTAAGATTTCCAAACACTGACAATCTTTAATGAGCTTGCATAAAGACTGTAATATGCTTGTCTTTAATATGGTTGCCGAGTTTGTGTTGTTATTGCTGCATGAAAGGCTGATACAGTCTATCATGATGTGCTATTCGCATGCTCATAACAGACACTGTGTTAGAAATGGTGGTAAACAGTAAAAAATAAAGTAATTTTAATAGCTACGATCCACGTTTTGTTAAAAAAAAAAGAGTATTAAAAGATTGACATTTTACACCGTCGTTGACACTTTAGTAATAAAGACTTTATTTCAATCAATCAATCAATCAGGGGTTTGTTAAAGCGCGACTACTCACCCGTAAGGGTCTCAAGGCGCTAGGGGTGATTTTTCAATTGTGCTATTTCAATAGCTACAGTTCTTAGAAGTGACTTTCACATTATGGCAACGAAACCTGCACATAATGTTTTCAGTGATATAAGAGCGCAGCACTCCACTCACTAAACATCCCATATTGTTACATATTCTGCCTGGCATTTCTACCCATGCAAGAAACACCTACACATAAATCCGTAGAATGGAACTGACTAGGAGAAGGACTGCATTAGAATATTACTAATCATACTATTCAAATTGGTGAGAGTACACGTTACTATAAGTGCTTTGAAACAAGGGCTTTGGGTGTGTCTTGTACAGTCTGCCTTTAAGGGTCTTTATCTTGAGGGGGAACGGTTGTGTCTGGGATAAAAAAGTTGTTGGTTGGGTGTTGTAGAAATGTCTTCACTCAAATCTATTCTTCATTTTTAGAGAACCATTTTTGTACCAGAATACTCATCGCTGCTGGACTTTAATAAATATTTTCACGGTCCTTTATTGCTAAACAGACCACATATGATGTGATATATTTTTGAAGTGAATTGAATAATTATTGTTTTTATGAAACAAAAACATTTGCAAGGTAAATGTCAACATGTCCTCTGTGGTAAATGCCATCCACGTTAGGTGATGCACTAAATAGCCGGAGAAGTGTGGCTCAATGGTTAGAGCGGCAGACCCTGATGCAGAGATCTGGCCCGGGACCAGGGTTCAATTCCCGCCTCGGCGGGTCTTGGGCTCATTTTCCTCGGACCTGATAATTCTCGCCTCGGTGCCTATTCTAATCATGGGTCCCACTCTGCAACTCTGGGCAATAGCTTGCTTAATCTCCACAACGGCCCCAACAGCGCTGGGATGCCTGGCTTCACCCTGGGGGTGCCCAGGAGTGGACATTTCACAGGGAAAAGCCAGGAAGGGTTCCACAGCGGTATGCGTACAGCGCCTGGACACCCCTTTGGGGGTATGGGTGCGCTTTACAAGTACAAATTTCATTTCATTTCATTTCAATGCACAGTATATTTCAGGTTTTCAGGCAAACAGGAGAATTAATATTAAGTGGAACTTTAAGGATGTATTAATACGTATGTTTTCATCTCAGTGGCCAGCGTACTGAATGAAAATAAAAGAGCAGAATTAATGTCCCCTGGCAGGGCATGTTTGTTATACTTTTTCACCCTCTCTTGTGTTTTAACCTGTGCATCCAGGTGGTTCCTTGCACAAGCTGAGCACTGAGCCCATCACAGTCATTCGTGGCAGCGTGGAAGGAACCGCTGATTGGCTCTTTGGCTTTGTGTCTGTCATCTCTGACATCATATCGACAGATGAGAACTCAGCTGCAGGTATTCATTCTAAAAACCGCTCGCACTACCACAAAATCGAATGTTTCACTTGGGTCGCAATCACACATTTTGCAATTGTAACATCACCAGTGCCGCCTTAATGCATGGGCACGCTGAGCAGTTGCTCACGGGGCCCAAAAGCATAGGGGCCCCATGAAGACCAGAATTTAACACACATTTTCCATTAAACATTTGTATTCCTGTGAGTGGCTGTGTAGGCAGGGCCAAGTGCACTGCTTTGCCCGGGGGCCTATAATGCTGTTAAGACGGCCCTAAACATCACAGCTCCTCTATCAGGCGACTTCAGCAAATTATAGTCAACCAACGTTATTAGAAGTCTGTACTCTGAGAAAAGGACCTCCAGAGTAGAAAACCGTTTCCCAAATGGAATTTCCCTTCAAAACGTAATCAGTTTTGTAAATTACCCTTCTGTGCTCCATGTGCTATGATGAAATGGCTACATATGCAGGAACGTTGCACCTTTTATCACTGATCCAGGCAAAGTAGATTTTGTCTGCTGGAGCACTCCCCATTCACCAGTGAAAAGGAGATTTTTCTGGGGTTTGCTAGAAAAATGAACCTTAAAGTTAGGTGATGCCCTAATACTACTAATGTACCATTCCTTATTGAAGTGTTGTACCCATTGTGTGAACCATGCGCTGCCCTTAAGTGAAATATTGTACCTACTTTAATAGTGCACAATGTTTGCGCTGGCCAGGATGAGTGCCAGTGCACACCAGTAGTTGAGCCTAAGTGTTCAGCCATGTGCCTCCCTATGCCAGTTTTATTGAGAGCTCAGTCTTCGACTGCCCAGCATAATTCGGAGGAATAGGAATGACAGATCCCGTGGAACAGTGTGCTCCTTTGTGAATGCTGTTGTGCTCCCCAGCTTGTTGTGGAGCTGTAACTGGCTTATGCAAAATGGGAACTACCTGAAAGAGGTGGTGGTGCTTCCTGTGCAAAGATGGACCACTCCAGTGCAACCAGTGCTTAACTTGAGCCTGTGGTAGGTCGTGAGGCACTCTGGCACTCATTTTTGGGGGCCAGCACTTATTTTTCCTCATCAGAAATTTCCTGTGAGAAAAGACAGAAACCGCACAAAGGGGAAAGAGAGAGAAACAGAAAGACGGAAAAACCACCACAAAGGCAGAAAGAAGGAACCTGCAGGGGTGAGATAAAGAGTCAGGCGGTGTGGCAGTGGATGAAAGTGGCATGAGGTGGATTCATGGCTACACAGCCTTGGGATTGGGCACACTGGTGCCAGCCACTGGCTTGTGGGCAGAGCTTTGGGCACCGGAACTTATTCTTCTACAAATTAAGCACTAAGTGCAACAAAGCACAAGTGCACAAAGTGTATCACAGCATGTGGTGTAAAAGATAGGGATATTTCGACCCGCCAAAATTGTTTGAGGTACTGATCCACAAAGCATTACATATGAGAAGTTGTGTCGCACTTCGGTCTTAGATGTGGGTTACACCTGAATATCCATGCCTGATTCACAAACCATGGTTTACTTTAAGGTTAGAGGTGACCTACTCATGAATCTCCAGGAGTAAGAGATGCTTACGTATGCAAACATGTTTTGTGAATCAGATGTTTTTTATACGAGCCTGCTTGTGTTAGAAATCTCACCCAGGCCTGCACTAAAACACTACTATTTCAAGTAAATCCTCTTTATTTAGTCCTCTGTCTATATACAGGTGTAATACACAGCACATCTAAGAGAGAAGTAAAACATGCCTGCTCTTAGAAACAGGTTTGTGACTTGGGCTCTGAAAGCATGCATCTCTATGAAGCATCTAGTGAGCCTCATTTCTCTATCTAACCGACGGAAGCCATTGTGCTGACAAAGTAGATTAAAACATGTTTGTAACCTACTGTGCAGATCTGCTCAAAGAATCTAATGACACAAGGTCACAGGGTCGGACTGGCCGTAGCGGGCATCGGGCGTCTCCCCGGGAAGCTTTAAGGGTGGGGGCCAGTTTTGCAGGCGGGAGCCAGTTGTTTTACTGGGAGAGGCGGTTTTGCAGTGGTGCTGCAATATCAGCCCCCAGTACGAAAAGCAGCAGTGCTTCACACTTGCACCCTTCCCCGGAGAGTTTTGCTGGCCTGACAAAATTGCCCGTGCTACTTTGGGTCCCCAGTTCGGTCCTGCACAAGAATTAGAGCAGGAAGCGTTTGTCTGACTGATGAAAAAAGCCAGGATTATTGGATGGAAGCATTTTAGATGACCTTTTCAGCAGCTGCTTTTATGTGCTACAGGAGTGCAGCGTTGGGCAGTGACATTTATTTGCATCATGCAAATTCGCAAAATGCATGTGCTGCTGGTGGCAACATGCCAAGCTTTAACAGGACAGTTATTACCGAAGCATAATATCTTATTTCACAAAGAATTATTAGCTTTTATTGCTATAATACAGGATAAAGCAGTGAGATAAAATATAATAGTATTGCTTACGTCATCACTCAGGTGCATGGCGAAGCAAATCTAAATAACGGCTGCCTGATTAATAGCAAATTAATAGTGACGATGCCCATGTTTGCTAATTTGCGTTCGTCCTGCGTTCTTCGTTGACTCGTTACAGAAAGGTTTTGCACAGCAGCTAAAAATAGAGAATATGGATTGTGGAAACAACACTAACACCAAGGACCCAATAATGAAAAACACTAAAAAGTGTGGGTGGAGATTAATGCCCCACCTGAGTGTAATTTGCTTTTTTTACTGTTCACAAACATCTGCAGAAGTACTCCTGGGAATGTCATGTGACTCTCTGTGAAGCCTTCCACACCGCAAAGTGAAATTCTTCATAACAGAGAATTTCACACAGGTGGAATGGAGCCTCCTTTGCCAAAGCACTTTTTCCTCTCCATGGGGAAACATTCTTCCCCATAGAGAAAGCTCTTCCCCAACACTCCCACCCAATCTGTGTGTGACCGATTCCGCTTTGCCATGGTCTTTTTACACAAGTGTAAAGTTCCTGTAATACGGTCCAAGATGCAGAAACTCAGACACATGGTCCCTCCACCATTGTATTTTTATGTGAAGTGTTATGTTTAGTCTCACACACATCTGAAATTTGCTATTATGTAACACTATGACTCATTCAACTTGCTATGACATACAACACATCTGTTGTCTTGAATTCAGTTCTTAATTTGAGCTGGTGGGTACAGGGTGTGCCTACCAGCACTCGTTTTTGGGGACCGGCACCCATTTCTCTGCATCACATATTTACCAATAGCGAGGGAGGGAAGACACACAAAGTCGAAAAAGGGAGGAACAGAAAGACGGAAAAACCTTCACAAAGGGAAAAAGCTGGAACCTGCAAGAGTGAGATAAAGGCGCAAGGAGTGTCTGGTGATGCGTTAAAGAGGCATGAGGTGGAATCAAGGCTACGCAGCCATGATATTGGGCGCAACCACATTTAATACCACGACTGTGAGCTTTCGAGAAGAGCTTTGGGCACTGGCACTTTCTCTTCTACAAATTAAGCACTGCCTGTTATATTTTTATGTTTTATAGTTCATACAAAGCAACTTTGCACAAGAGGGTTTATAGATGCTGATGTTGAATAGCGACACATTTCTACCACTGACGTCTGCATGCATTTTGGGATAACAGAAGAGTTCGGGTAAATGCTAACGTACTGCCCCTTCTGGGCAGCTCCTGTTTAATGCTAGAATGGATGCAAAAAGGCCGTGTCTGTATTCAAAATTCCTTTCCAGTAATGCTAAACCCAAGCTTCTTTCTGAAATTCTCTGCCCTAATTAAATTAAATCACTATTCGTGCAAAATAAATCACCAATAACTGTTCATCCTCGCATGCAGAAGGTCCCCTAAAGTAAAAGTAAAGTTTAGGGCATGAGAGTGCATGAGGGATATAATTGCCTGAATGTGAAATGATAAAAAGTAACCGATTTTTGAGCATACTCCTGTTACTTTGCAAATTCCTAATTGTTTCTCTCTTTCTCAAATTAGGGCCCGTTCAACCCGCAGTGAAAAAAATAGGTTTGTGTGTTTTCCTCTGATTTCTCTTTAAATGTTGAGGCCTTTGGAAACTTGTTATTGACTTCCGGTTGTGCTTTCCTTGATGAGCATTCTCCTTTGACCTCCAGCTCTAGCTGTGTGAAGCTTCACTAACTGTATGCTCTATGCAGTGGACCACAGCGCTAAGATGGCACTTTGTAGTTATAGTTTGTTGAGCAGACTGCTGCCATCTTGGATTCCAAGAAACAACTATCGCACAAATGTATTGATTAACTGCTTACTGTATTGCTGTTATGAATATTAAATGTGTGCATAATTACAACTAGGGTTGGGCTTATGGATCCACCAAAAAGTAAAATCCGGTCGTGATTTCAGGATAACGGATGAATATGCAAAGAATTCCACTGAAATGTCTTATACCAAAGCATACAACTACATAGTGATTGTGGATATCCTGAAACACTTGATTTTACAATTTGGTGGCCCAGAGAGCCTTGCCCTAATTACTTTAGCTTAGAAATCCCCATGCATATGCTGACATTAGGTCTACTAGTATTAGTGTAATACATCCTTTTCTTCACCATGTGCTTGATGATAAATCCTGCATCTTTGATGCGTAGCTCTCTATTACTGTTGGTCTAGTACTTAGATTTTTTGTGAAAGAAGGGCTTATAATAAATGTAATGATCCCAAAGTAAACATTGGTTGATTCCTCAACAGTAAACAGTGCATTTATAATGCAAAGTTTTATGAGGATTATGCAACTGATCACGTATCACCTTGCATTTATCAATGCAACTTGGTACCCTTCGTTGACTTATAAAACACAAAATGTGGTATTTTCTTCATAAAAACCATTGGACAGACCAAAGATACAGAGAGGACTAATATACATTAGGGGAGACCCTAGCAGTTTCACAAATGATGCCCCAGTGTATCAATAGTTGCAAACTGAACATTATCTTGAAAGTTATATGATGACGAAGCTTGATGACATCATTAACACCATCATGCCATTGTCTACTGAGAAGGTTCCCAGAGGGCCTCCTTTTTCCTGCCAGCAGCGATGGGCGAAGAATTTGCTGTGCTTGAGGCCGAAGAGAAGTTCCGCAGTGGGCCAAAAGAGGACGTTGAAGGCAGTGGAGTGGACAATGGCGATGGTCCCCTTGAGCAAAAGGCTGAAGACCTGATCCCTGCTCAGACAAGTACTGCCAGTCAAGAGGCCCCATCCAGCTCAGGCAATGTTAGCGAGGCCTCACTGGCTTTCGAACACCGAGCTGATATTGCCACGACTGAGGAAGAAGTACTTGATAATGAACAGGAAGGTACCTGCATCTTTCACTAATAATAAGAACATGGCCTTTGGTCCAATCAGTTGCTCGTATTATAAAATTGTGATCATCAAGGAACATGGTGAACAATAAATTACCCATGTAGGGATTAGGGTGCTTATTTCTTTGCACTAACAGCATGCTTTTAATTGAGCTTCACCCACTGCATGCTTTAGCCCTCAAAATGTTATTTACAATGATGATTGCTACTTCTGACTGCTTGATGACTGTTGGTAAGATAATCGGTTTTGTCACGGTACGTAATGCTTGATTTATGCAAAGACGGATTGATGCTCAATGTGATGTGCCAGCAGTGCTTCATTTGAGTTGTAGGTGGGGCTCACCGGCACTCATTTTTGGGGACCGACACTTATTTTTCCTCCATCAGACTTTGACACAGAGAAAGAGAGAAAAATACAAAATGGGGAAAAAAGGAGGAACAGAAAGACATACAACAATGACAAAGGGAGAAAGCAAGAATGAAAAAGAGCCTTCAAAACTGAGTGAAAGTGGCTGGGAGTGCTTGGTGCTGATAAAAGAGGCATGGAGTGGAATCAAGACTACGCAGCCTTGGTATTCGGCACCCAGGTATCCTGTAGCGAAGGCCGCAGGCTTCTGAGCTAAACTTTCAGCCCCGCTACATATTGTTTTACAAATGAAGCACTGGCTTGCTCGTATATGCACATAGCATCAGGCATGCATGCTGCCATGCACATGTTTGAAATCTGCATTTTATGGTGCAATAGACTGCCATTTTGCCTCAAGGTCATCCAGTTATTTTCCAGTCAAGGGTTGATGATATATTAATGAAATCGTGTCATTTCTGATGGGACCAAGTGCAAATGCCATAGTGAAATTCAAGTAAGAATGAGTTAACTTTCACAAATGGAAACAAATCTGTGCACAGTAACTCTAGATGCTAAATATGTTTGGTTTGGATAAACAATTATACAGATTTTTGATAAAACAAAACTTTTACGGAATATATTCCAGAGCAATTTTCTATCCGTCTGCAACAGACAACATTCATCTTTGTTGTAAAGATACAAATTAATTTTGTTTTCCATCTAAAAGCAGGTTTATTGGGGTATGGCTGAAACGCCACTTGCAGTTATTTATTTATCATACTTATGCCAGTTTATAGTGTGACATGAGTATGCTCTACGCTAAATGTTTCTTAATGTTACTCTGTTTCTTTCTTATTTAAATGCAGTCAGACTATTAGCACAATGCATAGACTCTCCCCCCCCCCCCCCAATCCACGTGATGGTCTAAAATGTATAATCCTTACTCGATGGCACTGTTTCCAGCAAAGCTGTGCAATATTCAAAGTACCTGTGGGCAAGGTTTGCTCATTTGCACTGGGCCTGCCTCATGCAAATGAAGAAATCTGAACACATTATCCATTAGTTTAGTAATACGGTGAAAGCACTTGTCTTGTTTTATGGTTTCACTCCACAAACTTTAAGTAACTTGGGTCTAAGTTTCCGTATTTAGATTTCATCAATAAACAAGATGATACTTTAATTTAGAGAAACAATCAAACTGACTTTCCCTTGAAATCCATGCCACACATCTGCAATTGCCTGTAGCGATTTTAGGTTTTTGCTTTCCTAAATCTCTGTACATGGTTTAGGCAATTTGATTATTACACGAAGACCTAAGAATTGACTCAATTAGATATTTGCCGATCTCTGCAAAACCCTAAGATTAAAATGTCCCATGGTCTACTACAACCAAAAGGATTGTTGGTGAGTGAATAGAGTAGTCAGTGACCTTTAAAGATCATACCATCCTTATCTTGAAATGTTTCATGCAAGATGATATTAATATGAAGATTTGGTGATTGTATGGAGGCATTTTAAGAATGCAATTGCATTTATTCAGAGTATCTTGTCCAACACCAAAATAATTTCAAGATCTGTTATTGTTTTTGATGATAAAATCACGAAGATGTGGGACTCATTCCTAAAAAAACTCTCAGTTTTCCATGATGGGCAATTTACCCTATCTCAATATTTTCTACCCTCAACTTGCATTGTACACAATGCCTAATGGATGGAACACAAGTCAGGGATATTTGGAAAAATCTTGCCCCTCATTACGCCTGCGCAAATAATTTTTAGTCAGCATCATAACACCTAATTCCTCACGGCCTCTTCAACTAGCAGAAACATGAATGAATGCCTTCGGAGTGACGGGCCACAACTCAGGAGTGAGTTTAGCATAACCGCATCCAATTTAGGAGACTTCTCGAAACTGACACTCGTGTCTGAGATTGAATATTAACAGGTGTGATACTCATTCAACTCTGATTAGACTCGTGGCTACCCTGGTTATTTCCGCTGTTTACTGCACATGTATATACCTTTTTCCTTAGACATCTGTAATCCCACTCCTCCAAAGGCGTCGCAAAATAACAATCCGTGCAGTTTAAGACACCAAAATAAGTAACATAGTATTAAAGAGGACATTGGAAGGATGCTGACAAAGCAGAGGGAACAATTTCAGACTGTGCACAATAGTAGAGGAGGAGTCTTGCAAAGGACCAGGACCAATGAATGTAGTGGGAGCACTGACGAAGGGATTTCGTAATTTTTTGTATTTCTTGAGTTCAACATTGTCCGATTCTTGGATCATTATTATTTGCCTTCTACCTACAAAGGTTTGTCTTTTGATCAGAAATGCTGGTGAGCAAATTGGTGATTTTTGTAGCTGCTGCAGCAGGCTCTGCATGTGAGGCAAGCTTTGAGGGGCCGGTCACTCATGGGGGTGATCATTGTAACCTCTTTGGTGAATCAGACAGTGGAGTGCGGGTCACACTTCATGAAGTGCTAGTGTGGAATCAAGCAGAGAGCTGGAAAGGGTTTAGCCGCTACCCAGGTCCAACAAGGCATGGTTTGCGTGGGTTTCCTGAAAGCTGATGATGCGAGTTAAAGCTGTGCTTTGTATCATGTGACAGCTTCTGCCGTGGTGTTAGAGCATCCCTGGCATTGCTCGCTTTGAAAAATGGCTCGCTGTTAAGGGTGAATCTGAGTGATTTGCTTTTTCTGGCAACCTCAAGTGCACATCTATGTAACTTCATGAGAAAAACAAAGTAAACCCACAATTGTTTTAGCCTTATTGGGCCTTATGAGTGATGCGCTGCTTGAGTCTTGCAACGCCATGTGCTAAATGGCTCATGTATGAGCACACCCATCGTACTTAGAGGGCCTCACTGAGAAACAAATAACGAAATGCATGAATAAATCTCAACCATTGGTAATTACTCTGGTCTGCATTCCATTCTATTTTATTCCGTGCATTGTCCCATTACAGGCAACCAGATGCAATTCAGCCTTGGCCCTACTTTAATGGGAACAGTCCATCCATAACTGCTAGGCCATATCCCCTCTAGATTGCAGGCCTCACCATTATCATTGATTGGAACACTATGGAATGCTGCGGTTTTAGTTTTTAATCGTGATAAGACGCTTGACTGGTGTCATTAAATGTGTGAAAACACTTCATTGTAATAGTATAACGTAAGGAAAATGTTATTAATTGCTAAGATTCCTCGTCCATTTGCAATCCAATCCAAAAATGGAAAGCAAAACCTAGCTACGTCATGATAGCCTGCCTAAACAAAAAATGTGACATCAAGTTGCCTAGAGTTATGTTACAGCTAGTATTCCAGGACTCCTTATCAGTAGCTGATAGTAGACCATTGGCATCACATCTACAAGCCAGACATCAATACCCTACAATGCTGACTCTGCCAGGGCCACCTCAAGAGCTTCTGCTCATCCATAAGTGCATTTCACGGAAAGGTTCCCAAATAACTTGACAACAAATGTATTACTTTTGATCAATAGAAGCTCCATTCAAACAATGTTTGGACATCCCTGATAATCATCTTCCTTTTCACCTTGTTGCAGGATATGGGACTATTGCATGGCCAGAGTCTGAAGGGATTGAGACAAACTCGATTTTATAGTCTCAATACTCAGTGACAGGAAATTGATTCACACCAAATCTCCGAGAACCATGACATTCATAACCCATTAGGAGGCCTACCAGCTCCTCCCGATTACTCAGGAATGATTTGATTTCGTAATGGAGGAAATTGGGTCTTTATGTCCCCCCAACTTCAAACTGTTCTTTATCTTGGACACACCTGAAATTATATTGAGCAAAGCATTAAGACCTATTGGATTTAATTTAAGGGCTGAATCGTCTGGGGTCAGACTTGGATTTCCCCTGTAGAGAAAACTTTGCGCCTGATCTATGTGGAACTGATTCAATGAATCCTATCTTTTGTTTTTGGGGCACATCCTCATCTGCAAATTTCACACTATGCCCTAATTAAAGCAGTTCTTTTCTGAAGGAATAGCCTCCTAGAATGACCCATTGTGGTTTCTTCTTCTGTGTTGTTGTGATTCTTTCTTTAGTACCTTTTTCAACAAAAGGTATTTCAAATAATAAGTGCCTTATTTAGCCCATGGTGGGCAGCCTGCCATATCTGGAGATCCCACCAGCCTGGCGGGGATCTCGCTGCTGTGAATGGAGTTGCCGTGCCAGTGGCTCCCTTCACAGCAGCAAAGTAGGCCCAGCAGGAGCCATCTTAAAGTGCCTGCTCTGCTACATTGTTTGAACTGAGAAAACAAACTCCGCTTAGCTCCTAATGCACGAGGAACTCATGTGCTGCACCTGGGGACCATATAATATTTTTTACGCCTGTTTCCACTTCGCCTGATACTGGCAACGGAGGCGAGAAAATGACCATCACTGTGACACAGAAGTTCTGTGGAGAATGGACTGCTGGGTCAAGAATTACTCTTTGCAGAGTCATTGGAGGCTCTGTCAATGGTAACCCGGCAGTTCCCCTAATTCTAAATGGAGCGGGGAAACTGCGGGTTTTGTAGAGTGGGAGGAACACTGGTTTGCAGTGTTTCTTATACTATGCCTAACTCTAAATGTGGCCTTAAGGGTTTTGTGTGGTGCTTGAGATTAATGCCCCCTTCCCCTGAGAAGATCAAGCTGCCAGAAGCCTCAGAAGTGTGCTCTGTCTGCTTCTTTGCTGTAAAGTCCTCTGAAGAGGAGGACAGCTCATCCTCACGTAAAAGGGTAAGGATGACTTATGCTCTGCAATACACTCTTTGCAACAAAAGTCAAGTCATCTTTTTAGGTCTTGCCTACAGACAGCTTTAGCTATCTGGTGAGAGCTATTCTCACCACATAACACATATCACACTTCCCACAATACACACCACACACCATACAGCATACAAATAGACATACACATACATATTGATAAAGAAAGGGGCTTCTGGACAAACCCTCTAAAACACTGGCTACTGTGGTTCAGTTGGCTGTAGGTAACTTTGTCCAACTTTTCTTTAGCTGTTAGCCCACGGTGGGTACCTGTCATGCTGCCCCCCTTTGGCCACGCATCAAACTGAGATGCTGAGAAGCTGAACACTACATATACATGAAAGGTAGGAGATAAAATGCTAAAACATAAAATAAAAATTATAAATCAACATTATCCGGTTTTAAAGTATAGCAAGTATACATTCCGCATCTGAGGACTGAAAGCAACCTCCGTACAATTTCCCAAATTAATGCAAAATATTGATCTATATAACTTTTTGATGCCTTAAACACTTCACTTCAGTGCTCTTGCCTCACTGAAAATGTGTGTTGCTTTTTTACTGTGGTCCAATTTGACCGCTCTTGCAATTATAGTAATTGGCATGATAATAACACTAACAGCTTCACATGTTGGTCTGGCATCATATTCTGCTGTTCCCAGCTTCTAAAGCGTTTATTTGTTCGTGTCAGGTTCGGTTACTGAATACTCAATTATTATCTGGCTCCTTACCAGTATTAACAAGCATCTACCCTGTGTATGTTCTGCAGGCAAGGAAGCAGTACACTAGGAGTGGGAATAGTGAGAAAGTGTAAAATACAGTAAAAGTGTTTTAACGAACAGAAATAAATCATTAGTCAAGTAGGCCTCCCACTTCTGTCGTTTCTAAGCAGCAAACAGAATCTGTTCCATGTTAAGACTGTTTCTGAAAGGCCTGTGATGCTGGAGCAGTTACATGTCAACCCAATAGTTCTAGGGAACTGTCATTCCTAGAACTGCGTAACTAACCTATTGGACTGAGCTCTTTGAAGTTTACAGATTCAGGGCCTGATTCACACAGGGACTCCGCACTCATGGCAGAGACCTCGCGGTCATGGGGGAGTTTCCGCACTCGGGTGGAATCTCCGCAATGAGAATTCCACACAACTGCGGGGCCTCCGCCACGAGTGTGGAGGCCCTTTGTGAATAAGGCCCTCAGTTGGTCTCTCTGAAAGGTTGGCCAAACTGGGTTACTAATGCATTAGGTTGATTCCTCTAAAAGTTCAGTGTACGCAGCCTGTCGCGTGTCTGACCAATGATTCACTTAGATTGGTAAGAACAAGGAATGTTTTTCCTTCTTAAATCTGTTCCCTGCTTACCCTCTGCAACATTGCCAGCCCTCGGGAAGGAGTTTAAAAAAACATGTCCCTGCCTGCAGAGCATAGCTGAGGAGGGCCTGATGGGCATTGTTTCATTATGCTCCTGGCCTGATATGGGCTGCTGCATGTTAATCAGGGCAGAGAGTGATCAGTGAACATGTGCTAGGCAGTCCTGCATAACGTAGCTGAATGGGACCTTATTTCCTTGAAAGCAATAGTTCCATGTTGTGCCTTGACTTCCGACTGCTCACAGCTTCTGGCCCAGGCCCTTGTTGGAGAATATCAGGCAGTGGGAATGACAATGTTATCGTTTGGCAGAAGTATTGCCCGTGAGGGTGTTGATTTTCCAATAATATTAACTCCAAAGGAGTAGTTGTTTTGTAAGCTCTATTTAGGACACAAAGTTTACGCCAAATTATGTTTTCCGGTGAGATATTCTCGTGGCATACCCATCAAAGCATAAGTATATGCCAATCATAGCGATATCATTAACCTGAATCCAGTAAACGTCTTCAAGGAGTTGGAAAAGGTCTCCGAGAGCCCTTTGTTTTTAGTAATTAGAGCATTCGTCCCTGTAGTGGAGAAATGTTCTAATAGCCTTAGAGCCCTCCGTAGCGGGTTCTACTGGCCATTAAAGGCCTGCTTCATTGTTAAAGGCCCTCGCCTTCGGCTTGGGCCTTTACTGCTGGGGCAGACCGGTAAAGCCCGCTACGTCGGGCTCTAAGGCTATAATAACTATAACTCAACATCTTATCAAAAAAACTGGGAAAACTTGAATACTTGAAAATATGCATATTTGTAAGCATAACGCTTAAACATAGAATCCTGACTTTTAATCTTGAGATGGAGATGACCTCCACACTAAAGCAACTAAAGAAGTGCACTGCAATAATTCCTGTTCTCAAAAGAAAGATCTATAATCTACCATAAAAAACATAATTTACTTCGTAATTGTTGTAAGACAGAAACAATTGTTTTTCCGGCAGTAATGACATTTGTCAGTAGTGGTGGTGAAAAAATGTTGCTAGATTTGATTCACCAACATTTGAATTTGTCAGTGGTAAAATCTGTCTGACATCTTTTAATTTGTTGTGCAAAATGTGCTTTTTTGAAGTTGAAGTGGTCGCAATAAAAAATGCTCTACATGGTGTAATATGGCACTAACATCACGCACTGCACAATTTATTGCTGACAAATTAAAATACTACAGTGACATCTAACACAAATCCGCTTATATGATACTTTAATGCAGTCAGCAAATTCAAATACTGCCAAAAAACTGCAGAACTGATGACACAGTAGACTGCTGCCGCTGCTATATTATAGCCTTATATCCTGCTGCCGAGGGCTATACCAGTTTTTAAAAGTCCTGAACCGAGGTATAGGCCCTAGCACATCTAGCATTTTGAAAATGTTGTCATAATCCAAATAATTTTTTTCTGTAACATCGGATTCTTATTTAAATATCAACTTTCATTTACACTTCTGAATAATGCAATGGTAAGTGCTTGTTTTCCCTGCAGAGTGTAGAAGTGCTGCTGTGAGCACATAGCCGGAAATTAAATGCAAGTAATGCAATGTGGTACACCAGGCCACCAGCAACAAAGTAGGCAGGGGGCAATGAACATCTTGTGGTCTTACAGACTAGCAGTAGTGAGTCAGATGGGGGAAGGACTTAACACAGAAGCAAAGACTGACAATTATGGAGCAGGAAGGTTGGGGCAGTAGCAGTGAGGAGAAGGGGCAGGAATTATGCTGATGAGACTGCTATAAACACAGACAATATGGGTATGGCGTGAAAATTTGAGGAGGGTGCACAAGGTGCAATTTGCGTTGCCACCATTAAGTAACTTTGATCATGAGAGCAATAATCTAAGCGTTTTTATTATGGAAAAAATGGAAAAGAAGTCTAGCATATTTGACAGTGGAGGCTCACTGTGAAGGTCATCGTGCCATTAAAGTTTCAAGGGGCAAGTCGCATAAATATAACAATTACTGCCATAATCTGATCACATTTAGACTACGATAACAACCTCTATCTGGGATGTCTTGGATTCCTACAGAAGAACCTTTAAAGTGTTGACAAAATTATCATATGGTTAATTTTGAGAGTGAAAAAATAGAATTATAGACAGATAGCTGTCAATTGTTTTTTGTCAGTCAAGAAACTTTATTCGGTCGATTATGACCATCAAAGTGCAAAAGATACATAGGGCCCGATTCTGATGCGGGTTGGAAAAGCTTCCCGACCGAGGGCCTGATTCTGATGCGGTTAGGAAGGCCTCCTAACGGCATTTGCTCCTTCCAAATCGGATCGGGAACGTGTCTTCCCGACCGAGGGCCCAATTCTGATGCGGTTAGGAACAAATGTTCCCATTGAAGTCAATGGGAGTTCAACCAAATCGTATCTGGAAGCATCCGGATGCATCCTACTCCGCCGGTCGGACTTTCCCGATCCGAGTGGGTTGGACACCATTTCCCAACCGATTCGGTCGGGAAGCTTTTCCAACCCGCATCAGAATCGGCCCCAAAGTAGTGGATTCGCCAACACATAAAGGGCCCGATTCTGATGCGGGTTGGAAAAGCTTCCCGACCGAGGGCCTGATTCTGATGCGGTTAGGAAGGCCTCCTAACGGCATTTGCTCCTTCCAAATCGGATCGGGAACGTGTCTTCCCGACCGAGGGCCCAATTCTGATGCGGTTAGGAACAAATGTTCCCATTGAAGTCAATGGGAGTTCAACCAAATCGTATCTGGAAGCATCCGGATGCATCCTACTCCGCCGGTCGGACTTTCCCGATCCGAGTGGGTCGGACACCATTTCCCAACCGATTCGGTCGGGAAGCTTTTCCAACCCGCATCAAAATCGGCCCCTTAATGTTAACTGACAATGATTAAGGTAGCATCTTCATAAAAAAAATATAATAGATAAAAAGAAAAAAAGATTAAAAGAGAAAAGAAGATAGCTGTCAGTTGATCATAGTGACGTCAAATAGCAAAGCCATTTCCAATGTTATGTTTTATGCGACACCCCCTCTACCCCAAATCCATCTCTCCTGCACAGGTCTGCACTGCAGTGACTGAAAAAGATTGTTAATGGTGGGATCATGCTCAAAAGGGCCTCACCTGCCTAAACCCTTGTCCCTTTTTGGGAAGTCACTTGTTTTCAGTGGTGTTGAATTCTGTTCCTGGAGCAAACCAAAGGATTTAAAATTGAATTCAATTCAATTCAATTCGTTCTTTATTCGGATAAAAGATATCCATAAAAGTACAGAATAAAATACCAGCACAAATATGCATTAAAAACAATGACAATCGACATACATAAAAACAATGAACGCATAGCTAAAAAGCAATAGGCACACAAAAAACATATACATAGTGCAAAAATCGATACGGCAAATTCATCATAAACTTGTAATTTAGTTAAGACCAATAACAACAATATTTCTAAAAACAGTGTGAATCATAAAATGTAGCAGCATAATGTAATAAAGTGCAGACAATTTAACTTATACAGTACTCATAGAGGCACGGGATCGAACAGCCAGTCTTAAAAAGGTACTAACACAAAGGGTTACATTTTCCCCATTAAGCGTAACAATATCTCTGTGGGCCGCCTTAAAATCAGTAATGGCCGAAGCCTTAAAAAAGGGAATCAGCAGCTGTTTACTATATATTTGGTAGAAGTTACAAAAAAACAGAAAGTGTAACATGGATTGATTACCGCGGTTTCCACAGGGGCAAGGCATTTGTTCAAGATTGATATTAAAGCCCAAGGGGAAGCACAGTAGGTATTTGAAGGTGCCAGCCCTAAGGCGAAAGAGCAAGCTTCGTTCCCAGCGGTTGGTCACTTTTAGGAGATAACTAGCTGGGAATTTTGTAGGGGGCTGTCAACTTCCACCATAGTTATATACCGGGCGACTGAGGATTTCAAAATTTCTTGCTTATATCTCAAGTCGCCGTAATACTCATACAAAGACTTCTGGATAATCTTTTTGTTAACGCCTGCCATGGTGCTTGGGTTTGTGAAAATATGCAACAAGTTTACAGTGGACAGGCTATCCTTAACGGCCGTCAACCATGGTATGTCACAGCCCTTGTCACATTTAAGACAGTCAACTATGATTTCTCTAGTTAACGTGGCTGCTGGATTTTGCCATACTTTTATCCAAAAAATGGCTGGGCGGGTCCTAATATAATCCTCTATATAGGACAGTTTTAACTCATGGTGGCGGACAAAAGATGAGGAACAGATCGGTGCCCCCAGAACTCTCCGACAGAATCTATTTTCTTCTACCTGGATACTGTTGCAATTCACGTGGCCCCAAACTTCAGCTCCATATGTTGCGGTAGGTAAGCACTGAGTTTTATATATTTTCAATAGAGATAACACTACCTCAGTTCTTCTAGGTTGGGGAAGGCACAGGATTGAATTAACGGCCTTTAAAAACTTGCTCCGGCTATATGCCAAATGAGCAGCCCAAGAGCCATTATCTGCAAAAACCAAACCCAAATATGGAAAAGTGCGTGTGCATAACAGTTTTTCAGAACCAGAGGTAATTACATTAACATGGTGTTTTTCGGGCCACAACTGATTAAAAATTATTTTTTAAAATTTGTTCAAAGATCCAGCTTATTCATAAAATCAACAAAACCCTCAACTAAAATGCGCAGAGCGTTAGGTGTGCAGCCCATTAGGACCGCATCATCCGCATATAATAGGGCAGGTAATTTATTACCGTTGATCATCGGGACGTCCATAGTCAGTGTAGACAACTCATTATGCAGCTCATTAATGTATAGAATAAAAAGCAGAGGGGCCAGCACGCAGCCCTGCCTGACCCCTCTGCCAATAATAATATTCTCTGAGACCGCCCCATCCCTACTGATCCTCACCTTTGCCCCCAGGTCCCTATGTAAATAAGCCAAAAAGTGCACTAAGGCCTCATCCAGCCCATATTTTAAAAGACATAACCATAGGCGTGATCGGTTTACAAAATCAAATGCTGAGGTGAGGTCCATGAAAGCTAGGTAGATGGGAGACTTCCGAGCTATTGTGTACCTGCCAACTATCAAATCTAGATTGAGGCATTGCTCTACCGTTCCCAATTTACTTCTAAAACCTAACTGACATTTATTTAAAATACTTTCATCCTCAGCCCAATTCCTGATTTTGTTGAATAACACCCGCCCAAGTATCTTAAGTGTATTATCGATCAAAGAGATCGGTCTATAACAACTGGGGTTGGACCCATCCCCCTTTTTGAAAATTGGGACTATGATACTGGTCGACCATGTGCTGGGGATCTGGGAGTTTGTTAGGTTGTTAAAAACATTAAGTAAAAGCGTGGCCCAAAACTCTGGTTTAAGCTTAATGAGGTCAATAGAAAGCCCATCAGGACCAGGGGCCTTGTTACCTAAACTTTGGTCAATTGCATCCTCAACTTCAGATAATGATATCTGGATTCGTGTAGCAGCTTGAAGGTCTATATAGACCTCATTTTGAGGAGAAGCTGTATATATTTTTGAGAAATGGGCAACCCAAGCATCGCTAGTTATATTACAGCTTATGGGAGTTAGAGTCTGGCCCATAGTTCTCATGTTTTTAGCTGCTGCCCAGAAGCTGTTTGTATTGTTAAATCTTGCGGCACAGGCCAAATTATCCCACTGTTCTTTCAAGATCTCCTCTTTCCTCTGCTTAACCACTTTGTTATATTGATTCCTCATTAATCTGATAAGGTTTGCATCCCTGGGTGTAGCTGACAAGGCAGCACGAAGCTCTCTATTGGCCCGTGAGCAAACGCTATTAAACCACTTGGCATTGTGGTTATTATTAGGCGCAGGTTTTGAGATCATTTGTTTAATGCCTGCGCATAAGTGGGCAAAAGCAGCAACTACCTCAGGGTTAGGGTCAGTAAGCGACAAACACGTATCAATAAGTGATCGATAAGATGTTAACATGTTCGAGAACACATTACTGTTGTCGATACCTTTCCAGATAATTCTTAGATTATCAGTTGAGGATGATAGATTACAGGCCCCTGGTTCTGCAGTAAAATTATTTCTAAGGGCAATTCTAAGCATAACCGAGGTTGGGTTGTGGTCCCCAAACACAACAGGTATAACCTCAGCTCTGGCTAAAATATCTTCAAGCGTGGCTGATATAAAAACATAATCAATTATTGAGGCACATCCACGACCTCTGTAGGTGGGTATTGAGCGACTGTCATCATGATGGTTTATGGCTGCAATATCCATCACATTTAATAAGTCGTGATTCGACAAGTAATCCAATAGTTCAGTCCCCCTTTTACACAGATTTACATATGGTTCATGGACAGTGTCCAATTTAATTGCCCCAGAGATCTTAACATTAAAATCGCCACCCAGGCAGATTCCAGCTAAATTCTGGTACCCTATTAGGGTTTGTATATCTGAGACAAAATTAAAAAGATTTGCAAAATCATGTTAGGTACACTTAAAAAATCATTGTTATAAAAATTAATAAAACAAATAGAAGCCCCCGTGTATATATCAGGGCTTGGAAGTTTAGACTATTTGTAGGGATAATTTTGACTACCACCAGACAAAATGTTTTGGGAAGTCACTTGTTTTCAGTGGTGTTGAATTCTGTTCCTGGAGCAAACCAAAGGATTTAAAATTGAATTCTAAGTGGCAGTCAAGTCAAGGTTCATGATTCATGTCTGGCTGTGGTTGTGGCATTCCTACAAGTTCCTGCTCTGAGTGCAGTGAAGAACACTCTAAATTACGAGGCAAAGCTAAGCAAATGGATAAAGCATCACAGTGTTGACTTTATCAGACTACAAAGTACTGAAGTCATCTCTTCAATTGTGCATATCCTCCTGTAGCTTACAATAATGCAAAGGAATAGTTTTCAGGGGGTGAAACAACATGCGTAGCTTCCAGCTTTTAATTAAATGTATACTTGTTTGCAATTAATCTGTAGCCTATGCACATTGAGAAAGAATGCAAATCTTGTCATTCGGTGCCCTCATTTTCAAAGTTCTTTTACTCATGCCATGGACTGCCCTTAACTGGCTTCACATTGATCTTTTAAAAAACTATTTGATGTTTCTACCTCTAAATGCTTCCATGCTATCTAAAGAATACTATGGTATTAGAAATGTTTGCTTTGCGCTTTTGCCTGCAAATCATCTTTTGGGTACAATCCTCATTTCCATTTTAGACTGGTATGGTTAACATTGTTTGACGTAACCAAAACTTGAAGTTTTTCCTTGCGTTTTAAAAAACATGTTCCTTCTTTGTAAAAGCAGACCCCTTTGCAATGAGGCATCATGGAAAATTTACAATCTTGCCCCAAGTTATTTACACCATTTACAAGGGTTTGAGTCGAATGCAAAAGGTTTTATTATTTTACCTGGCACTTTTGTGTGCTTACCGGTAAAAATAGGCTGAATGATGACTATACATGCACTTGCTTGTATGTTACTACCTTTAGGTCCACTATCCTGAGAAACCCCTGCATTGATTTCACTACCTTGGCAGGTACTACATTGTTAAGATAAGATTTAAAAGTATTTAACAACTATTTCAACCCCACTACTGTTGAACTACATCAGGCTTTTAGAATTGAAAGTAAATTAATGACCTTCTGAAGACTGGACAAATCAGTCCACTACTGAGACAAAATGGTACCGATACCATCAATCAGACCAACTTCTAATCTTTATGCAAAATCTACTTCCTCTCTAAAGTTCTGAAGAGTTGTGTCTCAAAACAACGAAACCATTTATTCAAAATCTACAATTTCCTTGACGACTTGCAAATAGGCTTCAGATCTGGCCACAGAGCAGCAGACGCTGTGCACCATATAGTAATTATGTGTTGCACATACTGAACAAAGCAGGATCCTGCCTTCTCTTTCCACTCCATCTGACTGATGCATTTAACTCAATCAACCATAAAATTTGAAATTTATTAAAGGTGCTTTTGGCCAACAATGCAACAGATAGTTGCCTTTCACACAAGCAGCAACATTAATAAAATTTAAAAGAAGACGATGCAGCTTTAACTACTAAAAACATTCAACATGTTAGTTAGGTCACTAATTTAAAAATAGTTTGTTTCCAGAATTTAAATTGATCAAACGTTTTATCTAAAGATCCTAGTTTTTCCTCAAGTACAGACCAGTTCATTTTGTTGTTTGGCTTGAAAGGGAACTTAGGAGGAAGAAGTCTTTTTTTTTAAAAGTATTCGAGCTGTTCCATATGCAGAATAATGGAAATTGCATTTAACCTGATGGTGTTTTAAAAAAAATGTTTCATATCCCGTCTCGCTCCACGCGGACAGGACATTTATCGAGGCTGCAGAGTCTATTTCATTCATTATGCTATTTAACAGCAAACATTCCCCTACTGGTAGAGCACAGAGTCTCCTCTGTCTATGATTTTGTTTCAGGATGACATATTGTTGAGCACTCACGGAGAGGCTAAGCATGCCAGAGTGACTTCTGGGTTGTAATTTTTCAAGACCTCCAAATTTCAGTTCCATCATTAGGCTTAGTAGCTGTTTACTGACAATTGAATTTACCTTCTTATTTTCTTTACTTGGAGGTTGGAAGATGCAGAAGTCAATAAGAACCCAAGTCTATTAGCGATTTTTCCCTATCGCATAACATATGGTAATTTGGCATGAAGAACTGTTCTTTGCAGGCCAAATTGACCAGATTGTCACCTGATACTCTTAATATCTTCAGCCATATTTTTTGGGGGCCATCTGGCAGCTCACTTTAGTTGAAACATAGCCAACTTCTGATTTAAGATGACCGTTGGAAAACTTGGAAATGACTTAAACATTGATTGAGAATTTCCTCTCAAAGCAGCCCAATCGGCTTGTGGCCTTATCCAGCATCCATGACTGGGCCCCAGATGAACTTTGCCTTCCAGCTTTTGCCTGGAGCATTTTATCGACTTGTTCAGAGAAACAAAGGCCATGGTTGTGCACTATCCTCAAGATGGAGTTTGCTGCAGCCTCAAGTTTCTCTTTTGTGGCTTGAATGTGGGTGTTCTATTGGCAGTTTCTATCAATTGTTACCCTAAGATAATTGAAGGAGTCATCTTCTTCAAGTTTTTTATGATCTAAGATGAATAAATACTTTTTTTTTTGCCTTTTGTCTTTGAAAGTCATGGTTTATGTTTTGTTCCGTATGGATTTTTAAGTTATTTACTTTTCAGTGTTTTTCCATGGCTGTAAGTTCAGCCTGCAGACCTTTAGGAGTACTGGAGATTAGAAATGAATTATCAGCATAAAGAAGAGATGGGATCTTAAAGCCATTTATTACCGGATATCATCGCTAGTCTACAGGGAGAACAGGAGGGGTGCCAAATGGAAACATTGCTTGACACTGTTGGTGATATATATTTCTTTCTGATATTCCCCTTATGGTTTAATCTCACCTGGGAGGCTGTTCCAGTGTACAACAGCTAAATCAGGGACAGAAAACCTCGGTCAAAACCCAAGTTTTTCCCACAGGTGATGTCTTTGGACCAAATTAAAGGCCGTTGTGAAATCTATAAATGCCACAAAAAGGGGCCTTTTAATGGTGGAGCTAAATTTATGGATTATATGCAAAAATGTAAACATCTGATTAATTGTTGAGAGTCCTTCTCTAACACCCTCTTGTATGGGGGAACGGATGTTTTCATTTGTGACCTCCTCATCTAGGGCCTTGAGAATAAGTTTTGAAAATATCTTGCAGTCGATATCCATTAGGCAGATTGGCCTGTAAGACTTTTTTTGCTCCTTCTTATATAGCGGTACAATTATGCTGTTTTGCCAAGAGTTTGGGCAACTCTTTGTGGAGATAATCTCCTCAAACTTTCTTATAAGTATTTCTGACCATGAATCTAGGTCGGAAGAAACACCTCTTGTGGTATCATATTAGGCCCCGGGGGAATTCCCCTTTCGTAGAACATTTTGCTTCCTTCACTTTGTCCTTCGTAAACACCTCTGCCCATAAGTGCATAAGTGCTTACGATCTCTGCTTGTTTCACCAAGTTCTTCAGCCTGGGTTGGCTTCATTTGGGCAAGGTTATCTTTGGTATCAACAATGACAGCGAAGTGGTTTATCCATGTTTTTTCAGTGATGTTAGATTCCAGCTACTTTCATCTTGCTTCCAGGACTTCTCCGTTTTCAGCCTGGAGGCCCATGTTTCATTTCCAAAGCAGCTCTTTCAAGCTCTCTGCACTTTCTATTTAGCAAATTGTTTTTATTATTCCTTATTAGGGATTTGTAGCACAGTCTTCTGGCCCTGATGTTATGTATTGAGGAATCTATGCAGTTTGTAGTACAATTTGGTTTTAATTTACATTCTCATTCAAACCACTCAGCCTTGGATCTGTTTTAGAGGCTGATGGATTGTCGAATGTGTGTCTTCTCGATACTATTGAGGTTAATGATTTTATTTTATGAGCTCATACAATATTATACGCACATGCCCTTGTTTACGAATGATTATTTACTACAGTCAAATGTATGGAGATGTGATACAGATGTTGGAAAGATGTACCAGATTTGAACAGCAACCAGATATTGCACAGTTGGTTACAGTTTCACTTTCTTTTATAATGTGTATGCAATAACTGAAAACTTCAATAAAGACATTTTAGAAGAAAAAAAATTGATAATAGCGTTCCTTATAATCACTCCTACAAACAGCCACGCTCTGGTTCAGTTCTGCCTAGAAGCAACCAACCTACTTAGGCACATGCTCTATGTCAAATGCACAAAATCACTCAGTTTCACTTTAGACAAAAACATGAATCTATAATCCCTCATTAATGCCATAGTGAAACATGAGCAGTATCAAATTAGGCTCCTGGGAGTAAAAAATCCATCATATCTGTTAACAATATCAAAATTGTTGTGAAAGCTTACCTGCTCTCTAGGCTTGACTACACCAACAGTTTTTTGGCTGACATTCTTAAAACACACCTCTCTCTTTTAAAAGTAGACTGGAATGCAGCTGCAGGACTAATAGCAGTAACTAGAAGATTCTACTATATAACTGTAGTAGTATGCAACCTAAACTGGCTTCTCTTAGAAGCAAGATGTATATTCAAACTGGTGTATATATTCTATTTGACTATATATGATAGTTGACCTGACTATACTGTAGTGTCGCTCCAGTGACGCAACTGGAGAGCTTGACCAATACATGAGCCAGTGGGCACAGGGGTTTTGTACAACCACCCCTTCTGAGTGTACTTATGCGGTTTGACCACATGGGTCAAGGTAAAATATTTGTGGGGAGCGAGCGGGCATGGACAGGGAGACCCGTCAAAGCTGTATACCATGTCATAGGAATAACGTCTCTGTGTCATCATTCTTAGGCCTCAGCACTAGTGCACCTCCATACTCCGTACTGCAGAGTACCCCATCATCATTGGCCCCCACATGACACTGGCGACAAGGGTGTTGCATACCTGGGTCCTGGTGTGCTGCGGCAGCTGTGTGCCCTTTCAGGGTGCATGGTGCTCGTGCTGCGTACGACAGGTGATCCCATCCCCACGTGGTGTCTGCTCACAGCATTCGGAGCCCACCTGACCTGCATGTGCCGTGGACCATGAGCAGCTGTCCTCCTGCTGTTTCCCCCGCCAGCGCAGCACGACTATCCCCAGCGGAAGACGTCTCGCCATCCAGCCTGCTGCAGGAGTGGCCGTGTGTGTGCTGACTTACGAGGGGAGAGTGCCACAAAAGAAAGCACAGCGGGCCTTTTGGACTCAGTATCTCTATGAAAGAGTGGCCACCATTGCCAAGATTAAAGTTCTGAGCTTCGCAAGCGCTTGAGCCATGGCAAGTATACCACCCGTCAAGCCGTTCACAATTGAAGGTGCCCCATCAGCCCAAGCACCCAGATGGAAGGATTGGGTAGAAAGAGTGCTGCTATTCTTTGAGGCCGCCAAGGTAGAAAATGCACAGAAAAGGGCAATGCTCCTACACTTAGGTGGCAAGGAAATTCACAGGATCTCCAAGACCATCATGGAAGCCGCGCCTAAAACACCCCTCACCCTCATTGTGGTTCTTAATGCCTACTTCAAACCGATGGCAAATAAAGATTATGAACGGTTCATATTTCGACAATCCACGCAGCATGCAGAACAATCTATTGACACTTTCTACATGTGGTTACAAGAGTTGGCCAGCACGTGCAGTTCCATTGATGAAAATTAAAAAGAACATGGCCAAATAATTCAAGGGTGTGAATGCATCTGGAAGATCTTTGACAGACATCTTAACAATGGGCAGAACAAAAGAACTCTTGAAAGCCCACGCTTCTCACATGGAAGCCTTCTTGATCTAACCACTGAAAATGGAACCAGTCAACACCGTTACACTGACACCCAGCACCAGTAGGCCCACAAAATGTGGGGCAACCCCCAGAACGTGCGGTTAATGCAGAGGACCAGCTCACTGACCCACAGAGTGCCCAGCAAGACGGAAGAAATGCGCAGGTATTGGTAAACATAACCATTTCATGAAAGTGTGTAGTTTAGGGAAAGGTCGTGCACCACCCACCACAGTGAATGCTGAACCGGAAGTACAAGAGAGAAGCACCGACATGGATGACGATGACATTGAAGAACACACCATTTACTTCATCTTTACCATCGGCACAGCATCCCAAGGCCCATGTCAGCTTCCCCAGTGCCAAATACTCATCGGAACTCATCCAACAACGGCAATAGTGGACACGGGCATCCATCAACATAATGTCCTTTGAGTCATATCACACCATGCAACCACCCCCCAGGTCTACACATAGCAATGGTCAAAGTATTCGCCTACGGCCAAGACAAGCCACTCACATGAGAGATAAATTCCGAACAAAGATAGAGTACACATTTCAATCAGTAGATATGCAAGTGTATGTTGCTGATGAAGGCCACGGCATGCTATAGGATGTAGAGTGTTTGAAGGCATCGGATGTCTATGAGGCAAGGAGATAAGATTGCACATAGACAAATCTGTGCAGCCCATAGCCCTCCGACACCGGTGCATTGCCTTTCATCTGAGATCTCAAGTAGAACAAGAGGTAGACAAACTTGGAGCCGCTGGCATACTTAAGAAAGTGACAGGGCCCACCCTCTGGGTGACTCCAATTGTAATGGCCAGGAAGGAAAACAACCTGGTGAGGTACAGATATGTGTAGACATGCACTTACCAAATGTTGCCCTCAAGAGAGAACGACATCTAACTCCCACAATAGACGACCTGATCAATGAACTCAGTGGGGCCTCCTGTTTCTCCAAACTGGACTGGCATTCTGGCTATCACCAGCTTGTCCTCGCAGAAGAATCCCGTTACATCACAACCTTTTCCACTCTTGTAGATCTTCAGTGTTAAAGCGACTGAATTTTGGAATCTCAAGCTCCGCCGAGGTGTTCCAAAACATCATACAAGAACTCCTAGCTGGCCTCCCCGGAGTCGTTTCACTGAAGAAATCTTATGTATGCTAAGACCATACCTGTACAGAACATGAGATTAAGAAAGGTGCTTCAAAGGATTCAGGATTCTGGCCTCACCCTGCATCACAATAAGTGCAAATTCTTGAAGCAAAAACTGCACTTCTTTTGATATGTGTTCTCATTGGAGGGAGTAGCTCCTGACCCTGATAAGGCGCAGTACATCAAAAAAGCATCTCTCCCAACCACAGTGACTTAACTGTGCAGATTTTTGGTTATGGTCAACAACTGCGGTCATTTCATCAAAGACCTTACGACGGTCACACAACCACTCAGAAACCGCACCAAGTCCACGGTTACATGGTCCTGGGGCCTCGAACAAGAACACACTTTTCAAGCAACTAAAGAGGCCCTATCAACTGATACAACGCTGACCTATTTTGATCCTCGGAAGTTCACAACAATAGCGGTAGAAGCAGGCCCAAAAGGTCTGGATGCTGTGCTGATGCAACGACAGGCAGGAGAAGACTGGACCACAGTGGCGTTTGTGAGCTTGTCTCTCACAAGAATGGAGCAGAGGTATTCTCAGATTGAGAAAGAGGCAATCACCATACACTGGGGGTGTCACTATTTTCAACTATAAGTATATGCCAATCCGTTTACAGTCACAACTGACCACAAACCCCTTATACCGTTATTCAATAGAACAGCCTCAAACCCGCCTTCATGGATCGAAAAATGGATGCTCCAGTTTCAAGAATACAATTGTACAGTGGAATATTATCCTGGGTCCACCAACCCAGAAGACTACCTGTCTCGCACCCTCGTGCCACCAAGCTGGATGAAGAAGAAGAGGCAGATGAAACAGAACAGTACGTAAGGTGCGTAGCTGATCAATCTCGTCCCTCACCGCTCTCCATGGAAGCTATCCGTCAAGCCACTAACAATGATGAGTACCTCCAGAAAGCACTAGAAGCCGTGAAAACCAACCAATGGCCTGCATTAAAAAAACATTATACCCAGCTTATCCCAGGTGCCAGACGCATCATGGAAAGTCTCTATTATGTGCGCCAGGAGTTGAGTGCTGACCCAGATGGCTGTCTTCTGAGGGGACGTCGCCTAGACATCCCCACCAGCCTCACTGATTGGATAGTTCAGCTCACCCATGCTGGACACCAGGGTATGGTCATGACCAAGAGCAGGTTATGAACCAAGGTGTGGTTTCCCTTGTTGGATGAACAAGTCGAAGAACTGATAGGATCATGCACCTGGTGTAGGCGTCAGGCAAGCCAATCTGCCAGCTCTAGTGATGATGGAAGCAGGACCCCAGCAGCCTTCGGTGTGTGTTAGTCTTGATTTTGGGAACCTCCCAGATGGAAAACACACCATGGTCATGATCGATAACTATTCAAAATATCCAGAGGTGTAGATACTCTCCTCTCTGAGTGCAAGTGAAGTATTTCTTAAGATTGAGAAGATCATGGTGACACATTGCCTGATAAAAGAGTTAAAGACCGGCAACGGTCCACCGTTCCAAGGCCAAGAAGTGTCTGCCTATCTAAAATCACTGCGATACCAAAGGGGATGATGGACGGAGCGCTTGAGCTAATCAAACACTCACCCCCAGTCAACTGATCTGGGTTTAATCCATCATCATTCTTTAGCTCACTCCACCACCCCAGTTCAGACATGGCCATATGCAAATCAGTCTGACCCTGTGCCTCTTGAGAACAGTCCAGCCCGAACTGCCAAGCCATGTCTTCCCTGGACCGGAAACAAGCATCCTGGGACCGGTTTCTGGCTATTCAGCCATCATCAGCCAGGCTAGCTTGAATCCAGTGGCAAAGTGAGCAAGGGACCCACGTCTGGGCATACCCTGCCAACTTAGGGCAAACAAGCGATACCAAAGGGGATGATGGACGGAGCGCTTGAGCTAATCAAACACTCACCCCCAGTCAACTGATCTGGGTTTAATCCATCATCATTCTTTAGCTCACTCCACCACCCCAGTTCAGACATGGCCATATGCAAATCAGTCTGACCCTGTGCCTCATGGGAACAGTCCAGCCCGAACTGCCAAGCCATGTCTTCCCTGGACCGGAAACAAGCATCCTGGGACTGGTTTCTGGCTATTCAGCCGTCATCAGCCAGGCTAGCTTGAATCCAGTGGCATAGTGAGCAAGGGACCCACGTCTGGGCATACCCTGCCAACTTAGGGCGAACAAAGCGATACCAAAGGGGATGATGGACGGAGCGCTTGAGCTAATCAAACACTCACCCCCAGTCAACTGATCTGGGTTTAATCCATCATCATTCTTTAGCTCACTCCACCACCCCAGTTCAGACATGGCCATATGCAAATCAGTCTGACCTTGTGCCTCATGGGAACAGTCCAGCCCGAACTGCCAAGCCATGTCTTCCCTGGACCGGAAACAAGCATCCTGGGACCGGTTTCTGGCTATTCAGCCGTCATCAGCCAGGCTAGCTTGAATCCAGTGGCAAAGTGAGCAAGGGACCCACGTCTGGGCATACCCTGCCAACTTAGGGTGAACAAAGCGATACCAAAGGGGATGATGGATGGAGCGCTTTAGCTAATCAAACACTCACCCCCAGTCAACTGATCTGGGTTTAATCCATCATCATTCTTTAGCTCACTCCACCACCCCAGTTCAGACATGGCCATATGCAAATCAGTCTGACCCTGTGCCTCATGGGAACAGTCCAGCCCGAACTGCCAAGCCATGTCTTCCCTGGACCGGAAACAAGCATCCTGGGACCGGTTTCTGGCTATTCAGCCGTCATCAGCCAGGCTAGCTTGAATCCAGTGGCAAAGTGAGCAAGGGACCCACGTCTGGGCATACCCTGCCAACTTAGGGCGAACAAAGCGATACCAAAGGGGATGATGGATGGAGCGCTTGAGCTAATCAAACACTCACCCCCAGTCAACTGATCTGGGTTTAATCCATCATCATTCTTTAGCTCACTCCACCACCCCAGTTCAGACAGGCCATATGCAAATCAGTCTGACCCTGTGCCTCATGGGAACAGTCCAGCCCGAACTGCCAAGCCATGTCTTCCCTGGACCGGAAACAAGCATCCTGGGACCGGTTTCTGGCTATTCAGCCGTCATCAGCCAGGCTAGCTTGAATCCAGTGGCAAAGTGAGCAAGGGACCCATGTCTGGGCATACCCTGCCAACTTAGGGCGAACAAAGCGATACCAAAGGGGATGATGGACGGAGCGCTTGAGCTAATCAAACACTCACCCCCAGTCAACTGATCTGGGTTTAATCCATCATCATTCTTTAGCTCACTCCACCACCCCAGTTCAGACATGGCCATATTCAAATCAGTCTGACCCTGTGCCTCATGGGAACAGTCCAGCCCGAACTGCCAAGCCATGTCTTCCCTGGACCGGAAACAAGCATCCTGGGACTGGTTTCTGGCTATTCAGCCATCATCAGCCAGGCTAACTTGAATCCAGTGGCAAAGTGAGCAAGGGACCCACGTCTGGGCATACCCTGCCAACTTAGAGTGAACAAAGCGATACCAAAAGAGATGATGGACAGAGCGCTTGAGCTAATCAAACACTCACCCCCAGTCAACTGATCTGGGTTTAATCCATCATCATTCTTTAGCTCACTCCACCACCCCAGTTCAGACATGGCAATATGCAAATCAGTCTGACCCTGTGCCTCATGGGAACAGTCCAGCCCGAACTGCCAAGCCATGTCTTCCGTGGACTGGAAACAAGAATCCTGGGACCCCGAGTGGGACGGGTATGCCCAGACGTGGGTCCCGTGCTCTCCATGCCACTGGAATCAAGCTATCCTGGCTGAAGAGGGTGAAACCCCGAAACCGGTCCTAGGATGCTTGTTTCCAGTCCAGGGAGGACCTGGCTTGGCATTTCGGGCTGGACTGTTCCCATGAGGCACAGGGTCAAGACTGATTTGCATATGGCTGGGTTCAAACTGGAATGGCATGGTGAGCAAAAAAACGATGGATTTAGGCCCAGATCACTGTACTGGGGTGAATGTATGACATTGTTCTGCATTCTGTCCATCAACTGTTGTTTTTGCATTTATCTGAAATCACTGGGCATATTTCACAAACAAATTCCCCCCATTGGCCTCAAGCCAACAGCGAGGTAGAGAGATTCATGAGGACATTAAACAAGGTCATCCGGATTGCATCTGCCAGCTAACAAGCTCCAGAACAGGCCATCTACTCATTCCTGAGGAATTACCGCCAAACTCTGCATTCCACTACAGGGTAGAGTACTACCACGGGTAGAGTAATCGTCAATATCATCCCTCATCACCATCAGTGGGTTCCTGCTCCTATCAATGACCACTGAGTGCAGGAGAAGAGAAAAAGAACAATGATAGAGACAGTTAATGCCAGCGTGTGAGAGTATCCGCTGTTAAGGCTGGAAACTTAGTACTCATCAAGGATTGATTTCCCGGAAGCAATTTCAGACTACTTTTCGAGCATTTACCTTGGAACATTAACCATGTGCATGGCACCAAAATTACTGCTCATCGGGGGACAGAAGAAATCACTCAGAATGTATCAGCATTGAAGAGGTTTTATCCCGTTGCTATGTTTTCCAGGGACGTAGCTGACAGTAATCCTTTGATGGATGAGCATGACACTGTGTCAGAGTCAGGAAGCCTGGTTCCCAATCCACCGGCATCAGCTGAAGGTGCTCCTGACCGGGCCTCCCCTGTAAGAGGCAGTGAGCTGAGTGGCGAAGCTAGCTCACCCGAACAGCACAGCAGCCGCACCACATGCACCACATATGAAGTCAGGGGAAACCCAGCACTTTCCACGAAGCTGAAGGATCATCTGATGCAATAGATAAGTGTCATCCTCAGGTAACAAAAACTCTGGTAAATAAAAGTAATCACCTACGTGCAATTGATTACCCATTTTGTTTGGTCTGCTGAGCCCCTGTGTAGGGCTGCAGTAAAATCTGTAGGTCACCCTAGGTTTTTCATAACATTTATATTTGTTGATATTATTTGCAGTTGTTTTTCGACTTGTTCATTTTGGGGAGGAATGTAGTGTCGCTCCAGTGATGCAACTGTAGCACTAGACTTGTACATGAGTCAGTCAGTGTACGACCACCCTTTCTGACTGTGCTTATGTGGTATTACCCCATGACCATGTGGGTCAAGGTTATAAATGAAGGGAGCGGCTGGGCGTGGTCAAGGATTGCCGTCGGAGCTGTATACCATGTCACACGAATAACGTGTCCGTTTCATCATTCTTAGGCCTCAGCACTAGTTGTACCTCCATACTGCTGCATACCCCATCATCATTGTCCCCGACACAACATATTCAATTATTGCACTGATCTGACTTTCAACTGATAAATCTTAAAATAACCTTTTGAAGTGGCTTAGCAAGGGAGGGGGGGCGGTTCGCCCCGGGCGGCACAAGTTTTGGGGGCGGTGGCATTCCCACCCCCCCGCTCTTGCCTGCGGCCATGCGGGGGCCATGCGGGGCGGCCGTCACGGCCGGGCTTCCTTTTCCACCGCAACCTGACTGTTACCAGCCTCACCCCCGCATTTCGGCATCCTCCCGCACTGTTTTGCTTTTCTTGCTCTCCCCCACCCAGTCTAGCACCCGTAGCCTCCCACACCTCGACGGAGGTCCACTCTGATCTCCAGATGGTTCCCCGCCCCACTCCACTCCCACAGCCCGGTGGCTCCCCGCCCCCCGTCTGCGTTTCCAGTCCAACATGACGGAGTCCAGCAGAATTCACTCCGTGCACGCCTTGTTCTATTCTGCCACACTGGTAATTATACCATAGCCCCCTGTACCGGTTCCCCCACGGTACAACGCTGGCCCTCACCCTTGTATCCCTCCCACACTCCAGGCTATGCACCCAGCCGCACCCGCCCCCCGTCTCCAAGAAGTCACCTTTCATTGTACCTCCTACTGACCAGGCTCACTCACTTGCTTTCCAGGTAACCTGACCAGCAGCCCTTGGGTTATCGTGACTGAGAGCGATTTCTGTTTCATCCTGGGGCCTCTAATCACGTCCCTTCCAGTAAATCCTTCCCCCCACATACCCTTCGTATTCTTCGCCTCGGGCTTCGTTCCACCCCGCTCATTTCTTCCTTTCTCCCCTTAGATGGAATCACGCAGGTCCCATCCCAATTGCCTTGGTACCTTGCCCCGCCTGGATACTTGACAGTACCCCATCTGGATTTTTGACAGTGCGCCCTCTCGCATAAGTCATCTCCCCACAGTGGGACCAGCGCATTTTCACACTATTTTCTCTGAGCCTAGTGACGCGGTAATTGTCTGCCGCATCCTAGCCCTTCCCTGTCCCCCACCCCTACTTGGGCTCATTTTTAATTATTTCTTAGACTTTCTCCTTTCTATTGTCTTCTGCTTGGTCCACCATGGAGTGATCACATGTATACAGATATATATATACATATATATATATTATCTACTGGCGGTCGCCAGTAGATAGTTATAGTTAGGACCTATTTTCCATAGGAAATCCGCAACATTCTATTTGAAATAACTCTTGCGTCGGTTGACGAATCTTCGCGAAATTTTCAAACTTTATGGCCCACTCCGGTCCGCTCCTACCCTGAAAGTCTCAGGGTGATTCGTCAAGCGGGGGCCGAGAAAAAAGGGGGGTCCCAAAACGTGTTTTCCCCATTCATTTTCCCATAGGAAACTTTAGACACGGCTGCAGCCCGAACTGCTGAACGGAATTACACCAAATTTGGCAAAGAGGTAGTTCTTGGTTCAGAAAGAACCCTTTTTGTTAAATGGTGTAAATCCGTTCAGTAGTTGCGGAGAAATTAAAAAATAAGAGTCAAAAAATCTATTTCCCATAGGAAACTTTATGCAAGGCTACAGCCCGAACTGCTGAACGGAATTACACCAAATTTGGCAAAGAGGTAGTTCTTGGTTCAAAAGAACCCTTTTGTTAAATGGTGTAAATCTGTTCAGTAGTTGCTGAGAAAATCAAAAGTAAAAACACATATAAATCTGGGCGGAGCCTAACCACACATGTCATCGTGAGATCTGATTGGCTGTCAGCACTTCATCCTGGAATTGCTGGCAGCCATCTTGAGACCAATATAAATGATAGTACCCCATTGAAATGCATTGTAGTGAATCGAAGATTTTGAGGGTTACCAAAAGGAGAACTATAAAGGGTGATAACAGACTTTAGTTACATTAGAATTCATTTGTTGATGGTACCATACTAATTTCAGGAATTGTGGTGTGTTCTAAGGTGATTTTACCCTGTGAAAAACCTTCTGCTGGGATATCATGAATCATGTTTGAGAGAAAACTATTTTCACATGCTTGTCCCATACAGTTTTGGAAGGTGCCCCAGAAGCTAAAATGAGAGCATATTTTCTGTAAATTCACATTATCTTTCTCAGTCATGTGAGAATGAAGTCTGACATTCTCAGTAAAACATGTACATCCAACAAGGGCAGAGACTGTCAGTTGATTCCTTTGTGTTCTACTGCAGCTTCCCAGAGTGTTCTAAAGAACAACTAGAGTGCTAACAGCCTTACTTATGACAAAAGTATGGCACACCTGAAGCCATCTTGATTGGAATAAACTGGTAACACTTAAAACATTTAATTTAAAAAGGAACAAAATGATGGGGTTCATCTTGTCATAGAAATTATGGTTAGTGCTCTGGAAAGAAAAATTAGGACATGTTTCAGAGTGTGATCTCAAATATCTTCCTGTTATATTTCAACAGGAGCAGCCTGTCAGTTGATGCCTTTGTGATTCTACTGCAGCTTCCCAGAGTGTTCTAAAGAACAACTAGAGCGCTAACAGTCTTACTTATGACAAAAGTATGGCACACCTGAAGCCATCTTGATTGGAATAAACTGGTAACACTTAAAACATTTAATTTAAAAAGGAACAAAATGATGGGGTTCATTTTGTCATAGAAATTATGGTTAGTGCTGTAGAAAGAAAAATTAGGACATGTTTCAAGTGTGATCTCAAATATCTTCCTGTTATATTTCAACAGGAGCAGCCTGTCAGTTGATGCCTTTGTGTTCTACTGCAGCTTCCCAGAGTGTTCTAAAGAACAACTAGAGCGCTAACAGTCTTACTTATGACAAAAGTATGGCACACCTGAAGCCATCTTGATTGGAATAAACTGGTAACACTTAAAACATTTAATTTAAAAGGAACAAAATGAGGGGGTTCATTTTGCCATAGAAATTATGGTTAGTGCTGTAGAAAGAAAAATTAGGACATGTTTTAAGTGAGATCTCAAATATCTTCCTGTTATATTTCAACAGGAGCAGCCTGTCAGTTGATGCCTTTGTGTTCTACTGCAGCTTCCCAGAGTGTTCTAAAGAACAACTAGAGTGCTAACAGCCTTACTTATGACAAAAGTATGGCACACCTGAAGCCATCTTGATTGGAATAAACTGGTAACACTTAAAACATTTAATTTAAAAAGGAACAAAATGAGGGGGTTCATTTTGCCATAGAAATTATGGTTAGTGCTGCAAAAGAAAATTTACTGCATGTTTTAAGTGAGATCTCAAATCCTCTTCTATTTCATTAGAAAATTCTGACATGCAGACTGAAACAATCACTTTCAATACCAGCAGTAGACTTCCAGTTAACTCCTTGGTGAGCAGTAGCTTTACTACAGTGATCTAATGAACAACTAGAGTAATAACATTCTGAATTTATGGCAAATGTGTGACACATCTGAATGCCTTCTTGATGGAATCAAAGTAAAAACTGAAAGCATTTCCTACTGAGGAGACTGCAGTAAATGAGGAAATTAGGAAACTTCATAACAAAGAAGTCTTCCAAGATGGCCACCAGTGAAAAAAGAGCCCAAATGTAGCACAAATATTACCCAGATGTAGCCCACATATAGCCCAATGACAAAAGTGTGCAAAACACTTTTTATTTTTAGTTTTTTGCAGTTTTATGTAGTGCAGACTGGTCAGGTATTGGAGCGTTGCATCTTAAAACATTACCCCCTACACTACAAAAACACCACTGCACTACCCTAAACCCTAAAACACTACCCCAGCATGACCCCTACACTACACAAGCACCACTGCACTATCCTAAACCCTAAAACACTACCCCCAGCATGACCCCTACACTACACAAACACCACTGCACTACCCTAAACCCTAAAACACTACCCCAACACCACTGCACTAACCTAAATCCTAAAACACTACCCCCAGCACGACCCCTACACTACCCAAACACCACTGCACTACCCTAAAACATGACCTACACTACACAAACACCACTGCACTACCTAAACCTAAAACACTACCCCAGCACGACCCCCTACACTACACAAGCACCACTGCACTACCCTAAACCCTAAAACACTGCCCCCAGCACGACCCCCTACACTACACAAACACCACTGCACTACCTTAAACCCTAAAACACTACCCCAGCACGACCCCTACACTACTTAAACACCACTGCACTGCCTAAAACACTGACCCCTACACTACACAAACACCACTGCACTACCCTAAACCCTAAAACACTACCCCCAGCACGACCCCCTACACTACACAAGCACCACTGCACTACCTAAACCCTAAAACACTACCCCCAGCACGACCCCCTACACTGCCTGAACACCACTGCACTGCCCTAAACCCTGAAACACCAGCCCCTGCACGACCCCCTACACTGCCCGAACACCACTGCACTGCCCTAAACCCTGAAACACATACCCTAGCACGACCCCCTACACTGCCCGAACACCACTGCACTGCCCTAAACCCTGAAACACCACCCCTTCACGAGCCCCCTACACTGCCCGAACACCACTGCACTGCCTAAACCCTGAAACACCATCCCCAGCATGACCCCTACACTGCCCGAACACCACTGCACTGCCTAAACCCTGAAACACTACCCCCAGCAAGACCTCCTACACTGCCCGAACACCACTGCACTGCCCTAAACCCTGAAACATCACCCCCAGCAAGACCCCTACACTGCCCGAACACCAATGCCCTAAACCCTGAAACACCACCCCCAGCACGACCCCCTACACTGCCCGAACACCACTGCACTGCCCTAAACCCTGAAACATCACCCCCAGCAAGACCCCCTACACTGCCCGAACACCAATGCCCTAAACCCTGAAACACCACCCCCAGCACGACCCCCTACACTGCCCGAACACCACTGCACTGCCCTAAACCCTGAAACACCACCCCCAGCACGACCCCCTACACTGCCCAAACACCACTGCACTGCCCTAAACCCTGAAACACCACCCCCTGCACGACCCCCTACACTGCCCGAACACTACTGCACTGCCCTATACCCTGAAACACCATCCCCAGCACGACCCCCTACACTGCCACGAACACCACTGCACTGCCCTAAACCCTGAAACACTACCCCCAGCAAGACCCCCTACACTGCCCGAACACCACTGCACTGCCCTAAACCCTGAAACACCACCCCCAGCAAGACCCCCTACACTGCCCGAACACCACTGCCCTAAACCCTGAAACACCACCCCCAGCAAGACCCCCTACACTGCCCGAACACCACTGCACTGCCCTAAACCCTGAAACACCAGCCCCAGCACGACCCCTACACTGCCTGAACACCACTGCACTGCCCTAAACCCTGAAACATCACCCCCTGCACGACCCCCTACACTGCCCGAACACCACTGCACTGCCCTAAACCCTGAAACACCACCCCCAGCATGACCCCCTACACTGCCCGAACACCACTGCACTGCCCTAAACCCTGAAACACCACCCCCTGCACGATCCCCTACACTGCCCGAACACTACTGCACTGCCCTAAACCCTGAAACACCACCCCCAGCACGACCCCCTACACTGCACGAACACCACTGCACTGCCCTAAACCCCGAAACACTACCCCCAGCAAGACCCCCTACACTGCCCGAACACCACTGCCCTAAACCCTGAAACACCACCCCCAGCAAGACCCCCTACACTGCCCGTACACCACTGCACTGCCCTAAACCCTGAAACACCATCCCCAGCATGACCCCCTACACTGCCCGAACACCACTGCACTGCCCTAAACCCCGAAACACTACCCCCAGCAAGACCCCCTACACTGCCCGAACACCACTGCCCTAAACCCTGAAACACCACCCCCAGCAAGACCCCCTACACTGCCCGTACACCACTGCACTGCCCTAAACCATGAAACACCAGCCCCAGCACGACCCCCTACACTGCCCGAACACCACTGCACTGCCCTAAACCCTGAAACACCACCCCCAGCACGACCCCCTACACTGCCCGAACACCACTCCACTGCCCTAAACCCTGAAACACCAGCCCCAGCACAACCCCGTACACTGCCCGAACACCACTGCACTGCCCTAAACCCTGAAACACCAGCCCCAGCACGACTGCCTACACTGCCCGAAAACCACTGCACTGCCCTAAACCCTGAAACACCAGCCCCAGCCACGACCCCCTACACTGCCCGAACACCACTGCACTACCCTAAACCCTCAAACACCAGCCCCAGCATGACCCCCTACACTGCCCGAACACCACTGCACTGCCCTAAACCCTGAAACACCAGCCCCAGCAAGACCCCCTACACTGCCCGAACACCACTGCACTGCCCTAAACCCTGAAACACCACCCCCAGCAAGACCCCCTACACTGCCCGAACACCACTGCACTAAAGCCTGAAACACCACCCCCAGCAAGACCACCTACACTGGCCGAACACCACTGCACTGCCCTAAACCCTGAAACACCACCCCCTGCACGACCCCCTACACTGCCCAAACACCACTGCACTGCCCTAAACCCTGAAACACCACCCCCTGCACAACCCCCTACACTGCCCGAACACCACTGCACTGCCCTAAACACTGAAACACCACCCCTCAGCACGACACCCTACACTGCCCGAACACCACTGCACTGCCCTAAACCCTGAAACACCACCCCCAGCACGACCCCTACACTGCCCGAACACCACTGCACTGCCCTAAACCCTGAAACACCACCCCCTGCACGACCTCCTACACTGCCGGAACACCACTGCACTGCCCTAAACCCTGAAACACCACCCCCAGCATGACCCCCTACACTGCCCGAACACCACTGCACTGCCCTAAACCCTAAAACATCAACCCCAGCAAGACCCCCTACACTGCCCAAACACCACTGCACTGCCCTAAACCCTGAAACACCACCCCCAGCACGACCCCCTACACTGCCCGAACACCACTGCACTGCCCTAAACCCTGAAACACCAGCCCCAGCAAGACCCCCTACACTGCCCGAACACCACTGCACTGCCCTAGACTCTGAAACACCACCTCCAGCAAAAGCCCCTACACTGCCTGAACACCACTGCCCTAAACCCTGAAACACCACCCCCTACACTGCACGAACACCACTGCACTGCCCTAAACCCTGAAACACCACCTCCAGCAAAAGCCCCTACACTGCCTGAACACCATTGCTCTGCCCTAAATCCTGAAACACTAGCCCCAGCATGACCCCTACACTGCCCAAACACCACTGCACTGCCCTAAACCCTGAAACACCACCCCCAGCACGACCCCCTACACTGCCCGAACACCACTGCACTGCCCTAAACCCTGAAACACCAGCCCCAGCAAGACCCCCTACACTGCCCGAACACCACTGCACTGCCCTAGACTCTGAAACACCAGCCCCAGCAAGACCCCTACACTGCCCGAACACCACTGCACTGCCCTAAACCCTGAAACACCAGCCCCAGCATGACCCCCTACACTGCCCGAACACCACTGCACTGCCCTAAACCCTGAAACACCAGCCCCAGCACGACCACCTACACTGCCCGAACACCACTGCACTGCCCTAAACCCTGAAACACCAGCCCCAGCACGACCCCCTACACTGCCCGAACACCACTGCACTGCCCTAAACCCTGAAACACCAGCCCCAGCACGACCCCTACACTGCCCAAACACCACTGCACTGCCCTAAACCCTGAAACACCACCCCCTGCATGACCCCTACACTGCCCGAACACCACTGCACTGCCTAAACCCTGAAACACCACCCCCTGCAGCACCCCCTACACTGCCCGAACACCACTGCACTGCCCTAAACCCTGAAACACCACCCCCTGCACCGCCCCTACACTGCCCGAACACCACTGCACTGCCCTAAACCCTGAGACACCACCCCCAGCACGACCCCTTTACTGCTCGAACACCACTGCACTACCCCAAACCCTGAAACACCACCCCCAGCACGACCCCCTACACTGCCCGAACACCACTGCCCTAAACCCTGAAACACCACCCCCTGCACGACCCCCTACACTGCCCGAACACCACTGCACTGCCCTAAACCCTGAAACACCACCCCCTACACTGCCCGAACACCACTGCACTGCCCTAAACCCTGAAACACCACCCCCAGCACGACCCCCTACACTGCCCAAACACCACTGCACTGCCCTAAACCCTAAAACACCACCCCCAGCATTACCCCCTACACTGCCCAAACACCACTGTACTGCCCTAAACCCTAGAACACTACCCCCAGCACGACCCCTACACTACCCAAACACCACTGCACTACCCTAAACCCTAAAATACTACCCCCAGCACAACCCCCTACACTACCCGAACACCACTGCACTGCCCTAAACCCTCACACTCCCCCCAGCACGACCCCCTACTACCCGAACACCACTGCACTGCCCTAAACCTAAAACACTCCCCCCAGCACGACCCCCTACACTACCCGAACACCACTGCACTGCCCTAAACCTAAAACACTCCCCCCAGCACGGCCCCCTACACTACCCAAACACCACTGCACTGCCCTAAACCCTAAAACACTACCCCCCACATGACCCCCTACACTACCCAAACACCAATGCACTACCCTAATCCCTAAAACACTACCCCCCGCATGACCCCTACACTACCCTAAACCTAAAACACTAGCCCCGCACGACTCCCTACACTACCCAAAGACCACTGCACTACCCTAAACCCTAAAACACGACCTCCTACACTACACAAAAACCACTGCACTACCCTAAACCCTAAAACACTACCCCCTACACTACACAAACACCACTGCACTACCCTAAACCCTAAAACACTACCCCCAGTAGTACCCCTACACTACCCAAACACCACTGCACTAACCTAAACCCTAAAACACTACCCCCAGCAGTACCCCTACACTACCCAAACACCACTGCACTACCTAAATCACTACCCCCAGCACGACCCCCTACACTACCCAAACACCACTGCACTACCCTAAACCCTAAAACACTACCCCCAGCACGACCCCCTACACTACCCAAACACCACTGCACTACCCTAAACCCTAAAACGCTCCCCCAGCATGACTCCCTACACTACCCAAACACCACTGCACTACCCTAAACCCTAAATCTACCCCCAGCATGACCCCCTACACTACACAAACACCACTGCACTACCCTAAACCCTAAAACACTACCCCCAGCATGACCCTCTTCACTACCTAAACACAACTGCACAATTTGTTACAGGCATTGCAACGCAGGCCTGTGGTGCTTACTAGAAGTACCTAGTGGGCTAGTTGGGCCCCAGGGACCCTCAGGATTCAAGGTGACCTAATCCCCCAACTTAAAACGCACCACGGGGCGCGTTTGCACAGTGGTGAAGGGAGGGGCGGGGCCTCAGGTGACATGTGCGCAAACACGCCCTGTGGTGCGTTTTAAGTTGGGGAATTAATTCCCTTTGAATCCTGTGGGACCCTGGGGGCCAACTAGCCCACCAGGTACCTTCAGTAAGCACAACAGAGTTGCGTTGCAGAGAGGTGAAAAAAGGTGCGTGGCCTCGGAACGCCTCTCTGCAACTCAGCTCTGTGGTCCTAACTGTAGGTACCTGGGGGCTAGTTGGGCCCCAGGGACCCTCAGAATTCAAGGGGACTTAATCCCGCAACTTAAAACGCGCCACGGGGTGCGTTTGCACACATGTCACCTCAGGCCCCCCTCCCTTCACCACTGTGCAAACGCGCCCTGTAGCTGCGTTTTAAGAGGTAGTTTTAATCCCCCTGCCCTATTATGTACTAGGGACTTGCAGAGGAGGTCATGCTAATCACAGGGGTACCCCAACGCATAGTGTTCCCTAGTGTATGTAGGTGTTTTCACTGTATTCTAAGTGTCTTTTAGCATAGCACTGGCTCTGTTTAGTCAGAGTCAGTTACCACCAGTACCCGTCTGAAAAAGTTGTGGGCACAGGATGATTTTGCAACAAGGCCTCTTTCTGCTCCTCTGTTGGTTCTTTCTGCACATCTTTTGCTTCTTTCTGTGCGTTTTTTCTTCTTTCTTCACATGTCCTACCTCTGTAGGCATAGTTAGAAACTAGCATTTAAAAAAACCTTTGAAATTCACTTAAAAAATCATAGGTTTCAGGCACGTTATAGTTAGAAATTAGCATTGAAAAAACCTTTGAAATTCACTGAAAAAACCATAGGTTTTAGGGACAGTTATAGTTAGTTGGACATTGCACTCGTACAAAACCCGTGAAATTCCCCGTTATAGTTAGTTCAGCTAACTATAACTCGCGCCCCGCAATGCACTGCTGATGACGTCACATATTACATCACTCATGACATGGTCAGTGACATCTCAAATGACATCACTGATGACATCATCCATGTGATAATTTCATGCATCTTCTCACACCCTAATATAACTTTTGATACACCCACTCTAAATTACAGACTGCCATTCTCAAAACCATAGACACTCCAACACCAAAAACTACATACCCACTCACTGATTCTTAGGTCTACACACACATCCACTCACTCACCCGTACAGTCACTCATACTTAGTCACTCAGTACAGGACTATCATATGCACTCATACACCTATATAAACACTCACACACCGCCACTCATCCATAGAGGTACTCACACACCTAGTCAGTCATGCAAAAAACGTAATCACACACCCATTTACTCACCTATACAGTTATACACACACCAGCTCACTTACTCATATAAATACCAGCACATTCTTACACTCTTATACAATCACTGATACAAGTACACACTCATCCATACAGCCACTCTCACAATCACACACTCTCACTTATAGCCATTTATATACTCCAACACACATATATACTGCCTTTCACATATGTAGTTACTCACACATGTACCACTGAGATATACATTCAATCACTAACACACCCATACACACACTCACCCACCCATACAGTCCATCACAGATGCCTCTTGAAACCATGCACCCAGTGAATCACCAACTCACACATCTATGCACAGAGTCACACACACCCCACCCACACAAACACTCAGGCACCCATACAGATACTCAGACAATCAATCAATAACCCATGTAGACACTCATGTAGCTATTCAGAAAGCCATGCAGCCGCTTACAAACCAACAGACAGACGGATACAGACATTCACACAGTTTAGTCACTAACCCATGCATTCAGTAAGATACATTTAATCACTCACTTGTAGAGTCAGTCACTCACGTACTAAATCATCCATTCAGACACTTATACACCCACTCATTCTTCAATACGCCTTTCCCTATATATATTAAACATATTTAAACTTTACAGAAACACACAGTCACTGGATGATGTCATCAGTGATGTCATCAGTGATGTCATTTGAGATGTCATCAGTGATGTCATCAGTGATGTCACTGACCATGTCATGAGTGATGTAATATGTGACGTCATCAGCAGTGCATTGCGAGGCGCGAGTTATAGTTAGCTGAACTAACTATAACGGGGGAATTTCTATGGTTTTGTACGAGTGAAATGTCCAACTAACTATAACTGTCCCTAAAACCTATGGTTTTTTCAGTGAATTTCAAAGGTTTTTTAAATGCTAATTTCTAACTATAACGTGTCTGAAACCTATGGTTTTTTCAGTGAATATATATATATATATATCCTTTTATCCCCAGCACTGCCATATAAGTAAAAGTAACCTGGTCCTGATGATGGCCTAAATACCTCAACAGGCCGAAACGCCGTCTACTTTTACAGTGGAACTCTCGGCACTCCCCTCAAGGATACCCCACTTGATTATTTTGTATTCATTACCATTTATTGTTTGGGTGTCCCAACTATGTAAATTTTACTTTCACTTGCTCTTTGTTGCGCCCCTTCCTATCGCTGTACATACTTCCTCACGTGTCACTTGCGCCGTCACAATCCTTCACGAGCACTTGTGCACAGTATCCCACAGGTTACATGTCATTCAATGTAATGCAGTGCCTCCCATACGTTTGATTATATGAAGCTTAATATGTCAAATATGTATATTCACTAAAATACAATTTATGTTACAAAAGCAATTTGTCTCCCTGGTTTTCTCCCCTTTCGACTCTATTCTCAGCAACTAATTGTGCTACGTATAACTGACCTTCAATTTACACCCTTTTGAGACATTGTTTTATGATATAGATCCTTTGCTAGTAGCAGCACTAACATTTGGAACTGAAGTCTTTACTCTGACCTCCATCATTTTCAGACAGAACAAGAAACATCACTATTCCACTGCCACTTTCAAATAGGTTTGTAAACCAGTCATTTAGATTGGAATTTGAATCTCCAGAACATGACTAATTCATTGAGAGTCAACACATTTTCAATGTCATCTTGGATGCTAATCATATAGACTCCATCTGTGTTGATTTCTTTCTACCTTGTCCCTTTTTAATATATTACCATAATAGTGCCTTTCCTTATGGATGAAACGATGTAACTTCTTGTTACGATATATCACTGTTGAACTATTGCCATCTTTTAAGTATCGAACTTATAGCAATCTGTAAAGTACTCTTTAACCCAGGTGTGTCTGGCATGTGCAAAATAACACCCCACAAAAAATAAATAAAAATAAACATAGAAACTAATACATACATAAATAAATACATAAATACACAAATAAATATATTTAGCTATGCTTAACCTAATTCTAACATCCTAACTACAGATATGACCCTTAACCTAAATGAAAATAACTTAAATCAAATGTAATTTTAAACTTTATAGCAACACTTATGAGACGTTTTTAATGTTTTTATATTAAGTTGAACTAAATTAAAATAAATTAAATAATTATCCTTAAGTAACTGTACTACTAACCTTTGCTTTTACTCTTAATCCCTTAAATTAAAAACGTGTAGTTAACTTAAATAAGTACTGGATAAATGTTTTTTATTTTAATAAATAAATCATATTATATTAACTTCTCGTTAAATTATAGTACCTCGAACTGATATTGCTATTGCACCTATGTAAATCAATGTATCAGCATTAACTATTTTGGAAATTTTTGTAGTGGCTACATTGATATTGTTTCCTGAATATAGCAGAGGTGCATCCAAGCCCTTGATATAGCAAAGCTTGCTTTTTCGTAAATTAAGGACAACTCATTTCATATTACCTGTAAAGAAGGTATATGAATACATCCTGACTTGCTGCTGCTCAAATCTTCCTGTGTTGTTCCATTACGTTTCCACTCGTGTGTCGCCAAATACGCATGGTATCGTAAATACTGTATACATTTATCCTGTTAAATTTCAGCAGGTTTGACCTGCCAAAATTTAGCGACGCTTGAGGTATTTGATGCATCCAATAATAATATCTTTCAACTCGTAATTCCGAACCCATGCGTAAACAGTGATTTACACACAGGTCAGAAAACCTGATCCACTCCTAATCAGGCCCCTAGGATCTCAAGATCTTTCCACAGACTTCTGTTCTCTTAACCTGACCTGGCCAAAAGTTGCTCATCTAGCCATAACATCTACTTTTCGGCTCTGAATTTCTCCAATGTCTGTCCACAACAGAACATATTCTCTCGTTTATCAAATAAATCATGCTAGTCCTGGTGGACAGATTATGCGTAGTATTCACAGAAAAGTAGATATGCTTTCATTGAAGTGTCCGGCGAGTAGCACTTGGAATGGGGCTCTGCAATTTTTACTTTGAAACTACCATTTGAAAACTGCTCAGGTAGATATCATTGAAATGACTCTGCAAACTGAAGGTTTATTATTGGACCTCTGTGAAATGATTGGTGGTATATGCCTTGCATGCTGTTGTCTCCTTCATTTGAACTTGTCACTAATTATAATGAAAATAATTTAACTTAATGTATTTAATTAATTGCTTCATTAACATTAAATTAATTAATTACATTAAAATTGTTACTAATTAACAACATCCACAATATTCCCGTTATCAGGGCATCTGTTGTGGGGGCAGCATGCACTTTCATTACCCACTTTGTTATTTCACCAATATGATGTAGAATATTTGATTTTTAAAATGATCTCAATTGGGTATGCAGTGTCATTCAGCCACCCAGAAGTGGTTCAGCAGATGGCTAGTAATTGGAATACCGCCATCATTCAGTTACCTCAGACTCTCTCACTGCATACTGACGTGAGATCCAAAACAAGCCAGCAAACCACTCAACACTAATTCCTTTTCAGGATTACGTCAGCAATCAGACAAGGACTCCATAATCTTTCTTTAGTTGTTGATTGCACCACTGGCAGTGGAAGAAGGTGTCTCTGCCTCTGAAGACTAATCCTTTGGTGCAGATTTACTTTGCATCAAGAAAGGTGATGCAAGGTAACTTAAGCCTTTAACTGGGATTTACTAAGCCACACAAAGCTACCTTGCATGGTCTGCGTGGTTTAATAAGTCCAAAGTAACGTAAGGCAGCGCATTTCTTTGCCTTGAGTTGCCTCGCAGCAGGGGTGGAGTGTGGGTGTTGCCCATGCATCCACCCAAAGTTTTTGACACAATTCCAGATTTACAAAGGTCTGTAACCCTGGGATTGGGCCAAAATGGGGTGCCTCCCTGATCTCGGTGCAACGGGGAGAATATCTTTATTTCTCCTTGTAACCTTCTACTATATGCGTGCTGCATTCTACAGCACAAATAAAGATGAAAATGCCTTTCAGGATTGTTTTTGTGCAGGAAGATAGGCAGCCATAAGTGCACCAGCGCTAGGAGACAGAAGAAATACACACTATCTTAGCAGATACGGCACATTTCTCCCTTTCACGCAATGCAGCTCAGCAAGTTGTCTTGCTGCATTGTATGAAATATTAAATAAATCTGCCCATTTGTATATATCATAGTACAGTTTTATTTTCAGTTAGGTCAATAAAAGGTGCCAAAACCTGGAGTGCTTTGTTTCTTCGACTGTACTAACAGCCTTAATTCCTTCTCTGCACTTTACTCATCAAGTGGTTGCCTCATAGATTTGAGCATTAAAAAATACATAATTAGTTTGAAATTTCAATTAAAATATGCTTTCACCTTGAGCACATACTATGTACATCATAAGAATGTTTAAAGTTCATTCAATGGTAAGCTAGTGCAAATAACGTGCTTATTCAGAGAGGGAGGCAACTCTCTGAGCACAACACTGGACGAGTTCTTGTTCCTGCACCCTCAGAGGAAGTGAACAAAGGAGCAAATGTGGGTCACAAAATACCACTAAGCACAACTTCCCTAGAGGGCCAAGAAACGGACCTCACATAGACATGTACATCAGTTAAACAATATGGGCACAATCAAGAAGAAAGTAAACAATAGTGATGTCCCTCCCCTTTTATATACCCGAGGGTTTAAGTAAATCATGGAAGTAGCCCCTTAGGGCCTTTTGTGACACACCTCAAAAGGAGCGATTCTGACTCTTTCTTCTGTTGTGGTGCACCAGGTATTAAACTCATCTACCATTGACAGACAAAAATAATGGGGTATCCAGATGTAGTAGCTGCTACGAAATGCATGCCTTTTTGTACTGCTTGTACCAAGGGGTCTGAAGACAGGAACAGAACAAAACTAGGCCTCTCGGATCCCTGTTTACTTTCTGTTGTTTCCATTCTTTGGCCTTCCCGTAGCCCATCAGTAGCAAAGAATAATCTGCTGAGGGTCTTCGGCAGTGGTGGCTGCCAGCTATGGGGACTGGGAGGACGGGCAAACCGCAGCTGCCAGTGTAATGGCGTCTGAGTGGAGAAGGGGAGGAATGGAAGTAGAGGGCAGGAGAAAAAGAAAAATAAATCACTTACCTGGCTTGCACGTCCCTGCTCCTTCTGATCTTCTCCACTTCAGTATGGGCGCAGATGACTCCCATAACCAATCCTGGCACTGTTCTCATGCTGTGAGAGCAGCACCAGGATTGGATGGAGGAGGCTGGTTGAATGCTCCTTCAGGCGCTGTAGGCCTGTGCTTGGTCTGCACTCAGCTATCTAAGACAGCTAGGTGAAGAGCTTCTAAGTGCGCATGTCACTTTGGCCGGCGCAAGACAGCTGGCCAAAGTGACATGTCACTTTGGAGCATCCAGCCAGCCACTGCTCCTGCCCTGTGCTGCCAATCAACAGCAGAGGACATGCCCTGCATTTCTCTGGGCTCGGGGAAGACTGGCTGCTGCAGTGGGGTGAGTGTGCATGTCGGAAAAATTCAAAGTCAATGTAATCTTTTCATTGCCATTTTATTTTTCCTGCAAGACTCGCAGCGGGCGGGGGAGGGGGGTGAAACTCTCCCGCCTAAGTAAAGAAACCGCTGCTGGTCTTAGGGCTGGAGAAGATATCAGCAGGAGAAGAGGAAGGGTTTGTGATATTTCTTACAGCACCATGGCATCTTGGTGAGTCAGTGCACATTTATGATCACTAAGCATGGCAGTGAAAATACATCCCTCTGGTAAATGCTAGAGGAATACATTTTATGAAATCAGAAATATTTTAGAGCTTTACCACCCAAATGAGGTTGACACTGGGGAACTGGACACCCTTTTCAAAGTGAATAGTTGATAGGGTGTTGGTTATAGTTAGGCCTACATGGGTAAAATTACGGGATGTGTTGGGTGAAGTGCATTATGTTGAATAGGTGCTCTAAACGTGGTACAGCGAACTGGTAGTTGCACAAAAACAGGTTTTGAAGAAAAGTTTGACAATAGATGCTATTGCACATGCCCTCAGACTGAGACCAGCATCCCTTCTCATTGCAATGGAGATTAGTAGAGAATGAACGAAATGGTGGCTGGGAAAATTTGAGCCAGGACAAGTGGAGAAATGGAATGGGGTGAAACATGAGTGTACATGCTAGGTGGGATGTCGATGATGAATATCACCACCATGACACATAGGAACCCACCATTCTATTAAGCACACACACGGAGTCCAAAAGAACACCACCATTCGCAAATCTCTCAGTGCAACGCACATATCACATGCAGACACAACATGCATCCCTGGCATGATAAAACCAAACGAATTATGTGGGCAGCGTGTACTTTTCATAGACAGGGTCAATAGGCCAGCTTCCCATAGGAACAGGAAAAGGGCCTGCTCCTGATCTAGAATAATCATGCTACTGCTGCCAAGAGTACATTTGATATGGTAGAATGATCACTTGTCCTAGCTAAATCCTGATAAGCCACTAACATGAATTCAGTATTTTATTGATCTCTCCTATGAGAGGAAGGGGTGTGAAAAATTCCAGTGTATATGTTACTGATGGATTTGCATAAAAGCATATATATCTGAGTTGGGTTCTGACCACGCCTTAGATTTATTAGGTATAACAGAAACATGGTGATCTGATGATTAACACTCTCATTGACCTACCCCAAAAAACATTATGCTTGTGGCCTTTCATACACTTCTTCAGGTGGAATCACCCAAGAATTTGACATACCAGCATATAAGAGCAGATTTGATCTTAGGGAAATACCACCTCACTGGGGAAATTCCAGTGTGTTGAAAATGAAATTATGGCTTGGCAAAACAAAGGCCAAGGTGTTGCCCACAGAGGTACCAATAACTGCATACCTGAATTATTTTACATTCACAATTAGCTTTCAGTAGTAGTCCCAGATACCTAGCATCTCCTTACAAGTGCCCTCTTAAGTCAGATGGGGCTGATAAGTGCAATGACCAACCCAATTGGGATTATATATTTTTTATTTTCACCAAGAGCTTGCAGCTGCTGAGTGCTGCTGAAAACTCCTGGTTAAAGGTCCGGACCAAAATAAGGAATTACCAGAGAGATTGGTTTGGAATTACAGATTCCCCTGTTAATTCCTCATTTTTTAGTGGATTCTCAAAGTCTAACTTGTAATAAGCCCAGTTTTCTCCACCCTCAAAGTTACTGGTACTGGTGTTGGGAATTCCCTGGATGGAGAAAAAAGTACAATTTTCCAGGCTACTCGTAAAAATGGCTTTGGGACGCAATTTAAAAAGCATCTTTATGACACTGAGACTGATTCAAGCATTCTTATTATTGTAATGGCAATAAAATAGAATCTGCAGTCTAATACATTCCCCTGGCTTCACCAGTATTTAGAACGGTATGCTACCTTGGTGAATACCAGCCTTCTCATATACAAATACTCCGCCCCATATTGCACAAATGTTTGCCCTGTTGTGTAACTTTTTTATGCTCTTTTTTGTATACTTTGTGCCATGTAGACTGTATGTTGTGGAATCTCTTACTCCTGCGTAAAGCATTCTTCTACCATGCTTGGTCTTTGCTACAAAAAATGCAAAATAAATAAAATAAATAAAAACCCACTCAACCACATATTATATATTAAATTAGGTAGCCTAAGCTCTGTGAAGTGGCCGGAAGGAAAACATTTTGTTGTGATAAAGGCATTGTAAATAGATAATCAACAACGCATAAGTAAAGCGTAATCTTGCATTTTACTTTTTTGGCTCAAAGCCTACCACACCAACAGAGTGCATTGCATCTTATTAGCAGTGAATCCATTATTAGATATTTCGCCTCTTTTGCATGCAACTCATTTTGACAATTGTTTCCTTCACAATTCTCCCGAGCATCAATCTTTTCCCACGATGGAACTCTCTTTATGCACAAATGTTCTTTATGTCTCTAGCACTCTCTCTTTCCCAGCATACACTACGACTACAAAGAATTTGTGAATTTGTTCAAGTCAATAAATGGCTCCTAAATGTGTTCGCCACAGCTGTTACGTCACAGTTGTTGAGATGTATTAATTTCACAGAAAAAAAACAGGCAAAGTCCCCACTGAATAGTGGTAGGAACTCTTTTTTTGTTTGGCTAGATTCAGGAACTGGGCTGTGTTATAAAGGCCAGCTAAGAAGTAGTGGGAGACACCACGAATTATGTTCTTTCATTCTTTTATTTGATTTATTTCGGATAAAGGAATATACATAAAATGATGCTCATTTTTACAAATTTTACAATTTACAAATTACAAAAAAAGTCTCCAAGGAGGGTGAGCCTGAGTGGCGTTAAACGTGACCCCAGTGAAAGCAATTGAGATGAAAAATGGTTCGGAGGGTATCCAAGGTGTTTTAGAAACTGCAAAACTGCAAATATTAATCATCCATGGTTGTGGTGATCTACTTTCTTATGGCATTTAAGCTAAGTTTACTCATGATGCTACAGTTAAGTCAATTTTATCAGCCATTCATGTTTTTTTACTTGTGGCATTTATCGCTCTGTTCTCAGTAATTTTAGAACTCGATAGAGGTACTTTTGCCTTGCTAACAAGTGGGCAATAAATTCGAGAGGCGGGTGGTGGAAGTTACCGGGCCTAATGGAATTATACATTTTGATGCGCTTCACTGGCTGAACACTGAGGCCAGCGCCTGTTTTTATGTTCTTACCCTGCGTATAGTTAATTCATTTAACATATTTCTCAGAGTTAGTGTTTTATTTCAGACAGCCCAGAAACAGTAAGAGGCAGCCCTATCTCGCTTTTTCCGTGCTCTGCTGTCTAAAAATCAAGCAATACCTGCGAGACGTATCGTCTTAAATTAATTTACTTTACACATTGCGGGGCATATTTACGTTCCCTGGCGCATCCCTGCATATCAGCAGGGATGCGCCAGGAAAATGCGTCACGCAAGTTTACCCTTGCGCCACGTCCGATGCGCCGCATTTACAATGCGGCGCATCGTGGCGCAGGATAAGCAGATGCGTGACGCATCTGCCGGCGGAAGGTTGGCGCAGTGCTGAAGTTGTGTCGCAAGCGCGACGCAACTCCAGCACTGTTCCAACCTTCCCTATCCCTAACATGGTGCGTCAATCCTTACGCCTGCTTGAAGCAGGCGTAAGGATTTGACGCACCAGCGTCGGAAAAGTGACTGCGTGAAATCTTGTAGATTTCACTGTGTCACTTTTCCGAGCGTTCCTGCGCCGGAACGCCCTCCCTGCGCCGGTACGCCCACATGAAACCTGACGCAGGTTTCATGTGGCGCAGGGGTTTACTACGTGACGCATCTCCCTAGATGCGTCACGTTGTAAATATAGCGCAACGCGGCGCATGGTTTGCGTCGCCGCTGTGTCACATGCGTGACGCAACGGCTTCGCAAAAGTGGCGCAAGGGGCTTGTAAATATGCCCCTGCATGTGCATAAAACAGGTAATCTGCTCTGCGCAGAGCCAGCGATGCCCATCATGACAATGACCTTGGCTTTTTGACACAGAGATTTCGGCTTTTGAAAGTAGCCAAAGCCTCTGTTTGAATGACTAAGGAAATGAGGAAATCGGTGTACATGTTTCAGCCCATAAACTTGTAATTCTAGTTATTTCTCTGTCCCCGGATTTACTGGGACCCATGATAATGGTAATGCTTGGGTGAGGAAATGGCGGGGATTAATTCGGCTCACATGTAATCCAGGCCCTTGTAGAAAAAGTAATTTCCAAATGTTTAGATTAAGCTCATTAAAATGCAGAAAATGTTCGGTCCATGTAGATTTCTAATTTTATTCAACAAAAACTGATTCCAAACAAGGCAGTCGTTTGAGCACTCCAAATCAGAAATTACACAAAGTCCCAGTTTGGGAGAGCCATGAAGCTCACCATTTGCTTTAATCTTAGATGCTTGTATATGGCAGCTTGTAAATGCCGGGAAGAATGTTCTTGAATCCAGATTTGCTGAGTATTTGCATCTCACTGAAAAGATTCCCTGTGAGGTAGTGTGTCCATTTAACGTGTGTCTTTTATCTGTTTCAGTTGGGATACAACCGGCAGTGAAAAATAAAGGTCAGTAACTGTTCGCACCACTGTTTTTAATTCATTATTTACTGAACAAAGAATTCTGTAAAACAGGCACTGTTGTCATGGCATTCTAGTCTAGATCATAAACTGATAGAATCATAGCTCAGAAACACTTCTGGAAAGAGTTAGGAGACTATTGGTGATGTCATTTGAGATGTCATCAGTAATGTCACTGACTATGTCATGAGCGATGTAATATGTGAGATCATAAGCAGTACATTGCAGTGGGTGTAAATTATAGTTAGTTCAGGTAACTCTAACTCCTTACTGTCTATGTTTTTTTTTGGTGTAAAATCTGAACCTAACTATATCGTCCCTGTAACCTTTGGGTTTCTCAATAAATTGCCTAGGTTTTTTAAACTCTATTTCTTAACTATGACATGAATATATATATATTTACACACTCGCCGGTCACTTTCACACACTCATGTACACACTGCCAAACTCACTCAGACACTTGTACACCCAGTCACATACCCACCCAGATACTCACCCACTCACTCACATATCCATTCAGGTACTTATGCTCCCACTTACAGACTCGCAAAGTGACGTACCCATATACAGACCCAGTCAGAGACTCATGCACCTACTTAGAGACTCAGTCATAGACTCATGCGTACAGTCTCATACCTACTTAGAGACTCTTACACCCACTCACAGACCCACCTGGGCACTCATGCACCCACTCAGATTCTCATTCACCCCCTTACAGACTCACTCGGAGTGTCACACACCCATGTACAGACCCACTCAGAGACTCATGCACCTACTTAGAGACCCACTCATAGACTCATGCATAGAGGCTCATGCTGACTTAGAGACTCTTACACCTACTCACAGGCCCATCTGGGCACTCATGCACCCACTAACACACTCACTCGCAGTCACGCACCCATGTACAGACCCACTCAGAGACTCATGCACCCACTTACAGACCCACTCACACACTCACTTATGTTTTCATAGACCCACTGAGACACTCATACACCCATTTACATATCCACTCAGACACTCATACCCCCACTCACTGGTATGCCCAGATGTGGGTCCCTTGCTCACTTTGCCACTGGATTCAAGCTAGCTTGGCTGATGAGGGGTGTTACTGCAAAACCGGTCCCAGGATGCTAGTTTCCAGTCCAGGGAAGACCTGGCTTGGCAGTTTAGGCTTGACTGTTCCCATGAGGAACAGGGTCAAGACCAATTTGCATATGGCTGGGTCTGAACTGGGATGGCGAAATGAGCTAAAGAACGATGATGGGTTCAACTCAGATCTGTGACTGGGGGTGAGTTCCTGAAAAGTTTCAGCGCTCTGTCCATCATCTCCTTGTGTTTGCTTTGACTTTATACATGCCTGTAGATAGCAGAAGCCTTGAAATCAATTTGTTTTGTTGGAAGGATATGGTCGATATAAATATACATATACAGACCAAGGTAAGCAATATACATACTCTTTAGTATAATTCATTAAATATTAGCCACGCAAATTTTAATAACAAATGTATTGAAAAGAACAATGTCCAGTGCTAAATTCAAATGAGCTTTCTGAAAGTGCAATAAATGGCCAACAAGTTTAGAAACAGCTATTCAATCTCGAGGATCCTTTAGCTTCTTGTATTGCGTCGTGAGGTTTGTAAAAATGCTTTTCAGAAGGGGGTTAATCCAACCTTTTGCAATGCAGAAGCTGGAAAGTACAAAAGCAATGAAAATAAACACTGCGTTTTCTCCTTGTATAAAGTTATCTGTGCAAAGCATAATACTTCTAGTAGTTAAAACAAAAATGTGCTCTACATATCTTGAAATTAATTTGGTAACATCAGACCAATATTCTTTCAATTGTTTACATTCAGCAAACATATGTAAATCATCAGTATAAAGATATCCACATTGAGAGTCAGGCCTGCATTTCCATTTACACCGCTTTAGTGGTGTACAATATAACATATTGATAATTTTAAATTGTTGTATCTGAAGAGTGGCAGATTTCTTTTTAATATTTGCCAAATAGCCGTTTAGAAAACAAGTCCTGCAGAATCACTTCTTCAGCTGTGAAGTCCTATTTTGCAGACCTTTTTCTAATAAACTCTTTGAACACACCAATTTCTTGGTCTGATACATCTTCATTTCTTCCAATTAAAATTGTTCTCTTGCCATCCTATGTCTGGTAAATAAAGGTAATTTCAGTAAATTTCTCCTACTTCCAGTTCCGCATTCTATTATAATTTTTAACACATGGGGCCTGATTTTGATGTCGGTCGGAGGCTTTCCGTCTGACATCATAGGTTTAAACCCCGACTGCCGGGTTACAATAAATGACGGTTGGAGTTCAAAATTGCTGGTTAATCTGACTCGGTTCCGACAGGCTCTGGAAGGGCCTCATAATCCCCAACAGAGGGCGTTTCCGCTGTCGGGATTATGATGGTGCCTTCCGACAGCAGTTCCATGTCTGCCTTTCCGACATGGAACTGCTGTCAGGAACTGGCTTTGGGGGCCCCTAGCAGGGCCCCCTTCCCTCCTGGCTTCCCAGTTGTGGCCCTGGGGAAAATCCCTGCACCGTGTGACAGGCTCTATGAGGTGCCTGACACACGGTGCAGGGATTTACACAAACTCCCATTTCTCAATGGGTGCTTGTTCTGCGGGTGGTTCCCGCCCACCGCACAAGCTCCCATAGAGAAATGGGAGCTTGCGACCGCACGTAATGAGGTGTGCGGAACTGCCGACCTATGGTCGGGTGGGTCCCACACCGAAACAGTGTCGGTCGGATGAAACTCTGATCGATATTGAAATCAGGCCCTTGGTTTCCATTTTGAACCAGTGATTGTGTTTACATTGCTGATGCCCTTGGTCAGAGTCTTGTCTGAGCCGTTATGTTCTCTTATCACAAATTTCCTGAAGTGTAGGAGATTGGGAGCTATATTTACAAGGGGATAGTGCCACCAGAATGTCACTTTTACCGACGTTCTGGTGGAGCTATGCCCTTCTCCATATTTACAAAGCAGCACTTGTAAATACGGCTCCTTTACATGCATCATTTTGCGTGAAAGGGGCGTGCAATGGGTATTGCTGGGAGCGTTCCACCGCGAACCCCATTGCTTTTTGACGCTGCCCCAGATTTACAAGGATGTGTAAATCTGAGGCAGCACCAAAAAATAACACCATGCAATAGCAGGCATTAGAATGTTGCAACGAGGAGAAATACTGTTATTACCCCTTGTTTGTGCTTTTTCCATGTGTGGTGCATTCTGCAGCACACATAGAAAAAGCAAAACACTATTAATGATTGCTTATGTGCAGAAAGATGTCCGTTCCTGCACATGAACAATCATTACATAATGATGATTTGCTACTTCTATGTGTGCTGGAGCATGCAGCACACATAGAAGTAACAAATCGCCATTATTGATTGTGTATGTGCAGGAAGGGACACCATACTGCACATAAATAATAATTCCCTGCAACGTAGGCACCCTTGCACTATGGTGCAAGCTTGTCTGTGTTGGTGCCAGGCAGTTATTTTTAGCACCAGGTCAAGGGAAAGCACAGGGATACACCGTAATATTGCAAATACGATGCATCCCTTCATTATGAAAATGCTGAATTTCGTTGCGCGCGCTGCATCGCATTTGGCGATGCAGCGCGCGCAACGAAATTCGTTTTATTTATTTGTTTGTTTACTTACCTCTGTGCGGCCGTATTCCGTAGTTTACTACCCCCACCCTGCCCCTCCCCGCGTCACAGCCCGGCAGCACTCCCACCACGGGCCGCTACTGGAGATACTTTCTCCGAGCCTTGGGAAACTTATGGTGAAGGCATTTAAACACTCTGCTGGACTTTGAACTGTCACTCTTTTGGTAGCCCTAGCACACAAAATATCATCTTGTGGTTCCCTGCCCTTCTGGGGCATACAAATATAAGATTCTGCCAATTTTCAGAGGCTCTCGCCAGGGCTTAGGGGGTGATCATTCACTTACAGGCAATCGCTATAAACCAGTAACTGATGCAGCTAGTAAATATTTCATTTTTGCTTCTTTGTCTTTTTGTAGTGGTTTAAATCACCAGCCCAGGCTGGGTAGCTTTCCACGGGTGACCTTTTCTGGGGCATTTGCTTCTTGGTTACTGTGACTGTGTAGGAACCCCAAATTCCATGTGGTCAGGTCAGCTGCTTGCCTACCAAGCACACTAATTGGTAGACAGGCTGGGGAGCTGGTGTCTCTGGACCTCTTTTCCTGCTGGCCTGATGCAGACCCACCCATCCCCAACGTGGGCTTGGACAGCAGGGACAGAGGTCAGTTGAGCTTCCCATGTTTGTGGTCGGGCCCACTTTCAATGGGTCACAGACCTTAGGCCCAGGCTGCTTAACATGCAAAGCAAGTGGCATGTCTTCTTCCCATCATTTGGTGGGAATATTGTATACAGTGTGGCAGCACCAACAATATTAGTGGTCTCCACAGGGGATTCACAATGTCACAGGATAATGGGAGAATGCAAATATATCCCACTCAGGATTTCTTGGCTGCCATGTTGCTCCAGTTCACTGACTACGTGCAGTGATTTCAAAATGTGGCAACCATTAGCAACATAAAAAAACCTCAGTAATCACTGGCCCCAATAGGCCAAACTGAACAGATTTATTTTGCTTCTTGCTTCTGTTTGCTTTAGTCACTGGAATTGTTGTTTAGTCCCGCCTAGCCTCTAAATGTTTGGCTGTTCCTTCCTTGATGATTTTAACAGCCCATGAGCACTGCTGCTTCCTTGTTATTTGAAGCAGTGGGCTATAGGTCTTCTGCCATGCCCTCCTGCTCTTGTCCTTGGTAATCTCCCGAACCGGGACTTCCTGCAGCAGTACCCACAGTCTTCAGGTAGCTCTCTCACTCTGCCTGTGTTCCTCTTCCTCAAGCAGATCACTCACTCTGCCTGCGTTACCCAAGCACCCAAAGTCCTCTTCACTAACAGCGTGTTGTATGTCCCAGGACCCAGAGCTAGGACCAGTCCACAGAAATACAAGGGAACCCTCTACCTTCAGGGTCTGAGACAAGCCCATCCTCTACTATCCTCTACTATCCCCTAGTGGGAAGAGGGTAGCCAGTACCATGGGCCCTGGAGACTGAGTATACAAATGACAAAAAAAAAGTCCAGAATGGGTTCCTCCACACCAGACAGGGGTTCATACACAAAGTTGCTCCTTCACTTTTGTTTGTGGTGGTTCTACTTTTCACAAAGGTTATTCCCTTGTGCAGGAGCTTAAAATTGGAAGTGGAGAGTTCTCGAAGATGGGAGTTCCTACCCAATCCAGAGATGCCACATCACCACTTGACCTCTAACTGATGCTTGCTGGGGAAGCTCATGGAGTCAGACCTGCCCCACCCTACAGCATTATTGGAGTTTCCAAAATGGCAGATCCAACCAATATGTATGAAGGCCTCTCCTGTTAACCCGAACTCTCCCAGTCTGAAACTCTCTCAAGTTTCTTTCTTGGGTCTCTCTCTCGCTCTCTTTAGAGCTCAATTTGGGGTATGCAACATGGCACATCATTATTATTTTTTTTAATTGTTTAACCATTTCTCCTCTGAAACTTAGGGCCTCATTATAAGTCTGGTGGCCCACAGGCCCCCAGACTCAGAGGGGCTCAGTGGTGGCGGTCTTCCAACCACCCTATTACGACCAGGGCGGTCGGACTGCCCTGGGACCACCGCAACCGCCAGCGATCAGAGATCCCTGGTGGTGGCGCGGCGCTCTTGAGGTCACAATATGCTTGGCAAGGCCGCTGTGGTCCTGCCAAGCATATTACTAGTTTCCTCACCACCACAATTTTCATGGTGGTGCGACTGCCATGAAAAGTGTGGCGGTGAGGAAACAAAGGGGGCCCGTTAGGGCCCCCATGTACCTCTGCGCCATGGGGTGCATGCCCTGTCTGTATGCACCCCAATACCTGCATGCCATGGACTGCAGCAGTCTATGCCGTGCAGGTACTGATTTTGAAATTCCCATTGTGGTGCATATTTCATAGGCACCACCATGGGGAAACAGCATTTACAACGCTGTCTCCACAACGTGGTACCATTACAATGCGGCCGTTACAACGACCGCGTTGTTACCACGCATACAATTACATCGCAAGTCATTAGTACGACTTGCTGTAGGGGGCGCAATGGTGTTGGATTTAGAATCCAACACCTTCCCTGCTGTTGCACAAACTGGAGTAGGAATAGTAAATAATACTAATCCTATGTCCGGCGCGCCCCCTACAGCAAGTCGTAGTAATGACTTGCGATGTAATGGTATGCGTTCTAACAACGCAGTCGTTGTAATGACCGCGTTGTAATGCCATGCGATGTATTCGCATGCATTGTAAGGGTATATATTCCCACCATGGGAACGCCAAAGAACCGCCCACCAGACAAGAGAAAACTCCTGATCTTGCGGGCAGATCAACCACGGGTTTGGCTGTGCGGGAGCGGGTCAGTCATGCTCTCCCACTGCCAAACTCATAATGAGGGCCTTAGACATCTAATATCCAGATAAGTTCTTCTGAAAACCTAGTTAGAGCATAGTTTTATTTCCTGCTCAACAACCATTTTTGTTAAGGATCAAAAGTGTTGGTTGCATTCTTAGCATAGTTATAAAATGTCAGGTCCACAGCCAACATTACGTACAGTTCTTGAACCTTTCCCTGTCAACGCTGTTATGCATTAATCATTGAACTGCAAAATATTTAGCACTCCAACGACTGAGTCTCCAGTTAAATAAAGACTGAAATATTATCCTCATTTCTAGGCTGTAATTTCATCATGTTATAAATGAATCGACCAAAATAAGGTAATATTATGCCATCATGATATCATATCCTCATCCCTAAGCAGACCTTAGTAAGCAGATGTTGCTCTATATTTATCGATTTAAACTCTGATGAAGATACGTATCCAAATTCGGACTACATTTACTGTCACTGAGTACCATAGTTCTTTACATTGTCCAAAACAAATCTGAATTAGAAAGTGGGAGAAGGTTTTCCCTTTATATTTTGTACCACTAAAACAGTAGTTGGTTGTTATTGCCACATTGTAAAACATGCGTTGGTGCAACACGTGTTGCAAAAACTGTGAATTTGCATGTTTTAGAACTGGTATTTGCAATAGGTTGTCATCATAAATACCAGTGTATACAAAAATAAAAGCTTTATCATTTAATTTAGTGTTCCACTTACAAGAAAGGAAATACTTGTTCCCATGAGCGCATGCATTTGTGAAATTTCATGGATGCACAGTATTGCAAGAGTAATTTATATTATTCACTACTTTAAGGGTGATTCAGTAAAGGGAGAAATTGATCTTACCTCACAGGGTGGCAGTTCTTTCTGGACAAAGTTCCCTGTGTCAGGGAGCTGAAAGGATAGACCTCCTAAAGTTGGTTGAGTCAATTGCCCCTCCTCCATCACCAGTTAGTTCTACTTCTGCAATACTTCATTGCCTGGGGGCATCATCAGATTGGAGAGTAATATTGTAACCAGTCTCTACTCCCTGAATGATTTGTGAGGAGGCCTTTATTATAAATTAAACATGACACATCCCCAATAATGTAAAAGATCCCTAAATTGTTTTTTATCCTGTGCAGTAATGCAATCTTTCACAGTGCACTTGTGTATAAGTGCTAAACATAATCGATAATGTTATCAAGGGAACTTTAGCTTCAGAGAGCATTTATTCCTGGGGAAGAGACCACCGGCGTTGCTTTCAAGCATACAGCAACATCATGCAAATGCCAACCACATTCACCATATTTGATTTTAGTTATTCATAGTTTTATATTACCCCATGCTGTACATTATAAGGATATGGCAAGTCACTGAGGAGTTCCATAGCCATATAGAGGAACAAGATGAAAGGCCGAGTTTCTTTATAAGGTTATGGAACCCCAAGGTGGCTTGCAGTATCCTTATTATGTACGCCAGGGGGGTTCTTTATCACATAAAATACATGGTCACACCATCACCTTTCCCACAAACCACTTAAAGCCTTATTGCGAAGCTCTTTCATATGAAGGAGTGAGCATGTTTGCACACACGAAGAATAACACTCCTAGTGCAAAATTAAACATATCAAAAACTTGTTAGATATTTGTTGCAGACAGATATTAGAAACAGTTATTACAAGTCAGTTTTTAAAAAATAAATAAAGCTGCAGTTGCTGGTAATGTGTATCTATGGAGTGCAAAAAACATATCATCTCTGCTTATCATGGTAAGCTATTAAAATAAAGCAGAAGAAAGAAAAGCAACATTCAGTTTTTCACTGCTTTAAACAGCTGCTTCAATTATGCTCTGTGACCTGACCTGCCTATTAGCTCCACTGCTGGCTCTGACAGCAGGTATTGTGACGTCTGAATTCGACTGTAATAACTTATAATAGTCGAATTCGGATGTCTCTTCTTTCTAATCAGAGACTGGGTGGACCACAAGTCGCCGGTTATTAAGAAATTAGAGACTGCCGTATATACAGAGATTGCAGAATCCCATGTATTATATGAGGTATTTATTATAGTTTAGGCTTAGCACCATCAGAGTGATTGACATTGAGCATTTTAATTGCAGCAGGAGGTTTTCCAAATGATGCAGGCCTGTATTTGCAACCTTAAGGCAAGATTTTTAGTTGTAGTATGCAGATTATTTTTTGTATCAAGTTTTATTGGAGTTTTTAAAAAACACCACACCTTGAAACTGATTTTGTAATAGACAACGACCAAAGACATTACCAAGGCATTCCTGTATTGCTCTGATCCCTGAAATAGATAGATGCCCTTAAAATGCTACCCTGTTTCTTAATTGTAGTCCCTACATCGGGCCTGAATCGCAAAGGTAACTCACATTTTTGAGAGGGTTTACACTTATGAGTAAGTTTACAACTCTTGGGTATTCACAAACTTCAAGTGAAAACAAATATATAAAAAGTGCACATGTATTATTTAATTATAAAACAATAATTACCTTATTTTGAATTTAAAAAATAATGTAGCAATACATTTTATTAAAACATTATTAGATTAATTTTAATTAATTCTAAACATCCTTTTAACAATTCTTATTAAAAATGTATTATTATTAGTGGGATTTTATTTTTAATTTAAACTTTAGAAAAATAAACTTAGGTTAATTTAATATATTTCCATTAATTAAAATGTAATTGAAATTTAACGTAATAGTGCTACACAATTTCATTTTTATTTTGTTCTGCTTTTAAAGTAAATAAATATAAGGAATTCACATTACCGTTTCAAGTAGGATATTTTTCATATTTATTTTTGAGTTAAATAAACTTTTTACTTTTCACAATACTTTACCATGTGGAGACTGCAGTCTCTCTGTGGCAAAGTATAAGAAAAATTAAAAAATATATATTTAACTCAAAAATAAATATTAAAAATATGTTTATGTTAAATATTAATGTAAATTAATTGTATATATTTACTTCAAATGTAGAACAAAATAATAAAATGCTGGTGCACTATTGAATTTATTTTGAATAAAAACTTTAGTTAATGGAAACATATGACATTAAATAAAATTTATTTTTTTCTGAAACTTTAATTAAAAATAAACTCCCAATTAAAGAAAACAATATTTTTAATGTATATTAATAATTATTAAAAGTAATGACCACTGCCGTCCAGAGACAGTTAAGTTGAGCCAGAGAGCTCTCCATCTGCTAGGAAAATCCCTCCTAGTAGCACTAAGATTCTAAAGGCAGACCTCTAGGCTCTAGGTAGCTCCTAGCTAGGGCTCTTGCAAATTCCAGTCCACAGTGATTAGATGGGTCTTCTTGGAGTCACGAGTGCTTCTGATTTTGTGCCTTGGTAGCAGGTGACGGGAGGCTGGCCATTCAGATTCTTGGAGGGCAGTCCCAGTCCATGGGTGCCAGCAGGAGTCCATTAGTCTTCTTCTTCTAGCAGTCAGGCAGAGTCTTCTTTCTTTAAGAAAAAAAAGAAGACTTTGCCTCTTTCCTTCCCAGATTCAGGAATGTTCTGAGAAGGTGGTGGTGAGAATTCCCACCTCCTTGTTTAGAACTTCCATTCTCATTTTACTGCAAACCTTCCCAGTGTCCCGCAGCAAAAATGGTCCTAGTCTTATTCCAGCTGCAGGAGCATTGGCTTTCCATTTAACCACTGACTTATTGAGGTAAGGGCCCATTCGCACTGCTGTGTTAGATCCTTTTTTTTTGTCCTGCTGGGGACATAGACAGAAATTCTGAGATAGATCATAGAATCAATGGCTAGAATTCAACAGCCACTTTAGGCATGTCTACTTCAAAGGAAGAGCTGTAAATGCTGCCCTTTGTGTTGTTAGCTGTTTCAGTCCCCATACAGCTGGCTAATTTACGCTATGAGGCAATTGTTCATACCACTTCTGACTTTCTTCTTACAAAATTCCATTTTTTATCAGGAGAATGGTCAATAAGAGTCAGCCAGGGATGTGTAGTGTATTGGGTCTCTAGTGCAAGGTTGTTGCATAAACTGAGTCTGACTTAGCTCTACAAGGTTTGTTTTCACACACACGGGTGACACGAGTGAACTTAGTTCAATGCACTAACGGTTGAATGTGAAAGACAGGTTTTTGTAGCCCCTCAGAATCCCACCCAATGAATAGTTAAAGTGGCATCAATTCTTTTGGGCTACTAACAGCCCTAAACCAGGGATCCAGGGATAACGTGGTGATTAGAAACAAACCTCTTTTTATTCTCCTCAATTGTACACACACAAACTGCACTAAGAAAAAAGACACTTTAATTGAAAAGCACATTTATTTCAACAGGTACACCCTGTTGCTTAGCACACTTAAAATAACCACACAGAATATGATTAGAACCCCACAAATACACGTGGCAAACAAAGAGAATAAAAATGAACATTTCTACCATGGTGAAAATGTCATCTATTAAAAACCTAACACCATAAAACCTACTTCTATGCCCTACACTAGGAGAGCATGGAGTAGCATAACTTGCATCTAGATTTTCGTAGAGAGAATGAGTGCACTGCATACCCGTTTACAGCGAAACGCTGTATTATCAGGAGTCAGGTAGACCGTGTTCCCTGCGATAGGCAAATATGCATCAGAACAGCTCCTCCTTTCGGGCTTGATCTCAGCTCTCAGTAGAAAATGTAATATGGTGGCAGCATCTCTGGCAGGCAGGATCTTCTCTGCCAGAACTTTCCCGATAATCTGGGGCAAAGGACACCTCCTGACAAGTGGTCAAGTGTCAGTCCTTTTTTACTATATCTTATCTAAGATGTCATTTCCAACATCACTTTAGGAATGTTTTAGTATAACCAATGAGCTATGGATGCTAATATAAAGCACATTCTTTTAAAGAAATAAGGTCAAGATACAACAAATCAGACTACACTGTTTTGGCTTTTGTTCTGGTTTGACCTTGAAATTGAGATAACAAGGCACTTGTTCCAGACTTATGTCACAGTAGGTGCCATGTTGATGTTTATATCTGAGGGATTTGACACTTTAAGAGGATCTTGGAAATATAAGGACAGACAACATCTGTGTCAAAGGCAGATATGTACATGATTCTGCAAAAATACAGAAAATGGAGCCCTAACCTACTTAAAATAGAGTCGAGCCTTATAATCTTTATGCCAGAGTTATGAGGGAAACCAGTTCTAAATCGGTCTACTATCAGGCAGCATACAGCTGTATTTTCTCTAAGGTTATCAAACATCTACTTTTGCAATTGAATTTGAATTATTTTTAACTTTAAATGGAAAATAACTTTGAATGTCTGATCTATCATTTTCCCTTACCTTGATAGGAAAACATGATTTTATTCATAACTAGTCCTGACCACAAAAAAGCACACCTTTACCTATACAGCGAAAATAGCATAGTGCCTCATTACCACAGGTCAGAGGCTTTCCAAGTCACATCGTCGGTTTCACTTCCAAACGCCGCATTACAATGCAGACGGTCAAAAGTGAAACCGGCCGGTCCGTCGGCCAGTCAGAGACCTCACCGTAATCCCTATGGATGGCGTTACTGCCGTCGGGATTACGATGTCGGTTTCCAATAGGCTTTCCATGTCGGGCTTTCCGACATGGAAAGCCTGTCGGAAAGCGCCTTTGAGGGGGCCCTAGCAGGGCCCCCTTCACCCTGCGGCCTCTGGTTGCGGGCCGAGGGGGCACCTATGGTGCCCCCTGTTAATCCCTGCACCGTGTGGCAGGCACCTCACAGAGCAGGGATTAACAGAAACTCCTATTTCTCTATGGGAGCTTGTGCTATGGCCGGTTTACGGCCGCAGGACAAGCTCCCATAGTGAAATGGGAGTATGCGACTGCACCATGTGTGGTCGCATAGTGATAGCGGTGTTGGGACCGGAGGTCGGTCGGCCCAGAGACTGCGTCCGCCCGACATCGTAATAAGGGCCTTAATGTTTAGTATGCCCCATGTTTATAAATTAAGCACCCAGTATTGTAGGCCTATAAGGTGCACTTTTTGGATGACTTTGCTAATATACAAAAATAGGTTTTTCTACATGGCACAGGCACTTTTCAGTTCAATGCAGTCCATCCAGAGCCTTGTGGTTCTTTTAAGAACCTTATATTTTGTGATGTATGTAAGTTGTGCAATTACACACTGCAGCTCACATAATAAATGTATCTCCCACACCGCTGGTACAATTTATGTGCTCACAGCCTGTCACAATGTCACAGTGGACAAAGTCATCATACCAACAAAAATAGGCTCCATAACTAGATAAAAAATCTGGGGTGACCATGCAGAGATGGTGCATTTCCTGCAGGTGCTGTATCCTGTAGCATCTCTAGGTGCTCAGTGGGGGAAGAGAAGCTGCCATATTCGGAGTCAACTCTTGATGGTCCATTACATCAGTGGCACAGAAAGGATTTTATTTTTCCTAAAACAGGAAATGAGAATGCTGCCCTCTGCTCCGTAACTGACCAGTGACATTCAGGCATAATTGGGGTGGAGTGGGCCCCTAAAATAACTGAGACTCGGTGGCCCATGTATCTACTGAAGTAATAAATGCTGCATAACATGGAGTTAGGGCCTGATTCTGAGTTTGGCGGTCCTACCGCTATCCCACTGCAGCAGCAGGACTGACAGCACTCCCACACTGACGGCATTCCCGCCCGCTGTGCTATGATGTTGCAACTGGCAACATTTGATAGCACTCCACGACTGCCATGTTGGTGGTATACCGCAGAGCAGATTATGATGTTCCTGATGGGCTGTCTGTCTCTTGGCGGTGGTGTCCCTGATGGCAGGAGACCGGTGCGGGACGCAGTCAGCAATTCACAATATATAGTTCCATATGTGTCAATGCAGGTGTGTGACGTACACATATACATGATTCATGTGGAAAAATATACTGTACATGCACTTTTCCATTGCGGGAGACCAGGTCATATGTGCCCAGTCCAGTCAATGGGAGTAAAAGGAGAAAAGGACTTACCTGGATTTCAGCGACGGCAGGGTAATTTTCTTTGTGGTCAAGTTGCTGTTGCGGAGGGGGGGCCTGGACGAAGGATCCCATGTCAAAGACTGAAGAAAAAAGAAGGAAATGGGTGAGTTTGCACCCCATTCCTTAATTTCCGCCAACTTGAAGAAGGCGGTCTCCCCGTCACAGTCGGCTCGACGGAAAGCCACTTCATAATTTGACCGGCAGAATCACTGTCCTCACCTCCCTATGGTAGCTGCTTTCCCCATGCCGCCATTGAGGCGGTCGGTGAATGGCTGGCTGTGGTGCTCCTGTGGTCTTTCGTTCTGCAAACAGACAACATCGTAATATGGACCTCCAACTAGGCGGCGGGGTTTCTGACACCATTTTGATGACGGTTCCCTTACCGCCAAACTCATAATCAGGCCTTTAGTTTGGTCGGTAAGCTGGTCTCTCACGCCCTCACTGTGCTAACTACTAACCACATTCAGAACTACTGTGAGTACATGTTCGATGCCCTCTGGTCCTCGGAAGCTATATTTCAGTGGGTGTAACGACACACAAATCTATATATTTTGGCCTCTTGCGAGAGTAGAGTGGTAGATGGATCAACAAACCAGGCAGTCATTTCTCTCTTCTGCTGGGATCGTCATGGGGTGCTTTGTTTATAAGATGTCTCCACGTTGCAGTTTTTCGAATCACCTGCTTTGAAAATCAGTTATTATTAAAGCACTCATTCAGAACAGTAATTTGATGTTTGGCATGACAAGTTCTGGTTCTCAAATTTCAAATTTTCATGATTACGAATGAACATTTATAGTGAAAAATGTGTAGTATTGTCCAAAGCAGATTGTGAGGTATGGTTTGCTGAAACCACCCGTAAAGATTGCTTATGTGGCATGCAGTATGAGAAACTGCAAATTAGACAACATATTTCTGGACATTATTCTTTTTGACTAATTTTACTATTCTAACACACTTATTTTATGTCCCAAAACTAGCTCAAACTAAGGGGCATATTTACAAGGAAATGGCAGAGCGCGGCGCTGCGGCCAATTTCGCAGCACTGCACTCAGCCATTCCATAACACAGGGATGTGCCTTATTTACAACAATACAGCACATGCCTGTATTGTCCCTTGCACAGGCACTAAAATAGCTACCTAGCTCCAACACAGATGCACCAGTGTGCAAGGGTGCATGCGTTGCAGGGAATTATTGTTTATGTGCAGGAAGGTGTCCCTTCCTGCACATAAACAGTCAATAGTGCTATTTTGCTCTTTCTGTGTGTGCTGCAGAATGCAGCACACATAGAAAAAGCAAAAACATGGAAAATAAACATACAGTAAACATGCCTCTGAGACTTTTTAGTGCTGTGGGCAATATTATATTTTGCTATTTGGGTGCTTCCCTTCACTTAGCAATAATGCCCTCTTTTCACTGTTAATAGTGGTACTGACCCCGTTCAAAATTGATGAGTTAGAAAATATAGAAGTTTATTTTATTATAAAACATAATGTATAGTTACTTGAAACTCTACACAATAACATTCCCCAAATGGTTTCAAATTCTTGCACAGAAACCCATAAAGTTAATACTGTCCTCTGCAACTCTTATCCACCGTTCATAACTAATTAGCTTGCATAGTAAAACACAATTTCTGCCACTTGCAGAAAAAAGGGTTTGCATCTTTTATTGTGCCCTTTAAATTATGGCAGACCTAGAATCCTAGAAAGTAGTGCTTTTTTCAGTTCACTGCATGGCCTTATTGGAAACATCACCTTCCTGACAAGAAAAATTCCTTCAGCAGATTTGTGACAGTTTAATGATTATCATGTGCTTGTTTCACTAGGATACACTCCATGGTTGCCAGGAATATCTCACCTTAAACATGGAATGTACCATCGTTGCTGCTGTTATTCAAAATCTTGCAGATTCTCTGGTGGTGTGAATTGAATTAAATTCTAAAACAAATGAACTTTTCACCCCTCAAGAAAAACATCATTAAAACATAGATCACTTTCACAATACTTTGGCATCTTAATTATTTGTATCATTTTGTGTCATATTCGGGCTTCATGTCTTTAATTTATGTTATAGCATTGCACCTGCGTTGAAATGACTGAATAATGCCGTTTTATAACAAAAATGACTCATTCGACTCCCCTTGCTGTAAGTGTGCCTGCAGTGTTTGCCACCTCATTTGTGTTTTGCTTTCAATAAAAAAGCACAAAGGGTTTCATCGAAAACAGATACGCGAAGCCACTGTTGATGAATCAGAAAGCTGTGAAGAGACACAAACCCCTTTAACGTTTGAATCCTGCAAGGAACAGGAGAATTGTAGGCAGTGCTGAAAACAGCATTTACAGATTCCCTTCAGGGTTTTGTGTAATGTTTCATTAGACTGAGCTAGAAACTATTTTTTGCTGAAATTGGTCGATTATGCAGCAGATGATAAACTACTTCACAAACGTGCCATGTCCTTATTAATTCGGATTATGCTGCAGCCCAGGAACCGCATAATTCCAGCAGCCCTATTTACAGGCGATCCTTCTAGGGCAAGTTAATAAACCATAATATTATTCCCAATATTCTATAAAAAAACTTAAATATGGTCTAGCAGAGTATTGCAGAGATTTCGAATGTATCAATTAAACTGTGCCTATACTAAGTAGTTGTCCAGTCAATGTGACAAGTGTGATGCCGTACGTATTACATAATATGAAGTGTTAAGGACGCATTCTAAAAATGCCCAGTTTTAGAGTTGTGAGCATGAAAAAAGAATAAACGTTAATACTATGTTTATTTATTTCTAGTAGGGTGTATTAGCTCTCGGAAAGCCCGACATGGAAAGCCTATTGGAAACCGACATCGTAATCCCGATGGCGGAAATGCCATCCATAGGGATTACCGTGAGGTCTCTGACTGGCCGACGGACGGGCCGGTTTCACTTTCGACTGCCTGCATTGTAATGCGACGGTCGGAAGTGAACCGACTATGTGACTCGGAAAGCCTCTGACCTGTGGTAATGAGGCACTATGCTGTTTAATATTTGCCAGAGTATTTATTGAAATAGAGTCCTGAACTCATAACTAACGAAAGTTTTTGCTAGGGCGAATAAAATAGACCATCATCTAGTAGGGGCGTGTTAAAAGTCGGGCTAAACTACTGCATTCTACCATTTTCTACGTCATTTTGCAACTGACTGACCAAAGTTAGGACTATTTTTCAAAATGTTGTTCTTGAGCTGATCAGAAAGTAAAAAATGTCACTTACCAGTGTTAAGTCAGTGCACATGCAAAAGCATAATAGCACGAGCAGCAATATAAAATTCCATGTAATTCAGCTCCTATAAAATGGACAGATTTTTCCTGAATTTGTATGTGGGCACCCACGGAGGAAGCGGTGCAGCGTTCTGAGCCCTAAGGTGAAGTTCGTCTTATAAATATTCAGCAGCAAGGGTCAGCCAGTGAACAGAAGGTGCCCATGATTCTTTTGAGGCTGCCCTTATCTATGATTTCCCAAAGCAATTCTAGAACAACAGTAGTGACTTAAAAATGCTGCTGCCAAACTTAACACTAGCCTGTGGAGGTATTATATACCCCCGGTGCTTCATTTGTAAAATAATGAGTGCCGGGGCCCGAAGCTCTTCTCAGAAGCCCGCAGCAGGTGCAATTGAATGTTCATGTGTGAAATACCAACTGACGCCTTTTTATTCCACTACCAGACACTTCTTGCCCACTTATCTCACTCTTGTCTGTCTCTTCTTTCCCTTTTTCCACCTTTCTCTTCCTCCATCTTTTTGCTTCGTTTTTATCATTGCATGCTCTTGGGAAAAGTCTAATGCAAAAAGATAAGTGTTTGTCCCCAAAAATTAGTGCATGTGGCCCCCACTGACTCAAAAAATAATTGTATACCCTCATGATTGTCACAATTTGCTGGCGACCTCAGAAACAGAGGATCCCATTCATAGCAAGCAAGGCTTAGGAAAGCCTAGTTGCAGGTAGGTCCAGGCAGGTGCAGTGCAGCAAGTGAGCTTGGCTAGGGAGGCCTCTGCAACTTGTTGTGTTCCTGTAGCTCTGACAAGAGTCAGCCCACTGCCCCTTGGAGTCACTCAGGTTAGCCTGGGAGGAAGGGAGCAGGATCAGTCTTCCATCTCAGAGAGAAAGGCAGTACTTTGGCAGGGGGCAAGACAGTCCTTCTTCTGTAATGTCCACAGGTCCAGGAGTATACTGAAGAGTGGTAAGATAACACAGGGCTCATCATTGGGAGAGACAGACCTTACAGCAGTGAAAAACGACTTTAGGAGCTTTTCAATGCTAGGACAAGTAAAACTTAATCCCACATGTCCTACCTTTTAAATGCAATGCACCTTTCCTTAAGAGCCCTTAGGACCTACTCTAGGTGTGTTTTATATGCATTAAAAAGGAGGGTTTAAGCCTGGCTAAAGGTTTATTTTTCTAGGTCTAAATGGCAGTTTAAAAGTGCACTACAAGCTGCAGTGGCAGGCCTGAGAGATGTGTAAAAAGGTTAGTTTAGTTGGTGGCAGAATGAGTGCTGCAGGTCCGTTTAGTTAACAGGCCCTGTGTACATGTGGTGCCAGTTTACTAGACTAACAAGTAAATTAAATGTACCATTTAGTTGTTGTCCAATTTTGCCATGTTTTAGGGAGAGAGCACTTTAGCATTGACTAGCAATAGTAAAGGGCACTGAGTCCTAAAGTCAACAAAAATCAATTCAGAAAACAGGAAGAGTGAAGACAAAAAAAAGGATACTACATCAAGGATGTCAGGTCTAACACCTACTATTCCAGTCAGCCTATTGTTTGGTCCTGGGAAGCCTTTCACGCTTCTTTCACACCTATTCCCAAGCTTGAGCACAGGCTGAAAGCTAGCAGATGCTTATGCTAATAAGCCTCGTGACGGTTTAGATAAAAGGGTAACTTTCTAAATGTTACTTTTCCTTAAGAATAATTAAATATCCAATTCCACAATTGAATTGGGTTTTAAATAACTATTAAAAAGAGGGATTGAATTATTTTTTTAGCTGGTCATATTCTTAAGATGCAGTATTAATAGTTTGATCTGAACTCAGGTTTTCTACATAGGACAGCTAGGCCTGACACAGTGAAAATTGCTTTTAGGGCCTTGTCACTGTAGGTACATGGTAATATTAATTTTCTACATGTCCCGCTTTAATATACCATGCACCCTATTTTGTGGGCTACAAGCCCTATATAGTGGTGACTTACTAGTATTTAAAAGGGATGTTTTTACTGGTCAAACTAGGTTATTTTAACAGATCGCAATGCAGGTTTTGCACTGCAGCAGTGAGGCTACAATGGTAGGCCTGAATCCATGTTTCCTTTTGCCACACTAGTGGATAGCACAATAAGGGCTATGGTAAACACGTGGCATTTAACTTTTCATGCCATGGGTGTATTTCTCCAACAAATATGATGGCCTTACATAAAGGCTAAATAAGCCAATCAGATAATAGCCAATTTCAACATGGTTTAGGTGTCAGAGCACGTACACTGGGCACTAGACAGCAATGCCGACTGTGCAGAGTCTAAAAACCAGCAATACAGTTCGACAAAATAATTGAAGCGACCCTGCAAAAAGAGGTATTTTCTCACACCCATGATATTTTCTGGTATTTTTAGAGAGATATTCTCCTTAAAAAAACATTGGCATTCCGATTGATAAGAATCTATGGTTCTCCCGCAAATTGGAGTAATTAAGGCCTATCATTTTAAACTGCACATGGTGCACTACATCCTCTCATTCACAATGGGAATATAACACGGGCGGGCCACTTACGAGTCTGGTAGACTGGTATCCCTGGATGCGAAACCAGTCTACTCATTCACGATGTAATATGCACAGCATCCCTGCTTAAAGGTTTACTTCTCGACCTGCTCAATCACTTGAAGATTTTTTCTACTAGAAAGAGAAAGAATATATCATCTTCTCCTTCATCAATTAAAATACTTCTTCATGAAGAGTATGTCATCACCCTGTACTAATATTATTAAGCTTTTGCTAAAGTCAAAATAAGACTCAAATAGGCAAGGTCTATTGCACACCAGAAAACCTCAGCACCAAAAGGCAAAATCTATTACACACCATCAAACCTCAAAACGATGTGAAAGGAGTCATGATCTATTCCTACAACATGGTGTGGGTTAAGGCCTGATATCAAAAACGCTTATTAAAATATGTATTCACTGGGCCCCAAAAGTGATAACTGTGAATCTCCTAAAACAAAGAAAATAATATGAATATGTCAGATAATAATCCTCCTGCCCTTTGCCCCTCCTTATGTAAACATCAGTGGATTGTGTGGTCCATAAAGGCAAAAATATATTTTCACAAATGATTTCTGGAAAATTCCTGAATGCCAGGTCCCTCATTGGTGGCTATGGCATACAGATCATTAGACAATGAGGACGATAACTCTTTACACCTATGTTAATCCTCAACAAGTGTTCCTTATCCATGAGTTTCTTTATGGATAGATTTGACTAGAAACTAGAGGGTGCATGTAGTAATGCAATATTTCACTATTATTCATTGTACATGCCTATAGTATTATTCTGTTGCACACTGGAGCATGTTAACACTTTGTTTAAAGTCAGAGTACCTACCATAGTGTAATTGACTGCACCAGGTACAGACAAACTAATTCTTAAGAATATAAGGTATGGGGCATGGCCAAGACGCCGAACATGGCAGTTTCTTTCTTTTAAGCTCCACCCATAGCTGTGCCCTTTTCACTCTGATGCATTGTCACCTGCCGCCTAGCATCCAGAGGTGATTGCACCCTGTCCAGCACCCCCACATCGGCCTGCTGTCTCCTGAGTACTGAGCGATACCAAAGGGGATGATGGACGGAGCGCTTGAGCAAATCAAACACTCACCAGTCAACTGATCTGGGTTTAATCCATCATCATTCTTTAGCTCACTCCACCACCCCAGTTCAGACATGGCCATATGCAAATCAGTCTGACCCTGTGCCTCATGGGAACAGTCCAGCCCGAACTGCCAAGCCATGTCTTCCTGGACCGGAAACAAGCATCCTGGGACCGGTTTCTGGCTATTCAGCCGTCATCAGCCAGGCTAGCTTGAATCCAGTGGCAAAGTGAGCAAGGGACCCACGTCTGGGCATACCCTGCCAACTTAGAGCGAACAAAGCGATACCAAAGGGGATGATGGACGGAGCGCTTGAGCAAATCAAACACTCACCCCCAGTCAACTGATCTGGGTTTAATCCATCATCATTCTTTAGCTCACTCCACCACCCCAGTTCAGACATGGCCATATACAAATCAGTCTGACCCTGTGCCTCATGGGAACAGTCCAGCCCGAACTGCCAAGCCATGTCTTCCCTGGACCGGAAACAAGCATCCTGGGACCGGTTTCTGGCTATTCAGCCGTCATCAGCCAGGCTAGCTTGAATCCAGTGGCAAAGTGAGCAAGGGACCCACGTCTGGGCATACCCTGCCAACTTAGGGCGAACAAAGCGATACCAAAGGGGATGATGGACGGAGCGCTTGAGCAAATCAAACACTCACCCCCAGTCAACTGATCTGGGTTTAATCCATCATCATTCTTTAGCTCACTCCACCACCCCAGTTCAGACATGGCCATATGCAAATCAGTCTGACCCTGTGCCTCATGGGAACAGTCCAGCCCGAACTGCCAAGCCATGTCTTCCCTGGACCGGAAACAAGCGTCCTGGGACCGGTTTCTGGCTATTCAGCCGTCATCAGCCAGGCTAGCTTGAATCCAGTGGCAAAGTGAGCAAGGGACCCACGTCTGGGCATACCCTGCCAACTTAGGGCGAACAAAGCGATACCAAAGGGGATGATGGACGGAGCGCTTGAGCAAATCAAACACTCACCCCCAGTCAACTGATCTGGGTTTAATCCATCATCATTCTTTAGCTCACTCCACCACCCCAGTTCAGACATGGCCATATGCAAATCAGTCTGACCCTGTGCCTCATGGGAACAGTCCAGCCCGAACTGCCAAGCCATGTCTTCCCTGGACCGGAAACAAGCATCCTGGGACCGGTTTCTGGCTATTCAGCCGTCATCAGCCAGGCTAGCTTGAATCCAGTGGCAAAGTGAGCAAGGGACCCACGTCTGGGCATACCCTGCCAACTTAGGGGCGAATAAAGCGATACCAAAGGGGATGATGGACGGAGCGCTTGAGCAAATCAAACACTCACCCCCAGTCAACTGATCTGGGTTTAATCCATCATCATTCTTTAGCTCACTCCACCACCCCAGTTCAGACATGGCCATATGCAAATCAGTCTGACCCTGTGCCTCATGGGAACAGTCCAGCCCGAACTGCCAAGCCATGTCTTCCCTGGACCGGAAACAAGCATCCTGGGACCGGTTTCTGGCTATTCAGCCGTCATCAGCCAGGCTAGCTTGAATCCAGTGGCAAAGTGAGCAAGGGACCCACGTCTGGGCATACCCTGCCAACTTAGGGCGAACAAAGCGATACCAAAGGGGATGATGGACGGAGCGCTTGAGCAAATCAAACACTCACCCGCAGTCAACTGATCTGGGTTTAATCCATCATCATTCTTTAGCTCACTCCACCACCCCAGTTCAGACATGGCCATATGCAAATCAGTCTGACCCTGTGCCTCATGGGAACAGTCCAGCCCGAACTGCCAAGCCAAGACTTCCCTGGACCGGAAACAAGCATCCTGGGACCGGTTTCTGGCTATTCAGCCGTCATCAGCCAGGGTAGCTTGAATCCAGTGGCAAAGTGAGCAAGGGACCCACGTCTGGGCATACCCTGCCAACTTAGGGCGAACAAAGCGATACCAAAGGGGATGATGGACGGAGCGCTTGAGCAAATCAAACACTCACCCCCAATCAACTGATCTGGGTTTAATCCATCATCATTCTTTAGCTCACTCCACCACCCCAGTTCAGACATGGCCATATGCAAATCAGTCTGACCCTGTGCCTCATGGGAACAGTCCAGCCCGAACTGCCAAGCCATGTCTTCCCTGGACCGGAAACAAGCATCCTGGGACCGGTTTCTGGCTATTCAGCCGTCATCAGCCAGGCTAGCTTGAATCCAGTGGCAAAGTGAGCAAGGGACCCACGTCTGGGCATACCATGCCAACTTAGGGCTGAACAAAGCGATACCAAAGGGGATGATGGACGGAGCGCTTGAGCAAATCAAACACTCACCCCCAGTCAACTGATCTGGGTTTAATCCATCATCATTCTTTAGCTCACTCCACCACCCCAGTACAGACATGGCCATATGCAAATCAGTCTGACCCTGTGCCTCATGGGAACAGTCCAGCCCGAACTGCCAAGCCATGTCTTCCCTGGACCGGAAACAAGCATCCTGGGACCGGTTTCTGGCTATTCAGCAGTCATCAGCCAGGCTAGCTTGAATCCAGTGGCAAAGTGAGCAAGGGACCCACGTCTGGGCATACCCTGCCAACTTAGGGCGAACAAAGCGATACCAAAGGGGATGATGGACGGAGCGCTTGAGCAAATCAAACACTCACCCCCAGTCAACTGATCTGGGTTTAATCCATCATCATTCTTTAGCTCACTCCACCACCCCAGTTCAGACATGGCCATATGCAAATCAGTCTGACCCTGTGCCTCATGGGAACAGTCCAGCCCGAACTGCCAAGCCATGTCTTCCCTGGACCGGAAACAAGCATCCTGGGACCGGTTTCTGGCTATTCAGCCGTCATCAGCCAGGCTAGCTTGAATTCAGTGGCAAAGTGAGCAAGGGACCCACGTCTGGGCATACCCTGCCAACTTAGGGCGAACAAAGCGATACCAAAGGGGATGATGGACGGAGCGCTTGAGCAAATCAAACACTCACCCCCAGTCAATTGATCTGGGTTTAATCCATCATCATTCTTTAGCTCACTCCACCACCCCAGTTCAGACATGGCCATATGCAAATCAGTCTGACCCTGTGCCTCATGGGAACAGTCCAGCCCGAACTGCCAAGCCATGTCTTCCCTGGACCGGAAACCAGCATCCTGGGACCGGTTTCTGGCTATTCAGCCGTCATCAGCCAGGCTAGCTTGAATCCAGTGGCAAAGTGAGCAAGGGACCCACGTCTGGGCATACCCTGCTAACTTAGGGCGAACAAAGCGATACCAAAGGGGATGATGGACGGAGCGCTTGAGCAAATCAAACACTCACCCCCAGTCAACTGATCTGGGTTTAATCCATCATCATTCTTTAGCTCACTCCACCACCCCAGTTCAGACATGGCCATATGCAAATCAGTCTGACCCTGTGCCTCATGGGAACAGTCCAGCCCGAACTGCCAAGCCATGTCTTCCCTGGACCGGAAACAAGCATCCTGGGACCGGTTTCTGGCTATTCAGCCGTCATCAGCCAGGCTAGCTTGAATCCAGCGGCAAAGTGAGCAAGGGATCCACGTCTGGGCATACCCTGCCAACTTAGGGCGAACAAAGCGATACCAAAGGGGATGATGGATGGAGCGCTTGAGCAAATCAAACACTCACCCCCAGTCAACTGATCTGGGTTTAATCCATCCTCATTCTTTAGCTCACTCCACCACCCCAGTTCAGACATGGCCATATGCAAATCAGTCTGACCCTGTGCCTCATGGGAACAGTCCAGCCCGAACTGCCAAGCCATGTCTTCCCTGGACCGGAAACAAGCATCCTGGGACCGGTTTCTGGCTATTCAGCCGTCATCAGCCAGGCTAGCTTGAATCCAGTGGCAAAGTGAGCAAGGGACCCACGTCTGGGCATACCCTGCCAACTTAGGGCGAACAAAGCGATACCAAAGGGGATGATGGACGGAGCGCTTGAGCAAATCAAACACTCACCCCCAGTCAACTGATCTGGGTTTAATCCATCATCATTCTTTAGCTCACTCCACCACCCCAGTTCAGACATGGCCATATGCAAATCAGTCTGACCCTGTGCCTCATGGGAACAGTCCAGCCCGAACTGCCAAGCCATGTCTTCCCTGGACCGGAAACAAGCATCCTGGGACCGGTTTCTGGCTATTCAGCCGTCATCAGCCAGGCTAGCTTGAATCCAGTGGCAAAGTGAGCAAGGGACCCACGTCTGGGCATACCCTGCCAACTTAGGGCGAACAAAGCGATACCAAAGGGGATGATGGACGGAGCGCTTGAGCAAATCAAACACTCACCCCCAGTCAACTGATCTGGGTTTAATCCATCATCATTCTTTAGCTCACTCCACCACCCCAGTTCAGACATGGCCATATGCAAATCAGTCTGACCCTGTGCCTCATGGGAACAGTCCAGCCCGAACTGCCAAGCCATGTCTTCCCTGGACCAGAAACAAGCATCCTGGGACCGGTTTCTGGCTATTCAGCCGTCATCAGCCAGGCTAGCTTGAATCCAGTGGCAAAGTGAGCAAGGGACCCACGTCTGGGCATACCCTGCCAACTTAGGGCGAACAAAGCGATACCAAAGGGGATGATGGACGGAGCGCTTGAGCAAATCAAACACTCACCCCCAGTCAACTGATCTGGGTATAATCCATCATCATTCTTTAGCTCACTCCACCACCCCAGTTCAGACATGGCCATATGCAAATCAGTCTGACCCTGTGCCTCATGGGAACAGTCCAGCCCGAACTGCCAAGCCATGTCTTCCCTGGACCGGAAACAAGCATCCTGGGACCGGTTTCTGGCTATTCAGCCGTCATCAGCCAGGCTAGCTTGAATCCAGTGGCAAAGTGAGCAAGGGACCCACGTCTGGGCATACCATGCCAACTTAGGGCGAACAAAGCGATACCATAGGGGATGATGGACGGAGCGCTTGAGCAAATCAAACACTCACCCCCAGTCAACTGATCTGGGTTTAATCCATCATCATTCTTTAGCTCACTCCACCACCCCAGTTCAGACATGGCCATATGCAAATCAGTCTGACCCTGTGCCCCATGGGAACAGTCCAGCCCGAACTGCCAAGCCATGTCTTCCCTGGACCGGAAACAAGCATCCTGGGACCGGTTTCTGGCTATTCAGCCGTCATCAGCCAGGCTAGCTTGAATCCAGTGGCAAAGTGTGCAAGGGACCCACGTCTGGGCATACACTGCCAACTTAGGGCGAACAAAGCGATACCAAAGGGGATGATGGACGGAGCGCTTGAGCAAATCAAACACTCACCCCCAGTCAACTGATCTGGGTTTAATCCATCATCATTCTTTAGCTCACTCCACCACCCCAGTTCAGACATGGCCATATGCAAATCAGTCTGACCCTGTGCCTCATGGGAACAGTCCAGCCCGAACTGCCAAGCCATGTCTTCCCTGGACCGGAAACAAGCATCCTGGGACCGGTTTCTGGCTATTCAGCCGTCATCAGCCAGGCTAGCTTGAATCCAGTGGCAAAGTGAGCAAGGGACCCACGTCTGGGCATACCCTGCCAACTTAGGGCGAACAAAGCGATACCAAAGGGGATGATGGACGGAGCGCTTGAGCAAATCAAACACTCACCCGCAGTCAACTGATCTGGGTTTAATCCATCATCATTCTTTAGCTCACTCCACCACCCCAGTTCAGACATGGCCATATGCAAATCAGTCTGACACTGTGCCTCATGGGAACAGTCCAGCCCGAACTGCCAAGCCATGTCTTCCCTGGACCGGAAACAAGCATCCTGGGACCGGTTTCTGGCTATTCAGCCGTCATCAGCCAGGGTAGCTTGAATCCAGTGGCAAAGTGAGCAAGGGACCCACGTCTGGGCATACCCTGCCAACTTAGGGCGAACAAAGCGATACTCAAAGGGGATGATGGACGGAGCGCTTGAGCAAATCAAACACTCACCCCCAATCAACTGATCTGGGTTTAATCCATCATCATTCTTTAGCTCACTCCACCACCCCAGTTCAGACATGGCCATATGCAAATCAGTCTGACCCTGTGCCTCATGGGAACAGTCCAGCCCGAACTGCCAAGCCATGTCTTCCCTGGACCGGAAACAAGCATCCTGGGACCGGTTTCTGGCTATTCAGCCGTCATCAGCCAGGCTAGCTTGAATCCAGTGGCAAAGTGAGCAAGGGACCCACGTCTGGGCATACCCTGCCAACTTAGGGCGAACAAAGCGATACCAAAAGGGATGATGGACGGAGCGCTTGAGCAAATCAAACACTCACCCCCAGTCAACTGATCTGGGTTTAATCCATCATCATTCTTTAGTTCACTCCACCACCCCAGTTCAGACATGGCCATATGCAAAACAGTCTGACCCTGTGCCTCATGGGAACAGTCCAGCCCGAACTGCCAAGCCATGTCTTCCCTGGACCGGAAACAAGCGTCCTGGGACCGGTTTCTGGCTATTCAGCCGTCATCAGCCAGGCTAGCTTGAATCCAGTGGCAAAGTGAGCAAGGGACCCACGTCTGGGCATACCATGCCAACTTAGGGCGAACAAAGCGATACCAAAGGGTGATGATGGACGGAGCGCTTGAGCAAATCAAACACTCACCCCCAGTCAACTGATCTGGGTTTAATCCATCATCATTCTTTAGCTCACTCCACCACCCCAGTTCAGACATGGCCATATGCAAATCAGTCTGACCCTGTGCCTCATGGGAACAGTCCAGCCCGAACTGCCAAGCCATGTCTTCCCTTTACCGGAAACAAGCATCCTGGGACCGGTTTCTGGCTATTCAGCCGTCATCAGCCAGGCTAGCTTGAATCCAGTGGCAAAGTGAGCAAGGGACCCACGTCTGGGCATACCCTGCCAACTTAGGGCGAACAAAGCGATACCAAAGGGGATGATGGACGGAGCGCTTGAGCAAATCAAACACTCACCCCCAGTCAACTGATCTGGGTTTAATCCATCATCATTCTTTAGCTCACTCCACCACCCCAGTTCAGACATGGCCATATGCAAATCAGTCTGACCCTGTACCTCATGGGAACAGTCCAGCCCGAACTGCCAAGCCATGTCTTCCCTGGACCGGAAACAAGCATCCTGGGACCGGTTTCTGGCTATTCAGCCGTCATCAGCCAGGCTAGCTTGAATCCAGTGGCAAAGTGAGCAAGGGACCCACGTCTGGGCATACCCTGCCAACTTAGGGCGAACAAAGCGATACCAAAGGGGATGATGGACGGAGCGCTTGAGCAAATCAAACACTCACCCCCAGTCAACTGATCTGGGTTTAATCCATCATCATTCTTTAGCTCACTCCACCACCCCAGTTCAGACATGGCCATATGCAAATCAGTCTGACCCTGTGCCTCATGGGAACAGTCCAGCCCGAACTGCCAAGCCATGTCTTCCCTGGACCGGAAACAAGCATCCTGGGACCGGTTTCTGGCTATTCAGCCGTCATCAGCCAGGCTAGCTTGAATTCAGTGGCAAAGTGAGCAAGGGACCCACGTCTGGGCATACCCTGCCAACTTAGGGCGAACAAAGCGATACCAAAGGGGATGATGGACGGAGCGCTTGAGCAAATCAAACACTCACCCCCAGTCAATTGATCTGGGTTTAATCCATCATCATTCTTTAGCTCACTCCACCACCCCAGTTCAGACATGGCCATATGCAAATCAGTCTGACCCTGTGCCTCATGGGAACAGTCCAGCCCGAACTGCCAAGCCATGTCTTCCTGGACCGGAAACCAGCATCCTGGGACCGGTTTCTGGCTATTCAGCCGTCATCAGCCAGGCTAGCTTGAATCCAGTGGCAAAGTGAGCAAGGGACCCACGTCTGGGCATACCCTGCTAACTTAGGGCGAACAAAGCGATACCAAAGGGGATGATGGACGGAGCGCTTGAGCAAATCAAACACTCACCCCCAGTCAACTGATCTGGGTTTAATCCATCATCATTCTTTAGCTCACTCCACCACCCCAGTTCAGACATGGCCATATGCAAATCAGTCTGACCCTGTGCCTCATGGGAACAGTCCAGCCCGAACTGCCAAGCCATGTCTTCCCTGGACCGGAAACAAGCATCCTGGGACCGGTTTCTGGCTATTCAGCCGTCATCAGCCAGGCTAGCTTGAATCCAGCGGCAAAGTGAGCAAGGGACCCACGTCTGGGCATACCCTGCCAACTTAGGGCGAACAAAGCGATACCAAAGGGGATGATGGACGGAGCGCTTGAGCAAATCAAACACTCACCCCCAGTCAACTGATCTGGGTTTAATCCATCCTCATTCTTTAGCTCACTCCACCACCCCAGTTCAGACATGGCCATATGCAAATCAGTCTGACCCTGTGCCTCATGGGAACAGTCCAGCCCGAACTGCCAAGCCATGTCTTCCCTGGACCGGAAACAAGCATCCTGGGACCGGTTTCTGGCTATTCAGCCGTCATCAGCCAGGCTAGCTTGAATCCAGTGGCAAAGTGAGCAAGGGACCCACGTCTGGGCATACCCTGCCAACTTAGGGCGAACAAAGCGATACCAAAGGGGATGATGGACGGAGCGCTTGAGCAAATCAAACACTCACCCCCAGTCAACTGATCTGGGTTTAATCCATCATCATTCTTTAGTTACTTCACCACCCCAGTTCAGACATGACCATATGGAAATCAGTCTGACCCTGTGCCTCATGGGAACAGTCCAGCCCGAACTGCCAAGCCATGTCTTCCCTGGACCGGAAACAAGCATCCTGGGACCGGTTTCTGGCTATTCAGCCGTCATCAGCCAGGCTAGCTTGAATCCAGTGGCAAAGTGAGCAAGGGACCCACGTCTGGGCATACCCTGCCAACTTAGGGGCGAACAAAGCGATACCAAAGGGGATGATGGACGGAGCGCTTGAGCAAATCAAACACTCACCCCCAGTCAACTGATCTGGGTTTAATCCATCATCATTCTTTAGCTCACTCCACCACCCCAGTTCAGACATGGCCATATGCAAATCAGTCTGACCCTGTGCCTCATGGGAACAGTCCAGCCCGAACTGCCAAGCCATGTCTTCCCTGGACCGGAAACAAGCATCCTGGGACCGGTTTCTGGCTATTCAGCCGTCATCAGCCAGGCTAGCTTGAATCCAGTGGCAAAGTGAGCAAGGGACCCACGTCTGGGCATACCTTGCCAACTTAGGGCGAACAAAGCGATACCAAAGGGGATGATGGACGGAGCGCTTGAGCAAATCAAACACTCACCCCCAGTCAACTGATCTGGGTTTAATCCATCATCATTCTTTAGCTCACTCCACCACCCCAGTTCAGACATGCCCATATGCAAATCAGTCTGACCCTGTGCCTCATGGGAACAGTCCAGCCCGAACTGCCAAGCCATGTCTTCCCTGGACCAGAAACAAGCATCCTGGGACCGGTTGCTGGCTATTCAGCTGTCATCAGCCAGGCTAGCTTGAATCCAGTGGCAAAGTGAGCAAGGGACCCACGTCTGGGCATACCCTGCCAACTTAGGGCGAACAAAGCGATACCAAAGGGGATGATGGACGGAGCGCTTGAGCAAATCAAACACTCACCCCCAGTCAACTGATCTGGGTATAATCCATCATCATTCTTTAGCTCACTCCACCACCCCAGTTCAGACATGGCCATATGCAAATCAGTCTGACCCTGTGCCTCATGGGAACAGTCCAGCCCGAACTGCCAAGCCATGTCTTCCCTGGACCGGAAACAAGCATCCTGGGACCGGTTTCTGGCTATTCAGCCGTCATCAGCCAGGCTAGCTTGAATCCAGTGGCAAAGTGAGCAAGGGACCCACGTCTGGGCATACCATGCCAACTTAGGGCGAACAAAGCGATACCATAGGGGATGATGGACGGAGCGCTTGAGCAAATCAAACACTCACCCCCAGTCAACTGATCTGGGTTTAATCCATCATCATTCTTTAGCTCACTCCACCACCCCAGTTCAGACATGGCCATATGCAAATCAGTCTGACCCTGTGCCTCATGGGAACAGTCCAGCCCGAACTGCCAAGCCATGTCTTCCCTGGACCGGAAACAAGCATCCTGGGACCGGTTTCTGGCTATTCAGCCGTCATCAGCCAGGCTAGCTTGAATCCAGTGGCAAAGTGAGCAAGGGACCCACGTCTGGGCATACCCTGCCAACTTAGGGCGAACAAAGCGATACCAAAGGGGATGATGGACGGAGCGCTTGAGCAAATCAAACACTCACCCCCAGTCAACTGATCTGGGTTTAATCCATCATCATTCTTTAGCTCACTCCACCACCCCAGTTCAGACATGGCCATATGCAAATCAGTCTGACCCTGTGCCTCATGGGAACAGTCCAGCCCGAACTGCCAAGCCATGTCTTCCCTGGCAGCAGGAGACGAGATTTGGCTTGCTGCAGAGGTCTCTCCCGAGAAAGGAGGCTGGTTCCTTGATCGACTGCTGCAACACCGAGGAGGGGTGGTAGTCTCACAGACCTCCAGAAGGCACTTGTTGAGAGGCAGATGGGGTGACTCCCACCAATGAGCCAGAGCCACAACAGGAGCCATCTGCCTCGGTGGATGGAGGACCTGACAACTGCAGGACATGGTCCAAAAGAGAAGGCCAAGAGGAGGCGGCTGAGACCAAAGGGAGTCATCAGCAAGGCCCGCCCCCGCTGGAGGTCAGAAGTTGGACACCCCACCATTGCAGCATAGGGGTTTGGCGAGTGGTGCGCCATGTGGCCTCTGGACGTGTGGCCTGGAGGAGCGTGTCAACTGCTGCGGCCTGGAAGAATTATTGACAGGATCGGGTGTGGTCTTGGAAGGCTAAGAGTTGCGCACCTGACCTTGCGAGCCAGGGGACTTGCTGAGTGGAGCAACCGGTAGCTCCTGAATGAGACGATTTGCCTCTTGTCATTCTTTGGCGTTGCCCACCCACCTCTGTTGCCTCCATTTTTGCTTCTTATGTGGACACCCTGTAGGAGAGTAGGATCTGCTTCACAGGGGTACCCCCACTTTTTGCTGATACTTCACTGGTTTTCGACATTAGTCTGGCTGGGGCCCTGCTATTCAGAACCCCAGCCTAGCTGTTTCCTCTTTAAAAGGGTCTCCATGTGCCTTAGGCACATCACTGATTGGGATCTGGAGTGCCCTTGTAAGTCCCTAGTATATGGTATACTATGTACCAAGGGCATAGGTACCTCAGAGGCCTGCCAGGGGCTGCAGCATGTATTATGCCACCCCTGGTAGGCCATCCAAACTGGCACCACAGGTCTGCTACTGCAGCCTGGGTAAGGTGGTGCATGCACCCCTTGCAGTGGTATAGGTTACCTATATCACTAAATGCATACACACATATAAACCTATAAGTCACTCCTAAGGCAGGCCTTATCAATCCTAAAGGCAGAGTGCATGGTTCCTATGTGAGAGGGTGCCCCTGCATGAGCAGGGCCCCTCTGCGGCGTTCGGAGACCATCTCTGATGCTGTTTGTAGTGCAGCCTGACCATATACTCTTAAACGCATTATATCCTCGCGGTAAAATGCTAACTATGGAATGGCTGCACCTAAACATGTCGTGTTTGGTGTCAAACATCTTGGAATACTACCCCCCGCCAATCCTGGCGGCGGGGGTAGCATTCCACCCTTCTAGAGGGAAAGGCATGTTAACTCTGACGAGTCCGGTCACTTCTTTCCAGAGTCTGGCATCACAAAATGGATGCTGCTGCCACAGACACGAGTCTGGCCTCCTGCTGCTGGACGAAACTCCGGCAGGGGAGGCCTGGACAATAGGTTTCCTGTCCCAGGGAGGTGTGACCACCTCCCCAGACAGGACAATGTGTATTGGGGCTGGGCGGGAGCACTTTCGGGTGCTTTGAAGTCCTGCACTGGGGGCACATTTGGTGTCCCTGTGCATACCCCAGTTCAAACCGGATCAGGGGCTTGCAGCCCCTGCTTTGGCGCGAACTGGACAAAGGGAAAGGGGTGTAGCCACCCCTCTGCCCTGACCCACCCATAGGTGGGGCCACAGAGTAGTCCATCCCCTATTTTTAGAATAAAGGTAGGAACCCAGTCCCTAGGACTTTAGATTATACCTGGACGAAACTCTGAAACAGAATCCTGGACCTTCGACGCTCTACTCACGATTAGAGGACTGAAGAATCTCCCTTGGGGTCAAGGAGTGACTCCCTGCTTGGCAGGCACCAAAGAAGCATCTGTCCGGTTCGCATTACTGAAGCTCCCGTCGGACGCTGAAGTCATCGCATCACCAGAGGTGGATTCTCAGACTTCCCCGAGGCTACCCTGAGTCCCCAGCAAAGCTGAGGCCCGTGGCTATCGTGGGTGACTTGAGACCGTGACCCCTGGACACTGAGCACACTTGCAAGTGCACCATCTTCTGGGTCTCCCAAGAAGTCGTGCTTTGAGCTCCGAGTAGCCCTAGCCTCCAGCACCACCTGCACCGAAGATCACTGGCCCCCACTCCACGAGTGTCCTGTAAGCCAGCTCCACGTGCGGCGTCATGAGGCTCCTTCGCGGTCGCTAGCCTGTTGGCTAGTAGCCCTTACCGAAGGCCAATCTTTTCTTTACTTGGCAGTCTGGTTGCTCCAGGCCTGCCCTCACTTACCCTTGCTGGGTGAGTTCCACAGACCTTGCTGGTCTGCATCATCGACGATCTACATCTTACTCGAGACTTGCCGTTGCCAAGGCCTGTTGGGTCCAATCTGGTCGCCGACACCTCTGCACTCGACAGACATCGAGCAACAGCCCGAATCCTGCTCCTGGTCGCCGACAACGCCTCCCGGACCTCGTGGCTGAAGAGTCAAGACGACCGTCAACGAACTGGAAGCACTCGACATCGGTGGGCATCTGTCCATCGCCCTCCTGGTCACTGGCTAGTGACCCAGACTCTGTCCCCTCTGCTTTCAGGTTCTTCAGAACTCCGATCCACTCTTGGATCCACCCGGACACTTTTCTCCTGGTCGCCAGCAGCACTTTGCAGCAGATCGCCATAAGAACCGACGACGAAACCCGACCCCGAAAGGCACCTATGCACCCGGCTTCCCTGGGTGAGGTAACACGAGTACTCCGGTGCTCCCGTGGGTAGAGACTCTTCAAAGTCCTAGATCTCAAAGGGTTTTGTCCTAGTCCTCTTTAAAGTGTCCCTTTCCTCTATTTTCCCGATCCCGACTTTCTCCATAGAAGTTAACGGCGTATCGCGGTTGTGTATTTACACTGCACGCGTCTCCCGTGGGTCCCCTGTGTCACTACCTTGGGTGGTTCCTTGTGGTCCAAGCACTTCTAGAGGCTCTAGGCCTAGTGTCTAGTTCAGTCGTGGTTCGCATACCATTTTATTGGTATATGGTTTGGTACGCCCCTAGGGCTCAAACGTGTATTTGTGCTATTACTGTGACTTAAGATCTTATAACCTATGTATTTCGAACTCTAGCCTCATAAAGAGACTAGAGGGGTGTGTTTAGTAATAAATACATATATTTTGAATATATACCTGGTGTGCTGCTCTTTCATTTGGTCACTCAAGAGATTATAGACTGGTAAAACAAGCTGCTTTACATTCCTTCAAGACTTAGCCTGAAGGCTGCTCTCCACAGCTACCACTAGGATAGCTTTCAATAAGGTTGTCTTTAACCTACCTACCATAAGAGTCGATTTGGACTGGTGCAAGGTGCCCACTATAATTAGTGGACAGCATATGCCAGGCCAACTTCTCACATTGGTGGCAGCGGTGGGATTCCAGCTTGCTATTGTTTTACCAGATAATCTCAATTGAATTGATCAACTGAAAACCACTAAAGGTACCTAAGGTACATATAATTTAAGCTTAGAATATCAGTAAGTTCTACTGAACTTAGAGTTGTGTGTTAAGGGATAGCACAACCCTTTCTACAACTCAAGAGAGTTTAGTAGGCCACACTAGAGTAGGTAGTGCATACACCACACCACACTAGTAATGTCTTTAAAAGCAGGATCTAGAGATGCCCTGCAGGAAGCCATGGAGCTTCCCCCCTCCAAGTATGACACACTCCCATTCTTGGAACTGAGAGCTTTGTGTAACGTGAGGAAATTAAGGACAGGCCAAAGTCCCACCACCCAACACCTCCAGGAGTTGTTGGTGGCTTATGATCTTAGTAAGTCTTCAGAGACTGAAGGGGTAGGAGCAGAGGGTGGGCCAGCAGATGAGGAAGGGGCCAGGGGTACTACTACCCCCAGCCCCCTCTGAAACTGACCAGGAGGGTGACAATGACCCTGACCTGGAAAACCCAATCCCTTCTGGGGAAGATGAAGATGAGGATCTTGAGAACCACACCTTTGTCCCCCCAGGAAGGATTATGAGTGTGCTCAGAAAGTCTAGGTCTCCTTCTCAGGAGTCTAACCACTCTGGCACCTCAATAGGGAGCTCTGTTTCTTCTCACAGGAGGGAATCCTCTCATGAGAGAAGAAAGAGACTGGTCCAGTATGAGGAAACTCAACTGGAGATCAGGAAGAAGCAATTGGCTTTAGATAGAGAATCCCTAGATCTCCTTAAGGAGAGAAGAAAGTTGGGACTAGAGTCCCATGGTGGCAGCCATGTCCCTAGAGATAGGGAAAGGTCCTATGACCATAGGAACCTGAGCAAGATTGTCCCTCCCTACCAGAGTGGGGATGACATCCACAAATGGATAACTGCTTTAGAGAGGGCCTGTAAAGTACAGAAGGTCCCTCAGGAGCAGTGGGCAGCAATCTTGTGGCTCTCCTTTGCTGACAAAGGTAGAGACAAGCTCCTCACTGTTAGAGAGGAGGATGCTGATAATTACAAGGTCTTGAAGAGTGCTCTTATTGATGGGTTTGGCCTAACCACTGAACAGTACAGGTTGAAGTTCAGAGACACCCAAAAAGCACAGACTCAAGACTGGGTAGACTATGTGGATTGTTCTGCCAAGGCTCTGGAAGGCTGGTTGATGGGCAGTAAGGTGTGTGACTTCTCAGGATTGTATAATCTGATAATGAGGGAGCAGATTCTTAATAACTGTCAAAACCAGCTGTTGCATCAGTACCTGGTTGACTCTGATCTGACCTCTCCCCAAGAATTGGGAAAGAAGGCAGACAAATGGGTCAGAACCAGGGTGAAGCAGAAGGTACAGAACCAAGGTGGGGAAACCAAGAAGTAAGATGCTAAGAACTCTGACAAGGGTGGGGAGAAGGGTAAAGATCAAAAGTCTTCATCAGGCCCCCAAAAATCTTCTTCTGGTGGGGATTCCCAGTCTACCAAGGGTAAAGGCCAAAGAAAACCATGGTGCAAGGTCTGTAAGCAAAAGACCCACTGGACCAGTGATTGCACCAAGTCCAAAGACTCCAGTCCAGCACCCACCAATGCCCCTAAGGCACCTGTTCCCCCTAGTACAGTTGGTGGAGGTGCTCCAGCAAAGGGTTTAGTAGGGTTCACCCTGGGAACTGAGTTGGGCTCTGACTTAGTCAGGGAGCTGACTCAGGCTGTGTTAGTCTGTGATGGAGGCATGGATGTGACCTCCACTGTGAGTCCCAGTAATCTGGGCAAGTACAGACAACAGCCTTTAATCAATGGACGAGAGGCTTTGGCATTTAGGGACACAGGGGCAAGTGTCACAATGGTGACACAAGACCTTGTGCTACCTGGGCAAGTTATACTTGGTGAAATGTACCAAGTGACCAATGCTAGCAATGTCAGAACAGACCATACTCTGGCAGTTGTTAACTTCTCCTGGGGAGGGGTAACTGGCCTTAAGAAGGTTGTGGTAAGTGCAAACCTACCAGTCGAATGCTTGCTTGGCAATGACTTAGAGACTTCTGCTTGGGCAGAAGTGGAGCTCAGGACCCATGCAGAAATGCTGGGGATCCCTGCAGATGTGTTTGCTGTGACCAGGTCACAAGCTAAACTGTCTAAAACTGAACAGGCCTTGGATTCTGGAAGAATGGACCAAGTGCCTTCCAAGAGGAGGAGTAGTAGGGTTAAGGCAGTGCCTTCCCCTTGGCTCAGGAGGAAGATCAGTCCCTTGAGGGGGATGATCTCAGCCCTGAAGAAGGAACTGTCCCAGAGGAACTTGAACCTGAACAGGTTGAGTTCTTGGGGACAGGGGACCTTCTAGGGCAGATCTGAGCCAGGAGCAGCAGAGCTGCCCCTCCTTGAACCCCTCAGACAGCAAGCTGCTGCTGAGGCTGCTGGGAAAGCTAGTGGTCCCCATACAGTGTATTGGGATGATGGACTCCTGTACTCAGAGAGTAGAGACCCCAAGCCTGGTGCTACCAGGAGGTTGGTAATACCTTTGAAGTTCAGGGGCTTCCTATTGACCCTAGCCCATGATATTCCCTTAGCAGGACACCTGGGCCAGAACAAGACTTGGGACAGAATTGTCCCTCACTTTCACTGGCCCCACATGTCTGAAGACAGTAAGGAGTTTTGTCGCTCCTGTGTAACCTGCCAAGCCAGTGGCAAAGCAGGTGGCACTACAAAGGCCCCCTGATACCACTACCTGTGGTGGGGGTGCCCTTTGAGAGGGTAGGGATTGACATTGTTGGTCCCATGGATCCCCAAACAGCCTCTGGGCACAGGTTTATCCTGGTGGTAGTGGATCATGCCACCAGGTACCCAGAAGCTATTCCCCTCAGGACCACTACAGCACCTGTGGTGGCAAGGGCCCTCCTGGGAATCTTCTCAAGAGTGGGCTTTCCTAAGGAGGTAGTATCAGACAGGGGTGCAAACTTCATGTCTGGTTACTTAAAAGCAATGTGGAAGGAGTGTGGAGTTACTTATAAGTTCACCACACCCTATCACCCACAATGCAATGGTTTAGTTGAGAGATTCAACAAAACCTTGAAGGGCATGATTAAAGGGCTCCCAGAAAAGCTTAGGCGTAGATGGGACATACTCTTGCCCTGCCTTTTATTCGCATATAGGGAGGTGCCTCAGAAGGGGTTGGTTACAGCCCTTTTGAACTTCTGTTTGGCCACCCTGTGAGGGGTCCACTATGCTTGGTGAAGGAAGGATGGGAGTTACCTCTCAAGCCCCCAAAGCAAGATATAGTGGACTATGTACTTGGTCTCCGCTCCAGGATGGCTGAGTACATGAAAAAGGCAACCAAAAACCTTGAGGCTAGCCAGGAACTGCAAAAGGCCTGGCATGACCAAAAGGCTGTTCTGACTGTTTACCAGCCAGGACAGAAGGTGTGGGTGTTGGAGCCAGTGGCCCCAGCAGCTCTCCAAGACAAATGGAGTGGACCCCACACTATTGTTGAACAGAAGGGTGAGGTCACTTACCTAGTGGACCTAGGAACACCCAGGAGTCCCCAAAGGGTTCTCCATGTCAACAGACTTAAGCCATATGTGGACAGGGCAGACATGGGCTTGCTCATGGCTACTGATGAAGGGCAGGAGGAAGAGAGTGACCCACTCCCTGACCTGCTCTCACAGAACCCTGACGATGGGTCAGTTGATGGTGTAGCCTTGGCAGGCAGCCTCACTACCCAGCAACAAACTGATTGCAGGCAAGTCCTCAATCAGTTTAGACATATGTTTTCACTGACACCCAGTCAGACCACCTGGTGCACTCATGAAGTGGACACTGGGGACAGTCTGCCTATTAAAAACAAGATTTATAGGCAACCTGACCATGTCAGGGACTGTATCAGGACTGAAGTCCAGAAGATGTTGGAATTGGGAGTGATTGAGCCCTCAGATAGCCCTTGGGCTAGTCCAGTAGTCCTAGTACCCAAACCTCACACCAGTGGTGGGAAAAGAGAGATGAGGTTTTGTGTAGACTACAGAGGCCTCAATGCAGTCACTAGGACTGATGCCCATCCAATACCCAGGGCAGATGAGCTCATAGATACTTTGGCCTCTGCCAAATATCTCAGCACATTTGACCTAACAGCTGGCTACTGGCAGATCAGACTAGCTGATGCTGCAAAGCCCAAAACAGCATTTTCAACCCCTAGTGGGCATTATCAATTTGTGGTGATGCCCTTTGGTCTGAAAAATGCACCTGCCACTTTCCAGAGGTTGGTGAACACAGTTCTCACAGGACTGGAAGCCTATAGTGCAGCTTATCTAGATGATATTGCTGTCTTTAGCTCCACCTGGGAGGATCACCTGGTCCACCTCAGGAATGTTTTACAGGCCCTGCAAAAGGCAGGCCTGACTATCAAGGCCACTAAGTGCCAGATAGGGCAGAGTCAGGTTGTGTACCTGGGCCACCTTGTGGGTGGAGGCCAGGTTCAACCTTTGCAGAGCAAGATCCAGACCATCATGGACTGGACTGCTCCCACTACCCAGACTCAGGTGAGAGCCTTCTTAGGCCTGACTGGGTACTATAGGAGATTTGTCAAGGGGTATGGATCAATAGTGACACCCTTGAATGACTTAACTTCTAAGAAAATGCCCAAAAAGGTTCAGTGGACAGTTAGCTGTCAAAAGGCATTTGATGACCTCAAGCAGGCCATGTGCACTGCTCCAATTCTGCAGAGTCCTGATTACTCCAAGAAGTTCATTGTTCAAACTGATGCATCTGAATTGGGGGTAGGGGCTGTACTGTCACAATTGAATGAAGAAGGTCAGGATCAGCCAGTAGCTTTTATTAGCAGAAGGCTGACCCCTAGAGAGAAACGTTGGTCAGCCATAGAGAGGGAGGCCTTTGCTGTGGTCTGGGCTCTGAAGAAGTTGAGGCCATACTTGTTTGGTACACACTTCCTGGTTCAGACAGACCATAAGCCCCTCTTATGGCTAAAACAAATGAAGGGTGAAAACCCCAAACTGCTTAGGTGGTCCATTTCCCTACAGGGGATGGACTTTACAGTGGAACATAGGCCTGGGAGTAACCATGCGAATGCAGATGGACTCTTTAGGTATTTCCACTTAGAACATGAAGACTTAACTGGGCAAGGTTAGTTTAATGTCCCTACGTTTGGGGGGTTGTGTAGGAGAGTAGGATCTGCTTCACAGGGGTACCCCCACTTTTTGCTGATACTTCACTGGTTTTCGACATTAGTCTGGCTGGGGCCCTGCTATTCAGAACCCCAGCCTAGCTGTTTCCTCTTTAAAAGGGTCTCCATGTGCCTTAGGCACATCACTGATTGGGATCTGGAGTGCCCTTGTAAGTCCCTAGTATATGGTATACTATGTACCAAGGGCATAGGTACCTCAGAGGCCTGCCAGGGGCTGCAGCATGTATTATGCCACCCCTGGTAGGCCATCCAAACTGGCACCACAGGTCTGCTACTGCAGCCTGGGTAAGGTGGTGCATGCACCCCTTGCAGTGGTATAGGTTACCTATATCACTAAATGCATACACACATATAAACCTATAAGTCACTCCTAAGGCAGGCCTTATCAATCCTAAAGGCAGAGTGCATGGTTCCTATGTGAGAGGGTGCCCCTGCATGAGCAGGGCCCCTCTGCGGCGTTCGGAGACCATCTCTGATGCTGTTTGTAGTGCAGCCTGACCATATACTCTTAAACGCATTATATCCTCGCGGTAAAATGCTAACTATGGAATGGCTGCACCTAAACATGTCGTGTTTGGTGTCAAACATCTTGGAATACTACCCCCCGCCAATCCTGGCGGCGGGGGTAGCATTCCACCCTTCTAGAGGGAAAGGCATGTTAACTCTGACGAGTCCGGTAACTTCTTTCCAGAGCCTGGCATCACAAAATGGATGCTGCTGCCACAGACACGAGTCTGGCCTCCTGCTGCTGGACGAAACTCCGGCAGGGGAGGCCTGGACAATAGGTTTCCTGTCCCAGGGAGGTGTGACCACCTCCCCAGACAGGACAATGTGTATTGGGGCTGGGCGGGAGCACTTTCGGGTGCTTTGAAGTCCTGCACTGGGGGCACATTTGGTGTCCCTGTGCATACCCCAGTTCAAACCGGATCAGGGGCTTGCAGCCCCTGCTTTGGCGCGAACTGGACAAAGGGAAAGGGGTGTAGCCACCCCTCTGCCCTGACCCACCCATAGGTGGGGCCACAGAGTAGTCCATCCCCTATTTTTAGAATAAAGGTAGGAACCCAGTCCCTAGGACTTTAGATTATACCTGGACGAAACTCTGAAACAGAATCCTGGACCTTCGACGCTCTACTCACGATTAGAGGACTGAAGAATCTCCCTTGGGGTCAAGGAGTGACTCCCCTGCTTGGCAGGCACCAAAGAAGCATCTGTCCGGTTCGCATTACTGAAGCTCCTGCCGGACGCCGAAGTCATCGCATCACCAGAGGTGGATTCTCAGACTTCCCCGAGGCTACCCTGAGTCCCCAGCAAAGCTGAGGCCCGTGGCTATCGTGGGTGATTTGAGACCGTGACCCCTGGACACCGAGCACACTTGCAAGTGCACCATCTTCTGGGTCTCCCAAGAAGTCATGCTTTGGGCTCCGAGTAGCCCTAGCCTCCAGCACCACCTGCACCGAAGATCACTGGCCCCCACTCCACGAGTGTCCTGTAAGCCAGCTCCACGTGCGGCGTCACGAGGCTCCTTCGCGGTCGCTAGCCCGTTGGCTAGTAGCCCTTACCGAAGGCCAATCTTTTCTTTACTTGGCAGTCTGGTTGCTCCAGGCCTGCCCTCACTTACCCTTGCTGGGTGAGTTCCACAGACCTTGCTGGTCTGCATCATCGACGATCTACATCTTACTCGAGACTTGCCGTTGCCAAGGCCTGTTGGGTCCAATCTGGTCGCCGACACCTCTGCACTCGACAGACATCGAGCAACAGCCCGAATCCTGCTCCTGGTTGCCGACAACGCCTCCCGGACCTCGTGGCTGAAGAGTCAAGATGACCGTCAATGAACTGGAAGCACTCGACATCGGTGGGCATCTGTCCATCGCCCTCCTGGTCACTGGCTAGTGACCCAGACTCTGTCCCCTCTGCTTTCAGGTTCTTCAGAACTCCGATCCACTCTTGGATCCACCCGGACACTTTTCTCCTGGTCGCCAGCAGCCCTTTGCAGCAGATCGCCATAAGAACCGACGACGAAACCCGACCCCGAAAGGCACCTATGCACCCGGCTTCCCTGGGTGAGGTAACACGAGTACTCCGGTGCTCCCGTGGGTAGAGACTCTTCAAAGTCCTAGATCTCAAAGGGTTTTGTCCTAGTCCTCTTTAAAGTGTCCCTTTCCTCTATTTTCCCGATCCCGACTTTCTCCATAGAAGTTAACGGCGTATCGCGGTTGTGTATTTACACTGCACGCGTCTCCCGTGGGTCCCCTGTGTCACTACCTTGGGTGGTTCCTTGTGGTCCAAGCACTTCTAGAGGCTCTAGGCCTAGTGTCTAGTTCAGTCGTGGTTCGCATACCATTTTATTGGTATATGGTTTGGTACGCCCCTAGGGCTCAAACGTGTATTTGTGCTATTACTGTGACTTAAGATCTTATAACCTATGTATTTCGAACTCTAGCCTCATAAAGAGACTAGAGGGGTGTGTTTAGTAATAAATACATATATTTTGAATATATACCTGGTGTGGTGCTCTTTCATTTGGTCACTCAAGAGATTATAGACTGGTAAAACAAGCTGCTTTACATTCCTTCAAGACTTAGCCTGAAGGCTGCTCTCCACAGCTACCACTAGGATAGCTTTCAATAAGGTTGTCTTTAACCTACCTACCATAAGAGTCTATTTGGACTGGTGCAAGGTGCCCACTATAATTAGTGGACAGCATATGCCAGGCCAACTTCTCACACACCCCACATGAGAGAAACTGTTTTGTAGTGACTGGCCCTGAGGCAGATGCGATCCTGGTTGGCCTCCCTGTGTGGAGGGCAGTGTGAGTGGCTGAGGTGCCCTGATGAGCGCAGATCAAGAGGCTGTGGTGTTTGGGTTACATACACCGCATTGACAGGAGGGAACCTAACTCAGAGCACTGCTTTGTGTCTTTTGGGAGACCAAGTACATTGGGAAAGGGTGCCAGCCTTTGATTTAGACACTCACCTGGACGGCCTTGCAGGACAGAGATGTAAAATGGAATTGTGGACTTGCACCTCATACCCCATACTGACTGTGGGGTTGCCCTGTACAAGTAGTGCTGCATCCACTACCCATTTGGAAGGATGGAGACGCTTGGGTCTACAATTGCCACTTCTAATGCAGCAAAGCCTATGGGTAGGGACGAACAGGTAGGGCCGCTGCCCTTACACACCAAAATTGATATATTTGCCAGATCTGCCCCAGGGGTGCTGAGGAATTCACTCCAAGCTGTCAGGTAGACCTCACAGGTCCAGAGTGCCTCAATCCTCCAGGCCTATCAAGACTCCGGAACGTCTTTGATAGGAATGATTGGCGAACTCAGTGCCACCCTCTCCCTGCTCTGCCAAGACCTGACCAAATCTATGTATAGGATCCCTGAGGCAGGGTGGAGGATATTGGAGACCAAAGACTCCATTCTGGGCTTCTAGGCAAAAACTGCTGACTTGCGCAGGTCATGATATGTTTCGAGGCCAGGGCGGAAGATAATGAAGGATGCTCTCGGAGGAATAACAGCAGGATTGTGGTAATCTCAGAGTGGATGGAGGGCTTGTCGCCTACTCATCATATTTCAAAGTGATTGAAATCCTTGGGTGCTGAAGGAAGAGGTTCCAAAGATCTTTGCAGTTGAAGGAGCTCACAGTTCCTTATCTCCCCGTGCCCCCTGGGGCACGGTCACAACCAATTATTGCCCACATCTTCAATTTTCCCAACAGGGATGCCATCCTGAGGGCTTCTCATAAACAAGTCCCTCTCCTCTGTGACTCTTCCCAAGTTCTGGTGTTCCCAAATTATAACTTGTAAGTGCAGCAACAGCAGCACACATTTCTAAAAGTAAAGCACAAAAGCTCCAGACCAATGTATGCTTTTTGATCCTGGCCCACTTTAAGGGTATTTTCAAGGGAAACACTTAACCAGACTTTTCTCAAGTCCGCCCTTCCTTGCATGGGAGGGATGGATGTCGATACTGCCTAGAAAGAGCTGCCACCTCACAATTGGCAGTTGCGAATAAGGCACTGCTCAGAAGACACATGAACCATGAGTCCGAAGCATCAATGGCCCTCAATGATGGGAACCACCTTGACTGAACAGCGCCCAGGTACTTCGGCATATAGACTAATCAGATGGCATTGCAAAGATGGGTGGTTCCACATAACATACACTCAGCTATTTTTCTCTGCTCCGTATAGTAGCTCAAAAATGTTGGCAAATATGTTACACACCCCACATCACTATTCAGCTTCTCTTTTGTTTTGTTTTCTGTTGACTCAGTGTTTTGGGACTGGGTAAGGGTATTGAGGTGAAGAGGAACAGAGTTTTGTTTGGTTTCCCCCTTTGGCAAATGTCCCAAGTTTATGCCTCAGCAGGAACTTTGAAGTATAGGGTGGGTGGTGGTAAAGGGGTGGAAGGGGAAGATTTCTGGGCAAAACAAGGCTTTTTTATGCAGCTCCAACAGGATCACTCAGATCTCTTGCTTTCTTCATTCACTCCCAGAACACGCATAGGGACTATTCCCTTTCTTTCCCCATGGCAACCCTTGGTGACATACCAGCTCAGGGCATTTTAAAGATTTGTACATGGAATGTCAGCAGCCTGTCAGACAAGATCAAGCAGGAGCGGTGCTGAAGGCTGCCAGGTGCAGAGCAGCCGATGTAGTAAGGGTTCAAGAGATCCATCTGGTGGGGACTAGATCCCCTTCTTTGCTCATCAGGGTTCTCTCAGGCCTTCCATTTGGGCTTTTCCGGGTTGTCTAGAGGGACAGCCAAATTGGTTTGTAGTCATCTACTGTTAGACTTGGCACCATTGGCGTGGGTCTCCCTTCCATTTTTTTGCTGTTGCCTCTTATGTTTTGCTGGTTTTAGATGCTTTTGGGCACTGTGCCACTGCTGTTCAGTACCACAGTGCAAGTGCTCCCTACTGTAAATTGATGTATGGATTAGTGACTCCATGATTGGATGATTGGTTTACTTGTCAGTCCCTAGTACAGTGCACTGAGTGTGCCCAGGGCTTGTAAATCCAATGCTGCTGGTGGGCTTGCAGCACTGGTTGTGCCACCCACAGAAGCAGCCTGTAAAGTGTGTCTCAGGCCTGCCATCGCAGAGCCTGTGTGCAGCCTAGGGCTGCCATGTCGACTTGGTGAGTACACCCACTCACCAGTCCCTAAACCTTCCCTTTACTGCATGTTGGTCACCCCTAAAGTAGGCCCTAGGGCAGGGTGCATTGTAAGTATAAGGTAGGACATGCCCTGGTGTGTGTGGCCTGTCCTAATAGTGAATTACAGCCATTTTCGTTTTTCACTATTGCAAGGCTACCTGTTCTCCATAGGCCAGAATGTGCAGTTTGATTATTACACCTTATAATCCTAACTGACCCAGGGAACATGGTAGAAAAACGAATTTAGTATGCCTGAACTCAGAATGATAAAATACATATTTTAGTGAAGTTGGTTTTAACATTCTTTGTTTGAAAATACCACTTTTAGAAAGTAGGTATTTTCTTGCCTAAACCATCCAGCTGCCTCTGCTCAGGTTGTGTATTGTGTGTCTGGGTTTGTGAGTGACAGGGGCTGGGGGATTCCAGGAGGCAGGGTGAGTCAGCACTAGGCTGAATAGGTCTGCCTGAAGGAGGATGGGTGGGAGGAGTTGCACCTGGGTCTGAATAGGGCTGTGCCTGCCTTCCACAATGCTGGCTCCACCTCCTGCCGGGCGTCTGATGGCTCTGCCCCTCACTCTCAAAGGAAAGAAGGAGTCAGAAAAACAAAGTGCTCCAGGACTGACCAGAACTGGTTTGGACTAGGCAAAGGCCTCTCTGCCTTCAGAGAACAAAGGGAAAAGGTGTATAAAAGGGGACCCAGACCCCTAGGAAATTAGATCACTTCTGGGAAATCAAGAAACCTGTTGCCAAGGAGAAGAACCGGAGAAGCTGAAGGAGGAGTACTGCCCCTGTGCTGTTTTGCTGATTGGGGTTGGCCTGCAGTGGTTGCTTTCTGCCAAGGACAGGAGAAAAGACTTTGCTGTGCTTTGTCATCTTGAAGAAGAGAATCTCCAAGGGCTTGAACTAGAGCTTGCCTCCTGCCTGAAGTCTCAGGGATACAAGACTTCACCAACCAGCTCCCCTGCATTCCCTTGCTGGGAATTGAAGTGCCTGCTGTTGTGCTGGGCCTTCTGAGAGACTGCGTGTCGCTGGGAGCTGGAAGCGCGACGCAACAACGAGAAGCGTGTCGCCGCCGCAGCCGCGGTCATCGCATCGCCGAGGAAGCGAGACGCCGCTGCCGCTGTCATCATCGCATCGCCGAAGCGCGGCGCATCACCGGAGAAGCGAGACGCTGCCACAGAGGTCATCGTCGCATCGCCGGAGAAGCGCGTCGCAGGGCCTGTCGTGGCTCCAAAGATCATCGAGTCGCCGCACGGCCGTCGGGCGTGCACGCATCACACCAACGTTGTCACATCGCAACCAAGACGCCATTTTGTCGCATCGTACCGGAGAAGAGTATCGCATCGAGGTGCCATCTTGTCGCATCGCACCGGAAAGCAGTAAGAAACCGACGCATCACCTCCCCACACAGTAAGGAAGCGAGCATCAACTCCCTGCGCAGCAGTAAGGAACCGACGCATCCACTCCCTGAGTGTAAGGAACCGACGCATCACCTTCCCTGCGACCCTTTGTTTTCTTTGCGTTACGCATTCAAGGTACATTGAGAGTAAAGTGTCGCATTTACAACTTGAGAGAACTGAACTATTTTATAACCTTTTAAAGCCTATTTTTGAGTACAGTATTGTGGATTTTTGCTATTTGGTCTTGTGATAAGTCTATATAAAGATTACTTATTTTTACATAACAACCTGTGTGGTATCCATCTGTAGTGTTTTCACTGTATTACTGTATGTGTTCACAAATGCTTTACACACTGCCTCTGGAGATAAGCCTGTCTGCTCGTGCCAAGCTACCAGGGGGTGAGCAGGGGTTATTTTAGGAGTGTATCCCCTTATCCTGACTAGAAGCAAGGGTCCCTATTTGGACAAAGGTGCAAACCATTGCCAACTAGAGACCCCCAGTTCTAACATTGGTGGTCAGCGGTGAGGATTTGGACTTGCATTTGTGATTCATATACAGTGATTGGTGTACACTACTAGTGAGTGCAGACCAATACGCGACCACATACCTTTTGATAGGACTTTTTTTCCTTGGAACCTTTATTTTTGTTGAGAACTGCCAATTTTCACCATGAGCAAAAAAGGATCCATTGCACCTGCAGATATTGAATTTGAAGAAGATAGGGTTGATACCTACACTGTGCCAGAACTCAAAGCTGTTTGCAAAAGTTTAAAATCTCTATGAGAGGCCTCACCAGGAAGGAGGAGTTTCACAAGGCACTGAGAGCCTGGTTGGAAGCACGGAATGCCAGTGGGCAGTCCGAGGAGCCTGTGGAGGAGGCAGAGAATTTAGATGGGCAGCTTGAGGGGCCATTGGGCTTAACTGGGAGGAGAGCGCCTTCCAGGGAGGGCAGCAGTGTTTCTCAAAGGGCCTGTCTCCAGAGGAGCTGGAGGACAGGGACAAAAGCAGGATGCATGAAATGGAGATGGCCAAACTGAAACAGGGAAGCCATGATAGCCTTGAGCATAAGAAATTGGAGTTAGAAAGTAAGAGGTTGGCCATGGAAGAAAAGAAGATGCTTTTAGAGCATGAGAGAGTGGTGAGGGAGCTAGAGCTAAAGGCTAGAAGCCTAGAAATCACTCCCTCTGGTGGCAGCACACCTCCAGTGCCTGTAGAAAGTAGAGTGTACATCCCCAAGGAGGTTATTAAGGATTTCATGAAGGGGGAGGACATTGGGCAATGGTTTAAAGCCTATGAGATCGCCATGACATCACACCGGGTCCCTGAGAAGGATTGGGGAGCGGGGTTGTGGGGCCGCTTTGCAGGTGAGGGAAGGAAACCTTGCTAGCCTTGCCCATAGTGGATCAGATGTCCTATGCCCACCTGAAGGAAGCTTTAGTGACAAGGTATGGGTTAACTCCAGAGCTGTATAGGCAGAAGTTTAGGAACTGCAAAAGCTGGAGTCTAGTACCTGGGTGGAGTATGTGTCTTATTTTTGCAGAGCATTGGATGGATGGGTGAAGGGTAGCAAAGTAAATGACTTGCAGGAGTTCTATGATTTAATTGCATGGGAGCACTTGTCCAGTAGTTGTTTTCCAGAGCTACGCCAGCACCTAGTTGACAGTAAGCTAACTAATCCTAGAAAGCTTGCTGAGGAGGCGGACCGCTGGGTCAGTACCCGGGTCCACAAGGGTCTTGTGGGAGACTCCGCCAAAGGTGGGCAGGGTCCCCAGCAGAAGAGTGGGGGGACAAGGGTAAACAGAAGGAGTTCCAAAAGGGCCCCAAAGTAAACCCCAAGGGAACCAAGGTAAGGGTTCCCAGCCTCCCACTGAGAAAAGACCATGGGTCCCAACAGATAAGTCTGTTCAGAAGGGGCCCAAAGCATGTTTTAGTTGTGGTCAGGTGGGTCACTTTGTAGGAAGTCCCAAGTGCCCCAATACTGTGACCACTGCACCCACTGGTGCACCACCCCGGCAGATGGCTAGTGTAGCCCTGGGGGAGGAGTTGGGTGCCCAAGGTGGGTGGGGTCCCGCAGAGATGTCCCTGGTCTCTTTAGGAGACAGTGAGATGGTCCCTAGGACCCAGCTGCCTGATAACACTAAGAAATACAGGCAGTGGGTGACCATCAATGGCCATAGGGTGGAGGCTCTGAGAGACACCGGGGCCAGTGTGACAGCTGTCAGTTGTCGGCTGGTGTCTGAGGAGCAGGTGGTCCCCAATGTATTCTACCCTGTAGTTGCCGCTGACAACTCAGAGAGCCACTGCGAGGTGGCCCAGGTTCCCTTTGAGTGGGGGGGGTCTCAGGTATCCTTCAAGTAGCTGTGAGGCCAGCCATGCCTGTTGACTGTCTGCTAGGCAATGATTTGGAGAGCTCCCCTTGGGCGAAGGTGGAGCGGAGGTCTCATTTGGAGATGTTGGGTCTGCCAGAGTGGGCGTGTGTGACCACTCGGTCAATGGCAGCCGGTAAGGGTATTCAAGAGGACCTGGAGCCTGGAAGAAGGGCCCAGGTGCCTGCCTTAAAGAGAGGAGGCAGGGGCGCGGGAAACCGGCCCCCGAAGTTCCCACGGTCCAGGAGGAGGCAGACCTTGAGGGGGATGCCCTGGAACCTACAGGGGAACAAGTGGCTGAACTGGGGGACCTGCCTGAGCTGACCCATTGGCAGCAGGAAGGAGGCCCCTCCAGGGAAGAATTCTGCGAGGAGCAGAAGAAGTGCCCTTCTCTTGAGGGCTTGCGGCAACAGGCTGTAAGCCAGGCAGCAGGTGATCAGTCTGGATCACACTGGATCTACTGGGAGAATGGTCTCCTGTATAGTGAGCCTAAGGTTGCTGAGCCTGGGTCAGCCCGTGTGCTGGTGGTACCCCAGCGCTTCAGAGCCTTCCTACTGGGTCTGGCTCATGATGTGCCTTTAGCAGGACATTTGGGGCAAGACAAGACCTTTCAAAGGCTTGTCACCCACTTTCATTGGCCCCAAATGCGCAAGAGTTCAGATACTCATTGCAGGACCTGTCAGACTTGCCAGGCAAGTGGTAAGAGTGGGAGGAAGCACAAGGCTCCTCTCCAACCTTTCCCTGTTGTCAGCACCCCCTTTGAGAGGGTGGGTATTGACATTGTGGGGCCTCTGGATCCCAAGACAGCCATGGGCAACAGGTTCATCCTGGTCTTGGTGGACCATGCCACCCGGTACCCGGAAGCCATCCCTCTTCGGACAGTGACGGCCCCCGTGGTGGGACGTGCACTGATGGGGATTTTCTCCCGTGTGGGGTTCCCCACGGAGGTGGTGTCTGACCGTGGTACTAACTTCATTTCCAAGTATATGAAGTCCCTGTGGCAGGAGTGTGGTGTAACCTATAAGTTCACCACTCCTTACCACCCCCAAGGTAATGGGCTGGTTGAGAGATTGAACCGGACCCTTAAAGGCATGATTATGGGTCTGGAAGAACCCATGAGGCGTAAGTGGGACGTCCTCTTGCCATGCCTGCTCTTTGCTTACAGAGAGGTGCCCCAGAAGTCCTTAGGGTTCAGTCCCTTTGAACTGCTGTACGGCCATCCTGTAAGAGGACCTCTGAGTCTGGTCAAGGAAGGCTGGGAGAAAGCTCCCAGGAAAACTCCCCAGGATGTATTTAGTTACATGCTGGCCTTCAGGAACCAGACTCGGCGTTTCAGACAACTCGCTGAGGCGAATCTGGAAGCCAGCCAGGAAGAGATGAAACGTTGGCATGATCAGAACGCCACTCTGATCGAGTTTCAGCCTGGGCAAAAGGTTTGGGTCATGGCCCCAGTGGAGCCCTGTGCGCTCCAGGATAAGTGGACCGGACCATTTGAGGTGGTGGAGCGCAAGAGTGATGTCACCTACTTGGTGGACTTGCAGTCTCCCAGGAACCCCTTGCGGGTCCTGCATGTGAACCGCCTGAAGCCCCACTTTGAGAGGTCTGAAGTGGGCATGCTCTTAGCAACAGATGCTGCGATGGAAGAGGAGACTGAACCTCTTCCTGATCTCCTGTATGCAAAAGAGCAAGATGGGTCAGTGGATGGTGTGAACCTCTCTCCCACCCTGACCCCGGAGCAGCAGAATGACTGTCGCCAACTGTTGGGACAGTTTTCTGATCTGTTCTCCCTGACTCCCAGTATCACTGAATGGTGCATCCATGATGTGGACACTGGGGACAGTCCTCCTGTAAAGCACAAAACTTACAGAGTGACTGACAGGGTGAGGGCTTGCATCAAGGAGGAGGTCTCCAAGATGTTTGCCTTAGGGGTGATTGAGTCCTCTAACAGCCCTTGGGCCAGCCCAGTGGTCTTGGTCCCAAAGGCTGCCGCGCCTGGTGCCACACCCGAACTCCGGTTCTGTGTGGACTACCGAGGACTCAATTCAGTCACAAGGACTGACGCGCACCCCATCCCCAGAGCTGATGAGCTCATTGATCGGTTAGGGGCTGCCCGGTACCTCAGCACGTTTGATCTAACGTCTGGGTACTGGCAGATCGCCTTAACTGATGGGGCCAAAGAGAGGTCAGCATTCTCCACACCAGATGGGCACTACCAATTCCGGGTGATGCCCTTTGGGATGAAGAATGCCCCTGCCACCTTTCAGAGGTTGGTCAACCAGGTGTTGGCTGGGCTGGAGGATTTCAGTGCCGCCTACCTGGATGACATTGCAGTGTTCAGCGCCACTTGGGAGGAACATCTGCACCACCTCTGGGAAGTGTTGAAGGCGCTGCGGAGGGCAGGCCTCACGATCAAGGCGAGTAAGTGCCAGATCGGGCAGGGTTCTGTGGTGTACTTGGGACACCAGGTAGGGAGCGGCCAGGTGGCGCCCCTACAGCCCAAGATAGATACCATCCTGGCTTGGGAACCCCCAAAACCCAGACAGAGGTGAGGGCCTTCTTAGGACTCACCGGGTATTACAGGAGGTTTGTCAAGGGGTATGGCAACATTGTTGCACCCTTGACTGAGCTGACTTCCAGGAAGCAGCCCAGGAAAGTGAACTGGACTGATGCCTGCCAAAAGGCTTTTGATGCCCTGAAATCTGCCATGTGCACGGCGCCCGTGCTTCAGGCGCCCAACTTCTCAAAGGAATTCATTGTGCAGACAGATGCTTCAGAGCATGGCGTTGGGGCTGTGCTTTCACAGATGAATGAGGAGGGCCTAGACCAACCTGTAGCCTTTATTAGTAGGAGGTTACTCCCACGGGAACAGAGGTGGAGTGCGATTGAACGTGAAGCATTTGCTGTGGTCTGGGCACTGAAGAAGTTGAGACCATACTTGTTTGGGACTCACTTCCGGGTTCAGACAGACCACAGGCCCCTCAGATGGTTAATGCAGATGAGGGGTGAGAATCCAAAACTGTTGAGGTGGTCCATTTCCCTACAGGGGATGGACTTTACGGTGGAACACCGCCCTGGTACAGAACACGCCAATGCTGATGGTCTGTCCAGATTTTTCCGCCTTAGTGATGAGAACTCCCAGGAGGAAGGGTAGTTCTCCCCACATTTCAGCTGGAGGGGACACGTGTTAGACTTGGCACCATTGGCGTGGGTCTCCCTTCCATTTTTTTGCTGTTGCCTCTTATGTTTTGCTGGTTTTAGATGCTTTTGGGCACTGTGCCACTGCTGTTCAGTACCACAGTGCAAGTGCTCCCTACTGTAAATTGATGTATGGATTAGTGACTCCATGATTGGATGATTGGTTTACTTGTCAGTCCCTAGTACAGTGCACTGAGTGTGCCCAGGGCTTGTAAATCCAATGCTGCTGGTGGGCTTGCAGCACTGGTTGTGCCACCCACAGAAGCAGCCTGTAAAGTGTGTCTCAGGCCTGCCATCGCAGAGCCTGTGTGCAGCCTAGGGCTGCCATGTCGACTTGGTGAGTACACCCACTCACCAGTCCCTAAACCTTCCCTTTACTGCATGTTGGTCACCCCTAAAGTAGGCCCTAGGGCAGGGTGCATTGTAAGTATAAGGTAGGACATGCCCTGGTGTGTGTGGCCTGTCCTAATAGTGAATTACAGCCATTTTCGTTTTTCACTATTGCAAGGCTACCTGTTCTCCATAGGCCAGAATGTGCAGTTTGATTATTACACCTTATAATCCTAACTGACCCAGGGAACATGGTAGAAAAACGAATTTAGTATGCCTGAACTCAGAATGATAAAATACATCTTTTAGTGAAGTTGGTTTTAACATTCTTTGTTTGAAAATACCACTTTTAGAAAGTAGGTATTTTCTTGCCTAAACCATCCAGCTGCCTCTGCTCAGGTTGTGTATTGTGTGTCTGGGTTTGTGAGTGACAGGGGCTGGGGGATTCCAGGAGGCAGGGTGAGTCAGCACTAGGCTGAATAGGTCTGCCTGAAGGAGGATGGGTGGGAGGAGTTGCACCTGGGTCTGAATAGGGCTGTGCCTGCCTTCCACAATGCTGGCTCCACTCTCCTGCCGGGCGTCTGATGGCTCTGCCCCTCACTCTCAAAGGAAAGAAGGAGTCAGAAAAACAAAGTGCTCCAGGACTGACCAGAACTGGTTTGGACTAGGCAAAGGCCTCTCTGCCTTCAGAGAACAAAGGGAAAAGGTGTATAAAAAGGGGACCCAGACCCCTAGGAAATTAGATCACTTCTGGGAAATCAAGAAACCTGTTGCCAAGGAGAAGAACCGGAGAAGCTGAAGGAGGAGTACTGCCCCTGTGCTGTTTTGCTGATTGGGGTTGGCCTGCAGTGGTTGCTTTCTGCCAAGGACAGGAGAAAAGACTTTGCTGTGCTTTGTCATCTTGAAGAAGAGAATCTCCAAGGGCTTGAACTAGAGCTTGCCTCCTGCCTGAAGTCTCAGGGATACAAGACTTCACCAACCAGCTCCCCCTGCATTCCCTTGCTGGGAATTGAAGTGCCTGCTGTTGTGCTGGGCCTTCTGAGAGACTGCGTGTCGCTGGGAGCTGGAAGCGCGACGCAACAACGAGAAGCGTGTCGCCGCCGCAGCCGCGGTCATCGCATCGCCGAGGAAGCGAGACGCCGCTGCCGCTGTCATCATCGCATCGCCGGAGCGCGGCGCATCACCGGAGAAGCGAGACGCTGCCACAGAGGTCATCGTCGCATCGCCGGAGAAGCGCGTCGCAGGGCCTGTCGCGGCTCCAAAGATCATCGAGTCGCCGCACGGCCGTCGGGCGTGCACGCATCACACCAACGTTGTCGCATCGCAACCAAGACGCCATTTTGTCGCATCGTACCGGAGAAGAGTATCGCATCGAGGTGCCATCTTGTCGCATCGCACCGGAAAGCAGTAAGAAACCGACGCATCACCTCCCCACACAGTAAGGAAGCGAGCATCAACTCCCCTGCGCAGCAGTAAGGAACCGATGCATCCACTCCCCTGAGTGTAAGGAACCGACGCATCACCTTCCCTGCGACCCTTTTGTTTTCTTTGCGTTACGCATTCAAGGTACATTGAGAGTAAAGTGTCGCATTTACAACTTGAGAGAACTGAACTATTTTATAACCTTTTAAAGCCTATTTTTGAGTACAGTATTGTGGATTTTTGCTATTTGGTCTTGTGATAAGTCTATATAAAGATTACTTATTTTTACATAACAACCTGTGTGGTGTCCATCTGTAGTGTTTTCACTGTATTACTGTATGTGTTCACAAATGCTTTACACACTGCCTCTGAGATAAGCCTGTCTGCTCGTGCCAAGCTACCAGGGGGTGAGCAGGAGTTATTTTAGGAGTGTATCCCCCTTATCCTGACTAGAAGCAAGGGTCCCTATTTGGACAAAGGTGCAAACCATTGCCAACTAGAGACCCCCAGTTCTAACATCTACCATTTAAGGTTCCCCAGACTTGGCATGATAACTAAATACTCTGGGAAGCATTTAAAGCACCCTTATGAGGGGACATAATTAGCTGTCAAACAGGTAGGCATCGAGAGCAGCAGAGGGAGGTGACAACTCTTGAGGCCCCAATTTTGGAGCTGGAAAAGTAGCTGGTTCAGTCCTTCTGCCCAGCTGTATTTCAGGACTCTGTACATATTAAGGAGGTCCGGAAACTGACTGAGCTAGAGGAAGTTGGAAAAACTTGACTAGCTTCACTGGCTGCATTTACCAGTGGATGGACAAATCTAGCAAGACCCTTCATTGGTTGTGTTTGGCTGCAGTATGGCGAGAACCCATCGCCTACATAACCAATGATGATGGTTCCCAGATCCAAGATGATCAGAAAAAGCTGATTACTTCACTTCATATTATGCATCTTTGTACTCTGGCACCTCTATGCCAGATGTTTTTGACCTGCAGGACTTCATTGAAGACCTCCCATCACACTCTGAAGGTTCTTGAGGGAGAGATCTCCATGGAGGAGCTCAGCCAGACTCTTGGACAACTACAGTCAGGTAGAACTCCAGTGCACAATGGGTTTCCTGCTGAATTCTTTAAGGCATTCAAGTCCCAGCTACTGGAGCCTCTGGGGCAGTATTTGCTGAGATGGCTCAGGGAGGAGCTCTTCTCTTAGATCTTTGCTCTGCAGATATAGTGGGCATCCCCAAACCAGGGCTGGCCCCAGACCGCTGTGCTTCCTACTGCCATTTTTCTCTTCTTAATGTTGAAACAAATATTTGGGTAAGGCCTTGCTAATTGGTTAGCAGGGGTCATCCAGACTTTGATCCACCCAGGCCAATCCAGCTCATGCCCCACTGCACCACACAGCACAATATTAGGAGAGTTTACAAGCCCATTGTGCTGGCCAATAGACTGCCTGGAGCCCATGCACTTCTCCTAGCAGAGTTCTACAAGGCCTTTAGCTCCGTGGGATGGGAATACCTTTTCACCTTATTGGCTTAAGGAAACTTCGGTCCTAAAATTACCAGTTGACTCCATCTGATGTATTCAGATCTGGTGGCATGGGTGTAGATAGGGCGATTGATATCTGACTTCTTCCCTGTGCAGCAAGGCACCTGTCAGGACAGTCCATTGTCCCTGCTCCTCTTTGCAGTGGCAATGGAGCCCTTTTCAGATGGCTCCGACTATATGCCCTGATGCAGGGCTTTTGAGTGGACATCAGAGACCATAGATCAGGTGGCACTACATGCCGATGATGTCATGATTTTCCTTACTGAGCCTCAAGACTCAGGACCACAACCCTTCAGATATTTTGGATTCTTGGGGAATTTTCAGGACTCACTATCAATAAGGGCCAATCTTTCCTGTACCTTAATCAGATCTCCTGCTTTGGCACTCCTTTGGTTGGCCAACATTCAAATCAAAAGGGAAGGCTTTCAATACCTTGGGGTCTAAATTATGCTGGATACCCAGGTAGTCTGGGACAGAAATCTAGAAAGACTGCACAGAGACTTGAGTTTCACTTCCATTGTCCTTTCCAGGTCAATCATTCATTTACAAGATGGTAATGTCTGTTATATCAGCTTCAGAACTACCCATACCTCATTCCCCAATCTTTTTTCATGCAGCTTGAGGCCCTATTTTGGGACTTCTTATGGGGCAGTCATCCCTCCAGGATCACACTACTCAAGTGTTTTGAATCCACATATGACGCTGGTATAGCGGAAACTGACATCACCTCTTATTATAGGGCATCCCATCTGGTCATTATAAATGAATGGTTGTTTGACAGCCAAGGCAACCCAGCTTTCACTGTCAAAAAATGGGTGGGGGTCCCACTCCTTCACTTCCTATATGATGGGGTGGCCTTCCCTTGCTTCCTTCGCCACGACAATAGTACTAGCTATATGACATGACAAGACTAGGGCACTTTGTTGGGCGTGTTGTCAGACAGGAGAGACTCCCCTGTGGTGTGGAAGCCGACGGGGTCAAGTATCCGTGTTGCAGGACTTCAGGGGGCAGAATATCATTGGAATGTCCAAGCTTGGTAAGGTTATGTCTGGAACTATGCTGAAATCTTTTGCAGGCTTACAAAGTAAATATAACCTTCATAGATTACAGTTTTTTTGCTGTCTGCAGCTCCGTTATGCACTCTGACCTTACATAGTACTGCTAGAGGATCTTTCAGAATACAGCACACTGGAGGTTAAGATTTTGCTGACAGACCTGGTGGACCATAAAATATCAAAAGTGTATAGATCTCTGGTCATTAATTCACCTGAAATGTTTAGCAAGTTGTGGGAGGCATGTGAGAGTGGCTTGAGTCCTCTGACAGAAGATGACTGGCGGGAGGTGGGTTTCTCCCCCAGGGAAGCCATGATTGCTTCTCAGTTTACGGCCATTCGATTGAAAGACCTACACCAAGCCTACTACATGATGGGACTGCTTTGAAGGATGGTTGAGACTGCCATGGCAGACAGCATGCGGTGTCACAATCAGGCCTGGGTGTAGTTTGCGGAGTTCCGCTAAGGCAAAACTCCGCAAAGTGGCAAAAAAACTCCACAGAGTTCCGTAAGTGGTGGAGTGCAGTGTGAACTGCTGTTCGCGCTGATCTTCCTGCTGCTCTAGTAGAAATTCTACCCGAGCGGCAGCTCACGCTCGCCAACTTATGGTTGGCGAGCGTGAGCAGGGAAAAAACTCTGCTGCACTACGCCGAGCTGAGCTTTCTGCACTCCACAAGCTCCGCGGAGCACGGAGTTCAGAAAACTCCGCGAATGGAGTGGAGTTCACCGCCCAGGCCGAGTCACAATCAGAAGGCAGACTTCCTTCATACTACTTGGTCCTGCACAGGATAGGCCCCCTTCTGGAATGGAGTGCTTGATTGCCTGGGAGTGTTGTTGGTTGGGATGATTCCAATAGACCCAAAGATCATTCTCCTCCACATATCCCACAATTTAGACATTAATAATATCTGCTGGACCTGCTATGGCTAGGCCTCATTGCAGCTTAAAAAGATATAACCAGGGCATGGAAGGCCGCTGACCCTACATCCCTGGAGCACTAGAAGCAGGGCTTTGACCGCTGCATGATCCTGGAACACCTGAGGCGAGGGGCTACCCATGACATCACTACAGTCTAGAGGTATTTTCCTTGAGCCCGTTAAGGAGCCCGGCCAGTCCCTGGAAGTTGAGTTACACGACTTTCATAGGTAGTTTCCCATGTTTGGGTATAACAAAAGCCCAAAAACCCTCACCTTGATAGAGACCAGGAGCGTTTTTGCCTCAACTGATTTTGCTCCACGAACTTAATCACTGTTATTCTGTGGGGAAACGTTTGTTTGCCTCTACTGTGTAGCAATCGTACAGGAGCCTTATGCTTTTTGGTCTGTGTGTATGTCTCAAAAACCCAATGAAGTTTCACAAAAAAAAACAGAAAGTAAGGTATGATAGTGAGTTTTAGCACTTTTCTGTGGCTGTTTAATTTCAAAGTAAGACACTGTAGGATAAAACCCATGGCTGCATACTAACCTCTTCACCAGGAACATTTTTATCCACACCTGTTAGAAATGGCCCTTTCTGCAGGGTCACCCCTAAACCTTTTGCATTCCTCCTCCCCTTTTTGCGGAATTCTTTTTTGTTGGCTCTAGGATTCTGGACAATTTACCACTGCTAACCAGTGCTAAAGTGCATATGCTCTGTAATCAAAATATAGTAACATTGGCTTATCCACAATTGGCATATTTAGTTTACTTATAAGACCCTAGTAAAGTGTACTACATGTGTCCAGGGCCTGTAAACTAAATGCTGCTAGTCGGCCTGCAGTTCTGACTGTGCCACCCCCTTCAGTAGCCCTTGAAACATGGTCCAGGCCTGCCACTGCAGTGCAGTTTTTTCTATTTCGACCTGGCAAGTTAACCTACTTGCCAGGCCAAAACCATCCATTTTACTACAAATAGGTCACCCCTAAGGTAGGCCCTAGGCAGCCCTAAGGGCAGGGTGCAGTGTTTTCAAAAGGCAGGACATGTACTTTTAGGTTTTACATGTCCTGGTAGTGAAAAAACGCTATATTTGTTTTTCAGTACTGCAAGGCCTATCTCTCTCATAGGTTAACAATGGGATTGCTTTAAAACGTCTTTTAAGCGTAATTTCCAATTGGGAAAAGATAGAGTTTTGGAGTTTTGTGTTTTTGGACTCACAATTTGAAATCACAACTGCTGGTGAAGTCAGATTTTAAATTGTATGTCTTAAAATGCCACTTTTAGAAAGCTGGAATTTTCTTACTTTAACCATTCTGTGTCTCTGCCTGTCTCTGAGTACACGTTTGGGTTGGGGGACAGCTGGGCTTTGTGCATTCTCTCTAGACAGTCACACAAAGGAAGCTGGTGTGTGACATTTGCATTCTGGTGGCCATCACCAAGCTGATGGGCAATCCTGAAGTAGATTGGGAGGGAGGAGCTGACACTAGCACCTCAACAGGGTTGTGCCTGTCCTCACACAAGGAGCTGCCTACCCCCCTGTAGTGAGACTGGCACCAGGGCAGAAAAGACAGGGACCATGTGATCTTCAAAGGCCTCTTTGAAGTCTCTCCTACTTCATAGGCACTTTTGGGTGTAAGTACTGAACCCCTGACACCACCAAATCAGAACTTTGCTGGAACCAATTACATTCTGCCTGGAAGAAGAGCTCATGTGCTGTAGGAGGGACTGCCAGTTTGCTACCTTCTCTCCTGTGTTGACCTGTTGCCTGCTGCTTCTTGTCTGGGAGTGAGAAGGACTGGACCTGTTCTCTACATCCTTGAACCCAAGTTTCTCCAGGGGCTTGTTGGCTTGCCTCCTGTTCTTTGATGTGTCAGGGTCACAAAATACTTCTTGCAAAGCTGCTGGTGCTGTTGGACTCTGCCATCTGCGAGTCCTACCCTTGCCTGAGGTGCCCTCTCCAGTCCTGGTCCTCAGAAGTGGGTTCTGCAGCTGTTTTAAGCAAAAATCAATGCAGTGACCCCTTTGCGTTGATCCGACACAGTGCCCTCCGACGGGACACAGTGGCGATGAAGCGGGTCCCGACCTCAAGTTTGGACAACCACACAGCACTGATCCAAAGAGGCCACTGTGAGGCCAGACTCCGACGCATCGATCCGAATGCGTAAAATATAACTGATGCATCAAGTCCTCAATGTCAAACCTTGCTCCATACAAAAGTACTTTTTCAGCCGGACCTGCGTGGGTCCTGTAGCCGGCCTGCCATCCATTGTGGTCAGCCTGAACTTTGGATTTACTTTTGTCTAGCACGACCTCAGTTAACCTTTTAGCGCTATTGGCTTCTAAGTACTGTGCTCTGGATCTAATCTTTAAAAATTCCTACCTCGACTTCTAGTTGTTGGATTTTTGTCATTTTGATCTTGTTTTTCTAAGATAAATATCATCTATTTTTCTAAACTGGTATGGAGTCTTTTTGAGGTGTTTTCACTGTGTTACTTAATCCAAGTGTTGCACAAATACTTTACACATTGCCTCTTAAATTACGCCTGACTGCTCTGTTCCAAGTTACCAGAGGGTTAGCACAGGTTAATTTAGTTTGTGTATCTGACTTACCCTTACTTAGATTGTGGCTCCTGCTTAGGCAGGGTGTATACTTTGCCAACCAGAAACATCAGTTTATAACACTAAGCAGCCGTGCCTTGCAAGCTGTGGCTTGCATGTTGGCCTGAAGAGATGATGGAAAATGTGAAACTACAAGCCTCAATTTTGGTTGTCCTATTAGCTATAAAAACTAAGGGCCAGCATTGATGCATCAGTTTCCTTGTGCCTGCACTAAATGTCCTTGCAACACCATAGATACATTGTATTTACAATACAGGGGTCAATGGCACAAGAATTTAACAGATTCGTCAGAAATTCTGACGTATCTGTTGGCACTAAAATGACGCATTGCTGGAGTTTGTCATAAAACTGATGCAACTCCAGCAATGTGTCAGAATATATAAGCGAGCCCCATGTAAAAAGCCCTGCGTCAATCCTTATGCCCGGTCTAAGCAGGCGTAAGCATTGGGACGCAGTCAAGTCGAAGAGTGATGGAGTAAAATGTTGTAAATTTCACTGCGCCACTTTTACATGGCTTGTTTGCGTGGGGACGCCTACACTGCATACATTATACCTGCCACAGGTATAATGTGATGCAGAGCTCTACAAATTGACTTATTGGACCTAATGTGTCAGTTTGTAGATATGGGTCAGTGTGGCGCACTGATTGCGCCGCCACTGCGTCAAAAAAACGTGGCACAGCCACTGCACAAGTGCCTTGTAAATAAATGAAGTTCCTGATGTCAGGTACCCAGCTGGCAACACTAGTACTGTAGACATATTAACCTTAAAAAGTAAACACTGATTAAAAGCTGGTCTTGCAAAATGTATTCGTCATATGATAATGCTTATTGTTCTATATTATTTCACAGAAACTACTACAGAGAAGGTCGAAAAACCAGAAAAGCTTGAACCAATAAGAACACACAAAGGTAATACATTGTCAATGCTCCGAATGATTTTTACGTATATGCACATTATTCTGTGATTTTTACTCCACTTTCATCAATGACCAACACATAAGAAGGAGTTTATTTTCAACCACGAGCTACCTTTCCCCTTTCTCTCCTATAGGGATGGTAGTTACAAATGTGCTAGCGTTAAAGGTGGCTGACATTTTTCACTTGCTGAGTGAAACCAGCAGAATATAACACTAATCCATTTCAACAAAATTTGAAAATGATGTAACCTTTTCCTTAGCTTTTTATATAGAAAATAATGAAACTAAGCATGCCAAAAGTATCTGAAAATCAAAAAGAAGTGTTAAAAACCCCAGACTAATATACGATGAAAGGAAAGTGTAAAACAGTAGTAAAATCACCATTATTTTACTGTTATCCTCTACTACTGAACACAACGCTCTCGTTGTCACTTGCTTATTGTCCTCCCGTCAGTTCACTATTGAAAATATATATTCTTGTATGTTTCCTTTTGTTATCAAACGATATAAACAAAATCCATAATGGCTTTAGTGCATTTAACATGGTGGCAATTAATTTAGGGTTAGGGATGGCCACCTATTAGCGTATTTGATTAGTGCCTACTTTACAAATACATTCCTACAGCGCTAAAATTAGATAAGATTCACAAAGCTTCGAAAGTTAATATTTTTCTTTAGGAGTATAACTTCTTAGTTTTGGAGAAAAATGTTGACTTCCATTGACTTCACAAATGATATGTGGAACTGTCCTGGAAATCCATGGCCGTCATGAAGTTTCTTCAGTGCTCAAATATGTAAAATGCATGATGTAGATTTTCCAACAGGTTGGGATTTTGCACATGTAACTTTTACCATATATGCATTTGCACATTACAATTTTTTAGTTTTTCAGGGGGATCTTTTTCCAGTGGAGAAACGTTTTAATTTAAACCTCCACTAAAGATGGGGGATCCATTTTTCATCCACAAACTGGAATAACATGTACTCCTTCTTTTGACAGGAGTAAATGGGCATGTAATATGTTATATCTATTTATAGAGCACACTATCACCCCACAGGTATGCTGGTGCTGTATTACGTAAGTACCACTATTGACACATATTCCTAGACAGATGTCAATTGCTGGGTGTCATCAGACGATCTGAGTTACTCCTTTGGAAAGAGCCATGTTTTAAGCCTCTTTCTGAACTGTAATAGATCTTCTGTATGTCTTAGTGTTGAAGGGAGCTCATTCCAGAGTCGTGCTGCTTCGGTGCTAAAAGCTCTACCTCCAAATCTTGTTGTTCTAAACCTGGATCTGCTTACCAGGTTGGCTGATGACGAACGAAAGCTTCTGGTCGGGACATACCATTTGAATTTGTTTTGCAGCGGGATAGGCAAGAGACCATGTAGTGCCCTAAACATAATACAGAGGGATTTCAACTGTATCCTCTGCGTCAGCGGGAGCCAATGGAGCTCCCTTAGAGACACGGAAGCCGATGATCTGCATGGGCTCTTTAGGGCTAGTTTTGCAGCCATTGTCTGGACTCTCTGGAGTCTCTTAATCAGGAAGCTTGGGGCACCTAGTAGCAGAGCATTACAGTAATCTAATTGGCTCAGGATGACACTTCTTACTGCTAGTGCTCTGGCTGAAACAGCATTGGAAGTATTTTTCGTAGTGCTCTGATGAGAGAAAAGCAAGTCCCCGCCATTTTATTCACCTGGGTTTCTGGACTAAGTTTGCTGTCGAAAACTACACCCAGATTATGGACTGTGTCTGAGGGTATCACTGGCTTATCTGTAAGGATAGGCCAAAAATTAGTCGGGACGGGGGAAGGAATTTTCGTTGCCATGCAGCATAGAATCTCCGTTTTGCCACCGTCAAACTGCAGGGAGTTTTAAGCCATCCTGCAGTCCTTTGCATGCACTTGTGGAAGCTGTTGAGTGACATTGATTGATTCCCTTCCAGTGACAGGATAAGTTGTGTGTCGTCCGCATTGTTCACCAGGTTAACTTTGTATGACTTGATGATTGAAATCAGTGGGCTCATATAGATATTGAACAAAGTAGGGCTAATTGCCGATCCCTGAGGGACATCGTACTTAATATTCCCAAATTTAGATTGGAAGGGGGTAAAGCCACCGCCTGTTGCCTGTCCGACAGGTATGACTGAAGCCACTTCATTACCGTACCACCTACCCCAATTGCAGTGAGCCTTTTCATGAGGGTTCTGTGGTTGACCGTATAGAATGCGGCAGACATGTCCAGTAGGATCAGTATAACTGATTGTCCTTTGTCTGCTCGCATTTTAAGTTCATTCATGACTGTTAGTAGGGCGGTTTCTGTTCCATGTCCAGGTCGGAAGCCAAATTGGTCATCTTTCAGCCTGTGATTGGTTTCTAGGAAGCGAGAAAGTGTTTTGCTGACAAAACGTTCTATTATTTTCACCAGACAAGGTAAAAGGGAAATAGGCCTGTAGTTATTGGGGCACATGGGATCTAACGTAGCTTTCTTCAAAAGTGGTGTAACTACAGCCTGTTTCCAGAGTGATGGTACTACTCTGCTATTCAAGGATTGGCAGCAGATCTTTCGAAGTTGTGGAAAAAGTTCCTCCTTTAGTTTTTTCCACATCCGGTGCGGTAATGGATCCAGCAGGGATCCTGAGGACACACTCAAAGCTAACATATTGAAGCTGTCCTCTGTTAGAGTCTCAAAATGTTCCAGAGTCTCTATCTTATCCTTATCCACCTTCTCCTCCTTCTGAACCAGTGATGGCATCTTAGCCGATCCAACCTGGCCATGTCCTTCTGATTGGTCCGAGTTACCAGTTTCCAGCCCGCCAATGATTTTATACATTTTTTCCTCTAAGAATATAGCTAGACTGTCATACAGGTCTTGTGTGGCGGTGATCTTATTTTTAAGGCAGTCTGGTTTAGAGAGGTCAGTCATTATTTTAAATATGCCTCTAGCGCTATTAGGCGCATTTAAAATAGTGCTAGCATAGTATTCTGCTTTTGCTTTGGAGATCTCGATTTTATAGTTGCTCAAGTCTGCTTTCAGGGCTATTTTATCCTCAACCATGTAAAGCTTCCTCCACTTCCTTTCTGCCTGCTTACAGCCCATTTTTTGATTTTTTAGCTCCTCATTATAACATGGTGCTGACGGTCTGTGAGTGTTTTTTTAATTCTTTCATTGGGACAATGTGATCAAGGGTGGTTCTAATCTGTTTGCAGAATTCTAGATAGTTTTCGTCCACCGATTTATTTATGTCAAAAGGACATTCCTCTTTGAGCAAAGGGTTTTCTTTTGCTATTTTCAAAAGTTTGTTCCATTCTCTGCCACTGCAGTTATTTTCCACAGTAGCTGTATGTTTGGTCATTCTAGGGTTAAATACCGAGAACTTTATAAGATAGTGGTCAGTCCAGCATAGGGGTAGAATGCTTTCCATCGCTGTGACATTTTTAGCTGAAAATATTAGATCTAGTATGTGTCCTCCCTGATGCTTCAGTTCTAACACCATTTGTTGCAGGCCTATGTTCACGCAGGATTGAAGGAGATCCTTTAGAGCTGGACCCGGGACCCCATTTGACCACAGGTTAAAATCCCCAAGAATAATAAATCTGGCATGAGTGAGTGACATATTCCAAAAGATTTTGATCAAAGCCTGTTGTTGGGGACTAACTGGACCGGGGGGCCTATAACACACAATACCAGTGAGCATTTGACCCTTATGATCTGTTAGTGAGAACCCCAAAAGTTCTATATCCGCAACTTCATCGATATCAATCGGGTGAAGTTCCATTTTTCTTTAAAAATAATTCCCACTCCGCCTCTTCTTCGGCCGACCCTAGGTTTATGAAAGGCCCTATAGCCTAGTGGACATGCCAGCCGCAGTTCAACTTCTGAATCTGGGCATGTCCATGTTTCGGTCAGAAACACCGCGTCCAGGTCATACAATTCAAGGAAGAGGTGAATCTCCAGATGATGTTTCACAAGTGATATGACATTTAATAAACCACATTTAAGGTTATTATTCCCCGTATTTCTTTAGAAACTGTTCTTGGGGTTACCGGCACCATGTGGTTAATTTCACCGCCCCGTGCTCACCTATTGCCAGGAGTTGTTCCCTCGTATATCGGAGGTAGATTTGCCTGGTGGAAGTTTCCTCCAAACCAGCAGTATGGCTGCTGCTGTGCGGGACCGGTGCGCGGACAGGCGCAGACGGGCTTGCCTTTGGCGCGTCCGCTGCATGTCCACGCTTGCATCGGTCTTAAGTAGTGAGGGTAACCTCCTCCTTCTGGTCAACTAGACCGCTTACCAAGATGGCGTTCAATCGGTGACCCGCTCTTACATGCGGAGTACACCAGCTCACCTTTACTTCCTAACTCACGTGCAATAACAGTTTTTGGCATAAAATAATTAAAAACTGTTTTTTGTGCAAATCTCGCAATTGTAGCAGTTGTAGCAATTTCCAGCAGTATGTGCAGCGTACTGTTCATAATACCAACTCTGTGTTTTCAGAGAGGGAAACTAAATTACAAGATGGAGGTAAATATTAACACATTTAATAGTGTTTCTACTCACAAAGAAATGCCCACAACGTTGATCACACTGTTTAAAATAAAAATACAGAAAATATGGGAGGTTGCCAAAATATTCGCATTCGTAAATAAAGGTTGGGCTTGAAAAAATCATTTAATACTAATTCTGTGAATCCGAATTGAGATTTTATGCTTCAAAAGTGGTAATTTTGCCATACATAGGTACAACCTAGGTGCAGAGTATGCATCGTGAATTAACGTGGGTGCTCCTTGCTCCTACCATATTTAAATTCCCACGACACAGATGAACTGAAATTCCCCAAAATTCCTCTGTTGAACGAATCTCTTACAATGTGATATTATATCCTAAAAAATATTTCACTAAAAATGAATCAGTAAGGAAATATTTACATCTGGTTTTCCACCTTGGTAGGGAGTGAGTTGGGTCTTCGGCATTGTAGGTATGTTGCATTCAACCAGAGCAAAAGCTAAAGCTGCGCTTATTGAGCATTGCACGTCCTGCGAAGCATTAGAGTTGGACTATATTCTTGTGACAATTTCTTTTTATATGTACTGTGTCACCATTGTGGGAGCAGAACCCCGAACTGTAGATTTAATTCACCCAAAATTTAGATCACCCCAAATTTATCTCTGGTGGTCCCGCTCTGAGACCCTTGATCTTGCAATGATGAACAGCCTCCTTAATATCAGGGCAGTATTAGTTTAGCTGAGTAATTAAACAACTGGGGCCCTTCAATAACTGCGTTCTAGATAGGAGGGAAAAGGGTTTTATTACAAAATCTCAATGAAACAGTACAGTGAAATGCAAAATATATGCCACAAAGGCTCAAATACAGAGTAAATAGTCAAGAAATCAACTTAGGGCCTGATTTAGATCTTGATGGACAGGTTACCTCATCACAACAGGTATCCTGTTCGCCAAAATATCCGTCACTATTGTGACGGAGTAACCCGTCCGCCAGGATGTAAATCAAGCACTTATTCTAGGTACCAATGAACAACAAAAATCATAAGAGCAACGGACTGTATTCATAGCTAATAGATGTTCAGGAAAATCTCTGGCTTACCTCCAGAATCAAGTTTTTTTTCTCACATTTTATGAATAGGTAATAAGCTAAAAATTGCTAATTGAGCATGGTATGGCTAGTGATATCACATAGTGGACAAATCAGAAGTTAAAATGTCACAATAATGCACATAACACAACTTTTAAGAAAGGCTCCAGCAGCTTCTACTCTGTTTCTGTCCGGAAATGCACAGCATAATATAAAAGATTTTTCAAACAATAACCCATACACTAGTGTATTTTACCAGGCCCTCATCAGAACGGAGGTGGAAATGTCCTTGGGGTTGCAATGTTTAATGCACAAATAAAGTTTTCTTCACATTGAATAGACTCTAAGGAAAATTAATTATGTCACAGTAGCCTGTGATCTGTGAAGACTGTGGGGAGAGAAGACCCACAGGGGTACATTGATTGTGAGGAAGGATGAGGAGGAGCAAGATGAACAGAACATCAGAACAGCATTCATATTAATGAAAATGGTGTATTTGTAAAAATTTGGCACAGCTAAATCACATTAGTAAACACACTTTTAAATACCAAATTTCAATCGTTTTAAGTGGGATGACAACTAGAATATTTCATAAAAATCATTAGTATTCAAAGTAATGTGTCACTCAAAATTGTGCATTACAAAAAACCTGCACACCATTTTGAATGGCTTAATGTTTGAATTTTAGATCTTGGGTCACTACAAGAAACTAGGCTACTTCATTTAATTAGAAACATTTACAGTGGGGCTTGCTTCTCAGTGAAAATAATGGCCCCTGCTATTGTTCTGATCTTCAAACACATATACAAACGAACATATGATCAATAATAGCAGGAAATTTGTTTACATAAACACAGGAGCTAAGTCGCTGAAAAGCAATTTCATGTGTTTCATTTGCAAAGCTATACAGGGAGTAAAGTGATCTATGCAGGGTCTCCAGCATTATATGACAATTTAAGATGCACATACACTAAATTATTGGCAAAATATATTTCCCGTATTCCAGTACAAGCTCAAAAGCTGCAGTAAATTGTGCAGTATATGTTTGATGTTGAGGTATGTGTAGCTACTAATGGTCAGCAATGTGATGATGGATGGAAATGCTGGCAATTACCGTGGGCATATTCTGTATCATTGATTTTTATCAAAGCAAGCACAAGGAAATGATGGACGGAGCACTGAAACTTTTCAGACATTCACCCCCAGTCACAGATCTGGGTTGAATCCATCATAGTTCTTTAGCTCACGTTGCCACCCCAGTTCAGGCCCAGCCATTTGCAAATCACTCTTGACCCTGTTCCTCATTGGAACAGTCCAGCCCGAACTGCCAAGCCAGGTCTTCTCTGGACCGGATTGAACCCAGATCTGTGACTGGGGGTGAGTGTCTGAAAGTTTCAGCACTCCGTCCATCATCTTCTTGTGTTTGCTTTGTTCGCCCTAAGTTGGCAGGGTATTCCCAGACGTGAGTCCCTTGCTCACTTTGCCACTGGGTTCAAGCTAGCCTGGCTGAGGAGGGGTGTTCACCTGAAACCGGTCCCAGGATGCTTATTTCTGGTCCAGGGAGGACCTGGCCTGGCAGTTCCGGCTGGACTGTTCGCCTGAGGCACAGGGTCAAGACTGATTTGCATATGGCTGGTTCCAAACTGGAGTGGCGAAGTGAGCTAAAGGACGATGATGGATTCAACCCAGATCTGTGACTGGGGGTGAGTGTCTGAAACGTTTCAGCACTCCGTCCATCATCTCCATGTGTTTGCTTTGTTCACCCAAAGTTGGCAGAGTATGCCCAGACATGGGTCTCTTGCTCACTTTGCCACTAGATTCAAGCTAGCCTGGCTGATGAGGGGTGTTACCCTGAAACCGGTCCCAGGAGGCTTGTTTCTGGTCCAGGGAGGACCTGGCCTGGCAATTCCGGCTGGACTGTCCCATGAGTCACAGGGTCAAGACTGATTTGCATATGGCTGGGTCCAAACTGGGGTGGCGAAGTAAGCTAAAGGACGATGATGGATTCATCCCAGATCTGTGACTGGGGTTGAGTGTCTGAAAAGTTTCAGCACTCTGTCCATCATCTCCATGTGTTTGCTTTGTTCGCCCGAAGTTGGCAGGGTATGCCCAGACGTGGGTCCCTTGCTCACTTTGCCACTGGATTCAAGCTAGCCTGGCTGATGAGGGGTGTAACCCCGAAACCGGTCCCAGGATGCTTGTTTTCGGTCCAGAGAGGGCCTGGCCTGGCAGTTTGGGCTGGGCTGTTCCCAGGAGGCACAGGGTCAAGACTGATTTGCATATGGCTGGGTCCAAACTGGGGTGGCGAAGTGAGCTAAAGAACGATGATGGATTCAACCCAGATCTGTGACCGGGGGTGAGTGTCTGAAAAGTTTCAGCACTCCGTCCATCATCTCCATGTGTTTGCTTTGTTCACCCAAAGTTGGCAGAGTATGCCCAGACGTGGAGCTCTTGCTCACTTTGCCACTGGATTCAAGCTAGCCTGGCTGATGAGGGGTGTTACCCTGAAACCGGTCCCAGAATGCTTGTTTCCGGTCCAGGGAGGACTTGGCCTGGCAATTCGGGCTAGACTGTTCCCATGAGGCACAGGGTCAAGACTGATTTGCATATGGCTAGGTCCAAACTGGGGTGGCGAAGTGAGCTAAAGGACAATGATGGATTCATCCCAGATCTGTGACTGGGGTTGAGTGTCTGAAAAGTTTCAGCACTCTGTCCATCCTCTCCAAGTGTTTGCTTTGTTCCCCCAAAGTTGGCAGGGTATGCCCAGACGTGGGTCCCTTGTTCACTTTGCCACTGGATTCAAGCTAGCTTGGCTGATGAGGGGTGTAACCCCGAAACCGGTCCCAGGATGCTTGTTTCCGGTCCAGGGAGGACTTGGCCTGGAAGATCAGGCTGGACTATTCCCAGGAGGCACAGGGTCAAGACTGATTTGCATATGGCTGGGTCCAAACTGGGGTGGCAAAGTGAGCTAAAGAACGATGATGGATTCAACCCAGATCTGTGACTGGGGGTGAGTGTCTGAAAAGTTTCAACACTCCGTCCATTATCTCCTTGTGTATACCTCATTGATTTTTATCCCATCGGTGCATTACTTGCAAGTCAACTTTGGCCCTGCACCAACAGTAAAAGGGACAAATGATGGATGGAATGCTGAACAATGCAAACATTCATCCCCAGTCACAAAGATCTGGGTTTAATCTATCATTGCTTACTATTGGTTTTAGATGTCAGTGCCTCTGGTGTGATATAAGTGCCCAGACTTGGGTCAGGTGCTCACTGTACAAGCAGCCGAGGTTCATCTGCTAAGGCGGAGGAGTGTCACCCCACAGCTTTTCAGCAGTGCAAGAAAGGAAAAATAAAATGATAATAACGCAATCTTTTCAGTGGGTGCCAGTCGGAATGAGGATTGCGGGTGGAAAAAAAATAAAAATTGCACTTACCTCTGCACAGCTAACGTCTGTCCGCCATCGTCTCTCCTCCGCTTCTCTTCCTGGAAGCAGGAAGCACACAGGCCACCCTAAGCCAATCACGACGCTGCTGTCAGCAGCATGACAGAAGCATCTGGTTTTAGATGTCAGTGCCTCTGGTGTGATATAAGTGCCCAGACTTGGGTCAGGTGCTCACTGTACAAGCAGCCGAGGTTCATCTGCTAAGGCGGAGGAGTGTCACCCCACAGCTTTTCAGCAGTGCAAGAAAGGAAAAATAAAATGATAATAACGCAATCTTTTCAGTGGGTGCCAGTCGGAATGAGGATTGGGGGTGGAAAAAAAATAAAAATTGCACTTACCTCTGCACAGCTAACGTCTGTCCGCCATCGTCTCTCCTCCGCTTCTCTTCCTGGAAGCAGGAAGCACACAGGCCACCCTAAGCCAATCATGACGCTGCTGTCAGCAGCATGACAGAAGCATCATGACTGGTCTGAGCCTTCTTGCTTGGCACTCAGACAGGGAGTGGGAGCCTGTGCATGTTCTCCTCCCAAGCTGTGCAATACAGCCAGGTGGAGAAGATGTTAAGTGCGCATGACTGTTTGGCAGGCCCAAGACAGCCAACCAAACCGTCATGCGCACTTAAGTGCACCAACCACACCTCCCCCTGCTGGATGTGATGACAGCCAAGACCGACCCAAAATTGGCTTCAGCATGGAAAAATAGAATATTAACATCAGCGGCAGCTATTCTGCTAAGGCGGAGGAGCATCACCCCACTGCTTTTCAGCAGTGCAGAAAAGGAGACATTAAATGATAATAACACGATGTTATGATCATTTAATTTTTCCATACTGAAGCCAATTTTGGGGCGGGGCTTGAGTGTTGTCACAGTGTACAAGACAGATCAAGCTACACTTCACTGTTGAGGGACAACAATGCAGAACCATGACTGTCATTGCTTGTGGTAACTTGAATCGGTCATGTACACTAGCAAATCGGGTTGGCCTGTCTTTACAGAGAGAGGTCAAAACTGATATGCACTTAGTTGGTTTCTATTTGTAATGGCACAGTACCCTGGAGTGTGGCCCAGAGTATGTACCAGTGGTTGAGTTTCTTTCAACCATTGCACTCATCACATTTTTGTTTTTCTCTGTGACATGCACTTATTGATAAAGATATGTCAAGATCTGTGTTCTGTGTTTGATATATCTTAGGACCCAAACTGTTCCTCATTGATAAAGTTTAGCCACACCAAACATCTCTGACCTTGCTTGTGTTTCTTTGCAAAATAGTTGTGGTTTACCTGTTTGGACTGGGATGTACCTTCTGTGACTGGGCTAATACCTTTTTGCATATGGCTGGCTCTCTGTCTTTTTGGCCACAGTGAGCAAAGAACATTGGACTTCAGAATATCACACCAATCTCAAAAACCACACATACTTTTATTCCACAGTTGACTCTCACAGCAAGCAGGCAGTCAATTCAGAGCAAAGTCATAACTGACCCAGCATACGAATTGTCAATGTAACAGTGGTTCATCGAAAGTGGCATAACAAAAAATAAATAAACAATCTGCTGCAACACTAAGTTTTTTCACTACATCTCCCGAGTTCAAAAGATTAAGAAATGATACATCTACAAAACAAAAATATTCAATTGTATACGGTCTGTGTTATTACTAAGGTTTTAGCCACTTCCAACAAGACCTCTAACTTTCCTCAGAGTCCCTTTTGCCTTAAGCAATTTTCCCAATGTCCACATAGTACATCTTTCAGTGTTATAGCACTGTTCCCTACTTTCTACACCACTTTATGTCAGAGGAATACATATGTCCCATAGGGTAAACATCTGGGATTCCTCACTTGGACCACATTACCTACAACCACATATAATCATTTCATAGCACACTTGAGGCCAGATGTACGACCATTGGATTTAGCGCCTCGCAATTTGCGACAAATTGCTAGTCGCAAATTGTGAGGCGCTAAATCCAATGTACAACAGTGTCAGAGACACTGTTAGCGATTACCAATGGGGTCGAAAAATGCGAGGCTCATCAATATTCATGAGCCACTCGCAATTTGCGACCCCATTGGGAATGGCCAGCCTCACAGGGATGGTGGCCTGCTGGGGTCAGCAGACCACCATGTCTGTGACTGCTTTTCAATAAGCAGTTTTTTTTTTTTTAAATGCAGCCCGTTTTCCTTAAAGGAAAACGGGAGGCATTTAAAAAGAAAAAATGAAACATTTTCGTTTCATTTTTAAGGGCAGGTAGTGGTCTCTGGGACCACTGCCTGCCCTTAAAAATATTTTCCCCTGCATTCACAAAGGGGAAGTTTGCGAGTGCTTTACCACACTCATTTTTTGCGATCGCAAAGGGGTCTGAAACCTCTCTGCGACCGCAAAAAACGGTTGTACATCTGGCCCTTGCTCTCAAAGTACCTCTTGTATTGACTCTATTTCATCTCCGTGCATTCTTTTAACTCCTTCATATCTACCACTTCATCTGTCTCCATACACACTCTCAATTCCATCAATTCAACACTAAGGGGCTATAACCAGTGACCGAGTATTCAGGTATTAAATATGCCCACAACAACTCATCAGTTACTTTCGCCATGGTACTCGATTAACATTTGCAAGTTGCAACATGTCTTTAATCAAGCTCTTCATCCTCTAACCTTATCATTGGCCCAACAGTGGGAAATAGCACTTACCTATGCATTATGTTCCTTTTCTCCAGATACTGGCACATTTCCTTTGGACTGTGTTGGGCCCCTTTGTCAGATACTACTTGTTCCAGAATATGTTTTCAATAGTTTCAACCACACAGTTTCTTGTTGCTTCCCCGAAAAATTCTAATTCTAACCACTTTGAATGATAATCCAATAAATGTATAGCAAATCAAATCTGCTCTGCAAAAACCTCAACATTTCCCTCAACATTAGCTGCCAAGTTGCATCATGGATTTATAGAAAAACACAGTGGTGCACATTAATTTTGTGGACCTCAACACTTAACTCACATGCCACTTATCCATTACAGTACCCCCAGCTCATTGTACAAATCAGGACCCATTGAAACTCAGTAAGCATAAGTTATTCGCAAATATATTTGATAAGCCAGCACCAACAAGTTTTCCCTTTATTGGAACGTATGTTTGCATGTTGCGTTTGCATAGAGCAAACCAACTCAAACAAAGTGGAACCCTGTACAGGGTCAAGTCAAAGATTCAGTCAATAGGTATTTGGAAAGGTAATGGGGTTCTGAGAGAGGAAGAGGATGGTTACTGACTCGAGATGTAGTGTTCTTTGAAGAGGATACTCATCCATGCTTTTCCTGAATTGGAGCATTGTTGGGGAAGTCCTGATGGATACTGAGATGTTTTTCTAGATGCCGGATGCATAGATCTGCTTCTTCTTTAGAGAGCAACCAGCTGTACAGGCAGAGATGGCAGTTGTGATGACTTTGTAGATGATGCAGCTGGTTCTGTATACGGGTGTATAAAATTCACGTGATTTACATTTGATTAATAACATGGAATTTCGGAAGAATTACCCAAAATTAGGCATAATTATAATTGCCATTTGGAGCTGTATTTTAGTATGAAATGCCTCCTTGCATCCACTTTAGACACAAAGGCACATTTCATGCTAAAATAATGGAACAAATCACATGGGTCGTAAACAGGAGCCACATGCATTCTGGTCATTCATGTTGTTCACATGCTCTGAATTTTTAGTATGAACGATGCATAATTAGGCAAACAGTAGCATATTATTGGGAATTCCACATAAGAAGCATTACACAAAATTACTGAAATTGCACACAGCAGTTTCCCCACAGCCTAGCGTAATGGAAATTTCACCACTGCCTAGTTTTGTATGGGCCAGCAAGGAGAGCCAATAGATTTCCATCAGGGTGGAGTTAATATGGGCATATTTTTAATGCTTTTCCAAAGGTGTGCGTACACAGAGTAGGATGCCTTTAAGAAATGCCACTGTGGACTCTTGAAGGCCATATTGCAGGACGTTGCCACAATTCGTTTGTCACCACACCTGATGCCCCACACACCATCAATCATTTCATCCTTCACAGCAGCAAGCCTATCCATGTTACCTCTTTCCTTCAGCCAGCCATCTTTCAGATACCATCTTACTAATCTCAGCTCTTTTTCTTCTTGTACTGCCTGTTTCCACTCACCTTTTCTTCTCCAGTGGTTGCATCACCTCCTAGGCCCATGGTTGTGGTCCAGCTTTCATCATCTGCTGTCTCCTTCTTCATGCCCTCACACTTATTATAGATACTGCCACCGATGATAAGCAATCTCCCCAAATATCAAGCTCCTCAAGTGATGACGGTTAATAAACCAGAAACACGTGTCTAGAGATCAGCACTATCTGCGCCAACCTTGGCGAAACACTCGAAAATATCGGAGCGAGCTACAAGAGACTGCATTTACCAAAATGCCAGGGGCGAACCTTGCCTGAGAGGTCAGTGGTGTGCTCCCACATCCTGTTGTTTAACATATAGAACTGCTTGAAGATCTAATCTTGTAGGATAATGAATTCTATCAAGTGTTACTACCTCATTGTTCAAGTCTGGCAGTGAAATACCTATTTGAAAGTGTCTCCCCTAAACTAGTGTTTATCCTGATCACCTGCTACAAAAGAAAACCTCGAGTACATGCATGGTACATGGAAACGAACCCCAACAGCTTTCCACCACAACTCAAAGAAAGTTCTAAACATTTGGAATACCAGTCTGAGAGCAGCGTCAGTGTCAGGACCCACATATCATGGCACCAACTTTACTTCTTCTCAAAGTCAAGACATGCCTCTCACAGCCTGGCTTCAAGTACGGATATTCTCCCACAGCGATGTCCTTTAAAACTGCACGTTTAACCATCAAAATACGATCTGCACACAAACGCATGATTCATCAAGGGGCTGAGAAAATAACACTGGATCACACCCAGGCTTCAGTATCTCCACAAGCTCCCTTGTCCGCACCCAACTTTAAGATCTATTGCATCATCTACAAGCATCTTCTTTACACGATTAAAATTACCTGGTTGACAAGTTCATGATCCCCAGCAGCCGTAGTTTGACACTTTTTGGCTTCAGTCCAAGAAAACAAATGAGCAGAAGAAAAGCCTTGTCCTGCAATCCAGCAACAATCTAGAACACACATTTATATACATTTGGCATGAACCATCACTTCTCCAATTCAGGTTGCGTTTGAAGACGCACTCCTTCAAGAAACACCACCCTTCCAAATACATACATACATACATATATACATACATTCTTACATACACAAGAACCAATTTTGCAGAAACCCCCTCAAAGTTGGTGAAAAACATCCAAAGGTCAATATTGACAAAATTAACTAGAAAGTATAATCCACATGTCTTTACACTAAATTTGTAATTGGAGCCACTAAGGGGCATATTTACAACAGAATGGAGAAGCGTGGCGTTAAGCATACATTGCTAACGCCACGCTTCTTCATTCTGAAAACGCAGGGCTGCGCCGTATTCACAAGAATGCGGCGCACCCCTTCTCAATGCAGCACACAGAAGTTTCAAAACGTAATTATTATTTTTTTTGATTGTTTCTTCCTGCACATAAACAATCATTCCTTGCGTTTTGAAACTTCTATGTGTGCTGCTTAATGCAGCACACATGAAAGTTTCAAAATGTCATTTCTTTTTGATTGTTTATGTGCAGGAAGGGTCACCTTCCTGTACATTCACAATCAATGGCAGTTTGCTGCTTCTATGTGTGCTGCACAAGGCAGCACAAATTGCAACAGCAAAAACGAGGAGAAATAAAGCATTTCTCCTCGTTGCGCCAGGGTAAGACCATGGTGCTGCCTCCCATTTACGCCACCCTTGTAAATAGGGGGCAGCGTCAAAATCAATGGGTGTTGCGGTGGAACGCCCACTGCAACACCCATTGCCCTCCCCTTTCACGGTGAGTACAGCGTGAAAGGGTCCCTTATTTACAAGGCAGCGTTAAGCCACGTTAAGTGGCTTATCACTGCCTTGTAAATAAGGCGAAGCTCCTATCACCATCACAACATCACTGAAAGTGACGTTGTGGTGGCGATAGGGGCTTGTAAATATGCCCCTAAATTTCAAACACTTTGGTGTTCCAGAGAAGCTTACACAAATTTGTGTAGAGTAATCACCACAGCCAATGTATAATTAGTAAATAGGTAAATGAAGGGGAACAACGTTTTTGTTAGGAGCTCCCCCTCCCGGTGACAACGAAACATTCAGCCATTAAATACAAAATCTTGATTCACCGATCTTCCTTCCACTACCCAACTCTTCTTGTCTCTTTATCTGACTTTTGCATGTTTTTTTTTTACTCCGCTTTTTCTTGTACTGGGTACATTATCTTTCACTTCCTCTTTTTTCTCCGTATTATGCTGTTTTATATTTTGCCCTGGATTAAAGTCTTATGATGAAAAATTTGCCGGTGCCCACCACCATAAATGAAGCATTGCCACATTATAAAAATCAAAAGATGCAGAGACTGAAAATCTGTGATATTTCACGACTTTATTTTTGCTTTACTTTTTACTCCAATTGAAAATCATCTTTCCATGTGAAGCCATCACCTCCCTCAGGCACACTTTGCGCACCTCTTCCACCTGCTTTATCAACCTGTAAATTCATGTAGTGCAAATGATTGTGAATGCAAATAAAGTTGTGACAGTGTGGATGTTAACCTCTTTCGGATGGACCACTCCCCTGAATTTACCAAGGAACACGCATAGGTATCACAAAAGCGTAGACATTTACAGAAGTGGTGGATTTATAATTGACCTTTTGCTGCCTTAGTGTACAAGGATCAGATTTTGTATGCAGAACTTAGTACATTTTCTGCATGAATATGTAACATATTAATGTGTTGTGAATCAGGTCTTTCATGCAGAGAGCACACAATTAATTGGTGTTGTGTACCCTCCTATATCACTGGCTAAATATTATAATAAAAATAGTAACCAGGAGCACCATCTATTAGTTTTTTACATTTCCATGTGACCTGTCCACTTTAATACATTGTTTTACTTATATTGTTAATGTTTTCACTTTGATACATTTTTTAACTCATATTGTTAATTTCCAGTAATTCACAAAGACAGACCTGAGAAACCTGAAAAGACAACTCTACCAAAAGGTACGTTTCAGTGATTCCCTTTCATTACCCATTGGCCTAAAAACAATATAATGTACTCCGTGTTTGCTGATTAGAGTACTGTAACTATCTAAGGACCAGAGCATCAGAGGATGTGCTGCAAAAGCATTCCGGTGTAGGAACCTCTGAAGGAGAGGTATAAATTCAATAATTACTAGGAGGACACATTCCTTGCCCACAGATGTTTTTGTGTATTTGGTGCCTATTACCCCTCCAAGGGTGCTGGGCATGGTGCTTTCTGGGTGAGAGTGGCATAGAAGCTTGAAGTAACTTTTTTCAGGAATGAATGCACAGGCAAAGTCTGTGGGAGAAAGACAGTTCAAGGGGTTCCAGGGCAATTAAAAGTTACAAGGCCCGGCACCTACCAATGGGGGATGATTACATGTAGTGCCCTTGAGACACCCTACTGCGGACCCTCAAATGGTGAACCAAGTAGGCCGTTTAGCTTTACTCACAAGATAGTGAGGCAGAGCAGCACAAGGCTCACTCAGAAAGACATTGTTGGCTAGAAGATCAGAATTCAGCTGAGCACATCAATATCACTCAATAGATCAATGCCTAACCAGCACGTTGATTTAGAGAAAAAGTATTTTTATAAACAAGTCACCAAATACTACTCACAAGTGAGACTTCAATGCACATCTTCTTCACCAAGGGTTTGTCAGAAGGCTGATCTGTGAGGTTCACAGTGCTTAATTCGTAAAACAAATAAGTGCCAGGGCCCTGGCCAGGAGGCTACTGTGGCTTGCACTACCCATTGCCCCTACCAGCACAGCCAATGACAGCACCAACACAACTAACATCACACTCCTACAGGTGTGACAATTCTGACTATTCCAGGCCCCCAAAGCTATAGGAATGGCTTGGGCAGCAGGTAATAGCAATTTTTTATGTGTATTGAATTAATAGACAACTGGTATTGTACTCATCTCTAAATTAGACAAACAGTGTCACCATGTGGCAGAGTCTCATAATTGGGGATGTTGACAATTAAGTGCCAGTGCTGAGCACCGGAAACCAACGGCTCAAATTAAGCTTTGAGGTTCCAAGAGACAAAGCCAAAGTATGGTCATAGGGTTATAATAATGCACCTATATAGGTCCATTGCCTTTAATGTTGGCAGGGACAAAGGCAGGAATGCACCATATTCTTTTAAATACAGTGCATTCCTGTCCTTTCCCTGTCATGCAGTGCAGCACAGCAAGGTGACTTGCTGTGCTGCACTGCATGACTTTGATAATTATGGCTCTGAGTGTACCACTGCAGGAGATTAGTGTATTAGTTGAGGGGGGTTAAAAGCCTACATCAAATAATAATCGCAATCCTTGTCTTGGTGTACCACAAAAGTGACTAAATGAACCTGTGCTTAAACATCTGGTAGCTTGCCACAGAGCAGTCAAGCTTGACTTAGAGGTAATGTGTAAAGTATTTATGTAGTACTCAAACAGCAATCAAGTGAAAACAAAACACAAGAAAAATCCCAAACCATTTTAGAAAAATAGAGTAAATTTGTAATAAATAGAATGACACCAAAATCCACTATGTTTAAGAATAAATACAGTGCCAAAAAGTGTTAAACGATAACTGCGGTCATCTAGTTGCACTTGACTGGGACAAAAGCAAAGATTAAGGCAGACCGTGATTGAGTGTGGGTTGGATAGAGGGGCCAGGTTTGTCCTGGTGAAAAGTTTTACCTTTGGACTCCCTCACCGGCTAGATACATTTCGCGCCTTCGCCCAGTGAAGATTTCTACCATCGGATGCAATCTGTTTTTTGGAGCTTTGATGCCTCCAGCGGGGCAAGGCTAGGGGCTGTAGCCAAATATAGCTCCAAGATGCCGGACAACTTCACTGATCAGCCCTGCTGGATTGGATTTGCTGCAGCTAAGAAGCATGTAGCGGGAGCAACTGGAATCTTTAGCCCAGTGGCAAAGTGTCATGCACTCACCTGGCCCTAACCGCGGAGGTGTCACTGGAGCCGATGCTGCACCTCCTATCCCTCTCAGAGACTAGCCTGTTCAAGGAATGGAAACTCCTTAAACAAAGTGTGGTCCCTTGGGGCAGGGGGTGGTTGGGAGAAAATAAGAAAAAAAAGACTTGTGGTACTGGATCTGCTCAGCAGCTGTGTGATACTGCGTAACAGGATTTGTTGCTCCAGAGACCTTCTGTGTCTGCGAGGTAGATAGGCATAGGACCAGAATCTCTGGTTTTGCGATGTATCAAATACACCAGAAATAACAAAAGGAGGCAGTTACCATCAGTACACTAACAGGCCTCTGAATACAGTGGCCTACATTGGCTGCAGAGACATACACTTATAGGTTTCATCAGCAGCACGACTTGAGAGCAGAATAACCAAAATCACAGACTGGAGTTTGGGACACTCCCAATGACTAAACTTGGAACACAGATTTCGGTACATGGTTCATACATATATCAAAGACAGAAGTGCTTTCTGTAGGCACTACTGTACATCAGAGAAACACGGAGTTCAAGTCTTTAATCCTTGCGCAAAACCGTTCTAGTGCCAAGGTTGCAGGAAAGGTCCGAATTATAAACACACAAGAAGCACTAGAGCAAATTACAGCGACAGCAAGGAGGCTAAGTCTATAGTCTTTGAAGACGCTGATACTCGGTCCAGCTTACTACTATAGGAGGATTAGTGTGCACTAACCTGATATCAAGTACATGGCCTAGTTCTTCCATTTGACTGAAGTTCGAAGAAGATCTTGAGGCTTTGACTCAGGGAGTCGTGGGGGGTCCGGAGTATCTGCGCAGGAGGAAGAGTGAAGAAAGATGTCAAGGGGGCTGGAGCCACGGGAACCACAGGTTCAGATGAACTTGAAGGAGACTGGAGCACTTCTCGAGTCAGGAAGGATTCTTCAGGTGAGTGGTAAGGGTTAATCTTGTTCCGCAGGAAGCGAGGCCAAGCCACAATTTGGGGTAGGGTGGGGTTTAGATATCCTCTCAAAGGCTCAACGGATGTAGCTAGATCACGTGTGGCATGTGGGGCACCTGATCGTGTGGAAGGATCTCGAACCTTGGAGAAAACATGTGATAGCACACTCCCTTTGACCTTACAGAATGGGCAGGTGCAACTTGATTATCGGAACCAAATAATAGGAAACTTATGTATTGATTTCACTTGAACATGCATAATGGCAATCAACACCAATGCACCAGTAACAGCAGGAGTAAGGCTTGCCATTGGCTCACAGGATTCTGGAGGAAGCTTGCAGGGATTCAATGGAAACCCACACCAAGGCCCTAGTAACTGCAGATGCAGATAATCTATTGGTTCACTGGTTCTGTGGGACACTTGCAGGGATTTAAGCGCAATCGAATTACGGGTCTTGGGGAAACATCAGTCATGGTATCATAGTGCGCCATAAAGTGCCACAGGGGCAAAGCAACATGAGCCCTGTGCCTGGCCAAATACACAGAGGGTGCATGAGGGGCTCTTGACACAATGCACTTTCATCTGATCTGATTGGCAGGTTGGTCCTGGGCACTGTCAGTTCTCAGGGCAAAAAGTTGACAACAAGTCCCAGATTTCAGGAAACTTCAGTGGGAGTACACTTTGACATCAGCCAAGGGTCCAGGACCTTGGGGACAATACATGTTGGTCAAGACTCATTCCAGCAGAGGCCAGCAGCAGGGTCCTGGGTAGGTCCAGATGGAACAGGTTATCCGAGTATACAAGAAAAAGGCTTCTTGGAGTATGTTGTGCCCCTGTAGCTCAACCAGGAGGTTAGCCATTTGACCCTTGGAGTCCACCTCTTTGGCCTCCTGGTTAAAAAAGGAAAAACAGGTCCAGTCTTCAAGACTGCTCTCAGGTCACAGACAACAGGTACAGTCCTCTTCTGTTCTTCCACAGGCCCAGAAATGACCTCTGGAGGGTACTGGGAATGTCACATTTATTCCCAATTCAGCCTGTGGGTGGGGGAAACTCCTGGCTACTACCTAACCAATCATGGTAAAAGTTCCCCAGGGTGACCCTACCCTCTTTGCAACACCCCCTGTGTTTCATTACTATAAACTATCCCACAGTGCTCTCTCTATCTACATCCAACATGGCAGACCCTTCTTCCCCTGATCAGAGCTCACTGTGCCAGAGGCATAACGAAACTTCAGGGGGCCGCCCTGCATGGTACAGGGTCCCCCTCTGTTGACTCAATCAGGAGCTCTCAGGCCAGGGTACTATGCTGAGGGACCCCCTACAGCTTGGGCCCCCCCACACTGCGGGGGCTGCGGGGGCCTATGTTATGCCACTGCCCTGTGCCCAACAAGAAGTGTAGCTATGACAATGGGAAAACTCTCCCTTGTGGTCACTCTAAACCAGTTCTGGAGCAGCTCCCCTCTCCCAGTGGTCTGGAAACAAGTGGATTAGGAAGGCACAGGGAGGCAGCCCTATGTGTGGGCTATATATGGAAATGGCAGCGTAGACACACTTTGAAGCTCTGGAAGGGGCTAGATACCACCCCCAGGTCATCCAGCTCAAGGAAGAAAAGCACCTTGCCACCCCCAAGTCTTTTGTCCACTGTCAGTGAGTAATACACATAGCACCACACAAGAGTCATTAACAGTCAAGTGACATTAGACATTGGCAGAAAGGCACTTTTGGCTTGGGCAGAAGAATGACAACTTTCTAAAATGTGTCATTTCTAAAATAGTAATATAAAATACGGCTTGAGCATTAAGTTGGATTTTAAATTACTCTTAAAATGAGTCTTTCATTAATAGTTCTAGCCACTCCCAAACAGAAGTCAAACATTATAAATTGTTTTAATGGAACTCAGTGTTTTCCTATTGTATACCCAGCCTCGCCGCTGTGAAAAACAACTTTGAAGGTTTTCCACTGTCAGGATATGCAAAACTTTCGATATACATGTCCTACTTTTTGAATACCATGCCCCATGAGTATTAAGGGCCTCCTTTAGGGGTGACCTGTAAGTCTCAAAAATAGGAGGTTTAGGCCTGGCAAAATGTTTATTTTGGCAGGGTGACATGGGAGGTTAAAATTGCACATGCAGGATGCATGGGCAAGCCTTTAGACTTGTTTTACAGTGCTATTGTAAATGTGGCACAATGAGTGATGCATACCACTTGTGGTATTCAATTTACAGACACCAGCTACATGTAGTACTCCATACTAGAAACTTATAAGTAAATTAAATGTTACAATCAGGTATATGCCAATTTACTTATGTCTAAAAGGAAGAGTACTGCACTTTACCTCTGATTGGCAGGTGAGAAGTGCTCAAAGTCATATGACCAGCCACAACAGGTTCAGCAAAAGGAAGGCAAACATCTGGGGAAATGCCATGCAAAAGATGGTCTTCTCCAAAAGCCAAACTCTCCTGCACAGCCCCTTCTTCAGTACTACAGGATGATGTTGGCCCCTCAGACTGGCTGAATGACCATTAGGAGCATTGCAGAGCCTGCTGACTCTCAGGGCCTGGTGAGGCATAGGGATGGGGGACTCAATAGAGGGATTTGCTAATTGTAATGGAGAACGTCTGAAGATGCCAGGCTTTCCAGGCCCTTTAATGCAGAGACCCATAATGAAGAAATGCATGATTGTACCTAAAGTGGTATGAATGCAGCCCCGATGCAAGAGTTATTACCTAAAAGCACTCAGTTCACAATGCATTATTTTAAAGATAGTGGTTGTCCATAGCCAGAAAGACACACAAATGCACACATGAGCAACGTTTACAAAAAGCTGAAGCTGGATTCCTGCTGCATTAATGTGCTCTGAGTTGTCAGCATTTTGCTCCAGGGAATCACTCCCAGTGACAAGCAATGACAGCTGGAGGCTCCAAAACCAGCAACTCCTCCTTCCTGTGCAGGGTCTTATAAAAGTAGTCAGAGAATTATTTCATTAATGGGGCCCCTACTCAGTATAGTACTACCACATCACCTCTGCCCAATCTAAAGTTAAGACATCATCTCAAATCAAATAAGTTTTAATTTGGTTGAAATATCAGTTGAAACACAAAGGTGCATCTCTAATTTACACTAATATTGACTATCCTAATGCTATACAGCATGCTGGTAAAAATTTAAAATGAAAATTGTTTATGACATATTGTTACATTGCCCCTTCTGTGCTTGTTCCCACAAAGTTGCCCTTCCCCTTTCCTCTTGGCTTCAAGGGGGTTTCCTGATGGCCACAGGAGACATGAATCTGCCGTCTGTCTGTTGTTCAGCCTGGGAACATCCCTGCCCTCAGTAGAGAGATGATGCTAACAGCCTTTCAAATCACAACTGCTCTCTTCCTCCAGCGTAAGAAGCTGATTCCTGTAGGAATAGACTAAGCATACCAGGTTGCCTTTGCTGTGCCAGATGAAAACCACAGTAGTTATAAGTTATCAGTAGGAGACTCAGAAGAATTTGGTTCTCACAAAAGTATGTGAAGGAATTTTGCAAGGGTATAACCCACCATAGATCTGAATTCTAGACTAGGAAAATATATACAAGGGCCATCTCTAGTCTTGGTACCATGTGTCAAACGAAGAAAGCAAGAATCTGCCATATTTACTAACATATGGCACATTCTTGTTCTCTATCTGCGCTGGCGCACTGTGTGCTAGCTAGCACCAATGCAGGCACCCTTGCACCGTAGTGGGAGGGTACCTGTGTTGTAGAAAGAATTGTTTTTGTGCATCAAAGAGCACCTTCCTGCACAAAAACAATCCTTAGAATCATTTTCCTCTCAGTATGCTGCAGAATGCAGCACACTTGGACAGAAGGAAAAAGAAGGAGAAATAAAGATATTTTTCTTTGTTGCGCCTCTATCGGAAAGGTGTAGAAATTTGATTCATTCCCAGGTTTACTTTCTTGGTGAATCTGAGAATGCTCCAAAATACATGGGTGGTTGCGTGGGAACACCCACTGTCTACCCATGTGACTTTCACTGCCTTTCGTTACTCCAGATTCACCAAGCAACACAGGGCCATGCAAGGAGGGTTTGCGTGGCTAGGTAATACTTATACTGACTTAAGGATTGTGTTGCCCTTGCATGACCTTGTGTGAGGTATGGTCAATGCAATCCTTTGATAAATCTAGACCACAAGTGCACAATGTAAGAATCACTGCACGAGCCATCGGAATCGTGTATGCTCTTACAGACAAAATGGGCTTTAAAAAAAACAACACCTCATCCCTGAGAATTATTTCTATTTCAGGGTATGATTTTAATCTCCTTCACTGTGGCATTAGCCACATCAAGATCCGAAAAGTCACTCAGCCAGGTCTCAGTAAGAAGTTAGAGGTACCAGCTTCTCAAGAATGAGATCAAAGTTCTTCCATTCGTACTTTAAAAGAGAGCAGTAGCTAATTAAAGCACAGGAAAGAACCATGCTGTTTGCTACTGAAAGGCTCATGCCCTATTCAAGTCAATGGAGGCTGTTTGGCATGTTGGGTGGTAAAGACTCCTGGTCAAACAGCATTGAAGACATTTTTGAGTTGCAGAAAAGCTTTCACCAACATCTATGAAGTAATCCCTTAAAATAATAATAAACGCATCAAAGTATTTTCAGGTATCTCTGTTTTTAAGCTGGCTATTTAGGGCTTGATTCTATAAAAAAAAAACATTTGCACATGCTGCATCATTTACAACTGTAAACCAGAATTTCAGGATTGCAGGCCTATGTGAAGAAAGGTTATAATTTTCTTAACTTTTCTTATGTCGGCCAATCATCCCAAATATTCAGAATGGATTTTCTCCATGAAGCTGAAGATCTGAAGGTGTGCAGTTTATATAGTTGCGAAATTTCAGAATTAATTTTTGTTTTACTTTTTCTCACTGGAAAACAATTTCTAAGTGGCATGTTCCATTCCATCATATACCCCCGACAAATGTGGATGTTTTGACACCTTCTACACCTTTTTTGCACTACTCAACCTCTCCTATATTTAGAAGTGCAGGAGGGAAAGGTTTCACTAATGTTTGTAAGTACTTAAGTTAGGAAAGTGTATTTAGTTGACTACAGTGTGGAGACATCTATTTTAATTGGGTGTAATCTTCATCTCATATTTGATTATGACTAATAAATAATATATTTAATAAAAAAAGGTTACAGATAAGTTATAGTTTGGAAAACTTTATTTATTCTTTCCCTACAAACCATACCTAAACTTCACAAACATTAGATATTCTAAAGTTATAGTTATAACTTTAATTTACCATTTACTCACCACCTTCCCATTACTGTAAGTCACCCACTTATGTACACTGTGTTACTTATAACTTACATTTCAAATTTACACACCTCCTTGAAACTACTTACTATAGGTCACGCAGCTTCATACTCAGTGTTCTTATCTCACTCGTCATTCTACATTAACTATAACTCACCTTCTCAATGCACTGGTTATACTCTTGCATATGACATTAGTTATGCCATCTGAAATCATAACTTACATAACAACACTTATGACATCTCAATTGAGATGATTTTTCAAAGCACAGTGCATGGTGGAGTCATTTGTCCAGAGCCTGAAAGACCTAACTATAACTTATCTATAACCTTTGAGTTTTTCATGGAATTTCAATGGTTTTTATGTTTTTAATGGAAATGTATTTTAAATTGTAGCATTGAGTGTTACTTATTAAGGTATCACTCACTGTAATGTGGTACGGTAAAATGAAGGTGAGTATCATTTAGTAGAGTGTCGTAGAGTGGAGTATTTTATAGTGGAATTGAGTGCAGTTTAGTAGAATGTAGTGGCGTACAGTTGAATACAGTGTAGTAGAGTGGATATGTATAGAGTAAAGTATTGTGTTGAACAGTGGAGCTGCGTGGAGAGAGGGACTGGACAGTGGCATAGAGCAAGGTAAAGTCTCATATAGTGGAGTTGAGTGGAATAGAGTTCAGTGGAGTTATGAAACATAGTGTGGAGTAAAGTATATTACAGTGTATTAGTGTTTCATAGAGTAGGGTGGCGTGGAGTAGATTATAGTGTAGTTGTGTAGCATATAGTCAAGTAAACTCTTATAAATTCGAGTGGTATCCCATACAGTATAGTGGAGGGCTGTATCATACAGTATTGAAAAGAGTTGTTTAGTGGAATTGAGTGTTGTGCAATGGAGTGTATGGGCATAGATTTGAATGTAGAGTTAGACAGTGGAGTGTATGTGGATAGAGTGAAGTAGAGTTGTCTACAGCGACATTAAGTGCAATATAGTTTTATAGAGTGCAGTTCTAGAGAGGGGAGAAAAATGTCATACAGTGGAGCCACGTAGAGTGCAGTGGCATACACTGTAATTGCATTAAGAGGAGTCCCATATAGTAGAATAGCATACAGTGGAATACCGTACAGTTTAATAGTGTACAGTGGAGTTCGAGAGAGTGGATTGTCAGAAAGTTGAATAGCATACACTGTCTTGGAGTTAGTAGCGTGGCGTACAGTGGATTAGCACACAGTGGAGCAGCTTATAGTGGAGTGGCGTACAGTGGCGTGGCATTGAGTGGAGTGGCGGACAGTGCAGTCTGGTAAACTGGAATACCACACAGTGGAGTGGCGTACAAAGCAGTGGCATCCAATGAAATAGCATAGAATGGAGTGCTGTAGAGTGGTTTGGTGTACATTAGAGTGGCAGACAGTGAAGTGCCATACAGTGGAATAGCGTAGAGTGCCGTGGTATACACTGGAGTGGCCTACAGTGGAATAGCGTATAGTTGCGTAGAATACTGTGGAGTTGGGCACAGTGGAGTGGAGTAGACTGGATTGCATCCAGGGTAGTGCATACAGTGTAGTTGTGTTCAGTGAAGTCACAAATACTGCAGTGGCATACAGTACAGTGGGGTAGAGTGGAATAGCATATAGTGGAGTGTTGCAGAGGGGAGTGTCATCCAAGGGAAATAACATTGAATGGAATGGCGTACAGTGGAGTGGCATATAGTTGAGTATCATACAGTGGAGTGGTGTAGATTGAAATAGCATAAAGTGGAGTCACGTACAGTGGAGTTGCGTACAGTGGAGTGGAGTACAGTGCAGTGGCATACAGTGGAATAGCGTAAAGGTGAGTGGTGTATAGTGCAGAGGCATACAGTGTAGTGAAGTACGGATGTAGCTGAAATTTTGGAGGACTGTAGATTGTGGTGTGCAGAGTAACACAAGGCAGTAACTTGTGCTGCATTGCTTTTCTGCACATGTTCAAAGCAAAGCAGGGTGACATATGGTGGCTTTGCGTAGTTTTCTAAATGTTATTAAGTATTGTGCTGCTCTTGTGAAATTATGTGTAACACAAGGGTAATGCAATAGAATCCTAAAGTAGCCCCTAGTGATATATTGTTTCATGGTATACAGCGGCAAGTTAGTGGTATACTGTGGTACATAGCGATAACAAGCCATTGTTTAATTGGTTAATGTCTACCTTTACAATTTGACAAGGCAGCCATAATCCTTTTAGTTGACTTTTGGATTGTTGTGGCTTAGGGCCTTAAACATAGGTAAGTAGTAGGTTTTATTGTTGTTCCCAATCTATCACAATTTTCTTAAAGTGGAAATAGGTATTGACATTTTTGGGTAATTTTCAATATATTTATTTAACCAGTTTACACAGTAATGCGGTAGTATCTAGCACGCTCTGTGTTTTTACCGAATGTACATTTTTGTACTTTTTTAAGTAACGCAATAAATGTTAAGTATTACCATGGTAATGCATAACATTTTTGGACATAGTTAAATATGTAAAATTGTAAAGACACTGTAGTACACTCTATTTATTAAATATTGTGTATTACAGTGGTCTTTCAAATTTTATACATATTTGTTTTTTTAGGTACCGCAGTACTACCTAGGTAGTACCTTGATAGTAACTCAGTACTCTGAATATTTTCAAAAAATATATAGAAACTTATAATTATAGCTTCCTACCTATTACCACCTAAAGCAAGTGGTAATAGGTAGGGAAAACATATCAAACCTAATACTTACCTATATTGAAGGCCCTACGCTAGAACACCAACAAAGTGGCCTCATAAAAACATGGCTGCCTGCAATTTTTGTAAAGACAGTCATTATCCAATCAGATAATGACTTGTCATCACTATGTACTGCGGTAGTACCTCAAAACGACCTCATAACTACCTCAAAACTACTTCGCGAACAGATATCACTAAGTTTAATATGCTAATAAATCTAAAAATACTTACCTTTTATAGATGCAACCACAAGAAGAATCATCTGCACACCAAACTCTTCAATCCTGCCGAATTTCATCCAAATCCGACTGCCCGTTTATACTCTAATTGAAATACAATAATCTATGTAAAATGCATTGGATTTTTTCTTTGTACCTCTTTGACCAAACACCACAAAACTTTCAATACTCTGACAATGTAATAGTAACAACAGGTCTGCAAAGTTTTGCAGAGATTCCGAAATGGATGCAAACTTATTAAGAAACAACAATCTGAGAAATCCCTATCACTGGTAACCCTAACTATAACTACAGAGTGGCTACTACCACTCTGTTATAAAAAATTGAGATCATAGCAGAACTTCCATGGGGGGTGTGGCTAAAAACTGATGGAGTAGTAGATTGGGTTTCATGTCGCTCCCCACCTAACTCCACCATCCACCGCTATCCTGACAACTATGATGCCCATTTGAGTGCTGCAACCTCTCTGAAGACTGTGGGTTTGGTTGCGGACACCTGAGGAGAGGCACAGCACTGCCGACACCATTGTATGTGTCCTCCTTTGTCCGGTGTCCCATGGCGGCAGCATCATAAAATGGAAGATGGAACTGCATTATAAGTGCCGGTGGTGAGGCAGGCTTAGATTAGACCTGTAAGCAGCAACTTCAACTGCAGAGGGATTGGTATCCTGCTTCAAGGCTGTTGGTAAACATTGTACTTTGTAAATATCCAACAGAGGGCGCAACATTGGCGGCCTTATTGTTGTGGTGCCCTTTTGCTGCCACGACATAAGATGGCGAGTGGAGCGGCGCCATATGTAGGCCGACGGCTGTGAGAGGAATAGCAGAAGAGTGCAACTGGACACAAAGTGGATACTTTGTCAAGCAGCACAGTGTAGCGAAGGATACAGTAGCAGCTGCGGATTTATTTGAAGGTTTGTCCCTGCCAATTTTACAAACTTTCATAGCGGCCAAAAGATGGCGTGTGGAGCGGCATGATTCAGAGGCAGCTGAGGACTAAGACTGTGAGCAGAATAGAGGCAGTGTGCGCTCAGAGACAAAGTAGTTACTTTGTAAAACAGTGCAGCGATTGATACAGTAGCAAGTGCACAGCTGCGGAGCCATTGAATGTGAATATAAGATACATTGCAACCAGTGCTTAATTTGTAAATAAATAAGTGCCAGGGCTCTCGTCAGGAGACCACTGCAGCTTGCGCCACACATTGCCCCTGCCATGCTGCCAGTAATAGTAACAACACAACTACTAACCATCACACTCCTACAAGTGTGACGATTCAGACTGTTTCAGGACCTCAAAGCTATCAGAATGGCTTGGGCGAACAGGTAATAGTCATTTTTCATGTATATTGAATTAATAATTGACTTTTATTGTGGTCATCTGAGAAAACGCCACCTTGTGCCAGATTGTCACAAGCGCCGATGCCGAGCACCGGAAACCACCACCTCAAATTAAGCACTAATTGCAACTGTGTGTCGGTATGTGCATTTCATGTTGGCTACATCCTAATATGGTGTGATTTGGAGGCAGCTACGGAGCAGGGCAGTGTGTGGAATAAAGACAGAGCATGGCTGGAGGCAGAGTGGATACTTTGTTATAATGTACAGAGACGGATACAGTTGCTGATTTAATAAGCAATCAGATACTTTGGGGCCTATTACGATGTCAGTCTTAAGGTCTCCGACCTCAGGTTGGAGGCCTTATGACCGACATCGTCTGTTTCAATTCCGAACGGCTGATTTTGATTTAGGCGGTCGGAATTGAAACCGGACGGTCATTCTGGCTGGCTTCCGATGGGCTCATGGAGCCTGTCAGCCATTTTTGAACCGGCACGTAATCCAAATGGACGGCGGTTTACGCCATCCAGATTACAATGCACGGTTTCTGGCAGGGTTTCCTTGCTGGCCTTTCCAACATGGAAACCCTGTCGGAAAGTGTGTTTGGGGGCCCCTAGCAGGGCCCCCTATCCCTTGCGGCCTCCAGTTGGGGGCCATCCCCCCTGTTAATCCCTGCACCTTTAGGTGCCTGCCACGGGGTACAGGGATTAATACCACCTCCCATTTCCCTATGGGAGCATGTACTATGGCCGGTTTATGGCCGTAACACATCCTTCCATAGGGAAATGTCGGAATGCAACTGAACAGTGTTCGGTCGCATCCTAATCAGGCGGTCGGGACCGCGGACCAGAGGTCGGTCAGTCGGTCCCGTTTCTTAGACAGTGTAATTGCCCCCTAATTGTCAATGGAACTTGAGAAGGCAAAAATATCCTAAATCAGTACTGGGTGAGAGCATCGCAAGAGAGAAAACTGATCTAGTAGGCCCCATTGTTGTACACAGAAGCCACTGTTCTAGTGAACATTTCAGGCATAGGCACAGGGCTTCCAAGAAAGAGACTGAACATCCCAGGTATGGAACATTCCCAAGCTCCAAAAAGACATAAACTCCTGCTTACATCTACTGACTACCTGTTGCACTGTTGGCCTATACAGACGAGGATAGACACTTCCAACCAAGGGAGTTACTTGGATGCAGTGCAACTATAACTGCACAGGGAAGCCAGAACGGCAGCTGCTCCAGTCGAAAGGGGTTGCGCACGGATGAACTGTAGTGCCTACTGCATCCGGCCCGCAGTGAAAAAACACAGAAGCCAGAGGAACTTGCACTGCCAAGTCTGAACTTGATATGGAGACATTGGAAGTGTCTATATTACGTAAAACACTCTTGTTACTCCGAAATAGCGATACGTGTAGCTATAATACACCATAAATGCAGACTGTAAGCAAACTCTGCTGGGACATTTAAGTACTAGGGGTCAATAGCAGAATAGGGAAAAATACCAAGAAACAAGAAACAGGAGATGGCCTAATAATGGGCCAGCTGCCAGTTGTAGTAGAGGAGGCGAGAGCAAGTGAGGATTGACAGGAATGTCCGGCATTGGCTCTAAACATTATTCTGCAGGCTATTGCTGCGAGAAGTAGTAGAAAGGTGACAGAACAGGGGCTAACAAGAGAGGATCATCACCATCTGGTGGAGAGGGTCGTGAGTGCAGAAAGCACAGTGGTCAAAATTACCCCAGATATAGGTGATATGCAGAAACAAAAAACCTTCAAGAAGAGAGAGTAAAGGTGCTGGAAACAAGGGCAAAGGACACAGAAAACAGGGGACGAAAGAATAATATTCGTATTATAGGGCTGCCAGAAGGGATAGAGGGGGTCAATGGAAACATGACTTCATTTATGGAGTCATGGTTGAGAGAAGTAGTAGCTCAGCTGGGGCTGTCTCAGTGTTATGCTCTGGAAAGGGTGCATCGGGTACCTGGACTGCCTCCTCAGCCAGGAAAATCGGCAAAACCAGTGATTGCTAGATTGCTATATTTTGAAGACTGGGATCATAGATCATATCCTAGCGCAGGCACGAATTAAGGGTGATATTTTTGTACAGAACCAGAGAGTAATAGTGTTCCCTGATTTTACTAGGGAAGTACAAAAGCAAAGCAGACACTGGTTTTTACCTCTCCACAACTGAACTCTGAATGGATAGATTAGCTTCCCCAGGGTTAGGGTGCTCGTCCGAAGAAAAAGAAGCAACCGGTTAGTCGATCAAAAAGCAGGGGACGGAAAGGTGGAGGTGCAGTTCCCTCTAGGTTAAAGGCTCGTCAAGAGCAGAAAAGACTGGTCAAAGAGGTGGCGTGGCTTAGTGGAGCAGAATTGCAATCCCTTACATGAAATACTGATGAGGAGTAGGGAATGAAAATGGATGGGTCCACTACCTCTAGTTCTGAGTTGGAGGTGATTTTGCTGCATGTCACACCGGGCCCATCTAATGATATTTTTTGACAAACTGAGTAGATACAATAAAATTTCAGTATGGGGGAAGCACACACAATGAGTAGAAAAATATTGTAAATGTAGGAATATGGGGTGGGTGACTGCATTCTGATTGTAAGGTGGGTGGTATGAAGGGCGGCAGGGAGGCGGATGAATGGGCGTAACTCCTTATATGTACTACGGAAAGTGGGAGTTATTAAGTTTGGATGGGGAGTGTGTTCTTTCTTGTCCTGGGGTTGGGGAGTTTGGTTTGGGTTGTGTAGGTTAAGAAGTTTATTGGTCCATTATGCAAAGTATATGTGTGGCGATTGGAAAAAGATAAGATGTTTAACATGTCGTACAATTTTATTAGTTGGAATGTGTCGGGATTGAATAACATGACTATACGCTTTAAAGTCCATGCATGTTTAAAAAGACGGGGAGCGCATTATGCACTACTGCAAGAGACCCATCTCTCAGCATTTGAAAGGGAAGCAGTGCATAAGAGATGGCAGGGCCAGTTGTATGCCACAGCATATTCTGCTTCATAAGGGGGGGTTTGATATGGGTTTGCCATGGTGTGCCTTTTCAGAAAACAAATGAATTAATTGATCCAGGTGGTGGTGGTGTTGGGGTGTTTGGCTGGGTGGGACTTGACTATTGTGGGAGTCTATGCTCCAAATACGGATCAGGGTATTTTCCTACAGGAGTTAACGAGGAAATTAGTTACATACATGACACATAGTATATTCTTGGACTGTGACTTCAACTGTCTCACTGACCCAGACCACGATAGATCACATCCAGCCCTGATGGATTAGTCGGTGCATTCTGTGGCTAGGCAATTTAGAAATTTGCAACAAAGACAGGGGTTAGTGGACTTGTGGAGGTGTTCGCACCCAGATATTAGGGACTAATCATACTTTCAAGGGCTGCATGACCTTCATGTGCAATTGGATACATTTTTGTGTCACCCTGCGGTGCATCGTGATGTTCGAAATGTGGAGTACTTATTGAGAATGACCTCTGACCATAATCCTGTAGTATTTTCATTTGGCTGGAATAGAGAATGGGCACAAATACTGGACTGGCACTTGTGAGTTGAGGCTTTGGAAGATCCTGTGTTTCACAATGTTATAGGAGCAGCAGTGGAAAAATATTTCCAGGAAAATGATGCTTCAACTGCGTCTCCCCTGATAGAGTGGGATGTGTTTAAAGTTGTTATTCAAGGGCACTTAATAGCGGAGATAGTGGGGGTTAAGCATATCCTTATGAAAGAGATTGAGAAGTATGAGAAAGTGCTGCGAGAGCTGGCAAGGCCAGGGAAGGCAGACTTGAAGCAGCAACTTTTGGACGCTATGGAGCATATAGTGGTAGATACAGAAAAATTGGGTAGCTTTGACTACAGAAAGTATATGAGAAGGGCACATGCGGAGCATGACAAGGCGGGTACTTTGTTAGCCTGGCTCACAAACCATAAGAATAGGGGCAGCCAGATATTGGAGGTAGATTCTGATGATGGCACACACCTCTCTACACAGGAGGCCTCAATAGAAGATTTACAGAATCTTAAAATATTTATATGTTATGCCATTGGCGCTTCCCCCACAGTTTATTAAGGAGTATTTAGAGCAGGTAGATTTTCCCAGGGGTACAGCAGAGGAGGCAAGAGACTTGGGAGGGTAAGTAACTATTCAAGAAGCGAAGGCTGCAATAAAACATGGGAAGAGGGTAAGTTCCTGGATTGGATGGGTTCCATGCTGGTCATTCCTTATTTGGCAGCCAGCAAAGCGGCCGCACAACTGTGAAATCCTTTTTTTTTTTTTTTTGTCCTCATTCTGCCAACATTCTTGTTAGGGTATACTCTGATCCCGCTAGGTCTTACCAGGGGGGCTTGTCCGATGACCCATAAGGCAACCAGACATAGTGACCCACAAGTATACTGCTGTGTCCACTTCCATCTCCTTAACACACTGACACCGCCTGAAGGAGAAACCGTAGCTGACAGCAAAATTGGCTTAATCATAGGACTTACGTTGTCTTTTCTCTCCACCTTACCAACAAAGCCCACATTTTCTTTTCACTTGTAGGATCGCATGCCATATCCGCCTCACTAGTATATATAACATTTCTAAGGCACTCAGAAAAGCGTGGTGGACTTTCCGATTTCCATAGTTTACAAATCTTGCGTCTTGCCAAAAGAATAACATAAAACAAAAACTTTGCGTTACTCACTGAGAGCGGCACTTCTTTCGAATTTAACCCAAAAAAGATTAAGCGAGGACTTACTAAGATCCGTGTCCCGATTGCTTCCCCTATAAAATCACAAACAGAGTTCCAATATGATAATATTTTTGGACAAAGCATGAATAAATGCATATCATCTGCCGCTATCATCTCGCATCTTGGGCAATTATATACATTGCTGGTGATCTTCGATAGCTTCGCAGGTGACCAATACACTCTATATTTGGTGAATAAGTGATTGCGTTTAAATGATGCAGGTTTAACAGCTGTTCGTAAGATACCGTAGGAATCACACCACATTCGCTTCACATCACACTCTCCAAACTCCTGACCCCATAGTTTTGTAATATCAGTTTCAAAATCTGTATCCGCTTCCAGAAAAGCCCAGTACCAAAACGACATTTCTTTTTTCCACTGGTCATTTCTCGACACCTGACTGAATTTTGTCTCCTCTTCCTCCACCCAGTCTTGGGTCGCCCACCAGGAATTCAGTTGGTAGTATTTAAACCTCGTTAGCTGTCCCTTAGACAAATTATTCATAGCCTCCCAGCTCATCATATTTGTGCCCTCCTTAAGATCCGCCCAATAGAAGATACCCCCTGCTTTCAAGGGCTGACTAAGTTGATCTCTCAAACACTCCGGGGTACCTGGGGAATCCCAAATTGGAGCATAAGACGAGAAGTATGGAACTCTGAGTGTTTTCCTCACATACATCCACGTATTCAGTGCAGCCTTCAGGACCTTCAAACGGACTTTCTTAAAAAACTTAGGGTCTCCGAATTTAAAAAGAAAATGCCATTGACATTGCGGGATATCCTCCAGCATAGCCGCAAAGAGTGAGCCGATAGATGACTTATCTATCTTATTTGCCAACATACGCACATTTTTAAAATGAAATGCGTAACAATATGCAAGCAGGTCTGGAAGTGCCAATCCCCCCACCTCCAATATTCTCCTCAGTTTCTTCCAGGATATCCTGGGTCCTTTTGATGCCCAAATAAAACTCCCTATTCTCCCCTGGAGTTTGGCAATGTCTTCTTTCTTAAAAGTTAACGGAATAGAGTTGAAAAGGAAAGTAATTTTCGGAAGAATTATCATTTTTTATTAAATTTACCCTACCATAGATATTTAAGGGGAGGTTCGCCCATTTTACCATTAGTCCTATCACATCCTGACTAGTTTTCTTCCAATTAGTTTTTACTATGTCTTCTAATTTCTGTGTGATTAAAATCCCTAGGTATCGTATTTGTGTTTTTGCCCCGTGACTCTGTGAGTCCTGATTCCACTCCATTATCTCAGTTTTATCTATATTTACTTTATACCCAGAGACCTGACCAAATAATTCTGCCTTCCTCATCAAGTTAGGAATTGCTTCCAACGGGTTTCTTGTGTACAACATCATGTCGTCGGCATATAATGCCAATTTGACTTCGAAATCGTTAAATCTAAAAGGGAGAATAGCGGTGTCTATTCTTATCAAGTTTGCCAATGGCTCTATATAGATATTAAAAAGTAGCGGGGACAGAGGACAACCCTGCCTTGTCCCCCTAAAGATTTCAAACCAGTCAGACAACTCCCCATTAACCAACACCCTAGCCCTCGGGCCGTTCAACAACAACAACAACAGAAGGGCACATGCGGAGCATGACAAGGCGGGTACTTTGTTAGCCTGGCTCACAAACCATAAGAATAGGGGCAGCCAGATATTGGAGGTAGATTCTGATGATGGCACACACCTCTCTACACAGGAGGCCTCAATAGAAGATTTACAGAATGTTAAAATATTTATATGTTATGCCATTGGCGCTTCCCCCACAGTTTATTAAGGAGTATTTAGAGCAGGTAGATTTTCCCAGGGGTACAGCAGAGGAGGCAAGAGACTTGGGAGGGTAAGTAACTATTCAAGAAGCGAAGGCTGCAATAAAACATGGGAAGAGGGTAAGTTCCTGGATTGGATGGGTTCCATGCTGGTCATTCCTTATTTGGCAGCCAGCAAAGCGGCCGCACAACTGTGAAATCCTGTTGTTAAAGCCAGGAAGAGCCCCAGAGGATGTACGAGCTTTTTGCCCCTTTCCCTGTTAAATGTGGGTTACAAAACGCTGAGAAGAATCTTGACAATGCGCTTATCATCATTAATGCCAAAATTAATACATGCAGATCAGTGCGGCTCACAAAATTAGGAGGGTACTGGGGGTTATGGAATCTGATTTTGATGAGAAGGAAAAAAGGGTGATTGCAGCAATCGATTTTGAAAAGGCCTTTGACAGCCTTCGCTGGGATTTCCTTTATAAAGTGCTCAGAAAGATGGGATTGGGTAACCAATTTATTACATGGGTGAAGCTTTTGTACATGGCACCTACTGCTCATGTCAAAACAGATGTGCAAACTTATTACCTAGCATTTCAATTACAATGGTTTATACAGTGGATTAATTCACGAAGATTTCCAGATGAGGCAAATTTGGAGATGTTACCAGATTTAGATGTGTTGTATAGAATATTGTACTGTAATTTATTGTATAGAATACTCTTGGCCCCCGTCAGAGGACCAGTGCGGAGAATGCCCACTGCATTGAAGTTTGTGTGACACTGTTGACGTTGTGCGCTCCAACGAACTAATACTCATAGGCTCTATTCTCCAGACATTCCGTTGAGATGTTCGGAACAAATCAATCTGGGGGGGGGGGTGTTGAGGAGCTTATCAGACTGGGCTACTAATAGGGTGCATAGGGTAGGTGATCTGTATGAAGATGTGGTGCTGCTACCATTTGAGGAATCTTCTGCCATTTATGAGATTCCAAGAGGGCAATTTTTATTACATCAGGCAGGGATTGCTAGTGTATGTCGCCATTGGGGTATGGGTTTAGAAGAGCCTCAATTACACATTGCTTGTCAAACATTGTGTACTACAATGGGTCGCATGACGGTGGTGTTGAGTCTTTATCAGGCATTAAGAAATAATATGATAACGCCCCTTTTAGGTCTTAAAGAAAAATGGGAGGAGGATTTGCCACATCCACTTCCAGAGTCGGAATGGGCCAAGATTCTTGCAAATTCAAACACGGTGTCTAGAAATGCGTTATTTAAATTGATTTTTTTTTTTTTTACACAGGGCATATCTAACTTTGGGGGAAATAGCTCGGATTTATCAGACAATTGTGGCATGCCCTAGGTGTGGGAAGCAAGGAGTAGAAATGTTACATATGGTGTGTGGTCATGTTAATTATTAACGAAACATTGGAGGGAAGGTAGCATCCTGTATTAATGGTGCACTGCATAGATCTATTGAGTGTGCTCCTGTGGTCTGTCTGCTAGGGGGATTTTCAAGACTCACTAGGTGTAAAAAGACAACAAGATTTATTGACCTGGCTCTGGTACTTGCTAGACAGGGGAAACTATTATTTGGAAGGTTCCCAGGCCTCCTAGCGTGGCAAAATGGAAAGAGGAGCTGATTTGGTGGGCTGTTTATGAGAGCACAGTGTTATACAGTGATGTAATGAAAGGTAGGGGATCAATTGAAAGGGTACGAGCATGGGATCATTTATTAAATTCCCTTAAAAGTTTGGATAGGAGTGATAAACCTGTGTAAGAAAATGAGTAGAAATGTAATTTGCAAATTATTATGTGTAGATCTGAAATGTACTTAGCTAATTAATAAGTGTCTATACATGCTGTTATGGGGAGTTGACTTAAGGGGGTTAGAAGTGGGGGTAAGTAGGTTAGAAATAGTTATTATATTGTGTGCATGTTTTATTATAATTGCTAATAAACTTATGTTAAAAAAAATAGCAGAACTTCCATTTTCATATGTGCATTTGTAATCTTTCCTTATTTCAGGTTATATTGCCTTATTTATATACTTTCAATTCAAAATGTTTGCATCTGCCTTGCTGACATGTGTTTCACTTTTCTGATCTCAATGCGGCCCTTCAGTTTTTTAAGGTCCTGATCTTTTTTTAATTGGCTCAGGAAGTAGTCCCATTTCATGTAAAATGGTCTTCACCTTCTGCCTGCATTTATAGTAGTTTCTGCAGTTGTTTTGTAGTCTGAACCCATGGTTGTTCACTGTAGTAGAATGGGCTACTCAACAGACACCAGGCAACACCTATTTGCTGTCACGTGTTATGTTATAAGGGTTTACAAAGCGCAACTAATCACCCAAGGGGTATCCAGTCACTGGAGCAGGTGTGTAGGTCGTCTGCAAGGTCTTAGTTGAAGAGCCAGGTCTTCAGCTTCCTACAGAATTCTGGAAGCAAGGGGAAGGCCCTTAGGTGTAGCGGGAGGACGTTCCATGTTGTGGGTGCCAGGTATGAGAAAGTTAGCCCTCCTGTTCTGCGAATGCATGGTGTGTGTGGGAGAGAGAGAGAGAAGAGAGAGGTAGAGTTATGGCTGAGGAAAAAATGTGCATGGTTGGCAGAAGTTCCTTTCTATTAAGTGATTTCTTGCTTGCAAATGTATGTCATTACTGTCTTTATGAAACAACTTTTGAATTCACTAGCAGGGTAGTGTGCTTTTTTACATGTATGTCTGCTTTAGGCACAGAAAAGGTTTGTGAATCTGGGGGCATATTAGCAAGGGCGGTATCGCCGCTTTAGCGGCACTTTTTGCCGCTAAAGCGGCGATATTTCTATCGCCCTATTAGCAAGCTGTCGCTAACAGCTGTTAGCGACAGCTTTATGGCGAAAGCGACCATTTTGGTGCCGCTTTGCATGTCAGCGATAATTATCGCTAATGACATGCAAAGTAGGCGTTCCCAACTAAAAGCGACTGGAAACAGTCGCAAACACAACTTCCCCCTATTAGCAATGCCCGCGAAGCGATAAAAAAAGTTGCGCTAACCGCGATTATCGCTGGAATTTAACACCTGCTAAAAACTTGACTTAACCATTCATGTCAATGGGAGGTGGATTGTAAGGTTAAGTCCTCACCTGCCTATTAGCGAGCTTTTCATTAGCGCACTGATTTTATCGCTGGATTTCTCGCGCTATTGCTGGGTTTCGCCGCTATCGCTGGATTTTTTATCGCCTTGGAGATAAGCGTTGATAATAACGCGTTATCTCCGCGATGAAATCCAGCGATAGCCGGCGATAAAAAAAACTGTGCTAAGCGCGTTTTGCGATAATTATCGCAAATCCTAGGTAATATGCCCCCTGGTCTTTAACGCACACATTCAGGAAATACTTGCCATTCTGGTCTTGAATCAAAAAGGTTTTTTTATGAGGGAAGTGCTGCTGTTGTGTTACTTCTGGTGTGAGCCTAATTCCCTGCAATATGCTGAGATTGCTACAAGAGTAAATTCCACCTACTCATTACAAACTCTTTGTGAATCAGTCACTCGGTGCCAACCTACCACTCTCATGAAAGCAACAAAAAAAAACAGTAACTTTAGAATGTGTGAATGGGATCCTTGGAAGCAATACAAGTAACGTTCAACATTTTCATAAAATATGCTAGTGTAATGCACATTGTTTTCTTTATTTTTTCATTTTAAGAAACTCACAAAGACCGACTTGAGAAACCTGAAAAGACGAAAGGTAAGTTTTGATTCCCCACTGAATTTTCCCCAAAAATTAAAATTTGCTAAATTATTTGGAGATGTGTTGGCTTTAATTCCTTAAAGACCAGAAAACCTGCTACAAAGAAATCTCAGGCTAATTTATCTTTCTATGAAACACATGTAAGGCCCAAGTACAATTGGGTCGGTATAGTGGCTGAAATTCCTGCAGCTGGAAATTACTTATTCCGCGAGAATAGGTAATTCCAAGGTGCGGGGAATTCTTCCAATTATAAGTTGCAATTTCTGAAATGAGGAATACCTGAGGTAATTAGTGTTTCAGCACCAACTTCTGCATGTTTTCCTCCTATTCTGGGCCAGTTTCCCCACTCACATTTCAACAGACTTAACCTGCTGAAAAGTGAAGGAGTGCAGTGTTCCTGCAGCACTTGTAATTCCTGATGCATTCGATAACTATAGTTACCTGCAGCCTCTGGAATTACAGGACAGTTGTAATGAGGACCTAAGGTGTGCATCTATGGAGTCCTTTCACTAGTTTCACTCATATTTGAGCTGATGCAACTATTCTGTGATGGATATGGAAGACTGTGCTTCACACATAAGCATGTGCAAATTGGAAATAGGCAAAACATGGCTTCTCATGGCTATGATTCCTAATGGTGTAACTGGAATACATAATAAACAAATGAATACATACTGCCCTAGCACGTGGGTGGTCTTTTAATGCACGTTTCCATGCCTCCTGCCAGTTGTATGATAGAATATGGTGAACAACAATATTATGACAACAGACTATCGTGTCAAAAATATAATGTACAAAAATATCGAGTTTACATACTGTGTATGTAGACTACAAAAATATTGTGTCTAAAGTATTGTGGAAGAGAATATCATCAAAACGGTGATTATATCTACATTTTAAAACATAGAGCATGATAAGTAATTTATTTAAAACAATAAACTAGAAAAAATATGTTAATAAAAATCATATAGTTTTATCAGGCAGTGATAAAAAGTGGCATATCTTTTTTAAACAATATGAACAATAAAGATAAAATACAAAATATTAAACAATACCAGCAGTCAAAAAATAATCAACACTAGCAAAAGTGTTGGGCTTTAAAGAGTCAAATTAACTAATTTAACTCTTATTTAAGCAAAAGTAGGAAAAGTGTTGGACTTAGGAGGAGTTAGATTTACTATTCCCGCTCTAATGTAAGCAACCATAGAGAACGTGTTGGACATTGTAGGAGTTAGATTCATTACTCACACTCCAATGAAAGCAACAGTAGGGACAGTGTTGAGTTTTTGAGGGGTTACAGTTACTATTCCAACTCCTTCATAAGCAAAATCAGGCAAAGTGCTGAACTTTGGTGGGGTTAGATTCTCCATTACTACTCCCACATAAGAGAAATCAGGGAAAGTGTTAGGGCCTTCTTATAAGTTTTGAGGTCCATTGAACCTGCGGTGGGGGTCAGTGGACCGCCAGATTGGTGGTCTGCCTGCCCTAACAGGACATTGGCAGTTGTACCGCCATTATACCACTGCGTCTGCCGGGGATCTTGGATCTCGTGGCGGTGGTGCATTGGTCAGGCAGAGCAATATGCTGGTGGTGCCGCTGCAGCACCACCAAACATATTGCCAGCTGCCTCACCACCATCCTTTCCATGGCAGTGAGACCACCATGGAAAGGATGGTGGTGAGGCAACTTCGAGGGCCTTCACTCTGCGCATTAGGGTGCATGCAGGGGGGCACATGTTGTGCCCCCCTGTAGTTTAGCACCCCCAGCTCCTGCACAGGAAGGAATGCACAACATGGTGCATTCCCTCCTGTGCAGGAACATGCTGCGGCGTTCCCATTGCAGTGCCTGTAAGGGCTCTACTATAAGTCTTTAGACAGGCAGCGCAGTAGGACCGCCGCAACACAACCGCCCGACCTGCATTCAAGTCTGAACCGGCGGGTGGTCGATTTTGGCTTTGGCGATGTGGTAGCCGGGCGGCAGCATGGCGGCCCCGCTCCCACACCGCCATAGTCAAAATAAGGCCCTTAGTCTTTGGAAGGGTGATATTTACTATTTCTCCTCCAATCTAAACAGTAGATTATATTAACTATTCCCACTCCAATCGAAACAACAGTAGCGAAAGTGTTGGACTTTGGAGGAATTAGATTTACTATTCCCACTCCAATATAAGCAACAGTGGGGAAAGTGTTGGACTTTGGAGAGATTACATTAGGACTTGACAAGGTTACATTTACTATTCATACTTCAATCCAAGCAACAGTAGGGAAAGAGTCTTCAGTGGTCTTTAGAGGGGTTACATTTACTATACCCATTCCATCTTAAGCAAAAACATGGAAAGTGCTGCACTTGGAAAGGGTTACATATACCTTTCAAAATCCTAATCATTTCTAATCAAACATTTAAATAAATAGCAACATAAAATTTATAAAACATATTCAAAATAAAAACAATAGTACAAATAAAAATTACATTAAATGTAAAAACAATTTTAAAACAAAACCAATTTAACAAATTACAAAACACAACCCCAGATATTACAATAAATTATAAATATAACTATAATAACAATAAAATATTAATTAAATGAAACACATACAATTAAAACCGAAAATAAATATATAATACATTTTACAAATGTTATTATTAAATGTACTTATTAAGTAATTAACAATTAATTAAAAAATAACTTGCATAAATAATCAATTAAACATTTTCATATTCATTGCCAATTAGCCATCTGACTGACATAACAAAGAACTTGTCGAAAAATATATATAATTTAAATAACTTTCCTCCCCATTCTCCTACAAAGCCAATAAACTGTGACTTACATATCATTTCCTGTTTAACTATACAACAATAAAGTATGTATTAAAAATCATGAAATACACTCAAATAAATAAAATAACAATTAATCAGTTATTCAACTTGCATAATTAATCACCATTATAAGCATTTATTTAACATGACAAAAATAAAAAACAATACTTTATTATTTAAAAACTTCCCAACTTCCACCCCATCAAACCCAATAACCCACTACAAAATTATAAATTACTAATCAAATGTAAAAAAAAAGAAAAATAACCTATTTCTCTCATGAAAGCTAAAAAAAAAACAGTAACTTTAGAATGTGTGAATGGGATCCTTGGAAGCAATACAAGTACATTTCAACATGTTCGTAAATATGTTACTGTAATACAAATAGTTTTCTTTATTTTTTCATTTTCAGTAACTCACAAAGAGCGACTTGAGAAACCTGAAAAGACGAAAGGTAAGTTTTGATTCCCCATGGTATTGTCTGACAAAATATAAAATTGCTAAATTATTTGGAGATGTGTTGCCTTTAATTCCCTAAGGACCAGAAAACCTGCTACAAAGAAATCTCTGGCTAATGTATCTTTCTAAGAAACATATGTAGGGCCAAAATACAATTTGGTTGGTATAGTGGCTGAAATTACTGCAGCTGGAAATTACTGAATCTTCAAGAATAGGTCATTCCAAGGTGTTATGTTATGTTAAATCAACTTGATATAGCGCGCAAATCACCCTAGGGCATCTCGGCGCTGCTTGCGGATCAAAGACGAACTCCATGCGGGTGTTATTAAAATAGATGGGCTTTAAGTTGTTTCCTGAATTTACAGTAACGTGGGCAAGAGCCTACGTGAAGAGGGAGCTTGTTCCAGTACACGGGGGCAAGATAGGAGAAAGCCTTACCGCCACTGCGTGTTAGACAGATGCCAGGGATCCACAGCAGTGCTTTCAAGCTAGATCTTAAATTATGACAGGGGGCATACGCTTTTATTCTTTTCTGAAGATAGAGTGGGCCTTTGCCCTTTAAGGCATTATAAGTGAGGCAACAGATTTTAAAATATGAGCGTTTCCTCACAGGCAGCCAGTGTAGTTCTTTCAGCAGAGGAGGTGCCCGAAGGGCAGTTTAGCACAAGCTTTGCAGCAGTGTTTTGAACAACCTGAAGTTTAGAGATCAGTTTTTCACTGACATTGGCCAACAGGGCGTTGCCATAGTCCAGTCTGCTTATTACTAAGGCCTGAACCAGCGTTTTCCGGGCGGCGGTAGGGAGGTAAGGGAAGATTCTGCGCAATAGGCGTAGATAGTGGTAGCATGAGCCAGTGGTGGCCAGAATATGATCTCTCATCGTTAAGGCTTGGTCCAGTTTTATCCCAAGATTTTTTACTCCTTGATTAGGTACAGGGGAGATGCCCAGTCGCTGCGGCCACCAATCATCAGCCCAGATGGCAGGGGCTTTGCCGAACAGCATGATCTCGGTCTTATCTGCATTCAGCTGGAGATAGTTCTTATTCATCCAGTCTGAGATGGCTAGCATGCCTGAGGAAAACCGTTCTTTTTCCGCCGCCAGGTCCTGGCCTGGTGTAAACATCAGCTGGGAATCGTCAGCGTAAGAAATAGGGTTATTTTGCGTGAGGAATAAGGACACATGATGACAGTTTGATGTCTATCATTCAGGAAGTGTTGGAGCCATTTTAATGCCAGACCTTGAATGCCAATTTCTTGTAGCCTTTTCATCAGCCTCATATGGGAGATGGTGTCAAAGGCTGAGGAGAGGTCCAATAATACAAGTATCATTGGGTTGCCTGCATCCACTCCCAGACGCAGAGAGTCAGTTACTGCCATAAGCGTTGTCTCAGTGCTATGGCCAGGGCGGAAGCCAAATTGGGAAGGGTCAAGGATCTGATTATTTTCTAGATAAGAGCTGAGTTGCTTATTAACAAGACTTTCAAGCTGTTTACCCAAAAGAGGTAGTAAAGATATAGGGCAATATTTGCCTAGTGATTTATGATCCAGAGAGGGTTTTTTAGAATGGGACGTACGTAGGCCGTCTTCCATTCTGACGGAATGGCACCTGTTTTGATTGAACAATTAAAAATCTCTAAGATTCCTGGGGCGCAAAGAGTGGCCAACAGGGACATTGTTTTAGGTGGACAGGTATCCAACGGAGAACCTGACTTTGCAGATACCAAGGAGCTATAGATTTCTTCCAGTGAAAAAGGCTCAAAACTCTCTAAAATGTGAGAGGTGGTTGTTGGCTGCTTAGGTTTAGAAGTAGGGATTCTTGGGTCTTGATTAGGTACGATATGTAGTTTTGAATAAATGTTGGAGATTTTGTCCTGGAAAAAATTTGACAACGAGTCGCAGAAATTCTGGGACTCAGGCAGAGACTGAGAGCACGCCGTGGGTGTAATGAAGTTATGAACTATATTAAAAAGGGCTTTGGACGAGTTACCCGCCCGGTCGATTTGATTGATGATAAAGCTACGCCTGCCTAATTTGATGTTGTGGTGGTAACAGGTCAGCATTCGTCTGTGCAAGTCCTTATCTCTGGGACTTTTGCTCTTTCGCCAACGCCGCTCTAAGTTCTTACATTTTGCTTTTTCAGTTTTTAACTCTGGTGTGTACCAGGGGGCCGAGGACCTGTGATGGGTGGCACGGCAAGGTTTAAGAGGGACAGTTGAATCCAGGGAATTCTTCTAATTATAAGTTGCAATTTCTGAAATGCGGAATACCTGAGGTAATTAGTGTTTCAGCACCAACTTCTGCATGTTTTCCTCCTATTCTGGGCCAGTTTCCCCACTCACATTTCAACAGACTTAACCTGCTGAAAAGTGAAGGAGTGTAGTGTTCCTGTAGCACTTGTAATTCCCGATGCATTCGATAACTATAGTTACCTCCAGCCTCTGGAATTATAGGACAGTTGTAATGAGGACCTAAGGTGTGCATCTATGGAGTCCTTTCACTAGTTTCACTCATATTTGAGCTGATGCAACTATTCTGTGATGGATATGGAAGACTGTGCTTCACACATAAGCATGTGCAAATTGGAGATAGGCAAAACATGACTTCTCATGGCTATGATTCCTAATGGTGTAACTGGAACACATAATAAACAAATGAATACATACTGCCCTAGCACGTGGGTGGTCTTTTAATGCACTTTTCCATGCCTCCTGCCAGTTGTATGACAGAATATGGTGAACAACAATATTATGACAACAGACTATCGTGTCAAAAATATAATGTACAAAAATATCGAGTTTACATACTGTGTATGTAGACTACAAAAATATTGTGTCTAAAGTATTGTGGAAGAGAATATCATCAAAACGGTGATTATATCTACATTTTAAAACATAGAGCATGATAAGTAATTTATTTAAAACAATAAACTAGAAAAATATGTTAATAAAAATCATATAGTTTTATCAGGCAGTGATAAAAAGTGGAATATCTTTTTTAAACAATATGAACAATAAAGATAAAATACAAAATATTAAACAATACCAGCAGTCAAAAAAATAATCAACACTAGCAAAAGTGTTGGGCTTTAAAGAGTCAAATTAACTAATTTAACTCTTATTTAAGCAAAAGTAGGAAAAGTGTTGGACTTAGGAGGAGTTAGATTTACTATTCCCGCTCTAATGTAAGCAACCATAGAGAACGTGTTGGACTTTGTAGGAGTTAGATTCATTACTCACACTCCAATGCAAGGAACAGTAGGGACAGTGTTGAGTTTTTGAGGGGTTACAGTTACTATTCCAACTCCTTCATAAGCAAAATCAGGCAAAGTGCTGAACTTTGGTGGGGTTAGATTCTCCATTACTACTCCCACATAAGAGAAATCAGGGAAAGTGTTAGGGCCTTCTTATAAGTTTTGAGGTCCATTGAACCTGCGGTGGGGGTCAGTGGACTGCCAGATTGGTGGTCTGCCTGCCCTAACAGGACATTGGCAGTTGGACCGCCATTATACCACTGCGTCTGCCGGGGATCTTGGATCTTGTGGCGGTGGTGCATTGGTCAGGCAGAGCAATATGCTGGTGGTGCCGCTGCAGCACCACCAAACATATTGCCAGCTGCCTCACCACCATCCTTTCCATGGCGGTGAGACCACCATGGAAAGGATGGTGGTGAGCCAACTTCGAGGGCCTTGACTCTGCGCATTAGGGTACATGCAGGGGGGCACATGTTGTGCCCCCCTGTAGTTTAGCACCCCCAGCTCCTGCACAGGAAGGAATGCACAACATGGTGCATTCCCTCCTGTGCAGGAACGTGCTGCGGCGTTCCCATTGCAGTGCCTGTAAGGGCTCTACTATAAGTCTTTAGACAGGCAGCGCAGTAGGGCCGCCGCAACACAACCGCCCGACCTGTATTCAAGTCTGAACCGGCGGGTGGTCGATTTTGGCTTTGGCGATGTGGGAGCCGGGCGGCGGCATGGCGGCCCCGCTCCCACACCACCATAGTCAAAATAAGGCCCTTAGTCTTTGGAAGGGTGATATTTACTATTTCTCCTCCAATCTAAACAGTAGATTATATGAACTATTCCCACTCCAATCGAAACAACAGTAGCGAAAGTGTTGGACTTTGGAGGGATTAGATTTACTATTCCCACTCCAATATAAGCAACAGTGGGGAAAGTGTTGGACTTTGGAGAGATTACATTAGGACTTGACAGGGTTACATTTACTATTCATACTTCAATCCAAGCAACAGTAGGGAAAGAGTCTTCAGTGGTCTTTAGAGGGGTTACATTTACTATACCCATTCCATCTTAAGCAAAAACATGGAAAGTGCTGGACTTGGAAAGGGTTACATATACCTTTCAAAATCCTAATCATTTCTAATCAAACATTTAAATAAATAGCAACGTAAAATGTATAAAACATATTCAAAATAAAATAAAAGTACAAATAAAAATTACATTAAATGTAAAAACAATTTTAAAACAAAACCAATTTAACAAATTACAAAACACAACCCCCACATATTACAATAAATTATAAATATAACTATAATAACAATAACATATTAATTAAATGAAACACATACAATTAAAACCGAAAATAAATATATAATACATTTTACAAATGTTATTATTAAATGAACTTATTAAGTAATTAACAATTAATTAAAAAATAATTTACATAAATAATCAATTAAACATTTTCATATTCATTGCCAATTAGCCATCTAACTGACATAACAAAGAACTTGTCGAAAAATATATATAATTTAAATAACTTTCCTCCCCATTCTCCTACAAAGCCAATAAACTGTGACTTACATATCATTTCCTGTTTAACTATACAACAATAAAGTATGTATTAAAAATCATGAAATACACTCAAATAAATAAAATAACAATTAATCAGTTATTCAACTTGCATAATTAATCACCATTATAAGCATTTATTTAACATAACAAAAATAAAAACAATACTTTTTTCATTTAAAAACTTCCCAACCTCCACCCCATCAAACCCAATAACCCACTACTAAATTATAAATTACTAATCAAATGTAAAAAAAAGAAAAATAACCTATTTCTCTCATGAAAGCTAAAAAAAAACAGTAACTTTAGAATGTGTGAATGGGATCCTTGGAAGCAATACAAGTACATTTCCACATGTTCGTAAATATGTTACTGTAATACAAATAGTTTTCTTTATTTTTTCATTTTCAGTAACTCACAAAGACCGACTTGAGAAACCTGAAAAGACGAAAGGTAAGTTTTGATTCCCCATGGTATTGTCTGACAAAATATAAAATTGCTAAATTGTTTGGAGATGTGTTGCCTTTAATTCCCTAAGGACCAGAAAACCTGCTACAAAGAAATCTCTGGCTAATTTATCTTTCTAAGAAACATATGTAGGGCCAAAATACAATTTGGTTGGTATAGTGGCTGAAATTACTGCAGCTGGAAATTACTGAATCTTCAAGAATAGGTAATTCCAAGGTGTTATGTTATGTTAAATCAACTTGATATAGCGCGCAAATCACCCTAGGGTATCTCGGCGCTGCTTGCGGATCAAGGACAGAACTCCATGCAGGTGTTATTAAAATAGATGGGCTTTAAGTTGTTTCCTGAATTTACAGTAACTTGGGCAAGAGCGTACGTGAAGAGGGAGCTTGTTCCAGTACACGGGGGTGAGATAGGAGAAAGCCTTACCGCCGCTGCGTGTTAGACAGATGCGAGGAATCCACAGCAGTGCTTTCGAGCTAGATCTTAAATTACGACAGGGGGCATACGCTTTTATTCTTTTCTGAAGTTAGAGTGGGCCTTTGCCCTTTATGGCATTATAAGTGAGGCAACAGATTTTAAAATATGAACGTTTCCTCACAGGCAGCCAGTGTAGTTCTTTCAGCAGAGGAGCCGAGGAGGTGCCCGAAGGGCAGTTTAGCACAAGCCTTGCAGCAGTGTTTTGAACAACCTGAAGTTTAGAGATCAGTATTTCACTGACATTGGCCAACAGGGCGTTGCCATAGTCCAGTCTGCTTATTACTAAGGCCTGAACTAGCGTTTTACGGGCGGCGGTAGGGAGGTAAGGGAAGATTCTGCGCAATAGGCGTAGATAGTGGTAGCATGAGCCAGTGGTGGCCAGAATATGATCTCTCATCGTTAAGGGTTGGTCCAGTTTTATCCCAAGATTTTTTACTCCTTGATTAGGTACAGGGGAGACGCCCAGTCGCTGCGGCCACCAATCATCAGCCCAGATGGCAGGGGCTTTGCCGAACAGCATGATCTCGGTCTTATCTGCATTCAGCTGGAGATAGTTTTCATTCATCCAGTCTGAGATGGCTAGCATGCCTGAGGAAAACCGTTCTTTTTCCGCCGCCAGGTCCTGGCCTGGTGTAAACATCAGCTGGGTATCATCAGCGTAAGAAATAGGGTTATTTTGCGTGAGGAATAAGGACCCATGATGACAGTTTGATGTATATCATTCAGGAAGTGTTGGAGCCATTTTAATGCCAGACCTTGAATGCCAATTTCTTGTAGCCTTTTCATCAGCCTCATATGGGAGATGGTGTCAAAGGCTGAGGAGAGGTCCAATAATACAAGTATCATTGGGTTGCCTGCATCCACTCCCAGACGCAGAGAGTCAGTTACTGCCATAAGCGTTGTCTCAGTGCTATGGCCAGGGTGGAAGCCAAATTGGGAAGGGTCAAGGATCTGATTAATTTCTAGATAAGAGCTGAGTTGCTTATTAACAAGACTTTCAAGCTGTTTACCCAAAAGAGGTAGTAAAGATATAGGGCGATAGTTGCCTAGTGATTTATGATCCAGAGAGGGTTTTTTTAGAATGGGACGTACGCAGGCCGTCTTCCATTCTGACGGAATGGTACCTGTTTTGATTGAACAATTAAAAATCTCTAAGATTCCTGGGGCGCAAAGAGTGGCCAACAGGGAAATTGTTTTAGGTGGACAGGTATCCAACGGAGAACCTGACTTTGCAGATACCAAGGAGCTATAGATTTCTTCCAGTGAAAAAGGCTCAAAACTCTCTAAAATGTGAGAGGTGGTTGTTGGCTGCTTAGGTTTAGAAGTAGGGATTCTTGGGTCTTGATTAGGTACGATATGTAGTTTTGAATAAATGTTGGAGATTTTGTCCTGGTTAAAAATAGCCAACGAGTCGCAGAAATTCTGGGACTCAGGCAGAGACTGAGAGCACGCCGTGGGTGTAATGAAGTTATGAACTATATTAAAATGGGCTTTGGACGAGTTACCCGCCCAGTCGATTTGATTGATGATAAAGCTACGCCTGGCTAATTTGATGTTGTGGTGGTAACAGGTCAGCGTTCGTCTGTACAAGTCCTTATCTCTGGGACATTTGCTCTTTCGCCAACGCCGCTCTAAGTTCTTACATTTTGCTTTTTCAGTTTTTAACTCTGGTGTGTACCAGGGGGCCGAGGACCTGTGATGGGTGGCACGGCAAGGTTTAAGAGGGACAGTTGAATCCAGGGAATTCTTCTAATTATAAGTTGCAATTTCTGAAATGCGGAATACCTGAGGTAATTAGTGTTTCAGCACCAACTTCTGCATGTTTTCCTCATATTCTGGGCCAGTTTCCCACTCACATTTTAACAGACTTTACCTGCTGAAAAGTGAAGGAGTGCAGTGTTCCTGCAGCACTTGTAGTTCCTGATGCATCCAATAACTATACTTACATTCAGCCTCTGGAATTACAGGACAGTTGTAATAAGGACCTAAGGGGTACATCTATGAAGTCCTTTCAATAGTGCACTCATATCTGCGCTGATGCAATTCCTATTCTCTGATGCACGTGGAAGACAGTGCTTCACACATATGCATGTGCAAATTGGAGATAGGAAAACATGACTATGAGTTCTTATGGCTATGATTCCTAATGGCGTAACTGGAACACTTTGGGGCTGATTACGATCTCGTTAGGAAGGGCTCCAAACAGGACCCGGAAAAAGCAAATCCGATTCAGAGCCTATGTTTCCGAACAAATCGTACCCTTTATGAATGACCAAGTATGATGCGTGGAACCTGTCCGTGCTGACCGAATCGGTTCCGAATCTGAATCATTCAGTCTGACTCTTTCTGAGCCGATTTGTGCAGCTCAATTTGGACGCCTTCCGAAAGAGCAAGTAAGATGCCCGATCCTGACAGCTGTACCGACTCGCTTTTGCTGAGACGAAATGGCTGTGGGAATCGGACTTTGGGGTGCCCGCCACAGGGTGCACGCTTTCTCCACCCACTCCTTTTTTCAATGTGAGCCTGCATTCACGTTGGGTACACAGGCTCCCATTGAATGAAATGGGAGTCCGACCACATTGAGTCTGTATACATAGGGACACATCGTACTCGGTCGGTCGGACTCCTGGAGTACGATTCGTACGGAAAGCATTCCTAACTCCAGTCAGTAGGAAGGCTTTCCTAACAAGATCGTAATCGGCCCTATAATAAACAAATGGATACATACTGCCCTAGCACGTGGGTGGTCTTTTAATGCACTTAATCATGCCTCCTGGCAGTTTTATGACAGAATATGGTGAACAACAATATTATGACACCAGACTATTGTGTCAAAAATATAATGTACAAAAATATTGAGTTTAAATACTGTGGAAAAGAATATCATTAAAAACGTGATTATGTCTACATTTTAACAAATATAGCATAATAAGTAATTGATTTAAAATAATAAACTAGAAAAAAATATGATAATAAAAATCATATAGTTTTATCAGGCAGTGTAAATAAAACATGTATATTCTTTAAAAAAATAATTAAACAGTTTTTAAACTACATTAAATTAAATATATTAACAATAGCATAAAAGTACAAATAAAACATGCATTACTAAAACATATGTGTAGCCATATTTATATATAAAAAATAAAGTACAAAACATTTCCAATTAATACTCTCATGTAAATAAATAAATGTATACATATATATTTAAAAAAAATGAAATACTGAAAAATAATTGTAATATCAACAATAACTTACCAATTAAACATAACAAACATATACTGACAATAACACATATAACAATTCATGAAAATAATATCATTAATATTGAAAAGTAATATTCAAACAAAAAGTGACATGTCTTTTATTAAACAATATGAACAATAAAGATAAAATACAAAACATTAGACAATACCAGCAGTCAAAAAAATATTCAACACTAGCAAAAGTGTTGGACTTCAAAGGAGTTAGATTAACTAATCTAACTCTTATTTAAGCAAAAGTAGGAAAAGTTTTGGATTTAGGAGGAGTTAGTTTTACTATTCCCACTCTAATGTAAGCAACAATAGGGAACGTGTTGGACTTTGTAGGAGTTAGATTCATTACTCACACTCCAATGCAAGCAACAGTAGGGAAAGTGTTGGGTTTTTGAGGGGTTACAGTTACTATTCCAACTCCAGCATAAGCAAAATCAGGCAAAGTTCTGAGCTTTGGTGGGTTTAGATTCTCTATTACTACTCCCACATAAGAGAAATCAGGGAAAGTGTTAGGGCCTTAGTATAAGTTTTGTGGTCCATTGAACCCACTGTGGGGGTCCGCGGACCGCCATACTGGCGGACTGTCTGCCCTATCAGGACATTGGCGGTTGGACTGCCACTATACCACTGCATCTGCCGGGAATCCTGGATCTCACGGCAGTGGTGCATTGGTCAGGCAGAGCAATATGCTGGTGGTGCTGCTGCAGTACCACCAAGCTTATTACCAGTTGCCTCACTGCCAGCCTTTCCATGGCAGTGAATCCGCCATGGAAAGGATAGCGGTGAGGCAACTTAGAGGGCCTCAACTCTGCACATTGGGGTGCATGCACCCCCAGCTCCTGCACAGGAATGTGCTGCGGTGTTCCCATTGCCATGCCTGTTAGGGCTCTCCTATAAGCCTTTAAACAGGCATCACAGAGGAACTGCTGCAACACAACTTCTCGCCCTGGATTTAAGTCTGAACCAGCGGGTGGTCGATTTTGGCTTTGGCGATGTGGGAGCCGGGCGGCAGCATGGCGGCCCCGCTCCCACACTGCCATAGTCAATATAAGGCCCTTAGTCTTTGGAAGGGTGATATTTACTATTTCTCTTCCAATCTAAACAGTAGATTAGATTAACTATTCCCACTCCAATCGAAACAACAGTAGCGAGAGTGCTGGACTTTGGAGGGATTAGATTTACTATTCCCACTCCAATATAAGCAACAGTGGGGAAAGTGTTGGACTTTGGAGAGATTACATTAGGACTTGACAGGGTTGCATTTACTATTCATACTTCAATCCAAGCAACAGTAGGGAAAGAGTCTTCAGTGGTCTTTAGAGGGGTTACATTTACTATACCCATTCCATCGTAAGCAAAAACATGGAAAGCGCTGGACTTGGAAAAGGTTACATATACCTTTCAATCAATCAATTTATTTATTTATTTTGATATGGAACTCCAACGGAGGTCCACAAAAATGCATAAATAGATTAGAATACAAAATATTTTAAGTACAGTACAAAATTCTTCCATATTCAACCATCAGATAATACAATGTACAAAAGTAGCATTAAAAATGATCTAATAAATAACCAGAAATGTTTAAAAAATTGATATATCTTAAAACAAACCATTTCATTTGGAGGAGACAAAACGAATGAACGGGCCACCTGGGCAGAATGAATATTGTATTTGATAAATACAGGTCTTAAAAACATATGCCTGGCCTTTTGTAACTTCATACAAACAAATAACACATGATTAAAATCTTGTATTTGCGAGTGGCACATTTCACAGATTCTCTCCTCACTGGGAATTTTGTCCCATATACCAGTAACATCTCTTAAGGGCAACAAATTCATTCTTAATAAAAGAATTAACCTTCTAATTCCATGTGGAAGGTTCCAGGTTAAATAAAGCTGTGGTCTATTCCCCAAAGCACTCCCACAAACCACCTCATTGCGAGACTTGGTCTTACTTAAATCAGTGTCTCTAGCCAAGCTGATAGAGGATGCAAATTTCTTTATAACATCTTTAGTGCAGTTTTTGGCATGGGGAGTCAATATTCAAGGTAAGACCAAATGAGACATTTGCTTGTAAAAAGGACCTTAAAAATGTTGAATGTTCTCTCAGTTTATCAAAGATTTCTGTTCTCAGGGCAGCCCTAAGAGTGCCCACCTCCCCCAACACAGAGAATTACCCCATCTCAAAACCGCAGCTCATACCTTTCAAAATCCTAATCATTTCTAATCAAACATTTAAATAAATAGCAACATAAAATTTATAAAACATATTCAAAATAAAAAATAGTACAAATAAAAATTACATTAAATGTAAAAACAATTTTAAAACAAAACCAATTTATCAAATTACAAACCACAATCCCCAGAAATTACAATAAATTATAAATATAACTATAATAACAATAAAATATTAATTAAATGAAACACATACAATTAAAACTGAAAATAAATATATAATACATTTTACAAATGTTATTATTAAATGAACTTATTAAGTAATTAACAATTAATTAAAAAATAATTTACATAAATAATCAATTACACATTTTCATAATTTATTGCCAATTAGCCATCTAACTAACATAACAAAGAACTTGTCAAAAAATATATATAATTTAAATAACTTCCCTCCCCATTCTCCTACAAAGCCAATAAACTGACTTACATATCATTTCCTGTTTAACTATACAACAATAAAGTATGTATTAAAAATCATGAAATACACTCAAATAATTAAAATAACAATTAATCAGTTATTCAACTTGCATAATTAATCACCATTATAAACATTTATTTAACATAACAAAATAAAAAACAATACTTTATTATTTAAAAATGTCCCAACCTCCATCCCATCAAACCCAATAACCCACTACTAAATTATAAATTACTAATCAAATGTAAGAAAAAGAAAAATAACCTATTACTCTTATGAAAGTAAAAAAACAGTAAATTTGGAATGTGTGAATGGGATCCTTGGAAGCAATACCAGTATATTTCAACATGTTCATAAATATGTTACTGTAATACACATTGTTTTTTTTATTTTTCATTTTCAGTAACTCACAAAGATCGACTTGAGAAACCTGAAAAGAGGAAAGGTAAGTTTTCATTCCCCATGGTATTGTCTGACAAAATATAAAATTGCAAAATTATTTGGAGATGTGTTGCCTTTAATTCCTTAAAGACCAGAAAACCTGCTACAAAGAAATCTCAGGCTAATTTATCTTTCTAAGAAACATATGTGGGGCCAAAATACAATTGGGTTGGTAAAGAGGCTGCAATTACTGCAGCTGGAAATTACTGATTCTTCAAGAATAGATCATTCTAAGGTGCAGGGAATTCTTCCAATTATAAGTTGCAATTTCTGAAATGCGGAATACCTGAGGTAATTAGTGTTTTAGCACCAACTTCTGCATGTTTCCTGCTATTCTGGGCCAGTTTCCCCACTCACATTTCAACAGACTTAACCTTCTGAAAAGTGAAGGAGAGCAGTGTTCCTGCTGCACTTGTAATTCCTGATGCATTCGATAACTATAGTTACATGCAGCCTCTGGAATTACAGGGCAGTTGTAATGAGGACCTAAGGTGTGCATCTATGGAGTCCTTTCACTAGTTTCACTCATATTTGAGCTGATGCAACTATTCTGTGATGGATATGGAAGGCTGTGCTTCACACATAAGCATTTGCAAATCGGAGATAGGCAAAACATGACTTCTCATGGCTATGATTCCTAATGGTGTAGCTGGAACACATAATAAACAAATGAATACATACTGCCCTAGCACGTGGGTGGTCTTTTAATGCACTTTTCCATGCCTCCTGCCAGTTGTATGACAGAATATGGTGAACAACAATATTATGACACCAGACTATCGTGTCAAAAATATAATGTACAAAAAAATCGAGTTTACGTACTGTGTATGTAGACTACAAAAATATTGTGTCAAAAGTATTGTGGAAGAGAATATCATCAAAACGGTGATTATATCTACATTTTAACACATAGAGCATGATAAGTAATTTATTTAAAACAATAAACTACACAAAATATGATAATAAAAATCATATAGTTTTATCAGGCAGTGATAAAAAGTGGCATATCTTTTTTTAAACAATATGAACAATAAAGATAAAATACAAAATATTAAACAATACCAGCAGTCAAAAAAATAAGCAACACTAGCAAAAGTGTTGGGCTTTAAAGGAGTCAAATTAACTAATTTAACTCTTATTTAAGCAAAAGTAGGAAAAGTGTTGTATTTAGGAGGAGTTAGATTTAGTATTCCCGCTCTAATGTAAGCAACCATAGAGAACGTGTTGGACTTTGTAGGAGTTAGATTCATTACTCACACTCCAATGCAAGAAACAGTAGGGGCAGTGTTGAGTTTTTGAGGGGTTACAGTAACTATTCCAACTTCTTCGTAAGCAAAATCAGGCAAAGTGCTGAACTTTGGTGAGGTTAGATTCTCCATTACTACTCCCACATAAGAGAAATCAGGGAAAGTGTTAGGGCCTTCTTATAAGTTTTGAGGTCCATTGAACCTGCGGTGGGGGTCAGTGGACCGCCAGATTTGTGGTCTGCCTGCCCTAACAGGACATTGGCAGTTGGACCGCCATTATACCTCTGTGTCTGCCGGGATCTCGGATCTCGTGGCGGTGGTGCATTGGTCAGGCAGAGCAATATGCTGGTGGTGCCGCTGCAGCACCACCAAACATATTGCCAGCTGCCTCACCACCATCAATTCCATGGCGGTGAGACCACATGGAAAGGATGGTGGTGAGGCAACTTCGAAGGCCTTGACTCTGCGCATTGGGGTGCATGCAGGGGGGCACATGTTGTGCCCCCCTGTAGTTTAGCACCCCCAGCTCCTGCACAGGAAGGAATGCACAACATGGTGCATTCCCTCCTGTGCAGGAACGTGCTGTGGTATTCCCATTGCAGTGCCTGTATGGGCTCTACTATAAGTCTTTAGACAGGCAGTGCAGTAGGACCGCCGCAACACAACCGCCCAAACTGTATTCAATTCTGAACCAGCGGGTGGTCGATTTTGGCTTTGGCGATGTGGGAGCCGGGCGGCGGCATGGCGGCCCGCTCCCACACCGCCATAGTCATAATAAGGCCCTTAGTCTTTGGAAGGGTGATATTTACTATTTCTCCTCCAATCTAAACAGTAGATTATATTAACTATTCCCACTCCAATCGAAACAACAGTAGCGAAAGTGTTGGACTTTGGAGGGATTAGATTTACTATTCCCACTCTAATATAAGCAACAGTGGGGAAAGTGTTGGACTTTGGAGAGATTACATTAGGACTTGACAGGGTTACATTTACTATTCATACTTCAATCCAAGCAACAGTAGGGAAAGAGTCTTCAGTGGTCTTTAGAGGGGTTACATTTACTATACCCATTCCATCTTAAGCAAAAACATGGAAAGTACTGGACTTGGAAAGGGTTACATATACCTTTCAAAATCCTAATCATTTCTAATCAAACATTTAAATAAATAGCAGCATAAAATTTATAAAACATATTCAAAATAAAAATAATAGTACAAATAAAAATTACATTAAATGTAAAAACAATTTTAAAACAAAAGCAATTTAACAAATTACCAAACACAATCCCAGGAAATTACAATAAATTATAAATATAACTATAATAACAATAAAATATTAATTAAATAGAAAAACATACAATTAAAACCGAAAATAAATATATAATACATTTTACAAATGTTATTATTAAATGAACTTATTAAGTAATTAACAATTAATTAAAAAATAATTTACATAAATAATCAATTAAACATTTTCATAATTCATTGCCAATTAGCCATCTAACTAACATAACAAAGAACTTGTCGAAAATATATATAATTTAAATAACTTCCTCCCCATTCTCCTACAAAGCCAATAAACTGTGACTTGCATATCATTTCCTGTTTAACTATACAACAATAAAGTATGTATTAAAAATCATGAAATACACTCAAATAATTAAAATAACAATTAATCAGTTATTCAACTTGCATAATTAATCACCATTATAAACATTTATTTAACATAAAAATAAAAACAATACTTTATTATTTAAAAACTTCCCAACCTCCACCCCATCAAACCCAATAACCCACGTACTAAATTATAAATTACAAATCAATTGTAAAAAAAGAAAAATAACCTATTACTCTCATGAAAGTTTAAAAACCCAGTAACTTTAGAATGTGTGAATGGGATCCTTGGAAGCAATACAAGTATATTTCAACATGTTCATAAATACGTTACTGTAATACAAATTGTTTTTTTTATTTTTTCACTTTCAGTAACTCACAAAGATCGACTTGAGAAACATGAAAAGACGAAAGGTAAGTTGTGATTCCCCATGGTATTGTCTGACAAAATATAAAATTGCTAAATTATTTGGAGATGTGTTGCCTTTAATTCCTTAAAGACCAGAAAACCTGCTACAAAGAAATCTCAGGCTAATTTATCTTTCTAAGAAACATATGTAGGGCCAAAATACAATTGAGTTGGTAAAGTGGCTGAAATTACTGCAGCTGGAAATTACTGATTCTTCAAGAATAGGTCATTCCTAGGTGCAGGGAATTCTTCCAATTATAAGTTGCAATTTCTGAAATGCGGAATACCTGAGGTAATTAGTGTTTCAGCACCAACTTCTGCATGTTTTCCTCATATTCTGGGCCAGTTTCCCACTCACATTTTAAGAGACTTTACCTGCTGAAAAGTGAAGGAGTGCAGTGTTCCTGCAGCACTTGTAATTCCTTATGCATCCGATAACTATACTTACCTTCAGCCTCTGGAGTTACAAGAAAGTTGTAATAAGGACCTAAGGGGTACATCTATGAAGTCCTTTCAGCAGTGCACTCATATTTGCGGTGTTGCAATTCCTATTCTCTGATGCACGTGGAAGACAGTGCTTCACACATATGCATGTGCAAATTGGAGATAGGCAAAACATGACTATGAGTTCTTATGGCTATGATTCCTAATGGTGTAACTGGAAGACTTTGGGGCTGATTACGATCTCGTTAGGAAGGACTCCAAACAGGACCCGGAAAAAGCAAATCCGATTTGGAGCCTATGTTTCCAAAGAATCGTACCCTTTCTGAATGACCAAGTACGATGCGTGGAACCTGTCTGCGCTGACCGAATCGGTTCCGAACCTGAATCAGTCAGTCTGACTCGTTCTGAGCCAATTCATGCAGCTCAATGGGGACGGCTTCTGAACGAGCAAGTAAGATGCCCGATCCTGACAGCTGTACCGACTCGCTTTTGCTGAGAAGAAACGGCTGTGGGAATCGGACTTTGGGCTGCCCGCCACAGGGTGCACGCTTTCCCCACCCACCCCTTTTTTCAATGTGAGCCTGCATTCACGTTGGGTACACAGGCTCCCATTGAATTAAATGGGAGTCCAACCACACCGAGTCTGTACACATAGGGACACATCGTACTCGGTCGGTCGGACTCTCGGAGTGCGATTCATACGGAAAGCATTCCTAGCCCGAGTCAGTAGGAAGGCTTTCCTAACAAGATCGTAATCGGCCCTTTAATAAACAAATGGATACATACTGCCCTAGCACGTGGGTGGTCTTTTAATGCACTTATTCATGCCTCCTGGCAGTTTTATGACAAAATATGGTGAACAACAATATTATGACACCCGACTATTGTGTCAAAAATATGATGTACAAAAATATTGAGTTTAAATACCGTGTATGTAGACTACAAAAATATTGTGTCAAAAATATTGAGGAAAAGAATATCATCAAAAACGTGATTATGTCTACATTTTAACATATAGAGCATAATAAGTAATTTATTTAAAATGATAAACTAGAAAAAATATGATAATAAAAATCATATAGTTTTATCAGGCAGTGTAAATAAAACATGTATATTCTTTAAAAAATAATTAAACAATTTTTGAACTACATTAAATTAAATATATTAAGAATAGCGTAAAAGTACAAATAAAACATGCATTACCAAAACATATGTGTAGCCATATTTATATATAAAAAATAAAGTACAAAATATTTCCAATTAATACTCTCATGTAAATAAATAAATGTATACATATATATTTAAAAAAAATGAAATACTGAAAAATAATTGTAATATCAACAATAACTTACCAATTAAACATAACAAACATATACTGACAATAACACATATAACAATTCATGACAATAATATCATTAATATTGAAAAGTAATATTCAAACAAAAAGTGACATGTCTTTTTTTAAACAATATGAACAATAAAGATAAAATACAAAACATTAGACAATACCAGCAGTCAAAAAAATAATCAACACTAGCAAAAGTGTTGGACTTCAAAGGAGTTAGATTAACTAATCTAACTCTTATTTAAGCAAAAGTAGGAAAAGTTTTGGATTTAGGAGGAGTTAGATTTACTATTCCCACTCTAATGTAAGCAACAATAGGAAATGTGTTGGACTTTGTAGCAGTTAGATTCATTACTCACACTCCAATGCAAGCAACAGTAGGGAAAGTGTTTGGTTTTCGAGGGCTTACAGTTACTATTCCAACTCCAACATAAGCAAAATCAGGCTAAGTTCTGAGCTTTGGTGGGATTAGATTCTCTATTACTACTCCCACCTAAGAGAAATCAGGGAAAGTGTTAGGGCCTTATTATAAGTTTTGTGGTCCATTGAACCCACGGTGGGGTCCGCGGACCGCCATACTGGCGGACTGTCCGCCCTATCAGGACATTGGCAGTTGGACCGCCACTATACCACTGCATCTGCCGGGAATCCTGGATCTCACGGCGGTGGTGCATTGGTCAGGCGGAGCAATATGCTGGTGGTGCTGCTGCAGTGCCACCAAGCATATTACCAGTTGCTTCACCGCCAGCCTTTCCATGGCGGTGAATCCGCCATGGAAAGGATGGTGGTGAGGCAACTTAGAGGGCCTTAACTCTGCGCATTGGGGTGCATGCACCACCAGCACCTGCACAGGAATGTGCTGTGGTGTTCCCATTGCCATGCCTGTTAGGGCTCTCCTATATGCCTTTAAACAGGCACCGCAGAGGGACTGCCGCAACACAACTTCTCGACCTGGATTCAAGTCTGAACCGGTAGGTGGTCGATTTTGGCTTTGGCGATGTGGGAGCGGGGCTGCGGCATGGCGGCCCCGCTCCCACACCACCAAAGTCAAAACAAGGCCCTTAGGGGCACATTACGATACCCGGCGTAAAAAAATCCGCCAGGCATGGAAGCGGCAAAAATCCGCCCGCACACACCGCCTGAACACCGACCACGCCATTATGAGTACACAAACTGAAAACCGCCATCGGCGGAAAAATCATACAAAATACCGCCCGCCATCGTCCGAGTCGGAGTCAAACCGCCCGCCACGGACGGAAACACGCACGACAACACAAAACCGCCCGCCCACACGGCCGACACACCGCACGTGAAATTACGATCGCACCGCCATGAGCGCGGAAAAACAACAAATATACCGCCCGCCAGCGCAAACAACGCCGATGAGAATCGACACGGCAGAAGCCATGGCGCCCACGTACCTGCACAGAAACCATCCGCACACAAAACCAATAGCACACAACATGGCCAACAAGTCCACACAGCAAGGCACGCACAAATACACAAGCACAGTACACATCCCGAAAACACCCCCGGACAAACAAAAAATACAAAGGCCAGAACCCCAGACACAACACACCTGAAAACAACAGACCATGAGGACACACCCACATAGGTGAGTACAAAAGCAGCACTCCCACAGACCACAACCCCTTGCTACATTGCAAACCAGAGAGGAGAGGAGAGGACACAGTGACACAGCAAGGACAGCAGCACACCACAGAAACGCACACATCACAACCACCACAACCACCACCACCAAACACCGGCACCACAAACCCCCTGCACATTACACAACACACACCGCACCAGCACCACAAACACCATGGCACCACAAAGGATGCCCAAGTTCACGCCCATGGAGCTGACGGTCATGGTCGACGAGATCATCAAGGTGTACCCACAAATCTATGGGAACATGGTCCAGCACACACCACTAGCCACCAGAAACAGAATGTGGACCCGGATCGTAGACCAGGTCAATGCAGTCGGGACCCTGCCCAGGAACAGAACCGAGATAAACAAACGTTGGAATGACGTAAAGAGCCTGGTCAAGAAGAAGGAGGGCAAAAACAGAGAGCTGGCTGCCGTCACTGGCGGAGGGAATCCCGCGCTCTTTAAGACCTTCAAAGCGTGGGAGGAGAAGGTGCGAGTCGTAATCCATCCGGAGATCCTCGCCGGATTAGCAGGGGGAGTGGAGGCTGGTAAGTACAAACTAATGTATACCAGCACACCGCTATGTACACACATGCGCAACCACCATGCCACAGCTCCCAGGGACAAACACCCCCATGTCCAGCACACAATACACAACACATCACACGCACATGCAACAGACACTACCACACACAGGCCAAACCGAACAACTGTAAGATGCGTGGGGACATGTGTACACTAAGCCAGCCACGTAACCACCAACAGGTCCCCAAATATGCCAGAAGCGCCACAACGAGCACCCACCACACCCATGTGTCCGCCACAGCTGCACCAACCGACAAGTAACAGGTAAGTGGCAGGAACACAAAGTGCAGTGGGTCGGAGGGGGACAGCTGAAGTACAACACCCACCAGGCCCCCACTCCCACAGACCAGCAAGGTGGAGCACTCCCCACACCCATGTGTCAGGCACAGCTGCACCAACCGACAAGTAACAGGTAAGTGGCAGGAACACAAAGTGCAGTGGGTCGGAGGGGGGACAGCTGAAGTACAACACCCACCAGGCCCCCACTCCCACAGACCAGCAAGGTGGAGCACTCCCCACACCCATGTGTCAGGCACAGCTGCACCAACCGACAAGTAACAGGTAAGTGGCAGGAACACAAAGTGCAGTGGGTGGGACGGTGGACAGCCCAAGTACAACACACACCAGGCCCCAGTCCCACAGCACAGCAAGGAGGAGCATCCCCCACACCCCACAGCCACGTGTCAGCCACCGCAGTGCACAACGACAGCCGAAAGGCAGACATCACGGTCCACAGCAATCGGTGTCAGTGGGTGTACAGCCACCCCCACGACCCACTACACCCCCCACCCCCACAGACCTGCAACATGGAGCACCCCCGCTAAGAGCCATGTGGCATCCAGTACAGTGCACGCACGAACAACTTGCAGGTGGGAAACTGGACAGGGCTGGATTACTGGAGGCATGAGGACCATAACACCACCAACACATGGGACATGTCACGTAGCACACGAACACGCAGCACCGCCCACCGTCACGAACAAGTGAACAATGTGCACACGGACATGAACAGCAGACTCACACCCCACATGACCCATCACAGACATAGCAACACCCAAGGAGCCACGTCTGCATGCACAAGCCACACTGAATATAGTCCCACACGGCAGCCACTGTGCAACTCATCACACACAACCGAAACACCATTGAAGTCCTGTCCATGTAGCCCCTACTGCCTGTCAACCACACACCCCACAACTACGCCTATGTAAGACAAACAACACTAGACGCAACAGAGCGGAACAACAGAAATGCACACGAACACCACTGAACCCATCAAACACACAGACACACCATGCACATACAACATACCATCCATCCCATCCGTCAGCCCCAGTCTCATGAAAGGCATGTCATCCGCACAGCTGCCACACATACAGCAGTCACGCTAAGACACATGCCCATGACCAACCATGTGCCAGAAGTCAATTAAGCGCACGACACACTGTGAGCAACAACACACAACATGGGCCACACCCCCCGAGCACTGCAGTGATGCACATGGCACAGGGCAGCACGCACACCAAGGAGATGGGACAACTGCAATACGTTGGCTGGCACACAACTATCACTCACTCATAACGATGCGTCCAATGCCATGTCCAGTAACCACAACAGACAGCAAATATGCAGGGCATGTCAGGCATGCACACACCTCAGACCATGCACTGTCATGCTGCCACAACACATGTCACGTTCGGCACCCATGGCTCACAGCATGTACCCCAAAAGCATATACCCTCCCAAATGCGAATCTGGGGCATGGCCCCCATGTTGCCATATGCGTTCCTAAGCGTTCCATTTGAACCCCAAAAGCATATTCCCTCCCAAATGCGAATCTGGGGCATGGCCCCCATGTTGCCATATGCGTTCCTAAGCGTTCCATTTGAACCCCAAAAGCATATTCCCTCCCAAATGCGAATCTGGGGCATGGCCCCCATGTTGCCATATGCGTTCCTAAGCGTTCCATTTGAACCCCAAAAGCATATTCCATCCCAAATGCGAATCTGGGGCATGGCCCCCATGTTGCCATATGCGTTCCTAAGCGTTCCATTTGAACCCCAAAAGCATATTCCCTCCCAAATGCGAATCTGGGGCATGGCCCCCATGTTGCCATATGCGTTCCTAAGCGTTCCATTTGAACCCCAAAAGCATATTCCATCCCAAATGCGAATCTGGGGCATGGCCCCCATGTTGCCATATGCGTTCCTAAGCGTTCCATTTGAACCCCAAAAGCATATTCCCTCCCAAATGCGAATCTGGGGCATGGCCCCCATGTTGCCATATGCGTTCCTAAGCGTTCCATTTGAACCCCAAAAGCATATTCCATCCCAAATGCGAATCTGGGGCATGGCCCCCATGTTGCCATATGCGTTCCTAAGCGTTCCATTTGAACTCCAAAAGCAAAGTACAAACCAGACCCAGGATGGGCCAGGAGCCCGCATACACCAGAGTCACAATGAGTAGGGGCAAAGCAACACACCCATCGGCATGGCCAATCCGTCCCATGCCACATGTGCACAGCACACAGTCCCATTGCCTAGCACACACACCTACAGATGCCACAGCCACACACTCGCCTCCGGGAAACCCATGTACGAGATTGCACGAACTGCCAATGTCAGACGACTAATACATACTTCGCCAGGTGCAACACAATAACAAATCTCATTCTCTCCACAGGTGACGAACTGCTGGACGCTGGGGATGGAGACAGCAGCCAGCACAGCCAGCCTACAAGCCCCCAACGAGGACACACGGATCTGGAGGATCTGTCCACCTCTTCGGACACGGACCACCAAGCTGGCCCATCTGGCGTGGCAGGGCCCAGCCGCTCCCCAGGACCCCTCCTACCCACCAACCCATCATCCAGGGATGCTGAACAGTCCCAGTCCCCTGCTGCCACTGTCGTTGCGGCCACACCCACGGTCATTGCGGCCACTACCACTGCCGCAACCGCCACCATCGCCGCACCGACCACCACCGCCTCCACCACCACCACGTCTTCGCTGGCACCAGCCCCAGCGCAGGTGGTGGCCCGGCCGACTGGATCCACCCTGGGAGCCACAGCGAGGACCGTGGTGAGCAATGTGGCTAGTGGGCAGGCCGGTGGCAGCAGGACTGGTAGGAGGAGCAGGGTCAGGGAAACGCCAGCCTCCCCTGGGAGCCATGCCCTGCCTCAAATGGCCAGAGTCCTTGGGGCCTATGAAGAGGCCCAAGGACAATGGGCCAGGTCTGCTACTGACACGCGGGAGGTGCTGGGGGTGCTGAGGTCCATGGACGCCCATATGGGCCAATTCGTGTCCCGTATGGACCAACTCGTGGACCTCATGGGCCAGCTGGTGGTGGCGGTGGGGTCACAGGCAAGGCCAGCAACACCACCTCCACCACCACCTGCTAGGGCGCAGGCTCGGGCAGCAGTGTCCACTTCCCCTGCGTCCACAGCCAGTGAGCACACCTCACCCACCACCAGCAGGTCGCCACCACACACCCCCTCCCAAACGTGGAAGGGGCCGTCCGAAGAGGAAACAGATCTCCCGGGAGGACTTCGCACGCTCCAGTCGCAAGTGAGGCAGCCAGCCAGCCTTCCGCCAGCCTTCCTTGACCAGCCACTGCATTGACTTGCTCTACGATCCCACTTCACACAGCCATCTGGATGGCATGTGTGTGTTGGACTATGGACATAGAACCAGTGGGTACACCCTGATCATCACGCAGCCATGACCGACAGCTCATTGTCACTGCACGCACCACTTTTGTCATCACCTTACACACAATCACATGTCACAGTTTGTAATAAATGCACCTTTTTCACTAACTGCTGTTTGTGCCCTGTGTCTTTATTGTACAGAATACAACGGCCACCTTGGGCGGAAAGGCACCTGATGCGTGGCATGGAAATGGAATCCGGAGGGCCTGTAGGGACCTAGGGGTGGGAGACAGAACAGGAGCACATTCAATGAGTGTGTCACACACCCATCACACAGTACATGTCAACAACTACAAGCAATGTACACACATCGCACAGAGCAATAGGGCACAATGCCACAGTCACCAACAGTGGCATACTACCCTGGCCATGGAGCGTTGACACACTGCACGCAGTGAACATACGGCCACCCTGACACAGCACACACACACCTGCATAGATACAGACACATCATCCGTCGTACATGGACACTCACCGTCAAGTGAAGTAGCGGGCGATGAGCTGCTGGCGCACATTCCCAGCTTCCTCCTCTCCGCTGTCCACCTCACTCGAGCTGTCCTGGTCTGCGGGCTGGGGCCCTGGTTGATCTCCGTCATCCACAATGAGGGGGATCTGCTTCCGAATGGCCAGATTGTGCAGCATGCAGCACGCCACCACTATCTGGCACACCTTCTGTGGGGAGTACGCCAGTGCACTCTCGGTGCGGTCCAGGCACCTGAACCTGGACTTGAGGAGGCCAAAGGTACGCTCGACCACACGTCTGGTCCTCCCATGTGCCTCATTGTATCGATCGTCTGCTGGGGTGCGAGGATTCCTCAATGGACTGAGCAGCCATGCCCCATTCGGATACGCAGAGTCACCTGGGTGTGAGGGACACAGAGAACCGTTGCTATTCCAAATGGACAGGGGACAGCATCGCACAACCAGCACGCTACACCACTCCACATACTCACCGACAATACAGCCACGATCCTGTTGCAGATTGGCCATCAGTCGTGGCAAGATGCTGTTGCGCATTATGTGTGCGTCATGGGCCGAGCCTGGAAACTTTGCACACACGTGGGTGATCACCATGTCCGCAAGGCACACCACTTGCACATTCAGGGAGTGCGTGTGCTTCCTGTTGCGGTACAGGTGCTCAGTGGCCTGTGGTGGAACAAGGCCAACATGAGTGCAGTCAATGGCTCCCACGACGTGTGGGATTCTGCCAAGGGCATAGAATGCACCCTTCACTGCCGCCAATTCACGAGCCCTGGGGAAGTGGATGTACCTGTTCCGGTACAGCATCATGGCTGCCAGTACATCCCTCAGCACCTTGCTGAACATGGGCTGGGACATCCCTCCTCCACTGCCCACTGTGTGCTGGAATGACCCAGTGGCGAAGAAATGCATGGCGGCCATCACCTTAGCCGTGGGGGTGACAGCAGTCGGATACACCCTGCGGGGACGGAGATGGGGCTCTAACATGGCACACAGTCGATGCAGAGTTGGCCTGTCCAGCCGAAACTTCCTGATTACCTCTGTATCGTCCATGTCCGCCAGCAATTGGTATGGGCGGTCAATGGGCCTGATTCACAGAACTAACTTACGTCAAAAACGTAAAGTTAGTACTTTTTGGTATTCACAGAATACACTTACTCATTTTGGTATTCACAGAATGAACTTACTCATTTCGGTATTCACAGAAGTTAGTAGTCCTAACTTTAGGACTCCTAAATGCCTTCTGTGAATACCGAAAGTCTTAAAGTTAGGATTTTTCTCAGTTTAGGAGCAGTAAAGTTAGGAGTCCTAACTTTACTACTCCTAAACTGAGAAAAATCCTAACTTCAAGACTTTCGGTAGTCACAGAAGGCATTTAGGAGTCCTAAAGTTAGGAGTCCTAACTTTACGACTCCTAAACTGAGAAAAATCCTAACTTCAAGACTTTTGGTATTCACAGAAGGCATTTAGGAGTCCTGAAGTTAGGAGTCCTAATTTTACTACTCCTAAACTGAGAAAAATCCTAACTTCAAGACTTTCGGTATTCACAGAAGGCATTTAGGAGTCCTAAAGTTAGGAGTCCTAACTTTACGACTCCTAAACTGAGAAAAATCCTAATTTCAAGACTTTTGGTATTCACAGAAGGCATTTAGGAGTCCTGAAGTTAGGAGTCCTAACTTTACTACTCCTAAACTGAGAAAAATCCTAACTTCAAGACTTTCGGTATTCACAGAAGGCATTTAGGAGTCCTAAAGTTAGGAGTCCTAACTTTACGACTCCTAAACTGAGAAAAATCCTAACTTCAAGACTTTTGGTATTCACAGAAGGCATTTAGGAGTCCTGAAGTTAGGAGTCCTAACTTTACTACTCCTAAACTGAGAAAAATCCTAACTTTAAGACTTTTGGTATTCACAGAAGGCATTTAGGAGTCCTAAAGTTAGGACTACTAACTTCTGTGAATACCGAAATGAGTAAGTTCATTCTGTGAATACCAAAAGTACTAACTTTACGTTTTTGACGTAAGTTAGTTCTGTGAATCAGGCCCAATGTTCGGTCTCCGCCTGGGTTAAATGGCAGAGGACACATGTCAAAGCAACACGGCACATAGCAATTTCGCATACACATCACTGACATGACTGAGCAAGCACATGAGCCACAGCCCAGCTGTCAAGCTGGGACGGCACGGCCACAATACACTTACACAGGTCTCCCAACAATGGCAATGGCAAGTGAGACATACCACTGCCATGTGCATGCACATGGGGATCTAGGCCCCAATGACTTGCGGGGCGTGCTGATGGGGACTGACTGCATATTCGTCAAGCGGCAACGCCACGGCAACATGAGTGTCTGCTGAGCATGGTACTGCTTCCGAGGCTGGATGAGTATGGCACACGACGACGACGATGTGGGCACGGGCTGAGCGGCCAATACAAGTGGGACCTGTGGCACGAGGGGATATGAGACAGTAGTAGGTGTCAGCACTGCACCCTATGTACAGCACTGTACGGATCACAGCTCCCGAAACATTGACTGGTGTCCACATTGACAGCCCCATGCCAAGACGGCTGTGTGCTTGCAGTCACACGTCACAGGTGAGAGGTTACATTGCACGTGCCAGGTGGCAGTCGTACATAGTGGGAGCTGGCATGTGTGTGCATGTGTCTCCTGTTCAGGATCCACCAGATGGGCGCTGACTCTGTACTGACCATTGTACACAGCATGTTCCGTGGAAGGCTTGTGTGTGTGGGATGGTGGCACTGGATGTGCCTCCGTTGGGTGGGGGCCATGCACAGGGCGGGTACGTCGATGATTGCGCATTGTTGGTCACGGTGGGTGCACCAGCTAAGATGTGTTGCCCTGTGTTCAATTCCTATGTCCGCATGATGATGGACTGTGGATGTGGGCAGACTACACATTGGTCGATGTGCTGTCTATATGCATGTGCCTTCACACCAGGCACAGCTGCCCCTGCACATGTGACCCCTGCTGGACTCGCTGCTGGGTCTGTGGAGCTGATGCACCTTCTGCGCGTGGGGCGGACAGCTCTCCTCACTTCCCTCATTGCGCATGTCATGTCTTTGCCGCAGGTGACATGGATCATGGAGGGCCCACATGTACGCGTGGGTAGGCTACACATGATTGTTCACTGGTCGCCACCCCCAGTCAGTGTTTCGAATGGGAAGGTTGTCGTGCTGGTGGTATGTTCGATGTGGCGGATGGGCGGGCCTAGGTGCGGGCTTACATTCCGGACATGGGGGTAGTTGGATTGGCGACTAGTTGCAGTACACACGGGACACGTCTCTTCCTTTCCACATCTGGGTCATCCCTTGTACTAACTGACAGTGATACAGTCATCTTCGCCCCAGCCCTCATGTCCTCCCCTCGCCCCCAATATGCATGCTCACCTGCGAGGCTAGCGCTTGCACAGGCAGCCCCAAGCTCGCACCAGAGAGGGCAAGGAGTGTATGTGTGGGTCCAGTTGCACGAGTGGGCTGTCTCAGGGTATGATGTGTGGCGGGACGCCGTCCACCTGCGTGGTGCCCCAAATGGAGACCCGGCCTGCATGGACTATGCATCACAGTCTTCGCCTTCCGGATCCGCCACCTGCGACACCCAGTGGCTGTGGCTGCCCTTGCGGCCATGCCGCGTCCGTCTGTGGCTGATGGCCCACACATTCACTCTTTGGCCTCTCTGGGGAGGGCTCAGGGGTGGTGGCGCACGCGCTTGCACTTAGTCGCAATGGCATGTGGCGTGGTTGGTATGATGGGCAATGGATGGGATGGTGCGAGCCACCTCCCGTGACGTCAGTGCTGCTCGTGCTGTGGTGCGTCCCCCTACACTTCCATTTGACTTTTTGCCATGCTGGACGTTGAGGTTCTATTGCCTGCGTGATATGACCAGGAGGAGCGCGAGGAGACCTCTCACACACCATGCTCCACTGCCATCCCGTGCCCTGTATCGCCTGTGCGGATTGACTATGTTGGGGTTACACCTGGTCGACTGGGGCTGTGTGTGCCTTGTCAAGGGGCATGGCGGGCGCACAACAGGATCCAGCTTGTCCACAGAGGGTGGGCTGAGGTGCGCCTGGTACCGCTTTGTACGTGTGCCCGGCTGCTGTGCACACACGTGTTCACTCCCCCGACAGGTGTCCTCTCACAATGCCCAGGGAAGCGGTGGTGTACTGTTCATGAGCCCTCCCAACACGGCGTGCTCCAACTTGGCATGTGCGCATCTACCCGTCGCACCCACCCACCTGAGCACTGCGTCCATACGACTTCACACGACACATGTGTGTCTTCCACAGTAGTGCTACTCATTTGCGTTGACATCCAATACCAGTGGACTACATGGTCATGTCACGACTGCCGTGTACTTCACATACTCTCATTCGTACTTGTGAAATGAGTCAGCGGAGACAGTTCTGGTTTCAAACATTATATTGAGTCTTCTGTCCTCTGTGATGCAGTATAGTGGACACTACTGGCAGCGGAATACATGTTGAGGATATACTGAGCATGATTACAAATGGGATAGGGTGTGGGGTTACATCTGCTTGGCCAAGGCTGTGCTAATGTACATTTACGTATAGCTGCGGAGCTGCGGACTTTGACACAGACGGTATACATGTAGCCTACCAGACCGCTCGGCATCATGGGCACAGTCCATCTCAGTTCCATGTGACAGGTTTGCTGCGGTTGTTCCTCATGCACGCGTGCATGTGAGATGACATCAGGGCATGTGCTTGCGTGCATGCAGCGGCGTGCCACTTGTTGTTGCACTGTGGTGGTTACTGGACATGTCACAGTCACTGGGGTCGTGTTGTTGTTGTATGCACTTGTCGTCCATGCAAAGGTCCTGGTATGGGATTCCCGGGCGGGGGTGGGAGGGGTGCAGCACCCACAGACTCCAGGCGACCTATTCATGTCCACTGAGCGGTGTGTGTGTCCATGGGCGCTGGATCCATGTCGTGTCCTGGTTGTTCGTGCAGTTCCGTCCATGTGGGTGCGATGCACAGAGCCCATGCCACTGCCTCCCACGATGCATGCGGTGTTTCTGGATGTGATGGGGAACAGTGTGCATGTCCCGGTCATATCCGATGTCATGGCGATGTCGTTGATGGTGTGGTTACAGTTGCCGGTCGTTTGGTATGGCTGTTGTGGTGGTGACTGGCCAGTCCGTGCGGAAGCTGAGCATGGGTGCGGGGTTGGACTTCATAGGTCACTCGGGGAACCTGCGTTGTGGTCCGACGTATTTACAGGTTGACAGGTATGCGATGCCGTCCAGCAGGGCTTCCATGTCATTGGTGGTGTACATGTTTGCCAGCCAATGAAGCGGATGGTGGCTGTCAAGGTGTTGTTCGTAGGTTGTCCCTTGGAGGACCATGATGGGGCATGCTGGGTGACATTCGATGTAGCTGTTCTCGATGATCCGTCGTGTGGAGGCACAGTGGTTCCATTTCAGTGCGCGTGCGATGTTGGCCACATACGCCATGCCCCCATAGGCAGAGCAGGCCCTGTCGTGTGCGTCCAGAGGGAGGAGTAGTGGTAGCAGGTCCGCCTTCAGACATGCCGGGTTGGAGAGGCATATCTCGACGGGATGCTGGTAGGGACACCTCCGACAGTAGAAGACGGGCATGACGCAGCTGAACAATGTGATGCGGTAAGTCAGTCGGTAACTTACGTTCAGCAGGGACAGGAGATCGCATCCCAATGTATGTATCGTGCTGGTTTGGTACAGCTTGAGCTCTTCGGCGTAGTTGGGTAGGTGTGTTGCGGTTGCCATTTCGCAGCGGTTCGTAGAGGTGGCGTGCTCCGGCTGTGTGTGCAGTCTGCAATGTGCACGCTCCGGGGTTGCTGTGAGCTCTGTGTAGTCGTGGGGAGACAGGACTTGTGTTCTGTTGGCTTGTTTGGAGGACACGGGCCCTCTTCCCACATGCTTCTCAGACAGTTCAAGGTCGGTGCTGTGTGACTCCTTCCAATTAACTTGCATGTGGCCGACATGGGGAGTGTTTTCTTCTTTCCTCCCCGTCCGTTGTGTGCTTCTGTGATATGCGCTATCTGCCGTGTGGTCGGTCTCCTCGGCATGCCTGTGTTGGTCTATTCTTGGACAATGGCTGTATTCACCGGCTTCTGTCGTAGGGCTGTGGTTTCGGTGTTGGAATGGAAGGTCATTCAGTGCTGTCTGCTCTCCCTTGTGTGGGCGGCAGGCTGCCTTTCCGCTCTGCGTTGGGCCTTGTGTGTGGATGTAATTCTTGGGCCACCTGTTGTCGGTTCCCGGGCTCTTTGGTGTTCCGTTTCATGTGTCTTGTTCATATGTGCAGGGTGGTATGGGTTTTTCAGTGTGGTACTGGCGTTCCTCTTCCCGAAGGGGCCCTGCTTCTCCTAGTTGGTGTTGCCGCCGCTGTGTGCTTCGCCATGTTTGTTACACTGGGGTGTGTCCTGCTGTTGCGTGACTTAACTGACATGTGTGCGTCGGTTGTGTGGCGTTGGGTGTTGTCCGTGAATTGGGCGTTGGGGACATGTCTGTGGCCGGCCTGTCACGTGTCATGTGCGTTCGGGGTGGGGCTGGTGTGTGTGCTGCTTGGTTGTGTCCCTGTGTCTGTGTGCGACGCATGCATGGCGCTGCGGTTGGCCTCTGCGTTGTGCGCATGTGTGGCGGCGTCATCGGCGCTTTGGGGCCGTGACGGGGTGGTTGGTTCCTAGTCCCAGGTGGTGTGTACACATGTGTTCCGCGATGTTAGGATTTGGCCTGTGTGTCATATGTGGATGCAATGGTGGATGTGTAGTCTGCACGCGCTGGTGGGGGGGTGTCCTCTTTTTCCGCCCTTGCACTGTGTGCGCTGTTTGCGTGCACTTGTTGTGTGTGTGCCTACCTGCGTCTCCGCGGTACGTTGCGTCCTTGGTGGTGCATCAGCAGAAGCATGGGAAGGGCCTGCAGTGCTGGATTCATGCCCGGGGTGCCGCTTCTTCGTTGTCCGTGCTCTGCGTCCGTGTTTCCGCCTCTCTTTCACGTGCGGTGTCTCTTTGCCGTGGGAGCCGTTTGTTTGCGGCATCGTAATTTATGCGCCGGGCGGGACGTGTTTCGTCGGACGGTGTGTGTCAGTTGTGCTGCGCCGCTACGTGTGCGGGCGCACTTTGATGGCGGACGGTGTTGCTGGCTTGCCGGCGGTGTTTGGCCTGCTTTTCGCATCGTAATTGGGCGGGCGTGTGGACTGCTGCGTGCCGGCGGTAACTGGTGGTTTTTGCATCCGCCAGCACGGCGGTAGTGCTTCCGCCCGCCATCGTAATGGGCCCCTTAGTCTTTGGAGGGGCGAGATTTACTATTTCTCCTCCAATCTAAACATAGCTGATATTAACTATTCCCACTCCAATCGAAACAACAGTAGCAAAAGTGTTGGACTTTGGAGGGGTTAGATTTACTATTCCCCATTCTAATATAAGCAACAGTGGGGAAAGTGTTGGGCTTTGGAGGGATTACATTAGGACTTGAGAGGGTTACATTTACTATTCATACTTCAATCCAAGCAACAGTAGGGAAAGAGTCTTTAGTGGTCTTTAGAGGGGTTACATTTACTATACCCATTCCATTGTAAGCAAAAACATGGAAAGTGTTGTACTTAGAAAGGGTTACATATACCTTTCAAAATCCTAATCATTTCTAAACAAACATTTAAATAAATAGCAACATAACATTTTTAAAACAGAATCAAAATAAAAAAATAGTACGAACAAAAAATTACATTAAATGAGAAAACTATTTTAAAACAAAACCAATTTACCAAATTAAAAAATATAACCCCCAATAATTACAATAAATTATAAATAAAGCAATAATAACATTAAAACATTAATTAAACGAAACACATTACAAATGTTATTATTAAATGAACTTATTCAGTAACTAACAATTAATTGAAAAATTATTTACATAAATAATCAATAAACATTTTCATAATTCATTGCCAATTAGCTATCTAACGAACATAAAAAATAACTTGTCAAAAGAAATATATAATTTAAATAACTTCCCACCCCAGTCTCCTACAAAGCCAACACACTGGGACTTACATATAATTTCTTGTTTAACTATACAACAATAAAGTATGTGTTAAAAAGCACAAGGATACACTCAAATAATAAAAATTAAAATTAATCAGTTATTCAATATACATAATTAATCACCATTAAAAGCATTTATTTAACGTAACAAAAATAAATAACAATAATTTATGATTTAAAAACTTCCCAACCTCCACCCCATCAAACCCAATAACCCACTATTAAATTATAAATTACTAATCAAATATAAAAATAAATTACACATGAAAATTACAAACTACACTTAAACAATTACAATAATAATATTAACACCTAAAGTAATGTAATAATTAATATATATCACATTTACTACAAACAACCTTTCAGAGAGGAAATATTGCATACAACTACATGTAAAAAATATATATTATGTACATAGTAAAGGACATGTTTACATTTTATATTCTGTACCTCAGTAATTTTGATGTGACACTATTTTGACCCAATATTCATATAACACAATATTTCAGAATTACTTTTTGATCATTGACCCTGCATCATATATATGCAATAATTTACACCTGAAAATCACTCTCTGTGCCAGCATGTTACTGTGTCAATACCCTAAAAATATTATAGTAATTATGACTAGACTTGCCATCTAATTATAGCAATTTTAAGCTGAATGACTGCACTGTAATCTGAAAGTACAAATATAATTTCAAGACTTTTCTGATTTGTAGAAACACTTTTACTGATATTTGTGAAGTAAACCCAATATTATTATTTTGAATTGGTTAGAATATGTCCTAGTCTTGACTGTAAACCTGAACATTTAGTGGCCTATTCTTAAATAATATTATAAAAGATACTGCCAGAAAATCGAGGTACAAATGTAGGCTCAAATTCATGAACATTTTGCTTTGGGGGTGCATCCTTTTTTGGACCCAATGCCCCAATGCAAAATGTACTTCAGGATTTACTAAGCCACGCAAAGTTGATTTCTGTGACTTTGCATGGCTTAGTGAAAGAAAAGTAATGCAAGACAGCGCATAGCATAGCACTGCCTTGTGTTACTTTTCGACTGAGAAGTGATCCATGGATGGAGTTTAGGCTTTTACGTGCATCCACCTATGGATTTTGACTCAAGCCCAGATTTGCTAAAGGTATTTAATGTGGGTTTCTGCCAAAATGGTGCACCAACCTGAGAGAGCCTTAACGAGGGGAAATATCTTCATTTCTTCTCGTTACTTCCTCTTTCCATTTGTGCTGCATTCATGCAAAGAAGAATATGCCTCTAATGATTCTTTTATGCAACAAGGTATCCCTTTCTGCACAAACTAATCCTGCCCCTAACGCAGGTACCATTTCACTATGGCACGGGGTGCCTGCATTGATGGTAGGCTGCCTGAAGTGAGGCAGCCCTATGAGAGAGCTGAAGTGTGCCATATGTCAGTAGGTATGGTACATTTCTGCTCTCTCCCTTTCATGCAGAGCATCAAGGTGCCTTGCTGTGTTCCTTGAAAGTTTAGCAAATCTGCCACATAGTGTTTCAAAAATTCTAGAGCAGAATATTGACTATAAATATATTGTGACTGTAAGAATATATAGGCACGTATAGATTTATTACACTCAACTCCAGATAGAAAGACTATGAGCTGGACCATGAAATAAACAAACAGTTCCCACTGCAAACCACACCATAGTGTTGCCTTGCTCCACAACCACTGCTCTGATGGCCCACGGCCATTTCTTCCTGAAGAAGCTGAAACCAGTTTGAAAAAGTGACTGTTGGCAAACAAGCATTAAATGCCTAAAATCCAACAACTCACAGGATTGTGGCCATTTTGTTTGGAAAACAAAATATTTGGTGCTCCCCTGCTGCACAGACATATATCATAGGGGACCATGACACACATCAGTATAAAATCCCCCCTTTGTTTTATTATAAGAATATTGCATGTCACTGAGGAGTTCAGTGACCATATAGAGGAACTAGGGGCAAAGGCTCAACTCCTTTATGAGGTCATGGAACTCGGATATTATTTATTATATATAGTCACTGTATGTCTACATGGAATTAAGAATAATAAATCAATATTAGCACTATATTTTTGTGCTCAGTAGTCACTGGTCAATTATAAGCCTACACATGTGAATGTATTTCCCTCTACATTGTAAAGATTCACTTCACTAGTGCTAATTAACAGACATAATAACGTAATGGAGGCACACTTTGGGCCTGATTCTCAAAGATTTTGCTTTGAGTAGGTATGACTTACTCTTGTAGTAGTCATGACTTTAGGAGTAGACCTGGAATACTAAGGGCCATATTTATCACCTTTTCACGCAACACAATGGAGCAAGACACCTTGCTGCGCTGAGCTGTGTGAAAGGGAGAGGGCAGGAATTAGCCATATCTATGAAGATATGGCGCATTCCTGCTCTCTCTTTGCACTGGCACACTTTCAGGGCCGGACTGGCTACCGGGCGTTTTGCTGTGCTGCCGAGCTGGGAGCTGATTTCGTTGATGGGGACCTGCGTGTGCTTAAAAACATTTGTTTTGAAATGTTTATTTAAAAGCACACGCAGGTCCCCATCAACGAAATCAGCCCCCACTGCAGCAAAATCAGCCCCCAGCTGTGCAGCACAGCAAAACGCCCGGTAGCCAGTCCGGCCCTGCACACTTTAGGCTGCCTCGCCAATGCAAGCATCCTTGCACCATGGTGTAAGTTGGCTGTGCTGCATACAGGATTGGTTTTGTGCAGGAAGAGGCGCTTTCCTGTATATAAACAATCCTCTGAGGATTTTTCCTCTTTCTATGTGTGCTGCAGAATTAGTGCGTTCAATGGGCCTGATTCACAGAACTAACTTACGTCAAAAACGTAAAGTTAGTACTTTTTGGTATTCACAGAATGAACTTACTCATTTCGGTATTCACAGAAGTTAGTAGTCCTAACTTTAGGACTCCTAAATGCCTTCTGTGAATACCAAAAGTCTTAAAGTTAGGATTTTTCTCAGTTTAGGAGTAGTAAAGTTAGGACTCCTAACTTCAGGACTCCTAAATGCCTTCTGTGAATACCAAAAGTCTTGAAGTTAGGATTTTTCTCAGTTTAGGAGTCGTAAAGTTAGGACTCCTAACTTTAGGACTCCTAAATGCCTTCTGTGAATACCGAAAGTCTTGAAGTTAGGATTTTTCTCAGTTTAGGAGTAGTAAAGTTAGGACTCCTAACTTCAGGACTCCTAAATGCCTTCTGTGAATACCAAAAGTCTTGAAATTAGGATTTTCTCAGTTTAGGAGTCGTAAAGTTAGGACTCCTAACTTTAGAGACTCCTAAATGCCTTCTGTGAATACCGAAAGTCTTGAAGTTAGGATTTTTCTCAGTTTAGGAGTAGTAAAATTAGGACTCCTAACTTCAGGACTCCTAAATGCCTTCTGTGAATACCAAAAGTCTTGAAGTTAGGATTTTTCTCAGTTTAGGAGTCGTAAAGTTAGGACTCCTAACTTTAGGACTCCTAAATGCCTTCTGTGACTACCGAAAGTCTTGAAGTTAGGATTTTTCTCAGTTTAGGAGTAGTAAAGTTAGGACTCCTAACTTTACTACTCCTAAACTGAGAAAATCCTAACTTAAGACTTTCGGTATTCACAGAAGGCATTTAGGAGTCCTAAAGTTAGGACTACTAACTTCTGTGAATACCGAAATGAGTAAGTTCATTCTGTGAATACCAAAATGAGTAAGTGTATTCTGTGAATACCAAAAGTACTAACTTTACGTTTTTGACGTAAGTTAGTTCTGTGAATCAGGCCCAATGGAAATATGGAAGTGTAGGTACTCACTATTTAGAGTGCCTGTTTGCTCCTGAGAAGTGCTGGTACTTTCCCATTAAATGTATTGCATGAGTTCTGAGAAGTGCAGGTACTCTCCCTTTTAAATTAAAGAAGTGCATGTGTTCAGTACTGGACAGTAACAGCCCATTTAAAGCACTGTGCAGAATGCAGAACACATAGAAAGAGGAAGAGGCGAAGAGAAATAAAGATATTTCTCCTTGTTACGCCTCACCTGAGAAGGCATCGCATTTAGATGCATTCCCAGGTCTACCACTCATGGTAAATGTGGGAATGCACCAAAATCCATGGGTGCATTGCATGAGAATACCCATGCTCCACCCATGGAACACCTCCCAGGGGCAGAGTAAGGGAAGGCAGTGACTTGCACTGCCTTGCGTTACTCCAGATTTCCAAGGCATGCAGGGCCACGCAAGGTGGCCTTGCATGGCTTGGCAAATCTCATTCTAGGATTTGCGTCACTCTGCATCCCCTTGCTTAGTGCTAGGGCGACACAAAACCGTTGATAAATTAGGCTCTATTAGCGAAGGTCACAGCAAAACCTTTGTGAAGCCGACCCTTTTTGAATTTCTGAAATTTTTTCGAAGCAAGAAAATAGTAATTTACACCTACTTACAGCAAACTCTTAGGGCCTTATTACAAGTACGGTGGTCCTAAGGACCACCGTACTGGAGTGTGGTGGCTGGACCATCACGAGACCGCTGGCTCCGCTGGGATTAAGGATCCTGCCGTGCCCGGGGTCTGCAACCAGCCTCACTATTTTTGGCAGTGCCGATGCTGGCACCGCTGAGCATATTACGACCTACTTATCAACCGCCCTTTTCAGGGCGGTGAGCCCGCCATGAAAAGGGAGGTGGACATGCAGTAAAGGGGGCCCTAACAGGCCCCCCGGCCGGAACTGAGCCTGGACGTGCATGCAGGGAATTGCCCCCTCATTCCTGCATGGTCTGGCATGCACAGCATGGTGCATGCCACACCTTGCAGGAATGTGCTGCAGGCGCTGTCACTGCTGCGGTCAGTTGTTAAGGCACTCCTATAAGCCTTACACAGCCGCCGCCTTGAGACCGCCGCAGCACTGCCCTCCTGACCTGAATTACACTCATAATCCGGCAGGTGGGGGCACAACAGGCTTGCCGGTCCTCTTGTCGGTGCAGCGGTCACGGGCCGACAGGTGGACCACCAAACTCATAATAAGGCCCTTAGTGAATTTGGCCATTTGAATGTGAATTGTATGATGACCCAAAAACATATGTTCCAATTCACAAAGGTTTTGCAATGAGTAGGTGTAACTTATTTTGGTAGTACTCTCAGCAGTAATCCAGGACTATTATAAAAGTAAGTCACACTTACTCATAACAAAATCTTTATGAATCAGGCCCTATTTATTTTACTTTTTCTTCACAAGCATACATTCTTATGCTTTTGATAGCACTTATTCTTGGCTCATTCAATACGTTTGGGAAATGCATTCCAAATGTCTGTGCAGACCCATATATTTACAGCTCTGTGTTTGGTAACCTTATTTGCATAGACCACTCCACTGACACTTGGCAGGGAACATCCATTAGATGTCATTTTACTGAAGACAAATCTGTGCACTTGGCGAAATTTCCACATCTTTAATGACACCGGCGCATGCAAAAGTTCTTCAATATGGCTAATGTGATCCGTGACAGGATTTTGCATACAAAGCAGAGTAGTTTTACCATATGTAAGTTTTACATTGATCTTTAGAGGTATTTGCAAACACTTGTGTGGTCACAAATTCTCGTGCATATCCACATACACATTTGTGTAATCTCTGTATGTGCACGGTGTATACTTTTATGCACATAAACGTTGTGCAGTGTATTAGTATTGTGTGTCTACCTGCACCACTGACAGAAGTGTAGAAGAAAAAAGTATGTTTTTTTAACATTGTCAAGCTTTGTGCTCCATTGACATACATTGTTTTACTTATTATTAATTTCTAGTAATTCACAAAGACAGACATGAAAAACTTGAAAAGACAACACCATCGAAAGGTAAATTCAAACATTTTCTTGTATAGTTTGAAAATATGTAAATCATCATATATTTTGAGGCATGCAATTTATTGCAAAAAAGGCCTTGGAACTTTCCATAAATTAATGCTTTATTTTTAACATAGTCATATGATTAAAAATAGAGTAATCGCCTCACGTGAGTTACTAAAGCAACACATAATTAAACACATCTATTAAAACCCGTAATAATGTTCACTATATAATAGCAACAAAGTGAGACCTAAGTGCAAAGTGAATTCTTCTCACCTACAATAACACACTCTAGAATTTTGATTATTTTGCCAAGCTCTTTATAAGGTTTGTTCAGGCCTATATAAAGAGGCCAAATGTTTAGATAAGTTTTTTTGACTTCTATGTCGCCATTTGTAAAGATTACTGATGAATGTGTTTTTTGTAAAGGTCGATTGAAAAGAAAAAATTAGACAAAGCATCAGTGATGCTTAAAACATCCACATATGACAGATGGTAGCGACCATTGAATGCTCATATATTTTGGGCCAAAATGAGAGTAACTAATCTATGCTTAAGATGGATTTGTTCTAATCATTGGGGAATATAAAAAAATATTGAATGGTTCAGTGGCCTGACAACCTTTAGCTTTCATATAATATGGTATAATCACAGAATATGTGACTCTGTCTAAAGTATTCTGATTAAAAAAATCATTGAATATATATTTCCATGTTGTATGGTTCCTTATGAACAGGAGTAAGGCCATTGTAAGTTGGTGCAGAAATTTAATCAGATGTGTGGAAGTTAAATGTCAGATGTGGGTGACAGTGTATTTGTACCATTCATCTACATGCCAACAAATGTAAATCTATTGGTAGCACATTCGTGTTCTGGCTGAGCTGCAGTTTAAAAGCACTTTAGTCATGCATAGCTGAGATACATGCCTGTGCCATGTAGGAAAACCTACTTTTATATATGGCTTAAAGCCCCCCCTTACATACATTATAAGGATATTCCTTTAGAAGGTTAGAGAAATCTGAGGTGACTTGCAATATCCTTATCATGTATGGCAGGGGGTACTTTATTCCTTACAATACATGGTCATATCATCACCTTTCCCACTAACAATTTCAATTCTTGGTGCGTAGCTCTTTCATATGAAAGGGAGAGCATGTTTGCAAGCATGAAGAATACAAATAAAATCTCTAGTACAAAATTAAACTAATGAAAAAGATGTAAGATATTTGCTACAAAAAGATATTAGAATATGTTTAATAAGAGTAATTTAAAAAAAAAAAATGCAGTAGCTTGGAATGTATAAAACCATACAGAAAGATTGTAACATTTCTATAATAACCTAAGGAGTACAAAACATAAACATGCTTCCATAAATATCTCTTTTCTGCGCTTCACTGTATAGCTAGAAAAACAGAGCAGAAGAAAAAAAGCAATGTTTTGTTTAAATTAAAGACTTTTTTCTAAACAGGGATTGCAGAATCCCATGTATGTGCTTTGTAGGATGATAATTCTGTGTTTAACTGTTTTTATTGTGTATGCAAACCATCATTTTTGGGAAATATGTCTATTTAGAATAAAATAATTATTTTAGAACTTTGCTTCAAAAAAATACTTGAGCGAAGATTAAAGGCTATTTTTTACAGTCATACATCGGATTCATTGGTAAAACGTGATACTTTTTATGAAAAATAACTTTAAGAAAGTGTATTTTGTGCATCCAAAGAAAAAACTGTCTAACGTATGTCTGTCTCTAAGCCCTATAGCAGAAGTTCATACGTGTCCTTAACTAGCTGTTAATCACCCTGCTTCTGGGAGGCAATGCTTGACCGCTAGGCCTAGAAAGGTAGAAGTGTTGTCAACAAGTGGGTATTTAACAGTGATTAACCATTTGGGAGATGGCAGGAATAGTTGGCAGATCAAAGAATGCAATACCAACTGTTCTTTTGACTTGGAGATGCCTAGTGACACTAGCAGGAGATGCTATCATTCATACCCAGAGCCCTGCTAGACTTCCTGGTGCCAACCCCAGCAGAAGGGAAAATCATATTTGTTTCTGTCAGAGGATAGAACATCGCGTCTAAATAGGGGAGTGGCTACTGGCATGACTAGGGGCTGGGGGAGCCATCTTGTTCCGGGGTACATGGGAAAATTTACATTAAACAAAGAGAGACGGTGCTGAAAAGGAGGTGTGAATGTGCAAGTAAATAGTTAAGACTGGTATGAGGGAATTCTTCAATCACTCTAGCACATAGAATACAACTGACAGCTCACCACCATCTCCTCAGAAAATGTTTCTGGTCTTGGGAGGACAAAATCTCTTTAAAAAAAAGATTCCCACTCCTGGAATGGAATATGGTTCAAGGATTTCTAACTCTTACTGTAACTGCCCTCCGAGTGTCAAATAGTTGTCCAGTTTGCCTGCTCCCAGGACAAAGAAATCAGAACAACACCAGACTCCAAGAGGGTCCATTAGATCACTGAGAACTGGACCCTGCAGAAGCCCTAGATGGAGAATGGTTGGCCAGTTTGCCTGCTCCCGGGACACAAAAATCAGAAAAACACCTGAATCCAAGAGGTTTTATTGGACCACTAAGAGCTGGACCATGCAAAAGCCCAAGGTGGAAAAAGCCTATTGCTCGTAAACCTCTTATGCATACCAGAAGACAACAGGAGGAATCAGGAGGAACTTTTCCAGCAGTTAGAAAAAATTGGAACTTTGCAATTTTTCCACTTTTAGAGGACCGGGACAAGATGCTAAGACTTTATTTTCAGGGAGCATGCAAGGACATGTTTTTTTCCACTCAGAGTTTTGAGTCACACTGAAAACTGGTTCAGCAGGGCCTCATGGTAGAGGCATCCAGCTTCATGGAGCCCGAGCCCGTGACAGTTTCCAGCCTTGTTCCACTGGTGGATTTTGAGAACCAATAAAGTGACCAAGCCAGAAGGTAAGACCTTGGTCAGAGAAAGACACCAAATCTCTCTGAACAGTGAATCAAACTTGATACCTACAAAATCAACCTTTGTTTGACTCAGAGATTTTAGCACCAAAACCAACAGCTTCTGTGGGAGCTCAAAGACTTCATAACCAACTTTGGGGCACCCTGACTGGCTTCAGCCTTAGACCTTGCCCCAATGGTAGCCTTTGATCTTCACAAAGTAGACCTAGGGGCTGATTTATATATTGGCGGATGGAGTAATTACTGTCACTCTGGCTGAACCTTTACGCTGCCCCTGCAGACATCTTCTGCATTTCCAGGAAATGCTGTCACATCATGTTGACAGAGCTGTCCATCAAGCTTTTTTAAAGAATATGCCTAAGCATGATTTTGTTTTTGAAAATAAAAAAATGACCCCCCCCCCCCCTTGCTATGGTAGCATTCTACCATGGCGTGGAGGTCAGTTAAAGGTTTTCACTGCCCTTTACCACGTTTTTAATGGTGGTGAAGGACAGTGAAAACTGGCCATGTGTCCTCCCAATCTAAACCCAGAAGGCGGTCATATAGCCAAACCTCTGACCGCCTTTCCTCAGTTGGGCTGTTGGAGGTGTTTGTAGGTGGCGGAGATAGAGTAGACCTCTGCCGTCTACACACTGAAGGTCTGCCTGAGTCTCAATGAGGCGAACAGACCTTCAGGTTGATGGAAAGGGTACTATGTTGCTGTTGCTACAGAGTACTCTTGCCACCAACATACAAATCAGGGCCTAAGTCACAAGGTAAAAAATTTGATTGATGGAACGTGTTTGGCTTACCCAACCTCCATCCCATCATGGTCAACCTTAAATTGCACATGGGTCTGATCAATTGCAAACTTTGCATAAGTGCTTTATCTTTTGACTTAAAACTTAAAGAATTGCTAGCTCCGGACCCCCTCATCTGATTTAAATTGTTTGGTTATCTTTTTGCTTATTAATTTGGAAAAATGATTGTGCTGCTTTTCTAACTTTTACATGATTGGTGCAGCTTGAACTTAACATACATTTCTCTTGGGATTCCACTGTGGCTTGTGCCACAGCTACCAGGGTTAAGCAGAGGTTCACTGAGAACTGTGTTGAGATCTAACCAGTGTGTGTTAATTAAGTTGGTAAGTGTTAAGTCTAACCCCTTCCCAAATTTGTAACCCCCTTTCTGACAGGAAGTGATGTTCAGCACTCTGCCCAAGTTTGCAACTAATATGGTTGATAATTCAGATTATGCACCCTTAAGTCTCCTGATGAGCATAAACTGACAGATCTCTAAATCTTTTCTAATACCTTGTGCTTTACACGGTGCTTGCATGAGTGTTTTGCTGTTCTTCTGTTCCTCTAGACAACAGAAATCATTTATATTTTTTAAGACCCAATTAGCCAAAATATGCAATGAATTCAAGAGAAAACCCATTATTGCTAAATCTTTTGAGTGGATTACATTATGTGCTACTAACTAGATTATTTATGTGGTAATTCTCCACTTTCATCAGCAGACGCAAGCATTCTTCATCATTGAAAAATAAAATCGGATTATGGTGTTGTTGGACTAGAAAGATGCTTCTCCTCAACTCTTGTCATTGGTGGGGGGGATGCCGTGTAAGAGGGCTCTGTAGCACACCACTTCTTTCACCCCGCCTCCAAGTCCATACTGCCTATGAGCGAGGACAACGCCTCCATTCAGCAATCAGGAAAGGTGCGCCGACATCGGGCACTGTGTTAATAGCCTGAGATAGCGGCGGTAGCCGCGATGTACTATGGAGTGCTTGCCACGAAGCCTTGTGTGAATTATATATAATGAATGCCTGAGGTTATGTTCTGCTATGTTATAAGATTTCTAAAGCGCATGGCTGCCTCAGCAATGGGGCGTCCCAGTGCTAGTTTCATCAGAAAGCCACAACTGTGAAAGAGAGACCCAGGGTAAAAAAGAGGAGGCCCAGCAGAATACTTAGGTGCCAAACAACCAGGTCTTCAGAGATTTCTTAAAGGACAAGGGGTTCTGAATGCACCTTAGAGTAAGAGGAAGGCGTTCCAGAGGCCAGAGGCTTTAGTGCAAAAGGACCGCCCGCTCGCCCATTCTATTCTAACACATGGCACACAGGGTTGATTATGGTCAGCAGAGCACAAAGACTGTGAAGGGAGGTACAACATCAGCAAATTACATAAGATGGGGCCCCCTGAGAAAAAAAATGACTTATGGGCCAGGCACAGAGCCTTAAACTGAATTCGCTTATCCATCTGGAGCCAGTGTAATTTGCGAATAGCATACGCAGCTGAGCAGTACTTAGGAAGGAAAAACAGCAACCTTGCCGCTGTATTTTGAGCCAAATGTAAACTTCTAATCACAGGCTTGTTTACTCCCAGGTAAAGGATGTTACAGTAATCCAGCCAGGAGAGGATAACAACCTGAACGATGACTTGACAAATGTGGGGATCAAACACACCTAAAATGGGTTTAAGCCTGCGTAGCAGCCCAAAACAGGTGCCTGCCATTGCTTTCGCCTGAGCTTCAAAGGTTAGGGCATTATCAACCCAGACGCCTAGATTCTTAACCACCACTTGAGACAGGGGGGAGTCCAAAAGAAAGAGGGCCACCAGTGGTCTCCCCAGGAGTGGACATCCCTGCCTACAAGTAGGATAACCGACTTGCTAGTATTCAGCTTCAAACAGTATTTTTTTTTTAAACTTTATTTACCAGTTTCATATGAGATACATTCAACACTTGGTTACTCACTGTATTTTACACTTCAACAAAACGCAATGCAGAATAGACAGCTATTACATTTTGCTAGACTTTTTCCCTCCACCCTATCCCTCTGCCCAACCACGAGATACTCTCTTCCCCCTGTGCCATATACAACTTCTGTCAGTACAATGATAATGTCATCATGCAGATTTACTATCTGAAGCCAAGCTTTAAACAGTTTAGCCCACACCAGTGGGAACCATCCCATGTGTCTGTTGCACATCAGTTGTTTCACTTAAGGCCAGCAAATATCCATTGAGGGGCCCCCAGATATCTTTCAGGCGAGATGTCCGTGGTAGGGTGCTAGCGTATAAGTTACTATTAGTGTTGCAGTATGTTAAGCTGTGGAGCCATCCTTTTAATCTTGGGGAGGATTTACGGCCCCATTTAATAGCTATCTCCCTCTTCGCCAATAACAATCCAATTGCTGCAAACTTACGCACCCCCTTCGGGAATCCTAACACATAGCCCAGCAATGCAGTTTCAGGAAATGGTGTAACCTCCAGTTCTACCATTTCCCCAATTGCCTTGAACACTGTACGCCAATAGTTCTTGATTTTAACACAATTCCAAGTAAGGTGCGCAAAGTCAGCATGTGGCGCCTCACATTTCATACAACAGGGAGGTCTATCAGGGTCGATTGATTGCATTTTCTCAGGAGTAATGTAAATTCTCAGCAAAAATTTAAAATGTATCAATTTGTGTTGGCTATTCAGGGAGACCTCCTTTGTTTGTGCGCAGCAGCCACTCCACTGCTCATCCAGGATGGGGTGCCCCAGGTCTGTCTCCCAGGCTTCCCGGACCTTAGCATCATTAATGGGAACCAATGCCGCACATGCCCTGTATAGTTTGGAATTTAGATGTCCTCCCCCTGTGCTCCCAATTACCGTAGTGAGTGGAACAAAAGGCTCGGGCTCCAGAGGGAACCCTGGGATTACCGCTCTTAGGGGGTCATTACGATGACGGGCAGATCGCCACCGCCCGTATGGCGGTGGCGATCTGCCCGCCATGTCAGACCGCCCGCATGCCATTTCCCCCGCCATATTACGATGGCTGGGGGGTCCGCGGCAGACGGAAAGACCGTCCGCCGCTTTTCCACCGGTCGACTCGTCGACCGGGCGGAAAACATACATATTATGGCGGCGGTGTCTGCAAGACACCGCCATCCATATTATGATGATCGCGGAGAGCAGCCTTTCCATGGCGGCTTTGCCGCCATGGAAAGGCATACGGTCTTCGCTGTTGGGGGCCCGTAGCGGGCCCCCAGGATGTTGGGAGGGTGGGGGGTGCACATGGGGGGTACCTATGGTACCCCCCTGCATTGGCATGGACAAGGTGGCAGGCACCGCACGGTGCCTGTCACCTTGTGCATGTGAATGCCCAACGTGCATTCCCAGCATTGTGGCAGGCGGTGCTGTGAACACCGCCCGCCACAATGTTGGCGAACCCTGTTGAGGATAAAATGATCCATAAAAGCGGCCTCTCTGAATCTCTCCTCTTCCGTGCTAGAGAATGCGTGTCCCCCAGGAAATAGGTCCCCAATTTGACTTATGTCGTATTTGGAGAGTGTGCGCTGCACTAATTTCTCCTCCATGATGGGTATCCATGAATTATTTATAATCTGGAGCTCTGGAGAGTATAACATGTGGGCCCCAGTGATTCTAATCAATTTTTTCCAAGCCCAGCAGGTAGTCGACACAGTTTGAATGTCTCGTGGGTCCCGCGGGAAACCCCGAGGCAGCATAACATTGAGGGAGCTAGGCAAGACTAAATCTGCCTCCGGTCTGAGATATGGAATTCTGGCGTCTGGGTGAAACCAGGAGTGTGCATAACTACATTGTGCAACTAGGTAATATAACTGAAGGTTTGGAACGTTAAATCCCCCTCTGTCGTATGGTAGGGTCATAACCTTCCAGCCAACCCTAGGTCTCTTGACACCCCAGACCAGCCTGATAAGATGGGAGCGTATCGTCAGAAAGAATCGGTTCGGAAGTGGTACGGGGATATTGTTGAATAAATACAAAACATTTGGGAGGACTATCATTTTTATTAACGCAACCCGGCCAGCAATCGAGAGGGGAAGCCGCAACCATCTTTCCACCTGCAGTTCTAATTTATGTATAGCCTGGCCATAGTTCAATCGGATTATTTGTTCTGTATCCGTATGAATGTATATTCCTAAATATTTGGTCGAGTCCTCACACCATTCAAGAGGGAATTCACAACTCCACTGCTTGGCACTGCTGGTGAGAGGGACTATCACTGATTTATTCCAGTTGATGCACAGTCCCGGGAACCAGCCAAAATGTATAATTTCCCTGATCAGGGGCTCGAGGTTCGTTTGCGGGGTCCAAACGTTTAGGATAATTTCGTCTGCGTATAGAGATACAAGGAGAGGGCCTGTCTTAAATTGGAGTCCTCTCTGTAAATGTCTTTCCTGAAAATGTCTGACCAGAGGGTCCATAGCCAATATAAAAAGTAGCGGTGATAGAGGGCAACCTTGCCTAATGCCACGTGAGAGAGTGAATGTACGTGATAACGTACCATTTAAGCGTAGTCTCGCAGTAGGGGCAGTGTATAACAGCGCAGTGAGGTCAATAAAGCCTTTGGGCATACCCATCCTCCTCACCACCGCTAGGAAAAAGGGCCACTCTAAGGAGTCGAAGGCTTTTTCGGTATCTAGGAGGACTGCTGCAGCTGGGACTTCTGGAGCTATCCTGTGTAATACCGCGAACAAGGTTCTCAGGTTTAGGGAGGTTGATATGTGGGAGACAAATCCTGACTGGGCCGGGGAAATTATTCTGTCTAGTAACAGGGCGAGCCTCAAAGCAATCATTTTGGCCAGAATTTTGTAATCTAAATTTAAGAGTGAGAGTGGTCTGTAGGAACTGCATGCTAGTGGGTCTTTCCCCGGTTTAGGCAAAAGAATAATTACTGCTTCTCTCAGTGTTGGGGGTAACTTTTTCTGCTCGAGCGCTTCGTTGTATACCTCAAGCAAGCGAGGTGCCAATAGACCCTTATAGGCCTTATAAAGTCACCCGTAAAGCCGTCAAGTCGAATCACTGACAAAATATCGACCTAAAAAATATCGAGGTACAAAAATATCTTGACAAAAATACCGAAGTCAAGAATATCGACATCCTATCTACATCATGGTAAGTACAAAAATATTGAAAAACAAATATCGATGTCAAAAATATAGTTGTAAAAAATATCGTTTTTTTTAAATGTTAAAAAAATAATGTAAAATAAAGCAAATAATACATATAATTAAAATAAACATAGTTAAAATTATTTAAAAATGTTTAAAAATAAAAACTGATGCATATAATGTTAAAATAAATTAAACATATACATATAAAATATAATATATATACTTACTTAATAATATTCATAAATAATTATTTTAATAACTTATAAATTGTTAAAAATATTTTATAAATTATAAATACAGACATACACATACAAAAATAATATTATTAAACATTTTAAAAATATATTTAACAAATTAAAAAAATTACAATATTTTTAATTTTTGTAAAATAAATTATACACAACATTAAGTAAAACAATACAGAAAAATATTGGATAGCGGAGGGAAAAAATTACTATTCCCACTCCAAAGAGTGCAACAGTAGGGAAAGTGTTGGATAGCGTAGGGGTAAAAATTACTATTCCCACTCCAAAGAGTGCAACAGTAGGGAAAGTATTGGATAGCGTAGGGGTAAAAATTACTATTCCAACTCCAGAGAGTGCAACAGTAGGGAAAGTGTTGGCTAGCGTAGGGGTAAAAATTGCTATTCCCACTCCAGAGAGTGTAACACTAGGGAAAGTGTTGGATAGCGTAGGGCTGAAAATTACTATTCCCACTACAGAGAGTGCAACAGTAGGGAAAGTGTTGGATAGCGTAGGGGTAAAAATTACTATTCCCACTCCAGTGAGTGCAACAGTAGGGAAAGTGTTGGATAGCGTAGGGGTAAAAATTACTATTCCCACTCCAGAGAGTGCAACAGTAGGGAAAGTGTTGGATAGCGAAAGCGTTAAAATTACTATTCCCACTCCAGTAAGTGCAACAGTAGGGAAAGTGTTGGAAAGCGTAGGGGTAAAAATTACTATTCCCACTCCATTGAGTGCAACAGTAGGGAAAGTGTTGGTTAGCGTAGAGGTAAAAATTACTATTCCCACTCCAGAGAGTGCAACAGTAGGGAAAGTGTTGGATAGCGTAGGGGTTATAATTGCTATTCTAACTCCAGAAAGTGCAACAGTAGAGAAAGTGTTGGATAGAGTAGGGGTAAAAATGACTATTCCAACTCCAGAGAGTGCAACAGTAGGGAAAGTGTTGGATAGCGTAGGGGTAAAAATTACTATTCCAACTCCAGAGAGTGCAACAGTAGGGAAAGTGTTGGATAGCGTAGGGGTAAAAATTACTATTCCCACTCCAGAGAGTGCAACAGTAGGGAAAGTGTTGGATAGTGTAGGGGTAAAAATTACTATTCCAACTCCAGAGAGTGCAACAGTAGGGAAAGTGTTGGATAGCGTAGGGGTAAAAATTACTATTCCCACTCCAGAGAGTGCAACAGTAGAGAGTGTTGGGTAGCGTAGGGGTTAAAAATAACATACTTATCAATTAAATAATTGTTTTAATTAAATAATGATTTATTAATAAATTAACAATAAATTAATTATAAATTATAAATACCAATAAAGGAAAATTAATAATTACTTTAATAACATTAAATTACTTCCCACCCTATTCCCCAATAAACACAAAACCCACTCCACATAAAATTTAACACAATTAATATAATTATCAATTAATCAAGTAATAAAAATTAATTAACAATTAATAATTAATTAACGATAAAATAATTATCAATACCAATAAATAATAATTAATACAAATTATTTACCAATTAATAATAATTAACAATAAATTAATTATCAATACCAATAAATATTAATAAATAATTACTTAATTATAATAAGTTACTTCCCACCCTATTCCCCTATAAGCACACAACCCGCTCCTAAACTAAATTAACACAATTAATATATTTATCAATTAATTCATTGATAAACATTAATTACCAATTAATAATTAATAAACAATAAATTAATTATCAATACCCAAAAATTAAAATTATTAATTATTTTATTATAATTAATTTACTTTCCACCCTATTCCCCTATAAACCCACAACCCACTCAATAAAAAATTTATACAATTAATATAATTATCAATTAATCAATTAATAAAAATTAATTACCAATTAATAATTAATTAACAAAAAATTAAATATCAATAACAATAAATACAAATTAATAATTACATAGGGGCCCATTACGATACCCGGCGTAAATAAATCCGCCAGGCATGGAAGCGGCAAAAATCCGCCCGCACACACCGCCTGAATACCGACCACGCCATTACGATTACACAAACCGAAAACCGCCATCGGCGGAAAAATCACACAAAATACCGCCCGCCAACGTCCGAGTCGGAGTCAAACCGCCCGCCACGGACGGAAATACGCACGACAACACAAAACCACCCGCCCTCACGGCCGACACACCGCACGTGAAATTACGATCGCACCGACATGAGCGCGGAAAAACCACAAATATACCGCCCGCCAGCGCAAACAACGCCGATGAGAATCGACACGGCAGAAGCCATGGCGCCAACGTACCTGCACAGAAACCATCCGCACACAAAACCAATAGCACACAACATGGCCAACAAGTCCACACAGCAAGGCACGCACAAATACACAAGCACAGTACACATCCCGAAAACACCCCCCGGACAAACAAAAAATACAAAGGCCAGAACCCCAGACACAACACACCTGAAAACAACAGACCATGAGGACACACCCACATAGGTGAGTACAAAAGCAGCACTCCCACAGACCACAACCCCTTGCTACATTGCAAACCAGAGAGGAGAGGAGAGGACACAGTGACACAGCAAGGACAGCAGCACACCACAGAAACGCACACATCCACCAACCACCACCACCACACACCGGCACCACAAACCCCCTGCACATTACACAACACACACCGCACCAGCACCACAAACACCATGGCACCACAAAGAATGCCCAAGTACACGCCCATTGAGCTGACGGTCATGGTCGACGAGATCATCAAGGTGTACCCACAAATCTATGGGAACATGGTACAGCACACACCACTAGCCACCAGAAACAGAATGTGGAACCGGATCGTAGACCAGGTCAATGCAGTCGGGACCCTGCCCAGGAACAGAGGTGAAATAAACAAACGTTGGAATGACGTAAAGAGCCTGGTCAAGAAGAAGGAGGGCAAAAACAGAGAGCTGGCTGCCGTCACTGGCGGAGGGAATCCCGCGCTCTTTAAGACCTTCAAAGCGTGGGAGGAGAAGGTGCGAGTCGTAATACATCCGGAGATCCTCGCCGGATTAGCAGGGGGAGTGGAGGCTGGTAAGTACAAACTAATGTATACCAGCACACCGCTATGTACTCACATGCGCAACTACCATGCCACAGCTCCCAGGGACAAACACCCCCATGTCCAGCACACAATACACAACACATCACACACACATGCAACAGACACCACCACACACAGCCCAAACCGAACAACTGTAAGATGCGTGGGGACATGTGTACACTCAGCCAGCCACGTAACCACCAACAGGTCCCCAAATATGCCAGAAGCGCCACAACGAGCACCCACCACACCCATGTGTCCGCCACAGCTGCACTAACCGACAAGTAACAGGTAAGTGGCAGGAACACAAAGTGCAGTGGGTGGGAGGGTGGACAGCCCAAGTACAACACACACCAGGCCCCAGTCCCACAGCACAGCAAGGAGGAGCATCCCCCACACCCCACAGCCACGTGTCAGCCACCGCAGTGCACAACGACAGCCGAAAGGCAGACATCACGGTCCACAGCAATCGGTGTCAGTGGGTGTCCAGCCACCCCCACGACCCACAACACCCCCCCACCCCCACAGACCTGCAACATGGAGCACCCCCCGCTTAGAGCCATGTGGCATCCAGTACAGTGCACGCACGAACAACTTGCAGGTGGGAAACTGGACAGGGCTGGATTACTGGAGGCATGAGGACCGTAACACGACCAACACATGGGACATGTCACGTAGCAGACGAACACGCAGCACCGCCCACCGTCACGAACAAGTGAACAATGTGCACACGGACATGAACAACAGACTCACACCCCACATGACCCATCACAGACATAGCAACACCCAAGGAGCCACGTCTGCATGCACAAGCCACACTGAATATAGTCCCACACGGCAGCCACTGTGCAACTCATCACACACAACCGAAACACCATTGAAGTCCTGTCCATGTAGCCCCTACTGCCTGTCAACCACACACCCCACAACTACGCCTATGTAAGACAAACAACACTAGACGCAACAGAGCGGAACAACATAAATGCACACGAACACCACTGAACCCATCAAACTCACAGACACACCATGCACATACAACATACCATCCATCCCATCCGTCAGCCCCAGTCTCATGAAAGGCATGTCATCCGCACAGCTGCCACACATACAGCAGTCACGCTAAGATACATGCCCATGACCAACCATGTGCCAGAAGTCAATGAAGCGCACGACACACTGTGAGCAACAACACACAACATGGGCCACACCCCCCGAGCACTGCAGTGATGCACATGGCACAGGGCAGCACGCACACCAAGGAGATGGGACAACTGCAATACGTTGGCTGGCACACAACCATCACTCACTCATAACGATGCGTCCAATGCCATATCCAGTAATCACAACAGACAGCAAATATGCAGGCCATGTCAAGCATGCACACACCTCAAACCATGCACTGTCATGCTGCCACAACACATGTCACGTTCGGCACCCATGGCTCACAGCATGTACCCCAAAAGCATATCCCCTCCCAAATGCGAATCTGGGGCATGGCCCCCATGTTGCCATATGCGTTCCTAAGCATTCCATTTGAACCCCAAAAGCATATCCCCTCCCAAATGCGAATCTGGGGCATGGCCCCCATGTTGCCATATGCGTTCCTAAGCATTCCATTTGAACCCCAAAAGCATATTCCCTCCCAAATGCGAATCTGGGGCATGGCCCCCATGTTGCCATATGCGTTCCTAAGCGTTCCATTTGAACCCCAAAAGCATATTCCCTCCCAAATGCGAATCTGGGGCATGGCCCCCATGTTGCCATATGCGTTCCTAAGCGTCCCATCTGAACACCAAAAGCAAAGTACAAACCAGACCCAGGATGGGCCAGGAGCCCGCATACACCAGAGTCACAATAAGTAGGGGCACAGCAACACACCCATCGGCATGGCCAATCCGTCCCATGCCACATGTGCACAGCACACAGTCCCATTGCCAAGCACACACAGCTACAAATGCTACAGCCACACACACGCCTCCGGGAAACCCATGTACGAGATTGCACGAACTGTTAATGTCAGACGACAAATACATACTTCGCCAGGTGCAACACAATAACAAATCTCATTCTCTCCACAGGTGACGAACTGCTGGATGCTGGGGATGGAGCCAGCAGCCAGCACAGCCAGCCTACAAGCCCCCAACGAGGACACACGGATCTGGAGGATCTGTCCTCCTCTTCGGACACGGACCACCAAGCAGGCCCATCTGGTGTGGCAGGGCCCAGCCGCTCCCCAGGACCCCTCCTACCCACCAACCCATCATCCAGGGCTGCTGAACATTCCCAGCCCCCTGCTGCCACTGTCGTTGCGGCCACACCCACGGTCATTGTGGCCACTACCACTGCCGCAACCGCCACCATCGCCGCACCGACCACCACCGCCGCCACCACCACCACGTCTTCGCTGGCACCAGCCCCAGCGCAGGTGGTGGCCCGGCCGACTGGATCCACCCTGGGAGCCACAGCGAGGACCGTGGTGAGCAATGTGGCTAGTGGGCAGGCCGGTGGCAGCAGGACTGGTAGGAGGAGCAGGGTCAGGGAAACGCCAGCCTCCCCTGGGAGCCATGCCCTGCCTCAAATGGCCAGAGTCCTTGGGGCCTATGAAGAGGCCCAAGGACAATGGGTCCGGTCTGCTTCAGACACGCGTGAGGTGCTGGGGGTGCTGAGGTCCATGGACGCCCGTATGGGCCAAATCGTGGACCTCATGGGCCAGCTGGTGGTGGCGGTGAGGTCACAGCCAGGGACAGCAGCTCCCCCTCCGCCACCACCTGCCGGGGCGCAGGGTGGAGCAGCAGTGTCCAGTTCCCCTGCGTCCACAGCCAGTGAGCACACCTCAACCACCAGCATGTCGCAAGCAGGCACCCCCTCGCAAACGTGGAAGGGGCCGTCCGAAGTGGAAACAGATCTCCCGGGAGGACTTCGCACGCTCCAAACGCAAGTGAGGCAGCCAGCCAGCCTTCCGCCAGCCTTCCTTGACCAGCCACTGCATTGACTTGGACTACGATCCCACTCCACACAGCCATCTGGATGGCATGTGTGTGTTGGACTATGGACATAGAACCAGTGGGTACACCCTGATCATCACGCAGCCATGACCGACAGCTCATTGTCACTGCACGCACCACTTTTGTCATCACCTTACACACAATCACATGTCACAGTTTGTAATAAATGCACCTTTTTCACTAACTGCTGTTTGTGCCCTGTGTTTTATTTGTACGGAATACAACAGCCACCTTGGGCGGAAAGGCACCTGATGCGTGGCATGGCAATTGAATCCGGAGGGCCTGTAGGGACCTAGGGGTGGGAGACAGAACAGGAGCACATTCAATGAGTGTGTCACACACCCATCACACAGTACATGTCAACAACTACAAGCAATGTACACACATCGCACAGAGCAATAGGGCACAATGCCACAGCCACCAACAGTGGCATACTACCCTGGCCATGGAGCGTTGACACACAGCACGCAGTGAACAAACGGCCACCCTGACACAGCACACACACACCTGCACAGATACAGCCACATCAGCCGTCGTACATGGACAGTCACCATCAAGTGAAGTAGCAGGCGATGAGCTGCTGACGCACATTACCAGCTTCCTCCTCTCCGCTGTCCTCCTCACTCGAGCTGTCCTGGTCTGCGGGCTGGGGCCCTGGTTGATCTCCGTCATCCACGATGAGGGGGATCTGCTTCCGAATGGCCAGATTGTGCAGCATGCAGCACGCCACCACTATCTGGCACACCTTCTGTGGGGGGTACGCCAGCGCACCCCCGGTGCGGTCCAGGCACCTGAACCTGGACTTGAGGAGGCCAAAGGTACGCTCGACCACACGTCTGGTCCTCCCATGTGCCTCATTGTAGCGATCGTCTGCTGGGGTGCGAGGATTCCTCAATGGACTGAGCAGCCATGCCCCATTCGGGTACGCAGAGTCACCTGGGTGTGAGGGACACAGAGAACCGTTGCAATTCCAACTGGACAGGGGACAGCATCGCACAACCAGCACGCTACACCACTCCACATACTCACCGACAATACAGGCACGATCCTGTTGCATATTGGACATCAGTCGTGGCAAGATGCTGTTGCGCATTATGTGTGCGTCATGGGCCGAGCCTGGGAACTTTGCACACACGTGGGTGATCACCATGTCCGCAAGGCACACCACTTGCACATTCAGGGAGTGCGTGTGCTTCCTGTTGCGGTACAGGTGCTCAGTGGCCTGTGGTGGAACAAGGCCGACATGTGTGCAGTCAATGGCTCCAACGACGTGTGGGATTCTGCCAAGGGCATAGAATGCACCCTTCACTGCCGCCAATTCACGAGCCCTGGAGAAGCGGATGTACCTGTTTCGGTACAGCATCATGGCTGCCAGTACATCCCTCAGCACCTTGCTGAACATGGGCTGGGACATCCCTCCTCCAATGCCCACTGTGTGCTGGAATGACCCAGTGGCGAAGAAATGCATGGCGGCCATCACCTTAGCCGTGGGGGTGACAGCAGTCGGATACACCCTGCGGGGACGGAGATGGGGTTCTAACATGGCACACAGTCGATGCAGGCTTGGCCTGTCCAGCCGAAACTTCCTAATAACCTCTGTATCGTCCATGTCCGCCAGCAATTGGTATGGGCGGTCAATGTTCGGTCTCCGCCTAGGGACAATGGCAGAGGACACATGTCAAAGCAACACGACACATAGCAATTTCGCATACACATCACTGACATGACTGAGCAAGCACATGAGCCACAGCCCAGCTGTCAAGCTGGGACGGCACGGCCACAATACACTTACACAGGTCTCCCAACAATGGCAATGGCTAGTGATACATACCACTGCCATGTGCATGCACATGGGGATCTAGGCCCCAATGACTTGCGGGGCGTGCTGATGGGGACTGACTGCATATCCGTCAAGCGGCAACGCCACGGCAACATGAATGTCTGCTGAGCATGGAACTGCTTCCGCGGCTGGATGAGTATGGCACACGACAACGACGATGTGGGCACAGGCTGAGCGGCCAAAACAAGTGGGACCTGTGGCACGAGGGGATATGAGACAGTAGTAGGTGTCAGCACTGCACCCTATGTACAGCACTGTACGGATCACACCTCCCGAAACATTGACAGGTGTCCACATTGACAGCCCCATGCCAAGACGGCTGTGTGCTTGCAGTCACACGTCACAGGTGAGAGGTTACATTGCATGTGCCAGGTGGCAGACGTACATAGTGGGAGCTGGCATGTGTGTGCATGTGTCTCCTGTTCAGGATCCACCAGATGGGCGCTGACTCTGTACTGACCATTGGACACAGCATGTTCCGTGGAAGGCTTGTGTGTGTGGGATGGTGGCACTGGATGTGCCTCCGTTGGGTGGGGGGCCATGCACAGGGCGGGTACGTCGATGATTGCGCATTGTTGGTCACGGTGGGTGCACCAACTGAAGATGTGTTGCCCTGTGTTCAATTCCTATGTCCGCATGATGATGGACTGTAGATGTGGGCAGACTACACATTGGTCGATGTGCTGTCTATATGCATGTGCCTTCACACCAGGCACAGCTGCCCCTGCACATGTGACCCCTGCTGGACTCGCTGCTGGGTCTGTGGAGCTGATGCACCTTCTGCGCGTGGGGCGGACAGCTCTCCTCACTTCCCTCATTGCGCATGTCATGACTTTGCCGCAGGTGACATGGATCATGGAGGGCCCACATGTACGCGTGGGTAGGCTACACATGATTGTACACTGGTCGCCACCCCCAGTCAGTGTTTCGAATGGGAAGGTTGTCGTGCTGGTGGTATGTTCGATGTGGCGGATGGGCGGGCCTAGGTGCGGGCTTACATTCCGGACATGGGGGGTAGTTGGATTGGCGACTAGTTGCAGTACACACGGGACACGTCTCTTCCTTTCCACATCTGGGTCATCCCTTGTACTTACTGACAGTGATACAGTCATCTTCGCCCCAGCCCTCATGTCCTCCCCTCGCTCCCCCAATATGCATGCTCACCTGCGAGGCTAGCGCCTGCACAGGCAGCCCCAAGCTCGCACCAGAGAGGGCAAGGAGTGTATGTGTGGGTCCAGTTGCACGAGTGGGCTGTCTCAGGGTATGATGTGTGGCGGGACGCCGTCCACCTGCGTGGTGCCCCAAATGGAGACCCGGCCTGCATGGACTATGCATCACAGTCTTCGCCTTCCGGATCCGCCACCTGCGACACCCAGTGGCTGTGGCTGCCCTTGCGGCCAGGCCGCGTCCGTCTGTGGCTGATGGCCCACATATTCACTCTTTGGCCTCTCTGGGGAGGGCTCGGGGGTGGTGGCGCACGCGCTTGCACTTAGTCGCAATGGCATGTGGCGTGGTTGGTATGATGGGCAATGGATGGGATGGTGCGAGCCACCTCCCGTGACGTCAGTGCTGCTCGTGCTGTGGTGCGTCCCCCTACACTTCCATTTGACTTGTGCCATGCTAGACGTTGAGGTGCTATTGCCTGCGTGATATGACCAGGAGGAGCGCGAGGAGACCTCTCACACACCATGCTCCACTGCCATCCCGTGCCCTGTATCGCCTGTGCGGATTGACTATGTTGGGGTTACACCTGGTCGACTGGGGCTGTGTGTGCCTTGTCAAGGGGCATGGTGGGCGCACAACAGGATCCAGCTTGTCCACAGAGGGTGGGCTGAGGTGCGCCTGGTACCGCTTTGTACGTGTGCCCGGCTGCTGTGCACACACGTGTTCACTCCCCCCGACAGGTGTCCTCTCACGATGCCCAGGGAAGCGGTGGTGTACTGTTCATGACCCCTCCCAACACGGCGTGCTCCAACTTGGCATGTGCGCATCTACCCGTCGCACCCACCCACCTGAGCACTGCGTCCATACGACTTCACACGACACATGTGTGTCTTCCACAGTAGTGCTACTCATTTGCGTTGACATCCAATACCAGTGGACTACATGGTCATGTCACGACTGCCGTGTACTTCACATACTCTCATCCTCTCTCATTCGTACTTGTGAAATGAGTCAGCGGAGACAGTTTTGGTTTCAAACATTATATTGAGTCTTCTGTCCTCTGTGATGCAGTATAGTGGACACTACTGGCAGCGGAATACATGTTGAGGATATACTGAGCATGATTGCAAATGGGATAGGGTGTGGGGTTACATGTGATTGGCTGTTGCATGTGGGATGTTGGCTTCAGAGTGACATCTGCTTGGCCAAGGCTGTGCTAATGTACATTTACGTATAGCTGCGGAGCTGCGGACTTTGACACAGACGGTATACATGTAGCCTACCAGACCGCTTGGCATCATGGGCACAGTCCATCTCAGTTCCATGTGACAGGTTTGCTGCGGTTGTTCCTCATGCACGCGTGCATGTGAGATGACATCAGGGCATGTGCTTGCGTGCATGCAGCGGCGTGCCACTTGTTGTTGCACTGTGGTGGTTACTGGACATGTCACAGTCACTGGGGTCGTGTTGTTGTTGTATGCACTTGTCGTCCATGCAAAGGTCCTGGTATGGGATTCCCGGGGCGGGGGTGGGAGGGGTGCAGCACCCACAGACTCCAGGCGACCTATTCATGTCCACTGAGCGGTGTGTGTGTCCATGGGCGCTGGATCCATGTCGTGTCCTGGTTGTTCGTGCAGTTCCGTCCATGTGGGTGCGATACACAGAGCCCATGCCACTGCCTCCCACGATGCATGCGGTGTTCCTGGATGTGATGGGGAACAGTGTGCATGTCCCGGTCATATCCGATGTCATGGCGATGTCGTTGATGGTGTGGTTACAGTTGCCGGTCGTTTGGTATGGCTGTTGTGGTGGTGACTGGCCAGTCCGTGCGGAAGCTAAGCATGGGTGCGGGGTTGGACATCATAGGTCACTCGGGGAACCTGCGTTGTGGTCCGACGAATTGACAGGTTGTCAGGTATGCGATGCCGTCCAGCAGGGCTTCCATGTCATTGGTGGTGTACATGTTTGCCAGCCAATGTAGCGGATGGTGGCTGTCAAGGTGTTGTTCGTAAGTTGTCCCTTGGAGGACCATGATGGGGCATGCTGGGTGACATTCGATGTAGCTGTTCTCAATGATCCGTCGTGTGGAGGCACAGTGGTCCCATTTCAGTGCGGGTGCGATGTTGGCCACATACGCCATGCCCCCATAGGCAGAGCAGGCCCTGTCGTGTGCGTCCAGAGGGAGGAGTAGTGGTAGCAGGTCCGCCTTCAGACATGCCGGGTTGGAGAGGCATATCTCGACGGGATGCTGGTAGGGACACCTCCGACAGTAGAAGACGGGCATGACGCAGCTGAACAATGTGATGCGGTAAGTCAGTCGGTAACTTACGTTCAGCAGGGACAGGAGATCGCATCCCAATGTATGGAACAGGTTGGTTTTGTACAGCTTGAGCTGTTCGGCGTAGTTGGGTAGGTGTGTTGCGGTTGCCATTTCGCAGCGGTGCGTTGTGGTGGCGTGCTCCGGCTGTGTGTGCAGTCTGCAATGTGCACGCTCCGAGGTTGCTGTGAGCTCTGTGTAGTCGTAGGGAGACAGGACTTGTGTTCTGTTTGCTTGTTTGGAGGACACGGGCCCTCTTCCCACATGCTTCTCAGACAGTTCAAGGTCAGTGATGTGTGACTCCTTCCAATTAACTTGCATGTGGCCGACATGGGGGAGTGTTTTCTTCTTTCTTCCCCGTCCGTTGTGTGCTTCTGTGATATGCGCTATCTGCCCTGTGGTCGGTCTCCTCGGCATGCCTGTGTTGGTCTATTCTTGGACAATGGCTGTATTCACCGGCTTCTGTCGTAGGGCTGTGGTTTCGGAGCTGGAATGGAAGGCCATTCAGTGCTGTCTGCTCTCCCTTGTGTGGGCGGCAGGCTGCCTTTCCGCTCTGCGTTGGGCCTTGTGTGTGAATGTTATTCTTGGGCCACCTGTTGTCGGTCCCCGGGCTCTTTGGTGTTCCGTTTTATATGTCTTGTTCATATGTGCAGGGTGGTATGGGTGTTTCAGTGTGGTACTGGCGTTCCTCTTCCCGAAGGGGCCCTGCTTCTCCTAGTTGGTGTTGCCGCCGCTGTGTGCTACGCCATGTTTGTTACACTGGGGTGTGTCCTGCTGTTGCGTGACTTCACTGACATGTGTGCGTCGGTTGTGTGGCGTTGGGTGTTGTCTGTGAATTGGGCGTTGGGGACATGTCTGTGGCAGGCCTGTCACGTGTCATGTGCGTTCGGGGTGGGGCTGATGTGTGTGCTGCTTGGTTGTGTCCCTGTGTCTGTGTGTGACGCATGCATGGCGCTGCGGTTGGCCTCTGCGTTGTGCGCATGTGTGGCGGCGTCATCGGCGCTTTGGGGCCGTGACGGGGTGGTTGGTTCCTAGTCCCAGGTGGTGTGTACACATGTGTTCCGCGATGTTACGATTTGGCCTGTGTGTCATATGTGGATGCAATGGTGGATGTGTAGTGTACACGCGCTGGTGGGGGTTGTCCGCTTTTTCCGCCCTTGCACTGTGTGCGCTGTTTGCGTGCACTTGTTGTGTGTGTGCCTACCTGCGTCTCCGCGGTACGTTGCGTCCTTGGTGGTGCATCAGCAGAAGCATGGGGAGGGCCTGCAGTGCTGGATTCATGCTCGGGGAGCCGCTTCTTCGTTGTCCGTGCTCGGCATCCGTGTTACCGCTTCGGTTTGTCGTACGGTATCTCTTGGCCGTGGGAGCCGTTTGTTTGCGGCATCGTAATTTATGCGCCGGGCGGGACGTGTTTCGTCGGACGGTGTGTGTCAGTTGGGCTGCGCCGCTACGTGTACGGGCGCACTTTGATGGCGGACGGTGTTGCTGGCTTGCCGGCGGTGTTTGGCCTACTTTTCGCATCATAATTGGACGGGCGTGTGGACTGCTGCGTGCCGGCGGTAACTGGTGCTTTTTGCATCCGCCAGCACGGCGGTGGTGCTTCCGCCCGCCATCGTAATGAGCCCCATAATTACAATTAAATTACTTCCCACCCTATTCCCCTATAAACCCACAACCCGCTACGGTACTAAAACGCAAAATTTACTTAAAAAAACATTTACTAACTTTTAAACAATTAATACATATATTTAAAAAAATAATACAAAACATAACAAAACATGTGGAACACATACATATAAAATACATACTAAAATACATAACACTAACATAAACATCGATATTATTAACATTGATATTTTTACTATCGATAATAATTACTTCGATATTAACAAAAACGATATTTCTTACCTTCAGGTCGATATTCTGGTCACCGATATTCTTGATGTCGATATTCTGTCCCTACGATATTTAAAACTCGATATTACTGTAGGTCGATATTTAAAACTCGATATTTTGTCTGTACACCGTCAAGCCCCGGAGCCGTGGAGCCGTTTAATGCTTCTTTAGCACTTATGATCTCATCAGATGAAAATAATTCCACTAGGAACTCTTGCATAAATTTCTCCAGATATACCACGGCTATCTCCGCCAGATATTCCTCCTGATCTGATGCATTGTGGGTTGCTCTGGAAGTGTATAATGCGTCGTAGTATGTTAAGAACTCATCTATAAGATCTGCTATATGGGGGTCTCAAAAGTCGTGATAGTGTGCGTCCAGGTCTCTCACCTTCTCCGTAACGGCGGGCGGTGACATATTTACTCAGGAAATGAGTTTCCCGTTCCGCCGCTTCCCTGAATTCAGTCAAAAGGTTTAAACGTTGACTGAGTCCAGAAGGATTCGGGCAACTAAGCAGCTCCCTGTCTAGCAATTCAAACTGCTGTTCGATGCGAGCCAGTGTTTCCCTAAGATCCTTCAACACCCCACCATGTTTAGCAATACAGACACCCCGCGTATAGGCCTTGAAGGCCTCCCAGAGCGTGGCCCAGGACTCAACTGACCCAGTGTTGAGCTCGAAATAATCTTCTATTGCTTCCCGAACTTCGGAATGGAACATGTCGTCGTTGAGGGCCCGCCCTGGGAATCTCCACTGCCTCTCACACCCCTCCGGTCTGGGAATATAAGCCCCCAGTACAATTGGAGCATGATCCGAGTACGTCCTGGGGAGTATCTGAGTGCTCCTGTACCACGGACACAACCCCGGGGAGAGCAGCCAGTAGTCAAATCTGGTCCATGTATCATATTGGGCTGAATAGTGAGAGTATGCGGCGCTAGTCGGGTTGCGTCGTTTCCAAACATCTAGCAGTTTCATGGAGTCACACAATTCTAACAGCGCTCGGCGCGCACGCGGTTTCGTGTCAGGGGAAGTGGAGGAGCTGTCTAAGGAGGGGTCTAGCAACAAATTAAAATCATCCCCCCACCTCTAGTCGCAAGATTTGAGAGTGTAAATCATGAAAAAACTCTGGGCAATCAGTGTTGGGGGCCTATAAGCACAAAAATGCCACACTGTGGCCCATCAGCCGCCCCACCACTAAGGTATATCGACCTTCCCTATCGCAGTGAGTCTTGTGTAGGTGGAATGAGAGACGCTTGTGTATCAATATCGCTGTGCCCCTCGCATATGTGCTGTAGTTTGGAAAGTAACGATGTGGGCCCCAGCTGGACGCGAAATGAGTGACGTCTGTTTTGGGCAGATGGGTTTCTTGTAAAAATGCGACGTCAATGTTATGTCTCTGCAAGTAATGTAATATGTGCTTCCCTTTTCTAGCATTATTGAGGCATCTGACATTCCATGTGATCAAAGACAGGTCGGAGTGGGTGGACAGGTTATTCGGTGTTGTCATCTAGCCTAGTTTTCAGTGAATAATGTAATGCGTCATAATATAAACGTTTTGTGAAACAGTGAGCATACTGGCATACAATTTGTGGTAACCAAAAGCTGTGAACTTTCCCCCCCACCTCCCCCCACCCATCCTTGCGCAACCCTACGCAAGGAACCTCCCCTTCAAAACGGTAACTAAATGCATCCTGTAAACACCCTAGATAGATAAGCAGGAGATAAATAAGATACATTTCGATCTAATAACACCTTTAACGTGCTAAACACAGCGGGGAGCGGCAATGCCCCTTCAGATTCCCAGCATTGTAGTCAATCTACTTAACATGTTAATTGTCCTATCACAATACAGAACAAGAAATATTCGGAACAGAGCCATAGAGACTCGGGTCATGGTCTCAGAATTATTCCGAGGAGAAGAGTTCCACGCTGGCCACCGAGCCACTGTGCGGGGGGAAGACCTAGATGCAACTGTGTTTTTTTGACTGCCGTTGTTTTTGTAGCTTCTACAGAATTCCTGAACAGCGGTGGGCGCATCGAATATCCGGGACTTGCCCTCAATGTCTACTCGAAGGCGCGCTGGGTATAGCATACCATATTTAAGACCCAAATTTCTAAGCGTAGCCTTAACACCATTGTATTTGTGCCTCGCCTCCTGAACCATCACTGTAAAGTCCGGGAACAGCGCCAGCGTCGACCACTGCCAAATATTCACCCCGTGCTCCCTTGCCAGACGCAGTGCAGTGTCCCTGTCCCGGAAGTTCATGATGCGCGCAATTATGGGTCTAGGAGGGCAACCAGGGTTGGGGAGAGGGCCCAGGGAGCGGTGCGCGCAATCAACAACAAAGCCAGGCGTGAAAGTGTCTTTACCAAAAAGTTCAGATAGTAGGGTTTCGACGAATAGATCCATTCGGCCAGTACTGGTCGATTCAGGGACCCCAAGAATGCGAATGTTGTTGCGCCTACTGCGCGCCTCCAAATCTTCGTTTTTGATAGCAACATCCTTGAGGATCTTTTCCACACGTTCTAGGTGCTTCGTAGATTGGGCTGTCCCATCCTCCAGGTCTGAAACCCTCCCCTCCACTGTGTCCAGCCACTTGTCATGCACTTCGATTTTTGCCCCCAGGTTGTCCAGACGCTTGTCCAGGGCATCGAACCCGCCATCCAACAATCTAAAGCCTGCCCGCAGTTCCTGCAACAGGAAAGTCGGGCTTGTGGAGGGATCGCATGCAGGGGCGGCCTCTTGCCCCCCTTCCGCCATGCTGCTACTTGTTTCCTGCACTTTCTCTGCGGTCTTTCCAAACTGCAACAGCCTTTGCTTAGGGTCTTTACGACCCATACCTTCCTGCATATGTCTGGCGGATGGCAGCATCTATCTATAGCAAGTCTCAAGGGCATCTCAGCTGGGTGGATCTTCCCCTATGGCTCAATTACAATGTATATGGGATAGTCTCCGGGATCTCAAGGCCCCATCCAGCAAAGCATCTAGTTTCGGCCCTTATGGGGAGTTGTTACGTTATGGCCGCCTTCATGCCTCCGAGCTAGCCGTATGCGTAGTCAGCGTGTCTTCAGCGCGTCGGTTCAAGGTTCCCCTGCTATCGCCAACAATGATTATGTGGTGACCAGTCTTTATATTGCCAGAGGGTGTTCATTCATATCAGTTAGAGTGCCAAGGCCGTCATGTACCGCCGATATCTCCTAGCGGCTTCCAGGGCAGTAAATGGCCAATCTCGCCTTACGGTGCAGGTGGCGCAGTCCCAAATTGTGGCCCCCCCCTGCATGCCTGTACGAACAGCCAGACGACTGCCTCCCAGGCTCGCCTGCGGCCCCTATCACCCCGGGGCCTCCGGTAGCTGTATAGAGTGATCGCTCCCGCCCCAACCAGAGCGGGATGTGTGAGCGCTTGGTGGTAGCGGGGGGGGATGTGCACCAGGAGGACTCTCCTCGCTCGCAGCGAGGGCGGGATCCCACACCTTCGATGTTGTGGCCCAGGATCTTACAATTGAGCACGGGCGGTGGGAGGGCCCTCTTCTAGGCCGCACTGCATCGCTGCAGTAGGCTCCTCCCTCAATCTGGTTCTGAGCTCAATTCGGGCGGATTCCGTAAATTTCAGGAGCGATCGACGGCGCTGCTGAACCCCCTCTTCTCGTGCTACGTGGGCATCTGTTCTGGCCTCGTTATCTGCGCATATTCGTTTGATAGGGCGCAGTTGCTGGGATCGTCCAGTGGAGCTTCAGCGCTGCCCGGCCATCTTGGTCGGCAGCCTGGCCACGCCCCAGCTTCAAACAGTATTGGGAGATGATAGCGGTGCCAGCAGCGACTGCTCCTAAACGTAAAACGCCTTAAGCAACCTCTCCTCTTTCAGCATATGCCAGTGACCTCCCCCACCTGCATTGAAAAAGCTTCCCCAGTCGGGAGAAAATTGCGGGGTAAGCTTGCTGGGCAGCATAGCATAATTTGGATGCCTTTGTGTTCGGGAGATAATTAAGGGGCCAGGAGGCACCGCTCCTAGATGTAAAATGCCAGAAGCAGTCCCCCTCCTCAAGTTTACACTGGGGCTCCCCGCCTGCTTTGAAAGAACTGCCCCAGTGAGTGAACCCAGAGTGGACTTTGAGCTTCAGAGCACCCAGAAAATAAACAGGGTGCACAGGTGGTGGGGGAAGACTTACCCAGACATTGTAGGCAATATTTTGAAGGGAACGGACAGTGACTATGCCAATAAAATCTCTCAGAGGAGGCGTCAAGACAAATAGGGTGATCCACAATGGGAAGCATGAATGTTTGACGGGAGGGGCTTAAGAGACCCATGCATCAATCGGCTAAATAACGCCAGAGTAAAAATGGCAGAAAATTCTCAGGAGATGCTGTCAGCAAACTGACAAGGGCCAGAAATGATGACCTCTGAGCTGGGAAGGTGGAACTCTCCCTCTCAGCCGCTAGAGGCCACAAGACCTCCAAAAGCAGGGCCAGAGTTTGAAAAAACAAGTAGCCCTCAGCTTGGGATAGAGCTTAAGGTGGAAATAACTGTGGAGGAGCAATCACCTGCTGGTTCAGCTGGGGTTATGGTGAAGCCGGAGCCTGAAAATGGTGATAAAGGATCAGTATCCTATGAGAGTGGAAAGGATCTTGAAAGCTCCATATCACACTCCAGTAGTAAGAGTTTGCTGGAGGCAGTCGAGGCAGTACCTCAACAGGAACATCCTTGAACAGCAAGGTTACGGAGATTTGTCCTGCTATTTTAGAGTTAATTGATCACCTTGGACAGCACAAACTTCCAGGGGCTCAGAGATCAGACCAGAGCCAGCTCCTCTCTCCCCTTTATACGTTGATAAATCACCAAAGCAAGTAGATGGATGGGCAGTCCCCTAAGGGAGATCAGTGCTTGTTAATACCAGAGGGCCTAATACATCTGAATCATGGGCGGCACAATGCTTTGCTGGAGCCATTAAAAGCAATTGAAGCTTCTAGTGCCACAAGGGCTTTATGTGTCAATGAAGGTCACTTAACAAATAATTGCTAAACAAGTGGAAAACCGCCTAGCCAGTCTAGAGGGGAAAATTTCACAAGCTCTGGATAAAATGGAAGAGATGGAGCAACACCTTTCAGACTGTGAGGATAATTTGTTGTCGACCTCTGCGACTGTGCAGTAAATAGGTAAACAGTTAGCAGTATTAAGGAATAAACAGGAAGAATTGGAAAACCACTCCCAAACATCTAACCTTAGAAATACAGGTATTTCAGGACATAAGGAGATGCGGATGGCCTAATCACTTATGTGAATAATCTGATTAAGAAATATGTACTCCAGATTTTCCACAGGATTTAACAATTGTGCGTGGTCATCATGTGTGCGCTCTACCTCCTGCCAATCCCAAATACCCTTGTACGCTGTTAATACATTTTGTGGACGTTCGCATTAAAGAGAAGGTCTTAATGTAGGCAATCAAGGAGAAAGCATTTGAGGTGAAAAATGAGTACTCAATGCACATTTTTTCAGATATGACTGTGGAATCCACCGGGAGGAGAAAAGAGTATAAAGCATTACTCCCGGTTTTCATCAAGCAGCAGTGCAGGCTACCTTCATACACCCTGCCAAGATGAAAATTTTACACAAAGGCCAGTCAACCTGTGTGCCACGATGAAGGAAGCACAAAAGCTCCTGAAGGAACTCTCAGAGAATGCATACATTTGCAGACTGTGGACTAATTATTATATTTCTTTTTCAGGAGAAGGCGGAGTGGGTGGCTAGTGTGGGGCGATGAAGCATGGCACAGTACCATGATGCCAGACAGGGGAAGGCCGGGTCTCAAGGACCACATTGGGGGGCTCCAGAGTAGGGGGGAACCTGGAGATCACATTGGAGGCGTTTCAGAGTGAGGTGGGTGCTCGGGTGTGGGGACAGAAGTTTACAAAAAGGATAGAGTTTTCATAAAAAGAAAACAAGAGTTTGTGCAGTTATAGGTAGAATTGGTTTGGTGAAGAACTGTTGGAAAACGAGGCAGTATCTGTGAGGCCTGCACAAATAACATGACTACATTTGTCCTTCACTGGGAACCATACACCCAATTGTAGCGCCTGACTCTCAGAGGGTAGCGTTGCAGAGCAGTCTGAGGCTTTACTCAAGGGAGGTGGTGTGGGCTAGTAATCGCCATTTGCCGGTGCGCAGAAACAACACTCAATAATTGATTGTCCAGTTGGTACTTTGCTTTATAAAAGTAAGAGTACATTTTTTAAACACACACACTACTCAATACTATGCACCAATTTACAAATATACATAAGCGGTTGGAATTACTTTGTAAGTATACATAAGCGGTTGGAATTACTTTGTGACATTGCATAACATCTCCACCCCTTCCGCAGGGGGGTGGGGTCTAGTACCACAACTCCTCTGTGTGCACATCATCTTGCCCCCTAATGCAGTAGTTGACCATAACCTGGAGCGCGGGCCCTGCGCACTGGCCTCATGCCATGGGAACCCCTGGGGCGTTACTACCTGGGGTAAAGAAACCTCCTGCCCCACCCTTCCAGTGGTTTTGGCCTGCGCCAATGGCAAGTAAAATTTCAGCGGGGGAAGGACACCTGGGGCCCCTTCTGTGGAAACCCTCCCTGCCCTTAAAAAGCGCGGGAATTTCCCAGGACCCCCTCTCTCTCCTGTCCCCCACAAAGGTCAATCCACCCCTACACCCCCACCTGTGATGTCAGTATCAGTTGCTGTCCCTATCTTTTGAGGAGACACCCTCCTCATGCAGGTGTAGTGCATGTAGTCTTAGGGTTCAAAGTTGTACAATATGGCTTAGAACATTTGTATGACCCCATTTCCTGGAAAGCACCATCCCGCTAGCACATGATAATCAACATAGCGCGGTCATATCAATACAGTTTACATTTAAACCATAATATCTTCACATGACACATATGTGCGCGGGGCTTTCCTTCCCCATACCTTTAGTTCACATCACCAAAACTTTGAACCCTTCTCAGAGCCTTGCGCTCTTCCATTTGCTCATTGCTGCATAGGTAATGTGTGGCAAACCTGGACTTATCAAATGCTATAAATGCGCACCAGAATGGGATACTATGTTTCCCGCCGCTAGACACCAATGTTGGAAAACGAGGCAGTATCTGTGAGGCCTGCACAAATAACATGACTACATTTGTCCTTCACTGGGAACCATACACCCAATTGTAGCGCCTGACTCTCAGAGGGTAGCGTTGCAGAGCAGTCTGAGGCTTTACTCAAGGGAGGTGGTGTGGGCTAGTAATCGCCATTTGCCGGTGCGCAGAAATAACACTCAATAATTGATTGTCCAGTCGGTACTTTGCTTTATAAAAGTAAGAGTACATTTATTAAACACACACACTACTCAATACTATGCACCAATTTACAAATATACATAAGCGGTTGGAATTACTTTGTAAGTATACATAAGCGGTTGGAATTACTTTGTGACATTGAATAACATCTCCACCCCTCCCGCAGGGGGTGGGGTCTAGTACCACAACTCCTCTGTGTGCACATCATCTTGCCCCCTAATGCAGTAGTTGACCATAACCTGGAGCGCGGGCCCTGCGCACTGGCCTCATGCCAGTGGCGTCCCACCCCGTTACCTCAACAAGCATTTAAAAAGGGGCATACCTGCCTTGGGGACACATAACCCTGACCGAGCATTTCCTACTGGCCATAAAGTATGCACCTTTATATCTTAAGGGCTAGCAGTTGGGGTTCTTCCTCTCCCAAGCGCAGAAGCAAGAATACCTGTTTAAGCAGCACTTTAGAATTACAGTACTCATCACCTTGGTTGATCATTTGAATGCATTGCAATTACAGCCCCTAAAGGCATCACAGTTGAAATCACAGAATTACGTCTATACAGCCAGACACCCTAGCATGACTGTCTGGCAACATAACCCCACTTGGCTTATGACATCAACTTACACTTGTGACCTACAGTCCCTTTAACAGAAGTACTCCTGGCAACTACACTTCTCCTGCAGTGCACCACTTCGCTTTAAAAGGAATCACAGGTAAAAGCATGGGATTACATAAATACATCCAGATCCCCTAGCAGGAAGATCCAGCAACATAACTCCATTAAGCTTAACATCACTTTAAACCAGCATTTCACTTTACACATGTACCTTTCAGTCCACCTAAAAAGGAATAACCAGATTAAATGCATTTCTGGTGCAATTACACCTCTCCACCTCTAGGAGATGCCCTTCTCTAGGCATCCCTAACTCAGCCTTTCACTCCTCAATGCACTTCTTCATCCACCTTCAGCTGTAGAACCAAAGTTCCAGCCTAGAAGGTGTAAAATGCTGACTGAGCCCTTGAGGGGTTATCCTTTTGAAGTCCCCATGAGACTTAGGGTGAGACGTTTCTTCGTGCTGGGGGGAGACTGCGCTTCTTCAGCAGCTCCCCCAACACCTTTGCACATGTAGGGTGGTGACCCCGTCCTCCTGGGGCCACCACAAGCAGAGAAAAACGCTGTTTCCTCCTTGTAGGCCGGTCCTGGCCTGCAAGGCATCATGGGTACTGGCGCATATGAGATGAGCGGCTCTCCCGCTGTGCCGGGGAGAGCCGCGATCGCGCTGCAGCTTCGCCGCCTCTTCCACCTCGGTGGGGGGCCCGGTCCCACCCGGACCCCCAGGTACGTTCCACGGCTCGGGGAGCCCACCCCCGGCCGATCTGCCAGCTTTCCGGGGCCCGGTCCCACCCGGGCCCCTCCTTCGCTTTCTGGGGTCCCGGTCCCACCCGGGATCCCGCGCGGTACTGGTGGTCTGCTTTGGGGGGCCCCGGTCCCACCCGGGACCCCCGCATGTCCTCTTGTTGGAGGGCAGCTCGGGGAGTCCACCCCCGGCTGCCCCCGCCGGCTCCCCGCCCAGCCCGCACACTCGCGTGCGGCCGCGGGAGCCGGCAGAGTCTTCTGGTCTTCCCGCCGGCAGACGCTTGGCACTCTGCTCCCTCTTCGGGGCCCGGGGATGGGCACCCGGGCCCCCGGACCTCTCCGTCATGGGGAGCGCGACGGCGCTCCCCGGCTGCTTGGCTTCGGTGGGGGCCAGGGTGGGCTCCTGGCCCCCTCCGCGGGGGAAATCTTCATGGGGAGTGCGACGGCGCTCCCCGACTTGACTTCGGGGCCCGGGGATGGGGTCCCGGGCCCCCTTTGGCCACTCTTTGCGGGGGCGCGACGGCGCTCCCCCGCCTCCTGTGTTCATGGGGTGCGCGACGGCGCTCCCCCGCCCCATATTCACTTGCTCGGCGGGGGCCAGGGTGGGCTCCTGGCACCCCGTGTAGGGGGACATCTTCACGGGGAGTGCGACGGCGCTCCCCGGCTTTGCTTCGGGGCCCGGGGATGGGGTCCCGGGCCCCTCTTGGGTCACCTTCACGGGAAGCGCGATGGCGCTCCCCGGCTTCCCTTCCTCCCCAGGGGTCAAAGGTCGCTCACCTTCCGGGGGCCATATCTCAGCCCCTGGGGGTCCGATCTGCCCCATTTTCGCGTCCTCTTGCTCCTGGCGGCGGCCCCCAGCCACGGGGAGCACTCTCCTTCGCCCTCCGGGTCTCCAAGAGGGGGCATTCTGCAGGGAGCGGTCTTCACTGGCTCCCTGTGCCAGACTTTCGCCTGGCTCTCCTCCTGGGCCTCTCTTCTCCCTGCGCAGAGGCCCCTGCTTCTGCGCACTGGTCCTGGGCTCTTCTTCTGGCGCTGTTAGGGGCCTGGGGGGCAGTCAGGGGGTACCTCCTTCCAACTGCCCATTGCCAGGCTCCAGCACCTTCCGCCTCAGCCGACCACACCCCAGAGAGAGCTCTCTTCCTCTTCCAGTACTTTTTAAAAGTTGAGTAGGGGGCTGGCAGGAAGTCTCTGTTTGTCCTATCAAACAGCGACACATCACTTCCCTGCCCCTGCTCCCTCCTCCTTGTCCAGCCTCTGGGTTTGTTCAAAATGGCGTCGTCCAGGGTCTCTGGCCACATGGTCTCTGAAACACGAGCCCTTCCTTTCTGGCTGCTTTCCCCCCTTGGTGCAGCCTGGTGCCTGGCACCCAGTGATAGCTGCTGATGGATGAGCCTGTAGCCCCACCCATCTTCTCTTCGTGGAGAGGAGGCCTTAGCTTGTGGAAGAAAAGTTATCAATCCATCCAGCTGAGGTCAGCCCTCAGCCTGGCCCTGATTATGACTGACTCAGAGAAATGTGACATTTCTGGACGACCCAAAAGCAGTACAAATATGACTTGGGACTCTGCAGAATACTCCTTTTCACATCCGCTACAGTGGACTTTAGTGCGTGTCTGGAATCTGTAGGCCTTATGGAAGTTAATCTAGCACATGGGCGCCACATCCCCATAGGGGAATAATGAAGTGAAAAACACAGTAAAGCACACTGACTTTCCCTGGCATGTTCCTTCCCAGTGTATAAGGCCTATTCTGTGTCACCACCCAATTCTGCATAAGTCCTGCCACACCATTCACTTTGTAGCTGCTCCTCGACTGCGCACGCCAAGAATCTCCCCTGCGCAGCCCCTACACGTGTGCACACGCATGTACACAGGTGTCTGCATGTAACCAGTCCAGTGCCCCTTACTCCACCTGCTGCGCAGCGGCCTACTCAAGCTAGGGGGACACCAGTAAAATCCACATGCAGTCTCTTTCATCATGAGTTCACTGTGGATGAGTCCCAATTTATGAGGCTTTCCCACAGTAACAACTCAACACATAGGTGCTCAAAAAGCGAAAAATCTGGGCGGCCCATAGTGTCAGAACCACCTTCTAACAAGAACCAATTCAGAAAGTTTATGTGTAGCTATGTATACTCAAGGACCATCTGAGGGACAGTCTTGGTCAAATGGCTCATTAAGCTCTTTAAGTACCTTTAACACTTTAGCACTTAGGCACATTGCACTTTTGGCATCTTACTTCTTGTTGAAAGAGGAGGTGACCAATGAGAAAACAAAAAGATTGAGTGTGTGTAAAAATATATTGCTGCTGGAGAGCTTTTGGAGGAGCTCACATGTTGGAGTGTATACCCAGGGCACTCCTCCTGGCTATGATTAGGCGAGAGGACTATCAAGAACTTTAAATGCTCGAGCACTTTCACACATTGTATTTTTCTTAATATGTCACTTTATCTCTTGCTGAAAGAGGATGTGAATGATGGGACTGGTCCTTTAGCAGGCCAGGATAGTGTGAATGGACTTTTAAGCACTTTAAAAGTTTGAGGTTCTTTGCACATTGCATTTTGCCAAGTGGCACTTAGCAGTTCATGCCTCTTGAGCGAAGTATTTTTCTGGCTTAGCAACACCATAGTGGAGACATCTTAGATGAAGTTAAGATATTTTAGATGACAGCCAGCACTTGGCACTTTAATAGTGAAGCACTTTTTCTTAGTGGCTGCTGAGAGAAAAGATGGCACTCTGATCAGTGATGTATTAATGTTCGATCCACCTTGTCCCTGGCACAGTCTGAACGAAAATGTAACTGAATGAGGGTACATTCAATGCTCTGACAATAATCTTGTACAATGCTAATGGCCTAAACAACAGGTGAAAGTGTGAAGCAGTCGAAAACTGGACAAAAAGTAATTCGCCCGATATTGTATTGCTTCAGGAGACCCATTGTAAGGAAGGGTGAAAGCCATGCCTCGTGATCTTTAGAAACTGGGCCAGATTTGTATGTTTATCAAATGGTAGATCAGCCAATGGGGGGGGTGGTGGCTAAATTTGTGAATACATTTCCTAAATATCACATAAGCTCTTTCCAGATTGATAAAGAGGGGTGGTGGGCTTTGGTGAGTGGAATCATAATAACATCAGAGTCTCGGTCACTGCAATTTATGCGCCTACCATTGACGATTCAGTCCTGTTAGCAGACTTTTTCCAGGCTCTGTTCTATGTTTCTGGTAAATAAAGTTTGGGTGGAGATGTCAATCTACTTCTGAATCTGGCATTAGATTCATCCACAAGTACTTCAAAGCAGAACAAACCACGTTCTGTCAAATTTATACTTGGCTATATGAAGGTTCTGAATTTGGTGAATGGCCGGGAGATAAATATCCATCTAGGTGTGAATTTACCTGATCTCAGAACGGTATAAATCAGCAGCAAGGTTAGACTATTTTTTGCACTCTCTGGAAGTGGCCATAAGGGATTATACGCATGTGCCAAATGGGTTTCGGACCACTCCCTAGTAGCAGTTTCAGTTATAGGGATGCAGCCCGACAAGTTAAGTGCTAGATGGACTTTGGGTAGGGTAAAGTTAGAGGATGAGGATTGGTCTAAGGAGATAGAGATTGATTATTACTTTGAGACTAATCAGCATATAGCCAACCTAGAAACCATGTGGGACACTTTTAAGGCAACCATACAGTGTGGTATAGCCTCTAAGAATACTGCTAAAAAAAAGTGCTTTACAAAAAGAATTGTGCGGCAGCAGGGTCTGAAGAAAGCCAATGAAAAAGTTTTTCTGCATGAAATGAAATTCGTACTTGTAAAGCGCACTTATACCCCCAAAGAGGTGTCCTGGCGCTGTACGCATACCGCTGTGGAACCCTTCCTGGCTTTTCCCTGTGAAATGTCCACTCCTGGGCACCCCCAGGGTGAAGCCAGGCATCCCAGCGCCGTTGTGGAGATTAAGCAAGCTATTGCCCAGAGTGGGACCCATGATTAGAATAGGCACTGAGGCGAGAATTATCAGGTCCGAGGAAATTGAGCCCAAGACCCGCCGAGGCGGGAATTGAACCCTGGTCCCGGGCCAGATCTCTGCATCAGGGTCTGCCGCTCTAACCATTGAGCCACACTTCTCCACATTGAGCCACACTTCTCCACATAGCAGCCTTATCAATCAATGAGAGTTTAGGAAAGAAAAAGTGTTATTGCTGGATTATTATTAGGAGAGGTCTTACATTGCTAATAGTGCCTATTACAAAAGGTATATGAAAAAAGTGAGTATACTGGGAGGTTTTTGGCCTGGCACGCCCTAGAGAAGAAGGCTCAGAATAATATTTATTCACTGTATAATGAACAAACCAAGACCTGGATTACTGATTCAGGGCAAATTCAGGTCAAGTTTTGGAAACATTATGAACAGATTCATAGTATTAGGCAGGAGACCAATGTAGAAAACCTTGGTAGATTCCTGAGTAGTCTCCCTATCCCTAGGCTAAAACAAAATCAAATGTAGGGTTTGACGGATTCGGTCACTCTGAGGAGGTGGCGAAAGTCATCAAGCCTTTAGCCAAGACAAGCCTGTGGGGAGGACGGTTTACCGATCGAATTTTATAAATTGGAAATCACAGCTTTTCACTCAAAATGTAAACAAGCATTGGCAACTACCACAGTTAGGTGTTACTTTGACAACTTTTGTTAACTTTATATAAAGTTGTGGTCAGGTACATCAGCCCACTTTGGGTGGCCCATTCTGGCAGGGAGCAAATCAGAGGGGCCTATAAGACTTATCAGGACATTTACTTTGCCTTTGCAGTCAAAGCAGGCTCTAGTCCAGTTCCAGGCTCTATGGGCAACCTCCCATAGACATCAATGAAGTGGTGCTGATGCAAAGGATACAGGATGCTGAAGATGCTGAGGATACTAAGGATGCGGATCCAGTTGACGGGGGTATTCCTGGTGTTACCCCTCAGTCAACAAACACGGTGCAGTGAATTTGGCCACAGAGGTCCATGTCCCTTGAAGACCAGGTGAAGTCCAGCGAAAAGCACAGTTGTCACTAGTCTACTGATCTCCGGTCACTGTGAAACCAATGGTTCCCTTTAACTATGACCAGTGTACACCTTGGGCATCCAAGCTGCACTTTGATGACTCTCCTGGGTCCATCAGACTCAGGTGCAACTTTTGAGTGCCAGGGTTCAATCTCCCGGGCTGTGCCTCAGCTGTCAGTGGTGAACAAGTAATTGTGGTTACCAACTTTACCAAGGCAGCTTCTTTAGCTTTTATGGCCATGTAGCTGTAACAGGAAGTTGACCAACTGACTCTTGGAGTTCACCTCTTCTGTCTAGGGCTAACGGAATTACTTTTATTGTAGCAGTGCACCACAGATACAGCCTTTCCTTTGCTAGCCTAGGAGCAGCAGGTGCAGTCCAGTCTTTGGTGCAGCCTCTCATTACCAGGTCCAAGGAACAGCAGGGCAGTCCTTCTTCGGTCCTCTCTCCTCTGCAGATGTGATCTGAGGTCTGGGTGCAAGGATACAACATTTATGCCTGCAACGTGCCCTCTGGATGCATTAACTACTAGTCAATGGGCTGCAAAGTCCCTTCCAACCTGATGAAGACATCCTACAATGTGTGGCATTTACCTATCCTAGAGTGCAATATTGTGCCCACTCCAAAGTTGACAGAACCCTTATCTCGGTGTGTGTTCACCATTTGTCCATCAAAGACAGCTCCCCTTTGAAACTCCTGTTTTTAGACGCACACCTTGCGTGACCTCCTGCCAGAGAGAGGTAATACCTCTTCTAACAGCAGGCCTCTATTGTGTCCCTTCCTGTGAGTTATTCATACCTCTCCCCAGGATTGCAGATGGCTATCCCTTGACCAAAAACTGTGCACAGATACTGGAAATCTAGGGCAACAGACTGGCAACTTTCTAAAGTTGCCTTATGCTCAAAAGTTACATTACATTCTACTTGTGTATCAAGACAAGTTTAATGTAACATTTCTTTTGATACCTTGAAGTACCAACTTTAGTAGTCCCATTTAGAATTCAGCACAGCGTGTAATCCTGTACTTGCCAATGGGGCTACTACCCTTTCTACAATAAAAAAGTCAATTTTGAGGTTTTTACTGTTAGGACATATAAAGTGCATGTCTTACCTTTTAATATACAGCATCCGGCCTTAGGGATCGACAGGCCTACCAAAGGGGTGACTTTTATATATTAAGAAGGAAGGTCTGGACTTTGTCATTAGTTTAAATGACAAAGTTGAGTTTGCAGTTTGAAACAGCTACACCAGTCTTCAGTGTCAGGCAGGGAGACATGATTTACTTTGTCACAGTCATGGTGGCACAATAAGTGCTGCAGCCCATGAGGGACACTTTAACTTACAGGCCCTGTGTACCAATGGTTCCATATACTAGGGACTTATGAGTAAATTAATTTATGCCAATTGGTTATAAGCTAATTAAACATACCCTTTTAAGGGTCAGGGCACTGACACTGAGGTCTGGTTAGCAGGCCTCAGTGCACTCTCAGAGTTGAAAAACCAGCAGCATCAGTCAAACATTTGGAGGTGATCATACAAATGAGACATTTCCTTACAGGGCCCCCCTCCAGACAAAAAGTGATAAGCAACTGACCTACACCCTGATAGTTATTATCTAAGTGGATGAACCTGGAAACGCCATCTGCAATGGCATGGTCAGTCTCACATCTGTGTTAGACTGTGAAGTACATACCATGTAGGGAAATGGACCAACTAACAATTTGGGGTTCTCTACTCTCATCTGCATAAACCACCTGAGAGGTCTGTGGTCAGTTTGAACTCTGGAGTGAGCCTCAAACAAGTAGGGTCTCAGCTTCTTCAGGAACCAAACCACAGGAAAGGCTTCCCTCTCAATGGAACTCCAACGCTGTTCTCTGGGGAGGAGTTGCCTACTAATATAGACAACTGGTTGATTTTGGCCCTTATTATTTACCTGTGCAAACACAGCCCCAATCCTGTGTTCAGACGCAGCTGTCTGGACAATAAACACTTTACTGAAATCAGGTGCCTTCAGGACAGGAGTTGAGCACAAAGCTTCCATGAGGGTGCCAAAGACCTTTTGACACTGCTCAGTCCAGATAACTTTTCTGGGTTGCGTCTTGGCAGTGAGTTCTGTGAATGGTACCACGATGGTACCATAACCTTTTGCAAACCTCCTACAGTAGCCAGTCAGGCCCAAAAAGGCCTGACCTGGGTCTGTGTCTTATGAGACACCCAGTCCAGAATGGTCTGGATCTTGGACTGGAGAGGTTGAACTTGGCGTTCACCTACTTGGTGGCCCAAGTACACAGTTGAGGCTTGCCCAAACTGGCACTTACTTGCCTTAATAGTCCATCCTGCCTGTTGCTAGAGGTGGACCAGGCGATCCTCCCAGGTGGCACTAACTACAGCAATATCATCTAGATATGCTGCACTGAAACTTTCCTAACCTGAAACAACTCAAACTTTGCTTATTTTGAGTTGTGTGTCCAATGTCCATTTACAAGTAAATGCAGTTAGGGTAAAAATCTCAACCTGAAATTATAAACAGCAAGAGTTGGGATCAAACTCTGTGTGGCCAATTGCATGATCATTGGGATCACGACTGTCAGAAAACTTGATGATCACACTGTGCACCCATTCACTTTTTGCTGCTTCTGTATGATGAGACTACTATGCTGTATTGTGTGGGGAGGATGTGGACATCAGTGGAGTGCGCATGACACACGCAAGGGACAAGTCAAGGGTATGCACTTTCTGTGTTATTTTCTATTTTATTGAAAAATGCTTAAATAAAGAAATTAGAAAAAAAACTGAAACAAATTTTTAGCCATTTGTGGTTCAATCTTATCTAAACAGTTTTCAGAAGAATTAACTGATTTAAGAGATAAGACAGCCGCAATAAGGCCATCCCATGAAGCCTCTCTTCAGATGTTGTGTGCAACAGTACTCCAATAGGGTTGTTTCATTAGGTGAAAAGGTGAAGAATTCTTAGAATTTTGATGATTCCAAAGACAAGGAATACCCAGTTTTTTAAACATAGCTTAGATCTAATATCCCTGATTTTGCATAGTACTTCTTTATAGGGGCTAAGATCAACTTCATCCCTATATGAGCCAAATATATTAGCGAATTTTGGAATCGGGTCAACACTCCTAATTCTAATATTCAGAAGCAAGTGGAGTTTTGTTATAATTGATGGTAGCCCTATTAGCATTGTAAAGCAACAGCTGCTTACAATTTCACAAAATTATTCAAACCGATAATTTCAGTCCATAGAAAATAGCAAAACGCCGATTGAATTTGTGCCTTATAGATCTCAATAACAGGAAAAATAAAGTATGAGCCGGCCTTCTAGCAAAGCACTGCTTAACATTGGCCCATTGAAGCAACACAACAATCTTCTTCTCCACTGTTTTCAGCCAAGTTCATTGAGACCACCCTAACACACAGGTAATTAAAAACATAGACCCTCTCCAAACTTACATTCTCCATTGCTGCTTAGAAGATGTAAGTGGATTATAGACAGTGATGTTTGTTGGTTCAGGGACAAGCCTCACAACTCACAAAACTAAGAAACACATTTCATAAGATTTTTTAAGCACATGTTGAGATTAAATGGGTGTCATCTGTGAAATGTAGCATACAAACTTTGATACCCACAAAGAAAGGGGGGTCAGTCAGGCACTTATTGAGTTGTTAATAACTTCAATTGCATAAATTATAAATGACATTGGTACCAGTATGTGCCCTTGACCAGGATTGATTGAGCAAGCTCAACATTTGTACCATATGTCAATCCATAAAAATTATTTTTATGCAAGCATTAATTAAGTTATGGAGATTTTCAGATAGGCCATTATTCACACAGTTCAATGTGGGGAACTGTAGTGAAAGCAGATATGAGATCTAGCAATGCCACATATAAAGCTTCCTGTTTTACATAAACATACTTCCACAGTAGGAGATTGAATCTAAAGACTTGGTTGATGGTGCTGGTAATCTCCCTAAATCCTACTTGCAAATGAGAAAGCATGTGGGACCCCTCACATCATATTTAATGCGTTAATACAGGATCGCTTCTTAAAAATGGAAACAATTCCATCTCTAAGCCATGACAGGGAATGTTGGCTCCCTATGCTACTATAATGGAAATAACTTGGATAAGGCACGATAATTTTCAGCATGTTTGACCTGCAATAATCGATCAAGGGAAAACTGGGGGGTCTAACAATTTTCAGAAAACTCTAAATCCCATCCTTTTGCCTCTTGTTTAGACAGGGTTCAGACTTTAGACCTTAAAATTAAATGAGGGCCTGAATGAGTGCTTTACCAAAATATTGAGGTTTTTAAAAAAAATCAATCTATACTTGTTGGACTGCACAGTATCGACTACCACCATACAGTCAAGGTGAGCAGATGTGGAGCTATAGGAGCAAATCTACATTCCTCAGTGTATGGTTACGTTGATGATGTGTAGGTGGTCAATATTGTGCAGTCACTATAACTGTACATCACTATATGTACACACAAATAGGGAGGGACTAGAGAGTGTGCCTTCCCTCGCTCTCCAAACTAGACTATTGACCTCACTACACGAGAAGGACAAATCCCAACTCTTATGTTAAAGAGCTGGAAAAATTAGCTTACAAGGGGTCAAGAAGAAGGAAAAGTAAGAAACTATGAAAAAACGACCTGGAAAATCCAACATTTTTCAATGATTGCCCTCACCCACTATGTAGTGGCATGCTTCATCATAGGGCTGACACACCTAGGTGCAGACCAACACTGAGGGTGGAGGGCATGTTTTTTTTATATAAATCTAAAGAAAAAACTAATATTTTTCCTATGAGGGGTCCCTATTGCAGAAAGAATCTTGTATATAAAACTGTCTAGGAGGGTGCCTGTATATTTGTTTATTATTGGCCCCCCTTGACAGGGTTAACATTTTTATGAATGAGAGGAGTTACATCTCCATTACCCCATCTGCCTGTAGCAACATGTTTCAGCCACTTATTAACGCCCTAGTGGGTCACTGGCCTTCCTCAGGATACTGATCCTTTGTCATAAACCTAATCCCTATAAGTTTATTTAACTGGAAAATCAGGACTGTATGTGGCTTTACTTGCCTTTACTTAGATACACTCATGATGCGTGCCAGAGTCTCATTATAGCCTCTCCAAACTCGGGGCCAGAGTGGGAACACCGCCCTATAGTCATACTTGTATCAAGGTACGGCGTCTCCTCAACAGCCACTCTATGCCCTAATCACTATACTAAACATATAAACCATTTACAATGAGAATGCACGCTTCTCAGAAATTGGACTCTTTGGTCCTCATTACAAGTTGGGTGGAATAGGGTGGAGTATTTGCCACACCTGGTAAATACCACCGTCCCGGGGCGAGGAAATGACGGTTTTACCTTATTTTCAACTTGACATGAGGCATAACATTCAGAATCTGAATTTAACACACTGAATTCTCAATGTTTTGCCTTTTTTATGACCTTTTTTGCATACAAATTTTGGCAGGTTTGACCTATTGGAATCTATCAGGGTAAAACTGAAAAGCTGTGATAACCATCACACCACTTGAAATTTCGATCCCTTTGCAGTCTTCTGTTTACCTAAGGGTCAGAATTTAGCCTTGAGATTATAAAGATTGTCTTCTAGACATATATAAAAAGGCCCTGATTACGAATGCCAGGGGATAAGGTGCTATTTATGGCGCTGATGAAATCTGACTCCTGGGGTTTGGAAGTTATCGAATGCAATTAATGCACCAATTCCAAGTTTTTGTGCAACAATGTGGATTCCATGGCAAATGCCAAATCTTTTTGCCTCTTACTTCTAGCAAGTTTAACCTGCTGAAATTTAATGAGGGGTGTGAACTTCATCAAGCCTGGTAATCACTATAAGCAGTAAACTCCAGATATTTCAGAATTCTGGCCCATGCGCAAACAGAGGTTTGTGCAGAGGACAGAAAACTTCAGGCCACCTTTTCTCAGGAGTATGAGTAGCGTACCATAAGGGATGGTATTTAGCACTCCTAGTAAATGCAACTTTACCAGTGTGGGATATTAACTAGTTGTGGTAGATACTGCCTTGTCTGAGTTAGCTATCCAAAAAAGAGGAAAACATAGAAAATTGCTATTTACCGGACCAATTTCTGTATTTTTTACCCACTGGTTTACATTCATAGATGTGCAGGGTTTGGTCTGGGAATGCTCGGAATGTCATGTGACAATTCTCACGGGCCCCTGCTCATACTGAACAGTATTCTGCTTAGCATAAAATTCTATACGAGTAAATGTAGCCTCCTGTATAAACACACATTCCCCCCCCCACGCAATGAAACACTTTATTCCCTATGGAGAAAGCCCTTCCCCTACACCATCAGTGAATCTGGAGGTGATCCTTTCCCTTTCCATGTTGTAAGGGCTGGAGTACTGCCCTACCATTCCAATGGTGAAAGGTGTTGGGGTGAGATAGGCAATGCCCAGAAACATGTCTATTTGTCAGTGTACCTAAACTTTCAATTCAAACCACACCTTGGAATACCCCCTTCCCACCTCTTGAGTTTATTTTACAATTGTGTATTTTGTGCAGTTTAGGGGACATATTTATGAAAGCCTTGCATCACATTTGCACCACGCAAAGTGGTATATGCATGGTGCAAGGCTCTGAGTCAGATTTCTGAAGTCACACAAAGCCACATTGAGTGACTTTGAGTGGCCTCATAAATCTTGAGTAATGCAACGCATCCCAAATCGCTGCGTCACCTTACTCTGCACAAGGTAGGTGCTCCATGGGCATTGTGGTGGATATTTCCATGCAAATCCCATGGGTTTTGGTGCATTTCCAGAGTTGCAAGGACTTGTAAACCTGGGAATGTGTCAATATCTTTCGCCTCCCCCGGGCAGGCATAACGAGGAGAAATATCTATATTTCTCCTCGGTTTTTCCTCTTTCTATGCGTGTTCCATTCTGCAGCACACACAGAAGGAGAAAAACGCCTCTATGGATTGTTTTCATGCAGGAACATGCCCCTTCCTGCACAAAAACAATCCTGCCGACATCGCATGGTGCAAGGGTGCCTGTGTTGGCGCTAGGCTGCTGAAACAGTGCCAGCGCAGGGGGAAAGGACAGCAATTCACCTTATTGTATAAATATGGTGCATTCCTGCCCTTTCACTTTGACGTAGGGCAGCGCAACAAGGTGACTTGCTGCGGTGCCCTACGCCAAAACCCCTTAAATGATGCCCTTGGTCTGGAAACCTACAGTATCAAATGCATTTAAGCCCACCAGGAATCACTTTGTGGATTCCATATAGCCATAAATTAGACATTTTGTGGCTGTAAACTTACATTTATGGTTGAAAATACTTCTGCCATTAAGGTCCAGTGTGTTTGCTAACAAATAAGAGGCACCATTCGACATCCTTCTGAATCACGCATGCATACATCTGAGGTCACAGTAACAGCGCTTCAGAGTCCCACTATTGACAGCACCGCTCTAATTCAATACAATGACAATGCCTATTCAGGAATAAAATCGATATCCCTAGATACTAATGAACACAGGCACTGATAAATCACAAGCGGCCTTAAGTCAAAGACACATACGCCCGAACTCTTAACAGTGGGCACAGAACTACTGGTTTACCTTTAAAAATGCATTATGTATCCCCAACAATATGCTGAACTAAAACATATATTAGATATGAACTGTTTTCAATCATTATTAACCAGATGTTTCATATTACTGAGTACTGACTTCGAGAATTGAATCTACTATTTTTTTGTTACTGTAGTACACAAAGAAAAAAAAGACCGAGAAGAAGATGTAAAGAAATCCTCACTGAAAGGTAAATGTTTCTTCCTCTTCAAGGCTTCAGCAGTATATTTATCTGAAAACATGTTGGCGGTTAGGAGAACATGTCCTCCTTAAAGGGAAACGAACAAATAGTGGGAAAGATTTGTTGTAGCTAGTTTTGGCGGAAGTGTACACCCACAGGAGACAATCCATACAGTCTCCCGCACGCAAAACATTGTGACTCACAAGATGTGCATTTTTCATACACAACCGTATTATTTCTATGATATTCAAAATCTTTTTAACAAGATGGAACCTGATTTTGCCCCTCATTTTGATGGCCCAGTAATCTCTATTCAGGAGCAGGATCTGGACTAAAACTTTTGTTAAATTACTGTACGGACATGGTGATCTTCGCCCCACAAAATATGAACAGGAGTAAAATGCAATTTTTTGGCTTTAGCTTGGATCCGGGTTCAGCATTGCTGTGTTTCTCTCATTCCGACATAAATAATGCATCCACAAAAATCAAACCGTATGTTATCGGTAATTTCTCATTCAGAATTACTGCATCATTTTATTAGGGCATTTGGGTCAGCTCCTCAGCCTCCTATTTTGGCTCCCAAGTACTTCCCCATCAGTCCCATTGGGTATTATGTTGTCTGCGGTGTTACTACACACATCTCGTTTCCTCAGATTTTTTAGATGCTGAACACATACTAAAAGGCACATGCATCAACCCTTTTTGCGAGCGCAAACGGTGCGATTCGCAAAAATCGGCCGTTTGCGCACGCAAAAAGGGCATTTGCGATGCATCAAGGGTCAAAGCACTCGCAATTTGAGAATTCGCAATTAATTGCGAATTCTCAAATTGCGATAGCATTTAAGGAATCGCATTTTGCGATTCCTTAAATGCAATGCAAGAACCACTTTGAAGTAGCGATTTCGCTACTGGGGGCGCAAATTACCATGAAGTTGAACTTGATGGTAATTTGCAAATACTTTGAAAAATGCACTAAAGTGCATTTTTCAAACTTGTAGGTTACACACACACATGTCCTTGGGACATGTGTGTGCGCAACATATGTGCACAGATCAATTTCAGGGGTGCAACAGGGTGTCCTTTTGACACCCCTGCACCCTTGAAATTGCATGCGCAATTTGCAAGTACCTATTGGTACTCGCAAATAACGCTTGCAATTTCCCATTCATTCCTATGGGCCTGTAGACCCATAGGAATGAATGGGAAGCCATTCCTTATTTGCGACTCGCAATTTGCGAGTCGCAAATAAGGAATGTGAAGGAATCGCTATTATTATAGCGATTCCTACATGCATAGGATTTTGCGAATCCTTAATTGCGAATCCTTTATATTCGCTATTAAGGACTCGCAAAATCCTAGCTTGATGCATGTGCCAGTAAGTCTCCAAGGGAAAGTGTATGAGGGAATGAGAAATTAACAGAGTAACTGGACCCAGAATGATTAATTCATTCAGTAATTCTTCGTTACTCGGAGGATTCTTAGGGTTCAACCTGGAATCTCCATTAATTCTGCATCCCTGAAGTTATCAGAATCTCGCATATTGTGAACTTTGCGAATTAGGAATTAACACCCAGCATCCAGGGACCTTGTAATGAGGCCCTTAAGAGTCTTGTGCGAATCCCATTAATAATACTCAATGCAGAAGTACGTTTGTTTGCACAGAACATGCATTAGAATTAGAGTCCCGGGGCAAATAAATAGCGGTGACCAAGGTGAAAACCTTTACCTGACTATGGAAACATCACAAACACCACAGGCCACAAATCTTAGCTATTTTCCCAGGACAGGATGTCTCTGCTCTAAAGGATGGGTGGAGGGCCAAACTGGCCGTAGTGGGCATCGGGTTATTCCCCGGGAGGATGGAAGGGTGGGGGCCAGTTTTGCAGCTGTGCTGCAATATCGGCCACCAGTAACAAAAGCAGCAGTGCTTCACACCTACCACCCCCACTCAGGCGTGGGTGGGGCTGGTCTGATAAAATTGCCAGGGCTGCTTGGGGTTTCTAGGCTGGTCCTGGATGGGTGAATGGATGGGTGAATGGAAATATTCAAGGCATGGTGTGGAAGGGGGTGAGTGACTGGTCTAAGGGAGGGGCTGGGACACTAGGAGATGGAACTGTCCCATAGGGATCTTGGAAGGGTAGAGACAGAGGCAAGACTGCAGGCACGGATGTGAGGGGCAGAGAATGTACCAAGGGAGTTTGCACAGGCATGCAGCAGTCCACCCACTGCACTTCATAGCTCATTGTGGTCAATGATGACTGCGGTAATGGCAGCACCTGCCCCTTATTTCTTAAAAAAGTTTTCCAAGCCATGCCCTTAAACAAAATATGTTAAATAAATAATAATTTTATAAATGAAATAGTTTTGTTATTAGATTTTACGTACCCCTAACAACAATGAGGAATAAAAAGAAGTGACAGCAATAATTTTTCTCTTTTATTTGCACTTTACCACCACCAGCCTTTAGGATTAAAATCTATTTATTGATTTTATAGAGACACGATACACAACAGCCCACCTACAGCCATCGGCCGATGGTGTTTAAGTGGTAAATAGCAGGCATGCATCACGCAGCAGTAGAGGAAAATAAAAGAGTAGGAAAGAAATGATAGAGAGGATCAAGGCTGGAAGGGGAGGAGGTGTGGGAGTGAGCGCCTGGTGTCTAAGCTTCCATTAAGGCTACTAGTGCTCTAGCGATCTGCAGTTTGTGTTGTGGATGTCAAACGCAGAATCCGTAGGTACTGGGGCAAGACAACTCATGAAATTCATCAGACAGATACTGTATGCAGGTTTGCCACATCTTGTCAAAGCGGGGAAGTTGTTGTGCATCCCCAATATGTCCCAAATTTTGTGTAGCCAGTCCAAATGTGTGGGCACTATTTCTGTATCCCATCTGGCAAGAAGGATCTGTTTTGCTGCTCCCAGTGCTAGGGTAATCGCTCTGCCTCTATGCGATCGCAGCGGGTAGGTGAGTGGGTTGGGATATCTGTTGTAAACATAACATTTACTGCATCCAAGACCCCGGCCCAGAAAGATTTCAATTTAGGGCAGTGCCAGGGAAGATGTGTGAGTGTACCCTGTTGTCCACAGTATTGCCAGCATTGCCCTCCTCCCGCGAGATCCCAAGGAGCTTCTCTGGCAGGGGTGAGGGACCAATAGTAGGCGAACTTCAGGAGCATTTCTTTACTAGTGGTGTTGAGGGCTGAGGTGCGTGCTTGGAGTAGGATGTCATTCCATTCTTTATCTGTGAAGGTGCACTCACACTCTCTCTCCCATCTAGCTCATGTAGGCAATACAAAAAAGAGGAGAAGGCTCCTGGGCCACTGGAGAATCACAAAAAGTGATGCACTGGCAGCACAAGGGGCTTATAAATACGTCCCCCCAGAATTTGAGCATACCATGGTCCTTACTAAATGTAGCATTGATCCAGTAAGGTATTAACTTAGTAATTAGCAATTGATCCTGTAGGAAATGGTGTAGATATAGATTTGCAGGCAACTGAGGATGTGGGATAAGGAAAAGAAACAAAGAACACTTAGGGCCCTATTACGATGTCGGGGACAGCATATCAGTATGGGAACCGCCCGACCATTGGTCGGCGGTTCCACATACCTAATTACAATGCGCATGGTGCAGTCACAAACTCCCATTTTCCTATGGGAGCTTGTGCTGCGGCCGTAGCACAAGCTCCCATAGAGAAGTGAGAGTTTGTGTGAATCCCTGCACCATGTGGCAGGCACCTCACGGTGCCTGCCACATGTTGCACGGATTCACAGTGGGGCACCAAAGGGTGCACCTTCGGCACCCAACCAGAGGCCGCAGAATGAAGGGAGCCCTGCTAGGGGCCCCGAATGTCACTTTCTGAAAGGCTTTCCATGCCGGAAAGCCCGGCATAGAAAGCCTGTCGGAAACCGACATCATAATCCCAACTGGAGAAACGCCATCCATTGGGTTTATGTGCCGGTCTCCGACTGGCCAACGGGCTCCTTGAGTCCGCCGGAATCCAGCCAGAATGATCGGCCAGTGTGTAAGAAAAGTAATCTCAAAAGTAACTTACCTGTAATTTTACTCAAAATTTTATACAAAGTATATGTACTGTATTCTGAAAAGCATTGCATTATCAGTAACACTACTGTAATCAAATCAAAGTACATTCATAATTGCAATCCAAACTGTGTTACAAACTGTATATTTACTGCAAAGTACTTAACACTTACCTGTGCCAGGCTTGCTTGGTTCTAGAAAATAAAATAACTAAACGAATATTTTTATACAAAAACAATTGGTCTGAAGTTCAGTCTTTGAGTGTGTGAATTCATTTGCTGACTGAGTGTGTACAACAAATGCTTGACACTGTCCTCTGATAAAGCCTTACTGCTCAACCACACTACCACAAATAGAGAGTGAGGTGCTATCTACTTTACCTCTGCCTACCTTTTGGGTTCCACTGGACTCTGTGCACACTATACCTCACTTTGGTATAGTATATACAGAGCCAGCTCGGAAAGCCTCCGACTTATGGTCGGAGGCTTTCGGACCCTCATCGTTATTGGGCACCTAATGTAGTCATGGGTTATAAAGGAGCAAGTAAAAACATTATGTATTTAACCATGCCAAAGGATAAGGGCATCACCATCATGTAAATACAAATATTAAATTCTTCTTTCAATCAACACTGAAACATTTGCTGGAGAAGGAATCAGTTCAAATAAAACTCTGGTTTATCATCCCAAGCTCACAGGGCTGATACCTACTTCGGTACTGTGACCCAACAAGTCAACGAACCTTGGCCATTGTAATTGAGAAGATTAGGAGCAAATCATCACATAAATAATAATCACAATTTTTATCTATGTTCAGTCAATAATGAGAATTTTCATAGATTTGTAAGCGTTTTATTGTTTCAAAGTTTAGTTGATTGTCTTTGTTCAAAATCATACGTTTTATCCGATTTACTCTCAAAATAATCAATCTTTTACAGAATTGATAAAGAAATGATGACTAATTCAATACAAATACAATGCATAAAGCGTGTTGCATAAAGGAAGAAAATTCCTACTCTAAGAATAGGGCAAAAGGTGTCAGTAGAAACCCATAAAGAGTTCAAATTCGAAAGAGAGTAAGATGAAGCATAGAGCTCAGAAATATATCCAAAGGTCAAAGCAGAACATTCCATAAAGAGACGTTCACGAAACTCAGTAGAGTCTCAAAACAAAGGAATAAAGCAAGAGAAATGCCCAGTAACAGTAGCAACCGCAATCAACAGGATTTCAGGAAAGTCGGGGAAGGACATGAAAGTCATGAAAAAACATGTCAACCTACTCTAGGAGCATGTACTATTATAAACAATCAAAACATTTAAGTTGCAGTTAATGTTGCATCTTCTCCTCCTCTCATCCAAACATCTTTCAGGGTTCTTCCTGGGAACAGGTTCACTCCTCGTCTTCTCACGCGAACACAATAGTGTACAGACAGTAATCTTCGAGTGTGACACTTTGTTATTTTAGTCTAAACTACACATGAAGAATCTTCAGTCTAAACATCCTTTCCCACGAATGGGTCTGCATTTCTAACCTAATGAAACAAATGATATGTTAGCTAACAATGGGCTGTGTAAAAATTGACATATCTGCAGTAACGAAAAAACATTATTTACATGATTCTATCCTTTGGGAATAAAATAACTATGTTAAAAGAGGTCAAGTTCGGTTTATGTGCTGCATTTTGTGTGATTATTCTTCATAATTCTACAAAATAATAAATTCTAAAAACTCATTTTGAACACTTGTGTAAGGAGAAATATTTTGCAGAGCTTTGTGACACATTTATTTGATAAAAAACAAAAAAAATGTAATGTGTGCATCAGTAGATTCTTGTCAAACCACTTTCTAAGCAATGCTGCTTTAAACAGTTTTGTGGCCTAGTACATGTAAGTGTGGCTAGTTACTACATTTTGCACATTTTAAAACTGCAGTTTATTCACTTAAGTCTGCATGTTATTATCATGCATATATTTTAACTGTATTATTTTGCATTTTGCTAAAAATGCCTGTTCAATCCCTTCATCTGATGGTTATCTTAACCATCACATCACATTTACACATGTGAATCCGTTAAAGCTAACTCTCATCTTCAGCTGAGTCTTCTCTTTTTCTTTTTAAACTTTTGAATTAGTCTCATTTTCTGTATTCTCCATTAATGCGATCATTTAATTCTATATCTCGCTATATTCTTTCACTCATTTCCCTGCTCTTTCATTTTTCAATACAATATCTACAGCCTTTGAATAAAGCAAACAAAGAAAATAAGCAAAGCCCTATTAGTAATATTTGCATTACAATAGCTTTCAGGATTCCTCGTCCTGCAGTGGCAAACCAATTGGCAATGGTTGAGACTCCCTTTCTAAAGTGTTCTAAAACACTAATGGGCCGATTTCGATGTCGGATGGATTTGAGTCCATCGGACATCGATCTGGAACTGGGACCCACCGACATCCTGTCGGCGGTCTCAAACCAGCAATTAGGATGCGACCAAACACTGTTCGGTCGCAATCCTATTCTTTACAATGGGAGCATGCATTCCGACCGGAATGCATGCTCTCATTGTAAAGAGCTGAGATGCACTTCATCCCTGCACCCCGTGGCAGGCTCCTCAAGGTGCCTGCCACAGGGTGCAGTCATCAACGGGGTACCATAGGTACCCCCTAGGCCGCCATCCGGAGGCCTTGCATCCATGGGGGCCCTGCTGGGGGCCTCCAAAGTCGGATTCCCTCATCCTTTCTGTGTCAGAAAGGCTGGCACAGAAAGGCTGTAGGAATCTGCCATCGTAATCCCTTGGGATTACAGGCCCCTAACCGAATGGCAGACGGGCTCACCGAGCCCGTCGTAAGTAATTTGGAATTCCTGTTTTGATTAATTTCCGACCGACTCCATTAAAGTGGGTCGGTGGGAAATTAATCCAAACAGGAAATTACGATGCCGTAGAAACGGCTCTGATCGAGGGTCGGAGTCGTTTCCTATGGCATCGTAATCGGCCCCTAAGTATCTCTAATGGTTCTAATTCAGGTATCAAATCAGATATATTCTTTGCAAATTCTTGTATTTTCTTACTTTCGTCTGATATAAAGGTACAGCAAAGCTGAACTTTTAACATCTTGCAGATATCGCCTTTTTCTGCAAGCAAAATGTCTAATGCTTAGTGCATTTTCAAAACAAATGGATCTAATAGCTACTAATTCTGTCTTCACAACTATTAAGGCTCCAGAAGTGCTAGTTACAAGCTTGTCATCAACTGTTGAAAACTTTCTAACCTTTTTGTCATTTATTAGGACTTCTACCAGTGGTATAATTGCACCAATAATATCACCCACTAATTGAGTTCCATCTTCTGCACTACGGGTGTGTCTGTGTGATTGTGGCATTGTTAAAGCATCAATACTATACATGCAACATCTGAGGAAACAATACAGCTAAATAGGAAAAACTGTCCCAATCAGCAGGTAACTGAAAATAAGCATCCTGTCCACAAACAAAATAAACTCCTGCAATGACTTTTTCTTCTCCCTGTAATATTTGCCATGTACCTCTCATAATTTTAAATGTATGTTCGCAACTACTAATTCCCACATGTCTGTTTCTATTTTGTGTTCTTCTTTTGTAGACTCAGAATTTTCCTTTCTGTCTCCTGTCTAATTTCAGCTTTGGATAAACCATTTTCTTCTTAAACTCATCTTCTTCTTACTTTTTAATGTTCTTCAAAACATTTCCTCCATATTCTTACTACACGTAATTTTAGTGTTTCCTCCTTCTAATGTCATAATGAATACTTTCTCTAAAGGCCTTATTAAGCAGATTAGATTGTTTGCAGAAGCCTTAATACTATCTATAGGCATGTATGGTCTTAAATAATACCAAGCTGTGTCAATTTCTTTTGCTTGAGGGTGTACATTCATGCTTTGTTGCAATAGTACTCTAGAAAACACTAAATCATAATTTGACTAAACATATTTAAAGTGTTCTCCACTATATACTAATGTAAGCAAAATACTACATGTGATTGCTTATGATAATGGTATATGGTCATAAGTAACCTCTTCTGCAACTGATGACGGTAAGTGGGAGCAGACATAACTGTCTTTTGAGTCCATAGCCTGTGTGCATTCTTGCACTAATCTAGAATAAACGTTAGTTATGTAATCATCTCTCTTGTAGTTTGCAAATGATGCATTCAATTGCTCCTCATCTGTTGTGTGTTTAAGAGTTGCAGTTACATTTCTAGATCTAATCTTCTAATCAGGTGTAAAATAGAACCCTACTAATAATATTGTACATACTAATAATGCTTCAAGAAAGACAATACCCACAATAAATTTGCATCTATTTCTAAGGCAACACATGTTTGTCTGTGGTCAGATCATTTAAGCAAAAGTGTACAGCAGGAAGTAAATAGTTCAGTTCAGATTTTTTCAATTAGTTTTCTTAAGCAGTTTTCTTTAAGCAGTCTCGCTTGCACAGTCTTTTTATTTTCAGAAAATCTTGGTATAGACAACCTTAACCCTACTCTTTGTTCTTCTAACCATAGGCCTTTGGCCTAGGTAAATCTTCTTTAAGCAATTTTTTTAATGAGTCTTTTGCACTTTCAATCAATATTGTCTCAAATGTCTTTCAAACTTTTTTTTCAGAAAATCTATTTGAACAGCTTTATTCCAATTTTTTGTTTTAGAGTGACTTTTTGGGGGTTTAAACAGTTAAGGTTTCACATCACACATTCAGCACTTGCTTTACGTAGTAATTCCACTCAGGTGCAGAATGCCTTCAACAAGGCACTCTTGCTCTTTTAGATCTTCTTAGTTTTTGTTGATCTTCCTCTGTGTCACTTGCACCACTTGACTTTGTCTCTTTAGTGATAGTTGGTGGTATTCGATCAACTGGCACACTTGTTCTCAGTCTCCTTTGACCATAGTTTTGTGGCCACTCAATGTTGCTGCTGACTCTTCTTCTTCCAGTATTTGTTCCTTCCCCCGAATCCTCTCTTCATTCTGTTGTTGTCTCAAATGCTTTCTCAAGTTGAGGTTTGATATATTCTTCTTCGTCAGAGACTTCAATACCACTTTGTGAAATCACAGGAACTTGTTTTGTTGCAACTGTCTGTGACTCTTCACCCCATTGTTTCTACTTGTTGTGGTGATTCTAGTGATACTGCTCCTTGCAGTTGTTCAGTTTGTTGTGACATAGTCACCTGTGGTCTTCGTTCAAGCTCAAAGAACACTACTTCTCCATATGGATCTATGACCCTTTAAGTGTGCGAAGCATGCACTCAGTTTGGTACTCCGGCACACTTAACAGCAGGGTTCATTATTAAAATCATCTGGAAGGGGCATTTCCATCTTGGTTCCAGACAAGTATTCCAAAAGTACTTCTTGATCAAAAACCAACCTCCAGGATTAAGGCAGCGGCACTGTTCTTGATGTGTGTCTTGTTGGCAGCTTCAACCTGGTGACAAACAGAACACACCACATCAGCCAATCTTTTGCAGTAATTGAGTATCATGTCATCTGTGATGCTCACAAGTGCATTTGCAGGTACAGCAGGCATACTCATCACATGCCCCATAAAGATCTCATGAAGGGATAACCCGGTCTTTCTGTCTGGGATACTTTGGATACTCATTAATACCAAAGGTAAAGCATCAGGCCACCTCAGTGATGTAGAAAAAAAAACTATTGCCAATTGTACTTTATGGTGCTATTAAGCTGTTCAACAATACCAAGCTTCAGGTTAATAGCTACAGTGCAATCTCTGCTCAATTTGTAATGCTGCACAAAGCATCTTCAGGACCTCAATATTGAAATAAGGTCCATGATCTGACTCCAGAGAAACTGCCATTTCGTACCTTGGTATTAACTCTCTCAATAACAGTTTTGCTACAGTGAGACAGTTGTTTCTCCTTGTTGGGTAGGCTTCCACCCACCTGGAGAAAATGCACACTATAACCAGGACATATCTCAAAACGTTGCAAACAGGCATCTCAATAAAGACTATCTGCATTCTGTTGAAGGGACCACCTGATCTCACTATGTGACTCAGTGTGACATGTGTTCTTTTCCCTACATTAATTTGTTGACATGTTATACAACAATGGCACAATTCTTCCAAAATCATCCTAAATATGGGATTAAACCAATTTTGTCTGAACAACCTTACCATTTCATCTCTCCCTAGATATGTGTATCCATGGAAGTGTTGTGTCATAGAAAACAGCAAACTATCATGCCACATTGTTCTCCCATCAGCTGACATCCAGATGTCATTTGCATTTTTCTCACAACCTGCGCTGATCCAACCCTGCTGCTCTGCTTCTGAAACATTTTCCTATACTCTTTTGAGTTCTTCCCATGTGTCAACTACTGCCATCAACATTGAAGAGACAGTGTCCTCTTCAGATTCACCTGTGTAAACACCAGCTCTATTAAATGTACAGGCCACTATTGCACAATACCATGCAATTTCGTCAGGATATCTGTTCCCAACTACCATTGTCAGTTCAGTGAGCTGCACATTTAACTACTGCAACCTCTGTGGCCAACTGGAACGCCTAGAGCAAGTTCCTCACATGCTTGCCATTTTGTATTGGCCCTTCAGAGGATGTCATGAAATTTCTCTGTGACCATAATTGTCCAAAGTCATGCACCACACCAAAGCCGTACTGACTATCTGTATATATAGTCACTTTCAATTGGGCTGTTAATCTGCAAGCTCTTGTAAGGGTAATCAATTCTGCAACCTGTGCCGAGGTAATACCGCGAAGCCATGAGGCTTATACAATACCATTAATGGTGCAAATAGCATAAGCTGCTCTCAGGGTACCTTCATTGTTTCTCAGACATGAGCCATCAACAAATATTATATCATCAGGCTAGTTCAGAGGTTACTAATGAATGTCTGGCCTTGGCTTGATGCATAAATCCATGACATCTAGACAGTCATGTTCAACTTCATCTCAAATATTTTCATTTTCAGGTAACAGTGTTGTGGGGTTAAAAATGTGACACCTTTTGAAAGACACATTGTAAGATGATAGGATCTGTTCATATTTGGTGAGCCTATTGTGGGTCATATACCGGGTTTTAGTTCGGGTGATCAAAATCTCAACCGAGTGAGGGACGATAATAGTTATTGGATGTACCATCACTATGCTCTCCCTCCTTTCAATACTGACAACAATATCTGAGACAGCTTTAAGGTAGCCGGACAGTTTTGCGGCTACAGGGTCAAGGGTAGTCGAGAAAGAAGCCACAGGTCTTTGAGCATCGCCATGCAGTGGCATAAGCAATGAGAGAGCGCAGCCCTCTCTCACACTGCAAAACAATTTAAATATCTTACTGTAATCAGATATAATTATGCACTGCTCTTCTAGTCTTATTCTGTTATTGTTGTACGGTTCCTACTAATTAAGTAGGACTGTGCATCTGGACAACATTAATGTCAAAATATGAGGACTGAGTCCATTCATATAATCAGAGTATGTTGACCCAATTCCCAGCTAGCCCACAGTGTGCCATCTAGACCCCTAGCCTGACAGGGTACTGGATGGTGTCTGCAACCTCAGAACATGACCAATCTAATTACCTCAAGGAAATCATGGAAACAGATCTACCCTTTCATTGTTACTTAGGCATGCCCAAAGTGAGACACAAGAAATATGCGAATAGGCATTTCAAACATTTATTGAAGCGATTGTATTCTTCTTTAAAAAACATGAGCTGCAATTATTAGCGGGAAGAAACAAAGCATTGTTACCAGCATTACAAGAATGGTGCAAATGATGAACAATTCAACCATTATGACAGCTACTGTGAATATATGAACATATGAATATATGTTAAACTGAAATTCCTACCTAACACTACCTATACTGTAGAGAGCATAGTGAGAATGTGTTCTGCCATATTGCTTGGAGCAACCCAACTCCCCATACCTATGTGTGATGTATCAGGAACCAGTCTGGTGTAGAACAAGCCGCCATCCTTTGCAGGATAGGGATTGGAATCAGCTGGGCTGAATCTCTGTCACGGCGAATGTTCCAGGATAATCCATAGACATGCTCCTCTGAGGAACTCAACTCAGAGGTCATTTATATAATAAAAGCCTGGTTCCATTCACACTGTCAGAGGTGCAATGCTGATGTGATTGTTTGTCTTTTTGATTCAGAGTTGTCTCCAACCGGACAACAATATGCAAGGGCAACGTGCTCAGTGTTCTTTAGCCTTGGACAAAGTGTACAAGTGTCATGATAAAACGTCTACGAAGAAATATGCTTGCAAGCAGAACACTTTCTGAGTATGTTATGTACATCAAAAGCATGTAGAAAAGTAACAGTCTAAAAAAGCTGTCAAGTTTAAATAAGTACGGCAAGATAGACGCTTTAGTGTACGGTCCCTGTCGAACCCCGCAACAGTACTTTTCATCTTCCCTATCTTGTGCTGTCTTTTCCCACATATTTAATGCTTTGTACTGTGCGGGTCTAGGGGGTGGCTTCATTTCGTACAGCTTCTCTTTCAATCTGTCAATAATTAACTCAAAAAATACCATATCTTGGAAAACTCATTGGACCCTCTATTTCAGTAATCTTGCACCATTGACAAAGCCACAAACATGTATACATTCCCAATTTTGTGGTCATATACTGTGGAAGTGTACCCTCTGTAGCCGCCTCTACACCTTCCCGTATCAGAATTGCAACATCACCTCTCACAAAGTTCTTAAATCTCTTAAGACATTTCATGATTCTCACAAAAGTCAACAACAAATGATTCAGTAATGCAATTCTTTTCATAAACGTCAAATCTCTCCCTCTAATCCTGTCACAATTTAATTCTTGAAGACTTGTTAACCAAACTCAATGCGGTAATCACACAACAACTGACCTATCACAGCACAGCAATCTGTGTCGTCAACAACCAATCACAGGGATGCACACTATGACATATGATCTCACACTTTGCAGCGGTTCACCCTCCTTTGCAATTTCTCTTGTACACACAATTCTACAATCTTAAGCAAACGTAAATAAACAGATCTTTGTCTGCTCCGCTAAAGAAAGCAAATAGGCACCTCAACAAGCAGAATATTAATGGTTTTACACCTTCCGACGTCTCACTTAAAAAGTTTTCACACAAGCAAATGAATTCTCGTCCAGTTGAAAATCACTCTAATTATGTAGCTTCACCCTTGGTGCACTTAGGTTCTGCAAACATCAATCATTATTTAGTACAATTACAACAGATCATTATAATCCCTATCTTACTTGTGTAGTCGACGATACCTCATGATCTACACCACAAAATCTTAGCAGACAAGAAAGCCATATAAGTGTCTTCTACACTTATTTCAATATCCCAGGATCATAGGCTATGCTGAGACTGATAACCTCTTCAACTTCTTAACAATATAAGCACATAAACTTAACTAAGTCATTCAACCACGTACTCAAAATTCAATCAATTAAGACAACAATAATTACAATTCACACAATCCATAGCCCTATTAATACTCACACCTCCAATACAGCAACCACTTTTAAAAAAAACAAACCTCATCAGTATTCAAGTTCTGGGCATTGGGCTTTGGTACTCGGGCATTACTTTAAATTGGGCAAGTATTTATAGCTCCTCTTCTCAGAACGTATACAGGCCCTCTGGTACCAAATTTCTGGAGTAGGAGTCAGTTTAAATAAAACTCTGGTTTACCATCACAAGAACACAGGGCTGATTCCCACTTCGGTACTATGGCCCAACAGGTCAATGGGCCTTGGCCGTTGTAGTTGAGAAGATCAGGAGCAAATCATCACATAAGTATTAATCTCAATTTCTCTCTAAATTCAGTAAAGACATTTTGATATATTGTTTAACGTTTTTTTATTTCAAAGTTTAGTAGATCGTATTCATTCAAAATCATAAGTTTTATTCATATTAGTCTCACATTAATCTAACTTTTACAGACTTGACAAATAAATAATGGTTAATTCAATAAAACTATAATGCATTTAGCATGTTCAATAAAGGAAGAAAATCCCTATTCTAAGAATGAGGCAAAGGTGTCATAAAGAGTTTAAGTTTGAAAGAGCGAGATCAAGCATAAAGCTCAAAAATATATCCAACGGTTCTCAATTGATCAAAGCAGAACATCCCATAAAGAGACGTTCACAAAACTCAGTAGAGTCTCAAAGCAAAGGAAATAAGGCAAAGGAAATGCACAGTAGCAGTAGCAACCGCAATCAATAGGATGGCAGGAGAGTCGGGCAATGGTGTGGAAGGCATGGAAAAGCATGTTAACCTACTTTAGGAACACGTACTATTTTAAACAATCAAAAATGCAATGTTGCCGTTAATATTGCATCTTCTCCTCTTCCAATCATCTTTCAGTGTTCTTCTTGGGAACAGGTTCACTCCTCGTCTTCTCATGCTACCACAATAGTGTACAGGCAGCAATTTTTGAGTGTGAAAATTTATTATTTTAGTCCAAACTATACATGAGACTTCTTCATTCTAAGCATCCCTTCCCACAAATGGGTCTACATTTCTAAACTTCGAATGAAGCAAATGACAATGGTCTATGTAAAATTCGAAACATCTGCAGTAACAAAAAACATTATTTTCATGATTTCATCCTTTGGACTAAAACTAGTATGTTAAAAGAGATCATGTTCAGTTTTTATACTACATTCTGTGTAATTAATTTTCATAATTCTACTAAATAATACATTCTAAACAATAATTTTGAACTCTTCTTTGTATAAGAAGAAATATTTTGCAGGGATATGTGAATCATTTATTTAATAAAAACATGATCATGGAAAGATCAAGAATTAAACATTGAATGGATGCATCAATAAGTTTTAGTCAAACCACTTTCTAAGCAATGCTGTTTTAAACAGTTTTGAGGCCTAGTACATGTAGATGCGGCTAGTTGCTACATTTTGCAAATTTTTAAATTGCAAGCTGTTCATATAAGACTGCACGTTAATTTCACACATATATTTTAATTATATTATTTTGCGGTTTGCTAAAAATGCCTCTTCACATTGAAAGAAGTGCAGCATCTTTTTTAGAATTTTCTTGCCAGGTTTTCAATTTTCTGCAGGGTTTCTGTCTTTTTATTTTTAAGGGTTGGAAGATGGTGATTAATGCAGTGACACACCAATAATCTTCTCCCCCACAAAAATACAATTATTTAGCTCCACTCATGCAACATCTTTACCATTACAGAATTATTGGGATGACATTCAAAGTCATGGTGCCAGGCAGTGTTTCATCTTGCCCATTTTTTTCAACACCCTGCAGCATCTAGTGATGATGATGAGCCCTTAGCTTCTGGCCGAAACTGTTGCTGTCCATTAATTCTAGAACCTTTGTACTCTTATTCTCTTACTGACGAAGCAGCAGTGCTTTGTTCTTGGTCTGCTGTGTGGATATGCAATCACTGTTTCAGCAAGAGGACAATGTCATGGTTATAAACATAACTTTGATATTAAAGGCATTTGATATAGTCATATAAAGCAACAGTAACCTGTTGCCCTTCCTCGCTGGGGACTTCCCCTGATAATTGTGTATTTCAAACACATCCCATTGCTAGCATCACAGATGATTCAAGAAAATCTTTGGTAGAAAATTGTTCTTGTTGCCCTCTGGCACATATACATTTAGTGGGAGGGTATTACTATTTCAATCCAAACCAATTGCAATATATAACACATCATAAAAGACTCTCAAACAAGGAGGAAAAAATAGCAATAAATAACACCTAAACAGTTGGTGTCACATTAATTATAAAATCATTTAAAGTATATAACAAAATCATAAAAACAAATGCCATCAAAAAGGTAAAAAAAAGCTGCAAAATTTAAAATCAGCAAAATTTTATACATCAACACAAGTGATAAACAAAAACTACCCGTCCGTACCAAAGTTTAAAAATGAATTAAACACTTCCCGGTTCTCATCCTTTCACCAAAAGTCGCTCGGTTTAATGTGAATTCGAGTTTACCATATTATCTAATCAAGATTCAACCTCTCTAAATATTTTACAGTGTGGTCTACATTTGAATTACAGTGGTGGTTCCTCCGCTAAGGAAGAGGAGCATCGCCCCACTGCTATTTCAGCAGTGCAAAAAATAAAAAATAAAATAATACCAGGACGTTATTAGAATATTATTTTTATATGCGGGAGTAGTGGCCGGGCTGGGTTCTGACACCAGAGCAGGGGAGGAGTGGTTTGCACTCCTCTAAGAGCACATGACGGTTTGGCCAGCCCTCTAGGGCCGGCCAAACTGTCATGCAAACTTGGCATGTTCTCCATTGGGCTGTGTTGCACAGCCTCATGGATAACATGCCCAGGCTCTCAGGCACTGCCTGAGGGTCCAAAGAGGACGCTCAGACCAATCATGATGCTGCTCCTGCAGCATCGTGATTGGCTGGAAGAGTCCAGAAGCTTTGGTGCTTCTGGTGCTTCCAGCAGGCCTTCTTTCCAGGGCGAAGGAGAGAAGTGCCGCAGCGGTGGCAGCGGCGGTGCGGCGGAGAAGGTACGTTTATTTATTTTTTAATCCATCCCCCCCACTACCCCCATTCCTAGGCAGCAGCCACTATTGAATTAGTTTCCTTTAAAACTAAATAATGTCACATCTCATTCTGTTTTAATGCCGTCCTCAAAGAAGATTGGTCGTAAAATTTCATTAGTAGTATTTCTGAACACCTGCACTGGCACCAAATAGTCAGGATAAATTCTCATTCAAAGCTGTTGGAGTGCAGATGGGATTTGCACTGGTACAAATATTTGGTGGAAACCTAAGTCCAAGCTGCAGTCTATCGAATGGGCATTAATTTCAAGACTTAGGGGTCGATTACGATGCCGTCTGGAAAGGCTCTGAACGGCATCCGATGCGGTCGAATCCGATTTGGAAGCCTGGTTCCTGACACATTTCCGGACGACCGATCATGATGTCCCAAAAGCTTCCGAACTGTCTGACTCGGTTCCGAACAGCATTCGGAGTAACAGTGTTGTACGGAGCCGACTCGTTAAGGTCAACGGGCTGCGTTTCCGGACGAGCTATTAGGATGATAGATTTGGACAGCCTTTCCGAGTCAGTTGTTCCAACACGGATCGGCTGCCCGAATCTTACTTTGGGGGCCCGTAGAAGGCCCTTCTTCACCCAGGGTCCTCTAAATCGGGCTGTGGGGGTACCCATGGGTCCCACCTTTCCCTGCATGCACAGTTTGAGGGTGCAAGGTTTTCCCCAACCACCCCTTTTCTCAATGGGAGCACGCTGGACGGTGTTCCGACACACCGTAATCGGTCGGTTGGACTCCCCGAGCCCGAGTTGCTCGGAAAGCATTCCCAAACCAATTCGGTTGGACTGCTTTCCGGACAACATCATAATCAGACCCTAAGGGGCCGATTCTGATGCGGGTTGGAAAAGCTTCCCGACCGAATCGGTTGGGAAATGGTGTCCGACCCACTCGGATCGGGAAAGTCCGACCGGCGGAGTAGGATGCATCCGGATGCTTCCAGATACGATTTGGTTGAACTCCCATTGACTTCAATGGGAACATTTGTTCCTAACCGCATCAGAATTGGGCCCTCGGTCAGGAAGACACGTTCCCGATCCGATTTGGAAGGAGCAAATGCCGTTAGGAGGCCTTCCTAACCGCATCAGAATCAGGCCCTCGGTCGGGAAGCTTTTCCAACCCGCATCAGAATCGGGCCCAAAATGCTTAAAGTTGTTAAGAAGCAAATCAAGAAGATTCAGCTTCCCATTAGGGAAGTTTCCTAATTTTCTAATCTAGAACAAATGAGGGAAATTGTGGAAGAAATAAGGCAGATTTAAGTAAAGATTCAGTCAGGTAAGTGGGAATGAATTTGCTCAGGAGTCTAACTCTGAGCAGGAGCAGAGAAAATATCTCTCCTGAAGACAGGGGAAAGATCATTTGAATATAACTAGCTCAGCAATGCACAATTAAGTATACAAATCTTTAAAGTGTCGAGCAATTCCCTACAGTTTCCAAGAAGAAAATGAATCAGAATCGAATATTACTCAATAACTTGGTGTTGGCCCTCTTCCCAACCATCACACAATGGAAGTCTCTGCTGCATGACCTTCAAGAGATATCTCATAACTGGGTGATACAATGTGGTCAGTGTGTTCTCAATGCAGCTGCAGCGATTCATTATTTAGCTCTCAATAGAACACATAGAGACAAGTATTCACACAGAAACTTTAAACAAGAAAATGCATTTAATTTAAAGTTGGCAGTTACAGCTTGACTCATGAAATGAGAGAAACAGAAAAAGTGCACAGCAGCTTAAAGAGCATTTCAGTTTAGCATGAGTGATTTAAACTGAAGCCTACATTACTTATGGTCAACTTTAAGTGCAAATCAATTTTTTTAACTTGCACATGCAGTGCAGATTACTGTAAATGTTGTGCAAAGTATAAAATAGTAACACGGCATAACCAAAGCCCTGAGATATAATTTTCCTATTTCTCAGGTGTACCTAAGAATTAAGTTGCATTCTCTTTTTCTGAGTTGTCTTATGATGTTGGTCCTGAGAGGAGTGTCAAACATGTAACTGAGAACTTTGAAGTGAATTGTGAATGTCTCTTGGGTTCACAGCGAATACATTCAATACATGATTACATATAGCCAAAGTGAATAGATTCAGGACTACCAGAATGCACACATGGTTAATTCTGGAATGTTTATCCAGGTCTCAATTCTATGCTTGTGCCACCTTCAGAGCATTTCCCTGGTGCCACAGCTACTCCACATCACACAAAGCCAAGCACAATACTGATGACAGAAACCCACCAATAACTTGCTCCTGTGATGTTGGGTATCTGATCTACCATGTGCTTCTACAGCCAGCATTAATAATAAAATCTATGGAAGAACATTTGGTATGTAATTTGCTAGTCTGGAAGCAGCAGTGTTAGTCAGAGGCATATTTACCTAATAACTGATTGCTTGCATCTGTCATATGCTTATGACTTTCAAACTAATTCTTAGATAAATATACGCAATATAAATTCATATTTTCTACGAATGGCATGACTTATGTATGTCTGTAATATATGTTACAAATATAACAAACATATTAGCCCGCTAGTACCACATCCTTTTGCAAACAATACTTCAAGCCATAATTATGAGAAGGTTGCTGGATTACTATCAGACTCTGCTTGCTATGAATGACAAACTGGCCTTACAGAGACATTGCCCAGAGAGATGCCTCCCAGAATTCGATAAATCGTTTGGTGGTCTTATGGCCATCACTTTTCCTTATTTAGCAAAATGTTATGCTTTTTGGATGCCTGCTGTAGTGTGAGCGTGTGTCCCAAGGGATCAGGCCTATTCTATGGTGTGAGTTGGATGCACCCTTTTTGAAGGGAAGGCACCATCCAGCCCTCAATACTGTGGATTATAACTGATACCCTTCTCTCCATTTGAGAATGGAAAGGTAATTATCTAGTCAAATAGGGAGGGATACATATGTATAACCCCTGGCTACAGAGACCAAAGAGCAGGCAGAATGGTTCTGCAATGAGACCACCAAGTTGTTCGACAAAGATTCATAGTACACTGATTTCTCACATTGTCTGCTGCATACTCAACAAAAATAATTAATTATATAAACTTTTCCAAATGGCCAATTCTCATTGGCCCTCATTAAATGGAAAAGCTCTCTGAGTAAAAATAGCACGCAACCAGTTAAAAAAATTATCAGTAAACCTATCATACCCCAATGTTCTTTAAGAATCCCTTTTATGTTTGCCAATGCTGCTTCACAATACCTACCTTGCTAACACCACCACATCTGGTATGCACACCTTTATTCCATCTATTTTGGGAAATGTATTAGGTACAGAGTTTAGTGATAGAAAAGTAATATTTTGAGATTTCAAATCATAAAATCACACCATGAGCAATAATGTTTGATGTTGCTACCAATATGACTTAATGAAAACAAATCTTCCTTCATGTCTAGTGATCCACAAACAGAAACCTCTCGAAAAATCAGAGAAGAAAGCACTACCTAAAGGTAAATTTACAGATAATTAGATATTGTTATGAAATGTAAATTCTGCCTTTGGCACATGAAAAGGTTAGCTGGATTGTTTTGTGAATTCACTTTAAGGATTATGAGACAACCTGATTGAACTGTAGCCTGGTTGGAGTCAAGGATGTCAAACTGTGTTGCAATTAATCAATTTCTTGGAGAGCATCTTCATTTTACTCTTTTTTTTTTAAGATCTAGCATGACAGTGTAGCTCTGCAAAGCCAATTATTATGAATACTTCGACATATATAGAGAGTATTTGGCTCTTCCCTAGAGGAATATTTCTCCTTCACCTCCTGCTTTTGACAGTTTGTTGTATCATTATACATTCTATGGAGTGCTTGTATTGTATTGTGGGAGGAGCTATTTTACATCCGTTTAGGTCTTGCCGACATCTGATTTTAACTGTTTGTTGGCAAAGACCTATTGGTTTAAATATAAATTTAGACCAGGCTTTGAGTCTGCCTCCTCCTTACGATTCAATGGCTTTCATCCCTAATCATATGTTTGTCTCACACATGGAGCATTTCTGTGTCACATTGTTTTGATTGGTTATGTTGGATCCTTTCTCTATTTACGTAATGAATTGCATTGTCTGAGGGACTATTTTCTTTGTTTTACTTTTGACTCCCTCCTCAACTCTCTTTCTACCTCTCTTTATATAAAATATGGCCCTTACCCTAAAGCCTGTTTTCCCCCTGCATTCACTTCACTCCTGCTGGCTGCAAGTCACAGGAATCAGTAGGTGCCCATATTTAAATGGGTTTGAAACCACACTGTGATTGTCTTTGAATTCTTTCCATTTTAATGTTAAGAAAATCCATTCCAAGATACTGTAGTGATGCATGCAGATACATGCCCTGTGGCTATCTGTAAGAAATTTAGTTGTTGGTTGACTGAGCCCTGGTCAAACAGCAACCACAATTCTTCTCAGGGTTAAGGTAAAAGCAATCCTAAAATTAACATCTGCTCAACCCTTGTGTAGCTTGGCACAGAGAAGGCAGGTTTAACTCAGAGGCAATGTGTAAAATATTTGTGCAACACCTAAAACAGTAGTACAGTGAAAGCACACCACATAAGGATCCCATGTGAGTTTAGAAAAATAGAGTGAAATTTAATATATATAACAAGACTAAAGTGAGCAGGAGTTATGAATTTTTAAAGAATTTTTGGTAAATTAGCACCAAAAAGCACAAGCGCCAACCTCGTGTGAGACCGGGAGAAAGTCACTAGTTCAAGCCGACCACGATAGAGCATGGGTCGGATACAGGGACGGTTAGTCCTGCTGAAGAGTTACCGTCTTAGTCCAGTGCCAAAAGTTCTGTTCAAGGTGGAGGAGGCCACAGGGAGCAGGGAAGCATCATGGACGGTTGTCGATGCAGCACGAACAGCAGGCCAGGCATTGCGGGTGGTCGTCACTGTAACATGACGATCCTGTTGGCGTCACTGTCTGTTGACATGGTGCTTTGCAGTATTGCTCTACATGCATGGTTCATGGCTGTAGCACGAAGGGTCAAGCGGACAGAACTTTGTGTTGCCGGGTTATGCAGGTGACAAGGATTTGCCGCCACCGGGCCCATTTGCGGTCATGAGGAGCCAAACAATTCAATTCAACCTCTCTTAGGCCACACTAAGGGCCCAGGAGCTCAGGAGCACCACTTAAGGGTCAGGGGCTAGCTCCAGCTGGATCTGGGTGCTGGTGCAGGTAGTTGGGAGCCTGTTATGTCCCTGTGTTCTCGGAACAAGTGCCCAGCAGACTAGCCCTTGGAGTCACTCTGGGGCCCTGGGTTCAAGAGGTGCAGGTCCAGTTCTTCTCACTTAGGCAAGTGGACCACAGACCAGCACAGCAAGGCAGCATTCCAACAAGGCAGTAGTGCAGCAGGGCAGCAGTCCAGCAGAGTGGTAGTCCTTCAGTAGAAGAAATCCTTCTTCCTGGCAGAGTATCCCAGGTCCAGAAATGTACTTAAGAGTTGGTGTCTGATGTCCAGTATTTATACACAGTTGTACCTTTGAAGTGGGAGAGAAGCTTCCAGAGGTTTCCCTTTGAAGTTCCTAGGCAACCTGCCTTCCCTGTCCTGGTTCTAGACCAAGTACAGGGGGTATGCAGCCCTTGTGTGGAGGCTAGAGAATGGCGAGTGGGTTGGTGAATGGGTGCTATTTGAGGATGAGCCAATGTCACCATGTTTTTTGGACAGAGCACATGCACTTTAACACTGATGTCATCAGTGATGTCATTTGAGATGTCATCAGTGATGTCACTGACCATGGTGTGAGTGATGGAATACGTGAGGTCATAAGCGGTACATTGCATGGGCATAAGTTATAGTTAACTCAGGTAACTACAACTGCTGAATTTCTATGGTTTTGTATGAGTGAAATCTGAGCCTAACTAACTAACTAACTATAACTATTGGGTTTCTCAGTGAATTTCCAAGTTTTTTTAAAATTTCTATTTCCTAACTATAACTTCCCTTTAAGGAGTTGGCCTAACGGCTAGGGCGGTCGACCTCGAATCTGGGGAACTGGGTTTGACTCTCGGCAATGACGCTGAACATCCTGTGATTTTGGGCAAATCACTTAATCTCCCCGTACCTAACAAAAATGAATGTGTCCTCATGTAATGCAACTGGTGCTATGTAAAGCGCTCTGACACCTGATTCGGGTCAAGTTTGCGCTATATAAAACGCTGTTAAAAAAAAAACCTTTGTTTTTTGTCAGTGAATTTCTAAGGGTTTTTTTAATTCTATTTCCTAGCTATAACATCCCTGTAACTTTAGTTTTTTTCTGTGAATTCCTAGGATTTTTTCATGTGTTTTCCTAACTGTAACCTGTAAACTTTGAGAGTGTGTGAGAGAGTGTATGAATCTGAGTGGGTATGTGAGTGGGTGTGGGAGTGTCTGAGTGGGTCTTTGCGTGGGTGCATGAGTGACTGAGTGGGTGAGTGGGTGTCTGAGAGGGTGCATGAGTATCTGAGTGAGTGTCTGAGTAGTTCTGTGAGTGGGTGTGAAAGTGTCCAAATAGGTTTGCGAGTGCCTCCATAATTGTCATTGTGTGAGTGAGTGCATGAGTGTCTGACTGGGTCTATGAGTGGGTGTACATGTCTCAGTTCATCTGTGAGTGGGCTGGTGCATGAGTGTCTGAATGGATTTGTAAGTGGCTGTGAGAGTGTCTTAGTTTTTCTATGAGTGAGTGCATGAGTGCCTGAGTAGGGCCTGCAAGTTATCTGCTAGTTTTCTGCATTTTTTCTGCTCTCTTCTGACCTTTATTTTGACTCTTTCTGCTCGGTTTCTGACCTCTATTTTTCCTCTTTCTGCTAGTTTATGACCTTTATTTTGCCTCTTTCAGCTCGTTTCTGATCTCTATTTTGCCTCTTTCTGCTTGTTGCTGGCCTTTATTTTGCCTCTTTCTGCTTAAGTCTGATACATGTTTTGCCTCTTTCTTCTCGTTTCTGATCTCTATTTTGTCTCTTGCTGCTCGTTTTTGACATTTATTTTTCCTTTTTCTGCTTGTTTCTGATCTCTATTTGGCCTCTCTCTGCTCGTTGTTGGCCTTTATTTTGCCTCTTTCTCCTAATATCTGACCTCTATTTTGCCTCTTTCTGCCTGTTTCTGACCTTTATCTTACCTCTTTTGGTTCGCTGTTGACCTCTATTTTGCCCCTTTCTCCTCGTTTCTGACCTTTATTTTGCCACTTTCTGCTCTTTTCTGACCTCTGTTTAGCCTCTTTTTGCTCGTTGCTGACCTTATTTTGCTCTCTCTGCTCATTACTGACCTCTAGGTTGCCTCTTTCTGCTTGTTTCTGATCTCTATTTTGCCTTTTTGCTAGCTTTTATTTTGCCTCTTTCTGCTTGTTTCTGACCTTTATTTTTCCTCTTTCTGCTCGCTGCTGATCTCTATTTTGCCTCTTGTTGCTCGTGTCTGACCTTTAATTTACCTTTTTTCTGTTTGTTGCTTACCTTTATTTTGCCTCTTTCTGCTAATTTTTTACCTTTATTCTACCTCTTTCTGCTTGTTTTCTCACCTTTATTTTGTCTATTTCCTCTCTTTTCCCCCGGGACCTCAGTAGGAGCCTCAAGGCCACCATGGTCCCAGCCAGCTCCTTGCCTCCTGTGGGAGCTGGCATTGCTGTGACAGACAGGGGGCTGCTGAAATGCATGTATGTCAAATCTAAGGTTTTCATCTGTTTCCCTGCACTCAAATTTGCAACAGAGTCATGTGTATCTCCTTCATTGCATTGCTGCCATTTGACGCGTTTTGGCTGCCCCTCAGCCTGGTTAACAATGAGGAGCTCCATATTGGGTGTGAAATTTTGAAGTGCACTCACGCTTTTGTGACCATAGAGAATTTAAACAGACTTTCTGTACATTTAAGGTGCTTATACTTACAGTACATTGGTAAAAATGGAACAAATTGAATACCTTATATTTTATAAAAATGTCACTGTCTAAAATAGACAATTCTATTTTCAACCTGACTTTCTGTTCATTTAAGGTGTTTATATTTAACAATACACCAGTAAAAATGGAACTAACTAAATACCTTATGTCTCATTAAAATATTAAACCTATTCATTATCTCAAATGAAAATTTGATGTTCAAACCAATCATGTCCAAGTGGGCTACAGTTCCGAAATATCCGACAATACTCTTTTGAGTGCAAATTTGCAATTCTATCTAGTTGTCATAGAATTAGCTGTGAACATCCCATATTATACAGACATACTATGCCCTTGTAGGCCATATCTCATGTATCATTTTGCCCCCTTGATATAGCTTAAATATATAATCGACTTGTCGCCTAGTACCTAATAATCAATTGGTAGCACCGGCTTGCGCCAGGTACCACACTCTGTTTTCGAAAGAGCCAAATATTTAAAGTGCCTGAGTGAAAAACGTAAGTGTTGAATCATAAAAACTCATCTTATTCAACAACTGCCAATGTCCAATTCTTCCAATCCTATACTAGAATTGAGACTGAACTCTTAATAGTTAGGGTTTAGACATCTCTTATTTCAGCTAATAGAAAAAAGAGTGAACAGCCTACACATGTGTGGAAGTCTTAATTCATGATCAATACCATGGGGGCCTTGGTATTGAGTTCTAATATATTTTCAGATTCTAATTTTCCGTAATTTTTTCCCTATTTTTCCCCTTCTTAGGTATCGTATCAATTACAAAATACTTAAATCATTTGTCATCACTGTTATGCTTTTCTGAAAAATGGTGGGTAACCGTATAGCTTCTATCCTTATTCCACACTGCTCTTATATGTTGTAGAATTCTTTCATGCACCAGTAGATTCGTGCTCCCCACAAACATTCATTTGCAGGGACATTTCGGAATATATACAGCATAATCACTTTTGCAGTGAAATTACCCTTTTATTTCCCTTTAAAGACTGTGGAATGGTGACCGATATTCCTTTGCATTTTCACCATATTGACATCCTTTGCACGTACTGCATTTCATAAAGCCTTGACTTTCCCCCAACCAAGTTTATTTTGATATAACCTCTGGCCTACTTCTCACTAAATCATGTTTCATTGATCTTGCCTGTCTAAAGGTAACTCCTGTTTTTTTGGGGGCTACTACATCAATCACTGTATCATTCTTTACTAAGTGCCAATATTTTTATATTATTTTACGTATTGCTCCTTCCTGTTTGCCAAAGTTTGTAATTAGCCTAAATTGGGAGATAGCTCTGTCTTTTTTCTTTCTCCTTTTAAAAAGCAACTGATCCCTTGGTTCACGGTTTGCCTTCATTCTAGCACTCTCTATTACTTCCTGGGAGTATCCTTTTTCTTTGAATTGTTCTGCTAACTCAGTTAGTGCCTTGTCTTCTTCTTTTTCTTGTTCCCTACAATTTCTTCTCATCCTCCTATTTAAGTTACTGGGGTGAAAGCAAGTACCATGTAGTAATGTGTTACCTGCAGTTGGTTGTCTAAATAATTTACTCTCAAGCTTGTTGTTCTTTACATACACAGTTAAATCCAGGAAATTCAATTCCTCAACACTTACAGTGCTAGTAAAGTGTAGATTTAAAGAGTTTTCATTAATTCTAATTTCAGTTTTTTCGCACTTTCAGTTGACCAGATGCACAAAAAGGTCATTGATATATCCGGAACAAAATATCACACACTCAAACATTCATTTTGATATTTATTTTGCAGCACTTGCTCTTCCCACCAGCCCATCCGTAAATTAGCATAGCTGGGGATGAAGCATATGCCCATTGCTGTACTTCTGATTTGTTGGAAAAGTTCATTATTGAACATGAAACCATTATTGACCAAACACTTTTACAACATGCAAAGTAACATTTCTGTTTGCTTCCATAGCTTTAATGGTCTTTTGCTAAGAAAGTGCTCTAATGCTCTTAATCCATCCTCATGTTTTATACTTGTGGACAGTGTTGTCACATCAATAGTCACTTTCTCATGAAATGTCAAAAAAAAAATTTCAAAAAGTCCCCTGTACCTTGGACATATGAAGGAAGATTTTGTACTAAATCTCTTAAAAAATAATCAACATAATTTGAGGTGTTCTCAAAAATATCCCCTATTGCTGGTATGATTGGACATCCTGGCGGAGTGTGTTCATTCTTATGAATTTTGGAATTAGCTGAAAAACGTGTGTTCCTGTATGGTCATTTTGCAACAACTAGTATTCTTCTCGATTCAAGAGACCTTGATTACGCCAGTTTAATAACTCTTCATTATCATTGAACTTTATAGTAGATAGTGTGCTGTTAGATACTCTAGTATTGCACGTCTCATCATTTAACTGTTTATATACCTCCTCTAGATAGTACTTCATGGGCCACAGCACAATATTTCTCCCTTTGTCAGCGTTTCTAATCATGCAATCCTTTCTATTGTGCATGATATTTCCTCTGCTGGTAATTTTTTCCTTTTGGTTTTTGCCCAAACTTGCATATAAGCTCTTCAATTCCTGAGTTGAAAGTTCACTGCATATATCCAAAGCATCCCTAGGTATTGCAAGTATAAACATAGAACTGGGTTTGAAATTTGTTGGCACTTCTCCATATACATGGAGGCCTAAATTCATGATTTCTTCTTCAACAGTTAATGTGTCAGGTACACCCATAATTGCACATTCTAATTCATGTAAATCCTTTATTCATTTTACATCTGCCACCAATAATTGGTCCTGTTGCCTTTTGCTCGATTCTTTACTTTTTTCTTTCATCTTATCCTGCATCCAGGTCTGCCTCCAGTGTGAGTTCCCTCGGGTCAGAGAACTCACATTCCACCAGGTGTTGGTATAGCTCTGGAAAACAGGGACTTAAAATATGCTCTCCACCAATTGAATCACACAGCCCCACAACCAAACTATCCTTCACCTCACCATCCAGTGCCTCGCACAAGTACCCCACATCACTCTCCTGAGATTGGCAAGACAGTGTTTGACTGTCACTCAACCCACACTCTTCTGGGCTGTCTCCACACTTACACACCAGGACTTCTACCATGAGGGAACCCCTCTCCATGCACCTTCCTAGAGAGTCAGTAGAGTGTCCCTCCCACCACTAGGACTATGAACCCCTGTGCCAGTTCCCCAATCCACTTCAGGGACACTGCGTACCACTGGAGCTACCTCATATCCTTGAACTCCCTGGTGTATGTTAACCCCCTCCATCAAGTCAGGTGCCACATCTCTGGGTGTGTGTACTGCTCCCTCAGCACTAGATAACACAATTTTGCTGCCACCATCTGAGCTGGACTCCACCTCCAACCCAGCCAAGCTCACTTCCTGAGCTACACTCATTTCTTCTTCTTGGGTTAAGGCCCTCTTGGTCTCAGCACTCTCGAGTTCCTCATCAAGCTCTCTCAGCCTCTGCTCACAAGCTAGAAGCCAGCCATCTCTTTCTGTTTCTCCCTCACTTTCAGGGAAGTCCTCCTTCTCAGACTCCACTGGTAGTGTTGGCCCCCAGCGGGTTAACTGATAATGAAATAGGGATGCCGCTAGATCCTCCCTGGACCTTCTCTTCACAGGCAGCCCTCTTTACTTGCAGAACACACGTAGCTCTTTCATTGTTTAGATGAACATGTGCCAGAAGTCAAGTTCCATTTTGCAATAACTAACCAGAGTCCTAGTATCAAAAAATACTTCCAGGAGGACACCAGGAAACAGAAAAAAACAGTATGTGGTTGTGTTATGGTCTGCACTATACTAGTAGTGTACACCAATCACTGTATGTAAGACACAAATGCAAGTCCAGATCCTCACCGCTGACCACCAATGTTAGAAATGGAGGTCTCTAGTTGGCAGAGGTAGGTACCTTTGTCCAAATAGGGACCCTTGCTTCTAGTCAGGGTAAGGGGGATACACTTCTAAAATAACCCCTGCTCACCCCCTTGGTAGCTTGGCACGAGCAGACAGGCTTATCTCAGAGGCAGTATGTAAAGCATTTGTGAACACATACAGTAATACAGTGAAAACACTACAAATGAAAACCACACCAGTTTAAAACAATAGCAAATCTTTATCTAAACCAACAAGACCAAACAACAAAAATCCACAATACAGTAATCAAAATATGACTTTCAAAAGGTAGAAACAGTTCTGTCCATAGCAAACTATGGATGCAACCCTTTCAACACAAAGTACCTTGGATGCATCACAGTCACAAACAAAAACAGTCACAGGGAAGGTGATGCGTCGGTTCCTTATGCCCAGGGAAGGTGATGCGTCGGTTCCTTATTCCAGGGGAGGTGATGCGTCGGTTCCTTACTGCCACGCAGGGGAGATGATGCGTCGGTTCCTTACTGAAGGGGAGGTAATGCGTCGGTTTCTTACTGATGCGGGAGGTGATGCGTCGGTTTCTTACTGCGGCCCTGGTGTTCTTGGAGACTTGGCACCCAAATGCGATGTGTTGCGCACCGGAGGTGAGGCATCGCTTTGCGAGGCTTCGCGTCGTCCGGCTTCAGTTCCGAGAAGCTTTACACAGTTTTGCGATGCTTTGTGGTGCTTCTTGCAGAGATCAGCTGCAAAACCCACTTCTGAGGCCTTTTGACTGCAGGAGGCACCTCAAGCAAGGGAAGGACTCACAGATGGCAGAGTCCACCAGCACCAGCAGAGTTGCAGGAAGTCTTTTGTGTCCCTGAGACTTCAGAACAGGGGGCAAGCTCAATTTCAAGCCCTTGGAGACCTTTTCCTCAAGCAGGTGACAAAGCAAGCAGCAAAGTCCTTTTCTCCTTTCCTTGGCATCAAGTAGCCTCTGCAGGCCAACCCCAGACAGCAAACAGCACAGGGGCAGTACTCCTCCACAGCTCCTCCGGCTCTTCTCCTTGGCAAAGGTTCCTCTTGATTCCCAGAAGTGATCTAAAAGTCTGGGGTCTGGGGCCCTCTTTTTAAACACAAAAATCCTTTGTTCTCTGAAGGCAGAGAGTGTCTGTGCCCAGCCAAAACCAGTTCTGTCCTCACTGGTGCAGCTTCCTGGCAGGAGGTGGAGACATCATTGTTAAAGGCAGACCAGGCCCATTCCGGTGAAAAGAAATCTCCTCCCCCTACTCTAAATGCAGCCCAGGTCTATTCAGCCCAGCCCTGACTGATCAGGCTCTCTGGAGCCACTGCTCCTCCCCAGCCCCTGTCATCCAAAGCGAGACATGCAATACACAAACCTAGCAGAGGCACACTGGATGGTTAGGCAAGAAAATACCTACTTTCTAAAAGTGGTATTTTCAAACACAGAATGTAAAAATCACTCTCACTAAAAGATGCATTTTAACATTCTGAGTTCAGGCATATCAAACTTTATTTTTCTACCTTGTTCCCAGGGGCAGATATGTTTATAAGATGTTATAAACAAATTCCCCATTCTATCCTATGGGAGCAGGTAGCCTTGCAATAGTGAAAAACGAAATTGGCAGTAATTCACTATCAGGACATACCACACACACCAGGCCATGTCCTACCTTTCACATACAATGCACCCTGCCCACAGGGGTACCTTGGGCCTACCTTACGGGTGACTAACATGTAAGAAAAGGGAAGGTTAGGGACTGGCAAGTGTGTGCACTTGCCAAGTCGACATGGCATGTACCAGACTGCCCACAGGCTCTGCAATGACAAGCCAGAGTTACATTTACAGGCTGCTTGTGTAGGTGGCATAATGCATGCTGCAAGCCTACTAGCAACATTTGCTTTACAGGCCCTGGGCACACACAGTGCACTGTACTAGGGACTGACTTGTAAATCAAATATGCCAATCATGGAATCACTAATCCATAACAACATTTTACAGGGAGAGCATATGCACTTTAGCACTGATCAGCAGTGGTAAAGTGCCCAGAGTCATAAAACCACCAACAACAGGTCAGAAAAAATACAGAAGGAAGGCAACACGTTCTGGAATGACCCTGCAAAAAAGTGCCAAGCCCAACACATTTCAATTCCATAGATTTTCTAAATGTAATAAAATCTATTCTTGTATGTGTATAGTCCATTGTTTTCTCCGGACAGAATGTCAGTCCCAGTGCCAAAATATTCTCTTCCTCATTTTGGTAATGCAAAGTCAGTCAGATTGATGATTGTTTTGCAACTTTTTCTTATTTCTTCTCTTTTCATTTCTTTTGCTTGCCATTTGCCTGAGCTTTTCTTTTCAACACGTCTCCTTCTTGCCTGTTTTTTGGTAATTTAGTTCTCGTTCTTTTGGATGCAAGTTTAGATGCCTGTCTATTCTTAGAAACTGTAATTAATCCAGGACAGTAGGGACTCCCCTTTCTGCCCCCAACTGCCCACTCCTCTATGTCTGTGTCCACCTTTGAACTGAAATCATGGCTCTGATCCACTTGACATGGTTCCTGGCTCTGTCTGTTGACTTCTGTTAATCTTTGTCTCCTTAAGTTATCAAAATTCTTGGAAAAAATATATATTTGTCCTTGATCATAGACCGCCTCATCTTTCTCTGAATTTTTGAGCATTCCGGGTCTTAATCATTTCTTCCAATTTCTTCAGTCTCTCTTTCATGTAATCCACAAATGTTTTGAAAATTCTTGGTATTTTTCTTTGTTAACTTCCGCTTTAATTTTTTCAATTTTGTCCAGTATCAATTTTTTATCCAAATCTGCATACTTCACTAGAATTTCAATAACCATTTTGAGGCTTCATTGTTACTTGCAGCGCACTCTTTGACCATGTCTGGGTTGGGATTCTCATAGCTTGGTGCTATCAAAATTCTTAATCCATGCAGGTCACGATTCACTTCCAAGAAATGCTGTAACGATTTGCTCTCCCACTATTTAGACATTTCACTTTGTGATAACTTCTCTAGTTTACTCAGTTTCGCAATTACATCACAGCTATTGAAATACAATTTGTGATTTGGACTGATATTTGTTATTATTTAAACTTTATGGAACTCTGTCCCCCAACTCCATATATAGATGCTGCCATAGCTTCTCTGCTATCACCTTCCCCCACTCGCCACATAACATCCTTTCTCCTGCTCCATTTAATATTTGTTTAGTCTAACCAGTGGAAGTTTAAAATAGAAGGCGCCCTCTAACACTCCGGACTCTAGACTTCAACCACCAGTGCTTTCAAATCGATCCTCAATGTGGGGGATTCAACAGCAATGTAAATACATGTTTAAACAGTTGCTGGCTGCTGCCGCGGGTCAATAATCTCCATACAAATTGCATTCAGTCCCTTTCATCCCTTCTGGAAAAAGAAGCTGACACAATGAAGTTATGTGTGAATCTCTTTTATTGAATTGCTGCAATATATTTTCATAGTAATACATTTAAAATAGTATTCACTGTAAAAATTAGAGGTTACAGGGACATTTATTTTATTTTTATTTATAAAGTTTTGTATAGCGCGAACATGACCCATACGGGTATCAGAGCGCTTCACAATTTTGGTTAAGTAGGCTACAATATTGGGAAGAAAACATTTGTTACAGTTGTATGCATGGCGCGTGCATGACCCCTGTAGGTATCAGAACGCTTCACATAAGGGTCAGGCGGATACAGTAATGGGAGAAGAACATTTGAACACATATATGTACAAAGTATGCTAACAATGTTATTCCCAGGTATATAACCATGTAGAAGTCAATCAACACAACCAAATAGAAGGCAGTAATGAAGCCTAGGAGCCAAGGCCTTTAGGGCAGAAACTTGAGCATTAGGATTTTTTTCACTTCCTTTTTGAAAGAAGCGGTGGAGGAGATTCAACAGACTTCCGGAGGAAGAGAGTTCCAAATCTTCGGGGCAATGCCTTAGAAGGCTCTGTTACTCAATCTCTTTTTGTGGAAAATCTGTTGTTTCAGTAGCATTAAACTTGCACTTCATGATGCTCTGCAACCCCCTCATAATTCTAGTTTTTGAGCCAAATAAATGGGGGTCTTGAAATGAAGGGCTTTGTGAGTCATGCAGGCAATTTTTAACTGTATTCTTGCATCGTATGGTAACCAATTTAGGGATTTTAGGGCTGGGGATATGTGATCATTGCTTTTTGTCCCAGTAATCAATCTGGCTGCGGCATTAATGGAAGCCTTTAGTGAGGCCAAGATCTGTTTGGGGAGACCGCAGAGTGTGGAACTACCGTAGTCTAGTCTTGACAAAACTAGAGCTTGTACCCCCAATTTGAAGTCTTCCTGTGGAAGGAATGGTTTGAGATTCTTTAGTATACTCAACTGATGTTTAGCTCCCGTGGTTGAATTACTGATACGGTTCTTCATATTCAAGTGCATGTCTAGTGTGATTTCGAGGGATTTAACTGACTCAATAATGTGGGGGAAGCAGTTAAAGGCTGTAAGGTGTTTCATCCAAAGGTCAATCTTGGGAATGTGGTTAGGGGGAGCGATGAGAAGGAATTCTGTTTTGGAGTTGTTGAGCATGAGATAGGTGTCAGTGAGCCAGTTTTGAGTGTTCATCAGGATGGAGTTTAGTGAGATGAAGTCTTCAGGGAAGGTGATTTTCAGATAAAGTTGAGTGTCATCCGCATACATATGAAAAAGAATGTTCGCGCAGTTCAAAGTATTTGCTAATGGTTCCCAGAATAAATTGAAGTGTATGGGTGACAGGGCAGGCCCCTGTGGAACCCCCATAGTTACTGTATAGGGCTGATATAGGGATTGAGTCATCTTGATTCTTTGGGATCTGTTTTGGAGGAAGGAAGTGAACCCTTTCAATACTGACCCTGGTAAGCCCATCCTGTGTTCTAGAGTGGATAGTAGTTTGATATGGTTAACAGTGTCGACAGCAGAAGATAGGTCAAGGAGGATCAGTAGGCAAGATTCATTTTGGTCTAGAAATTCTAAAATGTCATCCATGATGTGAGTGAGTGCAGATTAGGTGTTGTGCCCTCTCTGAAATCAGATTGATGATGATCCAACAGTTGGAATTTCTCAATGTGTGAGCAGAGTTGTGTTTGCTCGCACTATTTAAGAAGTTTCGCCAGAGTGGGGATGTTGGAAATGGGACGTTATTCAGACATTACAGTTGGGCTCAGATTTCACTCGTACAAAACCAGGGAAATTCAGCTGTTATAGTTACCTGAGCTAACTATAACTTACGCCTGCATAATGCACTGCTTATGACCTCACATATTACATCACTCTTAGCATGGTCAGTGACATCACTGATGACATCACTAAAGACATCGCTGATGACATCTCCAGTGATTATGAGTGTTTTCTAAAAGTTTTTGTGTGTTAAACTTATATACTAGGGTACCAAAAAAGTTAAATTAGTATACTTTGTGTACTACTATGAGTGATTCCTTTTTTTAGCATAGTTTATTTGAGTCGCTGTGTGACTGTGTGTATCTATGTGTGAGTGGGTGTCTGAGAGACTGTACAGGTGTGTGAGTGGGTGTGTGAATGGATGTATTGGTGTATAAGTGGGTGTCTGAGTAGCTGTGTGGGTGACTTAGTGGCTGTGTGAGTGGCTGTATTGGTGAGTGATTGGGTGTGTAAATGGCTGTGTGGGTGAGTGAGTGGCTGTTTGAGTGAGTGTTTGGTTAAGTGAGTTGGTGTGTTATTCCCTAATTTAAGAATACATTTCTCACCTAATTCTATTACAACAGGGTGTAAAATCACTGAAAGAGAAAAAATCGAGCCATACATATATGTCCAGGATGGAGCTGCAACGACTCAGTCAGGTCGACAAACAAACTGCTCCTGGCATAAAGAGAATCAACTGGCCTGCGAGCAGAACTAACATCGTAAAAGTAATTTCATGGAACATGTACGGACTGAAAACCATGCAACAGAACAGAGCTGCCTTCGAATTCTTACAGACTGGGGACCTGTTGTGTCTCCAAGAAACCTGGCTGCTCGCTCTATTAGCCATACCAGGATTCAAGGAAGTTCAACACCCAGCAAAAAAGCTTAATGTAATTGGAAGGCCATCAGGGGGCTTATCTATATACATAAGCTTAGGCACTACCATAACGTCAGCGAAATCTCCAATAAGCACAGACATGGTCCAAGCTTTATACCTGCAAGGCTTGAAACTGAACGGTTCCCCAATAACGATTCTACTCTTGAATGTTTATTTCAGCTGCAAATATACACTGAGACATGGCAAGAAGAGGGATCTGGTTGATACACTTGAAGAGCTGTTCAGCAACTACCCAAATTGTGGGATCATAATGGATGGGGGCTTTAATACTCACAACCAGGGGACAGTAACAGATGCTCCACCACCAAAGGGACCGTGCTGGAAATTTACTTAATACATTTTAAAACAATTATAGACTAAGGTCAGTACAAGAGATACAAGTCGCCAACCATGTTATGACTAAAGATTCCCAGGAAAAAAACAAATCAACAATTGATCATAACTTTATGTGCAATTGCCTGCATGAACAAGTGGTAGAATTCCTAAAACCAGTGCAGCAGACCAGTGATTATCTCCCACTGGTTACAGCTATTTCTCTCCAAACAGTTAGCCTCCCACACATCACCCCCCCCTGGGCTCGTCTAATGAGAAGGAAATACACGTGCTCCTGAGACGACTAAGTGGAACAAAATTGACATACCCGGCTTGACAGCCTGGAAAACAATTGGCCAATACTTAACAATGATTACATTGAGGGGAATATACCTGAGATTTGGACAAAATTGGTGCCGGAGCTGTATCGCCTTCTGCTAGGCAAAAAACCAAACCATTGGCCTGACTCCAGAGAAAGGGTGTGCTGCCAATTTCAACCAAGGTGCAAAACAATTCAACTAAGCAAGAAGGGACTGAGACAAGCCAATCGCAACTACAAGCATGAGAGAGATGACAGAGCACTTCAAAATTGGCTGACAGCCAGGAACTTACACAGAAGAAATATATGGAACTTCAAAAGGCAACAAGAAGATTCCCAGTGGTTGCACATCTTCAGTCTGTTAACCCCAAGCAGACAAGCAGAATTTTGGCTATACATCAATAGGTTGTCCAGGCACGGCCACGACCGGCGTAATGGAGTCGCAAGTCACACATGGACCAACCATGTGAATACACTGTACTGCAAGTCTTCTTATAACACCCTTCCATACCATCAACGACCCTTCACATGCACTGGTGTGCACAACGTCAATCATACAACTATGGAAGAAATAACTGAATCTCTTGATGTGCACAATTGTGTGCTATTAATATTAAAGAACATCAGAAGGGACAGGGCCCCGGGGCCCAACGGCCTACCTGGACACCTATTTAAAGAGGACCATGAACTTTGGGCAACTATACTCACCCCGTTATACCAGTTCTGCATGACTAACTCAACAATTCCTGAAGCCTGGAAAGGCTCCCTATTACAACCAATCCACAAAAAAGGCGACACTGGAGATCCAACCAACTACAGGTAGCCCTTTTGGATATTGAGGCAAAGGGATACGCAAGCCTCCTCTTACAAGACCTACAAAACTGGGTTAGCGAGGACAGAATATTACCAGTTTACCAATCTGGCTTCAGGACAGGAGCATCAACATTGGATAACATTCTAGCCCTAGCGTACCTGGTAGAACAGTCCACCCAGATAAAACAGCATCCTCTCTTCGCATGCTTCATAGACTACTCTGCGGCGTTTGACTGTGTCAACAGGAATCTGCTCTGGCAAAAACTACAAAACTGGGGGATCCCGAACATGCTGCTGAATGCCATCATTGCCCGTTACACCAGAACCTGGGTATGGGTGAAATTAACCCGGAACACAGCAACAAATATAGGGCCTGATTCACAGAACTAACTTACGTCAAAATCCTAAACTTACAACAATTTTGGTATTCACAGAATGAACTTACACATTTGGGTATTCACAGAATGAACTTACACATTTGGGTAGTCACAGAATGAACTTACACATTTGGGTATTCACAGAATGAACTTACTACCATTTTGGTATTCACAGAATGAACTTACTCATTTTGGTATTCACAGAAGGCACTTACTCATCAATGAGTAAGTGCCTTCTGTGAATACCAAAATGTGTAAGTTACACAAAATGAGTAAGTTACACAAAATGTGTAAGTTACACAAAATGAGTAAGTTACACAAAATGTGTAAGTGCCTTCTGTGAATACCAAAATGAGTAAGTTCATTCTGTGAATACCAAAATGAGTAAGTTCATTCTGTGAATACCAAAATGGTAGTAAGTTTAGGATTTTGTCATAAGTTAGTTCTGTGAATCGGGCCCAAAGTGTACACGGATGGAGGGCTGAAACAAGGCTGTGTACTGGCACCCCTGCTCTTCAATTTATATACTGCAGACCTTGGTAAATCAATATCAAAAGCCAACCTGTTAGCTCCTAAAATTGGGTCAACTAGACTGTTTTTAATGCAGTACGCTGACGACATGGTCTTAATGGATCACACTAAGACGGGTATGCAAAAAGCACTGGACGCACTAAGCATTTATAACAACGAAAATGGTTTAACAGCAAACGCAAGTAAAACAAAGATAGTGATCTTTGGAAAATATGCTAACAAACTCAAACATCAATGGAGACTGGGCCACTTGAAAATAACAACAACATCTAAATACAACTATCTCAGGGTTTGGATCATGAGCAACGGCAAGCCCACTGCACACACTGCATCCATTGGAAACAAAAGCTAAGGCGGTGACGTACGCCCTCTGCAAACTCAACTCCAAACTGCGCAGCCCGACAACTAAGCCAATCCGAAAGGTTATAAGAGCCAAGTTACTTCCCTCAATTTCCTATGGCCAACTAGTCTTTCCTGTGGCACTAATTAACACCATGGAGTCTGCCAATTGCCGAGCATTTATACAGATTTTTCAGATACCCGCCCATGCCCGGAATTCCTTGGTACGGCTGGGATTCGGGTTAAATAAACAATCTTACGGACATTGGGCATCGATTATTCGATACTATCGAGGGGCATGTGCAGCCCCCCCCCAAACACAATAAAAAAAGCAATTTTAAAGGAAATCTTCACGAAAGGTAAAAATTCTTGGGCTGACGGCCTACATACTGCCTGCACTGAACTGCACCTTGACCTGTCCAACTGGCGGGATTTCATCCACCAATCAGCAATTTTAAAAACCATTTTAAAGAAACAAGTAAGACTATAATCCAAGCAAGATGATATGAGGCTAATCGAGTCCTCCAGCAGCAATATCGGGCTCTTAGCTAGCTCCTATAAGGATAAATTGAGACAGCCATATCTTGACTCAGCCCTGAACAAATCAATTTTAAAGCAAATTCTGTCAGTCAGACTCATGGTACTGCCAGTAAAAGATATAAATATTCGCTGGAAATCTCTAGAGGCGGTCACCACTTGCAGACTGTGTCATCAGTACGAGGAATCTATGGCTCACCTGGTTTGCATCTGCCCCCGATTGAACCACGCATGTTGCACTTTATTAAAACCTCTGTTCTTAAAATATGGCACTCGTACCTGTTCAGGCGCAGTGAAACTTCTATTTAATTTGGAGATTCCAATGGAATTGGCCAGACTAGCCAAATTTGCACACCAGCTTAAGGCACTTATAAGTAAAGATCGATCCAAGGACTAAAGGCTGATCACAGTTTCAAACTAGTGAATCTATATCAAATGTTATGGTCTCTTAATTTTACGTTTTGTGTAATTGCTTGATTTGTCAAATGAAATGATATAATGATGTTTTACCAATGATCGAAGAAGGTGCGTGGGTGGACCCACCACTCCCTGCCTTTTGTAACAATTTTTATTAATTGAAACAATAAATTTATTCATTCATTCACTAGTTGCTCTATGGAAGAGTGAGTGTCTGTGGAATTGGCTGTATGGGTGAATAAGTGGCTGTGTGAGTGGTCATATGGATGTGTGAATGGGTATGTAAGTAGTTGTGTGGCTATGTGAGTGAGAGTGTGAGTGGTTGTATGGGTGAGTAATTGCTCTGTTGAGAGGCTGTATGGGTGAGTGAGTAGGTGTGTGAGTGGCTGTATAGGTTAATAACTGGAAGTGTCAGTAGCTGTATGAGTAAGTGTGTGGTTTTGTGAGTGACTGTATGGGTGAGTGACTGGTTATATGATCAGGCTCTATGAGTGAGTGAGTGTTGTGTGAGTGGCTCTATGGATAAGTGAGGGGTTGTGCAAGTAGTTGTGTGGGTCTGTGAATGGATACGTAAGTGGTTGTGTGGGTATGTGAGTGGGTGTATGAGAGGTCATATTGGGTGTGAGTGGGTGTGTGAGTGGTTCTGTGGATGATGTCATTAGTGATGTCATCAGTGATTTCACTGACTTTGCCAGGAGTAATGTAATATGTGAGGTCAAAAGCAGTGCATTGTGGGGGCGTAAGTTATAGTTAGCTCAGATGCCCATAAGTGCTTAATTTCACTAATATCTAAGGTTTTTTTTTCTATTTCCTAACTATAATCTCTCTGTAACCTTTACATTTTTCAGTAAATTTCTAATGTTTTTAAATTTTATTTCCTAAATGTAACCACTAACCTTTGACACTGAGTGTGTGTTAGTGAGTGCATGAGCGGAGTTTACAGGCACGCTCACCCGAGATTTCATAATATAACCTGTAGTGCGCCAGGAGGCCCCTTTCAAAAGTCGTTGAAAAAGGGGGTGGGCCTCCAAAGAGGTCTCAGCAATCCCACTGAGGGGGACTTACTTCTGGCAACAATAGGGGTTCTTGGCTCCAAAAGACCCTCAGCAGCCAAGGGGACTTCAACCCCAACCATAGTGCGCCAGGAGCCCCCTCTGCAGAGTGGCTGAGAAAGGAGGCGGAGCCTCTGATGAGGTCTTAGCAATCCCGCTGTGAAGGACTTACTTGTGACAACAATAGGTGTTCTTGGCCCCCCAACGACCCTCAGCAGCCAGGGAGACTTCATCCCCCGACCAGTAGTGTGCAAGGAGGCCCCTTTGCCGAGTGGTTGAAAAAGGGGACAGGGCCTCCAACGAGGTCTGAGCAATCCCTCTGTAGGGGACTTACTTGTGGGTGTTATTTAGCCCAGGGGAGGAGGTGGTCCCTGGGGCAGTCTGCGCGGCCTCCCCATTAATCTTTATTTAACCCTGGGGAGTTTTAAAAAAAAGGTTTTTTGTGGTACTCGGATACCAACACTTCTTCTCAGCACAAAATCGGGAAGGTTCACGTAGCCTTTCCATCCCTACATATACAAATTTGGAGTTTCATTAACATCACAAAAGTTACTGAACAAATTTACACTAAATCAGAAAAAGGCACTTCTCTGGACCAATATCTACCTTTCTGCCAAATTTGGTGTAATTACGTTTAGCAGTTTGGGCTGTAGCTGTTTCTAAAATCCTTATGGGAAATTGCATGGAGAAAATGCATTTCCCCCCTTTTATCAGCCCCTGATTGACAGGTCACTCCAAAACTTTCAAGACAGCAGCTGAAGTGAGTGGTAAACTAGCTATAAAAATTTTGCGAGGATTCATTAAATGGTGCCAAATTTATTGGCAAAACAAAAAACTCTTTTCATATGTAAGCTTGGTCTCAACCTTAAACTACCTACTGGCAACTGCCAGTAGGTAATTAAAAATAATATAATGCAAAATAATTTTTTTTATCTTTTTATTAATTATGTTACACTACACATAAAAATATTTCCGAATTGGACATTGCGGCTGAAAGAGGGAAACAGCACCGTTTGTCAAGGGACTGCTCCATTGCTTTGTAATCCAAGCCAGCGTGCCGGTAAGGAGAAATGGTGCATTATGGGACTTGCACCCAGAGGAGCTAAAACCCCTATCAACAGCCTTCATAACACTCGCTGGCAATGCTAGGGACTACAACAGTCCTTTGTTGATTACTATAGTTCATCAACTAATGGGAGTAAGCTCATGGACATAAAAATCTGTCAAGCAAATCATTTATTAAAAAGCCAACATTGAGAAAGACACTGCTTGTCGAAACGCGTCTGTTGGTCAGTAAAACTGGATTCCTGAAAACCCGTGGAGTGCCTTGTAGTTCTCTGTGAACCGTTGTTTAGAATATATTGGCGTGCAGCCACCTGCATGAGAAAAGAGCACCCGTTCTGAAAAGTGTTCAGCTGGTTAAAGGTGGCTTTTGTTTGGAACTGTATGAATCTGGCTTGAACCGTCGCTTACCTGAAAGGAGAAACATTCCAGGGACACTGAGTCACCATTACAATAATGGAAAGTGTAACTTACTTAAGATGCACTTACAGGCATGTTTTTCCAAATTGGACATTGCGGCTGAACGAGGGAAACAGGACGGTTTGTCACGGGACTGCTCCATTGCTTTGTAATCCAAGCCAGCTCACTGGTAAGGAGAAATGGTGCCTTATGGGACTTGTACCTAGAGGAGCTAAAACTCCTATCAACAGCCTTAATAACACTCGCTGGCAATGCTAGGGACTACAACAGTCCTTAATTGATTACTATAGTTCATCAACCAATGGGAGTAAGCTCATGGACATAAAAATCTGTCAAGCAAATCATTTACTAAAAAGCCAACATTGAGAAAGACACTGCTTGTCGAAACGCGTCTGTTGGTCAGTAAAATTGGATTCCTGAAAGCCCCTGGAGTGACTTGTAGTTCTCTGTGAACCGTTGTTTAGAATATATTGGCGTGCAGCCACCTGCACGAGAAAAGAGCACCCGTTCTGAAAAGTGTTTAGCTTGCTATAGGTTGCTTTTGTTTGGATATATGAGTGGCCCATCTGTGGGCAGTTATTATAAATAGTGGGAGTGTCTACATGCTTTATTCACACGAGCCTCTGATGACGAGCACAGGCTCAGAAACGCGACAGGCTGAAGATCCTCGTGAGCTGCAATCATCGGCGTACAGAGATGCCTTTACCCGCCATAAGAAGCCACGCTGCTGCTCGAGTTAGTTAGTCATGCACCTACTAAATCATCCATACAGACACTTATACACCCACTCATTCTTCAATACGCCTTTCCCTATATATATTAAAAATATTTAAACTTTATAGAAACACACAGTCACTGGATGATGTCATCAGTGATGTCATTTGAGATGTCATCAGTGATGTCATCAGTGATGTCACTGACCATGTCATGAGTGATGTAATATGTGACGTCATCAGCAGTGCATTGCGGGGCCACGAGTTATAGTTAGCTGAACTAACTATAACGGGGGAGTTTCACGGGTTTTGTACGAGTGCAATGTCCAACTAACTATAACTGTCCCTAAAACCTATGGTTTTTTCAGTGAATTTGTAAGGTTTTTTAAATGCTAATTTCTAACTATAACGTGCCTGAAACCTATGGTTTTTTCAGTGAATTTGTAAGGCTTTTTAAATGCTAATTTCTAACTATAACGAGCCTGAAACCTATGGTTTTTTCAGTGAATTTCAAAGGTTTTTAAATGCTAATTCCTAACTATAACATGTCTGAAATGTATGGTTTTTTTCAGTGAATTTCAAAGGTTTTGTAAATGACAATTTTTAAATGTATTAATTGTTATATTTATTTTTTGATACTGATTTACTACATTTTTTAAACTATTTATTTTTAGATATTTTATTTTTAAAATTACATTGTAATTACATTATACATTACATTACAAAATATACTTTCTCAGAATGAATTACTTTAGTTTAAATACTTTGCAAATAGGCAATAGACTTTTAAGTACAGTAGTTACAGTTGTTGCAATGGGCAACACAATTTCAAACACAATGCAACATTGAGCTCAATGTGAATTTCTAGTTAAATGCAATTAGTTACTTTATGGATTACTTTTCTAACCACAGGACTGGATCCTAGATTCAGTCCTGGGACATCTCCTGTAAACAGTTGAGTAAAAGCGTTTTGGTTACAGTAGTGATTTTTAAGGAATATTATTGTATTTTAAAAGTTGACACTTAGAAACTTATTTCACATAGAATCACCAATGTTATCCTATGGGAGGAAATTCACTTAGCAGGTAAGTAGTGTTATCGTTACTTTTTCTTACTCAGTGGTGGATCCTGGATCCAGCACTGGTGCATCTCCTGTAAACAGTTGAAAGAATGCGTTTAAGTCACACAGGCGATTTTTAAGGAATATTTGTAGTTTGTGAAAATCGACACTTTGAAACTTTTCTGCTGAAAACCAGACAATGGATTCCTATGGAAGGAAATACAAGTTACTGGTAAGTACGGTTAGAATTACTTTTCAGGGTCAGTGCTGGGCTAAAAGATGCAGCACTGGGTTCTCTCCAAATAACAGGTGAGTAAATCGGAATTCATAGTTCGGCTGATTTTAGAGAAATATTATAAAGTTCCAAAACTCCACACTTAGAAGAATTTCCAAGTGAAACCAGTCAATGTTAGCCTATGGAAGGAAATTCAAGTTACTGGTAAGTACGGTTAGAATTACTTTTCAAGGTCAGTGCTGGGCTAAAAGATGCAGCACTGGGTTCTCTCCTGATAACAGGTGAGTAAATCCGAATTCGTAGTTCGGCTGATTTTAGAGGAATATTATAAAGTTCCAAAACTCCACACTTGGAAGAATTTCCAAGTGAAACCAGTCAATGTTAGCCTATGGAAGGAAATTGAAGTTACTGGTAAGTACGGTTAGAATTACTTTTCAAGGTCAGTGCTGGGCTAAAAGATGCAGCACTGGGTTCTCTCCTGATAACAGGTGAGTAAATCGGAATTCGTAGTTCGGCTGATTTTAGAGGAATATTATAATGTTCCAAAACTCCACACTTAGAAGAATTTCCAAGTGAAACCAGTCAATGTTAGCCTATGGAAGGAAATTCAAGTTACTGGTAAGTACGGTTAAAATTACTTTACAGGATCAGTACTGGGCTCAAAGATGCAGCACTGAGGTCTCTCCTGATAACAGGTGAGTAAATCGGAATTCGTAGTTCGGCTGATTTTAGAGGAATATTATAAAGTTCCAAAACTCCACACTTAGAAGAATTTCCAAGTGAAACCAGTCAATGTTAGCCTATGGAAGGAAATTCAAGTTACTGGTAAGTACGGTTAAAATTACTTTTCAGGATCAGTACTGGGCTCAAAGATGCAGCACTGAGGTCTCTCCTGATAACAGGTGAGTAAATCGGAATTCGTAGTTCGGCTGATTTTAGAGGAATATTTGCACAATGGTGAAGGAAGGGGGTGGGGTCTGAGGTGACATGTCTGCAAACACGCCCTGTGGCGCGTTTTAAGTTGGAGAATTAATTCCTCCTCAATCCCGAGGGTCCCTAGGGGCCAACTAGCCCACCAGGAACCTCCAGTATGCGCCAGGGGGCTGCGTTGCAGAGAGGTGTACAGAGGCCACGCCCCTTTTGACAACACTCTGCAACGCAGCTCCGTGGCACTTACTGGAGGTACCTGGTGGGCTAGTTGGCCCCCAGGGACCCTCAGGATTGAAGAGGATTTAATTCCCATCTTAAAACCCGCCACGGGGCCTGTTTGCACACATGTCACCTGAAGCCCCGCCCCCTCCCTTCACCACTGTGCAAACGCGCCCGTGGCGCATTTTAAGTTGGGGGATTAAGTCCCCTTGAATCCTGAGGGTCCCTGGAGTCCAACTAGCCCACCATGTACCTCCAAAAGCGCCACGGAGCTGCGTTGCAGAGAGGTGTAAAAGGGGCGTGGCCTCTGTACACCTCTCTGCAACGCAGCCCCTGAGCATACTGGAGGTCCCTGGTGGGCTAGTTGGCCCCAGGGACCCCCAGTATTCAAGGGAATTTGTTCCCCATCTGCAAACGCGCCAGGGCGCGTTTGCAGACTGCTGCAGAGTGGGGCAGGGCCTCCGGCACAATGCCGGTCTTTTTCTTTTTTTTTTTTGTATGGGAGGGGGCTGCGTGGCCCCCTTCCCTTGGCCACTTTTGGCCCCGGGGACCCCATCCCCGGGGCCTGATGATTTTCTTTTTTTTCCTTTTTTTAATCAAAACGGGAAGGGGCCGCGTGGCCCCCTTCCCTGGGCCTCTATTGGCCCCGGGGACCCCATCCCCCGGGGCATGCCCACTGTTTTTTTTTTATTTACAATTTTGGAGGGGGGGCTGTGTGGCTCCCCTCCTCAGACCATTTAAGGCCCCGGGGACCCCATCCCCCGGGGCCGGCCTTAACGTTTTTTTTTTGGTTTTTTTTAATTTTCTTTATGGGGAGGGGGGCTGCGTGGCCCCCCTCCCAGGCTACTAATGGCCCCGGGGACCCCATCCCCGGGGCCTGGCCTCTGGTTGGGGACTGGGGGTCCCCAATCCCCCACAGTCCCGCCGGCTCCCCGCGTCCTACGGGAGCCGGCATTGCTTTCCATCAAGGGGAGCTGCTGACATGCAGCTTCCCTTATGGAAAAGCAATTCTGCTTTGCTTCATTGAAGCGAGAGCAGGTTTCCTGCTCTCGCTTCAATGAAGCAAAGCAAGCTTGCAATGGCAGGACGGGAGCCGCGAGGCTCCGTTCTGCCATTTCAAACAGCAGTGTCCCGGGGGTAGGCACCCCGTGACACTGCAGGAGCCGGCCCTGGGGGGTGGCGGTCCCCAGGGCCACCACAGGCTCCAGGACGGGGGCCGCACGGCCCCCCTCCCATGTCTTTAAAGCCCCGGGGAGGTGGTGGTCCCCGGGGCTACGGGGGTCCGAAACGGACCCCCACATTTATTTTGTTAGTGCCCCGGGGAGGTGGCGGTCCCCGGGGCGTGTGGGGGGGCTTGAGCCCCCCCACACAGGTACTATTAATTTTTAAGAAAGAAGCCCCGGGGAGGTGGCGGTCCCCGGGGCTGCGGGAGGGCCGAGAGCCCTCCCGCACCATTTATTTTTAAAGCCACCCCCGGGGTGTGTGTATCAAAGGTTATATTAGGGTGAGAGGAGGTCTGCCACCCTATCACAAGGATGATGTCATCAGTGATGTCATCAGTGATGTCATGAGTGATGTCACTGACCATGTCATGAGTGATGTAATATGTGACGTCATCAGCAGTGCATTGCGGGCGCGCGAGTTATAGTTAGCTGAACTAACTATAACGGGGAATTTCTATGGTTTTGTACGAGTGAAATGTCCAACAAACTATAACGCCCCTGAAACCTATGGTTTTTCAGTAAATTTCTAAGGTTTTTTAAATGCTAATTTCTAACTATAACGTGCCTGAAACCTATGGTTTTTTCAGTGAATTTCTAAGGTTTTTTAAATGCTAATTTCTAACTATAACGTGCCTGAAACCTATGGTTTTTTCAGTGAATATATATATATTTATTATACTATGTATACATGTGAAAATGTCTCGGTCCCCTGTTTGCCTCGGTGGCACGGAAAAAATGGGTGGAACTGACGTCAGCACGCCGACGAGGTCCTCTTATGGCTCCGATGACGTCATACGGCGTCGCGAGCGGAGCCGTGCTATTATGAAGTCCTCGGTGACGTGGGAGAGCTAGGAAAGAATTTCCATGGAATTCTGGTGCAGGGGATATTCACCTAAGTGTTCAGGCTAGTCCTTTGGGAGCAACTGTTTATGTTGCCACTCCAGAAACCGAAACCAGTGATCCGAGGGAAGAGGCCCTGCAGATGGCACACGAGGTGGGGTGCCCAGTTGTGTGCACCGACGGGGCAGCTAAGTGACAAGCACCACAACCCACAGAAAAGGTAACGAGGGCACTGAATAACACAGGATCTTCTCTTTGTATCTGGCAGGAACAACGAAGTTAAAATGCCCTAGTACCAAAATGTAGAATTAGTGCTACAACGGTCTTCAAGAGGACCTGCGATGCCGCTTCTGCCTCCCGTACCCTGGAGGTGGCACATGGGTCACGCAGTACGGTCATACTGCAGCGGGACGCACACTCGTTGACCTCTCATGGCACTGCTCCACACTTTAGGGAGGACGCTTTCCATTAGCTATGTTTTCTGATGACATGTCGCGCCGGCCCCGTCCAACAACAGAACTCCTTTAGATCCAAACAGACTCTTCCACTCTCTCACCGGAAGTGAAACCAGGCCACGTGGACACTTTCACAATACAACAGCCGGGAATGCACTTTTCGGTAAAAAAACCACATTCCTTCCTCCTAATTAATCAAATAAACGTCTCACTGAAGAACAGGGGCCAGCTTCGATCGGTAAACAGCCGTTACAACAACTTTTTTACTTTGCGATACCATTACAATGCATGCATTACCACGCATGCATTACCACGCATGCGTTGTACATCACGAAGTCATTACTATGCATTTTTTTAGAACGCATGGTCATTTAACATTGCATGCCTTTACAACGAATTTTGTTGTAAAGGTATGTATGGTAAATGACCATGCGTTCTAAAAAACATGTAGACGATCCATGTCGTTGTAAGGAAACAGAGGCTGTTCCGTTTCCTCACAACGATGTGCACCGCCCCTCAGAGATGACGTGAAGCAGGAACCATGAGGAGAGAGGAACCATGAGGAGTGAGAGGTAAGGGGATTGGGCATGGGGTGGGGGTTTCTTTTCTAGGGTTTAGGGTAGTGCAGTGGTGTTTGGGTGGTGTAGGGGGTCGTGCTGGGGTAGTGTTTTAGGGTTTAGGGTAGTGCAGTAGTGTAGGGGGTCGTGCTGGGGGTAGTGTTTTAGGGTTTATGGTAGTGCAGTGGTGTATGGGTAGTGTAGGGGGTCGTGCTGGGGTAGTGTTTTAGGGTTTAGGGTAGTGCAGTGGTGTTTGAGTAGTGTAGGGGTCATGCTGGTGGTAGTGTTTTAGGGTTTAGGGTAGTGCAGTGGTGTTTGTGTAGTGTAGGGGGTCATGCTAGGGGTAGTGTTTTATGGTTTAGGGTAGTGCAGTGGTGTTTGGGTAGTGTAGGGGGTCGTGCTGGGGGTAGATTTAGGGTTTAGGGTAGTGCAGTGGTGTTTGGTTAGTGTGGGGAGTCGTACTGGGGGTAGTGTTTTAGGGTGTAGGGTAGTGCAGTGGTGTTTGTGTAGTGTAGGGTGTTGTGCTGGGGGTAGTGTTTTAGGGTTTATGTTAGTGCAGTGGTGTTTGGGTAGTGTAGGGGGTAGTGCTGGGATAGTGTTTTAGGGTTTAGGGCAGTTCAGTGGTGTTTGTGTAGTGAAGGGGTCATGCTGTGGGTAGTGTTTTAGGGTTTAGGGTAGTGCAGTCGTGTTTGTGTAGTGCAGGGGTTCATGCTGGGGTAGTGTTTTAGGGTTTAGGGTATGGCAGTGGTGTTTGGGTAGTGTAGGGGGTCGTGCTGGGGGTCGATTTAGGATTTAGGGTAGTGCAGTGGTGTTTGTGTTGTGAGGGGGTTGTGCTGGGGGTAGTGTTTTAGGGTTTAGAGTAATGCAGTGGTGTTTGTATAGTGTAGGGGGTTTAGGGTAGTGCAGTGGTGTTTGTGTAGTGTAGGGGGTCATGCTGGGGGTAGTGTTTTAGGGTTTAGGGTAGTGCAGTGGTGTTTGTGTAGTGTAGGGGTAGTGTTTTAGGGTTTAGGGTAGTGCAGTGGTGTTTGTGTAGTGTAGGGGGTCATGCTGTGGGTAGTGTTTTAGGGTTTAGGGTAGTGCAGTTGTGTTTGTGTAGTGTAGGGGGTCGTGTTTTAGGGTATAGGGTAGTGAAGTGGTGTTTGGGTAGTGTAGGGGGTCATGCTGGGGTTAGTGTTTTAGGGTTTAGGGTAGTGCAGTGGTGTTTGGGTAGTGTAGGGGGTCGTGCTGGGGTAGTGTTTTAGGGTTTAGGGTAGTGCAGTGGTGTTTGTGTAGTGTGTGAGGTCATGCTGGGGGTAGATTTAGGGTTTAGTGTAGTGCAGTGGTGTTTGGGTAGTGTAGGGAGTCGTGCTGGGGGTAGTGTTTTAAGGTTTAGGGTAGTCCAGTGGTGTTTGTGTAGTGTAGGGAGTCGTGCTGGGGGTGGTGTTTTAGGGTTTAGGGTAGTGCAGTGGTGTTTGGGTAGTGTAGGGGGTCGTGCTGGGGGTAGTCGTTTAGGGTAGTGCAGTGGTGTTTTTGTAGTGTAGGGGGTCATGCTGGGGATAGTGTTTTAGGGTTTAAGGCAGTGCAGTGGTGTTTGTGTAGTGAAGGGGTCGTGCTGGGGTAGTGTTTTAGGGTTTAGGGTAGTGCAGTGGTGTTTGTGTAGTGTAGGGGTTGGGCTGTGGGTAGATTTAGGGTTTAGGGTAGTGCAGTGGTGTTTGGGTAGTGTAGGGAGTCGTGCTGGTGGTAGTGTTTTAGGGTTTAGGGTAGTGCAGTTATGTTTGGGTAGTATAGGGTGTCGTGCTGGGGGTAGTGTTTTAGGGTTTAGGGTAGTGCAGTGGTGTTTGGGTAGTGGAGGGGTAGTGTTTTAGGGTTTAGGGTAGTGCGCCCAACCAGCCACAATATCCGTGGACAAAGGGGATCCTGACTCTTTGGAATGCTCCGTCAATTGAATAATTTGGGTCAAGGGCCCTACCACGTCCAAGACCTATCAATTCCTTTCTTGGGATCCCTCATATACTTGGAGAAAAAGGTACATAGTTTCTCATCAATTTCAGGCGTGTGTGCCACCTTCCCCTTCAGTGAGGGCCTGGGGCATTCTCCCCTCATCCTATTCCTGACCTCCCTTTCAAGGGGTTGATGGATTTTCCCCACCACATACTCTGCCACTTTGGCGTCAGGTGTCCACTCCGCTGACCTAGGATGGTAAATTTGGGTAGGCTCGAACATGTCCGATTGGACCCCGTCCCCAACCGGGGACTGAGAGGAGTGGGACTCTGGACGCCAGGGACGCCCCGAGTCCTTATCCTCAACGGAGGAGAAATCGTCCTCCGATACACCCTCTCCCTCTAAGGGAAACCCGCCGTCGGGGGTCTACAATAGTGGTGACAGTGTCTCAATCTTCTCCGGGCCCCTCCTTCTCCCGGCAGGGTGCATGATTTAGCGTTCGCGCACTCTTGAGGAAGGTCTCTGTAAGTTTATCAAATCCTTCCAAGTGCCCCGCGTTATGCTTAACGGCCCTTTTATTCCCCATCTGGGAGCTACTGGGACCCGCCGCCACCAGATCTGGGTCACTGAACACCCCAGGGATGCTTTTCGCCAGCTTATCAACCTGATCCCTAAGAGGAGCCAGCGCCCTAGAAATAGCCAGAGAGAGGGCTTGGTCACTAATGTGGCCGTGTGGGGAAATCACCGCGTGGCGGTGTCAAAATTAGGCGAGGGTTGGTCGGGAATCAAGCGGACACTAAAGGAGTGACCGGATTCCCAAACGCGCGTAAAGACCAGCGGGAGCGCTCGACGGAGCTGCCTCGCTCGGACCCGAAGCGCCTGACAGGATCTCACCGCGCGCAGAGCACACAGCGGGAGAAACTGCGAGGGGGAGAAGGCGCTCGGGCAAGAGCCTGCTGCGCAGGGAATATGAAACAATACCAAGGCAATAATGCTAATAACGTGCACCAGAAACCGCTATACAAACAGCAACAACATCAGATTAAGCCAAGAATGTAAGGAATGCACTTAACTGACGAGCAGTGAAGAAAGAGGAAGCGGAAGGGACGTCACGATATTATATATGATGGACTGTGATATGATTGGACCATCGTTGCCTTGGAGACTACCCCCCTAATGGTTCATGGGTTGTGTAGTCTTTTGTTTAATGATTGTTGTGTTACGTTTTCTTTGAACTGCTATGCAAATAAAGTGAGGAAAGATATGCATAATCCTCGCCTCCGTTCTGCCATAGAATTCATTAAACTTTATTTGATCTGATTTAGAAACATAGATCATAAAAGTGTACATAAAAACAGTAAATCCTCTTTCCTAATACAATACAGTAAGAATTAATTAAAACCAGTATGTAAAAACGGGTGTTACAAAGCCCGGTTCAGAGCAACTTCAGGTTAACAGAATCGTAAAGGTCAATGTTTCGCAAGATCAATCTCATGTACTTCGTGCAAAATACGCAATAAGGGGTCCAATTAAGATGTAACGCTCCAATACCTGACCAGTTTGCACTATATAAAACTGCAGAAAAACTAAAAATAAAAAGTGTTTTGCACACTTGTGTCATTGGGCTATATGTGGGCTACATCTGGGTGAAATTTGTGCTACATTTGGGCTCTTTTTCTCTGGTGGCCATCTTGGGAGACTTATTTGTTATGAAGTTTCCTAATTTCGTCATTTACTGCAGTCTCCTCAGTAGGAAATGCTTTCAGTTTTTACTTTGATTCCATCAAGAAGGCATTCAGATGTGTCACACATTTGCCATAAATTCAGAATGTTAGCACTCTAGTTGTTCATTAGATCACTGTAGTAAAGCTACTGCTCACCAGGGAGTTAACTGGAAGTCTACTGCTGGTATTGAAAGTGATTGTTTCAGTCTGCATGTCAGAATTTTCTAATGAAATAGAAGAGGATTTGAGATCTCACTTAAAACATGCCCTACATTTTCTTTCTGCAGCACTAACCATAATTTCTATGGCAAAATGAACCCCCTCATTTTGTTCCTTTTTAAATTAAATGTTTTAAGTGTTACCAGTTTATTCCAATCAAGATGGCTTCAGGTGTGCCATACTTTTGTCATAAGTAAGGCTGTTAGCACTCTAGTTGTTCTTTAGAACACTCTGGAAAGCTGCAGTAGAACACAAAGGCATCAACTGACAGGCTGCTCCTGTTGAAATATAACAGGAAGATATTTGAGATCTCACTTAAAACATGTCCTAATTTTTCTTTCTACAGCACTAACCATAATTTCTATGGCAAAATGAACCCCCTCATTTTGTTCCTTTTTAAATTAAATGTTTTAAGTGTTACCAGTTTATTCCAATCAAGATGGCTTCAGGTGTGCCATACTTTTGTCATAAGTAAGACTGTTAGCGCTCTAGTTGTTCTTTAGAACACTCTGGGAAGCTGCAGTAGAACACAAAGGCATCAACTGACAGGCTGCTCCTATTGAAATATAACAGGAAGATATTTGAGATCTCACTTAAAACATGTCCAAATTTTTCTTTCTACAGCACTAACCATAATTTCTATGACAAAATGAACCCCCTCATTTTGTTCCTTTTTAAATTAAATGTTTTAAGAGTTACCAGTTTATTCCAATCAAGATGGCTTCAGGTATGCCATCATTTTGTCATAAGTAAGACTGTTAGCGCTGTTCTTTAGAACACTCTGGGAAGCTGCAGTAGAACACAAAGGCATCAACTGACAGGCTGCTCCTGTTGAAATATAACAGGAAGATGTTTGAGATCACACTTGAAACATGTCCTAATTTTTCTTTCTACAGCACTAACCATAATTTCTATGACAAAATGAACCCCATCATTTTGTTCCTTTTTAAATTAAATGTTTTAAGTGTTACCAGTTTATTCCAATCAAGATGGCTTCAGGTGTGCCATACTTTTGTCATAAGTAAGGCTGTTAGCACTCTAGTTGTTCTTTAGAACACTCTGGGAAGCTGCAGTAGAACACAAAGGAATCAACTGACAGTCTCTGCCCTTGTTGGATGTACATGTTTTACTGAGAATGTCAGACTTCATTCTCACATGACTGAGAAAGATAATGTGAATTTACAGAAAATATGCTCTCATTTTAGCTTCTGGAGCACCTTCCAAAACTGTATGGGACAAGCATGTGAAAATAGTTTTCTCTCAAACATGATTCATGATATCCCAGCAGAAGGTTTTCACAGGGTAAACTCACCTTAGAACACACCACAATTCCTGAAATTAGTATGGTACCATCAACAAATGAATTCTAATGTAACTAAAGTCTGTTATCACCCTTTATAGTTCTCCTTTTGGTAACCCTCAAAATCTTCGATTCACTACAATGCATTTCAATGGGGTACTATCATTTATATTGGTCCCAAGATGGCTGCCAGCAATTCCAGGATGAAGTGCTGACAGCCAATCAGATCTCATGATGACATGTGTGGTTAGGCTCCGCCCAGATATATATGTGTTTTTACTTTTGATTTTCTCAGGAACTACTGAACGGATTTACACCATTTAACAAAAAGGGTTCTTTCTGAACCAAGAACTACCTCTTTGCCAAATTTGGTGTAATTCCGTTCAGCAGTTCGGACTGTAGCCTTGCATAAAGTTTCCTATGGGAAATTGATTTTTTGACTCTTATTTTTTGAATTTCTCCACAACTACTGAACGGATTTACACCATTTAAAAAAAAGGGCGCTTTCTGAACCAAGCACTACCTTTGTGCCAAATTTGGTGTAATTCTGTTCAGCAGTTCAGGCTGTAGCCGTGGCTAAAGTTTCCTACGGGAATTAACATGGAGAAAACACGTTTTGGGACCCCCCTTTTTTCTCGGCCCCCGCTTGCCGAATCACCCCGAAACTTTCAAGATAGGAGCGGACCGGAGCGGGCCATAAGTTTTGAACATTTCGCAAAGATTCATCAATCGGCGCCAAAGTTATTGGGAAAAGAATGTTACGAATTTCCTATGGATAATAGGTCCTAACTATAACTATCTACTGGCGACCGCCAGTAGATAATAAACACAAGCACATATATATATGTGTGTGTTTATATAATTATATATTTATATATAGTATTAAATATTAGTGGGATGTTTTTAAATCATATTATGTCAAATGCATATATTAAAATCTTTAACATTTACTACTTTAAACTAAATTGCTATTAAAAAAGCCATATTTTTGTATGTTTTTGGGATATAATAATATCAACAATATTTTGTTTCTGATATTTCGGTACTTACCATCATAAGTATAGGAACACAATAGTGTAGTGAAAGATATTTTTGACACAATATTTTTGTCATCAATATTTTTTTACCAATATGGAAAGAAGATTCAGGCTATTGCACAGACTGGTACATGTAGATCAGGCTTCAGCAATGGAATTCCTATAAGTCCAGGGGCCATGGTAAGTATATCATCCTTTACATTGTAGGGGGCCAGGATTGATTTTTACCTTCTCATTAGAAAGTTATATTATTTTTTGCTATTTTTATCAGGTAGCATGCTTGTTTGTGGTCCCATGGGCACTATGATATCAAAGTACTTTTGTTCTCCATATTTTGCAACACTGGGTCTCTTCTTTAAACAACTTCATTTCGCCTTTTACAATCTCATGCAGCTTGAGTCATCTCCAGTGGAAGGTGGTTTCTGGCAATTTGAAAAAGGGGTTCCCTCTCCCCAAAGGGTCCTACAATGGTGATGACAGCAAAAAGGGCTGGGTAGCGGTGTTTTGACTCAGGACTGCTCAAGGTCATTGATTAAGCCACAAGAGTGATCACTCCTCAATTTGAAGAGAGCACACAACAGTTTGGAAAGCTCTTTAGGTGTTCCTCAACAATATCCTGCATTCAGTAGCTATGGCCTACCTGAATAGACAATTTGGGGCAGGGTTGTCTTTTCTAAATCACTGGTTTCAACAATCGTAGATTGTGCAGAACAATGTAGCTTGTCTCTCAGGGCAATACATATACAAGGGAAAAACAATATTTTGGCTGATAACCTGAGCAGAGTGTTTCCTTCTTCTCCAGATTTGTTGATTTCATGGTATATGTTTCAGAAAATGTTTCTTGAAGATTGGCCATCCAATGATCAATCTCTTTACGAACCATCACAATGCTCTTATTCTCCTGTTCTTCTCAAGGATCCAAGATCATCTAGCAGCAGGATTAGATGCATTGGCCCATCAGTGGCCAAAGTTGCCTCTGTATGCCTTTCCTCCAATTCCGTTGATTCATCTTCTGATTGCAAGAATTTAATGAGAAAGGGCAGATGGAACCCTCGCATGTTCGTTTTAGCCTCCGAGGCTTTGGTCTCCACTGCTTATGGAGATGTTAGTTGCTCAAGTGTGATTTCTTCCTCTCAAAACAAATCCATTGCTCCTTCTATCTTAGCTACCTCTTCTAGGGCTTCAGAAATTAAGGTTAAGGGTCACAAAGTGGAAAGGGAGTGGCCTAGGAGATTAAGACTGTCAGTTTCTGTAGCTGGGTCTATCCAAGCCTCTAGACGTTTCACTAGTCAAGCATATGTTTATCATTGGGCTTAATTTTCTAGCCGGTGTAAGGATAGAGGTTTCTTTCCAGTTATTTCTACACCAGAAAAAGCATTGAAATTTGTACAGGGTGACTTTGATAAAGGTTGGTCAATCTCCACTTTGAATTTGCAATGGGCAGCTATTAGGGCTCTTTGGGCGGTATCTTGTTGAGGCTGCAAAATGGATTTCAAAACTTTTTAAGGGTTTTTAACTTTGGAAGCCTAAAGTAAGAAACGTGTGTCCAGTTTGGGACCATATTTTGGTTTTGGAAAAGCCACAAAAAACCTTTTAGGACTTTTAAATTGATTACACTTAAAGTGGTATTTTTAGTATTCATAGTTACAAACAGGAGATTGGGAGAATTAATTGCTTCGATATGTAATCCTCTTTATCTGAGGAATTTTTAGGTCCGAAAAGTTTTGATGGTAGGCCCACAGTTTGTTCCGAAAGGGAACACCATTTTGCACAGATACCAGGAAATAATTCCTCCAGTATATTCCTCGTCTACTGTTTCTGGGGGAGAAGCTCTCCTAGATGTAGCATGAGCAGTCAGAATTTACCTTCCCAGATCAGCTGATTACAGAAAATATCATGCACTTTTTGAAATTCTTGGTCAACCCTGCAAAGGTGGGAAAAATGTGTTCTCTACCCTATGCCACTAGATTAAGGATGTCAATTTGTTTTTATTGTAATTATGGTCTCAAGCTTCCAAGTGTTTGTTCAACAAGGGGAATGGCAGCCTCATGGGCAGATTGAGATGTCATCTCTATGGCATCTATTACATCAGTTACGGATATTTGTCCGGCAGCAAGCTGGGCAAGGCAATTTCCATTTGTTGATCATTATAGATTTAATTTATCTCAGAGTTCTGAGATGAAATTTGGTACAGCTCTTTTAAGCTCAAGAACTATATCATAAATGGTGGTATATTGGACAGAGTCAGGTGTCTTGCTATAATAAATGTATATCTTGCTTGAAATCTGCCAAGTATAAGTCTCTTTAAGTACCTTGCATTGCTTTGGAATACCTGCAATTAGTAAGTAAATAGACGAGGAATGGGGATGAAGGGGTAATATTTTGATTACTTAAAGGTAATCTTCATTACACCCATTCCACATTCCTCATCCCATTACGTACCTCCTCACCCTCCCACTATTTATTTGTGTAGAAGATTGTTTGGGGAGATTGTAGCAGCAGGATATCATGGACAGACCATGTTCTTTTATTTTTAAAGGGGGTGGTGAATTGTTTAAAGGAAAGGGGAAGCGCTTTTAAGGGGTGACTGGAGTGAGGCAGAGCCTCACTACTGCAATTAGTAAGTAGTTGTATGAATAATGGGAAATCGCAGTAATGAAGATTACCATTGAGGTAAGGAATCAAAATATTCACTGGCTGCCATGCAAAACCTTCTCCTTCATTGAAAAAAACTCTGCAAACAGGACATTGAATATGTTTAGCAAATCCCCAAAAATGATATGCCAAATAGGCATCTGTGCATCTAGTCCTTGTTATCCACTATAAAAGATGCTCTGCAGTTTCTTTGCAATTCTTGAATTTTAAAAACTTAAAAAAGTTATATCTTCAGTTGTCTTAGACTGATTTGTCACATTTCAGTGCTATTTTTTTAAATAAAATGGCCCCTTTTTATTAAATGCGTTTGGTAACAAGAGTGACTTACATCACCAAGCAGTGTACAGCTGTGGCTGATCCCATGTAATGTGCTCAGTGGCTTAGTGAAACTTGTAGGGCCCCCCTGTAAAGTACATGGAGGGGGATCCCCGTGCTCCAGACCCAGTCAGGTGCGCTCAGGCCAGGGGCCCACTACCAATGCACCATGCCAGGGGTGCCCCCTGCAGCTCGGGGGCCCCCTTGCACCGCAGTGATTGCCGGGCTAACTTTATGCCACTGCATGTGCTACTCTTTCAACCAGTGCCAGAGGTTTGGCCAACAACATTTTGAATACTGTAATTTTTTGTCCGAAGTGTTTAATAACATAAGTGAAACCTTATGTCAGCATTCTGAGTGCTTATAACTTAAAGTTCATTATTGGCTAAGACTATCACACATGACATGGGGACATTTGGCATTTATGGTTGTGTGGTCTGAGGTTTTAAGTGTGAGGTAGTTTTCACCTTTACATTATTTTTACCCTGACCAGATGGCTCCATGTCCTCCTGATAACATGTTTCCAGTCTTAGACTTCAATTTAACAAATTAGTGCATTGTGGGAGTTTCAGTCTATGTTCACTTCAAATGAACCAGTTAACCTAAGTCACCTGTTGAAAATATTAAAAGGAAAGTCAAGACCTGAATAATAATGGTGTGCCAGTGACAAAAGAGCCATCTAATCACATTACTAATAAATGTTACAAAATATTTTTGGTGTTTTGATATTTCTAATGCATAGCTGTCAACTGACTTCATGTCTGGATTTCCATGATATAATGGTACCTGCTTCTGAAGTAGTGCTAGTACTACTTCGGAAATAGTGCTAGTACTGGGCTCATGAGGGCAATTTTTGGCACTTTCAATTACAAAATAGCCAGACCTATTGGTTCTTTCAATGCTTGTTTTTTCGTATTCATTTTTAGTTTTTAAAAACCTACAATTATTCAGGGCTATTCACAAAAGTAAATTGTATTTGTAAGTAATTTACATATGCAACTTTCCTTTTACACAATATGGGGGTAAGGTTACTTAAAAGTGTAGACTTTTATATCTCCAACCCTGAAAAAGGTGGTGGGGCCAAATTTACGAGGGTGAATTATATGGGTGGCATCCCATACGTTTTCAGTGAATTGGTCTCCAAATCATTTTCCCAGGCTCCCTTCACCTTACGTGCTTTGGAGGGAGTGTCCTTTCTGAGAACTCTGTACATATGGGTGATAGCGGGGCAAGACGAGCCAAATTGGAGAATGGATTCCAAGGTCCACAACAGGGCTGGTGTGAATGGGAAACCTATCCAGATTTCCCTGGCTGTTTATGCTAGCTTAGAATGTTAAAGGAATTGACCTGGTCCTACACCAAAGGTCTCCTTGGCTTCTTGGAACATCATAATTGCTTCATCTGGGTAAAGGTCCCCCAAGGTTTTACATCCTCCCTCTTGCAATTGGGTCATTGTCATGACCTCGGTTATTCGAGTAAAGCGTGGTAGAGTCCATATGCTGGAGTCTCTAGTGAAGTGTCCCTACATGTGCCCCCTAAGAGTTGCTTTTCCAAAATATCCTCCTCCACTACTCATGTGTGCTGCATAGTAGCAGGTCTCCATGTCCGGTAGACCCAGGCCTCCTTACATGGTTTTTGGAGAATATCCATAGTCACCCTACTTTGTTTCCTGCCCAGATCAACTTAACCAGTAGGCTATCAAGACTTTTGAAGGTGGATGCCTTCAGAGAACAGATAGTGTTCTGTAGCACATAAAGACAGTGATGTAGAACCTCCATTTTCACAATGGCCACTATACCCATAACCGAGAGGGGTAGCGAGGACCAGAACTGTATCGATACCTGTGGACTGCATATCGCTCTTCCCATGTTGTAGTCATATTGTTTCTCCTACGTGTGTGTCACCATGATACCCAGATACTGAAACTTGTCTGTCTTCCTTCATAAGTCAGTGTCAGGCAGCTCCATTGGGGGCCTGAACTTCAGTGTTTGCAGGGGGAAGCACAAGCTCTTATAAAGATTCACCTGCAATTCCAAAACCTCTCCAAAACTGTGCAGCTGCTTCAAAAGGAGCGGGATAGACACCTGGGAAATTCTCAAATAGCACAGAGCTTTATCTGCAGGTGAGAAGAAAAATGCTGGAGCATCAATATGCCTCCTCCAACCTTTCAGAAGCGCCAGGGTCGAGAAAAAATAGATATGCGCTCGGCTGCTCTATCCAGCTCCAAGTAAATTTGATATGTGGGGTTCAATTATTCCCAGGGAGTACTCTTGCGCCCACCTAGAGGTACCATATTGAAAGAGTGAAGAACCCTGTTCATTCATGAGTTTCCACTCTATCTTATGACCAAGTGGGATCTGCCCCAGAGGCTCCCGTAGAGAAACCATCCAGCGAGACTGCCACCATTCTCAAGGTGCCATCCACATTGACCTTTGTGCGGGCTAATTCTGTTCTTCTGCGTTTTTGTCAACAGGGGCGAAAGCCGGATTGGCCAGGCCGGGGCACAGGACAGCTGGAACCACCTCCCCCCCCCAGCAGGTCTCCCATGCACTTCAGTGCGGTCCCCCACCTCCAACTAGTCCCACGCCTGCTTTGGCATTATAAAAAAATTGATTTTCCCTTGTGCAGGACTCATAGTTTTGCTGGATAAAGGAGTATTTAATTGGAGTCCCATGGTTCTAAGTTGCTGCTCTTTCTGCATGTAGTCTGGGAAAATCTGCATCGTTGCTCCTTCATAGCAGACTTCTGAACGTTCTGTTACCCTCCACAGGATAATGTACCTGTTCCTAAAGTTTACCATCTTGGCAATGATAGCTCAAGGGGGTGCTCCCAGGGATGGAGGAGTGAACAATGCCCAGTGTGCTCCTTCCACTACTAAATCTAGGAGACCTGGCTGGACTAAGGGTGTTCACAAGCCAGATTTCCAGGAAATGTTCTGGGTTTCGGCCCTCTACATCATCCAGAAGATCAACAAATCATAAGGTGCAGCACTTGGCCCTCTGCATCTTCAACTTGATTGTCAAATTGATGGGTCAGGGCTGATAAGGTGTGTATTGTTTTTTTATAGATCTTCCATCTCTGCTGTCATCCCCCATATCGTTTCCTCTGTTTCATTTGCTCTCTCACTGACCTTCCGTAGTTCAGCGCACAATAAATTGATGTTGAGGAAGATAGAATTGATTTTTGCTTCCAGCGTGTGACTGGACTTTTCAATGGCCGCCAGGATCAGCACCCCTGATTACCCGTCTGTGGCCTCTGAGGAGAAACTCATGCAGTACCAGAGGCACATTGATCAATGTTGTTTTGTTGGGACACTCGCAATCCCTTGTCATTCACCATGGTTTCAAAGGGAGACAGGCCCTAGCCCTCATCGACTGCCTCACTTGAAACAGGTCTCTTGTGTGTACCCTGAGATCTCCCAAGATGCCCCAGGCTCCAGACTTTAATTTAAGGGCCATGGCAAAGTCTCAGTCTCTCTGCATTTTTTATGGAGCAGGCCAGCAGTTATGCAGGCCCAGTCACATCAGTGGCAGCCTGTGGCGTGGGGGGGTCCCTTTACCAAGCGTTGCAGCAGGGATACCCCTCCAATATGCACTGCATCACCCTCTGTCTGTCAGTCTCTTGCCTCAGAGCTGCTCACCCAGCCACAGTCAGCATCCAGAGGCTGCCACTGTAAAGGTCACCCAGGGCTCTGAGGGTCCCACCCTACCACAGTCCTGTCCTTGCTGCAGTCCCCCAGCATCCATTATGCTGGGCAGGATGTCCAGAGAGCAGCAGTCCCAAAAGGCCACCAGTGCACACCACTCCCTGTCTCCGCATGGCCTCACATTTACCTGCGTCCTCTGCCCCCAGCAGCTGGCTTTGGTTGGCCTCCTGCCATCAGTGCCCCAAGGGCCGCCAGCATTGATGTCCTATCCGCGGGGGTCCTCAGGCCCCAAAGCCAGGGTGGGGAAGCAACAATACAATGTTCAAAAACACAGCACAGGTATGGGGCTAGCATGTGAGAAGTAGGACAAGGGGAGCAATCCCTTTCCAAGGGGCAACTGCAGGATGTCAGAGTTCTGTAACCCTGTCCCCTCCTGGCCTCCACTACAGGCCTAGGCAGCACTCACCAGTCCAGTTCTGCTCTCCCCCCTCTTTCTCAGCGACAATCCAGTCTCCCAGAACAGCCCCACCTCAGCCACACGGAATCCGTCCGGGCCGCGGCGGTGCTGCACGGTGGCGAAATTGTTGTCCCCTTAGCACCAAGGAGCTGTGCACAATGTTGCACTCTTCAGGAGCAATCCAAAACCGTCGTCCATGGGCAGGATGATTCAGAATGTTTGAGCATGAGACAGAGCTGAGTACAGCTATGTCTTGTCTGCCATGTTGCCAGACCACTCCTTCATCTATCCCTACCCCTTAGTATCTTCCCCCTTCCCTTTTCTGCCATCCACCTGCCACCACCACCATTATCACTCTACATTAATATTGAACATAAAAATATTTTTACAAACCTTTTCCAAGTTTAATAAACTTTTTAACTTTTCCCTATACTTTACCATTCAGAGATATTGGCGTCCAGGGTGTAGATCTCCCGAAGGTAAAGTATGGAGGACATTTTCAAATACTTTACCATAGGCAGATCTCTGACCCAACTGCAGAGATATCAGCATATGGAAAAGTACAAGAGTTTATTAAACTTGAAAAAGTTTGTAAAAATATTTTTAAGTTAAATAGTAATGTAAAATTCATTCTATATATTTATTTTAAATGGAGAATTAAAGAAAAAATGCTATAGCATTATTAACTACATTTTGAAATACATATTTAATTAACATAAATATATTAAATTAAATAAAAATGTAGTTTCCAAACATTTAAATTAAAAAATATATTAAAACTTAGATTAAGAAAATACCGTTTTTATTATGCAGTAATAATTATTAAACGCAATGCATAGAATTAATTTTAAATAATGTAATTATTTTTATTATAATTTACCGTTAATTTAATTTATTAATGCAGAAAGGTTATTAAAAGGTTTCTAAAGGCCCATATATAGGTCAGCACCGGGGTTGGATCTTCAAGCAAGTCGATCTCTTAAGGAGGTGTGCTAAAGATGCATAGGAGAAGGTATGTAAAGCATTTCCATTGATTGTTAATCACTGTCAATCTCTTACAATGTTCTTCTTTTTATCAAGCTATCAGGATTCATTTAAAATATAGAATGAATGTTTCAAAACCGAAAAATGGTATTAAAATTAATAGGCTTGCATGTCACCGAGATTTTATTTAGACCTTTTTGGCACATCCTCTGAAGTATTTGCATACATCTCTCACTTTCAGCCTGAGCTGAGAGAAATAAAAAAGAATACTATTTCGATAGTATTTGAAGCATAACAGAATTAAGATCAACATCGACAAAGCAAACAAAAGAGATGTTATGCTGTGCAATGCTCCAAAAACTTACAGCACAAAAAAAGCATACAAGTATTCAATTATTTAGATGTCAGATAAAATGAAAAAGTATCATGGAGGGTGCACATTCTTTTCACAATAAAACTGTGAAAGGCGTTATACAATTAATCAAGAACAACCCAAACACATTGTTGCGTGTACATAAAAGGAAGAAAGGCATTAAAACAGTGATAAAAAATAAAATAGTGCTCCCCAGACCTCATATGCTAGACCAAAAGCACTATAGAAACAAAACCTAGGAGGTACATCTAATGGGTAATCATGGTAATGCTACTATTGCCAATTTTATCGATAAAATCATGATAGATGGATAGATAGGTAGATAGATAGATAGATAGATAGATAGATAGATAGATAGATAGATAGATAGATAGATAGATAGATTGATTGATCGATCGATCAATGGCCATTGCAGTACCCATGTCAAAACAGGACCTGCAAGGTAACGCCACTGTAATAAATATATATACAACTGCATGTCGACAACAGCCACCAGTGCAGTGCCCACGAACCGGTTGCCTAAGGAGAACAAGCATTTGCAATGCAATAGGTCTCACATTTATGCGAGTTTGAGCTATTGGCATTGTAAATTTTAAAAACCAAAACATAAATAAAAGGCATTGTCATTTACAATGCCAATAGCTCCAACTCGCGTAAATGCGAGACCTATTGCATTGCAAATGCTTGTTTAGCTGCTGTAGGCTGGCTGGTCTGGCGTCTGTCTTATCGCAGCAGCACCCGAGTACTTCACAGGTCTTTAAAAGACCATTTACTTGTTAACGAGACTTTGTTGTTTTTTCACCCCTTCTTAGACCCCCCGCATCTCCACTCTGCCTATTGCTGGAAGATTTAGCCCCCCCGAAATTTTTATTAGCCCGCCGCCCGAAATTTGGCTCTAGTTGCGCCTCTGTGGTGCAGTGAGAAAAGGCCAAAGACAATCATGATGAATGTATCCTTCTCCTCAAAATACTAGGGTCCTTCATTGGCCCTCAAAACTACACTCACATAGTGAGAAGAGTGCTTACAAATGTGAAAATTTCCTTTGCACATCACATCTTTAATCAAGGTTACTCTGGCAGTGTTTAATTTGAGCCAGTGCTTTCTGGTGCTCTGCACCAGCACTTAGCAACACCACACCTATGGCAGTCCGCCACATGGTGGCGCTGTTTGTCTAAGGTTGAGGCAGTTGTTTAATAATCCAACGCACATTTAAAATGACTAATACCTTCTGCCCAAGCTATTCTTATAGCTTTGGGTGACCTGGAATAGTCTGAGTTGTCACACTTGTGTGAGTGCGATGGTTAGTAGTTGTGTTGGTACTGTCATTGGCAGCGTTAGTAGAGGCAGAGGGTGGTGCAACTTGCATGAGCCTCCTGACAAGCGACCTGGCACGTATGTTTTTTTTCTCCTTTTTCACAGAATAAGCACTGTACTGCACTGGATCTGGTACCAGGGTGCTAAGTGCTGTGCGCTGATGTTTGTTCTGGTGCGGAAACACGTTCCTAAGCCTCTCTAGCCCTGACTAAGCTTGGGGAGGGAGGTGTTGTGGAAGGGCTCAAAAGTCTATAGTTGAAGGCTGCAGCACTATTAAGGCAGGCCCTTTAAAAATACAGTGGCATGACGATAAGGCGGTTTTAGACCTCGGAAAGAGAGGAAGGCCACATATCGCAGGAAGCCTATCCCCTAACCAATACGTTCACCTACTGGGAGGCCAACTGTAATAAGAAAAAAAAAGTGAAATAACTTTCAAAATGGTAATTGTGCAATTACATGAATACGTAATCGTATACAAAATCACGTAAAATATGCTCACATAAACAGGAGCAAACCGCTAAATTGTGATTAATACCTGCATGCTGTAGTGGAACTCGATACATCACGAACAAGGAACTATGCCCAACACCAGCACCACTTTTATACTGAGCTGCACCTAGGTAGTAGATTAATACGCCATCTGTCCTTGTAGAGCCTTTGGCATTCATGAGAGAGCAAGCACTCATTCCTGCGACAGCAAGTGGCGAGAGATGGGAAAAGGAGCAGCGGCTCTATGATGTCTAGCCGCCAAGTGGCACAAGGCCCAAGGGGCGATGGCAGAGAGTGAGCATTTGTCCTGAGGGACGCAGGTATTTCAGTGGAAGGAGGGAACGGTGGTGGAGGATGGAGGTAATAATAAACAGGAGGGAGGAGCTTGCGAGAGAGCTCTGTCTTCGGCTCTCTCCGCGAAGGGTGGCTTGGCTTAGCAGACAGGCGCTGCGGTGGGTTAGGGGAAGGCCAGTAGCTGCGGGGACCTGGAGCGGTTGTGGTAATAGCACCGGGTGCTCGCAGCAGGGCAGCGCTATCACGTGCTCCGTGTTTACATACACAGGCTTCTGACAGAGCTGAGCCACTGAAGACCTTCCCTCCAGCCGAAGCTCCACCATCGCAGCCGGTCAACACCCCACACCCCAAAAAAACAAGCATTTGCAATGCAATAGGACTCGCATTTACGCAAGACCTATTGCATTGCAAATGAGAGTGCGGGTGGGCGGGGGCAGGGGAGCGAGAAAGCACGGACAGCGGGAGTGCGGGGGGCGAGAAGGCACGTTGCGGGAGGGGGGAGAAGGCACAGAACCTTATTAAAGAAAATAGTGCTCACTATCTAAATAACACACACCATACAACACTCGAAGCAAGGGGCCAGTAGCCATGGAAGGATACAAATGACAACATGGCCGTCATAAGGAGGGACTAACAAGCCTATAAACCAATCCGAAGGCAGCATTTAGGTATGACAAAGACACAAGCCTATGAAAAAGATGGGCGGGGGAGTGGGCGGGGTTTCTCTCCCCTAGTCAACTACCCCAGATCAACCCCAGAGCAGCGATTGCGCGCTGGCTCAGGGCTCGACCTAAAAAGTGTGCAATGAATGATCCTGTGATAAAGCACTCATTGAGCTGAAAACCTCTCCAACCTAACGAAGGAGGCTTACAGGTAGCTTGAACAAAAATCAATCCAGAGGCAGCCAACTGAAGAAGGCAAGCATGTACTCAGTCCCAGCTTGATTCTCCCTCAGTCCCACACACACGGTTGCCTGAAGCTGTAGAATCTTGCAAGCCCATGCATTCCCATTGAAAATCAACACTGACATCGAAGACACCATCTGGATAAACAAGCCATACTCAACTCTGAAGAATGAAACATCATCTACTTTTCACCTGCAAGTCACACACAACACACCAAACATCAACCTGCAGCGAAACATCCTCATCGCCCATGAAAACCTCACCACCCATAAAAGCATGACATTGTTGGAGGCACTGTTGCCAATTATTCTGACTCGGACAGAAAACATGATGAGAAGAACATACATCTTCAGAAGCACTAACTCCTAAGACTGGACAGGAAGAGTTTCACTCTCCCACTAAGAAGGCACCTCATTGGATCTTGACGTAAAGATGTACTACCTCACAGAATTCTACCTCCCATCTCAAGAAAATATAATGTCAAGATATGATACTCACTGAAGGTGATACCAGTGACACCATTTGGGAAAAATTAATACATGTGATTATGAAATTCTGGATTATTAATTTAGGAGAAGGTTGACACCAAATTATTAATCTAGTATCTTTCTTGCATAGCACAGCTACTGTGAGAAAACCTAGGCTTAACCCATTGTAGCTGTTAGACCTGACATCAGTGTGGTGGTATCATCCCAAACCTTTTACCTTCAGTCCCGGAGTTTTAGCTGAAATCATTTGTGTTGGCATAAGGACTCTGTGTACCTTGCTAACCAGTGCTAAAGTGTTTGGGCTCTATCCTCAAAACATGGTAATTCATCTAACTGGTACATTGAATTTACTTGTAAGTCCTAAGTAGATGGTCCTGCCTGTACCCAAGGCCTGTAAATTAAATGCTACTAGTCAACCTAGTGCTACCCGCTAAAGTAGCACTGTAAAACCTATCTCTGGCCTGCCACTGCAGCCTGTAGAACAGTTTTAAACTGCCATTTCAAACTGGCAAAACAAACCCTGTGGGTGGTACAAGTGTGAAAGGATTGTGGCCTCGCAAGGAGTGATCTGACAGAGCAAGAGAGCACTTTGCTGTTAGGACAAGAACCCTCACTCACCCAAATGTGACATGCTTCATCATTAGGTTCCCTCCTCACACTGGGAACGCAAGGTACCAAGTGTGGGCTACAACTCGCCAAAAGAAGAAGGGGAAAGAGCGGAGGTGTTTTATATATTAAGATGAGTAATGCAGGGGTACTATAGTGAGGGACAGAGTGCAAAGATAGTGTTCTTAAAACTATCTCATGGTGGCGGAAAATTGTCCTTTATTTTGGTGCCCCTATTGGATAGAGTTAAAAATTGAGTAGACACAGGTAATGAAACTAGGGTGTTTCAATACGTGTGACACGTGCATGGGAGACTACAATTATTGGTAGGTCTCTTTGTTGTCATGTATAATCCTTGCTTCTGACACTGAATGAACTTGTAGTGATGTGTCTACTCAGGAGAATGTTCTAACCCTCTGTGTGCCCTTACTTGAACATGCCTCTGAGGCTTTGCAACATTCAAGTGTTCATGCTGCTGCTGATGCTTTAGCCTGCAGTGCCCAGGTTGTATCAGCAGTGAACACCATCCCCTTTTTTAACTTCTACTTCAGTGTCTGTACTTATTGGTTTGACCAGACTTGTGCTGCCTTTGCCTACACCTATGCTAGCTGCAGTGGGTGTGTCTATAGTTATTGATGTGTATCTCCAGGTCAATGAGAGGGCTTGGGCAATAGGTGCAAGTTCAGTGATAGTAAGAAGTAGACTCCTAACAGATCTTATATTTGTTGCATTCACAAAATAGCTCTTTCTTGCCTGTGCAAACTTTTCCTTTGCGTGTGGCAGAAAATCATCATCCAGAAAGTTCCGCACTCCTCTCCTCTGTTGCTCTTACAGTAAAGGCTACTTAACCTCTTCATATCTTTGTATTCATTTTGCTGGCATTGGCAAGGATTACTTTTCATCATCTCTGATACACATTGTTGATTAAAATAGCAGGAAAGCTGACTTCAATAACATAATGGTGTTAGTAAGTGTACCCTGTTGTGCCTCCTCTTCTCTGTGTTTGCTGAACTTTGTTAATGTGTCATAACCATGTCTAAATGGTTGACCAACTGCCACATGTGGTAAGACTGGATTCCTTTGTGGTTGGAATATGCTATAAAGGTGCTCTATGATGTCTGGTTTTGTGAGCTAAATACCAAATTGCACACAGTTTTGGTGACCTGAGCTGTCCTTTCTTCTTCACACTTAATTGGCATCCGGGATGGGTGATCCTGTCATGCAATTAGGATGCATTTAGAGTACGCTGGGGAGCCTGGGTTGACATCACACCCAAGCTGAATCTTGGGAATGGTGTATTATTTGTAGTTAAAACAGACATGTGCAGCTTCTTTATAGCGAGGTCAGTGCAATCAATATCCATAAAGCATTGAGAAAATACTCAGACGTAAAAATCCATATGCACTTCTTGTAGCTGATACAGTGTATGTGTGCATGTGTGTGGGTGTATGTGGATGTGTGTGGTTTACTTGGCATAAAGCATTTCAGGTACGTGCTTGTCAGGTGACAATGTGTCTCATGTGATTCTTCTTATTTGACCAGTATTATAATCTTGTATGGCACATATGAATTTTATTTAGTTACAAGCCTTGTTGAATGCTCCGCCTGGGTGTCTTGTGTTGTCTGATGAAAAACAAGGGGTCCTTAATGGCATCGGTGTTGTGTCTGAATCTCAGTAAGCATTTTTAGTTGGTGTAGTCTAAGAATGCTATCCTTTTTAGCTTTAACCACAGACAGATAAAGCTGCCTGGTAGAGTTTGTGTAATTAACACTTATAAATACATGGGTGTGGCTTTTGGGTCACCTCAACTCAGCCCTCTCTTAGCCTCTTCAAGCCACTGCTTGATTGTCTTATTTTTCATACTTTGAATCAGCCCACAGGAACATTATGAAGTTATACATTAGGCAATGGTGATTGGTCAAAAAGGAGCCTGACTCACTTGTGACTCCTCACTATCTAAGATGGGCATCAAGTCAACATGCAGACACAGTGATCACCTTAGATGAGATAATTCAACCACCCATGCTTCAGAAAGAATCCCCTGTGAGTAAATATCTACATATCCAAGCATGGACCGCCCAAGTTGTAAAGGTGCCAGTGGCAGTGTTCCCAAAACATGTTCATCAAGCAGCAAACCAATCACAAGAAGGATAATGTAATTAGGAAAAGCATTACTGCTGAGCAAAACAACAACTCTTCCTGTTAGGTTGAATTTACCCTGATAATGTATTCTTGAAATTTAAATTCTGGTAAATTGCAGTACATTGGAAAATTATGAATGTCATATTGTTTGTTTTCAAGGTATTGTACATCATGTGATGCTTTACACCATTTAGATGAGTTGTTTTCCAAAATAAGTATTTACATATAAAAGTAAAACATAGAAAGACTGACTACAGCTTGAGACACAGACCATGTCACATATTGCCATTTTGGTGAAACCGTATCTATTTAAAAGTGCCTTGATTTAGTCCAGGAAATTTATTTAAAAGTGTTTATATGCTTTGTTTTGATCAGCAAGCTGTACTTGAGTGAAATATTTCAGATCGCACACTTCTGTTGAATGCTGTAGAGAGGCCTCTAGTTACAGCCTGAGGTACTAGACCCATTTGTGGACTTAAGGGACAGTTAGTAATGGTCTAAAATTTCTGCATCCTTTATGCTGTCTTCAGAAGGACATCTCGTTCGGACCTGATATAGTGCACTCTTCTGTAGGCTTTAGAGGGTCCTCTAGCAACAGATTAATGTACTACTACCTTGCACTAATTTTAGAGGACATTCTAGTGGACCTAAGGTATGCATCCTTACTGCTAACGTCAGAGAGACCTTTAGTCGCAAATTGAGGTACTGCACATTTTCTACTGACTTCAGAGAGGTTTCTAATAACAAAATGTAGTACTGCTGTCTTGTGTAGAGGGCAACATTAAGAGGAAGGGGTTTTTGGGATGGAAGAGTCCATTGCATGGTAATGGATGTGTACTCCTGCCCGGTGTGACCTAGCTGTGGTGATCTCTGGATCCTAGGTAACAATTTTTGGTCATAGGTGAGCACAAATAATGGGTGTGCACCATGACCTAGGTCGTCTCGTGGATTTTAGCCTTGCTTAGACTGGTAGGGACTCCCTTAGGTGATGGAAGACTACTGCCTCCACCTAGAGTTAAACAGCATGAGTGTGGTGATAGCAGCATGACATATTTGTAATATTAGTGCTCAGTAGAGTGAACAAGCCTTTTTACCTGTGTCACTGGAGTGGAGACTTCTGTCCCACTTGTGTAAAGTTTTGCTGCTGTGCACTTAACTTGCCCTTAGCTTGCATTGGGTTGCATGCAGTTCTAGTCAGCGTGCATGTTGCGTGTGTGTGCAAGGTGTATGTGTGCCTGTGAAGTGGTACAGTGCATGAGAGTCAGCTTGCATTGGTGCACGTGTGCGCTGGGATATATATGTGCCTTTGAAGTGGTACAGTACAAGAGAGCCTGCACACATGTAATGGGTTGTGAACACAGGGATGTATGTGTGCTTGTGAAGGGCACAATGCATAGAAGTCTCTGGTTTACATTTTGGAAGACTCAGGGCTTGCTGGAGGAGCATGTGGAGGTAAAGGAACCGCCCCCTGACAGACTTGTGGATTGCTGCATTCCTGAGAGCTGGGTGGGGCACACACTGGAGGAAGCAAAAAACAGGCTCTTAAAAGGACGCTTTCTAAGGCAGGTCACTAGTCCTGAAGAGGGATGCTGCATTAGCTATGGTTTGTCCCTCTGCACCAGGTGGGGGCCTCAGGACATTTTAAGGGCTGTCACCCTGGTGCAGCACTGTGTGAAGATGGTTTGTCGATCTGTACAGTGTTGTGACCTGAAGAGGGACGTCACCTTAAGTGCGTGGCTTAAGACCCTCTGTATGTGAGTTGGGGGCCACGGGGAATCTTGAGGGGCCTTGCTCTGGTGCAGCATCATGGTGAATAGAGGGTCGTCACCCTGTGCAGCATAGTGACCCTAGGACAGATGCTGCCTTGAGTGCTTGGACTGCGACTCCTGTATGCCAGGTGGGAGCCGCAGAAGTATACAGTGGCCATTGCTCATGAGCCATGTGCCACTGGGAGTTCAGAGCTGCTACTGTATCATTGTAAAATGAATAGCACCCCAGGTCTGCCATCGGAGACAAGCAGTACTTACCATGACAATGGATGAGCACCATGGTGGTCCAGACCCAGTGCCAGCTGCAACTAGATTACAGCTCATCACCGGCTCCAGACGAAGACGACTTTGACTCAGGACCCATGAATGCTCCAGGACCTTCCATTTCATCTCTAACGAGAGGTGTTAAGATTGTACTTCATGTCACAGAGCCCTTGTGGGGAAACTACTCTTACTGTAGCTCTGAGGGCGCTGGGACACTTTTGACTTTGACTTGCCATTGTGGGACATCTAAGATTCATATTCTATAGTGGGGATTAGCCTGGATGTTGCCTTAAAAATGGGGAATAAAATCTGGAGCATAGCTAGAAGAGAGGTACGCTTGTGCTCGAGAGGGCAGTGCAAGAATACAGACCTTAAGAAAAGAGTGCTATTATGTAGTGTGTACTATATTTCGCTGTGTGTGTATAAATATTACTTTTTATGAAAGCAAGTCATTAGCTGGATATCCAATTACTGTGGCTGCTGAATGTACATTGAGATTTGAGCTTATGTTAGCCCTACATCTACCTCCTCCCCGAGAAGCCTTAAACTGCTCAACTCGCGCTACTACTGAAAGTCAAGTGCAGAAGGGGTACTTGGCCCAGTTGCTCAGTGATTATAGTAGATCGGGCCCCAAGATATCTGGAGAAAAAGGCCTCAACCACCATGGTAGGGCCCAAAGGCTCTGGCTTGCCTGGTGCCCTCTAAAAGGGGTTCTGACAGGAGCAGATAAAGATATCACTATTGGGGGAATAATGGGGATTGTTGTATTTTCACTGGCACAATACTATGTTATTTACACATGAAGATACTGTATTGTAATATTGGGAAACATGGTATTTTTGATGATATGTTTTGTAATGGAATTTGGCATTATTACTGAGTCTTTGTGCAAAAATGGGTACTGAAGAGGAACAAACAACAGTCACACTATCAACATGCATGAGTGATTACTAAGTGGTGATGCAAGTTTGAATGTGTGCTAGGATTAATGAGGGGGTGGTACAACTGTGTCTAGCAGCCAAGGCATCTAAATAATAGTACAAACAAGTTCTGACACACAGGATGTCTGAGCAAACATTCAAAATGAATGGGTGATACTGTGAAGGTTTAATTTGAGATGGGACAAATTTAAACATGCACCAATGATTCCTGAATAATTAGCAAATTTAAATATGCAGTTAGAATTAATGAGTTGGAGTGCAAATCTATAACATGCATTAAAGGGTTCCCCAAGATAGGGCTAATCTGAACATGTATAATAATGTTAATATCAATTATTGTCACATACTTACATAATGATTGTACTGCCATAATGACGATGTTTCATGACTCGCCCTGGACTCTGCTGGTGGCTTCCTGTGCAGTGAGTTCTTGCCCCCAAATGGTATCCCTAAGGTTCGGGGCCCTTGGATAAGTGTCAGAGTGTACTACCCCTGCCTAACCCTGAAAACGTTGACTTAGAAACTTTCTCAAGGACTTTTGCCCAAAAAAGCAAGAGTCTACCACTGGAACGCCGCCAAGCCACAGTCACCGATGTTGAACTGCTGGTCTGACTCAAATTGCTGGTTTGCCCTGCTGAATGGATCTTGAAGTGATTGGGCTCAAATTTCTAATTTCAGACAGTCTGAACTTTCCTGCCAGATCTCAACGACTTCACTGGGACTTTGCCTGACAACTATCTGGCCTTGTGGAACCCATCTCTGTCACAGCCTGCTGCCTTACCCTGCTGACTTCTGTAGTGTCCTCCTCAGTCTGGGAGCATGCAAATGAAACACACCACACACGGAGCTCTATACCAGACATCTTTATTCCTCAGCACATGATCACACACTGCATGCATTGCATCATGGCTTTAATAACCACACATTAACCTCCTTGAGCTTGCATAATTCCTCTTTAAGGTCCTCCCTGAACTACGAGGGTCTCAGAGCTCATGCTCTTAAAGACACTACAGCTCCCCCTTTGTAAAATAAAAAGTATAAATAACATTTACATCATATTTCCACAATGAGTCATCAAGGCGCTCACACTGGTCTATCAGATCAGGTGGTATGAGGTAGTTGAGGAGTACAGTGATCATTCACTGATGACATAGGCTCAGATGCTTGATCTGGACATTCAGGCATGGTTGTCTTACTCATGATCTCAGGAGTAGATGAACACTGAGGCAAATGTCTAAAGTGTGATGAGTCTCATGTGATAGACTTTCTGTGACAATGAGTGGTCACCATGCGTCCTTAGGTCTTTACAACTCACAAAGGATCGACAGCAAATAGAGTGTCCGTCTTTGGCTTCCATTTCTGTTTGACCAGTACCCAGTCCCCTTTATTGAAGACTGTTTCCTGGGCACGTCGGCGCTGAACAGCATAGGTTTTCATCTTGCACTTTCAAGAAGTGCATGTGGCACAAACCTTATCAGTGTCTATTGATCAGTCTGATGTCAATTGTTGTAGTTTAGTTCTGATGGCTTCCCCAGAGAATCCGCGTGTTCATTTTTAGCCAAGCTTCAACTGGCATAGGTGCATTTGGATGACCATTGTGTTGAGCAAGAATGGCCTCCACCCCCACCGGGCTTTCCTTTACTGTGATCTCAGTATGTAGTTTGGGGTCAAAATAGGCCATTTCAGTTGCATTCTCAATCAAATGTTTTATTCTTTTGAAACTTTGGTTATATTCAGGAGACCACTGGCATGGGACATTTTGCTTTGTTAAGTCTCTCAGTGGGACACTCACTGTCGCAAAGTCACGAATGTACCTTGAACAGTAACTGTCCATGACTAAGAAGGATCGCAATATGGTTAGATCTTGTGGGGGGATAAGTAGATGACAGTGCTTTCACCTTATTTGTGTCAGGAGCCATTCCCCCATCAGAAAACATGTGCCCAAAGAATTTAAGTTTGGTCTTGTGAAACTTACACTTTGCTGCATTCAGAGTGGGGCCTGCATCAGCAAATAACTGACAAACTTGTGTAAGAGCCTTGTCATTTTCCTTACGTGTTGTCCCAAATACCAGTATGTAATCACTTTAATTAAAAGGATGTGTAACAGGTTGAATTACTTGGCGTATAACATCCTGAAATATTTCCGCAGCCGAAGGCACTCCAAAACTCTGTCCTTTGTATTTGAACAAACCAACAAGAGTCGAAAAAGTAGTAATGTACCTGCATGTTTCCAGCTCAAGTTGATGGTATCCCTTGTTCAAGTCAAGGCGGGAGAAGACTTTCACTCGGTTTAATTGCATGATCATGTCCACTATGCGGGGACCAGGATGTCTTTCTCACTCGATTGCTTTGTTTGCCTGGCCATATCAACACAAATGCGTACTGCATCTCCACTGTACTTTTTTGGCACCACCACTATGGGCGGGACCCATGGCGCAGAACCAGTGGGGCATTCAATCATGTCATGCTTCAGCAGCGTTTTTAGTTCTTTCTCAATGGTTTCTTGCAATTGAAAAGCAACTATGTGGGGCTGTTATGCAACAGGGCGAATGTTCTCATTAATATTAAGTTGTACTTTCATTTTCTTGAGTTTTCCTAAACCATGAAACAACGACGAGAACTGACTTACAATTTCGTACTGAGTTTGAAGGTTGTAATTGAGAGATATCAGTCCTATGTCAGCAGCAGTGGCAAAGCTGAGCAGGCATGCACTGGATGAGGTTCAGTGAAGGATATGGATGATCGCTTGCACTGATGTCGTTTTGTGTTGCATGGTTGCTGTGAATGACCCTTGGCCTTGCAGTGGCTCAGAAGCATCCCAAGTGTATACCTTTGTGCCTGATGGAATGAGGCGAGTCACAGGAGACAGGTGGTTAAACCTTTCCATGGGCGTGATGTTGATTGAAGCACCACTGTCTAAGATTAAAGTTACTGGTTGATCATTCACTTTCAGTGTGATTTCGGGACAACGTCCAAACAAAGTTTGTCGTTTCGTATGCTGAATTTCTTTTGAACTGTGGTCTTCTTTACAAGCAGCTAATCCTACATGTGTACGCCACTCTTTGGTACCTACAATTAGCACACACCTGTCTTCTTCATCGGTACTCAACAGCGATGTCAAAGAGCCTTTATAGGATGATCTTAATGATGATTGATACAGCCTTGTTTCCATTTTTTGTAGTTGATGTTTTTATTTTGTGGGCATGGTGAAAATGTTTGTGGAACCTTCTGGCACCCATTTTCTCTTCTTGTGATGATGTATTTTATCTCTCTTTTGTTTGCAAACCATTATGAAGTGGTTTTCTTTTCCGCAACCTTTGCATGTCTGTCCTATGACTGGACATTAACCTTCATGGGGAAATGAAAATCCACATGGGGAACATAACTTTGATTTCTTTAAAGATGTCAACTTACTTGGATCATGTTTTTGCTTGTGCTTGCCTTTCACAGTCAGGGCCAATTCATGATGGGCCGTTCCCGATTCCATATTGGCAGCTTGTCGATCTGCTCATTCGTCTGCTCTCGCAGCCATTAGCATTTTCTCTAACCTGTGTGTTTCTCTCAACATGCGTCTTCTAAATGAATCAGAAAGGCAACCATTGATGATTCTGAGATGCATGGCTTCTTCATTGGTGAAATCACAGAACTTGCAATGCTTAATGAGTGTATCAACTCTTTCAACAAACTCATCCATTGTTTCACCAACCTTTTGTCGTACTTGGTTGAAGATGTTTCTTCCATAGTCGACGTTTGACATTGGATTGAACTTGGCTTCCAAAGCTTCTTTTATCTTTTGGTACAACTTTGCTTCAGTTGGCGAGACATTCTTTATCACTTCTTTCACTCCATCACCAGCAAGGTGCATTAAGTATGGTTTTTTTTCCTCATATCACCTTATCTGCAAGATCAGGCCATTTTTCAATTGCTTTTCAACCCTCGGCCTGCTGCATCCTTTTGCTGGTCCTCACCATGCCAGTCAAAACCAGTTACCCAGTTTCTGGATGCACCCAGGTATGATCATAGGACCAATTATTGAGTTGTTGTCTTAACCCTCATACCACTCTATCTTTGGAAATCGACCCACTTCATACTTCTACATTCAGTATCCATTCGGCAGTTTCGCCTTACAGCTTGAAGCCAGTCGACCACTCTAAGAGGTAACGGATCCGTCCAACACTTACAGATCTCCCTCCTTGCTAAAAGCATCAGATAAAACAACAGAGCCCTCTGCGTTTTAGTCTGAGGTTGACTGGAGCAGATTTCCACTCTCATTAAGACCAACGTTAGACTTAGTGTTATATTCAGCTCAAAGATGTCGTTGACCACATTCTCCACATCCTGCCAATAAGTCTTTATCTCTGGGCATGTAAAAAAGTGAGTTGGTCATCGGCTCTTAGGAGACCACACCTATAACATATGGGAGTCAGCTCTTGTACAAACTTCACTATCCTTTGAGGGATCCAATATAATCTATTGATGGTAAAAAAGTGGTTATGCTTAAGATTGGCTGTCTTTACCACAGAGTAGAGTAGTTTTAGGGAGGTATGCCGTACTGTTTGAAGCTCAGTCCCCTGAATGACTCCTTCCCAAACAGAGTATTGTCCCTTCAATTTCCAATCCTCAGCATCATGCAACTTCCAGTACCACAGAGTGACCTCTTTACCCCTAGGAGACCCATCCTGCAATTCTGACTCAAATTCCCATGCACCACCGATCTCCTGCGAGTTGGCTGAAGACCAAGAAGACAACTGGAGATATTTAAATTTGGAGAGGGAACTACCAGTCTTGGCTGCTTAAACTTCCCAGGGTAATAGACCCTGCGCTGTTAGCAATTCCCCCTAAACTTCTATCCCAGCTCTCCATAGTGGAAAGCTCAACCCATCTTTAAGACACTCTGGGGTACCCGCGGAGTCCCAAATCAGTGAAAAATCTGAAAGATAGCCCATGCCCAAAATCCTCCTGACTCCAAGCCAAAGGGTCAATGCTTTAGGATCTTCAGCCGGACCTTTTTGTAGAATTTCTTAGCCCCAAACTTGTAAAGAAATCCTTCAGAACCCCACTCCCTTACCATCTCATCCAGCACACCTCCCCAGGTTGAGGACTCCGGTTTACACAGGAGCATCCTCAATTTTTAAACTGGAAAGCTATGCAGTACAAATTCAAATCTGGGAGAGCTAAGCCACCCTTTTCAAGCCTACTCCTCAGTTTTTTCCATGCAAGCCTAGCTCCTATAGATGCCCATATAAAACATACTATTTTCCCATGAATCTTGTCTATAACAGATCTTGGGAATGTTAAAGGTATGCAGTTAAAAAGATATGCCAATTTTGGAAGTATCACCATCTTGATCAAATTTACTTACTCATATATTGTCAGGGGGAGGTTCTTCCACCTAACAAGCAAAGCATCTACCTCCTTCGCCACCCTCCCCAAGTTATACTGCGGTATTACCTCCAGTGTATTTAAAATAGTAATACCGAGGTACCTGATCTCTGCTTGTACTTCCCCCTTCCAATCTGTTACGTTCCAACACATCACCTCCGACTTCAAGTTATTTACTAAATATCCCGATAGGGCCCCAAATTCCTTCATCAGGATTTCCACCCTGGGAATAGTATGAGCAGGATCCGAGGTATAGATTATTAAATCATCTGCGTACAACGCAATTTTATTATTAAAATGAGATGAACTAAAAGGGATAACCTGACCATCTCTCCGTAGAAGCTGGGCGAGGGGCTAAATATATATATCAAACAATAATGGGGAAAGGGGACAACCCTGCCGGGAGCCCCTAGAAACAGCAAAGCTCCTGGTAAGCGAGCTATTAAGGAGGATACTAGCCATTGAGTGTTCAAACAGCCCCTGTAGCATTGCAATAAAACAGGGGCTGAAACCCAATTACGCCAACACCTCCCACAAATAGGCCCAACAGACACGGTCAAATACCTTGGCTGCATCTAACGTGACTACAGCCAGGAGGATCGACTGAGCCGTTGTAAGGTCTATACAGCCAATCTGCTGCTGAGTAAGTTCGTGGATATGCCTCCTTGGGACAAAGCCCTTCTGATCTGGCTGTATGAGCTGAGGGGCAAGTTTGGCAAATCTCCCCGGCAAAATTCTTGTAAATACCTTATAATCTGCATTTAGAAGACATATTCGCTGGTATGAATCAGCCTTCCTAGGGTCCTTTGCTGGTTTTAAGATCAGGACTATTGTGGTTTCTTTCCATGAATCAGGGATCTGTGCCTTCCCCTGATAAACCGAATTAAACAGGGTCTCCCAGACAGGTACAACTTTCTCCTTTAGGAGCTTATAAAGTTCTAAAGGAATGGTGCATGGGCCAGCCGCCTTTCCATTTTTTAATGCACGACAAAAGCCCCCTAATTTCCTCCTGAGTAATCTATGCTTCCATACACTCTTTTCCTTCTTCTGCAAGCTCAGGAACATCACCCAGCTACTCTCTAAGTCTATGAGGCTCTGGGAAGATCTCTTTCATATACAGTGTAGAGAACAGGGAGACCAGATGACTCTGCATATCTTCTAGTTTGTTTGTGACATCCCCCTGGGGACTTACCACCTTCAATTGGGCCTATTTCCAGGAGATTGCAATAACATAGTGATGGCTAAATGATCCAAAATATTCCAAGGGAGGTGGTTAACCTCTTTTATGTATGCCGCTAAGCCCCTATCCACCAAAAAATAATCCAACCTGGAATAAAAACCATATTTTTTACTATGAAAGTTGTAAACTCTCGCCTGGCCTTTCAGATGTTGTCATACATCCACCAACCCTAGATCTTGGAGCATATTTTTAAGGGCCTGTCTTGTACGGGTGCCTGGACACAATCTCTCTGGGTCAATCTATCTAAGATAGGATCTAATAAATTATTAAAATCTCCCCCAGAACCAATGGGACTGAAGCCTCCGCTAAATTCAGTTCCCAATCCACAATATACTGTGCATCATCCACATTTGGTCCACAAAATCCTACACTTATAAACTCGAGCACATTTCATTTTGGCTAAAGCCCACCTTCCAGAACTATCTGTTTTAGAGTGCATAACCTCAACCCCGGGACACTTCCTTGTCAGAATCGCAACCCCTTCACAGCACTGACCTTGATCTGATATCACAAAACTCTCTATCCATCTATACCTACAGAATAGTCCCTGCTCTCACTTGCGACCAGGTGTGTCTCTTGTAGAATGATAATATGGGCCTGACTTTCTTCCAGATACCTCAGGATATCCCTCTGCCTAGCTGAGGACCTGAGACCATTCACGTTCCATGTTAAAATGCCTATATTTTTACCTACTCCAGCAATCATCCGCCTAGATTAGGTCCTCATATACTCTATCTCTGAAGAGAAAAAGACCTACTTTGTGATACGGAGGACATTTCTTTGTTTTTTTACCACTGCTCCCCAACCTGTGCCCCTCCACCACACCCACCCCACCACCTTCCCATCACCCCACCCTGGTGATCCCTCCCAATCCTTACAGACATATAAATGCCCTATGAGCTACCCCGGGGATATATAAACATACACCATTCATAATAATTTTTAGCTGCAATAGACCACGCCTTTCAATCCCGACACGTAAATCTAATATTCAGGGACATCTATAATTCAGAGGTCGTCTCCTTTCTTTTTGATGGAGTTATCAATGCAGCCACATCTTCCACCACGCAATAGTTATACATTTGGCTATTCCACATGATACGGAGCATTGCTGGAAATTTTAGTTGTACATTTACTCCCAATTTCCGAAAATCCTGCATCCTTTTGCCTAGCTCCCATTGCTGCTGCTCTGTTGCCTTACATACGTCTGATCTAATTATGACAGAAAAACCTTTACCAATGTAAGGGCCGCCACTTAGGGCTGCACTCAAGATTGCCTCCTTGACCGCATATGAAAGAAAATTAATTGGGGATCTTCCTTGGTTTAGTCCATTGGGGGTTCTTCCTAAAAGGGTCCCTGTGCGCTCCCTGGATCTCATGCTCTAAATTAATTCCTGGCCTGTATTTTATGTCTGTGTCTCGCAGCAGGCTAATTATAAAGGTCTTTATGTCTGCACTTCCCTCTGCCTCAGAGACATTCAAGAATCTTAGGTTGTTCCTCCGCAAATGATTTTAAACCCTCTCAAGGTCCTCCCTCAAATTTTGCCTTTGCTTAACCAGCATGGTGATCCCAGTGGCATTTTTTGCCGCATCTTGCCTTATTGATCCTACCTCCTCTTCCAATGCTTTAGTACGGGCAGCGACTTCATCGAGCTTCTGGGGTAACGCAGATCATGAGGCTTGGATGCCCACCTGATTTGCGTCCCAGACTTTGAATCGATTTTGTATCTCCTCTTTTAACCCCATAAGGATACCTGCCAGTGATTCCTCTGCTTTTTCCTTAGACATTGCTCCACATTTTTCATTCAATTGACTCCTCAAAGACAAATCATCAGACGTTTCCGGCATTTAACTTGATGCCAGGGCGTCAAACCTGTTACTGGTAGGGACCTGAGCCATATTCTGTAATACTTCACCTAAGTTTATTTCTTCTTCAGAGGACCTTATTGAGGCAGGTATTTCTATGATGTTAGAATTAATAGTATTGGGTGCCACTACAGGAGTCTCCATTCTGGGAATATTCAATGGGGTATTTCCTTCAGCACCCTCCGCTCGCTGAAAGTCTGGTAAAACTCTGAAGAAGGATTTAAGCAAGGGGGTTATCTTAATCTGTTGGGTTGAAGACCTTGTACCCCTACACCCAGAGCTTTTACCAGGAGACTTAGCAGATATCCCAATTTGAGAGGCAGAAATCATGCCCCCACCAGGCACACATCGCTTCTCCTTTCCTGCATCCTTTATAATACCAGGCACTACAACAGAAGACAAGTCTGGCACATAACGCGCCTTACCAGCCACAATTTTCCTGCTACGCAACGTGTACCTTGAAGCCCTATCTGCAGCCTTACCGGTGGTTGAAGTGCCCTTCTCAATATGCTGAGGACTTCTTACCCACTGTTTCTGTATCACTTCCTTCCAGTCTCCCTTCCTTCTGTCTCCCAATGACTGAGGATGGCTAGGGCCATCTATCCATGTCATCGTTGAAGGCTGGAGAGAGCTCCAGCCGGCAGCCTGACTTGTGCTGACTCTGCCATACGCTTGCGCACTGGCCGACCTGCAACGTTGGAGCTTCCGTGCCGCCTCCTCCCAGCATGGGCCTGCAGTGCTGGATGCACCACGAGCAAACACCGTCTCTGCCTGGGATTCAACCAGCCCCCCAGGCACTTCCATTGAGGAACAAGGGACTCCGACTAACTAGCAAGGCCTGGCGTCTCCTTGAGGCGAAGCAACCCCCCGGGCGCCCGCGGCCACTCAGCATGCAGCCGCCATGTTCCCCTTTGCAGAGCACATGCAGTTTCCACACTGCACACTAGCTAAGGTTCATTAAGTGTTTTGAATGATCTTCTTATTATCGTCTTCTAGCGCTTCTATGAAGTCATCAAATGTTTCGATCCATGCAGCCCACCTGGCACCAATGTTGTGTTTCTTCGCTGTGTCGAATGTCAGTGGTGGTTTCAGGAGCCCAGCTGCTGTATATTTCGTGCTCCCCTCTGCCGACATTGTGTTGGCACGTGATGTCTGGGCGACCGCAATGGAGTATAGCGCCTAGCACCTGCAACTTCTGCAAACACAACCTGTGTGTTTGAGCTTGCATCTCCACGTCTGATCGGAGGTCGTAAAGCGCTTCACTCACTTATGTCAGTAAGTAAATTTCTGCTTTCGTACCTGGTTATAACTGCCTTTAGAGTTTGGTTTGCATGGATGATGGCTCTGGTCATGGCACATTGCAGTATCTCTTCCTTCAGCCTTACCAGCAGGTTCTGGCGGAATTTTCAAATGTGCTCCTCTGTCGGACCTTCAGCTTTTTCTAGGGCCATGTATGGGCTGGAGCCGGGCTTTGACTCCACATACGCCGACCCCAGACTACGGTGCATCAATTTGGGGTGCATGTGGCATGCATGAGCAGTTTGCTGTACTGTTGCAAACCCTCAGGGAGGGCAGTCTTGTTTCTTTGGGACACTTATCCCCTACTCATCATCAGTTGCAGCATCCTTCCCAGCCCAAGAGCATGCAAATGAAAAAGCCAAACACAGAGCTCTGTAACAGGCGTCTTTATTCCTCAGCATACAATCACACACTGCACGCATTGCGTCATGACTTTAATAACAACACCTTAGGACCTCCCAGCAGCTTACGTAATTCCTGTTTAAAGTCCGCCCAGAACCGCGAGGGTCCTGGAGCTCATGACCTAAAAGACACTACAGCTTCCACCAGACCAAACCTGGTCCCTGTATACAACCTGCATGCCAACGCAGTTTGCCTTAACTTTTGACTTTGACCGGGACACCCACGGTTGGTGGTTTGGGGTTTTCGGAACTAGAAACCTCTTAAACTTTGAACAATCATTTCTCCAGCTGTCATTTTAGTGTCCATTTGCTTATTACGTTTTCTCGAGTTTCATAAATTATAGTGGGATTTTTACTGTGTTGGGTTTTCTACCTTTTAACTGTTTTGGTGCTGATAAACCTTTTACACATTTCTTTGTAAGTTAAGTCTATCTGCATTATGCTACAGTTACCAAGGGTTTAGCTCAGGGTTAAATTATTGTGACCTAACAGGAATAGTACCATTATTATTGGAGAGGACTGCCATCCACTTCAACTAATAATCCACTCAATTGCAGTTCCCAAAAAGATTGTCTAAATGTACAGTAGGGAGGAAGGGAGGGGCTATATTTACTTGGGGCTGGACTAGAAATATCAAATCTGCAAAAACTGTGAACAAGTGGCAAATTTAGAACAATTCATTCAATAGATGTTGTTCTCTTTTCAAATAGTAAAACCAAAGGGGATGATGGACGGAGTGTTGAACATTGCAAGCACTCACCCCCAGTCAACTGATCTGGGTTTAATCCATCATGATTCTTTAGCTCACTCCGCCACCCCAGTTCAGACATGGCCATATGCAAATCAGTCTGACCCTGTGCCTCATGGGAACAGTCCAGCCCGAACTGCCAAGCCATGTCTTCCCTGGACCGGAAACAAGCATCCTGGGACCGGTTTCTGCCTTACAGCCGTCATCAGCCAGGCTATCTTGAATCCAGTGGCAAAGTGAGCAAGGGACCCACGTCTGGGCATACCCTGCCAACTTAGGGTGAACATAGCAAAACCAAAGGGGATGATGGACGGAGTGTTGAACATTGCAAGCACTCACCCCCAGTCAACTGATCTGGGTTTAATCCATCATCATTCTTTAGCTCACTCCTCCACCCCAGTTCAGACATGGCCATATGCAAATCAGACTGACCTTTGGCCTCATGGGAACCAGTCCAGCCCAAACTGCCAAGCCATGTCTTCCCTGGACCGGAAACAAGCATCCTGGGATCGGTTTCTGGCTTACAGCCGTCATCAGCCAGGCTATCTTGAATCCAGTGGCAAAGTGAGCAAGGGACCCACGTCTGGGCATACCCTGCCAACTTAGGGCGAACATAGCAAAACCAAAGGGGATGATGGACGGATTGTTGAACATTGCAAGCACTCACCCCCAGTCAACTGATCTGGGTTTAATCCATCATCATTCTTTAGCTCACTCCGCCATCCCAGTTCAGACATGGCCATATGCAAATCAGTCTGACCCTGTGCCTCATGGGAACAGTCCAGCCCGAACTGCCAAGCCATGTCTTCCCTGGACCGGAAACAAGCATCCTGGGACCGGTTTCTGGCTTACAGCCGTCATCAGCCAGGCTATCTTGAATCCAGTGGCAAAGTGAGCAAGGGACCCACGTCTGGGCATACCCTGCCAACTTAGAGGCGAACATAGCAAAACCAAAGGGGATGATGGACGGAGTGTTGAACATTGTAAGCACTCACCCCCAGTCAACTGATCTGGGTTTAATCCATCATCATTCTTTAGCTCACTCCACCACCCCAGTTCAGATGCAAATCAGTCTGACCCTGTGCCTCATGGGAACAGTCCAGCCCGAACTGCCAAGCCATGTCTTCCCTGGACCGGAAACAAGCATCAATTGTTGTTTTTGCATTTGTCACCCCGAGTGGGACGGGTATGCCCAGACGTGGGTCCCGTGCTCTCCATGCCACTGGAGTCAAGCTATCCTGGCTGATGAGGGCTGAAAGCCCGAAACCGGTCCTAGGATGCTTGTTCCCAGTCCAGGGAGGACCTGGCCTGGCAGTTCGGGCTGGACTGTTCCCATTGGGCGCAGGGTCAAGACTTATTTGCATATGGCTGGGTCCAAACTAGAATGGCATGGTGAGCAAAAAAACGATGGATTTAGGCCCAGATCTCTGTACTGGGGTGAATGTACGACATTGTTCTGCATTCTGTCCATCAATTGTTGTTTTTGCTCTTTTCAAATAGTACCTCTTTTAAAATGTCATGAAAAAAGTCTAAAAAAGTCCAATAAATGTCTCTTTAAACAAATCAAACGTAGCTAAATTTAAGCTCAATTAAGCTAAATAGGCGATACCAGAAATGTTCTCATTTTACTGCACTGCAACAACATTACAGATTTACATTGATGTTCCTTTTTTTGGTGCGCTTCTTTCAGTGAAAAAGATACAGAACCAATAATAAGGAAGACTTTTATCTCTGAGCACACTTAAGTGATGCTTTTATCTCCTCCTGTGGATTTTCATGCTTATATTAAATTTAGGGTTATGCCATTCTTTGCCCAGTGACATCAATGGCATGGCCCCTCATCCCACTCTTATTCCCTCAACAGCTCCCTATTTGCTGCTGAAGGTTTAGCGGAAGGGCAAAAGGTTGAAACATGCATGGTTGCTACAGTTATAAGAGCCTTGTAAACATACTCTGCTTACTGCTGCCTTTGCAATCCTGGAGTTCAAAGGTAGCAAGGATAATGTCACCAAAGGCTGTGACCAAAGGGCTTGCAATGCTAAAACTCCTGGCTAACTCTATTCAACTATCATTTTAGGAATGTGGGTTATTAGTAGGTGGGGTTATTCACCCTCAACTAGTAATAATATCACAATCACTAATAGATCTAGGCAAGTCTCAGTAAATTAATCCTTGATAGCTTAGCAAATGAGCAGACAGACTTAACTTTGGAGACAGGATGTGTAAAGCATGTAATACCACCAAAACAGTAAATAAGTAAAAGACACAACACAATAAAAATCCAATGCCATTTTATAAAAATAGAGAATACTGCTATCTTCAAAACAACACCAAAATGAAACAATCCAATGTAGATAGCCAGAGATATGAACTTCTAAAGATTTAGGCAAGAATATCACCAAAATAGCACCAAAAAGTTCAAAGCGCGAATTGAGGGTATCTAGTCGTGCTGGACCGGGACAAAGTCACAAGTTCAGGTTAACCACGATGAAGTGCAGGCCTGGCACAGAGCCAAATCTGGCCTGATGAATATTGTAACTTATGTCTTGGTTGCACTGTCTGTGCGGCGTTGCTTGCGAGGCTTCGCGTCGTCGGTTCCAAGGAGCTGCAAGTGCTGCGATGCGAGTACCTGCGTCATGTCATGTTACCCTGCGTCAGTTCTGATGAAGCCTTGCAGCGAGGCTTTGCATCAACTTGTGCTGGTTCTGTTGAAACTGTGCAGTGAGGCTTTGTGAGTCTTTGCATCAACTTATATCAGTGTCTGAGCAGCGAGGCTTTGTGAGGGTTCACGTTGTCTCGAGTCAGTTTGCGTTGGTTTAGATAAGGCTGCCAGCTGAATCTTGGTTCCTTTGGGGAGGTGTGTCCTCTAGCACTGGCCAAGGGTTCATAGTCTGTGGGTTGCCCCATGGGGGCTAGGACCCAGTCTCCCACAATGCACTTGCGCATTCCTGGAGAAGCCCAGTTACAACTGGTCAGCTGGGGTGTCCTCTCTTTGGCTTTGCATGTGACTTCTTCAGCTCTTTTGCACCTGTTGTTGGTCAGGGAGTCCACTCCTTTCCTTTTGGAATCAGGCACAGTCCTTTCATTGTGGAGCCTTGTAAGTGCAGCAGGTGCAGTCTTTCAGAGCGCAGTAGCTTCTTTGCTGTAGTCAGTGGGTCCAGCAGGGCAGTCTTTCTTCTCTTCTTCTTTTCCAGGCAGTGATCATAGGAGCTCCTGCATCTTTTCCATAGGTATCCTCCATTCTGGGCTGTCAAGGGGGGGGGGTACCCTAACCAATAGGAGTAAAGCTAAATCCCTATGCTATGGCCACTTCCTGTAAAGTTTGGCATATTTCTGGCCCAGAATGCAGCATTCTCCCAAAAATGAAAATGGAGAAAATCTCTCTGTGGTGTGTGTGTCTGTGTAACCCAACCCAAAGGTGTGGCTAACAACTGACTACAGTCCCTTTCTAGCCCCTCTCCTAATCTAATAAGGGGGGCTCCTATCTGGCTAGCGATCAAGGAATTCGGGGTGGTCTGGGTTCTGTGACATCTGTTTTCTGCAGAGGCTCCTGCCTTTGAAGTCCGGCTTATATACCCAGCCCCCTTCCTCTCCCTGGCTTCTTCAGGAAGACGATAGCGTCCCACCAAATTGCTGTATTGCTGCAGCCCCAGGCCTCTTCACACCTACTCAGGTAGCAGCTTGACTCAGGTTGTCAAAGGCTGACCAATCAGAAGAGGTTGCTACAGGGCTGCTTTAGGTAATTTCAGGATAGTAAGTTCTAAAACTACTTGCCTGTAATCGTTATAATAAATCTGACCTTGGCAAGTTGTTGGGTTTAAGGTAACCATTAATTTGATACTTTGAATGATATGTCAGCTAGTCCCATTCAATCAAAGTTAGACTTTATTAAGTTTAATAAAGCCTTTCTATGTTAGCCTATGGGCTAGCAGCACTACAATTGAGAAAAACGACTTTGGGTTATTTGTATTTACCAAAGCATCTAAAACATCTTTTATGTTGCGCCTGCTTTTTATAACTATGCACCCTGTCATTGGGGCACCTAAGGCAGACCTCAGGGGTGACTTATATGTAATAAAAAGGTAGTTTTGGACTATGGAAGTGCAAAGTTGAATTTGGATGCAGTTTTATTTTTAAAAATCAGCCTGCACAGCAGACCTGGCTTTAAAATGACATCAAACAACACAGCAGTGCACACTTAATTGCCTTAAGTCCACTTGGGTCTCTAAACCTACATGCCCTACCATATACTCAGGACTTAACACGTAGGTTGTCTTTGCCAATTAGAATTATACCAATTGCTATGTATCTTTTGGAGGATAGAGCACTGGCCTTAGGGCTGGTTAGCAGAGCCCAGGGCAATTTCTGAGTCAGTACCCACCAGCATCAGCCAAAAAATGGGGGTGACCAGGGCAAAAAGAATGACTTTTCTACAATCACAAAGTAATTGAACCAAAGAGCCAATGACCATGGTGGCTCCCTCACTGCCTCCACACACCCCCTTCATAATTAGAGGCATTTTCTGTTTCTGCCATTCACCTGTCTTGTGAATCTGCAAATTTGTCAGGCAGCACTTTCCAAATATATTAGCTAAGCACTTTGCACAAGTTGCATATGGGAGTTTGAGAAGCTGTTATTAAAGCTTTTATTTTTTGCCAAAATTCCTCAAAACACACTAACATTAGCATTTTCTTTAAATGCATGTTTCTGTAAAGAATTTGCATCCTTTGGTGTTTGTGTAGTTCCATAGAAGTTTAATTCACTCCATTCGAAGTTTAATTCCATTCATTCGGCTATATACAAGGGAGATCAATAGGGATTGTGTTTTTGTTACCATTGGAACCGAAAGTAAATTGCAAATCTTTAAACCTTTCAACTCAATTCCTCTATTACATTTAAATGCAATTAATACACACAGCCTTCCTGGAAGCTGCTACAGAGGTTTAAGGAAGCAAATTAAACAGGAGTTAGGCTCTGCAGATATTCAAGTTAGTTCTTAAATAAATGTAGCGTAAATAGTGAAACTTGATGTTGTTCTTAATTTGTGGGAAATACATACTTAACACAGCTGTTCAATGAATCTGTTGATTGTACTAAACTTCTAATGGGCACATTTACCTATCTGGCACTCTGTGATTATAAACATGGTATTGTTAAAAAATTATACCCAACAAGCTATAACATGGCTGTGACATGCACCAAGATGAAAAACACAATGCTATGTAAGTACCATCTAAAGTCATCCAAATGCATATAATGATATAAGTAAACTGTGCACATTTTAAGTGATACTCTGAAAGTGCAGCTATGAGCTTCTGTATAAATTTAACATCAAGACATGTGACTGTAACTCACGATGTTCCTAACTTTCCTTCACAATAAATTTCCATTGATTTCAGCAATTCACAAGGAAATTCCCAAAAAGAAAGATAAGCCTGAGGCAAAAGAAAAAACAAAGCCAAGAGAAAAAACTGAAGTGAAAACTAAAAAGGAACTGAAGCTAGAAACAAAAGAGAAGAAAACAAAAATGCCAGTGAAAGAAAAAGAAACAAAGAAAAAAACTGAAATAAAGGAACCAACAAATATTAAAGAAACACCACAGAAGAAAGTAATCGCAGGAGCAAAAGAGAAACATGAAAAGAAAGCAAAACCAGAAATCAAACAAAAAGAAGAAAAGAAAGAAAAAATTGAAAAGAAAGAAGTGAAAGAAAAGAAACCTAAACTTGAAAAAGAAGAGTCACTCAAGAAAAAGGAAAACTTACTAAAAAAAGGAAAACCAGAAAAGAAAGAGAAAACACAAAAGAAAGAAACAACTGAAAATAAGGAAAAACCTATAAAGGAGGAAAAAACTGAAAAGAAAAAAATACTTGAAAAAAAGAAAAAATAGAAAAGAGCGTGCACCACAAAGGTATGTTATATATTCTGTATATTTTTCTGTAAGTTAAAATTAATTGCAGTACTATTCAAGCTTCGTAGTGATTGATGAAGCAATATCAGTGATGTAAGAGATAAAGTACATCCTGCTGTACATTATAAGGATATTGCACGTCACTGAGGAGTTCTATAACCATATAAAGGAACGAGGCTGAAGGTCAAGTTCCCTTATAAGGTTATGGAACTCTGAGATGACTTGCAATATCCTTATCTTGTGAGTAAGGGGGTAATTTATCCCATATAATACATGATCACACCAACACCTTTTCCTCCAACCACTTAAAACCTTACTGCATAGCTCTTTCATATGAAAGAGCGAGTATGTTTGCAAACATGGAGAATAAAAATAAAACCTCTAGTGCAAAACGAAACACATCAAAGACCTGCTAGTTATTTATTGCAACAGATTTCAGAAATAGTTTCATAGGAATCAGTTTTTATTTATTTTTTTAAATCTGCACAAGCACAAAATGTGTAGAAACATTCAGAAAGATTCTAGCTTTTCTCTAACTATCTAAGAAGTGCAAAAAACAAACATGCACTCTGCTTGTCATTTGAAGCAAACAATTGAGCAGAAGAATGAAAAGCAATGTTCTGTTTTCACTGCTTTAAATAGCTGCTTCAATTATACTCCATGACTTGACCTGCTGGCCGTCGCAGCAGGCATTATGATGACAGGACTCAACTATAATAACTTATTAATAGTCGAGTTCTGACATCTTTTCTTTTCAAAACCAGAAATGACACAAAAAGCGGAAAAGAAAGAAAAAATTCAAAAGAAAGAAGTGAAGGAAAAGAAACCTAAACTTGAAAAAGAAGAGACACCCAAGAAAAAGGAAAAATTACCCAAAAAAGAAAAACCAGAAAAGAAAGAGAAAACACAAGAGAAAGAAACAGCTGACAAGAAGGAAAAACCTATAAAGGAGGGAAAAACTGAAAAGAAAGAAATACACGAAAAAACAGAAACAACAGAAAAGTCTGTGTCCCACAAAGGTATGTTATACGTTTTGTATATTTTTCTGTAAGTTAAAATTAATTGCATTACTATTCAAGCTTCAAAGTGATTGATGAAGCAATATCAGTGATATCATGGATAAAGTATCTCCTGCCGTACATTATATGGATTTTTTTAATATATCATTTTATTGGCATTTCAAGGCATAGTCATACATTGGCAACAGAATATACTGTCAGGAATATATTTTCTTCCGTCTTGTCTCGATCGCCTTTTCACCATACATATAGTGCATCCCTACATACATTTCCCCCACCACCCTTAATGGTGCTAAACAGGTTTGTGTTTCCATCCGTTTGATCTATTCATGAGCATCCTGGATGTCCCTCATGTTCCCATTGCTGTTTACTGCCTGATTTCCTGCAGTCGTAGGGTCAGATGCATCCCTCCTGCCTGCCCCATCCCCACCCATGTTCGTCAGAGTCAGGTGATTCCCAACTGTACATTATAAGGATATTGAAAGTCACGGAGGACTTCCATAACCATATGGAGGAACGAGGCTGAAGGCTGAGTTCCCTTACAAGGTTATGGAACTCAGGGGTCACTTGCAGTATCCTTATCATGTACACCACTGGGTACTCTATCCCATATAGTACATGGACACACCATCACCCTTCCCACAAACCACTTAAAACTCTGCTACATAGCTCTTTCATTTGAAAGAGTGAGCATGTTTGCAAACATGAAGAATAAAAATAAAACCTCTAGTGCATTAAAATGTTGTTGCATACAGATATAAGAAATAGTTCTATAGTAGTCAGCTTTCTTTTAAAAAATAAAGGCTGCACTAGCTTGGAATGTGTAGAAACATTCTAGCTTTTCTCCACCTAAGAAGTGCAAAAAACAAACATGTTCTCTCTGCTTGTCATTGTGAGCTGAAAATTGAGCATAAGAAAGAGAAGCACCATTCTGCTTTCGTTGCTTTAAACAGCTGTTTCAATAATGCTCCATAACCTGACTTCGTGGCCCTCGCAGCAGGCCTTGTGATGTCAGAACTCAACTGAAATAACTTTTTAATTTATTATTAGTCGAGTTCTGACATAATAATATAATGTATAATCAGCGATTGGGTGTGTCACAAGTCGTCAATGATAAAGAAATTAGACACTGATTTTTTTACAGGGATTACAGGATCCCATGTATAACACTATCATAACACATGGGAGCCTGAAATCCCTGTATAAAAGCTGACAGGTGACTTGTAACACCTCTAATATTATTGTGTGCACTGATTTCAGTAGACGATACCACTGCACTACCTGGCATTCACTGAACCGTCATAGAACAAATACAATGTTTTTGTATCACAATCTTTCTTACAATGTGGGGTCAGACGCTCTTCCCTTTTCACTAATTCTTTTTATTGCTTCATTTAGATTGTAGCCGGGGTCCAGTTAACATCATGTAACCGGTATGCTTTGATCCAGAGGGGATGCTTCATAGCCTGAGGGCAAAACCTGCTTTAATCGATCCACATGGGGCATCAGCCACTAACTCAACAATCACTTTAACCCTTAGTCAGCCTAAGACCCATAACACTCATCCCACCACGCTAAGCATTGGCACATGGAGTCAGGATTGTGAGCTCACACCCTCAATTTGGCACGTGGAGGACCTAACTTGCTACACATGCAACATTGCTTGGGTCAGGCTGGTCTGCCTCCCATGCTCCGCCTTTGGATGAGGGCAATTATAACCTAGCCACACACCTATGCACAGAAGATCAGTAGAACTCATCCTGGTCCCTTCCCTCCCTGCAGATAATCAGGGAACCTGCACAATGTGAGGACTATCAATCCTTGTTCTACAAACAAACTAGTAATAATTCTTGTTGCTGACCAGTGTTCTAATAGAAATTTCCTTCATGGCCTATTAGCTTGATGTTACTTTTTTGCATTTTTTTAAGTGCCTTTTCATGGCAGTATAATGTTAAGGTATCTATCTGTACAACTATCTGTAGATATTGTCTCCAAGTGCAATACACCATATGTTTAATTTAGTATCAATGCTGTTTTCCTTACCTGTTCATGTTTGTTATGAAATTTATTGCGATACCAGTATAATACCAAGGTAGCTAGTGATCGTTAGAAATCTATAGAAGATAGGAGTGATAAAAATACTGTTGCGTACTATTGTGTAGCCTGTCCAGTTTGAAGCTTGCCCCTGAGATTCGAAAGTGGTATAAACACCAGATAATATCCAACAATTTCTTAAAAATATGTAATTACCTGCATAATTGGGGTATTTGAACATGACGGCCCATTGGCCGTGTTCATGCCATAGTGAGACGAAGCCACTACTCGGAGGGGAGTTTTTCATTTGTCCGTATTTTACAAACTACTAAATTGCTTGTGGGACCATATTTACTTGGATCTGCTTATGAGGGTTACATACCACTTTCCAAATTTAGCCAACATCTAAGAATTATGAAGCTGGAAGCCTTAATGTTTATGAATGCAATGGAAGGTGACAGCCAGATTGTTTCTGCAGCTGGATAGCACAGTCTAGGACTCACATTGGTTCCTGTTCTCGAGAAAGGGGAGATTTCTTTGAATTGGGGAAAGAAGCTATAGTGTCTGTCCTTGATGCAAATCCTCTGCTACCTGAGATACTGGTGGTAGGGTCCGCTGCAAGCCAGTCTTTCTGTTTAGTACTATGGACTAAAACATCTTTGAGGCCCAAAAATTCGGTCAATATGAAACATAGCTTGAAGTGAAGATGTTCAAGTGTACATAGAGGGTCCTGACCCTGAGAACAATGTGTTGTGAATGTGTGAGAAAAACTAATCTGTTTGTCTACGTGTTTTTTTTGTTACAGTCTATCTTTTGTGCTATGTCCATATTGTCGGTAAGCCTTAGAATAGTACATGGTGTCACCGAGACTCCTCAAAGTGGGCTAGTGTCATGGCAAACCATTGCATTTCAGCATCTGTTCAATTAGAGTGATCTTGTTGTGGTGTGCAATCTAATCAAAATACTCACTTTAAAAACAAGTGCAGTTTGAAATACACACATAGAAGAAAACCAGATTCAATAAGCCTTGCCATTTCGGAGAAATGACTCCCGACTGATGAGCCCCCCTAACCACCTGCCCCTCAGTGGGTCGCGTCATGAGCACTGGATAAATCAGCTATTCTATGCGGTAGAGTTTGTTATGTTTTTTTCAGTACCAGGACTTCGCTGTTTCATCTGTATTGCCAGGGGAAGATAATTTCTAAAACTTCTGTAAGTTCTGTGTGGTTCTGAGGTTGTTGTTTTATCCAGTGCCTAGAGAATAATAACGTTACCATACAATAAAAACAAATGTGTGCAGTGAATTAAACCAGACTGGAGTTTACCCCTCTATGAGAAATTACCATGTCTATATAGGAATCTATAGTACAAAACTGTAGCTTTTGATGAATTGGGTGCAGAGGTCTCTTGTGTGGTAGAGTGTGAGCTTGTCTTTTTCAGTTGATGAGTTTGACAATTCTGTCCGCACCTCTTAATGAAGGTGATTGATCTGTAAGGTATTATAGAGTACAGTATAGGCCATGTGTCTTCTCAGTCTTAAAGTTGTATTCTCTGCTAACTAAATATTATGTTTTAATACATACCCAAGAGTGGAAAGAAGGGAGTTTCAGTGGATTCCAAGATGTTCATCTCCTCATGTACTTCAGAGATCAGGGTTCTGTCATGAAACCTCTCCAGCTGTCTGAGTGGGTGGTCTCTAGCATGAAACAATTCGAGCAAGGGCGGCTCCTCCATGATGGCGGAGGAATGTTGCCCCACTGAGTCAGTCAGTGAAAAATAAAATGATAATAATACAATATTAAAAAAATGTTTCCACTGACTGACTGAGCCAGAGAGTCTTGGCCATTGTGGGGCAGGGCCAGGCCATAGTAGGGAGGATGTGTTGTAGGTGCACTGTAAAGTGTGCATGTCGGTTTGGTCGGCTGTCTTAAGCCGGCCAAACAGACATGCACACTAAGGTTTCTCCAACCCAGCTGTGTTGCGCATCCGGGTTGAAACAGCACAGACTCCCAGGCACTATCTGAGTGGCAAACCAGGCCGCTCAGACCAATCCTGGCACTGCTCTCATGCTATTGAGAGCTGCGCCGGGATTTGGTGGGGAGCCTGTTCTGGTGTCCCTGGGACTGCTGGGACACCATCAGGAGAACGAGAGAAAAGGAGCACAGAGGCAGCCGACAGCAGGATAGGATTTTTTTTTTAAATGTATTATTTCCCTAACCCCCAGCCGCCCACCACCCACCGCTCCCCCACTTGAGTTTTGCAGTGGCCACCACTGAATTCGAGGATGGCTTGTCCCAGTCTGGTAGCATTGTAGACCTGACTCTACACTGCTTGCGTGTCTTTGCACTTGCAGCCCCAGTTGTACAGGCCTGACCATAGCTGTACCATGACCACGGTTAAAGGGAATACTGGCAGAGCATTAGGGATATAATGAAGGAGGTAGGCTACATAGCTCTCAGTATTTTAGTCCGAGATTTCTAGGCAAAGCAACAAGCTGTCGACCTCAGGGGCTACCCCCCCACAAAATTTATTGATGTCAGACCATCTCTCCCCAGTCACAAAATCCCCAGCTCTGAGGGCTGAGCACGTGATATCTTGTCCTTAAGATACGTGCAGAGACAAAAGTAGACTTAGAAGATGCCCAGATGCAAGGTGTTTTTAGTAGGCACCTACTTCAACCTGAAATGAGCTTCCCAGTTACTGCATGAGCATACGGTTCCCTTAACTCTTACCTAAAGCTAAGAGCAGCGTCTCAAAAGGGGACTTTGGTGAAAGGGTCACCTCAGACAAAGTGTTTAATAGGCATTTTAGTGGGAAGCACAATATTTTGATGCCACTAGAAATATTGTATCCCATGCCTCCCTGCAAAGGTAGGTATCTCTAGTTATCAGTGGCCGCTCCTCGAGGGAGTGCTGCGGGGCGGTGGGGCGGGGGAGGGGCAGGGTGGGGAGTAGTAAACTCTGGCATACGGCCGAATGGAGTTAAGTATATAAATAAATAAATAAAATGAATTACATTGCGCGCTCTGCATCGCCATTTGGCAATGCAGCACGCGCAATGTAATTCGTTTTATTTATTTATATACTAAACTCCGTTCGGCCGTATGCCGGAGTTTACTGTCCCCCACCCTGCCCCTCCTCAGCTCCGCCCCAACGCCCCGCAGCACTCCCTTGAGGAGCCGCCACTGCTAGTCATATTAACTGGGCCCCTGTCAGCACCAATAAAATGCAGAAAAAAGCACATAGATAAGGTCAAGAGAAGTGACTCCATTTCATAGAGGGCAAAGAGATCCTATATGATTATGCTTTTCTTCTACTGGACCCATCTATTTGGATAGGAGGTACAGTGAAGAATGAGAATTAGCCCCCCATTCGGGGCTCTCAGTGAGCCAAAAGAGCCTATGATAAACTTACACTTGCTTTAAGAACTGTCAAGCAGCTCTTTTGTGGGCAAACGATTTCGAACACTTACCAAAGAGGTGAGTAGGACAATATCTTAAGTATGCTTCTATTTAAGTCGTGATTGATTAAAGCACTAGGCTTTTTCTTTGGTTTTGCATTTTCAAATAATATTGATTCTGCAGTACAGTAAGGAATGAAGGCAGGTGAAAAGGAGATACACAAACCATTGAAAAAACTGTATGGGTAGGTTTTCCAGTGGACTTACTTCTATGTAGCTTATGATTATTCACCTCATCTTTCAGTGAATTGACCAACACTTCACTTTTCTTGGTCCATCCAATATATAGCCATGTTTGTGTGTAATCCATATATATTTTTAATTAAAAGTACACATTAAACATGTCTTCCCTGGGGTTTGTGGGTGGAAGTTCCCAAAAGTATATGTGCTTTTGCTAGTGTTGGCATAGAAAAAAAAATAATTTCCTTCCAGTTGTCTTGATATGGAATTGTACTGACCCCATCAGCACAAAATGTAAGCTGTGCCTGGGAAAGGAGGGAGATAGACTTTAAAAAGCCATTCAATTATTTGTTAAGAGTCTGCAAGATTTATTATATTATGGAAGGTAGTTAGATGTTTATATTACATTGAAAATGTGAATTCATACTGGTGAGCTCCTGTTTTAAAATATTAGCTTTATAAAGAGGTCCACCAAATGCTATTTGACCTCTCACTCTGATTCATATGGTACAGTGAGCAAGGGACCCACGTCTTGGCATATCCGTCATAAGTAGGGCAACAATTACAACAACAAAAAGATGGATGCGATAGAGCACTGGGCCCTAAAACTAATCTCTTAGTCAAATCGAAAAATTATCCATTTTTATAAATTTAGTTTTGATAATTATGTATTTTATTCCTTTGTGCATTACTGTTTCTTGGTTCCACAGTAACACTGTGTAGTCTGGAGTTCTGCTCCTGTTACTAATGTTTGAGGGAAGGATACTTTAATGAGTTCTTTATTTTTTCCCTCCAGTGGGCCTTCCTGGCATGGATGTTGTAGAATTTTAGTCGGTTTACCGTGAAAAAAAAATAGAATGTAAAAAATTAAATAAAAACTTGTAAACTTAGAATTTAAGAAAAGTCTGCAATGAAGTAGAGAAAAACAAAACATGTTGAGAATTTGAAATAAAACAAGGCATTCTCATAATTTTCCAATTACATTAACTTTTCATGGAAAACGCAAAACCCTATAAATTGGGTGCACGTTTAGAGGCGGTTAGGCAAGCTTACTGATGAGCACCTAAACAACCCATGTGCAATGAAAAAAATATATTGTGTTACGTGGACGAGCAGAACAATATGCGCTGTGAAAAAAACAGCATGGAGAAAAGCATTCACACAGTGAGAGAGGTAGTGGGATAGAGAAGTTTAATGGCAGATGGATTTGGTGCTTACAAAAATGTGGCTTTTCCGCAACTGTTCAAATTTATTTCTTGCACTGAATGTAGAAACAGAGGTCCAGATTCACAAAGAGTCTCTGTAGTCAAGTGATGGAGGGTCCAAACTCATGGTGGAGTCCCCGCACTCGTGGCAGGATCTCCCCACTGCACTTTCTCATTGCGGAGATTCAGCCACAAATGCAGAGATTCTGCCATGACTGCGGAGCCTCCGCCAAGACTGTGGAGGCTCTTTGTGAATCGGGTCCAGAGAAGGAAAGGAAAAAAAGAGGATGTGGCCTAAAAGCTAGAGGGCCGACCTCGTAGCTGGGGAACCGGGTTTGAGTCTCGGCAGGACGCTCTACATCCTGTGATTCTGGGCTAATCACTTAATCTTCCTGTGCCTAACAAAATGAATGTGTCCATCTGTAATGCAACTGGTGCTCATGTAAAGTGCTCTGATTCCTTTGGGTCGAGTTCATGCTATATAAAACTAAAAACAAATATATATATATATATATCTCTTAACTCCAAATCTTTCACAGCAACCCTTTACCAAACACATATACTCTTAGAGAGGGAACATATAAATGTATCATGTGGTAAGTTTGTTTAAGCAGTTCAACAACTCACGCCACAAAGATGATGCAGGACTTTACAGGGCAGATTGCAGCCTACAGTTGGCCAATGTAGCTATCGTCCTTGCCTGTAAGCTGATGAGAAACATCTGTTTAAAGATTATGTGGTATCAGGTTTGCTTAGACTCATGCAATGCCACACAAAATCAGCTATCTTGCACTGTGTGAGCAATCACATTTGTTGAAGAGTCATGCGGCGATGACAACATTGCTGACATGAATGCAAATAATGCTACGTGCACAAATGCAAAACATGACCTACCCAGTGTTGTCTCTTTTAACTGTGTACTCAAGGCATAACATTGAACACAACCATTTTGATGCAGACTACCTTCTGGGGGTACATAGAATATTATGTGTACTTTTCTCAATCGTTATACAAAGTTATCCACCCCAAAACATGTCCATTATTGCACCTATTTTAATTCAACGTTAGTATTCTATGCAAAGCTAGGTCTCACTAGCATGATTTTAGGGTATGCATTGCATTCTATGGGGGTTTGCAAAGGGCCTGCCCCATAATACTCTATTTGTATACATTAGGAGGAGTGTCATCTTGTGCAAAACTATACCATTTAACATTGCACTCCGCAGAAATCGTTGGTGCAAAAAAACACATTTGTGCACAAAAGTTGATAAACACTTTCTTTCAGATCACTGTGCATCACTCTGCATAGCACAAGTGCTCATGCAAAACTTTAGTACATCTGGGCTGTAGTGCTTTTGTTGTCTTCGAGAACACATCTAAACAAGTGCATTCCTAAGCACTGCCCTTCACATTTGTCAACAACTGTTGGAAATGACCGTCGTTTGTGTGGCATTCCCCTAGATTTATGCATTTTTTTACTGCAGCTTTTTATGTTGGCCATAGGACTCTGCACACTTTACTCCTACTAACCAGTTGTAAAGTGCTTGTGCTTTCTCTTTAAAGATTATACAATTGACATATTCTTAATTGGTACATTTAATTTACTTATAAGTCCATAGATTATGGTATTGCATGTACCCAGGGTCTGTAAATGAAATGCTTCCAGTGGCTGTAGCACTCATTGTGCACCCCACTAAAGTAGCCCTATAAAACTTGTCTCCACGCCTGCCCCGCAAGCCTGTGTATTCAGTTTTAAACTGCACCTGGCAAAATAAACCTTATTCCAGTCTTAACCCTTCCTTTTTAATACCTATAAGTCACACCCAAGGTGGGCCCTAATTGCCCCTTTCTCAAAGTGCATGGTATTTAAAAGGTAGGACATGTATATTTAATGTTTTACATGTCCTGGCATTGAAAAACCTCAAAAATCATTTTTCACTGTGGCAAGGCTGGCCCTTCAATAGGAAAACACTCGGTTACACTATAATAACGTATACTGCATAATTTCAATTTGGGATCAGCTAGAAATATGGTTTAAGTACTCATTTTCATAGTAATTTAAAATTCAGCCTAATGGTCAAGTCGGATTTTACATTACTATTTTGAAAATGACATATTTACAACATTGTCATATTCCTGCTTGAGCCAAATGGGCCTTTCTGCCAGAGTTCACTGTCACCCAGGAGTTGAATGGCTCCTTGATTAGGTGTGAAGTGGTTCCCAAAGGTGAGACAAATAGAAATGGGTTGACACTCAGATAACAGGATGGACATCTAGGCTGTGCCCAGAAACTTAATTAGTTTAAAAGAATGCCTACCCTGTCACAGGCAAGATGTAGCTCACATATGGGCCTCCATTGTACTGCTAGCCATAAGTCCCCAATCTTAGTGGGAGATGAGCTGGTTTTGAATGACCTCAAGGAAGGTTTTGTCGATTATCATAGCCACATCTCTGGGTGGGCACAGGGGAAGAAGTGTTCTGGCGTGTTGGTTTTAGGTAGAGAAGGGTACTGTGGGATAGTTTACAGTTAAACACACACAGTAAGTGCAGCTTAATTGGGTAGAGTCACCACTGGGAACTTTTACCACATTGGTAGCTAGGAGTTCCTCCACCCACAGGATGACACTGGGCATAAATATGCCACCCTCAGTACCAACCTCAAATCACTTTTGGACCTGTGGAAGAACAGGAGAGGACTGGACCTGCTGTCTGTGACCTTAGATGAGCCTTGAAGACTGGACCTCCTCTCCCTCTTGTATGCAGACCAAATAAGTAAACTCCAAGTTTCCAAAGGCTGATCTCCTGTTTGGACTACAGGGACAACACCACAAACTCCAAGAGGAATTTTCCCTGCATTTCCAGCTGTCCAGTTCCAACTGGAACTGCCCTGGGCCCTACTGCTGGCCTTTGCTGGAGTGAGTCTTGACCTCCAATTACTGTCTCAAAGGTCCTGGATCATTGGCTGGTGTCAAAGTGTACTCCTCTTGATCTTTCCTGAAACCTGAGACTTAGAAACTTTCTACCAACTTTTCAATCTGAGAACCGATGGGGTACCAGGACCAACCTGTTGAGCCAATTCGACAAAGGTGCATTGCCTCCGGGCCAATGATTCAGGTTGCTCCTGTTATGTTCTTCTCCACAGCTGCAATCCTAATCCAGCTGGACCTCACAGAAAAAGTGTCTCGCCTCCTGGAGCCCTCTTCGGCTACAGCCTGCAGCCTCTCCCTGACAGAAGAATCCCATCTTCAACAACTTCACCAAAACCTCATCCAGCTGCAATTCGATGATGGGGATCCCTCTTAGTATTTAATCAAAAGAGGGAGAGAGAAGCTGATATCCATTTGGCTTCCAAGCGAGAATCAATAATCAAAAGGGAATGGATCACTTGTACCTGTATTACAACCAGGGTCAGGTATGGTAACCGTCTTAAAAACCCTCATTCACGTACAGGGGTGGTCAAGCGGTATATCTTGATTATCCGCCTATTATTTCAACGTGAAAGCATCATCATTGGTTTTTTTTGTTGAAAATATGCTTTCCTCCACCAGGAGGTAGACCGTCTGGTGATAACAGCAGTGATCAGTAATAAAAAGTAGTTGAGTGAGGTGAGTTAAAAATGCCTACATCGCTAAACTCAAAAAACTTTATTCAGTTAGAGACGGGGCATAATAAAAACAGGGTGGTGCACATATAGAAATGTTACTAATCTATAGCACCTATTTGTCCATGTGAGTGATCGACATGTTTCAGCCCTTCTTACGCCCAGCCGGGTCGGGGGGCTTTCTTAAGGACCTGTGCAAAAGTGAGGGTGCTAGTTCAGCAGCCTTTAAGGGTAGGTCAGTCACTTACCCTTCTTCATTAGTTGTTATTGGTCAATAGTACCTATAACTGATAAGAAAAAGACTATGGTAACACATTATCTTCATTATGCTCAATAGTGATAACCAAAATCTCAATTAAGTAATGGTGATGCTAAAAACAATTTGTTAATTAGAAGTTCTCAAATAAGGAGGAACGCTTCTGACACTTAGCAAGGTTAAATACAAGTACAGATACGCATATAATGTGGTGCTGCTGGCCGATACTGTTACAGTGTTTGTTAACGTATTGTGAGGGATCAGTGATCAGTTAGCTGGAGGAGTACGGTGCCCCCTCATGAAGTCAGTGTAATCTTTAGATGTTATTTGGTTTGATCATTTGTACGGCGAAGTATGTACATAGTATACGTGAAAGTAATGAAAAGAAACAGCCAAACGTCAGCCTCGAAAAGAACGGGCAGTTTATTATCAGATGGTTTGTACTTTTGTCAGCGTAATTACTAGAATCTTCTGAAAAAATGGGAACGAGTCCCGCATTGTGCGACATTTATTGTCATTATGCGGTGGTGCTTGTGCATGCGAATGAGCGCACAGAGAAATTTATAGTTGTATGCGCCTTCTGTATGGTACGAAAGTGGCCACAAGTCAATGGGCGAATTTACATTATTCACTTCCTGAACCTGGGACTACTCAGAGCTTTCGCGAAATATGGACAATCAGTTTAAGATCACTGCAGGAGAGTTTTAGATTAGCGCTCTGCTTGAATAGTCGCTCGAGTGTGGCTCGGTGGTAGTTGGTGCTATTATGAACTAAGCTCGTGCGCGCGAGTAAGCACATGGCTCGCAATTACCTTATATTCCCCAAGTCAAGCTTCCTCGAGGGACCGGCGGGCTCAGTTAACCTGCTTGGGAAAGAACAGATGTGGAGCAAACAAGTTAGGCTCTGAAAAGTAAACATCTACGGATGTAGCCGTTCCGATGTTCGTTGTGAGTACCTGACGGCGTCATGTTACGTGACTTGTGCTCGCTCCGTCTACGGTGCCCCGGTGACACAGGCCCATAGCGAGCATCTAACTAATGTGCACGAGAAGAGAACTCATTTGTTAATTATTCCGTGCACGTAATAAAGGAATGGTGGAGTATACGGTGTTGGTTCAATTGTACTCGTCTGCATAATTTACAGTGTGTCTGGGTTTGGCTCCCAGTATGACTCTGATTTTCGCCAGTTAAGTTTTGTGCTCTTTTCCGCATAGGATGTCATCGTGCAAGGACCTCAGGTGTGATCTGGGGTCTTGCTGGTGGTTCGAAACGGTATCAGATCTTTACTATGTAAATTGATGTTTATGTGCCTTTAGTCCGTAAACGTGTGTTGCTTGAATTAAGCTTAGGGTCTGGGGGTGTCAGGGAGTGCTACTGAAGTTGAGCAGGTCATTGGAGAGTTTTTGTCACTCAATGTTATCCGAGGCCATCTTCTGGCCGCTGATATATGAACACCGATTACTGAGACAAAGTGTGCAAGGGAATATTATCATTCAAAACCTCTTACATCGGTTTGGAAGCGATACACCCATCGCTGCTCTTTTTCAAAGACAGTCTGTTCCGCGTTATGATTTTTCACTGCTAGTGTCTCAAGGACTACCCAGTTTAGTTCATCAACGGTATGGTTGAAGTCAATAAAATGGTTGCTCATCTTCGTTATTGCTCTTTTACACTTGATATTGCTCCTGGGCTCACAAATTTGCTGCTTGATCTTCCGGCAGGTCATCCCGATGTATTTCAGGTGGCAGGGGCAAGTGATCATGTAAATCACATGTGTAGAATTACAGTTTGTGTGGTATCGTATTGTCCATGTTAAGTCTGGTGTGAGGAGTAGAGTCTTGGTAACTTTGGTTAGTTTGCACACCGAGCATGATCCACAGGTGTAGGGGCCAATTATGGGGGTCATATTCCAGGAGTCGGTGATTGTCTCTCTTTTTTGTTTAGTAATGGGTCTGGTGTGTACAGGTATATCCTTGATATTCCTGGTCCTCCTATTGGCAAATCTTGGCTTGCACCAGTTAAGGGACCCTGAGGTGAGGATTCTCCAATTTTTATTCACGAATTTCTTCACCGTGTTTGATGCTGTACTGTAGGTCGTCACGCAGGTGAGGACATCATCTGACATTCCCTTCGGTGCGACCTCGAGTAGGCTTTCTTTGGGTTGATTCCTTCCTCTTTTCTGACATTTATGTATCGTTTTGATTGGATAATTTCTGGTTTCTAGTTTTTGACTGAGTTCATTGGCTTGTGTTTTGTAGTCTTCTAATTTACTACAGTTCCGCCTGAGGCGTAGAAATTGGCTGTTTGGTAAATTGTCTCTCAGTGGTCGAGGATGAAAGCTATTGTATGAGAGCAAACTGTTCTTTGAGGTAGGTTTGTAGAATGTTTTGGCATGAATGTTATTGTTCTCTATGTAGATTGTGATATCCAGAAAATCCAGTTTGTGATTATCTGCTGTATATGTAAATTTCAGAAACTCATCCCTGGAGTTGATCCACACGTGGAAATCTGGCAGGCTGTCTGGGGTATCGTTCCAGATCATAATCACGTCATCTATGTAACGTTTCCAAAATAAAATTTTGGAAATAAAGGAATTGTTGTCGTTGAGTATATGTGTATTCTCGAAATTACTCACGTACAGCCCTGCCACACTAGGGGCAAAAGTGCTGCCCATTGAAGTTCCGTGGGATTGTAAGTACAGTGTTCCGTTGTATTCAAAGAAATTTTCGGTGAGTGCCAGCCGGCAGCACTCTAACACGAAATGTCTCGGTGTTTTGTGTTCACATTGTTCTGAGAACAGTATATCCTCTATGGTTTCGAGGGTCTTCTGTTGTGGTAGGCTGGTATATAGACTCTCCATGTCCAGTCCTACCAGGCACATGTTTTCTTCTTGAAAGGCCTGCCCTCTTAGAAGGTTCAATAGGTCTCGGGTGTCTTTCAGGTACGTGGGGGTTTTCTGTACAAAGGGTCTTAAAAAGTGGTCCGCAAATTGGGAGAGTGGCTCAAGAACTGAGCCAATCCCTGAGACTATAGGACGTCCCAGTGGTGGTGTCCTATTCTTGTGTATTTTAGGGAGTGAGTAAAAATACGGTACTCTGGGTGATTTGGTCTTCAAGAAATCTGCTTCATTTTTGGATATCCAGAGGTTCAGCTCAGCCTCATCAACCATGAGTTCTATGGTGCGTTGTAGTCTCTTTGTGGGATCTGTAGCTATTATTCTGTAGAACTTCTTATCTGACAGGAGGTCCAAGCATTGTTTGTCATAACCCTCTTTGTTGAGCAAGACAATGCCTCCCCCTTTGTCCGCCGGTTTTATTATTAGGTCCTCGTGTTTGCCGAGTTCTTCTAAAGCTTGATGTTCCTGCTTTGCGATGTTTACGAAAGGTTTTTTTTATGATCTGTTTGGCTCTTTCTACTACTTTTAGAATGGCCTGCTCAAAGGCTTGAATCTCTACCAGTATTAGGTGGTTAGGGGGGCAGAAGGTTGATTTACATCGTAAGTTGGTGTCATCTTCAGGCGTATTGATTTCTTTGTTCATGAAAACGGCCTTTAATTTGATCTTTCTGCAGAATTCGGCCAGTTCACATTGTAGTTTGAAAACATCTAGTGGTGGAGTGGGTACAAAGCCCAAGCCCTTGTTCAGGACTTTTTCTTGGTCTTCTGTCAGGGTCCAGTCAGTTAAATTCACAACTAGCGAGTCGTTGTGCTTGGTCCTGGTCTCTCCTTGGACATGCTGCGAGTTAGGACTTGACGTTCCTGTTCTGACCATGTAACTCCTTTTCTTCTTCCTCTCTGGTTGTTCTGGCCTCTCCCTAAAAAAGGAAGACTCTGTGTTTGGTGCGGTCCCATCATGTGTCCAATCGGTGGTGGACCTTGCATGTATGGATTCATCCATCCATGAAAATTTGGTACGAACGGTTGGTATAGTGGTGGGGGATGATCGCCCTACTGTGGTGTACGCCACTTGTTGGGCCAGCGGCGTTGTTGACGTCAATTCTGGCCTCTATCGCGCCGTGGATATGGTGTGTCGTCACTCCAGTTGGAATTGTCAGTGGAATTGCCCCCGGAGGATTCATTGTCACTGGTTTGGTCTGGTCCTATATAGTCGTCTTTTGTATATGGGTGCATTTTTCCAATGAGAAACGCTTGAGGTCTTTTCCTAATTTTTGTATTTTATTTTGTGTGATATAGTCTCTAGTTTCATTCATCTCACGGTTAATTTCTTCCAGTCTTTTTTTGTAGACAGAGATATGTACGGTGGTCTTATGTTTGGCTTCACTAACCTGTATCTTTATTGTTAGTGCTTCTGAGAGTCTTGTGGCTGTTTTGATAATTAGGACAAGGTAGTCCCTTGTGCACTTCCACGAGATGGGGATTCCTCTTAGCCACAGTGTGCTTGCTTGCCCTGCTGAGGATTTTTTACTTCCATTCTAGAGACTAAGGGGCCGATTCCGATCTCGGCCGGTAGGGCTCCGAATCGGATTCGGCTTAACCGGATCCGATTCGGAGCCCTATTTCCCGACCGATTCGTACGCTCGTCCGGGCGAGCGAGTACGATGCGAAATCGCCGACTGACTCGTCCGGGCGTCCCGACCGATCCGACCGACTCGTTCCCGGGTCTAACCGCACCGACCGACTCGCTCGGACTCGACTCGCACCGCGCAATGGAGACGTTCCCCGGCCGGGTAAGTACGATGCGCGCCGCGAGCAGTCCGAGCGAGCCGCGCACTCCGGCTCCAAAGAGCAGTCGGAGCCGTACTTTGGGGGTCCGTGTCGGACCCCCTGTATGCGTAGCCGCGCGAGTCGCACACAGGGGGGACACATGGGTCCCCCTACACGTGCATGTACGGCACGACCCGCATCGACGCGAACACGCTGTAGGGGGCGCCCTTGTTCGCGCCCATTGAGTCAATGGGAGCCCGTGTACGCGTCGTACGACTGGCTCCCATTGACTTTAATGGGAGTCCGACCGAATCGAGTCCGATAGCATACGTGCGCATCGTACTCGTTCGGTCGGACTGCTAGAGTCCGATTCGGTCGGAAATCTCTCCGGGTCCGGCTCGGTCGGAGAGATTTCCGGCCCGAATCGGAATCGGCCCCTAAGTCTGAAGGTAAAACTGTCACTTGGATGAACATGTTTCCAACCCAAGCTCCATCACGTTCGGTCTTATACCTTTCCATTGTCCCGTTCATGTGCAACCAGATGACTGTGGTTGGTGTGTAATGCTTCTTAGCTCTATTTTGAGCCTTAAGCTCTAAAAATTCATAACTGCAGTTCTACATATTGAGGCCCTTATTTATGGGGGCCTGCGCCGCTGTTGCGTCACTTTTTTGTGATGCTGCAGTGGTGTAAAAAATGCACCACACTGCACCCTATTTACAAAGTGATGATGCATCTAGGCAGATGCGCCACTTGGTAAAGCCCTGCTCTACATCATACCTGCGTCAGGTATGCAGGGTGGGCGTTTAAACGTAAAAAAGCGTCATAGAAGTGGCGCAGTGAAATCTATGATATTTCACTGTGCCACTCCTACGACTTGACTGCATCACACTCTGAGCACCGCCTTCAAGCAGGCATAAGGAGTGACGCAGGGCCTTTACATGGGACTCGCCCATGTGCAATGACACCATTGATGGAGTTGCATCAGTTAACCGACACACTTCAGCAATGCGTCATTACTGCTCCACCAGATGCGTCAGGATTCCTGACATATCTGGTCAATCCTTGCGACATGGAGCGCCATAGTGTAAAAACAGTGCATCCATGGTGTCGCAAGGATGGTGCTATGAAAAGTGTTGCATCGCTGTTTTTGCCCAGCGATGCAACACTTTTCATAAATGAGGCCCTGAATTTTTGTGGTTTTGGTGTTATGTTTTTATTAAAATTTGCTCTATTTTCCAAAATAAGTTTGGGATTTTTCTTCTGTCGTGTTTTCCCTTTATTACTGTTTGAGTGCTGCATAAATACTGTACATATTGCCTTTAAGGTAAGCCTGACTATGTTTGTGCCAAGCTACCAGTGGGTTAGGCACAGGTTTATTTTGTGGCTTTTGTGGCTCACCCTGACCAAGATTGTGGTTATTATTTAAGGTGGGTTCTCACTCCCTCAAATAATACTCCAATTTCTTGCAACAACATATTGTAAGTATGCAGAGACATTGATTAATATAGAGAATGTAGGAATGTGAAAGATTTCTTTATTAATTTTTGCATTGCATTATTCATTCATCATGGAATACGTAAGAAAAACTGATGTTTGTAAAGACAAATATATAACACATTTGTATATGCTCATCATTGATCTGCAAATGTACTTTATTGAAATAGTAAGAAAAAGTAATTATACTATCACATTTTTGTGGGATAGTGTCGCTAATGAATGACTTAAAATATCATCTGACATAAATATTGTATTCTATCATTCACAAAAAGTATTGTTGCAGAGGTTGTAGGTTTCCTATTTTTAACGCTAAGGGGGTGATATTTTTGTAAGGTATATCCAGGACACAAAATGTTTGTCATACCATGTTTAGTCACCAATATTCTGGTACCATACCTTTCTCTGCCATTCACTTCAATGGAAAAATGCCTGATGGACTGTATCAAAGAGATGGAAATCACACTTTTTACATGAACAATGTTTCCTCTGGTCATTGTCCAAAACACATTGAAAGAATATGTACCTTGCTTCCTCTACAGAACTGCTGCTGAGGCTGTGGGTTTTTTATTCCATTTAGATTTGCATATTGGACTTGGCTCTTTTTGTCTCCTGCTTGTACAAAGCTATTGTGACTTCAATTTTCTATCTGCTTCATCTGATTCTATATCATTGAGGCAGATATATGAGATGAATATTAAATTGTACTTATTCTTCTGATAACTTTTAGAACGTGATGTTTGGGTAGAAAATGGCTTCACACAATGTTTGGTCTTAATGGTACAATATTGGGATGAATCCTGTGTGCTTTTTCCAGTAAACAGACGATTTTTTTTAGAATTCACAATGTTTCCTTTATACAAGTTTAGCTTATTTTTTTACTGTACACATGTGATAACTTCTAATATCATTATGACAAACTTGAGTGGGCATCTTGATATCTATCTCTTTTCAAATCTAATTTCATTTCCATTAATGGCTTTGTTTCAGTTAAGGATGAAATATTATCACTACAAATTCCAATACCTTAGCTGCACCCAAACCTGGCAAGAATAGCTGAGGCTTGATTTACAAAGCAATTTTGGTCATAAACCTATGCTTAAACCTAAAATGGCTCAATTTACATATGTTAGGTTTTAAAGACAGGGATAGCTTGCAGACATATATATGTATGCATGTGTTATACATAAAGTGCAAACCTAGCCAAAAGAAGCGAAACACTGGATCAATCAATCAATCAATCAGGAGTTTGTTAAAGCGCGGCTACTCACCCGTAAGGGTCTCAAGGCGCTAGGGGTGGGGTGCAGGTTCCATTCCATCAAGGAGGGGGTCTGTCGAAGAGCCAGGTTTTGAGGTTTCTTGCGAAGACGTGTTGAAAGGCAAGGATACAGCCAATGAGACATTGGATAAGTAGCTAGTTTCTGGGAGCAGAACTGAACTTTTACTGCATTGTAATGTGGTTTTCTTTAAAGAGGTGTGGCTTCAACTGTTTCCAAATTGGAGCACGGTTGTGGAAGTCCGAATTACTTCAAAAATGTTGTCCCACTTCATTGGTGCAGAGACGGAAAAGGGCTGTTGCCTCATGTTTTTTTTCCTTTTTTACACTTCTTTGTCTTGAGTCTCATTGTGTCCGTAATGCTAGTGTGCCACCAGAAATGTTGAGCTTCTCACACACACAGGCAGGTTGCTGGTTGTGAAGGATTTGTAATTGATACAGCTGGTTTTGAAGATGGTGCAGGCTGATAAGAGGAACCAGCGAAGCGCATCAGATTAGTTGTGATGCATTTACTTCTGTGCAATTGTATGCCACAACTGTGTACAAGTACAATATAGTAAACCCTACACTGGGTAAATCAATGCATGGTTTGTGTTGAGAGTTAATGAAAACCCACAAACTAGTGAGTTTTTGGGAAATTCACAAGCTTCTCTTTGAGCCTTTCTTACTCCAGACCTTTGTTGGAGCAAATCTGTGACCATTTCCATGGTACAAAAGGGAGAAAGGGCTGAAGTAACCCCTTACAAAGATGAGAATGTGACTAGAATACCATCCAAACTCTTATGGGGAATGGAGGAAGGGGTTTCGGCTCTGGGAAGATGTTTAGCAAATAAACAAAGAGACAAAAATATTACTGCAAAGTGGGCTTGATTTTACTGAATGAGTACGTGTACCTTGCACACAATTCTGCATTTGGGAAAAATCACATAACTTATTCTGTAGTATGTCTCAAAAGATGTGACTGGCACATCTTTCCAGACATATTGCTGCTGTGTTATGTGTATAGGGAAAAATCTTAATCTGCACCCATGTCCAGGAGTACTTTTACCCTGAAGGTCTATGGTTCTCTCATAAATCGGGCCCCTCGTTTGCCAGATGAGTACCTTTAAAAAAAATATAGTAATGCATGTTATGATTTATATGATGAACATGCCTAACAGACCTCTTTGCTCCTTGGGAACAAAGGCTGTGGTAGTCCCTAAATTTAAGCGAGCTACCTGGGGCTGCAGAAGCTTTGTTATTGGCACTGCCAAGGCCTGGAATCAACTTCCCTTTCCCTTTCTATCATCTCCTGATTTGATCACTTTTAGGAAAGCACTGAAAACATGGCTTTTTAACAACTAGGCCAAACCCCGTCATATCCCTCCCTCTATCCATTGATGTATTGAGCTAGCGCCAGGACAACCTTTGGTAACTGGTGCGCTTTATAAGTTCAGTTAACATAACATAACATGACATAACATAACATAACATATAATGCATATTTGTGGTTGATACAGTCCATGAAACATAGGAAACATCCATTACAACGCAGTCATTACAATGACCTACCTTTACAACGCAACTGTTACAACGCAACTGCCTTTACATCGCATGCCATTACAATGCATGCCATTACAACGCATGTCACTACAACGCATGCCATTACAACGCATACCCTTACAACGTATGCCATTACAACGCATTATAAGGTAAGTAATCGAGATTTTTTTAGTATTAGGGTCGGTATGGGTTTTGGGGTACATGGGAATAGTAATTTTTACCCCTACACTATCCAACACTTTCCCTACTGTTGCACTTACTGGAGTGGGAATAGTCATTTTTACCCCTACACTATCCAACACGTACCCTTCTGTTGCACTCACTGGAGTGGGAATAGTAATTTTTACCCCTACACTATCCAACACTTACCCTATTGTTGCCCTAACAGTATTTTGCGTTGTAATGGTATGTGTTGTAATGGAATACGTTGTAATGGAATGCGTTGTAATGGTAGTTTTTAAAAATGCGTTGTAATGGCATGTGTTGTAAAATCATGGAATGTAATGGTAGTTGCGATGTAAAGACTGCGTTGTAAAAGCATGCGTTGTAATTGCATGCGTTGTAACGTCATATATTCATGAAACATAGATGCTTTTTTCTGGCAGCTCTAGGACAACCTGGATACTTCCTTTATTGAGAAAATGGCATATTTGCATTTTAGCACGTGCAAAGAAATTCATGACATCTTACCTCTATGGAGTCAAGTAGTGTCCAAATTTCTCATTTCAAAGAGAGCTAATTTCACCTCTAGAAAACAACAAAGCGGCAAATGTACAGAAAGACTGAAGAAAACTCACCAACCACAATCAATGTTGAAGTTGCAATGAAAATTAGGATCATAAATCCTTAACCCATTTATATCAGTGCAACAACAACAACAAAATGATTAGTAAACAAATGTAGTACAAAGAATAAAGTTTAACAAAAAATCTGAAGCAAAGAGGACAAGCCTGTAGCATCACTTGGTTCACTCAGGCCTATGAATGGAAAACACTTGAAGGTATACCTCACAGTATGCAGTACAGCAATGTCAGTATCACTGTAATGAAATTAGTGACATCAATGCTGAAGAATTTTAACTCTAAAACAACACTTAAAAACATATTAAAATAAGTTGAAAACTTACACAAACGCTAAGTAGCTAAATAACAGGGGATACGTGTAATGCACTACCTCAGTGCCTGATTTGGTTCTTGTAGGAATATAGATGTAGTACCCTTTGCCTCATGTAGTACATAGGTTTTACAAAATGGCAACCAATGCATCACATATTGCCCTAATCTACCTACAGCTGCGAAGAAAGGGGCCAATACTGTAGAAGTAACGATGATTGAAAGTGATGCTGGGAAAGAGAAAGCTATCTAAATATATGCCACATGTGAGGAAATATCGCTTGCTCAAGCAATTCCTTACCACAGCATACCAATTTACCAAGCATTCTCTTACACACCACACCCACCAGACATATATTTCATTAAAGCACTGACAAATTATCAATAACATATTAGAAAATTAACAGATTTAGGATATTTTTGCATACAACTTGGATGACATTGGATCATGCAAATTCAAACAACACTCTAAAAAAAAATCTATGCACTTTGCCTTCCTACTTGAGTGTCACATTCATGGACCTGGACAAACTCTGCACATGCCTCTATGTTCAGAGAATTGAAAAGTATGGTTCAACCACCTTTTTCATTGGCCTTCTTTGACCACCAATCCACTAGCGTCAGGATCCCTATGCTTTTATCTACTGCTCCAGAAATTATCTAATGGATATAGCTTAGTATAGCTTAGTGAACATAGACATGATTAGACAAGAAATCGCTAAAGGTGAGCTTTTATCGTGAAAAGCTAATTATGCCTGTAACAACACAACAGTCTCTCAGATTCACGTGTATCATCACAACAAGTATATTGATAGAGAAAAGTTCGAAAATAAATGTTTCCCACCTGTCTTCTGTGACTGAGTCATCAATCTAACCTGAAACAATGTCTTTCTTTGGAGCAATACACTGTACTTAACTTAAATGTTTAGCTAAATGCGAATCTAGCATGAAGTTTAAGAGAACTGGCACAATCTCCTCAAATAGTAAGGGCTAATCGAACTTCTACACTTAGCAAAATCTCTGATAGATAATTCTAGCTTAATATTGATGACAGTCTTGTTTGCAGTTACTGTCCAGAGGGAATTTTCAATCCCCATACTAGCAACGGCACTGTGAGAATCCTACGGGACACAAACTGTGAAAGGACGAAACACATGAGCCCTCCAGTTATTACCCCATCAGCTTATTTGAAATCGGACAATCGGACATTTCAATATTCAACATAATGAGATGAAATTGAAGTCTTTAATTACAGTATTCCGGCCCCTGAAAACAGAGAGGGAAAAGGCTATCATCAAGGTCTCCTAATTGGACTCCACACAGTGCCTTGATACCACACGGGCAACAAACAATCACCATACAGTCATACCTCTGACTCTGCTGTGCCTTACAGAGTCCTAAGATATCCAGTCTTAGATACAGCAAACAACTCAGCAAGGTTTTGAGTCTAGTTTGGTGGGCTTTAACCCCTTCGCTGCTAGGCCTTTCCCCCCCCCCCGTGCTAAGCCTTTTTTTGGCTATTTGGGGTAGTTCGCGCTTAGGCTCCTGTAACTTTTTGACCACATAAGGTATCCACGCCAAATTTGCGTCCTTTTCTTCCAACATCGTGGGGATTCTAAAGGTACCCAGGGTTTGTGGATTCCCCTGGAGGGGACCCAGAAATTAGCCAAAATACAGATTTCTTTTTTTTTTTTTTAAATGGGAAAAAAGTGCTGCAAATGAAAGCGTCTGGTTTTTTCCCTGCAAATGGTATCAACAAAGGGTTTATGGGGCTGAAATCACCATTTTCCCAGCTTTTAGAGAATGACAGACTTTTGTCAGAAAACCAACATTTTTTACACAGTTTTGGCATTTTACTGGGATATAGCCTATTTTTGCAATTTTTTGTGCTTTCAACCTTCTTCCAGTTAATGGTAGAAATGGGTATGAAAGCAATATTGGATCCTGGAAAGCTGTACATTTTGGAAAAGTAGATAAAATTCTGAATTCAGCAAGGGGTCATTTGTGTAGATCCTTCAAGGTTTCTTTATAGCAACCAACAGTTGAATATAGGAAAAATTGAAAATTAGTTGAAAAAAAACAGCCATTTGTGCCAACGTTTTCACCTGTAACTTCTTCTAATTGAGACAGCGGTTTAAAACCAATATACCGTTACATTTGCTGGACCTTTCTGGTTTAGGGGATATATAGGACTTGTAGGTTCACCAAGAACCCAACGAACCCAGAGCCAATAACTGAGCAGCATCTTGCAATGGTTTTTTATTATGTACCAGGTATATAGCAATTAATTTGGGAAAATATATACATGGAAAAATTGGTATGAAAGACACCTATGTATTTCTGAAATTGGAACAAAATATAGAGTTTAGAAACAGTAGATATTTGCACATTTCCGAAATTGTGAGTACCCATACTAGCATGAGAATTATAGGTCATTTTTCAAAGTGACTTCTTTTTTACACATTGTCTTTCATTTGGAAGGCAGAAATGCATCGAAAGTCAATAGGTAATAACAATTGCTCTACAATTCTGTGTTACCCTAAGTCTCCCGATAAAAATGGTACCTCACTTGTGTGGGTAGGCCTAGTGCCCACGACAGGAAACAGCTCAAAACACAACGTGGACACACTTTATTTTTACAGTGCACACTGACCCTTTTTTTGCAAAGTGGCTAGCTGTAGATTTTAAACCCTAGCTCTGCCGGCACCTAGGGAAACCTAGCAAACCTATAAATTTTTAAAAACTAGACACCCAGGGGAATCCAGGATGGGGTGACTTGACTGGCTCTCACCAGGTTCTGTTACCCAGAATCCCTTGCAAACCTCAAAATTTGTCCAAAAAAAACAAATATTCCTCAAATTTCTGTGGTGGAAAGTTCTGGAATCTGCATGAATCCACAAAATTCCACCCACCCCGCATTCCCCAAAGTCTTCTGAAAAAAATGGTACCTCACTTGTGTGGGTAGGCCTAGTGCCCGCAGCAGGAAATGGCCCAAAACGCAACGTGGACACAGCACATTTTCACACTGAAAACTGACCCGTTTTTTGCAAAGTGCCTAGCTGTAGATTTTGAACCCTAGCTCCGCCGGCACCTAGGTAAACCTAGCAAACCTATACATTTTTGAAAACTAGACACCCAGGGGAATCCAGGATGGGTTGACTTGACTGGCTCTCACCAGGTTCTGTTACCCAGAATACCTTGCAAACCTCAAAATCTGTCCAAAAAAACACATTTTCCTCACATATCTGTGGTGCAAAGTTCTGGAATCTGCGTGGATCCACAAAATTCCACCCACCACACATTCCCCAAAGTCTTCCGAGAAAAATGGTACCTCACTTGTGTGGGTAGGCCTAGTGCCCGCAACAGGAAACGGCCCAAAACGCAACGTGGGCACACCACATTTTCACAGTGAAAACGGACCCTTTTTTTGCAAAGTGCCTAGCTGTAGATTTTTAACCCTAGCTCTGCCGGCACCTATGGAAACCTAGCAAACCTATGCATTTTTTAAAACTAGACACCCAGGTGAATCCAGGATGGGGTGACTTGACTGGCTCTCACCAGGTTCTGTTACCCAGAATCCCATGCAAATCTCAAAATTTATTTAAAAAAAAAACATTTTCCTCACATTTCTGTGGTGGAAAGTTCTGGAATCTGCGTGGATCCACAAAATTTCACCCACCCCGCATTTGCCAAAGTCTTACAAGAAAAATGGTACCTCACTTGTGTGGGTAGGCCTAGTGCCCGTGACAGGAAACGGCCCAAAACGCAATGTGGACACACCACATTTTCACAGTGAAAACTGACCCTTTTTTTGCAATGTGCCTAGCTGTAGATTTTGAACCCTAGCTCTGCCAGCACCTAGGGAAACCTAGCAAACCTATACATTTTTTAAAACTAGGCACCCAGGGGAATCTAGTATGGGGTGACTTGTCTGGCTATCACCAGGTTCTAATACCCAGAATCCCTTGCAAACCTCAAAATTTGTCCAAAAAAACACATTTTCCTCACATTTCTGTGGTGGAAAGTTCTGGAATCTTCGTGGATCCACAAAATTCCACCCACGCCTCATTCCCCAAAGTCTTCCGAGAAAAATGGTACCTCACTTGTGTGGGTAGGCCTAGTGTCCGTGAACAGGAAACGGCCCAAAACGCAACGTGGACACACCACATTTTCACAGTGAAAACGGACCCTTTTTTTGCAATGTGCCTAGCTGTAGATTTTGAACCCTAGCTCTGCCGGCACCTAGGGAAACCTAGCAAACTTATACATTTTTGAAAACTAGACACCCAGGGGAATCCAGGATGGGGTGACTTGTCTGGCTCTCACCAGGCAGACTACTCAAAACAGAACTTCTCTACCTGTAAGAATCAAAGTGTGCTATGCATCACAGATAAATAGACACCTAAGAAGCTGGCCTACTGACAAGAACATGTACCAAAGTTGAGGTATCAAAACATATCAAAATTTATTAATAATAGATTCACATTATTTGGTTATTAATTAAACATTTAAAAAGACAGTTCACATCCCATCCCACACTCACTCAGCTTATTCAAACACCCAAACTCATACACACACATACTCATACGTCCTGAAACTCAGGGGTCCAACCATACAAAAAGTATCAACAGCAGCACAATAACAAATGGACCAAAAAATTGCGATCTGGCATTAGCATCAATTACAATGATTTGGATATATACTGATCATTTGACACAACAGTGGCAGAGTAAATTGATCACATATAAGAATGAAAAAACAATACATGCAAAAATCCATTTAATTCAGATCGACAAGATTAATCAAGATGAGAAATTATTCATAAGCATTTAATGGTCCACAGGGATATTTCAACGCCGACGCGCGTTTCGGTGTTAGACCCAGTTGGTGGTCTCACCTTCCTCAGGGCGACTGTATCAGAGGCAGTGAACATGGGATGCGCCTGGACTTAAAATCTGGCGGGCTAGCAACAGCACACAAAATTCCACAACGAACACCTAGAAGGTCCAAGGTGGGTCCGCAAATTGCAGGCAGCGAATAAAGTTGTTCAAAATGGGGCAGGAAAAATGATGATAGGCAGCGAATTGACACGCTGAAAGCTGCAAACTTTAGATATCAGGGCAAACCCGGTGGGCTGATGGTACGAACTGGTCGGGCGAAAATAAGAAATGCTCGCTTCCGGAGGACCAGATACTCCAGCGCCCATCTGGTAACAGCGCAAAGTGATAAAGGGCCTGTCGGTTTCCCTAGATGGCGGTGAGCCCGGGGCCAAAAAACCAGGTGCCCCCACCAAACCAGGTAATTTTGTTATAGGTAATTTTGAAGTCTCCACAGTACGATTTGGGCCATTTCCTGTTGCAGCCACTATGCCTACCCACACAAGAGAGGTACCATTTTTATTGGGAGACCTGGGGGAACGCTGGGTGGTAGGAAGTTTGTGTCTGCCCGGTGATCCTACAACTTTCCCACACAGAAATGTGTGAAAAATTAGATTTTTTTCAACATAATTTGAGGTTTGCAGGGGATTCAGGGTAGGGAAATGTTGGGGGACCCACGCAAGCCATAGCTTGCTGGACTCCCCAGGGTGTCTAGTTTTCAGAAATGTGTGGGTTTGATAGGTTTCCCTAGATGGCCGCCGAGCCCGGGGCCAAAAACTCATGGGACCCCCCTTGCAACACCAGATTGTTTTGTGATAGGTAATTTTGATGTCGCCTCAATAGGTTTTGGGCCCTTGCCTGTCGCGGGTACTTGACCCACCCACGCGAGTGAGGTACCATTTTTATCGGGAGACCTGGGGGAATGCTGGGTGGTAGGAAATTTGTGGATCCATGCAGACTCCAGAACTTTCTCACACAGAAATCTGAGAAAAAAAGTGATTTTTTTCAGCTAAATTTGAGGTTTGCAGGGGATTCTGGGTAGGAAAATGTTGGGGGACCCACACAAGCCATACCTCGCTGGACTCCCCCAGGTTCTAGTTTTCAGAAATGTGTGGGTTTGGTAGGTTTCCCTAGATGGCCGCCGAGCCCGGGGACAAAAACTCATGGGATCCCCCTTGCAAAACCAGGTTGTTTTGTGATAGGTAATTCTGATGTCGCCTCCATAGGTTTTGGGCCCTTGCCTGTCGCGGGTATTTGACCACCCACGCGAGTGAGGTACCATTTTTTATCAGTAGACCTGGGGGAACGCTGGGTAGGAGGACATTTGTGTCAGCCCGGTGATCCAACAACTTTCCCACACAGAAATTTTGAAAACAATTTATTTTTTCAGTAAAATGTCAGGTTAGCAGTGGATTCTGGGTAGGGAAATGTTGGGGGATCCACGCACTCCATACCTCATTGGAATCCCGAGGGTGTCTAGTTTTCAGAAATGTGTGGGTTTGGTAGGTTTACCAAAATGGCCGCCGAGCCCGGGACCAAAAACTCAGGTGACCCCCCCTTGCAAAACCAGGTCCTTTCAAAATAGGTAATTTTGATGTCTCCACAATACGTTTTGGGCACTTCCCTGCCGCGGGTACTTGGCCCACCCACACAAGTGAGGTACCATTTCTTTTGGAATACTTGGAGAAATGCTGGGTGGTAGGACATTTGTTGTTTCTTTTTGAAGCATGAAAATTTTGGCACAATAATGCAAGGAAAATGTGACAGTCACATTTTGAGGTTTGCAGGACATTGTGGGTAAGATAACTTGCTGGGATCCACAAGAGAGACATCACCATGTACTCCCATGGGTGTTTAGTTTACGACAATATCTACAGTTGGTAGGTTTTTCTTAGATGGAATGTACACCTTGGCAGGGAGACAAAAAAGACAAATATTACTGCACAGCCATCTATTCCTCAAGCACACACACATACTGATTGGATTTGGCGCGAGGGCGAGTGATGGTTCAGTATATAAAATGTTATTAACAAGAGATTCCACAAAAATGAAATGCACTGTCAATAATTGAAAGGACAAAAAACTGAACCAGTGACTCACAGCTTGTGAGCTGTAAAGCTGCGTCAAGGCCCCAACCGCTTTACATGCCATTCACACATCTTTCGTACGTGATACACACAAGACCATTCACACCACCAGGCACGAAACCAACACATTACAACATTCACAAAAAGGGACAAGGTACACCCTGCTTGAGAAAGACAGAAAAGACAAATATTTCTGCACAACCATCTATTCCTTAAACACACATTTTTCTTTTTTTTTTACGGAGTTTTATATAGCGCGAACTTGACCCGAAGGTATTGCGTATCAGAGCGCTTTACATAGCACCAGTTGCGTTACATGAGGACACATTCATTTTTTGTTTAGGCACAGGGAGATTAAGTGATTTGCCCAGAATCACAGGATGTTCAGCGTCATTGCCGAGACTCGAACCCAGTTCCCCAGATTCGAGGTCGACCACCCTAGCCGTTAGGCCAACTCCTCTCCCCCACATACATACCAGTTGGATTTGGCACGAGGGTGAGTGATGGTTCAGTATATACAATTGTATTAACAAGAGATTTCACAAAAATGAAATGCACTGTTAATAATTGAAAGGACGAGAAACTGAACCATTGACTCACAGCTCATGAGCTGTAAAGCCATGACAAGGCACCAACCTCTTTACAGGCCATTCATACACCTTTCATACGTGTGACACATACAAAACCATTGACACCACCAGCCGTGGGCCCATCACATTACAACACTCACACCACAGACAGCGCCATTCAAGGGCCCATCACTTTCACACGCCCACATTTCTGACACAACAACCACACCAGCTGATGGATTGCGTGGAGTGGCGTTTGGCTAGCAGTGTGTGTAGTGACCAGCAGCAAGTCACTACTCACACACCGCCAGCCAAGCGCCATTCCACGCACACCACCAGGCAAGTGCCAGTCCACGCACACCACCAGCCGAGCGCCAGTCCACACACACCACCAGCTGAGCGCCAGTCCACGCACACCGCCATCCAAAGCGCCAGTACACGCACACCGCCAGCCAAGCGCCAGTCCACGCACACCGCCAGCCAAGTGCCAGTCCACGCACACCACCAGCCAATCGCCAGTCCACGCACACCGCCACCCAAGCCCCAGTCCACGCACACCACCAGCCAAGCGCCAGCCTACACACACCGCCATCACATTTAGAGTTTTTTTATACAAAAAAGAAAACACAAACAAATTGCAAATAGATACAAATCTACTAACAAAAAATCTGAAACTAAATACATTGCACAAATGCCAACCTTGAAACTGAATGAAAAATCTAAAACAATAGAGACCAGTCAGTTCACTTTACCACTCATGGATGCTCCCAAAAATTATTTTGCGTGTGGTACATCCTAAAACAAGCAGGCCCACACAGCGCAGGGTTAGAAGGACACTCGGGGCAGTACATTCGAGTCTCCTTCCGCGTACCTCTTCACCAACAGACTCTACATCTCCTACTGGGAAAGTCTTTTGAGGGTGTGGGAGGAATGTGATCAGGAAAGTGGCGATCTTTCAATCTAGCCACATCCTCCACCACTCCAACTCTAGGAACACTTGCCTGTTCCACTACAACAAGGCTGCCTATTACAGACTCCTAAAACTTAGCAAAAGTCATCTTTGACTTAGGACAACAATCCTTGAATACAAAAAAAGCATTAAAGATTGCCAAGTGGAAAAGATGAATAGCCAACTTCTTATACCAAATGTAAGCCTTACGAAGAGCAGTGTAAGGTTCCAACCTCTGATCTACTCTATCAACACCACCCATGTGCCTATTATAGTCTAAAATTCACACAGGTTTGAGCGCTTCAGCAACCTGACCCCAAACAGTCACAGGTGAAGTGCTTTCATCATGGATGGTAGTCAGCATGTAGATATCTCTCCTGTCTGAAAACCTCACAGCTAGACGTTCCTCGCTACGCAACGCACTGCACTGTCCCCGCGCAAGCTTTTGACAAACAAGTTCTTTTGGGAAACCTTTACGGTTAGAGCGGATTGTGCCACAAGCAACAGTGTCCACTTTGGCCAATTCCCTGAACAACTGCACACCAGTGTAGAAGTTATCTACATATAAATGGTGACCTTTGTTAAAAAGTCCTCTACCAAGTTCCCACACAATTTTCTCTCAGACACTCCAAAAGTGGATGGACAACCAGGGGGGTTAATCCTGGAATCCTTACCGGTGTACACCCTGAAATTAGAGACATATCCAGTCCTACTGTCACACAGCATATACATCTTAATTCCATAGCATGCCCTCTTACTAGGAATGTATTGCCTAAAAACCAAGTGGCCCTTGAACAAGACCAAAGACTCATCCACTGCTATTTCTTTCCCTGGAGCATAGATCTCAGAAAATCGATCTACAAAGTGATCAATGACAGGCCGAATCTTAAAAAGACGGTCACAATCAGGGTGATCTTGTGGCAACGCTAAACCATTATCGACAAAATGCAGCATCCGAAGCAGAAGCAAATACCTATCACGACTCATGACTGCCGGATATATAGCTGTTGCCATCAAGGGACTAGTAGACCAATATGAAGACATTGATGGCTTCCTAGCAAGCCCATCAAAAAAGTTAAACCCAAGAACTTCTTCATCTCTTCCAGATTTGTGGGAGTCCACCGGGTAGCTCTAGAGTGGGGCCTAAGGCTGGCACTGTTGTCCCTCAAAAACTGTTCGGCATACAAATTAGTCCGCTCAACAATCTCTGCCAAAAATACATCGTCCATAAACAACTGAAAAAAATGTATCGGCAAAAAGTTTTCAGTATTCACTCTACACCCTGGAACACCAGTAAAGTCTGGCAATGCCGGCTGCACCATGCCTGGGGCAACCCAGAGGTCAGCACTTCCAACGGGAAGCCTTGCAGCCCCAGGCTGCAGCCCAGATGCCTCTTGCTGCACTATCGGCACATCAATGTCCTCCTCTAAACCAGGCACTTCATCCGCACTAAGAGTAGCTTCATCCGCACTGAGAGTAGCTTCATCATCCGATGATTCCTCGTGGACAGAAAACTCACTGCCTGAATCTTCCACTCCCTCCTCTGCCTCAGATGCAGAGTCAGTCTCTGAACCATGGTCAGAGGAAGACTCAAAAAGCATACCAACAACCTGCTGAGCAGTAATCCTGCGGCTAGCCATTATCCTTACTAAGAAAGGAGACTGCACAAACAAGTCAACAACAACCAACACTGTGCAAAATAAGTAAGTAAAAAAATGTGTGCCTTTATCACAAAGATCTATATACTCAAAAACTATACGATTCACTTCAAGAGACAGCTACACTCACCAGCACCTACTCTGCAGAGACACAGCAAAAACCAACGATATCCCACTAGAAAGAAAAAAACAAAACCAATTACTCACAAGACAACAAAATACACATCGAGCACAAATGCAAAAAGATTTTGACACTCAAAAAACAGAAGCCAAACATACTGCTATTATTACACCATTTGCAAAAAAACACATTCATGCAGAGAAATGAAACTCATTTAGAGTAAATAGCACAAAAAAAGTCTCTTACCAAACACATGCAACTACACAAACTGCAGCACCACCAGTAACGAAACTGCAACCTGGAACATCAGTCTAAAGAGGAAAAGCCTTGAACTAGAATAAAAAGAAAAAAAAACATTACAATTGCAATTCAGAAGAAATAAAACAATGAACATTATAACACGCTATTTCACTTCTTAAATGGTCAATCTGCCAGATGGGCCTTCAAATAGGGCTGAGAAAAATGGGGGGTGATCTTGCCCAAGGGATCTGGTGGGGTTTTCTGCCAGGCCGATCTGTCCCCAGGTGGGGCAGAAAACAGCAGGCAGAAATTTGCCCCCTTGCAAAAGAAATAGATCCCTGGTGCCTAGTAGGGTTTTCCGCCCTCCTCCCGCCTGGGAGCAGAAAGGCCAAAAAAACGGGCAGATCTGTCCCCATGGTGGGGCAGAAAATACATAAACTTAAGCCCCTTGGAAGCAATCCTTGGCCAAGGGGTTGCTTCCATCTGCAATAAGAAAAATCCCTGGTGACTAATGAGGTTTTCTGCCTCCCCTGGGGGTAGAAAGGCCTTCCAGTAAATTTGACGCCCTTGGAAGCGACCTGGGATTTTGTTTTTTGTTGTATGAAAGCCTTGGGTCGCTTTCATACAACCAAAAACAAAATCCCTGGTGCCTAGTGGGGTTTTCTGCCCCCCCCCCCACCCCCGGGGGCAGAAAGGCCAAAGAAACGGGCCGATCTGCCACCAGGAGGGACAGACAAACATCAAAAATTATATTGCCCCCTTGGAAGTGACCCTTGCCCAAGGGGTCACTTCCATGCATTGCTAACAATATCCCTGGTGCCTAGTGGGGATTAAAAAAACGGGCTGATCTGCCCCCAGGGGGGCAGAAAAACATCCAAAATAATTATGCCCCTTTGGAAGCGACCCTTGCCCAAGGGGTCGCTTCCATGCAGTAAAAAAAAACATCCCTGGTGCCTAGTGGGGATTTCTGCCCGCCAAAAAAATGGGCCGATCTGCCCCCAGGGGGGCAGAAAAACCTCCAAAATATTCATGCCCCCTTGGAAGCGACCCTTGCCAAGGGGCCGCTTCCATTCTTTGCTTACAATATCCCTGGTGTCTAGTGGGGATTGGCAAAAAGGCCCAACAAATGGGCCGATCTGCCCCCAGGGGGGGCAGAAAAAGATCCAAAATTATTATGCACCCCAGGAAGCAACCCTTGCCCAAGGGGTCGCTTCCATGCACTGAAAAAACATCCCTGGTGCCTAGTGGGGGCATTTATGCAGCACGATCGCGACTCTGTGCGCGATCGTGCAACACAAATGCCCTTCAAAGAGACATCAGGGGAGAGGAAAAACTCTTTCCTCTCCCCTGATGCCTCGACGGGTACAGAAACCCCCCTCCCGGAGCAGGAACAAGCAGGAACACCTACCTTCCTCCGTGGATGCCTGGAAGCAAATGGCTTCCAGCGTGTCCAGGGCTTCCTGATGACGTCGGCGCGCGCTGTGCGCGCTGACGTCATGGGATTGCCCGGGGGGGGGGTCGGGGGTGGCAGCGGAAACTCTTCTGCTGCCATCCCCTTTTGAGGGGGCTAGATGAGCTGCCCATGGGGGGAGCGCCAGCGCTTCCCCCATGGGTGGGTGCCATGACGTTGCTCCGTCATGAGCATAGAATGGGTTAAACAGCCTGCCTCTGACAGGTGTTACCAAAGAGCCCATAACAAAACGTATTGCCGCTAAAAAGTCAATGACCAAATGCAGCTGCGTTTAAACTTTCCTCAATACCAGGGGCGGCTGGTGGAATTTGAAACTGGTGGGGCGTATGCAGAACGAATCAACGCATGCGAGCGAGCGCAGCGAGCGAGACGGCAATAAGGGGGGTTCGGGGGGGTTCTCCCCCCGTGAAGAATTTTTTTTAAAATTGGCATCTTTTTGGTGCGATTTTCAGCACTATTTCTGTGATAAATGGACTACAAATTCAGTTCTTCTAGGCATTCATAAAAGAAAACTCATACATTATTTCAGAGAATTTCTGGGTTGCCAAGCAAGTCTGACTTCTGAAGAGGGCTAGGGTACTAAGCAAGACTGCTTTGGCTCTACCCTTTCCAATAGAAAACACTAGTTAGCGATGTGAACAAGTTCAATGGACAAATCTGGGGTCTAGGGAGAGTCCCTCTCCTGAGAAAGAAATTTTAAAAAGATTGGCAAATGGTGCATTTTAAAGTAAATGAATGCAGCGATAAAGCAAGGCTTATTAAGCAGTGGGATCGTATAGTCTTGAAATATTAAACACATTAAAAACTGCCCTGTATCTTCTTGTATTAATTTGTTCAACAGTTACTGTAATATGTAAATTGTTCTGCATGACAACTTTAGCCCTTTAAAATGTATGCTTGCCCAGTGTCTTGCACTGCATGCAGCATTAACTTTGGAAAAATATGCTCTAACCAGACTTCGGGAAGCACCCACAGCTGCTGGCTGTAACCAGTCATATAGAAATATGTGCAGACAGGTCTTTGAGTGAGATGAAAAAAGTGGGTGCTCCCTATGAAGGAACATGCCAAATACATTTCTGTGATTCCCTAACAGTATTATATAATTACTGCCATTGGTACTACTGTTCCTATTACTAGTATTAATAGTGTTACGTAATTGCTGCCATCCATTGGTACTACTGTTATTATTACTGGCACTACTGCTAACGGTGCTAGTACCACATGTGCTCACTTGCATTCCCATTCTCACATTATTCCATCCTGTGCTCTCCCTTCTCTGTTGTTGCAGATTCCAGGCTCTCACCCACCCTGTCCTCTCCCATCACTGCATGAACCAGCCCATAATATACTATGTCTCATTCTCTGATCCCAGTCACCATTCTGTCACCCTTCGGTGCCTTTCCCAACGTATTCTTTTTCATCCTCTCTCTATCCATCATTTGCTCTTTCCCATCCTCTGCTTCTCTCGATATGCTCTACCATTTGGTCCTTGTCTCATCCTGCACTCGTTCATTTTACACTCGGCCAGCACCACTCTTTGTGCTTTTTGTCTGCACTTTCTCCCTCCCATCCTCTCCTATACTGTTCTCTTCGCATTGTATGTATGCTTCTCTCCACCCTGTGCCATGTCATTCTGTGTCCTTTCCCATCCTGTGCTCTCAGATTGTGTACGTTCCTATCATGTTCACTCCCCCATCTCTTTTGCCAATGCTAGACCCATTGACTTTGTCAATGCTTGCCATCCTTTGCCATGGGCTGCCAACTTATTGTGTCCCTTTGACCATAGGTGAAGCGCCCAGTATTAGCCTTTAACCAGAACACTTAGGATTTTGGCTGGATTACACAAGAGTGGAACTCTTGCTGAGTAAAAACTGGAGTAATATAAAATCAAAAGGCAAAGAATAACCTTGGGCAGAGCAGATTACTCCATAATATCTTACAGAAGAAAACATTCATTTAACTTGCTCAGAGCAAATATTTTATTTGACCTAAAGAACATATGTACAGTTTTCATGTTCTACCTGCCCATACATAAAAGAAAATGTACAATTTACTGTATTCCAACATATCGTGCATATGATTAAAACCTAACGTGAAGCGTGCCATGCTGTTCTTGCATCAAATGAAATCAGTGCTCGTGAAACAGAGCAATGGTATCCCTTTCAGTGTCCAAGATGTCACCAAAGCGTTGGTGGGACAGGGCGCTTGGAACTTACCACGAGGCAATGTATTGGCGCTATGCAAAACAATATCATAAATCCAACTAGAGCGGGGACGCTTAGAAGTGGCCACGAGAAAGCATTTTGGCGCCATATAAACAAACAAAATCAATATCATAAACTCAACTATGGACCGGGCGCTTAGAAGTGGCCAGAGGAAACATGTTGGCGCTATACAAAAGGAACATTGCTATCCATCGCAATGAAACCATCACATCCTGCAATAATGTTAACTCCTTGCCTGCTGAGCTGCCCACATAATGAAAGTATCCAGCTTTCTACGGTCATTAATTCTGTTGTTTCGGGTGCTTGGTGAGGCTTTCGGTTTGTACAGGCAATACAACGGAGCAACATGAAAATAAAGTGACTTGTCCAGGATCACACAATAAGGTCAAGTTGGGTAGGTGGGATTGGAACTCAAGTCTGGATTTGCTGTACAACATAATCTACTTTCCTTCTTGGTGTGCACATATTATGCCATTTTTGATCACCATTTGGTAGAAGTGAGAAATGTCAGTGCGCAATATTTTGATGGAGGGGTGGATGAACACAGAGTAAAGCCAAGCCCAGTGCAGATGCTGTTACCACGGGATATAAATAAAGGTTAGATGCTTGTCTGAAATCAGCTCCTCTCGAACAGTAATTAGTTATTATTAATCAAACCCCCCCACCACCCCCCATGAGTGTTTTTGATTACTGTGCCTGTAACTGGGCTAGCCCCTCGAATAAAGCCACAGCTCTATAGCGCTCCGATTATGACAAAAACTCCTGTGAATCATGAGGCCGCAGTTTCACTCTGAGATTCCGAGTGACCTCACTCAGCAGGCGGGCAGCGTCAGGGCCAGGAGCCCTGCCATGGAATGGCATGCGAGGCTCAGTCTTTGTCACAGGGACTGACTGCTTCCGGGCAGAGAGGGCTTCCACCCACCTCTCTGGCAGAGCACCCACTCTCACAGGCCACAATACTTACTCAGAGTCCCCAAAAGTGAAACTCTTTCAGTCTCCCCCTTCAGGTAAAGACACCCAGCTCTCTCACTCTCAGTAAACCCCCCACACACTCCATCTAACAGAGAAAAGCTGCAGTGAGCAGTAAACTGCTCCAAGTCTGCTGCTAGTTCCAAGGACCACCAGGGGGCTTTGAAAGGAACGTTTTATTGTAGCAGGAGCGCCTAATAGATGAGGAGAAGCGAATAGAACACTATGTTGTGTTTTGGGGGGTCCAGCTCATACCAAATAACAGCAATATTCACGCGAGTGTAGGGTTGCAGTTAATATAGTGCGAAGCAGCTATCTGAATAATGTTTCTCATGCAAAAACAGAAAGCTCCTAGAAATAATCGATGCTAAGCACTACCTACACAGAGCCATAGACGCGCCCACGAACACCTTGCCAACGTTCACTTAGTTACTGAAAACACCACAACGTGAAAGCAAAACAACTAGAAATGGCAAAACGTGGGAATTTGAGTGGAAGCTCGCAAACTGACAATTTGCATTACAACTGACAATTAAACGTTGTACAACTGAATACGACGGGGGGCGCGGCGATTCAAGCGACTTGTTACACTGACATTTGAGGGGGAAAAACTTCACAAATAGGAAAATTAATTGACTGACATGAAAATGTATTTCTGACTACTAAATAAACAAAGGAGACAAGATGACCATTCCCAAGGCAGCATAAACAAGACTGTAAAACAACAGGTGGACTTCCTGCAGCCCTCGTCTGTGAGCACGACTGAGCAAACTCGGCAGTTAAGCATTTATTTACACGCATTTCCGTTCCTGTAGCGCTAAGCCAGCTTCTGAGCACTTGAACTCGAATGAAAAGGCGCTGATGAAAGTAGTACGGAGGTAGAAAAATAGTCACTGCGAATTACTTTACAAATCGGTAAATGCAGCCTCCGTCACCCTCCTAAAAGCTACGCAGCCCTTCATCCTTGCTGCACTGTCATAACTGCACGCAGAACCCGAAAGGAGAAAAGCTGTACCGTACTCACGTATCTCTTCAGCTTCTTCTCCGGGGGGATTTGATGAGCCTAGTTAATATCATAATAAAAACAGAAGTGCGTGCCTGACTCCGCTTGTCGGCTATAGCAACGATCACAAGCTTAAGTGGCAAAACCATAACTTGGAAAAAATTAATAAAAATAAAGATATTGGCTCGGGGACGGGTGTGAGCTTAAACGAACTTGGTACGAGAATTTTGATTAAGGGGAAAACCTGGCAAGGCATTTAAGCTCTCCTACAGTAATGCAGGGAGCACCGCTGCTGCTGAAATTAATATGCACGTTGTTAAACACAAGCATTGATTAAACCTACTATCAAGCAGCATTAAAAAAAAAAAAAACATCTGAGAGGAATAAAATGTAGTTTTGCTGACTCGGATCCTAGCACATAAATATCAAAAGCTTTTATTCTATCCTAATTAAAAACAGCTGGAAAAGTTATAAGGGATAATTAAGTCCATTGCGCTCTTTATTGGTCTTGTACATTTTAAGTATCCCATAAATTGATTTATACCTGTAATTTAGATGGTATTTGTTTACTGCGCCATCCACTTCAGGATTTCAAAGAATGTTGGCGGGGATTCCTAGTGGGAAAGATCAAGGAAGGAGGCGGCAGTCACAAATCATTAAATCTTCAGTAGTGATCAGTTAGGGGCCAGAGATGATTTGAAGTTACTGATAAGGTATAATTGGGAATCTTTACAAGGCACAGTATTTGGAGAGCACGAACTTCGCTGTCCCTTTGAACAGGACGGCTTTCACAGCAGAAAACATCCAAAGTGTGGCATATTTATACAGTATTTTAACAGGAAGTTTAGGGACCCACTGATTTTGATCATGCGTAGATTGCAGTATAGAAAATGTGACACCTTAAAGAATCTTCTTGATGTAATCAATGATGGCCTAAAATGCATCCGTGCATGGGCCTAGGGCCACACGTGTCCCAGCTAACATGGAGATTCATACGTATCTCCCAACAGCAGCACTGACAATCACATGGGATGCCATGCACAAGCTGTCCCTCTCCAGATAAACTCGTGCAGAATACTTCAGGATTAGAGTCCCTGTGCACAGTCTTTCATCAAGCCCTTCACATACTATCATTTTGTACAAACACTGAAGGAGAGAGCAATGGCTACCTTTTGCTAGGTGATATTTGCTGCATGTCTTTCTAACACTCCCCATTATCACAAGTGACACTCACGGCGCTTGTTGTTGGCGGCAGATGTTGGTCTCGGGTGTTTGTTTAGTGTCACGCTGCTTTTTATTGGTGGTAGTTATTTATCTCGGGTTGTGTTTCAGTTTCACGGTGTTTGTTATTTGCCGCAGTTATTGCTTTTAGTTTCGGGTGGTGCCGCCTCAGCAGACTGCCTCCCCCATCCCTGGTGTCCCGAATTTAAAATGGCAAACAGTGTAAGCCTGTCACAGCCAAGTGACTAAATATGTTAACGCACCTGTGCGGTTTTGCAGCCGCGGCTCGCAGTACTCGCGGGGAGGTCGCGGGGGGGTCGCGCGGGGCCGAGGGAGAATAAAATTTAGAAAACGAAAACTTACCTGACCGCCTCTGCTCCTGGTCCGCGTTGGCAATGGCGCCTCTTCTAACAGGAACAGCACTGGAGTGGCAACCCCTCAGCCAATCCTGGCGCTGCTGCAGCGCCAGGATTGGCTGAGGGCACGGTTACTCTTCACCCGCCGCCTGCCCATTAGGAGACCGAGGGGCTCTTAATGGGCATGCGCAAGCCAGTGGAAACACAAGTGCGCATGATTGGGCACAGGCGAAATATTCGCTCAACTTCCCCACTCATGCGCACTTGTGCTGCTGCCTGTCCCTGGCTGGTCTGACAATGCACGTCAGTCAACATGACGCCGGACCACCCACCCCCTTCAGACTCTGAAGGGGGTGGGCGGTCCGACGTCATGCTGACTGACATCATGATTGTCAGACTCAGTTCTCCCTCGGCGTCTCTGAACTTAAGTAAACTAAGTTCAGAGACGCCGAGGGAGCTGCGGGCACGAGCGGGGGGGCAACGCCCCAATGGACACACCGCGCCTGCTCAATACCCTGATCAAGCCAGACTGCAAGTCTGTGCAATGATGTTCCAATCACATTCTTTCTTAACACTTTGCAGCCCCTCTTTTCAGAACAAAAGTGAACATCTATTGATGCAAACACACGATCAGCAACAACATAGAAAGCGAACATTATATCATCAACTGTCTCACACCAACAACGGCACCAAAATACCCCTGATTATCGCTCAATCAAAGAGATTTTTCAGAAAAACATGTTGCTACTATCCCTGAATCCCTGAACACTTGGGTACAGGCAAACAGCTAATCCCTCACCATTGGGCTAATAAATGTGCATTTTCCAGTTAAACAGCTGTTGATGTTAAAAGAGTCCATGAAGGTGGGAAAACTCAATAGATATGACCTTATAGGGGCCCTGTTCTCTGGGAACTCCACCTCAGTTTTTATGGTTGCTTTCACTGTGTTAGAGGAATACATTTATAGCAAAAAAATCTTGGCGATAAGGGACAAATCTGCCATCCAAGCGGAAGCATTAGCATGCTTAGAACTGACAGAGATCCTATGCAATTACCTATGCAATCAACCAAATATGTGATAATTTTTTAGCAGAACAACAAACTGCAGAAATATTAGATAACCTGTAACCCACAAAATAGGCTATAGATTGCACATTACTTTGAAAAACAAGTCAGTTTGGTGACTCTGCATATCTACACCCACTCATGAGAAGTGTATAAACAAACAACATAAGCAAACTAGCTTTGTGTCAGGGATCAATTAGAGGGTTTCTGAACCTTTGGAAATAAGTCACCTAATATTAGACAACTAGTGTCTTTGGCAGAAGGTTCACTCATAAGGTTCTTGAATTGATTTGCATGAACAGATACAATTAGTTTGCACTGTGATACATGCAGAGAGATGTATCCTTTTGCTGGTGGATTTAATGTTTAAAGTTTGTCAGTAGTTCTCTCTGTGGATTTATCAAGCTGCAATGCTGGTGAACCACTTCAGAAAATAACTTACTGGGGGACTGGTGCCAATTCAAGGAGAGTATGGCGGCTCCGTGGGTGAGCTCCATGTGTATAAAGCTCCTACAAGGTATTTTATCTCCTATATGCTGTCACACCAGATTGAAATGATGATCAAATATTGTAGTAGCAGAGGGCAGGGCCGGACTGGGAACCCAAAGCAGTCCTGGCAATTTTGTCCGGCCAGCCCCCGTGGGGGCTGGGGGTTGTGCAAGTGTGAAGCACTGCTCCTTTTTTTTACTGGGGGCGTATATTGCAGCACTGCTGCAAAACAGGCCCCCAGTAACAAAACCGGCCCCCACAGCTGCAAAACTGGCCCCCACCCTTCCAGCCTCCCGGGGAAATGCCTGATACCCGCTCTGGCCAGTCAGCCCTGGCAGAGATGACATAAACTGATGTTATATCTGCAGGCTAACACTGCTTCATGAAGGAAGACAAACTTCACTTGCAGTGATGTGGTGAGGACTACTGACAGTTTGGATCAAGGTGACATGACACCACTTCTAACATCGCCTCCCTTAACTAAAAATACAGAGAATGAATATCAAAGCCACCTATAAATGTAGGATGCATGCCCCACTGTTTAGGGGCACGAACTGTTGGTGCTGCCTGTGACTCTGAGTCTGGCTATTTACTCTCACAACATGGACTGAAGTGCCCAATGCAACATGGTGATAAACCAGCACTGGTCCAGAGTGGTGCCGAAGAGGCTAAGGGAAGTAGTGTACAGACAAACGATGAGGAAAGCGAGGACTGCGGTTCTTAAAACCAGTGCGGAGCGAGTATAAAAAGGGGGGCCTCCATGATATTAGCATCCTCCATCTATCTTTGTTTGGGAACACCATATTGGTTACTGTATCTGATTCTGACAGCGGCGGCCATTTCCGAAACTGGTACGGCAGTCTGTACGAGTGACGCCCACTCGCTGATTGCAGTTATGCAAGGCACGTTTTGAGAAAATGCAATGGAAGAATGAAGAGCACTAGAAATTCCATTCAATGGAGAACTGCAACCCTATGCCAACACTAAAGTGACATCAGACTGAATGATGACTGGGTGACATCCCCCTACCTTTTGAATAGACACATACCTAAGCATGCCGGTTTTCAGTTTTTATTTTTGGTAAAATCTTTTGGGTTTTTTTCAGTGTTTTCCAGTGATTTCAATATCTTAAAAAAAGCAGTGGTTATCAGTGGTTACACATTTTCGTGCCATTAAAAAATAACAGAAACAGTGTTTTTCCTGTGTTTATGGAATGTTTTGCTTTTATCATTGCTTGCTTTCTGCACTGATATTTGCAAGGTATATGCACTGATGCCCTTTAGAGTGGACTCTGCAACACGAAGAGGTGCACGCTAACAAACCCCTCAAAACAGAACACACAGTAACAATAAAACGGGGAAACAGCAACACGGGCTTACTCAATCTTAAAGTCTGCTGCGCTTCCGCTTCGCTGTTTGCATTACATAGCAGCTGGGAAGTAAAATGACACCTGGAATGCTAATCCATCAAAAATTGCATCTCCCTGTCAGAAATGGGGGTCTCTAGTTGGCAGAGGTATGCACCTTGTCCAAATAGGGACCCTAGGTTCTAGTCGGGATAAGGGAATTATACACTTTAGATAACCCCTGCACACACCCTCAGTAGCTTGGCACGAGCAGACAGGCTTATCCCAAAGGCAATGTGTAAAGTATTTGCATCCAGCTACACAGTAACACAGTGAGAACACTACAAATGGACACCACATCAGTTTAGAACAATAAAGTATCTTTATCTAAATCAAACAAGACCAAAATGACAAAAATCCAAATGACTTTTAAAAAGTTTCAAGCAATTCTGTCCATAGAAATCTATGGATGCCTGATTTTACACAATGTACTTTTAGGTGCGTCCAAATTCAGAAGGCCAAACAGACGCAGAGAAGGGAAGAGTAAAAAACCACAGCAATGTGTCAGTTCCTGAGTCCTTGGGGAGGCAATGCAACAGTTCTGCTGTATGCAGGAGAAGTGATGAGTCGAATCCGTACTGTAGGGGGAAGTGATGCGTCGATTCCAAAACGGTTCTGGTCTGCGGATGATGCATCTGAAAACTTACCCCACAGGTGCGATGTGTGCAAATCCAGGATGCACTGGAGGTTGCTGCGGCAAACAGGCGATGTGACAATTTCTTCAGCCGCTTTCCCACGATGCGTCGATTCTTTCAGCCGCACAGCAAGGCTTGCATGGGAGCCGGTGTGGTGATCTCGGACTTCAGAGACAGGGCGGATTTTCAGGAGCTGCGTCGGTTCTTCAGCCGCATGGTGGCGTAGCATTGAAATTTCTCCCACGCGGCGTTGCTGTGTTGGAAAAACAGGCGCTGGAAGGATGATGGTTTCTTCAAGCTCTTTCAGCTCCTACCAACAGCAACAACCTCCAGAGACCAGAACTGGAATAGGCACCTCCTGGCAGGTCAGAACTCGCAGCAGTGGAATTCAAGGAAGCAGGTGGTGAAGTCTTTGTGTCCCTGAAACTTCAGAACAGGAGACAAGCACTTGGAGATTCTTCACAAGCAGGTTCACAGCAAAGTTCCAGGCTTTTTCCTCTCCTTGGCAGAAGCAGAAACTGCAGCCCAACCCAGCAAACCAACACACAGAAAAGGGTCAGTACTCCTCCTCCTTACAGTTCTTTAGCTCTTCTTCCTTGGCAGAGGTTCCGTTTGACTCCAGAAGTGACCTAAAGTTCTGGGGTTTTAGGTCTAATGTTTATACCCCATCTTATCTTTGTAGTCTTTGTTGCAAGAGTCTCTGAGCTCAGTATAAGCCAGTTCTGTCCTCCCTGGTCCAGCGTCACTACAGGAGGTGGAGACAGCATTGTGCAGAGCAGACACAGCCTATTCAGGTGCTAGTTAAAAGTCCTCCCACCACTCTAAATGCAGAAAGGTCTGTTCGGCCTGGCTATGAGTCACCCAGGAAAGACAGGGCACACCTCAACCCCCCTTGTGACTGTCTAGAGTGAATGTACATCCCCAGCCCCTGTAGCTCCAAAACCAGACGGTGAATGCACAAACGGGCAGAGGCACACAGGATGGTTAAGCAACAAAATGCCCACTTTCTAAAAGGGGCATTTTCAAACACACAATTTAAAAACCTCCTTAACTAAAAGGTGCTTTATTAAATTCTGAGTTTAGTGAGCCTAAACTTTCATTCTCTATCTTCTTCCAAAGGAAAGTTACACTTGTAAGATGTTACAAGGCAGCTCCCAGGTTAACCTATAGGACAGACAGCCTTTCAATAGTGAACAACAAAATGCATGGTATTTTGCTATCATGACATGCAAAACACTCTAGCACATGTCCTACCTTTCACATACACTGCACTCTGCCCATGGGGGTACCTACGGCCTAACCTTAGGGGTGTCTTACATGTAAGATAAGGGAAGGTTAGGGTCCGGCAAGTGGGTGCACTTGCCAGGTTGACATGGCAGTTAGCAACTGTGCTCGCAGACACTGCAGTGGCAGGTCTGAGACACATTTACAGGGCTACTCATGTGTGTGGCACAACCAGTGCTGTAAGCCCACTAGTAGCATTTCAGTTACAGGCCCTGGTACACTCAGTGCACTTTACTAGGGCCTTAGCAGTCAAAAAGACCAATCATGGATAAACAATCATAATCACAATTTTCTCACAGAGCTTATGCACGGAAGCACTGATGAGAAGCAGTAAAGTGCCCAGAGTCCCATAGCCAACAAAAACAGGGTCAGAAAAATAGGAGGCATAAGGCAAAACGTTTGGGGATAAACCTGCAAATAGGGCCAGGTGTAACACTCCCTGTTTAGCTCAATTTGGCCTGACCCTATCTATACCACAGTAATGGGGTTGTAAAATGTTGGTCCCAATGCTGGTTTAGCTGATCTTTGGATCTATGTGATAGATTTATTGGTGTTCTCAAACGTGTGGTCACAATGATTATTCTGATTAATCTGTCTCCACCGCCTTCTCTGCCTACCAGCCGAAATCCTCATCCTCCTCGCCAAGACAAACAGGGCCACCATTTTGGGTTCATTTTTATAGTTTGCACCTGGTAATCCGAAGCAATGGTATTTGCGTTTCCTTAATGGGCATTTTGTGACTAATCGCAATTAGGACATCCGTAGTACATGCGGCTAGTGGTTCGCAAAAAGGAAATCCCTATTTACGATTTTCTATTTAGCGATTTCCGAAATGCGATTTCTATGAGGTAGAAATCTCATTTTGCACCACAACAAATGCCTTTCAGAAAGAGCATTTTGCATTTCCTAACGGCCCGAAATAGTGATTCGGACCGTTAAGAAATACAAATTGTGTTTGTACATATGGGCCCTAGTTACCTCTGATGGCCTAAAGTCTTTTACACGTTTGATGACCAAATTTTATCTGGATAAACAGCTTTGGAGATAATTATACCTGTGTAGAGAGGCTAATGAGTCTCTTGAAAAATACACAGACATTGTCACTGATACACAAATATTTAGTTACATAGGGTCATTATAAATAGTTAATATCTGACCTATATCGAACTTCTGATTAATATAAGCTACTCTAAACCACAAAATGCGCCTTGAAGTACAATGTCAAATTAAATTGCGGAAACAGACATCACCCATCTTGTCTTGGAGTACACATAGTTACAGCCGTACCGGACCAGAATCAGACTTACTATGACCAACAAGAGTCCCCTTTGTATTACCCCATTTGGCAGAGCTAGCATGCTTTCATGATATTGTGGGGATCCCAGACATGACCAGTCACAGAAAATGATGGCTTAACGCTGCCCTAGCAGTAGCTAAACCCCTTATCCTATATATGTGGAAACTCAGCACTCACCCACAATGAATGGATGGTATCTCTTATAGAGATAGCTCCATATAAGAGACTAATCAACAAACTAAATGACCAATTTTATATCCATGTAGATATTTATGATAAGATGAGGAGCAGTTGCTTTTACCCATTTATGCAGAAATTGCACTATACAGTTTGTAAGTTTCGAGCTTGTGGATTTTGCTTTCTTTTTTTTGAGTTTTCACGCAAACCTCTTTTTTATCTATCTATGGATGCAGTACTGGTAATGCTTTAGTACCATGGCGGTTAATTGAAAATTAACATGTTATCACACCTATTCAATGACTGACATACTGGTAATAAGATTTTTATTATCTATTGACAAATCATTTGCAAAATGAAACAGTGATTATTTGTTTGCTTTTATGTATAAGAAGGGACCGGGCAATGTTCTAGAAAGGACACATTATTAAAACTATAATTTTGTAATCTAATGTCTAAATGTTTGTGGCAATTCCAATAAAAAAGTAAAATAATAAAAACATTCACAACCTGATGGAAGGATATGCCCCCCCCCTCCCCCCCCAAAAAGTTGATTTTTTTTCTTTTTCGATGTAAGACTGCGAATCCAAACCTGGTGGCTGCTTTTGTTCTATCGGCGGGTATGTTTTCCCCTCATCAACTAAAGTATTATTTTTTTTATTTATTCTACACTTTCCTTCTCCTTTCACGATACCCCATGTGGTACACAACACTATCACGTTATATCAAATGGCTCAATAAACCAGCTCAACAAGGTATTGGATCCTAAGTTTTATCATGTTTTTGTTTAAACCTCTCTGGTTTCACTTTTATAGATCAACAATGGAACTGTTTTTCTCTCCCCAATTGAGTTTATGATGATAGTTCTTTCTACAAGATCTTTTACCATCCCCATTCAGCCGGCGTGGGACTTACCTGCTCACCCAGCTCTTTTTCCTGAAAACCCTTTGTAGACATAAAAGTATGCTAGTCAACATTTCCAAACAATGAGCTTAGCCACCAATTCGCTTTCCTATAATCTAAGAAAATATGATATAATTTTAGTGCTAAAATAAGGGATAACAATTGTTGATCAAAAAACTGCACTTATTATATTATCCTCTGGTGCTTTCCTACCTCACCATACTTCCGCCCTAAGTTTTTCATATTTTTCATGCTGTGCTCATTTCTAGGAAGTCAGAATGGGTTTCAATTGTCGAGCCTAGATAGTATCAGAGTATTGAGAGAAGATTGTGGAAATTTCATTTCATTTTTCATTTGAAGATCTTTGACATACATGGCAAAAACCACAAATCTAAAGCACCATGCTTCATTCACTGTTTTGTGTGTCATCCCATTTTTACTCCTGTGGTTAACAAAACTGGGACAGTAATTTGAAAGGAAAGAAGTTAGGATTATTGTTTTTTTTTAAGTACACTTTTAGTTGCGTGTTCTCATCCAAGTCTCTATTTCTGCTTTGTGTCTTTACGTAAATGATACTCTGGTCTGCAGTCACAGTACTGTGGTGTGTCTGGTGCAGTTTGAAGCAATGCTCTTGGTCCTCTCAATTACAGCTCAAAAACGTCCCATTCATAAAGTGATTTGGGTGGGGGGGGAAATTATCAATTTTGTGGTCCTCCTTGTACCAATGAAAGATATAGAGTTCACTATTTACACTACTTTGGCGTGGTTTAGCACTTATCATGACACCCAGCATCGTTTTTGATGCAGATGTCCATATACATTTTTTATTTGCTTTTGAGGAACCATTGGTAAGTTGAATCAGTTGGACTAGGATAAGAATTTGCAAAATTCTGTATTTCTTTATAGAAATGTGTTGACTTTTTGCAACAAATCAGTGAAAGATTGCAAAAGGCATGAAAAGTGGTTTGTTGACTTCTCTTTAAAATTTTCATGTAGAGGCACACCTCTCATCAAAAAGTAATGCAAGATACTGGGAGGAGAACGTTTTGAGAAAATCTTGTTCAAACCAGTCTAAATCAATTAAAAATTATGCAAAATTACGTAATGCGAATTTTCAAGATTTTTGCAAATTTTACATAAAGTGAAATTCTCAAATGTCATACATTTCTTTAGAATAATTTCAATTTTACCCATGCCTACTATGTACAGTCATTGTGGACTTTTTGTCATTTCCTGGTCTATCCATGGCAGCGCAAGATTGATCAACGCTCTGCTGACTGCTGTCTATATGGAGGACAACGTTTTAAATTATTTTTGGCTGGTCAATGAATATTTGTGATGGAGTGACAACTACAGGGAGCTTAGGGCCGAGGGATGCTTTTACATTCCGCCCACAGAATTGACAGAATTTGATGACTCTGTGTTACTCTTGTAATGTAGAGTTCTGGCCAAATTCCAGCAATCGCCACGTGTACATTTTTTTTTCACGCGAGGTTCCAGAATTGCGAGCTAGTCGAGCGCTAATGAGATTTGGCATTCCCTAGCTCCTTTTTCTAACACGGGGTCACTGGCGGTAGCGATCCAAGGGCTGCTTCTTGAGTAGATTTGCTGCCGCTGGAGTCGATTTTCTACTCCAGTGACTGCAAAATCTTCTCAATGGCTGCGAGTTCTTGCACACCACATGGTTCTTCTTGTACAGATTTTTCAGCGCTGCTCGCCCTACTGACAGTAAATTGCAGCGTGAGCAGCACGACATGCATATTTTCCACCCATTGACGGAACTCCGTGGAATCTGCTGGAGTTTTTAGGTAACTCCACAGAATTCCGCAAAGTGAAACTCCACGAGTTCCACCCACCCCTGGTTTTTACTTGGCCAGATGCAAAGGTTCCTTCTGAGAATAATGCATTAATTATAATGAGCCAAATTAGAACTATGATGTTGAAGGAGAATTTTATACTGCTGGTGGACATTGTATTTGAGAAATAGATGAAAGTTGAGTGGAAATTACCATTTTTCATAAGTAACCCCAAGAAGTGTATTCTCTAGACCCGGCCCCACTGAGTCCTCCAGCTGATACAACTTCGACAGACAGAGGATGCACGTCGTGGGGAGCCTTCACCAGCTCCCAAAGATGCAGCAGTCTCCACTGCTCTCGCCTGCTCCAGGGCCGCCATCAGCTTAGTAGGCCGGTGTGTCCCTCTGTGGTGAGACCGCTGCTGCCAGGGTGTGGTGGTCTCTGCTTTTATGCCATTTCCAGATGTATAATGTCTTTGTCATACAGCTCCAGCCAATCCCATGCCACAGCCAGTTCTGTGAAGACATGTGCCTGATCATCCACCTAAATCCTCAGCCATGCCGGAAACTGCAAAGAGTATAACAATCCCAGTTTGCGCAACTTTTTCTTAAACGCAAGAAATAACACCCTTTGAGTCTGGACCTGGAGAGTGAAGTCTGGATACAGAGAAACGTTTGCACTTCCATTGACAAAGGGGCCATGATTGCGAGCCTGTTGCAACAGGTAGACTTCTGTCATGAAAGTGTTGGAGGTGGGCCACTACCAGGCAAAGTGAGGCCCCGGATGGAGGCAGATGTGCGTGTACCTATGAGCCCGCTCCAGGACATAGAACTTGGATGGACCCTTGGGCGCCACCACCTCATGGAGCCACTCCTCCAGGAAAGAAGCCCAGCATTGAGTCACCCTCAATTCTCTCCAGTAACACCACAACCCAGATGTTGTTACATTGCTCCCCAAGAGGGAGAGAACCCCCTATCCAGGGGGGTTTGCGGTGACAGTGCCATGTTTGATTCCCACCCCCAAGCCAATTCCTGACTGGGGACCTCTTTCTGCATCTTTGCGGCTCTCTCTTTCAGCACATGCTGCCACCTTTGGAATGTCAGGCGCCGCACCGGAGTGGGCTCTGTCACCCCCCGCTGTAGCGGTCGGCCCTCCAATCTTCCGTGGTTCACACTGGGTTCCTGGTGCGCTGCGGGTGCGTTGCTGGGCCAATAGGGCTGTGTTTGGTGGCTGAAAGGGGTTCATGATTAGCAAGGATCTCGCACTGACCGCATCCACATGGCATGGAGGCTAGCTCTGCCCAAGCAGCCTTTAGTTATTAGAAAGAAATGTGTCAGCGTGACAACTTCTACATAATATAGAAGCTTGTGTGCACCAAGTACTAAGCTATGTGCATGTGCTTGTTTTGCTTCAGAAGATAAGTATCAGTAAAGCTTTCACCTTAGTATGAAGACTATAGGTGGTATGATCATCAGCACCTTCAGACTTTAGTTATTTTAACTGAATAGTCTTTATTTGGACAGGTTCTGTATAGAGGGTGCACTGTGCTTAGTAGTTACTTTTTATTATTCTGTGGTGTATTTCTTATGAGAGTTTTACTGTCTGCAAACAGTGTGGTACAAAATAAACGCTCACCGTAGAGTAAACAGTGTTAAATGTACCCGCTTTTCTACTTATATATCTACTTCATTTCTCAATGTAGGTTCAGTGACTGTCAGGGGTTTGATACAGGGCCGTAGTAGGTCATTGGTTATGTAACAGGGCTTGAGTATCCAGGTGAACTTGTTTTTCCCTGAACAGTTGTATACAGATTGAACACCGTGTGCAGGATATGTTACCATTTCATCTGTGGTTCATAGTCAACATGAATTCAGCTACCGACAATGATCAATGAATTTCAGCACACGTGCCATAACTATGCAGATGGCACAGAAATATTTCAGAACTGGAAATCCCCAAAGACATTGGAAACTCAAAAAATCCTCAGTTGCCTCAGAGCCGTTGATCAGTTGATGACATAGAGCCACCTCAAATTGAATACTTACACAGCTGAAATACTCACATGTGGTGATTGGACAAATTATGACCAACTCTGCGCCTGGCCTGATGATCTGGGACCCACTCCTAAAGTCTCTAAGGAAGTTTGAAACCTTGGAATTTCAATGGACTTCAAATTATTAATTAATGCCTAAGTGGACAAGTTAGCAAGAGCAAGCTTCATAACTATGAAAACTCTGCGACACATCTTCCCCCACCTAGGATTTCCACACAGGGTTCAAGCTACTAGCTCTCTTCTGCCATCTAAACTTGATTACGCCAATGGCCTCTACCACAGATCATCTTTATCAACTTTGAAAAAGCTACAACAAATTCAGAAGTCTGCTGCCAAACTACTCCCTCATGTAAAACTACAAGCCCACATCTTCCCAGCCTTAAGGGCCCTACATTGGTTACCGCTTGCCAGAAGATCCACCTTCAAGCTTCTATGTATCACCTACAAAGCAATACATGGAACAGGACCCCTTTTTATCTGGAATAAAATCACCAAATATATCCAACAAAGAAACCACGGCTCAAGATTGTCACCTCGCCTCAAAAATCCACCATACAAGAAAAAAACCATGGGTGGTGCATCTTTCTCTGTTCAAACTGCCAAACTATGGAATTCATTATCCCAAACATAAGAGCCACGTATAACTATCTTATCTTCAGAAAACTTCTTAAGAGTTGGCTCTTTCCTATATGACCACCACACTCAAACACAAATATACAACATATCCCTGTGCATGTAAATGTGCATAATTGGATTATATGTATGTATTTAGATACGTTCTTTTAGTTGTACAAAATATATACTACTTATGATTTAATAGTATATAGATATTCTTTAGGTCTGCTTAACAAATGTTTATATTATTTATGGTTAAATAAGAATAGATTTCCATTTATTATTTTAGGCTTAACATGCATATAGGTCACTGCATAGTTTTCATATAAGTTATTTGATTAGATACATATGGGTCTCTGTTTATTTTATTAATCAATCACAATATGTAAATATGATCAAACCAATTTTTTCTAAGTAGTTAACTATTAAAATGGTGAGGAAAACTTAAAAATATAATATACATTAAAAAAGTATAAAAATACGTAAATACATGACTGTTTATGTACAGCAACATCTGGAAGTCCGAATTTTGAACTATCTAGCCATACTTGCACAAATGGAAGTTTATGTAATACAATTTTATATCTTTTTACTGTTTTCCTTATATATGTATACCCTTTCTATGTAGTTAGGTATCTATATATTAATTGCTTTACTCATACTGCAGAAAGAAAGAAAAAAAAACACCAATGAACTACTTCACATCTCATCCTATACCACTCTCAATATATCCTCTACCTCCACTCTGACTCATACCAAATCTCATTCTACTACTATGATCTCCCTTAAGATCCTTTCTTGACTCCTCTCTCCTCTATCCCTCCTTAAATCACCCCAAACTCATACTACTACTATGATCTCCCATATAACCTTTTCTAGACTCTTCTCCTGTATCCCTCCTCTGACTCATCCCAAACATAATTTTACTACTATGATCTCCAAAATAACCCTTTCAAGACTCTTCTCTCCTCTATCCCTCATTTGATTCATCCCAAACCTCATCTGACTAATATGAACTCCCAAATAACACTATCTAGACTCGTACCTCCTCTATCCCATTTAATCAAATTAACAGACACTCAAATTAACAACATTTATTTCCCTATACTAATCCACCACTGATCCTTTGGGTTCCGAAGTAGCGTGCTACTCGCCGAAAAGAGCTTCAATGCATCGTCAATGGTAGTAAGTGCTATATAAATTCAATTGCCTACTTACCTACCATATAACTCTAGGATTTTTTGATAGACGAGTTTAGGTCATTGTCATGGTGTGCTTGTTTTGTTTGGTTTTATTCTGGTTTCATTTTTTTATTAAATGGACAGTTTCAAATTTGGCTGTAGTTTGTGAGGAGTCTCTTTGAACTGCATCTTTATTATGTCTTTCAATATTCCATATGTTTTTTTTTGTGGTTCATCTACTTCTAACTTGAGGCAACTTGATTTGGTTTAGATAATGTACTATTTGCATGGTTATCTCATTTGTTTCATGTTGCTTGGGTATTAGTCAATTATCCAAGAATTCAGATTCATTTTTTTTTCTTCCACAGCACTCTTTTTTACGTCTGGAGATAACCAAGACCTTTTAATTTTATTAAAATTATATGTATAACATACTGACTTATAGGACCTTTCAGCCAGCCCTTTTTGTCCATTGTTCTGTCATTGTGTCATTCGTATTTTTCTTCCACCCACTACAGCATACCACATGGAACAGTGGGTAAGCCCACTTCAACCATTGTCAAACTTCACTGTGAAAGATGGCATATTTTCACAAGGACCACACAGACACACACATTAGTTACCTTAAGGAGTATTCTAGCAATGTGCACTTTTTGCGACCCAAAAAATATTTTTGGTTTCAGCGAATTTTCTTTTAGTTTTGATAGCTGTCTGTCAGCTTTCAGATTAAAGTTTGGCAAAAACCATGATTCATAAACATGCATTGATAAAGACAAAATATTGATGGACAACGCAGAGCCAGGCTTTGTCAATGCTTGTTAAATGTAAAGATTTTGGGGAGAAAGGGGATGGACACTATACATCTGTAATGAAAACTTCGGTTTTGAAGTTTGAAAATGCACATTCTTATTGGAACATGTTGTTTTGCAGAAGAGAAAGCCAAGCTCATCAAGTCAGACGAGAAGCCGCAAAAAGAAGATAAAAAGGAAGACAGAAGTGCAAAAGCTGAAGCAAAGATTGAGAAAGTGATGAAAATGATTGAAAAAGCTGTGGAAGCCGTGAAAGACAAAGTCAAGGCAAAAGAAGAGAAACCAGAGAAGACTGATGTGGCTGCAGGAAATAAAGGTAAAAAGAAGGACAATAAAGAAGACGCTAAAAAAGTTTTTGGAAAGATGAAAAACCAAAGAAATAATATGGCAAAGATATTAAAATCAAACCACAAACAGGTCTAGGAAAAGAACTGCACCCGTCCATTCCTTTGAAGAGATAAAACAATAAGCATGAGCCACACAGTCACAATTAAAGATGCATGGCTAAAAATCATTTTGAATGTTTCCGTTTCCACGCAGTGATCTTTAATCTGGAAATGCTGTGAAACGAACTATCAATGCTGAATTGCGTCACGTTTGTTACTGTTCATCACGCCACGAGAGAATTCAATTGAAAAAATATTGCTTTTCGTTACTAGAGATTGAGGCCTGCATTCTGAGAACCTGTGAATTTGCTAGAAAACCAGTCAGTTTCGGTTTAAATTTCCACATAATGGGCATACGTGAAAGTGAAAAGACAAAACAAATGGCCATTTTGATATTTACGCCACCACGCGGTGCACAAAATTTGCTTTCATAAATAAACGGTTTCAGCAAAACTCACAATTGGGCTCGGATGCATTTCTTATATTTCTTCAGATGTTGTACGACATTATAAAGACACTGTCAATGTGCCGTCCTTCCACTGTGTGGGTATTAGGTCTTGCTTAAAAGCGCCTATACTTCCGGAAAACTGAGTGCGTCCGTAAGCCTAATGTGTCATTTGAAAATCTCAAAGACCTTTTCCACTGGAATTCACTTACGGTTTATTAGTACGCGCACAACGTGACATTCACTCCTCCCCAAATTCTGTCACTTTTCTTCCCCGCTGTGCCCAAGAACTCTTAGAATTAGGGTATGTTGTCCAAGGCGTAGCCTCTTTATTCACATCAAACAAGGTAATTCAAACCACAAACCAGTACGAGAGTACAAGTATCCTACTTGGATATATAAAAATTATTCACAGCATCACACTTTAGCGGCATCAACATGTCAAAGGCAGTAAGGAAAATAGGCACAACATTAAACTTGATCTTGAACTTGAACTTGGCCATCTCGCAGCAGGCCCCAACGCGCTACAGTAAACTGTTGCACTACTTGAAATCCAGGGCAACGTCTAGCGCACCGGCCCACCGGGGTACCTGAACACAGGCAGTCTCCCCAAGGTTCTACTCAGTCCATACATTGCGGGATAGGGCAGGAGAGTCCAGGACCACCAGCAGGTCAGTCCCCCCTCCCCGCCTACCCTCTGTACACGTCGATCCTACCCCCTCCTGGGGTCCATCCAGTCGCTGAACCTCCATTGTTGTGCATCCCCCTTTGTTGTTTACTGTCTGTGCTCCGCGTGGCCTCGCTCTTCTGCCGGGTGGGTGGGTGGTCAACGACGCGCCCCAGTTGCTTGCCTGAGGTCCAAGGGGACAAAGAGGCTGGAAACCCTGGTGCGCAGCCTTAAATGGCCGTCCAGGTTCTTACTGCGCCCCCCGATTACGTTTCCTGACCCCTTTGTTCAACCCCCTTCTTGGCCCAGGAGGAGACTCAGGCCCGTATCGCTACTAAGGGTGCCCCTCCCCTAGGCGCGGGGGGTGCCTGTTCAATTTAGACATCAGTAAAACATTTGTCCAGTGAACCCTTAATACCTATTTCATTAATATATGTTGTGCTGATGATGGTGCAAGGATCGGACTAGAAAAGAAAATAGTCCGATTTACCAACATAAATCAGACAGTTAAAAAAAGAGACATAAATTTTCACAATTGCTCTTCGGGGTACTTTCGAACCTATAAAAAAACATGCTGTGGAGGTGTTTTGCAGGGAATGGAGACTGCATGCATTTGTTTTTGCTGTAGGCAATGTGTGTGGTAATATCAGGGAAATCAACAGTTAAAACCGGCTCAATAAACCATAAAACAGTCCCACAAACTGCAAAAAAATGGCCCACATACTGACCAGACAGACCAGCCCTTATGACTGCCATATTGCCCTATAGGCCTGTACCGCCCTGGAAGATACCTCTTGTCTTCATCTAGCATGGAGTTCTGGATATTGCTGCATGGTAATCAGAATTTCTGTTTGCCTTGATAGTGCGAGACTGCTTGGCACCCAAAAACACATCATTTAAGACCCCTGACTCGATTCATATATATTTAGATTTGTTATTCGATCAGAAAGCCACCAGATCACAATTAATGTAGCTATGGATCAAGATAAAGCCTTAGCTTGTGTTTTTATCTCAATTTTTACTATTAATATGTTAATAGTCACTTGCTACGTGGACAAAAGCCAATGACCACCAATATGCTGTTGCACTCTACTATTGTAGAAACTGGTGATCTTTCGTTGCTGGTGTGTTTATGATGATACCTAAGAAGTCCAAAGTAGTCTGTGTCAAAGTTCAAGCACCATATAATAGGCATGAATGTAAAATCATGTCACATGACAGGCATCGCTAATTTCCTCGATTAGAACTGCGCAAGCATTTGATTTTGTCTACATATGAGTCTGATAGACATCACCAGCAAGTAGGAGATTTAGATCAAATGATTATGCCACTATTTCTGAAATATAGTATCAGTGCTCCATACCCTAGTTTCTAGGATTTTGAATTATAATTAACGGATCTTTAATCGAGGACTGAGCCCAAAAAACGAATCCTTTCATACTAGGTCCTCAAATTTGTTTTGAGGACAGTGCGAAGTTCAATTCCGTTTTTATATAGTATAGTACGGCTATTTTAAATGTTTTCTTTGAAAGCAGAAATTAATTAATAGTTTATATTGAAATATGTTCTGATCTTTAAGAATATTTCTTCACATTAAAATGGGGCAAAAACGATCTACTTTCTTGCTTAAAATTGTAGCGTTCTATCATGACGTTTTATATGGCTAAAATGACACACAGACACACTTTCATCTAATCATATCTATATGTATATTAAAGAAATCAAGTAACAAGACAAAATTGTGCAAATATTAAAGAAATCAAGTAATAAGACAAAATTGTACAAATATAAAAGAAATCAAGTAACAAGACAAAATTGTGAGCATTTGCTTTTTGGTTACAGTGCACATTGGTACAAGTACATCTACTTGATTGTTTGTATTAGTTATATGTTAGGTATGTTGGACATCATACCCTCCAATGTAGCACGCTAAAGGGTAGAAGGATTACAATTATTTCTGAGGTTGAATTTAACTTTCGAGTGCTACACTCATTTATATATCTAGTAATTGCAGTGCAACATATTCATCTGCAGTGGCTCACCTGCATGGCAGATGCTGATTTGGGTTAAAAATGACCATTGTGAAAGGTTTACCTTGGCATGTCCCCACAGAGTAGTAGTCTTCATGTATGTTAGTCCTGGATCTAGACTCCCAAATTAAGGTCCATTTACATTGACCCACTTAACAAATGCCCATGAAACACTGAGACGCTTTACCAAAAATTCAATATGGGGAAGCCATGGTTTCAGTGGTATTCTCAGACAGATAGCAAATACAACACCTGTGAAATGATGTCCTATGGGAAACTTTAAATCTGGTGGCCCATTTTATGCGATCAAGTTTGACGTCAAGTCTACTTAATGGGTTTTCTCAATGGCATACCTGGTGGCAGCCCCTGTATTTGGGACAACATCCTCCACAGGACTAGAAATGGGACAGAGAAAGAGAGAGGCGGTAGGCAGGACACCTACCACTTTATGGCAGGCATCTGTCTTCTAAATATAGTCCCTAAGTCTACAGTGAAAAAAGCCATCTTGATAATTTTAGAGAAAATAAGGTGGATTTGGGGGATGTAGCCAGCCAAAATGGCCAAGTGGATGTGATACACCATGGCTCCCTGCATCAGGCGACGATAATAAGGGAAACAAAGTGAAGCACTCACCACTTGGCACTGCGACAATTGTATCTGACAAGAAGAACATATATAACACTTAACGAGGTGGTTTGGAGCTTTAGGAGAGGAGGATGTCAGGGGCTGCCGAAATGGCCTGTGGTCCCTGGGAGGCCCTGCACGCAAGAGCCTAGAGGCATCGGAACTGCAGCCCGTTATGCTTGGAGCTGCAGCCCGCTGTGCCCATTCGGAGTACACACCGGAGTGAGGCCTGCACCCTGATGGTGCTGGGTATTCTGCACGCACACACGAGAGGCTCCCCACCGGGGGAATTGGTAGTAACTCTGGTCCAGGACAAGACTGAGGCTGGAAAGGGTGGGGCAACCTGGCGTTTGTTACGAGGGATTGCGGTGGAGAATGGGCCCCATCTCTTCGTGATGAAAACTAGCAGTGGAGAGATGGTGGGGGTGGGAAAAATGGATCCCCTCCCCCGGTGTTGGACCCAGAGACACCAAAGAACTGTCCTGGGTTGAGTGAGCCTTGGCTGGCTGCCTGACCTCAAGATGGCCCGGATCCAGTGAACATCCGCAGCTGGGGAGGCACTCAGAGAGGCGATACTGGTGAGAGCGCACACTGGGGGAGGCTCTACGGACTTGCCTTAACACCCCCGGTTTACAGAGCCGGGGTTTGCGTTGCACCTGGCAGCGAGATTACTGAAGCTTGACCCCAGCATGGCGACTTGAGGGACACCCGGGCTGTCTGAGTGACTAGATAGCCTTGAGTGCACCCAGACGAGGGGGGCGGGTGGCCAGGGTGTTCTCTCCTCTGGGTGCAGGGGGATGGTGGGGCCGCTGTGGCCCACCAGCGGACCTCATCTAACAAACTGAGTCTGGTGCCCCCTCTGGAGGCCTGCCTGCTGACCCGCCCTTGGGGCCCTTGAAATGACTGATGGACAAGCACTCCCCTGTAACAAGGCTTGCACTGCTGCTCATTCATGGTGCATCCCCATAATGCCTGTTCGGGCACCTATCTTTTTTAACCACTAACCACCTGATCTGCTCCAAGAGGGGGGCTGCCTACCTATATGCCTCCAAAGAAACAGCAGCCTAACAAGGTCTCAAGCTATTTCACGCCAGCAGAAGCCAAGACCACGACATCTGAACTTACTGAAGCTGCATCAATGGCTCTCACAAAGGAAGACCTAATAGCTTCCTTAAAGGACTTTAAAAAGGAACTCCATGAAGAGCACAGGGCTGATATGGCCTCCTCTTTGGAGTCGCTTAGGTCCGATCTCAATGAGAAGCTGGTGAACCTACAACAAGATGTCGACTCTCTGGGGTCCAGAGTGGTGGATCTTGATTTGAAAGTCCTAGAACTCAAACCTTGAGCGAGTCAAATGGAAGACCTCACACACTCTCTACACACCCAACTCCAAGCATCCTTGCTGAAAACAGAGGATCTAGAGAATAGATCGCGACACAACAACATTCGCATCTGTGACCTGGAGGAGAGAGCGGAGGGGCCAGACTTGGAGGCATACATCACAGGCCTGTTTGCAGAGCTGTTGGGAGAGGCCCCGCTGAAGCTCAGGTTTGAAAGGGTCCACAGAGTGGGCTTGCCTACCACCGGGGACAAGAAGCGACCTCAAGATATCCTAGTGAAATTCCACTCCTTCAAGGGAAAGGAAGCAGTATTATAGGCAGCATGGAGAGCTGTGACCATCACTTTTCAAGGAGTCACATGCTCGTTCTTCAAGATTATTGAGCCCGCCACGCTGACCAGACATCAACACTTCAAACCAAGGACTGATAAACTGAGAAAAGATATCGCTGGACCTACCCATCTGGCCTAGCCTTCGAATATCGAAATAAAGCTCACCACCCAACAGACCATTCAGAGGCTCTCAAGCTACTGGACATCCCTCTCTTGTCTGATCAGCATCCAAGTGGGCCAAGAAGCTCCAGGGAATGATATTAATGGGACTTCATCTGCAGGCACCTGGCTCTCCCACTGGCCTCTATGCCAGCACAAGAAACGATAACTTATGGGCCCGACCCACCTTGGCTCAGTCACCCCTGATGGTTGTTGTAGCTCTAGCGTCTGGTTGTTGTAGCTCTAGGGTCCGTTTGACGATGACCAATGTCTCTGGGCAGAGCTCATCTGTTCTCCGAAAGAACTCCAGTGGGTGACGAGGGGTTGGCTGCGACGACGATTCATGACAGCCACCAAGATATGTGTTTAATTTTCTTGGAGAGTCCCCTCTTCCACTCTTTTACTTCTACGAGAAGTCACAGGTGAAAAATATCTGCACTCATATTTCCCTAATCACATGTGCTGTACTGATGATGCTATAGTGGTTATAGACCGAGTCGCCTATTCCAATAATGTCTACCACACAAAACAAGTTAGTTCGGGTACCAGTTGTCCCATGTATTTCTGTATTGTTATACTGTTTTATTAGGTTCTGGAGTTGCAGGGGACAGCACCTGGGGGGTGACGGAGATGGAGATGGGAGACCTAAGGAGGACCTTCAGCTAAGTTGGCATGAAGGTGTGGTGGGATTCTATTATGGAGGGGTTCTCAGCTGGGACACGATACGCAGAGATCACAGAGGTCATCTTCAGAGTCAGATTGTCCAGTCTCTATTAAGGTACTGACCACACTTACCTTAAATGCTGAGGTTCTCAATTCCCCAGCAAAATGCCCAACAATTTGAAAATATTTACTAGACCGACACTTTGATGAAGTGGCGCTCCAAGAAACGCACCTTAAACGAACAGAAGACCACAGACTACGTCACAATTCTTATCCAGTGATGTATAAATCATCGGCCTCCACAAAACACAAAGAGGTGGTGCTGATGTTTCACACGTCCACACATTTCCAACCAACAGGCTATAAAACAGATATGTATCAATCAATCAATCAATCAATCATGTCACTTATAAAGCGCACTACATACCCGCGAGGGTCTCAAGGCGCTGGGGGAAGAGGGGGGTGGTGCTGCTACTGATCGAAGAGCCAGGTCTTGAGGAGTCTTCTGAAGGCCAGTAGGTCTTGGGTCTGTCGGAGGTTGGTGGGGAGGGTGTTCCAGGTCTTGGCGGCGAGGTGGGAAAAGGATCTGCCGCCGGCGGTCGTTTTCCGTATGCGGGGGACTGTGGCGAGGGCGAGGCTGGTCGAGCGGAGCTGGCGGGTGGGGGTGTAGAAGCTGAGTCGTCTGTTGAGGTAGGCTGGTCCGGAGTTGTGGAGTGCTTTGTGTGCGTGGGTGAGGAGCTTGAAGGTTATCCTCTTGTTGACAGGGAGCCAGGATTGTGCCAAGGATTGTGCTGGTCTAGGGTTCTCTTTGAGGCAGATTAAACACTTTTCCATGCATCTATGCACCTAAATTCAACCAGGAGATATTTATTCATTCCCTCTTGTCAATGCTGGGGGGATTCGCAGAGGGGGACATATTCCTAATGGGAGACTTCAATCTCACATGGAACTCAGCCACTGATAGCAATCAACCCCATAGATCATCAATGGGGAGTTTTTCCAAGATGCTCAAACAGGCTATACAAGCAATGGGACTCCTTGACCCCTGGCGTTCACTTCACGCCAACTCCTGTGACAACACATTTTTCTCCCACTCCCACCGCACTTATTCTAGGCTAGACTATACATTTATTAGTTAATCCCTTCTCCAAGATTTATTGACAGGAACGTAGAGCCAATAACCATCTCTGACCATGCCCCGATGATGACCACATTCGATTTGGGTCTCCCTTCTACAAAGAATTGACGCTGGTTCTTTCCTAATTCACTTGTTAAAGACCACCTCTGTAGGGACGACTTGAGGAAAGCTATAAGAGAATATTTCCAAATGAACACTGTTGTGGACACCACTTCCTCCATCCGTTGGGACACTTTCAAGGCTGTGCTTAAAGGGAAATATATTTCTATCATCGCAGCATTGAATAAACAGAGAGCGAAGGGCCGATTGGACCTTCAGTAGTAACTGCAGAACCTAGAACAAGAACACGGGAGCATGACCGTCGCTTACCGTGCAACGTAAAGTCACAGAGATACGGGGGAAACTTAATGCTATACTACACCTTAGGTGCCTATCATATGAACAAGGTAACAAAGTGGGCACCCAGTCAGCAAGACAACTCAGAGTTAAACGAGAACGGGGATATTAAACAATCCTCAGGTGGCCTTGTTAGCTCTGACACGGAAAAGGCACATATTTCAGGGACTTTTACAAGCAATTCTACACAGCTGTTCGAATTAGCGCCACCACTCAGCTAGCCCATTTAGATCAGGTGGAGCTCCCACAGGTGCCCCTGCTGCATAATGAGATATTAAAATATTTGGCACCAGGTCCTTTTGACGCTTGGTGAGGGGGGGTTGCCTAACCTTCTCGGATCTTTTCCATAATTACGGCATTCTAACGTTTGAACACTGTAGGAGAAATTTTCAACTCCCAGGGACAGAACACTTCCACTACAAGTAACTACGGCATTGAGCACTACAACTTGAAGCCTGCATGGGGGCCATACGTGACCTCACCCCATAGAACAATTCGTAAAACAAGAAGGAACATCCCGGGGCACTATCACCTTCTTGTATTCACTCCTGCTCTAGATGATTCCCTCACCCACACCACAACATGTCGCTTTCTGGGAACACATCCTACGGGAAGAGATACCAGAAACTCATTGGTGTAATCTATGGAGAGATATCCAGAAATGCAACAATTCTGTTAGTCTAAGAGAAACACACTATAAAGTGCGCTATGACTGGTACCTATATCCCACAAAACTCAAAATAATCTTTCCCCATACCGCAGATTTTTGCTGGAGGGGTCGTGGTATTTTAGGTGACTTCTGTCACATATGGTGGGACCGCCCGAACATCCGGTCCTTCTGGACTGACATCTTAGCCCAAATCAAAGAGATTCTAGGGCACCCAATTCTAGATAAGGTGGAATTTGCTCTTTTGGGACTTCAAGACTCTTCACTTCAACATCAAACAAAGGGTGATAAAGCTATCAAGTGGCTTTGTCTGGGAGCTGCTTAAATAGCATATACTGCAGCTTGGAAAAAAAGGGAGGCTCCCGCAGTCACATAGTGGCATGCCTCTTTATTCAAGCTCTCACTATGGAGAGACTAGCAGATATCTTCCGTGATGATTTTAAAAACTTTGAGTTCACTTGGGGACCTCTAGACACATACATATCCAAGGGCCTTCCTTTTACTGCCTGTCCTTCATGCACCAGAGCAATCCATCATTTTCATCGATTTTAATCACAAATTGTGTACCCACCTAACCTCTTGACACACTACTACGTTAGAATGACCTCCCTATGTGCCAAATTCCTCTAATCTGATCGTATACGGTAACCAGATGCTATTGTTTCCTTGTAAACATGTTTTATTTTATTGTTTGATTTCTATAGTATGTAATGTTTTGCTAACAGCCCAGCACATAACTTATGTTAACTTATGGGAGTTCCCTTAACATATGTAACACTGTACCTGACATTAACAAAATGATTGATAACTTGGGGGCTCGTAGTGGAGGTGTTATGCTGGTATTTGGTGATTTGGTAAAACCCAATAAAAACAACTTTGACAAAAAAAAGGTGGATTTCTCATAGCTACTGTTACTGAGTTCTCTAAATAAATGCTAAGCAGTTGAAAGGGTGAATGTGTTAAAGAAATCGGGAGCCAGGACCACATCAGTGATGTGTTGCCTTTTGTATTATTGAAACCACTTGGTGTGAAATAAACACATCAGACAACTGGAATTGAATGATCTTATGTCCTGAAGAAGGCCTACACCAAATATAAGTGATTGCTTGAAACAACTATTGACCTTTGTCTACGAAATTTCAACTTAGAGTCCTAGTTTCACTTAGACATCTGTCGTGAAAGTCCACCACAAGTTAATCGGAGTCACAAATTTAAGCTACATGCCTTACTCATTGGTGTCATCGGATGCATGATTTTAACCATCATTTGTTGGCTTTTCAACTTACTCAGAAGCCCTTGTTCAATTAATTGCTTATTTGCTAGAAAACTGCAAACAAGATAAAATTACACCAGCACAAATCTTTACTTCAGCTTTTATGATAGAAGTGGTATTACCAACCATTAAAATGAAAATAATACCTCCTTGTGGAGTGAGCGACATTGATATTTGGTGCAAAGGTCTTTATTTTATGTATCAGTCTGGTGAAGACAGGGTAGGCTCCTAAAAACATTTGAGTTGGGAGGTTACTAGAAGGGAGACGCAAGTCAGAGATCTTTGATGGCTTGACTAGTCTGCCCCAGAAATGGCCGCTTATCTCTCTCAAAACAAGAATTATAACTCTAGAATGAGGATATGTGGGACTTTCACATAAGACTTAGGGGCCGATTCCGAACTCGCTAGGAAAGCCCTCCGTACGACTCGGGCCTGGAGGGCTATCCAAGCGAGACGCGCTGTGTGAGTCCAACCGAGCGAGTACGATGCAACCACATGGTTACGGACTCGGTTCGGCCGGACTCCCATTGAACTCTATGGGAGCCTGTGTACAGACGCGTACACAGGTTCCCATAGCAAAAAGGGGGGGTGGGGAAAAGCATACACCCTGTGGCGGGGACCACAAGGTGCCCACCACACTGTGCATGCCTGGATTGGGGGGACCCATGGTCACACCCCCGTGACATATTCAGAGGGCCCTGGGTGAAGGGGGGCCTGCTACGGCCCCCCAAAGTATGATTCCGACAGCCGTTTCATCTTGCTGAGACCGAGGCGAAGCGGCTGTCCGAATCGTGCATCGTACTCGCTCGGTCAGAATTCGGCTCCATAGCGTGGCACGATTCGGCTGCGAACGTGTCGGACGGACAGGTTTGGGTTCGTAAACGATTCGCATGGCGCGTACGGGATACTCGCATCGTACTTGATCGTTCGCAACGGGGGACTATTTGGACGGAAAGATAGGCTCCGAATCCGATTTGCTCTTTACAAATCCCGTTTGGAGGCCTTCCATACGAGATCGGAATCGGGCCCCAAGTGTTCTTTCACCTTTAGAGTCACCACCATCTCCTCATTACTATAGAATAAGTGCCATCATTTGAGTAAATCCTGAATACCTCTAGTGCAAAAAGGGAAGATTATAGGAGCACCTATGTTATGCACTCCACTGGCATCATGGGGTACCAGAATCAGGATTGAGTGTCTGCTATCTGCTTGTGTTAATTCCCATCCACCCTCATTGGTGGCTGAGCACTTTCCTAATGTCACACAACTTTCACAGGGTCAGGTTGTGTGGATTCACAGTAACTTGGTCTTTGTGACAGCTGGGTCCATACACATTGCGTACAGGTTGAGAGTGTCACAGAGCCTCTTCTTCTAACCGCACCCTTCCTTAGTCATGCAATGTCGTCCCTCTGTGTCATTGGCGGTCCAACTGGCTTGACTCTCATTGACAGGGTTTTTCCTAATTTATTCCTGTTTGACTTTCACAACTTCCTCCTTCATCCTCTTCTCAAAGGCACTCCTACCATCCATTCTTCCTTTTTAAAGGTAGTGATAATGACACTAGTATTGCGTTCTTGGATGTCTGATGTCCATCAAACTATTGGCTGCTGAATCCTCGCATATCCTGATGGACTTTCATCTCAGTACCATGAATGGCTTTTGTGTTTTATTGTTGAGGTAATCTGGAAAGTGATGGATAGGAACACCTTGTAACACTCCTATACAGATTACTTAGCTGCTACTGACAAGTTAATACTTTTTATAAACAGAGCATAGCTTAAACTTTTATGTACCAGACCAAACAGTAATTCCATTGAGAACATACCTTATTCAGCCATTTTTGCAAGAACAATGCATTATGGTCTCATTCATCATAGCTTAACTCTCTCAGCTATTCCCATGGCATCATCAAAAAGCGTAAATACAAATGTAACATCGTTTGCCAAACCATGTTATCTTCATTTGAAATATATTCTCTGAAATAATATATGTGGCCTTTTTGTTCACATTATGCATGCTGGTAATTTTTATTTGTGTTTGGGGTTAGTGGGGCATGTCTATTTTCACTCACTGAAAAGGGGCACACCAACATTGTTTTTCTTTTCAAAACAATGCAGTTCTTAATTTACTGAGAAGAGTGATATTTTTTCATTTACTCATTGCTCAGAATTGTCAAAAAATGAACTAAAGTAGCCAACATCTTAATTATGAATTCCTTTTTTATTGCAGCCTTAGAACACCTTATATTTGGGTAATCCAGTTTTTTTCGCATACACAACTCTGTATATATGAATACTTTTTTACTGAATGTTTGCCAGTGGTTTCAAAGCTGGTATTTCAAACAAAAGAGGTCTAACTGCGAATTAGTCATCATAACTCACAGTGCTGAATTATTTTGCCGAATGTTTAGCTTCCCAAAGAAAAAGTTAAACTCACTACTTCATTTTTTCTTTCAGTGCTGGTAAAAATACTTTCACAATGACAGTGCTGGTTTTAGACCATTAATCAGCACACCTGACAAGATCACCCTTACAGGCCCATTCTTGAGACAAGCATCTACCAATGAATCCTCCCCAGTGTGTGAAAACAACATTGTAATGGCCGAACTGTGACAGCAAAAAGTTACACTGACCCACATTGCACAATTATTTCTTTCTTTATATATGCCTTGTTAAATGTACTCTATATTGTCATTGTACTTCAAAAGAAAAACACATTTAAAATCATGTTTTTTAAATTCCAATTAATGTGCTTTGCATTTAAAATCTGACCTATAATACACATTGTTGCATAAAATCTAATTTAAACCTTAGCACATTATCCCCAACAAAAACATACACTTCCCAAAACATTGACAGACAATTCTGAAATCCCAGGCAAATAAGTAATACTAAATGGATGACACTCAAATGCTCTAAGACTTCCTAAACTGTGCTAAAATCAGTTAATATATTATGTAACATAAAAAGTACATAAAGAGTTACATATGTAAGATAGTCCTATATTGCCATCTCAGAGTCAAGTGATAGTTATAAACTACTGAGCCTTCAAAGTCATGGTTTGAAATTGTCTCCAGGCCCCATTGTTGGCACTACAGGGCCATATTACACAGTTACCTATCCCAATTGTTGTAAATACAGGGCCATTTTGCACAGTTACCTATTATGTAGTCTCTGGCTCTCTCTTCATATATATCACAATATATCACAAAACCCATAGTGGAATACAAGGATGATGACACCTCTAGGAAAGTTTAAAGTACTTCAATGAAGTGCGATCAAACGGGTTTCAGCTGCCTTGCAGCCTTCTTCACCGATGGTGAGGTGCCATTTTACACCAGGTTTTACATTGTTTACTGCATGACGTGAACAAAAACAGGGAAAACAGACTGTGCTTTGGTCAGAGTGATGACCTGAATGTTATACATTAAATTTAATCTACATTCAATTTGTGGTATTTACATCAAATTCATTATTGCAAATACATTTTAAAGCAAGATACAACACAGCAAGCAATGTAGAGCTAAACATTGGAAAGTGTTTAGTGATTGGCTGCATTGCGGTTCCTACCTCAATGTTGTTACTCATTGCCGGCAAGCCTCAGTGTGCAGTATTCACTTCTGTTTCGCTGTTGCAACGTGACAGTGAAATGCATTATGTAACAGTGAAACAGTTTAACAGTGAAATGCAAAACAGAAATTAAGCATGTCAGTGCTTATTCTAGAAAGCCAAAATCCTGATTTTAGCTAAATACCATTTTTTAAAAACAATTTCCCATGACAAAATTCAATGCCATAAACTCTATACCATACTATTACTATACTATTGTTAATGGAGGAGAGTGGCATTATGACCCACTGTACTCACACCTTTAATGAGTCACGGCCCCTTCACATAGTGTTCATAAATAGCACAGTCCACTGCACACCATATATATATCGACCACCGCCGTACTCCAAACCAAAAGGCGTTCTTCCTGCTGTGGATTATGCCATGTCCGTGTACATCTCCAAAAAACCCTTCTCACTCAATCGATAAAGAAGGTGGCCGCCACTCTGGACTCAAACTTCACATTGTATTTTTATTGAAGTGCTACTGTTTGATTTCATTTGGCCACCATGCAGCCTTGTTCACAATACAGACGCAATGTTGAAAACAATTTTAAAGTGCATACGTGCTACGTGATACTGAACATACTGAACATAATAAACATACTAACATGGAAAACGAACTGACATACTGTGAACCTGCATATGTCTATTGTAAATTTCTCTGAACAACAATAAATTAAATATAAGTAAATATCACTATAAGTAGCAAGCTTAAAATGTACAAAATTACAGTGCATGTTGAACTTTACCTTAATAAAAGACATATTCAACCACACGTCTTATCTACTGTAATTCCTCATTCCTTAAAAATACATCTATTCCATCCATCGTGCATTGCTGCTACTTCACCGTTTGAAATATTTCAAAAGAAAAGAAAAGAAAATTCCACCCAAGTGGGCTAACTTGCTTTCTCAGGAAGTATCTCACTTTTTAGATATATACCAATTTCCACTATAATCTGTTACTGTAAATCCTACTCGCTGTGGTAATTTCATGCATGGTCGCCTTACATAAAGTGCCTTATCCCTAAAGTGCCTCATACCTAAAGTGCCTCAGTGCAGATCTAAAAACAAAAACTTAGTTAAAATACCCTGGCTTAAACCTTTACCTCCTATCAACAGGGGGCGGGGGCAATCATAGATGTGTATGAAGGTCTTCCTCAGTATTTAACCCTGCCAGATTGTTTGTGTTGAGTTCAACAATGTATCTCAGATCAAAACATCTTAATAAGTTTTCTGTATCCTCTCCTCTCCTTTTTCTGGGAACTGCACCTATAACAAAGTAGGAATAATTTTTATGATTTTCTTCAAAATGTCTGGCCATAGAATAGTTTCTATCCTTATTCTTAATAACTGTTATATGTTGTATAATCTCATTGTGCCCTTGCAATTTCTTGCTTCCCACATACAATAAATTGCAGGGACATTTGAGCACATATACTGCACATTCTGTTTTACAAGTATATTGTCCCTTGTTCTTCTTGCGATATTCTGCAGAGATGTCATATACTCTTTTGTATTCACCTCATATTGGCAAGCTTTACATTTGCTGCATTTTTATTCAGCCAAGTAGTTTTCTTTTTATTCTCTGGGCTACCTTTAACCAAAAATTCCCTCATAGATTTTGTTCTTCTGAATGTAAGCCCTGTTTTTTGGAGCTAACTTGCCAGTAAATGGGTCACTTTTTATGAAATGGTAATTTTTCTGCAAAATCCCGCAAATGGCCCCTTCTTGTTTACTATATGTTGTGATCAATCTAAAATGCACATCATATCAGTTTTTTTGCTCTTGTTCTTGTACAGTGGTGAGTAGCCTCTTCTTTGAAACCTCTTGTGTAGCTGCTCTAAAGCTCTCTCTGATTCTTTCTGTTCACTGCAATTCCTCCTTACTCTCAAGCTCTCCCCATAGGAAATACTCCTAACTAAATTGTGTGTGTGAAAGCTTGTCGCATGTAATACAGAGTTCCAAGCTGTGGGATTTTTTAAACAGTTTAGTTTCCAATCTCATATCTTTCACATATATGTTAGATCCAAGAAATTCAACTGCTCTTTGCTAATGGAACTAGTAAAATGCAAATGTAAGGAATTCATGTTGATTTTATCAACAAATGCACTTGCACTCGCAACTGTACCATTCCAAATGATAGAAAGGTCATTAATGTACCTGCACCATAGTACCACATGTTCAGACCATTCTTCTGGACACGGGTTTAGTAGCACCTGCTCCTCCCACCAGCCCATTTTTTTTTTTACAGAGTTTTATATAGCGCGAACTTGACCCGAATCAGGTATCAGAGCACTTTACATAGCACCAGTTGCATTACATGAGGACACATTCATTTTTGTTAGGCACGGGGAGATTAAGTGATTTGCCCAGAATCACAGGATGTTCAGCGTCATTACCGAGACTCAAACCCAGGTCCCCAGATTCGAGGTTGACCGCCCTAGCCGTTAGGCCAACTCCTCTCCCCAAATGCCCATATGCAAATTAGCACAGCTGGGGGCGAATCAGATGCCCATTGCTATTCCTCTGATCTGCTAGATAAGATAGATATATAGACAGACAGACAGACAGACAGGCACACAGACAGACAGACAGATAGATAGATAGATAGATAGATAGATAGATAGATAGATAGATAGATAGATAGATAGATAGATAGATAGATAGATAGGCGGACGGACAGACAGACAGACAGACAGACAGCTTTCACCAATTCATGGAAAAAGAGAAAGACACAATCCATTACCAAACTAAGTGCACGTTTAAACATGTACGCAAAACGTTTGTAGCCCACTACATACAGTGCAAAATGATGCAGATAGGCAACATTCTCCTATTTCATCAGGTGAATCACGTTTCTCATATTTCTACAAATTGTTCTTTCATACTAGTTAGAAAATGATTTTTTGTCTTTAAACACAATATTATTAAATGGACTCGTAGTCCATGTCATGAATAATGAAGAAAGACAACTATGTCGGTATGTAGCTTGGTTCTTGATGGATAGTTAGTGCTCAATAATACATGAGATGTGTTCACATCCAATTATTGCTTACATTGCTTCACACATTAGTAGAAATAAATACAATACAATAAATCACAGCAATAGTAAACATATAATTACTGCTCCATATTCTGATATATAGCTAAATTATTGCCATGTCCCCAATTTTCAAAGCAATAGATTAAAACAAGAGTATTATCTTCATTTGATTGTTAAAAAAACTTTAGAGCTTAACATATTCTAAAGGGTCCAAAGAAACCACTGATAATGTTTTTCTACTTGAGATTTACAAATGTACAAATAATTCTTCATCTATATTCATCCCCCTGGGAATGAGGCACTCTGCCTCAATTATGTATCTAGACTACATTCTATATAGAGCTTGTGTTCTATCCCACTCCTGGGTTTTTGGAATGAAATCTATTGCAAAAAAAGTTCAGTGTAGTTCAAACATTGTCATATGATTGACCAAAGTGTTGTGCTGTGCTGTGATTTAATTTAAGTCCCGGTCAGTTATGGCTCTTATATGCTTGAGTATGCATTTATTCACTGGGAAAGTAGTGCTTCCCACATATAATGTCATATGTGGGTACACTATTACATACACAACAAACTCCATTTTACTTTACTTGTGCTTGTTAATCTTACTTTTTTTGGTTTGGTGTAGATTGTGTTCCTTTACTTTGGAACTATATTTACAGGCTTTACAATGGCTACATCTGTAAACTCCTGGTGGGATATTAAACTAGGTAGACGGTTGTGTACTAATCTGTCTTTCAATGAAGATCATATACTATAAGTTATGTATGTATTGGTCCCAACCACTCCTTTCAGTACTCATCATTTTTAAGAATACCCCAATGTTTTTGTAATATTTCTCTAAATGTGATTTCCTGTACTATATGTGGTAATGAATCGCATAGGTTCTGATGTTCCTTGTGACTCATTATTCTGGATATGATCCCTTTCGTACAATAAGGCATCTATGTTCTGCTTGTCCACTTTATTTGTCACTTGTCTGACCATTTTATTTGAATAGCCACTGCACCTGAATCTATCCACCATTTCAGTCCATACTTGTGTATCGGCCTCATGAAAACTCTAATTATGTTTTGTTCTTAAGAATTCACCCTAAGGTATACACCAGCAGAAGTTAGGAGGATGGTTGTTCCGTGCATCTAGTATATAGTTACCAGTAGTGCCATTTGAACTGCACAAGTCCATAGTGCATGACTTGCACTTTCCCTGAGTGGCTTCCAGACACGAGGAATCAGTTGGTAGTACAACTTGGGACGGTGTGCAACTTGAATGTCAAACTCACAATATTGGTCGGACAAAATATCGAGGACAAAGTATTGAAAAAAATATCGACAGGCAAGTAAGTCTTGATTTTCTATACGTAACTCCACACATATGTACCTACGCGGTACACATATCTTAAAGGCACGTAGATGTGGAATTAGGAACAGCAAATCCATACTTCCCTTTATGTACTTTCTTTTTTGATATTTTGTCACTCGATGTTCTTTTACTGACATTGTTGGTGTCAATATTCAGTAGTACAACCATTCAGGACAGCAGTTGATCGCCTATATCGCACAAAGCAGTCCTTATAATTTTTCCTTTGAGAGACATGGGCCGCAATGCAAGTATTAATAATTGACATCACAGCCAGTGAGTAATTCACACAACAATGGCCTGTGTAAGGAATATTCATGAGGAGTGCCTGATGCTTGACCAAAACCAGGGAAGGCATTCAGCATTGACAAAACAAGGTGTAGACTGAAATGAAATACTCCAATCTAAGGGCTTTTAATGTGGTCCTTCTCTTTGGCTTATTTGCCACAGTTCTTCTCCTAATTTAACATGATTGCATTTGCCTTATACAATCTCCTAATATAGCCTAATAAAATTCCTTTTTTAGCCTAAGTGAAATCTATTGAATGCAAGATGTTTATACATAGTCAGGCTCAAATTCCCTTATTAGGAATAATGACCAGCCAGGTCCCGGGTAAACCTGCCTTGTCCTCCTTTCCTCTTATCACAGCTCTACAGCTGATCCTTGTATGCTAACCACACTCAGACTTGTTCCCAACCCTATTGCTAACTTCCTTTGCAAGGTCTTTAATAACACACTCCTGTCCGGGCAATATCCTGACATCTGGAAGGAAGCTATTGTTTCTCCTCTCCTTAAAAAACCCAACGCCGATCCCTCAGAGCTGAAGAACTTTCGACCTATTTGCCTTCTCCCCGCCGCAGCCAAAATCCTGGAAAAATTCATCAATGCTGAGCTGATGAAACATCTGGAATCCCAGGAATTCCTGCACAACTCTCAGAATGGATTTAGGGCCGGCCACAGCACGGAATCCGCCTTGGTAGCGGCATCTGACTGTATCCGCATGCAGGTCGACCAAGGCGGATCTGCAGTGTTGATTCTGCTTGACCTCCTCACGGCATTGAATACCATCTCCCCAGCACGCATGACCCAGCGTCTGCGGGAAGCAGGAGTCACGGGGAGGGCCCTGCAGTTTCTCCACTCTTTTATCGCCGGTAGATTCCATGCCATCAGTTGTGGAGGCTTTAAAGCAAAGGCCTTTGGCCTTCCTTGTAGGGTCCTGCAGTGATCTTCGCTCAGCCCCACTTTATTTAACCTTTAGGTGACCTCCCTGGCAAAACTGGTGAGATCATTCGGGTTCCAGGTGCGCTCCTATGCGGATGACACAAAAATCATTGCCTCCATATCCAATGATTTGCCATTGGTTGCCCAAAAGTTCAATCTCTGTATGACCAGCATCATATGCTGGATGAAGGACAATTCATTAAAAATCAATGCAGAAAAAACCGAGGTGCTAGTCTTTAGACAACAGAACTCCATCTGGTCCACTGCCTGGTGGCCCGCAGACTGCGGTCCCCTTCCGGTTCTGGTCAATTCCGCTAAAAACCTGGGGGTCCTCTTCGACGCGGGCCTGTCCTTCGATGCCCAGGTGAACTGCACAGTCAGCACCTGCTTCTACAACCCTAAAATCCTGAGGAGAGCACTGCCATACATCCCTATGGAACTTCACCGGCCCACTATTATCGCACTAGTCACCTCCAGGACTACTGCAACACTCTGTACCTTAACATCAGCTCTAGCTCCCTGAATAAGCTTCAGGTCATACAGAAGGCTGACGCAAGGCTGATACTTAACATCCCAAAGCATCAGTCAGCCAGGGAAGGAATCCAAGCCTTGCACTAGCTTCCCATCAGGAAGCGCATCTCCTTCAAGGCTCTGAATCTGGTGTACAAAGCAATGCATAGGAACGGCTCATCCTATCTTAAAACTATGTTTCAGTGGTACACTCCAGAGAGGACCTTGAGATCCTCTTCTCTTAATAAACTGGTCACCCCCAGATTTCGCAGATCCAAGTGGGGTGGCCACTCCTTCTCGGTGGCAGCTGCAAAACTCTGGAACTCTTTGCCCCTTCCCATCTCTAAGGCGGACTCGCTTCCGGTCTTTAGGAAGCTCTTAAAGACCTGGTTATTCACCTCCTAGCGTGTGGTTGGTGCTGTCAATTCTCCCTGTTCGCTTAGCGCCTTGACACCAGCTGGTATAAGTGCGCTTTATAAATATTATCCTATCCTATCCTATCCTAATGAAAGTGGATTTCAATATTCAAGTTCTTGCCAATGAGATAAAGTGAGCATGCTTTCAAAAACATGATGTTTTCTAGTAAACATGTGGTTCAAATATGTATACCCATTTCAGTATGAATGTACATGGATTGTTTGGTGTGGCCTCTGACTGCTTCCGATATAAGAACCAATTTAATGGGAAAAGCAGAAATCTTGAAGAGCCCCCATCTATGGACTTCTTTATGAGAGCTCTGGAAATCCTGATGGAAGCTGAGGCAGAGTTACCAACTCCATCAAGAATTGAAATGTTCATGAAAATACCACAGACCTGTCATGGTCCATCTGGCAATTTCATTTGCTTTAAGAAGCCAAAATTTCCGGGGGGAACATTGAGGGCAAACAAGCAATTACCTGGGGAATCAGATGCAGAATTACTCATTTTCTGGTAATTCCTAATTTCTCTGGGACTTCTCAGGGTTAAAACTGGAATCCCTGTGAATACCACAGCTCGGGAGCTAACGGGCCCTTTGATATCGATAAGCCCTCCCAGGCTTGCAAGTTCACCCCTTTCTTCTTGACAATACAGTGCATCATCCCCCCTTCAAATCATTCAGGGGACAACAAATCATGGTGCATAAAGGCCGCAGTTTATTTTCAAAACATGGATCATACATTTTGCAACTTACTGGTTGGTCATTCGAGACTCATGTTTGTTTATTACATATCACACTTATCAATCAAAACATTGTCCCAATAGTTTTACCTCTATTTCTGGCTGACAGCACTGACCCTGTGCGATGGCCCCTTTTGCAGGTGTCTCAGGTTCTGTGGGTTCTAGGCTTCCCTTGCTACCGACCTTGTGGGTGGCCATCAGACCCGGCCCGGGCTGCAAGTGCTATTCCTCTTCCCTGGACCCTTGCTGACCACTCGTCTGCTCCTCATGCCCCTTGCCGTGTGGCATCCCAAGGACAATGTCTGAGCAGCTCTTCTATTCTGGCTGATGTGTGCTTTCACTTGCTCCACCGTGTCCCTGCCCTGAGCCATCCCAAGGACACTGTTTGAGCAGCTCTCCTACCTAGCTTTCTCTTTCCTCTGGGCATCTTTCTGTGCTGCCTCCACTTCGCCCTTCTCCACTGTCCTTACGGCTACGATTACCGCATTTTTTTGGGGTGGGTGTGTGGGTTCCAAGGCGATGGTCAGTTGTGCTCAATGGGGCTCGTGCCCTCTTTTGACCTCCTTGTTTGCCCCACCCTCCTTCTACCATTGGGTGGTTTGTAGTTTTCAAAAGACGTGCCCCAATTGTCGTGCATCTTTTTTCATTGGCTTTGCCCGTGGTGCTTCTGGTGTTCCCGCCGCAAGTAGGGGTTCCCTGCTGGCCCCTTATCTGGTCTGGCTTTGCCTCCCGGGCCAGCATCTCAACTCCCAGGGTGCTGAAAATGCACCCCTTTTCGCTCTTTAGCATTCATAGTGAGGTTCTAAGGGCCAGATGTACGACCCTACCAAATTGCGGGTCGCAAATTGTGTTGTTTTGCAACTCACAATTTGCGACTCGCAAATAGGAATGTACAACAGTGTCTCAGACACTGTTTGCAATTCCTAATGGGGTCGCAAATTGCCGGCCCCATTAATATTCATGAGGCAGGTGCAATTTGCGACCCCATTATGAATGGTTAGCACTCCCATGGACGGTGCCTGCTGGGGTCAGCAGACCACCATGTCTGTGACTGTTTTTTAAATAAAAGTTTTTTTTTAATGCAGTCTGTTTTCCTTAACGTTACTGTTTCATTTTTTAAGAGTAGGCAGTGGTCCGTGGGACCACTGCCTGCTCTTAAAAAATATTTTGAATGCCAGTCACAAAGGGGAAGGGGTCCCCAGGGGACCCCGGACCCCTTCCATTTGCGAGTGGCTTACCACCTACTTGAATAGGGTTTGTACATGGGCCAGACCTATTTTGCCGTCGCAAACGGGCCAATTTCCCATTTGCGACCGCAAAAAATGGTCATACATCTGGCCCTAAGTCTAAAAAGAATGAAACAATATTAAAATAACATCGCAGTAAAGATGGGCAGTTGGAATTATCACCAGAAGTCTGAAAGGAACATGTTTTTAGAACTGTACAAACACTAAAACATCTTTAATTCCGTTCAAGTTAACATGTGTGTTTGTTTAAAAAAACATTATAAATCGATCATACTTTCTTTAAAATGTTAGATCTTTTTTGAGAACATGACTCCATTTCATAATTATCTATAAGAATAAAAAGCAAAAGTATCCCACAGATGCTACTATATCGGAATTTGGTAAACTTCTTGTTGTTTCTAACGGAAGCATGTAGAGGCCACACTCCCTTGTTCTCTAAAGACTTGCACATTTGCAGAGTAAGGGACTTGTACCTATGTTTTTAAAATACGTTTGCGTATTAAATATGCTTTAGCGTAAAAGTGAAGCTCATTTAGATCTATGAAACACACATAGCGAGTGAGCGTCTTTGCTTTTGTAAAGGGTATGTCTGCATTTTCCATAATTTCTTCTTTGCTCTCTTTTCTTTCTGATCCATTAGATCAATTTCAGTTCTGTCGCTATGTGGTTGACATGTATACACATGGGAATTTTGACTCAGGTATTTCCAAAATAATTGTATTCTGAGCTAACAGAACCTGCTTTTCTAAGACAGTCTGCTTCATCGCTCCGCTAAAACGCTGTTTAGGTCTAAAAATCAAAATAGTAGTGTATATTTCCTTGCTGTGTAAGCAAAGCATACCATAGCACTAATAGCTATACAAGTAGCGCTTTTAGATTTTGCTCCTCTGCAGCTGATATACCAAGAATGGTTGTTTTAGTTACCTCAAGATACAGGAAATCTTGACTTAAGTTTGCCTGCCAAAGTGTTTAATAACAATTAATTTTACTCTGTCTTCCCTTGCACTAAAAACAGTATTGCACGCTGCACTCTGACCCTTTATGGTATTTTGTTTACTCCCAGTTTGTACTTAATGCTTCATCTTTAGATAAACAATTATTCAGATTTTTTGTTGAAAAAAAAAAACAATTACATTTGTCAATATCAGAGAGATGGCCTCTAAGGCCCTCAATAGGGATAACCCAGTAAAAAAGGAGTGGTAAAACTGAACCCATTATTGGCTGATATAACGACCTAATTTAACTGCACCTTTCAAGGGTCAGGCCGAGTTGAACCTCTAGATTGAGTAATAACATGTGGAAATCAGTGTTACTGCATCGACTGCTTTGATTTCCACATGAGGATCTTGAACGCTAGTGGTGGATGCAACAACCGGTCTCCAAAAGTGGATGTAAATTGTGCACTAACTTTTTGTGATCTGTCTCTGATTTTGTGATATAACCTATGGACCTATGTGCAAAATATCCAGTTGCAAGAAGTCGTACAACAACTTGCCTAATTAATATTAGGAAGGTCACTATTTGCGTCCTTCTGCGATAGGGTACAACTACAGGGATGGTGAACCGTGGAGTGCAAGGAACAGCTGACCACAGGAAACCCTTTTTTTTCTAGCTGCTCATGTTCCATGTTCCTTAAAGGGACCAATGCTGGGTTGAAAAAATATATCAAACACAGTGACTTGCTTTTTGTGATTAGGTGTAAATGTCTTCAGCCGTTTATGAGAAATGAAGGATAAAACATTAGTGATAACTGCATGGTTGGTCCTGCGGGACTACTACATTACTCCTTTGGTACCGTAAATTCAAAAAAATAGAGTGATCTGATTGGTTGGCAGGGCAAGTTACATAGGTTTGTTCTGGGTAACACCATCTGCAAGTCAGTAGATCTGAAATGGGCCCCTGAGACACAGCCCTCACTGCCCATGTTTTCAATTATTTTATAGCTCTTCATTCACCATTCAATAAGTACTGTTTATTGCTGGTCAAATTGGCATTACAGGCTGGCGGCTCACCTGCCCCTTTTCCCAGGAGCGTCTTTTCCCCAGTTATTTATCACAGTATTTCTTCTAGTGTTTGCAAGGTCTGTATTCACTTTTTTATACCCTGATCCCTTCAAAGATTTATGGCCATGGCAGATTTATACATTTTCCTCAGCTACATCACAAATACAGGGTGTCTCATTTCCTTGAAATTCCACTATAATCCAATATTTCCTTTGCCATTGCCGTACTTTTTGCCTCAGAGCTATAGTCTTGATCTGGTCAGCATTTAAATACGGTTGCCCATTTAGGCTCACGTACATGAGGTCTAAATGATTTTGTGTCCGAGTCATTCTTTTATGTTTGAAGCTTGGTCAATGCCCAGGGTGGCTGCCACCTCCTTTGGTGATTTAAGAGACATCTGTCTTGTTGAACTTCTTTCTAGGTACCCACAGTCCATTACCAACATGTACAGCAAGCAAGCTTTTTCATGTGAAAGAGGGGAAATATCCTTTACACCGCAGTCAGTACCACAATGTGCCTTTACACCGCAGTCACTACCCTGACTGCGGCGTTGCCACTCGTTTCTATACCACGCAAGTCATTACAAAACATTGCTTTAGGGGACACATTGTTGGACTGGTGTTGGATTTTAAGTCCAACACCTTCCCTACTGATACACTGACTGGAGTTGGAAAAGTAATTTATACTACTGAAATGCCCAGCGCCCCCCTAGGGCAAGTAATTATGATGACTTGCATGGTAAAGGAACGAGTGGTAATGTTGCAGTCGGGGTACTGACTGGGGTGTAAAGGCATGCATGGTAAATGAATGTGGAGTTCCGTCATACATCTGTGAAAGAGTAGCCTTGAACATTTTTGAGTCAGAAAATGTAATTCACAAATGTTTTACAGAGGTTCAACCCCAAACCTCTGACTATTTCAAATTTCAAAGCATGCTTCTGAAAGTTTTTGGAGACTCATAAAAGGCATAAATCTGCACCCATGTGAGGGCATAGCTTTATGGGCTCAGATTTACAATTTTCTTTCCAAAAACAAGCCCTTACAGTTATCTGCCTATATAATCTCTATCGTATCCCTTTCTCATTGTTGAACTGATCTGAATACCAATGTTATTTTTCATGGTCACACAGCATAACAATTCTTACAGTCTCTCCAGCATTCCTTCTCCATGAGATTTGGGCAGATTTTTTTTCTTTTTTGTTTGTCCTCATATGCCACTGCTGAATCAATGTGTGAAGGGGATCTTCCACACCCTTATGCCTGCAAATTTAGCTTAATCACAGGACTGAAAGAAGTTGGAGTTGTTAACTGAGTCAATCATTTTTTGCTATAGAAAAAACACCTACTTCAGCCAACTGAAATCCTCAAAACTAAACTCAAGATCATTCAAATTTTGTCTTGTTGTCAATATTCCTCCAAGAACTTACACACAAACAAATGCAACCAAATCTGAATTTGACTTGTGGGCGTGCTCTGTACCCCTAAAATCCTACACCTCTAAAGCACGCCCATGGGTTAGTTGGATCGGGGAGAGTGTTAACTTTCATGAGGCAGTGTGTCCCAATATAAGGTGCAAATCAGCGCAACAAGTGTACAGTTAAATAAGAAAGAACTGACTTAAGTCAATTCTATGGTGGAATGAGAAATGTATTAAGATTTATTAAAAAAATGTAAAAGGTACAATACAGGATTATTAAAATGCTGATACAGCAAGTCTCAGTTAAATGCATAAAAATCATTTGTCAAGTAGTATCTCAGTAATACAGATTAGTATGCAAAATCTAAAACAGACAAAGGACCACATGTACAAAGCGTGTTTGTGTCCGCAAATGGGCCGATTCTGCGAATGTAACCTATTGCCAAATCACAAATTGGCTTTGTGATTTGATATTTGGAATGGGCATATTTAGGGCATCTCCTCCTTATACCGAATTGTAGTGATATGTAAGAATGTTTTGCGACCAAAATGCAGTCACAAAGCATTTGCGTTACCTTCCCCTTTGTGAATGTTTGTAGAAACATTTTTTAAGAGTCGGCAGTGGTCCCACAGACCAGTGCCTACTCTTAAAAAATGAAAAGAAAAAACTAGATTGGGAGTAGCAGAGAATAATGTTTTGAAAGCTCTAACAAATCTCCCAAATAATACCCCACTAATACCTCTAAGAAGAGTTATGGGCCTTAATTTAATAACAACTAAGGTCCAACTTAGGCAGTTACTCTATTGGAGGAGGTTGAAGTATTGTCAAGATCTGGAGGATTATCCTGGAGTGCTAGAGGAGGTGGTATTATTGGATAGAAATGCCAAAATGGTGTGGCTATCATATGTTCAAAGGTTGTTGGTACAAATTGGTCTAGGGGAATTTTGGTCCTTCACGGCTTCCATACCTCATCTATTTAAATCCTCACCATCTAAGCACTATCCCACTACATGAATATTGATTCCGCCTCGTCTGACCTAATGTCACCCAGAGGTGGCAGCACAAATTAGTTACAAAAACAACAGCTAACTATTATAAATGAATGCCATATTGCATGTGAGTTGAAGAACCTTGAGGAAATGTTATATTACTGAGCCCATGCTAGAGAGTCTTCTTCGAGAAAAGTGCCTTTCAGAAATAAACAAACAGTACTTGCTTGAATACTTGCAGCAGAGATAACAAACAGTGAATGTGACATCTACTCTGAACAAGATGGTGGTGAGTCCTAGCTAGCATAAGCCAGGAAAAATATGTTAACAGGTCATATTGAAATTGTTTCAGATAGTATCATATCAGTGTACAGATGCAAATTTGAGTGTAGATTACTTTTCTCCACATTGTTAATGATGCACAATTTTGATTAACACATAAAAACTTCCACAGACGTCAACCACTTTCTTGAGCAAACAGGAAATATTGTGTTACAACAGTCATCTTCACGCTTTCCGCATACGGAAAACAATCTAAATCAAACTATTCACTCCATGTTATATCACAAAAATGAATAAAAGCAGAAGAGATAATATCAGGGAGATGATATTCTGATGTAATAATCTATAACAGACCTCATTCTATTAAAAAAAAACTCTGTTCGAAGGAAGGCCCACATAAAGACACTATACACTATTGGCAATAATAAAAGCAGGAGACCGATAAAGGAGTTGGACACTTTATTATTATTTAGCAAGATCCACACATCAACTACTTTAAACATGGATCCTTTGTTGACAGGTTCAATAGTACTAGCTAACCCACAGAAATGAGCATCCAAAGCACAGCTTCCCATTCGGTTTCCACTAAGAAACTTATCCAATTGGACCTCATTCAAAGTTCTGAATGTAGCAATCTCATATACTAGAGAGCTTCACATAAGGACATCCCATCTTATTCATAAAAGCAGTCAAAGTCCTTAATCACTTTTTAGGTTCATCATACACTCAGTCACTAAAGGTTCCTAGTTTCCTAAAACCATTCATTCCTCACCTTAAGAAACATGGGGCCGATTACGATCTCAGTCGGAAAGCCTCCGACCTTACTTTGGAGGTTTTCCGACCAAGATTGTTGGTTTCACTTCCAACTGCCTAATTACAATTTTGGAGGTCGGAAGTGAAACTGACCGGTCATTCCGGCTGGATTACGACGGGCTCAAGGAGCCCGTCGGCCAGTAGTCCAAATGGACGGCATTTCTGTCGTCCAGATTACGATGCACGGTTTCCGACAGGCGTTCCATGCCGGGCTTTCCGACATGGAAAGCCTGTCGGAAAGCATGTTTGAGGACCCCTAGCAGGACCCCTTTATTGCGGCCTCTGGTTGGGGGTCCTTGTTGATCCTTGCACCATGTGGCAGCACCCTGAGGTGCCTTCCACGCGGTGCAGGGATGAACACAAGCTCCCATTTCCCTATGGGATCTTGTGCTATGGCCGCTTTACAGCCGTAACACATGCTCCCGTAGGGAAATGTGAGTAAGCGACTGCACCAAGTGCGGTCGCATCGTAATTTGGCAGTCGGGACCGCCGACCGGAGGTCAGTAGGTCCCGTTTCCATGACGGTGGACCATTACCTACTCCTAGAAAATAAAAATAAAACTTTTCAATTTTATTTTTATAATGAAGCCCGTTTTCGATTAAGGAAAATGGGCTGTATTGCAAAAACAATATTGCTTGATTTAAAAAGCAATCACAGATGTGGTGGTTGCCGACCCCAGCAGGCCACCATCCCTGTGATCGTAGCCATTCCCAATGGGTTGCAAATTGCGACCTGCCAAATGAATATTGATGAGGCAGGTCCATTTGCGACCCATTGGGAACTCAGACACTTTGATACACTGTTCTACATAGCTGTTTGCGATTTCCTAATTGCGAATCTCAAAAATTTGCAATTAGGAAATCGCAAACTGACTATTTATTACATCTGGCCTCATGTGTTTTCAAAATTGCATATGCCATATTGCACCAAAGGGGCAGGGGGCTTAAAATATAATGTGTTATAGCAGCCAGAGGCTCAAACACAATCAGTTGTTGATTTTTCACCATTAAAGGAAGTTGAAAAGGCATTTGTGGTCTTTATAGGAGAAGGTGTCAGAGAGCAATACTTGAAATGGACATAGAAAAAGCTCATATTTGTCATGGCTGGTCAACACTACCAAATAATAAAACATCATTCATAGTTAATCAGCATAATAAAGCACAATTAATCAACCATTTATAAGGGACAAAAAGAAATTTGTGGTGCGTCAGGGCATCTTGACCAGGTGAAGAAAGTTCAGAACATGCATATTTCATATATTTTTGGAGTAAAGCTTATATAGCTCCCATTATATTACTTAACCTACAGGGAGCAAGAACACTTTTCAGTCTTGACTTTTTGAGTGAAGAACTGTTTTCTTTTAAATATTTTATTGTAAAGTTTTTGTCTTTAATGCTATCCGTGTAACAGAGTGTAAAACAGATGTATCAATTTTTGGGCTTGTATTAGGCGTGGGTTAGAGCAATGTGCCATAGTTCTGTTTGTGGATGTTTAAGTTTTTTATTCTTAATAGGTTTGATTGTCCTCCTTTAGGCATCATTGGCAGTTACAGGGATCAAAAGAGTACCCACAGAGAAATTTAATTTCCCTTAACTTATGATCTATTTGTTCATCCGGTTATTGCATATGGTAAGAAGCTCACATGGCTGTGAGTGCAGAGGATCCAGTGTTGATGATTGGTGGGAGAGGTGTGGCGCAGCGGCCAGGGTAGCTGACTCCAGAGCAGAAGGTTCACTTTTCGATCACCGGCGGCAGCTCAGCTCAGCACCATGTGACTCTGGGCAATAGCTCACTTAATCTCCACGTAGGCCCCCAGCACCTTGAGGCCAATAGGGGGGAGTAGTTTGTGCTTTACAAATACTGGATTTTGATTTTTGGGGCAACCTCTGAAATGGGATCTCAATTAAGAAGAAAACCGTGGTGCTCTTTGAGTAGTACTCTGGAACTTATTGTACCTTCATTACCACCTTTGCTGTGGTCAAATTAGAGGGCAAATGGTCCCATATGAAGTTAAATACATTGGCCATTTATTATATGGGTGAAGATTCGGGGAAGCCATTTTGTCTTCAATTCTAAAAAGCATGTTAAGACACATTAACACCTAAAATTGTCAGGTTAATGGATGTGGGCTTCCTGTGATACCTACATGAACTCTTTCAGTTTGGGAAATGAGAAAACAGAGCACTTTCTGTCTGTTAGGATTATTCATTATTTGAGCATGAAAGGAACCATTTTGAGAGAGAAAAGGAATTGAAAAATGTATGGAGCCTCAAGCACTGTCTATGCAACATAGCCACACTTATGATTAGACTTTTCACCCTCCAAGCCATCCGGGTGTCTGAAGAAGGACAAACGTCAGTCTGATATCCAAGGATTCTTTGGGTTCTTTCTCACTTTAATTAGTCACCTTTTATTCCTGTACTATCGAACAGAGATATTTTAATTTTCAGAATACGCATGTTTTCTTTTTGGCTCAATAATTATGGATGAGGAGTTCAATCATGTCACCAAAAGTAATCTTTCTAACGCTGGAGCAGTAATCAGACTTTCAACATCTTCACCCAGGAAAAATAAAGTATAGTGGTTATAAATAGCGATTAGAGAACGAGCTGACTCCTGGAAAGACATACATCTGGTTGAGAAAATGACAAATGTATTTATTTATGTATTATAAAGTTTTATGTAGTGGGAACAAGACCCTTTTGGGTTACAGTGCGCTTTACAAGGATAACAATAAAAGCTATGTTACAAAGACTCTAGGCAATAGATCAAAGTACAATATAAGGTACATAAGTAAAGGTGAAATGCAAACATAGAGGCCTATAGGCAATGACAAAGTCCTCATTGGAGAAAGACCAGTGTATAGATTGGAAGAGAAACGCAGGGAAGTGTTTGCAAAGGAGTGGCAAAAAAAATGAAATAACAATGTCCAAGCAGGAAAGAGTTGTTCATGGGGAAGGGTGGAATTTTCTTAGTGATAAAGGAATTTGTTTGCAAGTAGAGTTTTTACTTCTTTTCTGAGGATGGAAGTGAAAGGGTTGCACATGATATCAGGAGGGAGAGAGTTACGGATATTTAGACTGATTCCTGAGAAGGATCGGTTGTAGGTTTTCTTTTTGAAACATTTTTGTGGTATAAGTACTAGCGAACTTGTACTTCTTGAAGGCCTTTTTACACCCGATAGGGTCAGTTTCTGGGCCAGGTAAGAGAGGGTATTGTGGTGCAGTGCTTTGTGGGTCATGCAGGCAATTTTGAAGTGGATCCTAGCCTCATAGTGTAGCCAATTCAGGGATTGACGGTCCAGGATGATATGATCACTTTTTTTGATCCAATTATGAGCCTGGTTGCAGCATTCATAGTGGCCTTAAGCGGTGCAAGTGTGATTTTCGGGAGGCCCACAAGTGTAGCACTGCCATAGTCTTTTGATAGTACCAGAGTTTGAACTGCTAATTTGAGGTCTGCCAAGGGGAGGTATGGTTTAAGTTTCCTTAGAGCATGAAGTTTCAGATTGGCTCCTCTGGTGGAAGCACTGATGTGCTCTGTCATGGAGAGGGTATTTTCCAAGGTAATACCTATGGATTTTGCCTTGTCAAAGAGGTATGGGCTACAATTCAAGGCAGTGAGATATGGGAGCCAGTCTTTAATACTGTGGGTGATTGCGGGCGGAGAGATCAGGAGGGATTCTGTTTTGAGGCATTGAGTTTGAGGGGGTTGAGAGTCAGCCAATGTTGAGTTTTAGTCATGATGTTGTTGAGGATATTGATGTCATCAGGGGAGGAGATTTTCATGTGTAACTGGGTGTCATCCACATACATGGGCTAGGAGATGTGTGCCAGTTTAAGGATTTCAGCATGGGGCTCCATGTATAGATTAAACAATGTCGGGGAGAGGGTAAAACCTTGTGGTACACCCGGCGACACATGCGTCTGATCGGAGAATACATAGTTGATTAGAAAGCGCTGAGTTCTATTCTGAAGGAACAAGGAGAACCATTCTAGCACAGTATCGGAGAGGCCCATTCTGTGTTCTAAAAGGTTAAACAGGGTATCCTGATTGACCGTGTTGAACGCCACTGACAGGTCAAGTAGGATTAATAGGCCAGATTCATTCTGGTCGAGTGAGCATAGGGCATCATCAGCAATATGGACCAGGGCCATTTCAGTGCTATGGCCCAGTCGGAAACCAGATTGATATTGGTCGAGGAGTTTGAATTGCTTGATATGATTACGGAGCTAAAAGTGCACACATTCTTCTGAGAGTTTAGCTAGAGATGTTATAGATAGGGCAATAGTTGTTAGGGTCGGACTGGTCAGAGTTGAGTTTTTTAGAATAGGAGTAACCTGTCCACTTTTGAGGTAGTCGGGGATGGAGCCTTGGGTGATTGAGGCATTGATGATTGTCATCCATAAAAGGAGTAGGAGGTGAATGAATTCATTGCAGAGTTTGGCAGGAAGGGGGTCATTGAAATGGCTGGAGTACTTCAGAGAAGTCAGAAGTTTTAAGATATCATTTTCCTCAAAAGTTTTAAAGGAACTCCAGGCGGCGTTGTTTTTGGGTATGCAGGGAGGGTTTAATGAGCCTTTGTCTATGTTGAGAAGAGTGGTGAGTAAAGAGGAGACAGATGGTAGATTTTTTTAGCGTTTTAAATATCTGTGGTAATTAGAATAGTTTTATCAGTAAAGAAAGAGGCAAACCTTTCCAAGTCGGTAGTGTCCTGATGTCCAAGGGCGGGGGATCCCTAATGCGAGTTCTTTGGTTTTTAATGATTTCAAACAGATTTGTAAATAATAAGGGAAGGGGTGTCATTCATCAGCTCTCCCTTATTGTTTGGGTGATGTGTAGGTATTACATTGCCCATATATCAATCAGGTGATGTGCTGAAGGCAGTACGGCTTTGAAAGGGGTCTGGTGGGATTCAGAAAGGCATGTGAGGAGGGCAGTGTCCCATCTTCTTGGAACAGGCTGCGGTAGAAAGTACTCAGTCAATTAGAGTTTCGCAGTTTGGATTTGATTTTGTGGAGTTAGAACATAATATACTACATATCTATGTTTGTTTTTGAGAGAACATCTAACGCAGTGGATAGCATAGACTGTAGGTACTTATAGAAACAGCTGACTCTCAATAAGGTATTCGTGGACATGAACGTCCTTAATGCCTAATTGAACCCCAGTGTTTCCATTTATTAAATTGAGATTATCGCCAAGAAGATGGCACCATTGGCCTTTAAAAAGTGACAGGTGGAATGGTGTATCCTTTTGAAAATCAATAGTTATTACCAACTTAGTATAATGTGAACCATGTTGGCACAATTGCTGAGCATTATCAAGCACTTGGATGGCAGCTATTTCTATGATATAGTGGGGGCATAACTTATGATTCAGAAGACAACAGGAGGGTATGGTGGTCTATATGGGCCTCTAGCTGCATTGAAACTGCTCTCTCAATTATTCTTACAAGGAAGAGAACATGGGTGATAGAAAGGTAAGTGCCGAAATCTTCATGGATGTAAAAATGGGGCTTATTACGATGTCAAGAACACTTCCCCACGCTATATCCTTCAGAAGCAGACTCCCTACTTAGGTGTGGTGATTGTCCCATTGGTACCATATGTTTTGCCACACTGTAAATAAATCATTACATATATTTGATATCAGAAAGGCTGTGACACTTTCAGATTTGATCTGCAGTAGTTAATATAGCAAGGCTGGGCAGAGAGGAGGAAGAGCCTTGATGGGAAGCAGACCTTTTGCCGGCGTACAAGCCACAAGGCCATCTACTAGTTCCTAGTAATGGTATTTCATCTACCATTGTTTACTTTATATCAACAATCTTCATGTGTACACAAAAGAGCAGAAGTATTTCCCACTCTGCCTGCCTCTTATGTGCCTGAATACTGTTCTCAGTTTCATTGACCGCTGGAGAGTACTTACTCATGGTTTGGCAACTGAAAAATCGCTAGTTTTCAAAACAGGAAAAATCGAAAGAAGTTGGTACTTGTTGAGCACGCTCTTAGACCCTAACTGCAAATTACCTCTTAATTACGATTTGGGAAGAAACAGGCTGTTTCCTACCAAGTCTGAATTGTGAGTTATGCAGTATTTTCACATGCAATGTTACTGAATGCAGTATTGATGGATGTGATACCAGGGACAAATCCACCAGGTCAAACCTGGTGGAATATGTCTCTGCAACAACACGAGAAACCGGCTAGACAAAGCCATTTTGCAATCACAAAATCACAGTGGCCACAAGAGCAAAAAAGCTTTTTTTCTATTTGCTTAACTCCTGAAATGGCCAATAAGTCATATTAACTGGTCTGGAAGGGATGGAAAATGAAGGAGGAGAAAGGACAATATTGGCATAAAGCAGAATGGCTGAGCAAAGTGTAGGGCATTTCTTAGAGTCAGCTTACAAGACCAATATTCTTGTATAAGGAACAGTGGCGGCAGCCTTGGAATGGAAGTGGTAGTAAAAAAAAAAACTGAACTTACCTGTGAACGCTGCCACTGCCTCTCCTCTGTCCTCTTCTCTCTGCATTGGCAGCACGGAACAGAAGCACCCAGGCTCTTAGACTCTCCCAGCCAATCACAACGCTGCTGTTTGGCCACTCAGGCAGTGCCAAGGAGCCTGGGACAGTTCTCCACCCGGCTTTGCAACACAGCCAGGTGGAGAGCATGCTAAGTGCGCATGACGGTTTGGCCGGCCCAAGACGGTCGGCCAAACCATCATGCGCACTTAGGGAGTGCTAATCACTCCTCCTTCTGCTTTGGCCAGCCCAGCCCCGCCTCACCCTAACCTGGCTCTGAGTCTGCACTGAAAAATAAAATGATAATAACAGCATGTTATTATCATTTTTTTAAAACATTTTTGCACTGATCAAAGAGCAGTGGGGCGACGCTCCTCCACCTTAGCGGAGGAGCCGTCACTGATAAGGAATAAAATAGAGGGAAGTCTCCTGGGACTAAGATTGTTAGTATTGACCAAGTCTGTGGTTGTAGCATAATAGAAATTAACTTCTCTAGCATGTTAAAATACCCTTTGCTAGGCCTCACAGATAAAGTTTTGACACCAATATCAACTTTGAGTTTGGGGGAGAGGATGAGGGAACTTGGATGAAGGGTAAACAGGAAAAGACAATTGATTTGCTGAAAGGGAAAGCAACACAAATCTGCCATGCTAATCATGATTAAAGCACAGATGTTGTTATATAACACACAATATTTTCAGTCAAAGGGTTAATGTTCTCAATGGGTAATTTAAAAGGAATAAAATATTGACACCTTTACATAAACAAAACTGAAATAATTTGATGTTTCAGTTTACAGGCCCAATAGGTGACATGTTTTTAAAACAAAATATGGGTGGTGGATGTGTTTATCAGCTCATTTCATTGAACAATATCGAGATTCACGAACTTGATAACTTAAATGGGTCTATTTCACTTGAAGTATAAGCACAGAGACGTCAATGGCCAATGGGTAATGGAAAAGTGCAAAAAGAACGGCGCTACATGCTATATGCTATAGATATTGAATATGTATTCCTATCCCTGGAAAGTTGTAGCATGAATATGCACACCACAGAAGAGGACATTAAGTTGCCAACTTGATGTCTCAGTTCTCAAGGAGAAGTATCTACAGTCCCTGAAAGAGGCCATATCTTAACAATTTGAACTGACTAGGTAGGAGTCATAAACATAGAATGGTTTGGGAAGCAGTGAAAGAAATGTGGAGAGGATATTGCAGAGCACATCACATCAAGTTATTAGAAGGAAGAAGACGAAACCATAGCAGCAGCATCTATGACCTTTTTACCATGAAGTTAGATTCTAGAGCAGGACCACTCCACAGATTTGTCTGCCTGTGTGGAGGCTCTTTTGGCTATGGTTCCTCTACTGAAAATGTTGTACCTTCAAATTTTTGTTTAGATATGAATGTAAAATTGTGGACTGGGACAAACAGCAAATTATTATTGGACCATGCTTTATCCAGGTTTGACCTAGTAGAATGCCTAGACCTGTGTCTACTCCATAGCATAGACTGAACTAGGATTTTTTACTTCCAATTATGTTTAATGGAATTTTTTTTTGTTTTATCGAATATCTCATCATCGTTTACATCTAATTGTACTGATTTTCGAGTCAAAATAATTATTTCCTTTACCAATTTTAAAGAAAATAGTTTGTGATTTTTAGGTTATTGAATTCTTAACTGTGTTGTGGTTGTGATATTGCTACACATGTTCCACACACATTCCTCTGAGGGACGTCATGGTGCTTGAGCTACTGTAATACAGGTGAACCAGGAACCCACTTTATCTTTTAGGAGTCAGTTTGATTGGAATTTGTCAAAGCTCATTTACAACTAAATAAAAGTAGTTATCTTTCTCTTCCACAGTTTAGCAATCAAGACTCCTAGAGGCATCTAACATATTGTAAACAGACCATATCCTGCTAAATATTGTTTCCCTCATGAACTGCATTTGAAGGGGTATGCTTAAAATTCACATCTTTTGAGTTCGTAGGTGAAGTAGATGAAGGTTGCTTCTCTGCCATTTTTCCTTAGCTTTATGATTCAAAACCCTTAGAAGTCTCATTATTGATCTGGTATTCAGGAAGAGCACGTATCTGTGATTTGTAGCCATATTTCTTTGGATTATTTATATGTACATATTTTGAAGAAGTCAAGTAATTGCAATAAGTTTGTCATGGGAACCTGAGGAAGGCTGTTCATAGCATGCTATGGATACTTGCTCCCGTGACTTATCATATGCATGACAGAATTTTGCAAATGTTCTTTTTAAAAGGGATATCTCAACAGGGCAACGATTTTACCCATGTCTGAAAGTAATACATTACCTTTAAGCAATTTTGCCCCAATACATAGTAAAATGAAACCACCATATTCTAACTGTTTACCAAATGACCCAATGCACCATCAAATGACTACAGAATGGAGGTAGATTTTTTGGTGTCCAGTATTTGAAATTCTGGAACTCCATGAAATCACATATGAGAGTAAAAATAATGAAGCAGTTTGTGAGAAAATTGTTTGCATACAAAAGAACCTCACACAAATAGGAGCTGCAATGAAGATGATGGCCAGATTCCATTTTCCATTTGTACACTAACACCTTTTTACCCAAATGGTCCACACTGCACCTAAACCGTGGATTCCCTAAAGTAACTGCTATGAATCTCAAAACCCAATACAAAATCCTCTAAATTACTGGGCAATAAAATTACAAGCAAGGACAGTGGTTAATCACTACTTGCATTTAATGTTTAATGTGTTCTACAGGAAATTATAGGTTTGATAAGGGGTGCTGCTTCTACACTAAAAAACACACCAGGGTTCAACAAATTATGGTCTACCCAAAGAGGTTTATGGACCCTGATGATTAGTTCACTTATCTATGTGCTCAGCCTTTGTCATTTTTCCCCACACTATTGTGAAAATGTTATCAAAGAGATGCCATACTTCCTAGCATTTTAGGGATTCTAACATGTTGAAGCTGATTGTCAGTGAGCAGTCATACTTGATAAAATTAATAAGATAAAATGTTCTCCATTTGAACTTTCCTCTGGGTGTTTTTACATTCAGCCTGGTGTTCAATATGTGTTGGGCCAGTGCACTACTATAGTGGCAAAAATGTTCAGTTTTTAGAAATGGGACTAGACAGTTATATCTCTTTTCAGGGTAGTCCCATATGTGGTGAATATTATGGATTCACGTGGTATCTTTGTCAATATTGCTATTTGCTGCAGAGTGGCATTGTACTAACAAATCCTGATACACAAGGACATTTATCCTTCAAGAATGTTGATCCATTGAAACTATCAAACGGATGAAGCAGATAATTTGTAACTCAGAAGCATGAATAAATGAACTTTCAAGCTTTTGCTTGAATTTGTGCATTCAATGGTGTTGAACCCGAGCTTCCTGTGTTACTCATGGGTTAGTTTCTACAGACTCTAAACAGTAACCTGTTAATTTGCTTCTGAGAAACAAGGGCTTAAATGAAACTGATGGGCAATCTGTGTCTAATTTACAAATGCTATCATTGTTAAATTAAAAAAATAAGGTTTCATACTAATGCTGAAATAAATATAAATGTAATTCACATAAAGAAACATTAATAATAATAATAATAGTGTAATGTTAATATTGATTTCAAATCTTATCCACATTTGCAGTTCAACTATGTACCAAAAATGCTTCTCATATAACTAAATGTCATTTTTCCTTTCTAAGACTCATCTCATCTCTCTCACTTCATACATCTTTCTGTCATAACTTTAATGTGTTGTCCGCTTAATGTCTCTTTTCTCAGTGACTCTCAATTGCTTCTCTTCCCTTCACCTCTCATCACTCTCTAACACTTCTCCCTAGTTTTTAGACCTGGGATTCGCCAGCTTCAATTTTATCTTCCTGTCTCGCTCCAACCTATTCTCACCCCATTTTCCTAATTCTCCTCTACATCTGTTCCTTTCTTCTCCAAGTTTATGGTTCTTGCATTATTCAGTAGGAATTCACTATGAATATCTGCTCCATAAGCCACTCATTGTCTTAGGGCCTAATTACGAGTACGGGGGTCCTGGGACTTCCGTACCCGTGGATGGCGGTCCGACCGCCGACATCACGTTGGACCTCCCATCTGATTACAATGGTGGCAGTGGGACCACCACAAGACCACTGCCACCACAAGGATCCAGGATCCAGGATCATGCGGCATTGGGAAAAGCAGGCAGGAATCGCGGTGGGCCGATGTTAGCACCGCCGAGTAGATTATTACCTGCCTTTCCACCAAGGATTTCATGGCGGGGGCCCTGCCATGAAATGCTTGGCAGAAAGGCATGTAAAGGGCCCCCCAACAGGGCCCCCAGGCAAATATGCACATGGAGGTGTGTGTAGGGGGCACATTATGTGCACCCCCAAAAGTGCATGGTCGTGCATGCACTGTGTGGCATGCACAACAAGGTGCATGCACCACCGTGCACGGATGTGCTGGAGGCGCTGTCAGGTCAGCGTTATGCTTTTTAGGCTCTCCTAGGAGCCAAACATTCCCACTGCTGTGACACTGCAGCTGCCGCACCACCACCCCTGGATTACTGTTGCAATCTGGTGGGCAGCAATGCTAACAGCTTGGCAGCCTTCATGGGGCCACCGTCGCAGCGGTCCTACAGGAAGACAGCCAAAGTCATAATAAGGCCCTTAGTGTTTATTATTCCACCTTGTTCAGTGTAGCAGAGATCTATCTCAACTGCTTGGTTACCAGTAAAGTACACTTACATCACCTTGTTTATTCTGTGCTACATAAGAATGTGAAATAAATAAATTTAAAACAGAGCCTGAGAGGGATCAAAGGGGCAGATGATGACATGAATTACCTTTAATAGCTTACAGTCCACAGTCAAATTCTCCAAATCCACTGATCAGTCTTTGACATCTCTCCTACCGGGCACATGGTTCAAAAAGTAGTGAGGCCTATTCTTTAAGAAGGGAAGCCCTGGTTTTAACACTGGTGATCAGCAAACTAAATGAGTAAGCACAAATGCTATAAGTGATACATTTTGTAAACACAAAAAACTCAGTCAATCATTTACTCAAGGTAGTTGAGCTCATTTGGTTAATATATGTGGTGAGGATTCTCTGAGTAGTTGACTCAAAGAAGTCAGTATTTCGAATATCAGACGTTAGTACGCAAACTTTTAGTTTGCATGCCTTTACTCCATGGACTTTGCTCCTCCAGCCTTTACTCTGCAGTTTCATTGAAAATCATGATAACTAACTTTACAACATGCGTCTTTACTCCTCACATCTACAATATATATATATATATATATATTTATATATTCAAGCTCCAGTTTTCACCCAACTACAGATCTCTGGATGGGTGCTATCTCCTGATAGCGTGAGGGTGAGTCACGTAAAAAAATATGAGGCTCCAAAGCAGGCACTAAGCACTCAGGGGACATTCTTTGATTTATTTAGAGCAAATGCATTTTGGCACACAGCCTTCCTCAGTGCTCATTACAACTTCATCAAAGGTAACGTATGTTTAAATTACTGAAAGGGTAATTTAATTGGTGGAAACTTGAAAAATGGCAAGTGACAAAGGACTGTCAAAGTTTGTAGTGCAAATACCAGTGTTTCTGGCTGCCATGTCAGCATGTATTTCCTTTACTTTAACCAAATGGTAATTATTTCGTTTTTTCTTGCTTATGAAGTCTCTCATGGAAAATGCAGCATTTATTCTTGCACAAAATGTAAAAACGAAATGTTCATGATGGACCTCACATGCAGGCTGAATTCACACAGTCCTTTGTAAGATGACAGCCATGGTGCCCCCAAACAGAGGGGCCTTATCATCTGTCTGTCTCTCGCCGCTGCTGTGGTTTTCTGAATAGTGTCCAATACCACATGTTTTCGTCTGTATGACTGCATTCCCACAATTAAATAATTGGCAACTCTACAGCCCAAACTGCTGAACGGAATTATCCCAAATTTGGCAAAAAGATAGCCCTTGGTTCAGAAAGAGTCCTTTTTTGTTAAATGGTGTAAATCCGTTCAGTAGTTCCTGAGAAATTCAAAAAATAGAGGTCAGAAAATCAATTTCCCATAGGAAACTTTAGACACGGCTACAGCCTGAACTGCTAAATGGAATTACACCAAATTTGGCAAAAAGGTAGTGCTTGGTTCAGAAAGCGACCTTTTTTTTAAATGGTGTAAATCCGTTCAGTAGTTGCTGAGAAATTCAAAAAATAAAAGTTTCGATATCTAGGGACGCGGTGGATTCGCGAACCCTCCCGACCACGAGCTTCACTGTGATTGGCTGCCAACACTCCAAACCAGGAAGTGTTGTCAGCCATCTTGTGACTCGGTAGAACCGAGTCACAAGAAAACAGTGAAACAAGCCTGAAAAACAAGAAAAGGGGGCACGGTAGAAACACCCTCACCCCCCCAGGCCTGCTCAGGGGGTCCCACAAGGACCCCCAGGGCCAAAAAAAGCATTTTAAAAAAAATAATTTCAGCAGAATTCGCGCTGGGGTCGCGAATCCTGCCGAAATTATAAAAACAAATGAAGCGCGGGCTCCCGTGCTTCATTTAAATGAGGCCCCCAGGTGGGCCAGGTCCCGGGGGGCATTGCCCAATTTATAATTTATAATTGCGGGGGCCCACGCAGCCCCGGGGACCGCCACCTCCCCGGGGCATCTTTTTTATTAATTTGTGGGGGGCCTCCAAGGCCCCCCCAAGCCCCGGGGCCCACCACCCCACGGGGCTTTTCTTAAATATTCGCAGGGGCACTCGGCCCCCCCACTGCCCCGGGGACCGCCACCCCCCGGGGCTTGTTTTTTTTTAAATTAAACCTGTGTGGGGGGGGCTTGAGCCCCCCATACGCCCCGTGGACCGCCACCTCCCTGGGTCCCTAAAATGCAAATGCGGGGGTCTGTTACGGACCCCTGAGCCCCGGGGACCACCACCTCCCCGGGGCTATGTAAATAAAGGGAGGGGGGCCGCGCGGCCCCCCCTTCTGGAGCCCTTGATGGCCCTGGGGTCCACTACCCCCCAGGGCCAGCTCCTGCAGTGTCCCGGGGTGCCCACCCCGGGACACTGCTGTTTGCTATGGCAGGGCGGGAGCCGTGCAGCTCCCGCCCTGTCATAGCAAACTCTGCTTTGGATTTTGAAAGCGAGAGCAGGTTTCCTGCTCTTGCTTCCAAAATCCAAAGCAGATTGCTTTTCCACATGGGGAGCTGCATGTCAGCAGCTCCCCGTGTGGAAAAGCAATGCCGGCTCCCGCTGGAGGCGGGGAGCCGGCGGGACCGTGGGGGAATTGGGGCTCCCCCCACGGTCCCCAACGAAGTGGCCAGGCCCCAGGGGATGGGGTCCCCGGGGCTAGAAGTGGCCCAGGAGGGGGGCCATGCGGCCCCCCTCCCCATTAAAATAAAAACAATTTTTTTTTTAAATCGAGGCAGAGCCCCGGGGGATGGGGTCCCCGGGGCTAACAGAGGCCTCAGTAGGGGGGCCACGCAGCCCCCCTCCTTTGAAAATATTTTTCAAAAAATTATTTATATATGGCCATGCCCCAGGGGATGGGGTCCCCGGGGCAGAAATTGGCCTCAGGGAGGGGGGCCACGCGGCCCCCTTCCCATTTTTTATTTTTATTTTTTCAAACAATAGGGCTCAGGCCCTGGGGATGGGGTCCCCAGGGCCCCAAAAGTGCGAAAAGAAGGGGGGCCACACAGCCCCCCTTCTGGAGAAAAAAAAAAGCCAGCATCGCACCGGAGGCCCCACCCCCTCCCTGCAGCACTCTGCAAATGCGCCCTGTGGCGCGTTGTAAGTTGGGGAATTAATTCCCCTTGAATACTGGGATCCTGGGGCCAACTAGCCCACCAGGTACCTCCAGTATGCGCCACAGAGCTGCGTTGCAGAGAGGTGGTCTGAGGCCACGCCCCTTTTTACACCTCTCTGCAACGCAGCTCTGTGGCGCTTACTGGAGGTACCTGGTGGGCTAGTTGGCCCCCAAGGACCCTCAGGATTGAAGGGGAATTAATCCCCCAACTTAAAACTCGCCAGGGGGCTCGTTTGCACAGTGGTGCAGGAAGGGGGCGGGGCTTCATATGGCAAGTGTGCAAACGTGCCCCCTGGCATGTTGTAACTTGGGGGATTATGTCCCCTTCAATCCTGAGGGTCCCTGGGGGCCAACTAGCCCACCAGGTACCTCCAGTACGCGCCACAGAGCTGCGTTGCAGAGAGGTGGTCTGAGGCCACGCCCCCTTTTACACCACTCTGCAAACGCAGCTTCTGGCGCACTGCTGGTGGGGTGATGAGGTCCTCTTGTGTCCTGAGGACCTCAGGACACAATTGGACTTCATCCTCCGAGCAGCAGTGCGCCAAAAGCCGTGTTTGCAGAGTGGTGTAAAAGGGGCATGGCCTCAGACCACCTGTCTGCAATGCAGCACTGTGGCCTTACTGGAGGTACCTGGTGGGAAAGTTGGCCCCCAGGGACCCTCAGGATTCAAGGGGACTTAATAGTGACGTTATAGTTACAAATTAGCATTTAAAAAACCATTGAAATTCACTGAAAAAACCATAGGTTTCAGGCACGTTATAGTTAGAAATTAGCATTTAAAAAACCTTAGAAATTCACTGAAAAAACCATAGGTTTTAGGGACGTTATAGTTAGTTGGACATTTCACTCGTACAAAACCAGAGAAATTCGACCGTTATAGTTAGTAGAGATAACTATAACTCGCGCCCCCGCAATGCACTGCTGATGACGTCACATATTACATCATTCATGACATGGTCAGTGACATCACTGATGACATCACTGATGACATCTCAAATGACATCACTGATGACATCATCCAGTGACTGTGTGTTTCAGTAAAGTTTAAATATGTTTTATATATATATATGCCAAGGTGTATTGAAGAATGAGTGGGTGTATAAGTGTCTGAATGGATGATTTAGTAGGTGCGTGACTGATTGTATAAGTGACTGATTAAGCGTATCTTACTGAATTCATGGGTTAGTGAGTAAACTGTGTAAATGTCTGTATCAGTCTGTCTGTTGGTGTGTAAGTGGCTGCATGGCTTGGTGAGTAGCTACATGACTGTCTATATGGGTTATTGATTGGTTGTCTGAGTATCTGTATGGGTGCCTGAGTGTCTGTGTGAGTAGGTGGGGGTGGGTGACTCTGTGCATAGATGTGTGAGTGGGTGATTCACTGGGTGTATGGGTTGAAGAGTGCATCTGTGAAGGGCTGTATGGGTGGGTGAGTGTGTGTATGGGTGTGTTGGTGAGTGAATGGATATCTCAGTGGCATATGTGTGAGTAACTACATATGTGAAAGGAAGTATATGTGAGTGTTGGAGTATATAAATGACTATACCTGAGAGTGAGCGATTGTGAGAGTGGCTGTATGGATGAGTGTATGCTTGTATCAGTGATTGTATAAGAGAGTAAGTATGTGTTAGTATTCGTATAAATAAGTGAGGTGGTCTGTGTATAAATGTATAGGTGAGTAAATGGGTGTGATTGATTCTTTGCATGACTGAGTAGGTGTGTGAGTAAGTCTATGGAGGAGTGGCGGTGTGTGAGTGTATGTATAGGTGTATGAGTGCATATGATAGTGCTGTATTGATGAGTGACTGCATGTATGAGTTACTGTATGGGTGAATGAGTGGATGTGTGTGTGTAGACCTAGGAATCACTGAGCGGGTATGAACTAACTGCTATTGCTGTGTCTATGGTTTCGAACATGGTAGTCTGTATTTTAGAGTGTGTATATAAAAGGTTATATTAGGGTGTGAGGAGGTGCATCAGATTATCACTTGGATGATGTCATCAGTGATGTCATTTGAGATGTCATCAGTGATGTCATCAGTGATTTCAGTGACCATGTCATGAATGATGTAATATGTGACGTCATCAGCAGTGTATTGCGGGGGCGCGAGTTATACTTATCTCTACTAACTATAACGGTCGAATTTCTCTGGTTTTTTACGAGTGAAATGTCCAACTAACTATAACGTCCCTAAAACCTATGGTTTGTTCAGTGAACTTCTAAGGTTTTTTAAATGCTAATTTCTAACTATAACGTGCCTGAAACCTATGGTTTTTTCAGTGAATATATATATATATATATATATATATAATACATATATAATACAATTTCTAACTATGACATCACCTTAACTCTTTAGTTTTTCGGTGAATATATATATGTGTGTGTGTATATATATTATCTACTGGCAGTCGCCAGTAGATAGTTATAGTTAGGACCTATTTTCCATAGGAAATCCTCAACATTCTATTTGAAATAACTTTGGCGCCGGCTGACGAATCTTCACGAAATTTTCAAAACTTATGGCCCGCTCTTGTCCGCTCCTATCCTAAAAAGTTTCGGGGTGATTCAGCAAGCGGGGGCCGAGAAAAAAGGGGGGTCCCAAAACATGTTTTCCCCATGCAATTTTCCATAGGAAACTTTAGACACGGCTACAGCCCGAACTGCTGAACGGAATTACACCAAATTTGGCAAAGAGGTAGTTCTTGGTTCAGAAAGAACCCCTTTTGTTAAATGGTGTAAATCCGTTCAGTAGTTTCTGAGAAATTTGAAAAAGAAAACACATATATATCTGGGCGGAGCCTAACCACACATGTCATCGTGAGATCTGATTGGCTGTCAGCACTTCATCCTGGAATTGCTGGCAGCCATCTTGGGACCAATATAAATGATAGTACCCCATTGAAATGCATTGTAGTGAATCAAAGATTTTGAGGGTTACCAAAAGGAGAACTATAAAGGGTGATAACAGACTTTAGTTACATTAGAATTCATTTGTTGATGGTACCATACTAATTTCAGGAATTGTGGTGTGTTCTAAGGTGATTTTACCCTGTGAAGAACCTTCTGCTGGGATATCATGAATCATGTTTGAGAGAAAACTATTTTCACATGCTTGTCCCATACAGTTTTGGAAGGTGCTCCAAAAGCTAAAATGAGAGCATATTTTCTGTAAATTCACATTATCTTTCTCAGTCATGTGAGAATGAAGTCTGACATTCTCAGTAAAACATGTACATCCAACAAGGGCAGAGACTGTCAGTTGATTCCTTTGTGTTCTACTGCAGCTTCCCAGAGTGTTCTAAAGAACAACTAGAGTGCTAACAGCCTTACTTATGACAAAAGTATGGCACACCTGAAGCCATCTTGATTGGAATAAACTGGTAACTCTTAAAACATTTAATTTAAAAAGGAACAAAAGGAGGGGTTCATTTTGTCATAGAAATTATGGTTAGTGCTGTAGAAAGAAAAATTAGGACATGTTTTAAGTGAGATCTCAAATATCTTCCTGTTATATTTCAACAGGAGCAGCCTGTCAGTTGATGCCTTTGTGTTCTACTGCAGCTTCCCAGAGTGTTCTAAAGAACAACTAGAGAGCTAACAGTCTTACTTATGACAAAAGTATGGCACACCTGAAGCCATCTTGATTGGAATAAACTGGTAACACTTAAAACATTTAATTTAAAAAGGAACAAAATGAGCGGGTTCATTTTGCCATAGAAATTATGGTTAGTGCCGTGGAAAGAAAAATTAGGACATGTTTTAAGTGAGATCTCAAATATCTTCCTGTTATATTTCAATAGGAGCAGCCTGTCAGTGGATGCCTTTGTGTTCTACTGCAGCTTCCAAGAGTGTTCTAAAGAACAACTAGAGTGCTAACAGCCTTACTTATGACAAAAGTATGGCACACCTGAAGCCATCTTGATTGGAATAAACTGGTAACACTTAAAACATTTAATTTAAAAAGGAACAAAATGATGGGGTTCATTTTGTCATAGAAATTATGGTTAGTGTTGTAGAAAGAAAAATTAGGACATGTTTCAAGTGTGATCTCAAATATCTTCCTGTTATATTTCAACAGGAGCAGCCTGTCAGTTGATGCCTTTGTGTTCTACTGCAGCTTCCCAGAGTGTTTTAAAGAACAACTAGAGCGCTAACAGTCTTACTTATGACAAAATTATGGCACACCTGAAGCCATCTTGATTGGAATAAACTGGTAACTCTTAAAACATTTAATTTAAAAAGGAACAAAATGAGGGGGTTCATTTTGTCATAGAAATTATGGTTAGTGCTGTAGAAAGAAAAATTAGGACATGTTTTAAGTGAGATCTCAAATATCTTCCTGTTATATTTCAACAGGAGCAGCCTGTCAGTTGATGCCTTTGTGTTCTACTGCAGCTTCCCAGAGTGTTCTAAAGAACAACTAGAGCGCTAACAGGCTTACTTATGACAAAAGTATGGCACACCTGAAGCCATCTTGATTGGAATAAACTGGTAACACTTAAAACATTTAATTTAAAAAGGAACAAAATGAGGGGGTTCATTTTGCCATAGAAATTATGGTTAGTGCTGCAGAAAGAAAATTTAGGGCATGTTTTAAGTGAGATCTCAAATCCTCTTCTATTTCATTAGAAAATTCTGACATGCAGACTGAAACAATCACTTTCAATACCAGCAGTAGACTTCCAGTTAACTCCCTGGTGAGCAGTAGCTTTACTACAGTGATCTAATGAACAACTAGTGTGCTAACATTCTGAATTTATGGCAAATGTGTGACACATCTGAATGCCTTCTTGATGGAATCAAAGTAAAAACTGAAAGCATTTCCTACTGAGGAGACTGCAGTAAATGACGAAATTATGAAACTTCATAACAAATAAGTCTCCCAAGATGGCCACCAGAGAAAAAAAGAGCCCAAATGTAGCACAAATATCACCCAGATGTAGCCCACATATAGCCCAATGACAGAAGTGTGCAAAACACTTTTTATTTTTAGTTTTTCTGCAGTTTTATATAGTGCAAACTGGTCAGGTATTGGAGCGTTACATCTTACTTGGACCCCTTATTGCGTATTTTGCACGAAGTACATGAGATTGATCTTGCGAAACATTGAACTTTACGATTCTGTTAACCTGAAGTTGCTCTGAACCGGGCTTTGTAACACCCGTTTTTACCTACTGGTTTTAATTAATTCTCACTGTATTGTATTAGGAAAGAGGATTTACTGTTTTTATGTACACTTTTATGATCTATGTTTCTAAATCAGATCAAATAAAGTTTAATGAATTCTATGGCAGGACGGAGGCGAGGATTATGCATATCTTTCCTCACTTTATTTGCATAGCAGTTCAAAGAAAACGTAACACAACAATCATTAAACAAAAGACTACACAACCCATGAACCATTAGGGGGGTAGTCTCCAAGGCAACTATAGTCCAATCATATCACAGTCCATCGTATATAACATCGTGACGTCCCTTCCGCTTCCTCTTTCTTCACTGCTCGTCAGTTAAGTGCATTCTTTACATTCTTGGCTTAATCTGACGTTGTTGCTGTTTGTATAGCGGTTTCTTGTGCACGTTATTTGCATTATTGCCTTGGTATTGTTTCATATTCCCTGCGCAGCAGGCTCTTGCCCGAGCGCGTTCTCCCCTCGCAGTTTCTCCCGCTGTGTGCTCTGCGCACGGTGAGATCCTGTCAGGCGCGTCTGGTCTGAGCGAGGCAGCTCCGTCGAGCGCTCCCGCTGGTCTTTACGCGCGTTTGGGAATCCGGTCACTCCTTTAGTGTCCGCTTGATTCCCGACAAACGCTCACCTAATTTTGACATCGCTACGCGGTGATTTCCCCACATGGCCACGTTAGTGACCAGCGCCACCTGGTGGTGGTAATTGGTATTGCGCCTCAGTCTATTCTTATAACAGCTTCGGGGAAAGCCCAGCTGTTGGAGCACCGGCGAGGGGGCTGTCTTAAGGATTTTAAGGGCATTTGTTCTGTGCTCACACCCTCTGCTATCATGTCTTCTCCAGAAGACCATTTTTACTCCTCCTACCAGGAAGTGGAGGAGGAATGGCCCCCCAACTTCTCCCTCCAGCAGTGGACCAAGCCCTCTCTCTGGCTATTTCTAGGGTGCTGGCTCCTCTTAGGGATTAGGTTGATAAGCTGGCGAAAAGCATCCCTGGGGTGTTCAGTGACCCACATCTGGTGGTGGCGGGTCCAAGTAGCTTCCAGATGGGGAATAAAAGGGCCGTTAAGCATAACGTGGGGCACTTGGAAGGATTTGATAAACTTACGGAGACCTTCCTCAAGAGTGTGCGAACGCTAAAACATGCACCCTGCCGGGAGGAGGAGGAGGGGCCCTGAGAAAATTGCGACACTGTCACCACTATTGTTGACCCCGACGGCGGGTTTCCCTTAGAGGGAGAGGGTGTATCGGAGGACAATTTCTCCTTCGATGAGGATAAGGACTCGGGGCGTCCCTGGCGTCCAGAGTCCCACTCCTCTCAGTCCCCGGTTGGGGACGGGTCCACTCGGACATGTTCGAGCCTACCCAAATTTACCATCCTAGGTCGGCAGAGTGGACACCTGACGCCAAAGTGGCAGAGTATGTGGTGGGGAAAATCCATCAACCCCTTGAAAGGGAGGTCAGGAATAGGATATGGGGAGAATGCCCCAGGCCCTCACTGAAGGGGAAGGTGGCACACACGCCTGAAATTGATGAGAAACTATGTACCTTTTTCTCCAAGTATATGAGGGATCCCAAGAAAGGAATTGATAGGTCTTGGACGTGGTAGGGCCCTTGACCCAAATTATTCAATTGACGGAGCGTTCCAAAGAGTCAGGATCCCCTTTGTCCACGGATATTGTGGCTGGTTGGGCGCACTACCCTAAACCCTAAAACACTACCCCTCCACTACCCAAACACCACTGCACTACCCTAAACCCTAAAACACTACCCCCAGCATGACACCCTACACTACCCAAACATAACTGCACTACCCTAAACCCTAAAACACTACCACCAGCACGACTCCCTACACTACCCAAACACCACTGCACTACACTAAACCCTAAATATACCCCCAGCATGACCTCCCACACTACACAAACACCACTGCACTACCCTAAACCCTAAAACACTACCCCCTCCACTACCCAAACACCACTGCACTACCCTAAACCCTAAAACACTACCTCCAGCATGACACCCTACACTACCCAAACACCACTGCACTACCCTAAACCCTAAAACACTACCCCCAGCACGACTCCCTACACTACCCAAACACCACTGCACTACACTAAACCCTAAATATACCCCCAGCATGACCTCCCACACTAAACAAACACCACTGCACTACCCTAAACCCTAAAACACTACCCCCAGCAAGACCCCCTACACTACCCAAACACCACTGCACTACCCTAAACCCTAAAACACTAACCCCAGCATGACCCCCTACACTACCCAAACACCACTGCACTACCCTATACCCTAAAACACGACCCCCTACACTACACAAACACCACTGCACTACCCTAAACCCTAAAACACTACCCACAGCATGACCCCCTTCACTACACAAATACCACTGCACTGCCCTAAAACACTACCCCAGCACTACCCCCTATACTACCCAAACACCACTGCACTAACATAAACCCTAAAACACTATCCCCAGCACAACCCCCTACACTACACAAACACCACTGCACTTCCCTAAACCCTAAAACACTACCCCCAGCACGACTCCCTACACTACCCAAACACCACTGCACTACCCTAAACCCTAAATCTACCCCCAGCACTACCCCTACACTCCCCAAACATCCCTGCACTACCCTAAACCATAAAACACTACCCCCTGCATAACCCCCTACACTACACAAACACCACTGCACTACCCTAAACCCTAAAACACTACCACCAGCATGACCCCCTACACTACTCAAACACCACTGCACTACCCTAAACCCTAAAACACTACCCCAGCATGACCCCCTACATTACCCATACACCACTGCACTACCCTAAACCTTAAAAAACTACCCCCAGCACGACCCCCTACACTACCCAAACACCACTGCACTACCCTAAACCCTAAAACTCTACCCCCAGCACGACCCCCTACACCACCCAAACACCACTGTACTACCCTAAACCCTAGAAAAGAAACCCCCACCCTATGCCCAATCCCCCTTACCTCTCACTCCTCATGGTTCCTCTCTCCTCGTGGTTCCTGCTTCATGTCATCTCTGAGGGGCGGTGCACGTCGTTGTGAGGAAACGGAACAGCCTCTGTTTCCTTACAACGACATGGATCGTCTCCATGTTTTTTAGAACGCATGGTCATTTACCATACATACCTTTACAACAAAATTCGTTAAAGGCATGCGTGGTAAATGACCATGCGTTCTAAAAAATGCGTAGTAATGACTTCGTGATGTACAACGCATGCGTGGTAATGCATGCGTTGTAATGGTATCGCAAAGTAAAAAGTCGTTGTAACGGCTGTTTACCGATCGAAGCTGGCCCCTGTTCTTCAGTGAGACGTTTATTTGATTAATTAGGAAGAAGGAATGTGGTTTTTTACCGAAAAGTGCATTCCCGGCTGTTGTATTGTGAAAGTGTCCGCGTGGCCTGGTTTAACTTCCGGTGAGAGAGTGGAAGAGTCTGTTTGGATCTAAAGGAGTTCTGTTATTGGACGGGGCCGGCGCGACATGTCATCAGAAAACATAGCTAATGGAAAGCGTCCTCCCTGAAGTGTGGAGCAGTGCCATGAGAGGTCAACGAGTGTGCGTCCCACCGCAGTATGACCGTACCGCGTGACCCATGTGCCGCCTCCAGGGTACGGGAGGCAGAAGCGGCATCGCAGGTCCTCTTGAAGACCATTGTAGCACTAATTCTACATTTTGGTACTAGGGCATTTTAACTTCGTTGTTCCTGCCAGATACAAAGAGAAGATCCTGTGTTATTCAGTGCCCTTGTTACCTTTTTTGTGGGTTGTGGTGCTTGTCATTTCGCTGCCCCGCCAGTGCACACGACTGGGCACCCCACCTCGTGTGCCATCTGCAGGGCCTCTGCCCTCGGATCACTGGTTTCGGTTTCTGGAGTGGCAACATAAACAGTTGCTCCCAAAGGACTAGCCTGAACACTTAGGTGAATATCCCCTGCACCAGCATTCCACGGAAATTCTTTCCTAGCTCTCCCACGTCAACAAGCACGGCTCCGCTCGCGACACCGTATGACATCATCGGAGCCATAAGAGGACCTCGTCGGTGTCCTGACGTCAGTTCCACCCATTTTTTCCGTGCCACCGAGGCAAACAGGGGACCGAGACATTTTCACATGTATACATAGTATAATAAATATATATATATTCACTGAAAAACCATAGGTTTCAGGCACGTTATAGTTAGAAATTAGCATTTAAAAAACCTTAGAAATTCACTGAAAAAACCATAGGTTTCAGGCACGTTATAGTTAGAAATTAGCATTTAAAAACCTTAGAAATTCACTGAAAAAACCATAGGTTTCAGGGTCATTATAGTTAGTTGGACATTTCACTCGTACAAAACCATAGAAATTCCCCGTTATAGTTAGTTCAGCTAACTATAACTCGCGCGCCCAGCAATGCACTGCTGATGACGTCACATATTACATCACTCATGACATGTTCAGTGACATCACTCATGACATCACTGATGACATCTCAAATGACATCACTGATGACATCACTGATGACATCATCCATTGAATGTGTGTTTTTCTGAAAATTAAATATGTTTTATATATGTATATCTCAAGGTCGATGGAAGAATAAATGGGTATATAAGTGTCTAAATGGATGATTTTTTTTGTAAAATTGATTGTATAACTGACTAAGGGGCCGATTCCGATTCGGGCCGTAAATCTCTCCGACCGAGCCGGACCCGGAGAGATTTCCGACCGAATCGGACCCGTGCAGTCCGACCGAACGAGTACGATGCGTCCGTATGCTATCGGACTCGAGTCGGTCGGACTCCCATTGAAGTCAATGGGAGCCGGTCGTACAAAGCGTACGCGGGCTCCCATTGACTCAATGGGGGCGATGCGGACAAGTGCGCCCTACAGCGTGTACGCGGCGAAGCGATTCGCGCCGTACACGCACAGGTAGGGGGACCCATGGGTCCCCCCTGTGTGCGACTCGCGCGGCTACGCGTACAGGGGGTCCGACACGGACCCCCAAAGTACGGCTCCGACAGCTCTTACGAGCCGGAGTGCGCGGCTCGGTCGGACTGCTCGCGGCGCGCATCGTACTTACCCGGCCGGGGAACGTCTCCATTGCGCGGTGCGAGTCGAGTCCAAGCGAGTCGGTCGGTGCGGTTCGACCCGGGAACGAGTCGGTCGGAGCGGTCGGGACGCCCGGACGAGTCGGTCGGCGAATTCGCATCGTACTCGCTCGCCCGGACGCGCGTACGAATCGGTCGGGAAATAGGGCTCCGAATCGGATTCGGTTAAGCCGAATCCGATTCGGAGCCCTACCGGCCGAGATCGGAATCGGCCCCTAAGTGTATCTTAGTGAATACATGGGTTAGTGAGTAATGTTTAAATATGAAAATATCTGTATCAGTCTCTCACTTTGTGTATAAGTGGCTGCATGGGTTGGTGAGTAGCTACATGAGTGTCTATATGGGTTATTAGTTGGTTTTTGAGTATCAGTATGAGTGTCTGAGTGGCTGTATGGTTTGGTGGGGGTATTACTTAGTGCATAGATGCATGAATGAGTGACTCACTGTTTGTATGTGTTGAAGACAGCATGTGTGCAGGACTGCATGGGTTGGTGAGTAGCTACATGAGTGTCTATATGGGTTATTAGTTGGTTTTTTGAGTATCAGTATGAGTGTCTGAGTGTCTGTATGGTTCGGTGGGGGGTATTACTTAGTGCATAGATGCATGAATGAGTGACTCACTGTTTGTATGTGTTGAAGACAGCATGTGTGCAGGACTGTATAGGTGGATGAGTATGTGTATGGGTGTGTTAGTGAGTGAATGACTGTCTCAATAGTGTCTTTATGAGTAACTACATATGTTTTAAACTAGTATATGTGAGTATTGGTGTATATAAGTGAGTATATGTGAGAGGGAGAGATTGGAAGAGTTCCTGTACAAATAAGTAGGTGTTTCTGTAAGTGATTGTTTAAGAGAGTAAGTATGTGTAAGTTTCTGTAGAAGTAAGTGTGGTAGTGTGTGTTTAACTGTATATGCAAGTAAATGGATGTTTGATACTTTGTTTGCATGTGTGACTATGTGTGTGAGTAACTCTATGGATGAGTGGCGGTATGTAACAGGATGTATAGGTGTATGAGTACATATGATGAGTGAGTACATGTATGAGTGACTGTATAGGGACTGTTGGTGAATGAGTGGATGTGTGTGTAGATCTTGGAATTACTGAATAGGTGTGTTGTAACTGGTATTGGTATGTCCATTGTTTTGAAAATGTTAGTTTGTATTTTTGAGTGTGTGTATCAAAGGTTATATTAGGGTGAGAGGAGGTCTGCCACTCTATCACAAGGATGATGTCATCAGTGATGTCATCAGTGATGTCATTTGAGATGTCATCAGTGATGTCATGAGTGATGTCACTGACCATGTCATGAGTGATGTAATATGTGACGTCATCAGCAGTGCATTGCGGGCGTGCGAGTTATAGTTAGCTGAACTAACTATAACGGGGGAATTTCTATGGTTTTGTACGAGTGAAATGTCCAACTAACTATAATGACCCTGAAACCTATGGTTTTTTCAGTGAATATATATATATATATATATATATATATATATATATTATCTACTGGCGGTCGCCAGTAGATAGTTATAGTTAAAACCTATTATCCATAGGAAATCCGCGACATTCTATTTGAAATAACGTTGGCACCGGTTGACGAATCTTCGCGAAAGTTTCCAACTTGTTGGGGCGCTCCGGTCCGCTCCTATCCTGAAAGTCTCGGGGTGATACGTCAAGCGGGGGCCGAGAAAAAAGGGGGGTCCCAAAACGTGTTTTCCCCATTCATTTTTCCATAGGAACCTTTAGTCGCGGCTACAGCCCGAACTGCTGAACGGAATTACACCAAATTTGGCAAAGAGGTAGCCCTTGGTTCAGTGTCGTGCCTTTTGCTTAAATGGTGTAAATCCGTTCAGTAGTTCCTGAGAAAATCAAAAGTAAAGTCACATATATATCTGGGCGGAGCCTAACCACACATGTCATCGTGAGATCTGATTGGCTGTCAGCACTTCATCCTGGAATTGCTGGCAGCCATCTTGGGACCAATATAAATGATAGTACCTCATTGAAATGCATTGTAGTGAATAGAAGATTTTGAGGGTCACCAAAAGGAGAACTATAAAGGGTGATAACAGGCTTTAGTTATATTAGAATTTATTTGTTGATGGTACCATACTAATTTTAGGAATTGTGGTGTATTCTAAGGTGATTTTACCATGTGAAAAACCTTCTGCTGGGATATCATGAATCATGTTTGAGAGAACACTATTTTCTCATGCTTGTCCCATGGAGGTTTGGAAGGTGCTCCAGAAGCTAAAATGAGAGCATATTTTCTGTAAATTCACATTATCTTTCTCACTCATGTGAGAATGAAGTCTGACATTCTCAGTAAAACATGTACATCCAACAAGGGCAGAGACTGTCAGTTGATTCCTTTGTGTTCTACTGCAGCTTCCCAGAGTGTTCTAAAGAACAACTAGAGTGCTAACAGCCTTACTTATGACAAAAGTATGGCACACCTGAAGCCATCTTGATTGGAATAAACTGGTAACACTTAAACAATGTAATTTAAAAAGGAACAAAATGATGGGGTTCATTTTGTCATAGAAAGTATGGTTAGTGCTGTAGAAAGAAAAATTAGGACATGTTTCAAGTGTGATCTCAAATATCTTCCTGTTATATTTCAACAGGAGCAGCCTGCCAGTTGATGCCTTTGTGTTCTACTGCAGCTTCCCAGAGTGTTCTAAAGAACAACTAGAGTGCTAACAGCCTTACTTATGACAAAAGTATGGCACACCTGAAGCCATCTTGATTGGAATAAACTGGTAACACTTAAAACATTTAATTTAAAAAGGAACAAAATGATGGGGTTCATTTTGTCATAGAAATTATGGTTAGTGCTGTAGAAAGAAAAATTAGGACATATTTCAAGTGTGATCTCAAATATCTTCCTGTTATATTTCAACAGGAGCAGCCTGCCAGTTGATGCCTTTGTGTTCTACTGCAGCTTCCCAGAGTGTTCTAAAGAACAACTAGAGCGCTAACAGCCTTACTTATGACAAAAGTATGGCACACCTGAAGCCATCTTTATTGGAATAAACCGGTAACACTTAAAACATTTAATTTAAAAAGGAACAAAATGAGGGGTTCTTTTTGAAATAGAAATTATGGTTAGTGCTGCAGAAAGAAAAATTAGGGCATGTTTTAAGTGAGATCTCAAATCCTCTTCTTTTTCATTAGAAAATTCTGACATGCAGACTGAAACAATCACTTTCAATACCAGCAGCAGACTACCAGTTAACTCCCTGGTGAGCAGTAGCTTTACTCCAGTGATCTAATGAGCAACTAGAGTGCTAACATTCTGAATTTATGGCAGATGTGAGACACATCTGAATGCCTTCTTGATGGAATCAAAGTAAAAACTGAAAGCATTTCCTACTGAGGAGACTGCAGTAAATGAAGAAATTAGGAAACTTCATAACAAAGAAGTCTTCCAAGATGGCCACCAGTGCAAAAAAGAGCCCAAATGTAGCACAAATATTACCCAGATGTAGCCCACATATAGCCCAATGACAAAAGTGTGCAAAACACTTTTTATTTTTAGTTTTTTTGCAGTTTTATGTAGTGCAGACTGGTCAGGTATTGGAGCATTGCATCTTAAAACATGACCCCCCTACACTACAAAAACACCACTGCACTACCTTAAACCCTAAAACACTACCCCCAGCACGAACCCCTACACTACACAAGCACCACTGCACTATCCTAAACCCTAAAACACTATCCCCAGCACGACCCCCTACACTACCCAAACACCACTGCACTAACCTAAATCCTAAAACACTACCACCAGCACGACCCCCTACACTACCCAAACACCACTGCACTACCCTAAAACATGACCCCCTACACTACACAAACACCACTGCACTACCCTAAACCCTAAAACACTACCCCCAGCACGACCCACTACACAAGCACCACTGCACTACCCTAAACCCTAAAACACTACCCCCAGCACGACCCCCTATACTACACAAACACCACTGCACTACCCTAAACCCTAAAACACTACCCCCAGCACGTCACCCTACACTACCCAAACACCACTGCACTAACCTAAATCCTAAAACACTACCCCCAGCACGACCCCCTACACTACCCAAACACCACTGCACTACCCTAAAAGATGACCCCCTACACTACACAAACACCACTGCACTACCCTAAACCCTAAAACACTACCCCCAGCACGACCCCCTACACTACACAAGCACCACTGCACTACCCTAAACCCTAAAACACTACCCCCAGCACGACCCCCTACACTGCCCGAACACCACTGCACGGCCCTAAACCCTGAAACACCAGCCCCTGCATGACCCCCTACACTGCCCGAACACCACTGCACTGCCCTAAAACCTGAAACACCACCCCTAGCACGACCCCCTACACTGCCCGAACACCACTGCACTGCCCTAAACCCTGAAACACCACCCCCTTCACGACCCCCTACACTGCCCGAACACCACTGCACTGCCCTAAACCCTGAAACACTACCCCCAGTAAGACCCCCTACACTGCCCGAACACCACTGCACTGCCCTAAACCCTGAAACATCACCCCCAGCAAGACCCCCTACACTGCCCGAACACCACTGACCTAAACCCTGAAACACCACCCCCAGCACGACCCACTACACTGCCCGAACACCGCTGCACTGCCCTAAACCCTGAAACACTACCCCCAGCATGACCCACTACACTGCCCGAACACCACTGCACTACCCTAAACCCTGAAACATCACCCCCAGCACGACCCCCTACACTGCCCGAGCACCACTGCACTGCCCTAAACCCTGAAACACCAGCCCCAGCACGACCCCCTACACTGCCCGAACACCACTGCACTGCCCTAAACCCTGAAACACCAGCCCCAGCACGACCGCCTACACTGCCCGAACACCACTGCACTGCCCTAAACCCTGAAACACCAGCCCTAGCACGACCCCCTACACTGCCCGAACACCACTGCACTGCCCTAAACCGTGAAACACCAGCCTCAGCACGACCCCCTACACTGCCTGAACACCACTGCACTGCCCTGAACCCTGAAACACCAGCCCCAGCACAACACCCTACACTGCCCGAACACCACTGCACTGCCCTAAACCCTGAAACACCACCCCGTGCATGACCCCCTACACTGCCCGAACACCACTGCACTGCCGTAAACCCTGAAACAGCACCCCCAGCGCGACCCCTACACTGCCCGAACACCACTGCACTGCCCTAAACCCTGAAACACCACCCCCTGCACAACCCCCTACACTGCTCGAACACTACTGCACTGCCCTAAACCCAGAAACACCATCCCCAGCACGACCCCCTATACTGCAAGAACACCACTGCACTATACTAAACCCTGAAACACTACCCCCCGCAAGACCCCCTACACTGCCCGAACACCACTGCACTGCCCTAAACCCTGAAACATCACCCCCAGCAAGACCCCCTACACTGCCCGAACACCACTGCCCTAAACCCTGAAACACCACCCCCAGCAAGACCCCCTACACTGCCCGAACACCACTGCACTGCCCTAAACCCTGAAACATCAGCCCCAGCACGACCCCCTACACTGCCCGAACACCACTGCACTGCCCTAAACCCTGAAACACCACCCCTGCACGACCCCCTACACTGCCCGAACACCACTGTACTGCCCTAAACCCTGAAACCCCACCCCCAGCATGACCCCCTACACTGCCAGAACACCACTGCACTGCCCTAAACCCTGAAACACCACCCCCTGCACAACCCCCTACACTGCCCGAACACTACTGCACTGCCCTAAACCCTGAAACACCACCCCCAGCACGACCCCCTACACTGCACGAACACCACTGCACCGCCCTAAACCCTGAAACACTACCCCCAGCAAGACCCCCTACACTGCCCGAACACCACTGCACTGCCCTAAACCCTGAAACATCACCCCCAGCAAGACCCCCTACACTGCCCGAACACCACTGCACTGCCCTAAACTCTGAAACACCACCCCCAGCAAGACCCCCTACACTGCCCGAACACCACTGCACTGCCCTAAACCCTGAAACACCAGCCCCAGCACGACCCCCTACACTGCCCGAACACCACTGCACTGCCCTAAACCCTGAAACACCACCCCCAGCACGACCCCCTACACTGCCCGAACACCACTGCACTGCCCTAAACACTGAAACACCAGCCCCAGCACGACCCCATACACTGCCCGCACACCACTGCACTGCCCTAAACCCTGAAACACCAGCCCCAGCACAACCCCATACACTGCCCGAACACCACTGCACTGCCCTAAACCCTGAAACACCAGCCCCAGCACGACCGCCTACACTGCCCGAAAACTACTGCACTGCCCTAAACCCTGAAACACCCCCCCAGCAAGACTACCTACACTGGCCGAACACCACTGCACTGCCCTAAACCCTCAAACACCACCCCCTGCACGACCCCCTACACTGCCCAAACACTACTGCACTGCCCTAAACCCTGAAACACCACCCCTCAGCACAACACCCTACACTACCCAAACACCACTGCACTAACCTAAATCCTAAAACACTACCACCAGCACGACCCCCTACACTACCCAAACACCACTGCACTACCCTAAAACATGACCCCCTACACTACACAAACACCACTGCACTACCCTAAACCCTAAAACACTACCCCCAGCACGACCCACTACACAAGCACCACTGCACTACCCTAAACCCTAAAACACTACCCCCAGCACGACCCCCTATACTACACAAACACCACTGCACTACCCTAAACCCTAAAACACTACCCCCAGCACGTCACCCTACACTACCCAAACACCACTGCACTAACCTAAATCCTAAAACACTACCCCCAGCACGACCCCCTACACTACCCAAACACCACTGCACTACCCTAAAAGATGACCCCTACACTACACAAACACCACTGCACTACCCTAAACCCTAAAACACTACCCCCAGCACGACCCCCTACACTACACAAGCACCACTGCACTACCCTAAACCCTAAAACACTACCCCCAGCACGACCCCCTACACTGCCCGAACACCACTGCACTGCCCTAAACCCTGAAACACCAGCCCCTGCATGACCCCCTACACTGCCCGAACACCACTGCACTGCCCTAAAACCTGAAACACCACCCCTAGCACGACCCCCTACACTGCCCGAACACCACTGCACTGCCCTAAACCCTGAAACACCACCCCTTCACGACCCCCTACACTGCCCGAACACCACTGCACTGCCCTAAACCCTGAAACACTACCCCCAGTAAGACCCCCTACACTGCCCGAACACCACTGCACTGCCCTAAACCCTGAAACATCACCCCCAGCAAGACCCCCTACACTGCCCGAACACCACTGACCTAAACCCTGAAACACCACCCCCAGCACGACCCACTACACTGCCCGAACACCACTGCACTGCCCTAAACCCTGAAACACTACCCCCAGCATGACCCACTACACTGCCCGAACACCACTGCACTACCCTAAACCCTGAAACATCACCCCCAGCATGACCCCCTACACTGCCCGAGCACCACTGCACTGCCCTAAACCCTGAAACACCAGCCCCAGCACGACCCCCTACACTGCCCGAACACCACTGCACTGCCCTAAACCCTGAAACACCAGCCCCAGCACGACCACCTACACTGCCCGAACACCACTGCACTGCCCTAAACCCTGAAACACCAGCCCTAGCACGACCCCCTACACTGTCCGAACACCACTGCACTGCCCTAAACCGTGAAACACCAGCCTCAGCACGACCCCCTACACTGCCTGAACACCACTGCACTGCCCTGAACCCTGAAACACCAGCCCCAGCACAACACCCTACACTGCCCGAACACCACTGCACTGCCCTAAACCCTGAAACACCACCCCGTGCATGACCCCCTACACTGCCCGAACACCACTGCACTGCCGTAAACCCTGAAACAGCACCCCCAGCGCGACCCCTACACTGCCCGAACACCACTGCACTGCCCTAAACCCTGAAACACCACCCCTGCACAACCCCCTACACTGCTCGAACACTACTGCACTGCCCTAAACCCAGAAACACCATCCCCAGCACGACCCCCTATACTGCAAGAACACCACTGCACTATACTAAACCCTGAAACACTACCCCCGCAAGACCCCCTACACTGCCCGAACACCACTGCACTGCCCTAAACCCTGAAACATCACCCCCAGCAAGACCCCCTACACTGCCCGAACACCACTGCCCTAAACCCTGAAACACCACCCCCAGCAAGACCCCCTACACTGCCCGAACACCACTGCACTGCCCTAAACCCTGAAACATCAGCCCCAGCACGACCCCCTACACTGCCCGAACACCACTGCACTGCCCTAAACCCTGAAACACCACCCCTGCACGACCCCCTACACTGCCCGAACACCACTGTACTGCCCTAAACCCTGAAACCCCACCCCCAGCATGACCCCCTACACTGCCAGAACACCACTGCACTGCCCTAAACCCTGAAACACCACCCCCTGCACAACCCCCTACACTGCCCGAACACTACTGCACTGCCCTAAACCCTGAAACACCACCCCCAGCACGACCCCCTACACTGCACGAACACCACTGCACCGCCCTAAACCCTGAAACACTACCCCCAGCAAGACCCCCTACACTGCCCGAACACCACTGCACTGCCCTAAACCCTGAAACATCACCCCCAGCAAGACCCCCTACACTGCCCGAACACCACTGCACTGCCCTAAACTCTGAAACACCACCCCCAGCAAGACCCCCTACACTGCCCGAACACCACTGCACTGCCCTAAACCCTGAAACACCAGCCCCAGCACGACCCCCTACACTGCCCGAACACCACTGCACTGCCCTAAACCCTGAAACACCACCCCCAGCACGACCCCCTACACTGCCCGAACACCACTGCACTGCCCTAAACACTGAAACACCAGCCCCAGCACGACCCCGTACACTGCCCGCACACCACTGCACTGCCCTAAACCCTGAAACACCAGCCCCAGCACAACCCCATACACTGCCCGAACACCACTGCACTGCCCTAAACCCTGAAACACCAGCCCCAGCACGACCGCCTACACTGCCCGAAACTACTGCACTGCCCTAAACCCTGAAACACCCCCCCAGCAAGACTACCTACACTGGCCGAACACCACTGCACTGCCCTAAACCCTCAAACACCACCCCCTGCACGACCCCCTACACTGCCCAAACACTACTGCACTGCCCTAAACCCTGAAACACCACCCCTCAGCACAACACCCTACACTGCCCGAACACCACTGCACTGCCCTAAACCCTGAAACACCACCCCAGCACGACCCCCTACACTGCCCGAACACCACTGCACTAAACCCTGAAACACCACCCCTGCACGACCCCCTACACTGCCGGAACACCACTGCACTGCCCGAAACCCTGAAACACCACCCCCAGCACGACCCCCTACACTGCCCTAACACCACTGCACTGCCCTAAACCCTGAAACATCACCCCCAGCACAACCCCCTACACTGCCCGAACACCACTGCACTGCCCTAAACCCTGAAACACCACCCCCAGCACGACCCCCTACACTGCCCGAACACCACTGCACTGCCCTAAACCCTGAAACACCAGCCCCAGCAAGACCCCCTACACTGCCCGAACACCAGTGCATTTCCCTAGACTCTGAAACACCAGCCCCAGCAAGACCCCCTACACTGCCCGAACACCACTGCACTGCCCTAAAACCTGAAACACCAGCCCCAGCATGACCCCCTACACTGCCCGAACACCACTGCACTGCCCTAAACCCTGAAACACCAGCCCCAGCATGACCCCCTACACTGCCCGAACACCACTGCACTGCCCTAAACCCTGAAACACCAGCCCCAGCACGACCCCCTACACTGCCCAAACACCACTGCACTGCCCTAAACCCTGAAACACCAGCCCCAGCACCACCCCCTACAATGCCCGAACACCACTGTACTGCCCTAAACCCTGAAACACCACCCCCTGCACCGCCCCCTACACTGCCCGAACACCACTGCACTGTCCTAAACCCTGAAACACCACCCTCTGCATGACCCCCTACACTGCCCGAACACCACTGCACTGCCCTAAACCCTGAAACACCACCCCTGCACCACCCCCTACACTGCCCGAACACCACTGCACTGCCCTAAACCCTGAAACACCACCCCCTGCACCGCCCCCTACACTGCCCGAACACCACTGCACTGCCCGAAACCCTGAAACACCACCCCCAGCATGACCCCCTTTACTGCTCGAACACCACTGCACTGCCCCAAACCCTGAAACACCACCCCCAGCATGACCCCCTACACTGCCCGAACACCACTGCCCTAAACCCTGAAACACCACCCCCAGCACGACCCCCTACACTGCTAGAACACCACTGCACTGCCCTAAACCCTAAAACACCACCCCCAGCACGACCCCCTACACTGCCCGAACACCACTGCACTGCCCTAAACCCTAGAACACTACCCCCAGCATGACCCCCTACACTACCCAAACACCACTGCACTACCCTAAACCCTAAAATACTCCCCCAGCATGACCCCCTACACTACCCGAACACAACTGCACTGCCCTAAACCCTATAACACTCCCCCCAGCACGACCCCCTACACTACCTGAACACCACTGAACTGCCCTAAACCCTAAAACACTCCCCCCAGCACGACCCCCTACACTACCTAAACACCACTGCACTGCCCTAAACCCTAAAACACTACCCCCCGCATGACCCCCTACACTACCCAAATACCAATGCACTACCCTAATCCCTCAAACACTACCCCCCGCACAACCCCCTACACTACCCAAAGACCACTGCAAGACCCTAAACTCTAAAACAATACCCCGCACGACTCCCTACACTACCCAAAGACCACTGCACTACCCTAAACCCTAAAACACGACCTCCTACACTACACCAAACACCACTGCACTACCCTAAACCCTAAAAAACTACCCCCAGCACAAACCCCTACACTACCCAAACACCACTGCACTACCCTAAACCATAAAACACTACCCCCAGCAGTACCCCTACACTACCCAAACACCATTGCATTACCCTAAACCCTAAAACACTACCCCCAGCAGTATCCCCTACACTACCCAAACACCACTGCACTACCCTAAACCCTAAAACACTCCCCCCAGCACGACTCCCTACACTACCCAAACACCACTGTACTACCCTAAACCCTAAAACACTCCCCCAGCACGACTCCCTACACTACCCAAACACCACTGCACTACCCTAAACCCTAAATCTACCCCCAGCATGACCCCCTACACTACACAAACACCACTGCACTACCCTAAACCCTAAAACACTCCCCCCAGCACAACTCCCTACACTACCCAAACACCACTGCACTACCCTAAACCCTAAATCTACCCCCAGCATGACCCCCTACACTACCCAAACACCACTGCACTACCCTAAACCCTAAATCTACCCCCAGCATGACCCCCTACACTACACAAACACCACTGCACTACCCTAATCCCTCAAACACTACCCCCCGCACAACCCCCTACACTACCCAAAGACCACTGCAAGACCCTAAACTCTAAAACAATACCCCGCACGACTCCCTACACTACCCAAAGACCACTGCACTACCCTAAACCCTAAAACACGACCTCCTACACTACACAAACACCACTGCACTACCCTAAACCCTAAAAAACTACCCCCAGCACGAACCCCTACACTACCCAAACACCACTGCACTACCCTAAACCATAAAACACTACCCCCAGCAGTACCCCCTACGCTACCCAAACACCACTGCACTACCCTAAACCCTAAAACACTACCCCCAGCAGTACCCCCTACACTACCCAAACACCATTGCATTACCCTAAACCCTAAAACACTACCCCCAGCAGTATCCCCTACACTACCCAAACACCACTGCACTACCCTAAACCCTAAAACCCTAAAACACTAACCCCAGCACGACCCCCTACACTACCCAAACACCACTGTACTACCCTAAACCCTAAAACACTCCCCCAGCACGACTCCCTACACTACCCAAACACCACTGCACTACCCTAAACCCTAAATCTACCCCCAGCATGACCCCCTACACTACACAAACACCACTGCACTACCCTAACCCCTAAAACACTACCCCCAGCACAACCCTCTTCACTTCCTAAACACAACTGCACAATTTGTTACAGGCGTTGCAACGCAGGTCTGTGGTGCTTACTGGAAGTACCTGGTGGGCTAGTTGGGCCCCAGGGACTCTCAGGATTCAAGGTGACCTAATCCCCCAACTTAAAACGCGCCACGGGGCGCGTTTCACAGTGGTGAAGGGAGGGCGGGGCCTCAGGTGACATGTGCGCAAACACGCCCTGTGGTGCGTTTTAAGTTGGGGAGTTAATTCCCTTTGAATCCTGGGGGCCAACTAGCCCACCAGGTACCTTCAGTAAGCACAACAGAGTTGCGTTGCAGAGAGGTGAAAAAAGGTGCGTGGCCTCGGAACGCCTCTCTGCAACTCAGCTCTGTGGTCCTAACTGTAGGTACCTGGGGGGCTAGTTGGGCCCCAGGGACCCTCAGGATTCAAGGGGACTTAATCCCGCAACTTAAAACGTGCCACGGGGCGCATTTGCACACATGTCACCTCAGGCCCCCCCTCCCTTCACCACTGTGCAAACGCGCACTGGCTCTGGTTAGTCAGAGTCAGTTACCACCAGTACCCGTCTGAAAAAGTTATGGGCACAGGATGATTTTGCAACAAGGCCTCTTTCTGCTCCTCTGTTGGTTCTTTCTGCACATCTTTTGCTTCTTTCTGGTCATTTTTTCTTCTTTCTTCACATGTCCTACCTCTGTTGGCATAGTTAGAAACTAGCATTTAAAAAACCTTTGAAATTCACTTAAAAAATCATAGGTTTCAGGCACGTTATAGTTAGAAATTAGCATTTAAAAAACCTTTGAATTTCACTGAAAAAGCCATAGGTTTCAGGCACGTTATAGTTAGAAATTAGCATTTAAAAAACCTTTGAAATTCACTGAAAAAAACATAGGTTTCAGGCACGTTATAGTTAGAAATTAGCATTTAAAAACCTTTGAAATTCACTGAAAAAACCATAGGTTTCAGACACGTTATAGTTAGAAATTAGCATTTAAAAAACCTTTGAAATTCACTGAAAAAACCATAGGTTTTAGGGACAGTTATAGTTAGTTGGACATTGCACTCGTACAAAACCCGTGAAATTCCCCTGTTATAGTTAGTTCAGCTAACTATAACTCGCGCCCCGCAATGCACTGCTGATGACGTCACATATTACATCACTCATGACATGGTCAGTGACATCACTGATGACATCACTGATGACATCTCAAATGACATCACTGATGACATCATCCATGTGATAATTTCATGCATCTTCTCACACCCTAATATAACTTTTGATACACCCACTCTAAATTACAGACTGCCATTCTCAAAACCATAGACACTCCAACACCAAAAACTACATACCCACTCACTGATTCTTAGGTCTACACACACATCCACTCACTCACCTGTACAGTCACTCATACTTACAGTCACTCAGTACAGGACTATCATATGCACTCATACACCTATATAAACACTCACACACCGCCACTCATCCATAGAGGTACTCACACACCTAGTCAGTCATGCAAAAAATTAATCACACACCCATTTACTCACCTATACAGTTATACACACACCAGCTCACTTACTCATACAAATACTAGCACATTCTTACGCTCTTATACAATAACTGATACAAGCACACACGCATCCATACAGCCACTCTCACAATAACACACTCTCTCTTATAGCCATTTAAATACTCTAACACACATATATACTGCCTTTTACATATGTAGTTACTCGCACATGTACCACTGAGATATACATTCACTCACTAACACACCCATACACACACTCACCCACCCAAGCAGTCCATCACAGATGCACTCTTGAAATCATGCACCCAGTGAATCACCCACTCACACATCTATGTATAGAGTCACACACACCCCACCCACACAAACACTCAGGCAGCCATACAGATACTCAGAGAACCAATCAATAACCCATATAGACACTCATGTAGCTATTCGCAAATCCATGCATCCACTTACACAACAACAAACAGACGGATACAGACATTCACACAGTTTAGTCACTAACCCATGCATTCAGTAAGATACGTTTAATCACTCACTTGTAGAGTCAGTCACTCACGTACTAAATCATCCATTCAGACACTTATACACCCACTCATTCTTCAATACGCCTTTCCCTATATATATTAAACATATTTAAACTTTACAGAAACACACAGTCACTGGATGATGTCATCAGTGATGTCATTTGAGATGTCATCAGTGATGTCATCAGTGATGTCACTGACCATGTCATGAGTGATGTAATATGTGACGTCATCAGCAGTGCATTGCGGGCGCGAGTTATAGTTAGCTGAACTAACTATAACAGGGGAATTTCACGGGTTTTGTACGAGTGCAATGTCCAACTAACTATAACTGTCCCTAAAACCTATGGTTTTTTCAGTGAATATATATATATATATATATATATATATATATCCACACACATATATTCACTGAAAAACCCAAGAGTTAAGGTGATCTCATAGTTAGAAATTATATTATATCACCCTTACTCTCCTTTTTGTCTCCCATCCCTTAACCCTAAAGTCTCCCATACCCCTTTCCCTCTACCCACCCCTGAACCCTAACATTATCTTAACCTTCTTCACCTCTACACACCCCTTAATCCTAAAATCACAATTACTCTCCTTTATCTCTATCCACCCCTTAACCTTAAAATCACCCTTACCCTCATTTACCTCTACCCACCTGTAAACCCTAAAATAACCCATATCAATTACTGCTGCCCATCCACAAAATGACCCTTACCTGTTTGAGACAGCTGTGTGTGCATTTTCCCCTTACGGATGCAGAACCTTCTATCAGGGGCATTGTGAACCCCCCACTTTAGCAGCTACTGCGGGGTGAGGTGCTTTATGGGCCTCTTCTGCTGCAACACAGCAGACACAACCTGACAATTAATGCAATAAAGGAGCATAACATCAATAGAAGAGCAAGCATGAGCAAGAAAGAGCAAAGAATGGGTAAATAGAAAAGAGAAAGATGAAAGGAATATTGAATGGAAGGTAGGGTGGAAGAAAGGAAGGATGGATGAGTGGGTGGATGGATGAATGAGTGGGTAGATGAATGAGTGGGTAGATGGATAGATGTGTAGATGGATGAGTGGGTGAAGGCATGAATGGATGAAAGGATGAGAGAATGGATAGGTTGACATATGAATGGATGGATCAGTGGCTGAATGAATAGGTGGATGGACAGGTGAAAGAATGGCAGAGTAAGGGGATGTATGGATGGATGGACAGGTGAAAGAATGGCAAAGTAAAGGGATGAATGGATAGATAAGTGAGTGAAGGAGTAGGTGGATGGACAGGTGAAGGAAACAGGGGAGTAAAGGGGTGGCTAGGTGGATGGACAGGTAAAATGATGGCAGAGTAAAGGGATGGATAGATGGATGGATGACAAAGTGGATTGATGTTTGGATGAATGGAATGGGGAAACGTTAAATGATGGATGAAAGAATGAATCAATGACAGATTGTGAGGGTGAAATAGCGGATATCAGTGGGTGGATGGAACGGTGAAAGGAAGAATAGATAGATGCTTGGATGGAAGAGACAAGGGAGCTCTTCTAGGTAGGGTTGGGCTCAATTCTTCTCTAGCTTGGTGCCATCAGAGCTTTAGCTTAGCGGCAATTCGAACATCAGAGGAGCAGGAGTCACGGAAGAGTGAGTGTATTATGCAGTAGATGGAAATGATAACAAAAGGACGTATTGAGGTTAATGTACCAAGACTAGTATAACCACTGAAGAATGAAATGTGTTCTCCTATTGTGACCATGAGCCCTGATGATGTCCATATTGTACGAAACACGATGGCTGAATTGATTTGACTGCTGGCTGGATTGATTTGACTGCTTCTATTGATGTATCATGGATTAAATAAATTTGGAATTGAAAATTCAACTAAAAAAGACTCCCAAGAGACCTTTTGTGATTGGATGATAACGAGCGTACGGACTGAGATTATACCTCTTTGAACTATTGTCCTAATAAAGTATTGATATTTACACGCTCCTTTTCCATAGGTTGGAATTTTGTCTAAACGTGGGGGTATTTTAATTTTCTGGCTACTGTTTGTTACCATCCCAATCTACTTTGAAATTAACAACTTTTTCTGCACTTTCATTTTTTAAGACAGTGTCAATCACAACATTAATAATATTTATTTAACACTGGACCCCTTGAGGTTATGTCATATTGCACTAAATGGTAAACATGTCATGCTATTATCCATATGTTTCTGCTGCAACACCAGAACCATCTTGCAAGGTGAGATGGTTGTATCCTTATCAAGTATGCACTTGATAACGGAAGTCAAATCAACCACTTAGCAATAAAGGTCTCTTGTTTGAGAGAGATGTAAACAAAATTCCACTTTGATCAATAAACTGTTCTCGAAATAATGAGACTTTGAGGTTTAATGAAGTCATGGTTTTCTTCTGTTTTCTTCAGTCGTACTTGGAAAGTCACAGCCTTTGCTGCAGTTTCCTTTTTTCAAAGCACAGTGTTGTTTATTCAGCCTTGGTCATAAGCCATTTTGTGGTTATCAGATATCACACTAAGGGCCTTATTTATGAAGGCCTAATGATGCAGTTGCGTCACTTTTCAATGACGCTGTGGCGTAATCAATGCACCATACTGCGACCCATTTACAAAGTGACGCATCTAGGCAGATGCGTCACTTTGTAAATGCCTGCGCTATATTATACCTATGTCAGGTATAATGTATGCAGGGTGCCCGTTCCCACATAAAAAAGACTCATAGAAGTGGCGCAGTGAATTCTATGAGATTTCACTGCACCACTTCAACAACTTGACTGTGTCATATTCTTACTCCTGCTTCAAGCGGGCGTAAGGACGCAAAGCCTTTCACATGGGGCTCACCCCACATGTAATGGCACATTGCTGGAGTTGTGTCAGGTTACCGGCACACTCCAGCAATGCGTCATTACTGCGCCACCAGATACGCCAGGATTCCTGATAGAGGTCGATATTTTTTTCAGGCTCTTTAACAGATAACTGATGTTACAGCACCTGTTCAACAATACAAAGAGGAAGAGAGAATTGCCAGTGTGCACTATAAACCAGACACTAGGTACAAAAAACTGGACTCTTATTCCTCCTTGTGGTTCCATCATTGCCTAAAGAAACAGTCAAGGCCTAGCTCAAAACAGGTGGTATGAAGTTTTAAACTATATACAGTTTAACACAGTTGCAGTAAAGAAATAAATGCTTACCCATTCTTATTTTGTATATGAATAACAACTCTATATTAACAGCTTCTACATACAGATATACGTACAGTAAAACCAGAACCAAACAATAGGATTCACAAAAGCAATAAAGCAGCTAAAGATCATTAGTGAATTACAGCTGTAACGCCAGCGTTCTATATTACACAAAAAATATGTGGTTCCTGATCATTAACTGATCGCAAATGCTGTGTTGTTCATAACCATTTGAGAACATAGAAGATCACAACCTTCCAGTAAAACCAATCATTTTTACTGCATGGTTTGAGATCACTAACTAAACTTGATCCATTGGGAAATAGCATTTAATACAAAATAGAAAAGATGCAACAAGTGGGATAAGAAAACAAGACAAGCACAATAAAATCAATTGAGTCAGTGTTAAAGAGTTATTTACCCAGGAAACAATATTTTTCTTCTTTTTAAGTGTGTGGGTTGGACAGCGCCTTTAAAGTTTGTTATCTCATCTGCTTGCATGTCTGAACAGAGGTCTGTAGAGGGGTGGTGGTCTTGGCAGTGAAGTGTGCTGACTGTGTACTGGACTGTTGTGTGAGCACACAGCTTTACGTTGCAAAATAAGGACAACATAGGACCTCTTGGAGCTCTGGGACCTGTCTAGGGAACAACCCAGCTGGGTGGTTGACTTCCGTGCAGCTGGGCAGGAGAACTTTGAGTGTGGCTCATGGACAATTTGCCTGATTCTCAGGGTGCTGAGAATAGTGATGGACCTCAGCCCACGGCATACTGGATGGATTTTAATTGATAATCAGCAAGCAAAAATAACTCAATTCAACAACTGTAGGCAAGCAAACATGGGCACATGGGTCAAGTGTGCAGACAGAGTCACTTTTTTGAACCCCTAGATAAGTCCTGGGCAGCCCTATCCCAGTCTCTTGTGAGGGGGTCTTGAGGCCTTTTTGGCGCTCAATGTTTGTATTCTTGGAATCCTTAAGCTGGCTCCTGGCTGCTACAAAGACATGGTCAACAGCAGCAACAGGGCGAACTAACAGACCGAGAGTGGGGAACCAGACTTAGAGTTACCAATAATTACCAATAATCAAACAGGGAACATGGTATAAAGTAAGCATCAAAGTGGTATCAACGGATGTCTGTGTTGAACAATATATTCTCTTAGCTGGTGAGTGATCCAACATATTTCTCAGTTCCTGGGAGCTGGACAGAAGCCCATAGAGCATGACTTTAAAGTGTATACCCAATATTCAAATATGAAACTAGCCAGGTCGAAGCAGATATTTCTCTCCTCGGAAACCATCCTCAGCCAAACATATATTGCCTTACTCTAAGGACAAAGTAAACACAAGGAGATGATAGACGGAGCGCTGAAACTTTTCAGACACTCACCCCCAGTCACAGATCTGGGTTGAATCCATCATCGTTCTTTAGCTCACTTCGCCACCCCAGTTCAGACACAGCTATATGCAAATCAGTCTTGACCCTATGCCTCATGGGAACAGTCCAGCCCGAACTGCCAAGCCATGTCTTCCCTAGACCGGAAACAAGCATCCTGGGACCGGTTTCGGGCTAACAGCCCTCATCAGCCAGGCTAGCTTGAATCCAGTGGCAAAGTGAGCAAGGGACCCACATCTGGGCATACCCTGCCAACTTAGGGCGAACAAAGTAAACACAAGGAGATGATAGACGGAGCGCTGAGAACGATGATGGATTCAACCCAGATCTGTGACTGGGGGTGAGTGTTTGAAAAGTTTCAGCGCTCCGTCCATCATCTCCTTGTGTTTGCTTTACTCTAAGGATACACAGTGAAAGGTGGTGCCTAATTGGCAAAATGCAGGTACCTTCTGTAGGATTCACTCCTGGATGGAAATTGTGTTTATATCCTTCAGACAGGACTAAGGACAAGAGGGAGTTAGAAGACATCAGGGATGGGTTCACTCTGTTGAATTTCTGTAGGCAATAGCTGTCCTCCATCATATGTTCACTTTTATCAAAAGGTAATTATAAACATCTAAAGATACCTCCTGTGAAAAACATGTCCAACATAATCTGCATAATGTCCATAAAGATTCTCATTCATTAAAACTATAAACACATGAGGCCTGATTCCACACACTGCATTCTGCAGTGCATAAAGAAGTACCTTACAGACACTACAAAATGCAATTAACAAACCTATGGGTGTAAATCCCCACTTTCACCTCTCCTATCTTTTTGATGGTCAGATCACCACCATAACTTGGACATTAATCACGTGTGTGCCATCCGTGTACATGATATGTAAAATATCCTTGCAAAAAGTGAATAATATGATGATGAGAAACCAATGTGATCATGTTAATTACATTTCTTTATCATGAAATACGTTTTTTGCTTGAAATTGTTTTAGACAGGGTACAATTTCCAATGTATAATTTTATGTGGTATAACCTTGCTAAATAGAAAGATCCAACCCCTTGTTATATATCTTTATATGCGGTTTTCACTCATGATGGTACATTTTGCTTTGGCAAAATAAGAACTAGATTAGCAGAGATTACCATAAACTGGGTAATGAGCAAGTTGATTCATTTCATCACAGGTGGACCACTTGCTAAAATATGTCTGAAAAGGAGACATTATTAATTATACTTAGCAGCATATTCAAAAGCTAATTTCTACCCATTCCCCTTTTACTTTAGTCCTAAACAGCAGAATGAAGCTGAAAAATTAGTGCAACTCCAAAAAAAGCAACTAAGAACCGAACTACATTATTATTTTCTTTTCGAAAATCTTAAAGTTGGTACTATTCCATGGGAATTACAAGTCTGTAATACACCGGTAATTTTCATCGAGGATCCTAAATACTGTAAAGGCTACAGCTATATTTGCACCAAATGCATTCGAGACTGTCTGGTCTTATCTATTGAAATAGCACAAGGGCTATGTAAAAAACAATTGCATGAGATCCTTATACTTGAACAAGAAATTAAGGATAGTCAAATGGTAGTGGAAACAAAAGCATTTGGACAAAATTGATAAAGAAATCAATGAATTCAAGGATTTCACAGTTAATTTAAAAAGTTCTAAGTTCGAAAGAGACAAAAATATTAAACTTATTTACAGTGTATCCTTATCTAAAGACGATTTCTTTACACAATCTGAGGCCAGACGAGCACTCCTGGACTATTAGGGGAGATCAAAACAAAGATTTATGGCCTTTTCTGAAACTTCTTCCTCTGAACGAGCTGCTGAATCAGACCCTGGCAAAGGTGTCACGTGGTCCGGGTAGAAACGCTGCCATTTTACATGCTCACACTTTTCTTAAGTTGGCTTCTCGCTTACACACAGTGACTTTTGACATACATTTGCATGCATGGCTATGAAGGATAACATCCTCTGGATCTGCATTGCTTAAATTTCCACATCGTATGTACACTATCATGGTACCTTCAACATTCAGTACAAAGGTTAAAGTTCACTGCGCAAATGTTATTTATGTTATTGTCAGTAATGCGACAATGTTATCTAACTGGAATAAACAATTGCGGCCTGACAGGGGTTGTGACATGGCCACATGAGTTTTATTGTTATATATACAGAACCACTTCCTTGTTTAGGCAGAGGACCACTCAACTGACACTGCAGGGTTACCAGCCTGATGACACTTACCCACAGGTAATGGGGAGTTAGTCCACCCTGGCAGGGATTTGGCAGATCACCCACCCTAGACAAAACTAGATTAGGGAGCACTAGGTAGGAGTACTACTATACACAGTACTTATATGCCTGCATATTTTCACTGTCTTAGCACAATGGTGGAAATGTTCATCCTTCTCACTTTTCTTGTGATGCTACTAACGCTAATCTGTTTAATTCTGCCAATTATCGCAGCACACATATTTTGTGGAAGAATCACAATGCTTCAATAAATATTGAAAAGCCTTGCTTAGTATTTCTTGTATATTACTCTGGGTATGCATGACAGTACAAACCAAAAGGTTATAGATCTGTTACCATGATTTCCTTGGGGTATCAGGGTTGCCATGTCCTAAGGTTCCATATGCATTTGTTGCCTGGTAGGGTTAGGGGTACAGATTGTGCACTGGGGCTAGCAGGGACATAGGCCAACCTATCCTTATGGTGTGCACGGAATCAGTCTGGCACCATCCTGACATTTATGTTGTGCGACAAACGCACAGTTTTACTGAGTGAAGTACAAGCCACACGTCAAAGGTCCTTCAAATAAGAATTTTAACACTAAGAAACAACAGATTTTTTTAGGCAGAAGACACCTAAGGAGATGCGGAAGATGCAGACCAGACAACCAACCATGGGAGATGCACACCGGGCGCCAGTATTATAAGAATCAATGAAGTCATCTATTATAAACCTTTCTTCAAGAAGTCTAACAGATGATGAAACAGTGGTACTCGAAAATGGATTGTCATTTGTCCCTTCAACACATACAGACTTTGTTTGTCTCAAGACTGAAGCACTGGAATTCTTATGGAAAGCTTGTTGAAAAGCTTTTTCATGAACCGAGAATTCACCAAGAATATGAACCTTCAGGACTACAAAACAAATCCACCTTTTGCCAAAAAAACTAACACAATTCCAAAGGAAGTGCTAACTTTTGAACAGTCGTTTTTCTCTGCAATCAGTCAACTTGAGAATAAACGGGAATTTTTTTAGGAACAATTTAACTAAGCAGCAATGCCTTGCATTGAGAGAATTACAAAATGATAACACAGTAGTTAATAATCAGGCCGATAAACGGAGAGCAGTTGTGATCTGGTCCAAAGTGAATTATGTTAAAGAAGGCCATTGACAAGTTGTAGATCACCCATTTTATAGAAAAATCCCTTCATACCCTACAAAAACTGTCCAAGGAGAAATCTTCGGAATCCTTCAAGACTGTTTCGATAATGGGTACATTGGCCCCAAAGAATTTGAATTTCTTAAAAATTCAAATCCACACACTCAGGGGCCGATTCCGATCTCGGACGGTAGGGCACCGAATCGGATTCGGCTTAACCGGATCCGATTCGGAGCCCTATTTCCCGACCGAGTCGTACGTGCGTCCGGGCGAGCGAGTACGATGCGTGCGCTCGCGAAATCGCCGACCGACTCGTTCGCAGAACCCGACCGCTCCGACCGACTCGTTCGCAGAACCCGACCGCTCCGACCGACTCGCTCGGACACGACTCGCACCGCGCAATGGAGACGTTCCCCGGCCGGGTAAGTACGATGCGCGCCTCGAGCAGTCCGACCGACTCGCGCAGTCCGGCTCCAAAGAGCAGTCAGAGCCGCACTTTGGGGGTCCGTGTCGGACCCCCCTGGACGCGTAGCCGCGCGAGTCGCACACAGGGGGGACCCATGGGTCCCCCCTACCTGTGCGTGTACGGCGCGAATTGCTTTGCCGTGAACCCGCTGTAGGGGGTGACCTTGTTCGCCTCGCACCCATTGAGTCAATGGGAGCCCGCGTACGCGTTGTACAACCGGCTCCCATTGACTTCAATGGGAGTCCGACCGAATCGAGTCCGATAGCATACGGACGCATCGTACTCGTTCGGTCGGGCTGCCAGGGTCCGATTCGGTCGGAAATCTCTCCGGGTCCGGCTCGGTCAGAGAGATTTCCATCCCAGATCGGAATCGGCCCCTCAGTGATGTACTTCCCTCCGAAGATACATAAAGATGCATTAAAACCCCCGGGGTGACTAATCATCTCTGGATGTGATTCATTGCTGGAACCCACCTCACAATATGTTAATACCTTCCTTCATCCTTTCATAACCAAAGTGCCATCATACTTGCGAGGCACCACTGATTTCATCAATAACATTGTAGGCTTGAGATTTGATTCCCAGACACAATGGTTAGTAATCTTTGATGTTGTCTGTTTATACACCCAAATTCCACTGGATGAAGGTCTGGAAGTTATAGAAATTTATCTGGATCAAAGACAGACCACATCAAGTTCACTCCAAATTTATTCCAGGTTTGGCTCATATTCCATTGAAAAGAAATTACTTCATTTTGATTAAGAATTTTTTTTCCAGATTAAAGGGACTGCAATGGGGTGCTCTTTTGCCCCGGACATGGCGATCCTCTATATCAGTGGTTCCCAATCTGTGCGCCGCGGCACCCCAGTGCGCCGTCAAAGCTAGTCTGGGGCGCCGCACACCAAGCACACAGTTTGGGAATGTACATGAATTTGGCTGTTAATCATGGTTTTCTAAAGCACAGAGCTCTAGTTTCATTCCCTCAGCTGAAAAACATTTCAATCCGTAGTTTGCAGTTAAAATGTCAAAGCCAAGTTATTTACGATGCTCAGGCCGTAATTGCCTCCAGTTATCCCTGAAAAAAATGAATTAATGCACAAATACAAGTTTCATGCTAAGTTATATACACAGGCTACCTGAAGTGTTCAAAATTCATAAAAGGGAGGCATGACATCTGCAGTATTCAATGAAGGTTGATGTTCGAGTTCATTGAGATTGCAGAAGAAGAAGTGAATATTTTGATGCTTATTTCTCTAAAAATAAATTAACATTTCCATAAGCGACCGAAAGCAAATGGAATTGGTTAGAAGCAGAAGTTCAAACTCAAAGGTCAGAAACTAAAGTACAAAAAACATAGGACAAAGGTCAGAACAAATGCCCATAAATAAACTAATGTCACTGATGAAACAGAAGGTGGAGTCCTAAACCAAAAGAATCGAATTCCAAAAATGTGGCCAAGCCAAGGTGACAGGAAAAACAGTGGTAAAGACAGTGTGTGGTGGGAGAGACCTGGGAGGGACGCATCTGGGAGCCCAGGGAGGAGCTGGCACAGCACTGATGTCATCGTCATCTTGGAGCTGAGAGAGAGGCTCAGGCAGCATGCTCCCGTCATCTCAGAGCCCAGAAAGATGCTGAGAGTGCATTATTGGGAACTAGGAGCAGCCTGCGGTGCATCAATGGGAGCCCTCAGCTCTGAGCCCTGAGCTCTCCTGGCAGGTACCAGGCCCTCCCCAGGGGGCATGCACACACAGTCAGAAGGCATGATGACACACACAGGAGGCCAGAACACATAGTCAGGAGGCAAGGACGCACAGGCAGTAGGCAAAAACAGACTGAGGGCATGAGGACAGAGATAAGATGCAAGAACACACAGACAAAAGACATGAGACAGACAGCATGCATGAGAACGCAAAGTCTGGAGTTAGGAAGGAGCAGACAGGAGATGTCCACAAAACACACTCCTAAAGAGGACAGAGTGAAAAGGGAGCAAGCCAGACAAGGGTTTACCTGGGGTCATCAGACTGGAGGCAATAATGTGCAAAAACAGAAAAAACTAGACAGCAGATGCAGTCTTCTCTATCAATGCACCGAGGGTCTGAAATCACATTCCTGTATCTATCAGGGCCTCACAAACCCTGCTCAGGAATGACCTGTCCTAAAGACACACCTCTTCAAAGAGCACTACATAACAATGCAGTGACAGTTCACTTCTCCAACAACCCAGTGTCCCTCCAATCAGTTGTTGATACTGCATGGGGCTCAGTAGTGGAGTGGATAGGATTGCATCTATGATTCTAATACCTTTACCGGCTTCATCCCAATTATTTTCAGGAGAAAAATGGAAATACTCCGGAGGCTGGGCTTACATCCCCCACCCGTCCCAAAAAAAAGTAACAGAATGGGGAGCCGCGGCCAATGCCCAACAGGTCAAGGGAGCAGCAGGTCGAAAAAGTTTGGGAACCACTGCTCTATATGACCAAATTTGAGGAGAAATTCAAATACAATGTTAACCCTTTCCTTGACAAAGTCTCAAGTTGGCTAAGATTCAATTATGGTGTAATTTGCATTTGGTCAGGTGAAGAAGAAGTATTAGATCAATTCCATCAATGGTTAAATAACAGAACACCCGACATCAAGTTCAGCATGACCAAGAACAACAAAGCAATCACTTTCCTAGGTGTAGAGGTGAGAGTTCTGGACAAGTAGCTGACTACAAATTTGTATCAAAAACCAACAGACAAGAACAATGCCTTACACTATTCAAGTTTCCACCCAAAAAGCCTTAAATATAGTTTCTCATATGGGCAATTTTTAAGGATCAGGTGCAATTGTACGCAGAAAGAAGATTATTGCTATCATGCTATGATTTTCTCATCAAAATTAAAGGACAAAGGGTATCCTTGTAAGCTTGTAAAAAATTAATTAAAGCAAGATTGGTATACTCCGTGAAAGACCTTGTTGGAGAAGATGGAAAGACACTTGTCACAAACGTCTTATATGTATCTGTACATACTGCTCTCAAACTAATCACTTCAAGAGAATCATACAACAAACCTGGCACTTGTTACAAAAACTTGAAAGCCCTTTCAAGCAGCCTCTATTTGCACTTAAAAAGTATTGGTAACCATCTTGTGCAAGCACACACTCCCTCAATATTAACAAAAAGCAATCTGATAGGCCACTGGAAGCTACCTACCCTCCAAGGGCACAATAAATGTAGGGCATGTGTAGTACATCATCAAACAATCGAAGGTTTAAAATCAGCATTGGATAACATTAGATGAAAACATACTGAGTTTTAAAATTGTAAAACAAAACATGTGGTGTATGGTATAGTTTGTACATATCAGAAACTGTACATTGTAAAAACTAACCAAGGAATCTATCAGCAGAATATACAACTCAATCAAGAATCCACCTTAAAGTAGTTTCAGCTCCACTTGTGAATCACTTCCAAGAAAAAAAATCAATCTGAAAACAATTCAAATGGACAGTTTTATTGGTTATTCAACCTAACCCTTTAGGTGGGGACCTGGATCGATACCTAAATCAAAAGGAGGCAATATTGATTTTACAATCAAACAAACCAATCAGTGGATTAAACGAGCTGTCAGTACTTCAAAACTTGTGAATTACGATAATGGAACTAATGGATTATACATTGCATAATCTAAGAATTGATGCTCTTTTGTTTTTACATTATTTATATGATTTTCTTTGAGGAGTTATAAGCGTTAATTCAAGTGAGCGAGGCACATTTCTTTAAGAACTTAGAGACCATACCACTAAACTACAAGAGCCAAGTTTCCATGCTCTCAGAGTGTAAGAGAGCAAGAAGGTACTTCTGGGTGAGACTTCCAACCACAGGAAGTGAATCTCAAGCAATCGAGGCCAAATAGCTTAAAAGAACGTGCTAAAAACTAACTGTGCTGACGCGCTGCTGCACGCGGGTGCTGCGCAAAAAAAGCCTTCCTAAAATCCAAGATGCACGCTGAAACTCAGTTGGAAAACGAATGCTCACGGAGCAACTGACTGATTGGAAAAAGTAAGTTCCCATCTGAGCATTAAAAACTTGCCATTAACAGAGATTTAAGCAAAGATGAGCATGGGCACCCAGTACAAAAAAGACTGCACCGACAATATGATCTCAAATGCCATTCGCTGACGACTAATGCCTTTACTCAGGCAGTACATCATAGATTGAGTAAGTCCTCTGTGACTTTCCTTAGAAAATTAAATGCTACTGGAATTAAAAGTTTAGCCCTCATTTAGACCGGCAAATGCTTTTCGTTCTTCTTTTGCCATTTCTTCAGAAAGGTCAAGAAAATAGCTATAAATGAACAACTACACACTGCTAATAACTTAGGGGCCGATTATGATGCGGGCGGACTTTGTCCGCCCGCCATCGCCCCGGTAAATGGGACCGCCCGCTATGTGTGCGGCGGTCCCGCACATGTGATTAGGATGCCACGGTGGCGGTGGCATCCCCCATTCCCAGCATTGTGGCGGGCGGTGCTCACAACACCACCCGCCACAGTGCTGGAAATGCATGTTGTGCATCTGCATGCACAATGTGACAGGCACCGTGCGGTGCCTGCCACCTTGTGCATGCAGATGCAGGGGAGTACCATAGGTACCCCCCATGTGCAGCCCCCACCCCCCCAACACCCTGGGGGCCCGCAACGGGCCCCCAACAGCAAAGACTGCGAGCCTTTCCATGGCGGCGCCGCCGCCATGGAAAGGCTCATCACCGCCGGCATCATAATGTGGATGGCGGTGTCTTGCAGACACCGCCACCATATTAATCCCTTTTCCGCCCGGTCGACTGATCGGCCGGGCGGAAAACATGCGGACGGTCTTTCCGTCCGCCGGGGTCCCCTCCGCCATGGTAATATGGCGGGGGGAATTTGGTGGCGGACGGACGAAATTGGCGGGCGGATCGTAATCGACCCCTAAGCTACGAACTGACACAAGAATTAATGTAAAAACAACTGAAAATGGATCAAATTAGATTAAACATCCCTCAGAATTGATTTGATATTAATATTTTTGTTTCAATTTTCATTTATTCACAACTTTCCCCATTTCTTAAACCTGAGGAGACCCTAAAGTTACTGGGGTCGAACCGTGTCAACATTAGGGAGTTGAATGAATGAACTTCTATGTGGAGATAATCCATTCATGTAAATGATATGTAAAATATCCTTGCATAAATTGAATAATATGATGATGATGAACTGTGAGAAACCAATGTGATCATGTTAATTACATTTCTTGATTATGCAATAGGTTTTATGCTTAAAATTGTTTTAGACAAGTTACAGTTTTCAATGTATAATTGTATGTGGTCTAAACTTGCTGAATTGAAAGATCCAACCCCTTGTTATATAACTTTTAGAAAGTTGGCATTCTCTAGCTTTAGCCATTTGGTGCCTGCTGCTTGTCTCTGAATACATGTCTGGGGTGGGTGACAGCTGGGCTTTGTGCATTGCCTCTAGACAGCCACACACAAAGGGAGCTTAGGTGTGTGTCATGATGGGCCATCCACATCCTGATGGGCCTTCCTGGGCAGGGTGGGAGGGAGGAGCGATACATAGCCTCACCTGAATAGGCTGTGTCTTGTCCCCACACAAAAAGCTGCATACCCCCTGTAGTGAGTCTGGAGCCAGGGCAGGAAGGGCATGGACTCTGTGAACTTCAAGGGCATTTCTTTGAAGTCTCCCCTACTTCAAAGGCCCAACTATGAATAAGGACTGAACCTCTGACACCACCAACTCAGTACGCTTCTGGAACTGTGAAGACTCTTCCAGGAAGAAGGGCAGCTGTGCTGCTCAAGAACTTCCACTCTGCTAGACTGCCACTCTGCTGGACTGCCACTATGCTGAACTGCTGCCTTGCTGGACTCCTGCCTTGCTGTTCTTCCCTCCTGCCTGCTTTTACCCTGCCTAGGGCGAGAAGAACTGGACCTGTATCACTTGAACCCAGAGTGAGTACAAGTGCTTGCTGGCTTGCCTCCTGTTTTGAAGTCTCAGGGATATCAAAGGCTTCCAATTCACTCTGCTACAACACCTTGACTCTGCCATCTGTGAGTCTGCCCTGCCAAGTGGTGCCAACACAGTCCTGGAGCCTTGAAAGTGGGTCTGAAGTGCTGTCTCAGCAGAATTCCCACATCGTTGTTGAAACAAAGGACAGCCGCTGTTGCGAGGATCAACTGCAACGCATTGCCCTCTATGCTGTGCATCGACTCAGTATTTGGACAGAATATTGAATTTAAAATATTGTGGTATATAAATATCATGTTTTTAATATTGTCATTTAAAAATATCGTGGTATGTAATATTGAGGTCAAGAATATCGAATTTAGGTGTTGTATTAAATATCGATGTTAAAAATATCGATGCTGAAAATGTCGTTGTTAAAAAGATCTTTTTTTATATGATATAGTTTAATTTGTTTTTTTTGTATAGTAATTTATTTTGTATATTTATTTTTATTTTATTAATTTGCATATGTTTTTTTGATTCATTTTTTTTCGGAGCGGGATGTTGGGTTTATAGGGGATAAGGGTAGGAAGTGTTTTAAAATATGTAAAAAAATAGAAATATTTTTGGGAAAAAAAAATGTAAGTTGTTTTTACATTTTTTTAGGAGCAGGATGTTGGGTTGGGTTTATAGGGGATAAGGGAGGGGAGCGTTTTAAAATATGTAAAAAAAATATAAAAAATGTAAAATTAAAAAAAACATCTTTTTTGGGAGTGGGATGTTGGGTTTATAGGGGATAAGGGTGGGGAGTGCTTTACAATATTTAAAAAAAGAAATTACATTTAAAATAAAATAAAACATTTTAAATACTTTTTTGGGAGTGGGATGTTGGGTTTATAGGGGATGAGGGTGGGGAGTGTTTACATTTTTTTTTAAAGAAAATTAAAAAATGTAACAATTTAATAACATTTTGTTAAAATATTATTTTTGGGCGTGGGATGTTGGGTTTATAGGGGAAAAGGGTGGGGAGTTTAAAAAAATAAAAATAAATGTGAAATAATAGAATGTTATAAAAAAATAATTTGAGGGAAATCTTTTTATGAGTGGGATGCTGGGATTAATGTTTGTGAGGTTTTTTTTTTAATTATGGTGGGTTTATTATTTATGATTGAATTTTAAAATTTGAAATTAAAATTTTAGAAAAAATTTAAATATTTTTTTATTTGTATTATATTTTTTTAATTTGAAAATATTGTTAATTTTGCTAATTTTTTGATTAATTTTGTTGTTATGTAGTTTGGAGAGGGAACAGTAAATGATATATGTTTAGTGTCCAGCACCTTCCCTGAGTTAATGTAGTTTGAAGTGGGAATAGTAAATTATATATGTTTAGTGTCCAGCACCTTCCCTGAGTTAATGTAGTTTGTAGTGGGAATAGTAAATTATATATGTTAAGTGCCCAGCATCTTCCCTGAGTTAATGTAGTTTGGAGTGGGAATAGTAAATTATATATGTTTAGTGTCCAGCACCTTCCCTGAGTTAATGTAGTTTGGAGTGGGAATAGTAAATTACATATGTTTAGTGTCCAGCACCTTCCCTGTGTTAATGTTTTTGGGAGTAATAATAGTAGATTATATATGTTTAGGGTCCAGCACCTTCCCTAGTTAATGTAGTTTGGTGTGGGAATAGTGAATTATATATGTTTAGTGTCAAGCACCTTCCCTGAGTTAATGTAGTTTGGAGTGGGAATAGTAAATTATATATGTTTAGTGTCCAGCACCTTTCCTGCGTTAATGTAGTTTGGAGTGGGAATAGTGAATTATATATGTTTAGTGTCAAGCACCTTCCCTGAGTTAATGTAGTTTGGAGTGGGAATAGTAAATTATATATGTTTAGTGTCCAGCACCTTTCCTGCGTTAATGTAGTTTGGAGTGGGAATAGTACATTTTACATGTTTAGTGTTGAGCACCTTCCTTGTCTTAATGTAGGTTTCATTAGTAATAGTATTTCATATATGTTTATTAAAATAATAATTTATAACAGGTATTCAATTGTGGTAAATAATATTATTGCAAGTATATGAAAATTAAAATAGAAAGTAAATAAATAAAAAGATTAATATTTAATTTTTCAATGTATTTTTATTCGAAGAATCAAGAAAAGAGATTTAGTGCATTTTATTTTATGTACAATATTTTGTATGCATTTTTATAAGGCAACACAATAATAAATGTTTTTTAATGTAACATATGTTGTAAATATTTTAACATAGATAATACTATTTTTAAACACATTAATTATTCAACATTTTTTATTATATAATGCAAATGTTGGTAAACATATACATATAAAATTTTTTTTCAAATGTAAGAAGAATTAATTGGGTGCTTTGCATACATTATTCATTTAATATTTATTATGTAACAGTTATACAATTTTTCTTATTTTTAAAATATATAATAAATAATTATATACAGTCTATATTATTATTCAATATATATTTTTTAAACATTTTTGTGCTGTATTTTCTTTTTTAAAGTTTTGTATTTTAGATATTAAATAATATTATAGTTTATATAATATTATTTAATGTATAAGAAAAATAAACATTATAAAGTTAGGAAAGCATTTTGTAAAAATGCATTCTTTTTTAACATTTTACAATTTTCCCATATTTTTATAAACAGTAATTTTTCATAACAAAAAGGCATGGATTGTTTTTTAAATGTATAGTAAAAAATGTTGTGTATTGTAATATTTCTTTCTATATATTGTACAACATTGATATGTATTTTTTATACATTTCTTTATTTAAGATTTTCTTTTTACATTGAGTTTAATTGGGAATAGTCTTTTTTTTAGTTCAAATAGGTAGGCATTTTCTTTTCAGTAACTTTTATTTTTTAGTCTATCGTTGTTATTTTTGGGTCGTTTTTGAATGGAGAAGCTCGCGGTTGGAAGCCTTGTCACATCGGTTAAGGTAAGTTTACTTTAATTACTTTTTTCGGTAGATTAGGAGTAGGGGGAAGGTAGTTAGGTACTATTTAGGGGCCGATTCCGATTCGGGCCGGAAATCTCTCCGACCGAGCCGGACCCGGAGAGATTTCCGACCGAATCGGACCCTAGCAGCCCGACCGAACGAGTACGATGCGCACGTATGCTATCGGACTCGAGTCGGTCGGACTCCCATTGAAGTCAAAGGGAGCCTGTCGTACAACTCGTACGCGGGCTCCCATTGACTCAATGGGTGCGAGGCGAACAAGGGCGCCCCTACAGCGCGTACGCGGCGAGCGACTCGCGCCGTACACGCACAGGTAGGGGGACCCATGGGTCCCCCCTGTGTGCGACTCGCACGGCTACGCGTACAGGGGGGTTTGACACGGACCCCCAAAGTGCGGCTCCGACTGCTTCTTCGAGCCGGACGGCGCGAGTCGGTCAGACTGCTCGCGGCGCGCATCGTACTTGCCCGGCCGGGGAACGTCTCCATTGCGCGGTGCGAGGCGCATCCGTGCGAGTCGGTCGGTGCGGTTGGGACGGGCGTACGAGTCGGTCAGCGAATTCGCATGCGCTCGCATCGTACTCGTTCGCCCGGACACACGTACGAATCGGTCGGGAAAAAGGGCTCCAAATCGGATCCGGTTCAGCCAAATCCGATTCGGTGCCCTACCGGCCGAGATCGGAATCGACCCTTTAGTGTTTGTACGTTGTGTTTTTGGTTGTTGTGTGGTATATTAGGTAGATTATTTTATGTGAAATGCGGTTGGTGCGTCGTAAGTTTAGTGTTATGGTATGTTTTAGATTGTTAATTATATGTAGAGTAGTATGTGTTGAGGGATTGTAAGTATGTTTTTGTTTGTTTTATAGTATTATTACTGTATGTTTGGGCGGGAGGGATTTGTGTCATTTTTTTTTACAGGTACCAGACTTGGCGCTGTAAGAAGGTTGATTTTATTTTATGCAGGACAAACAAAGAAGACATGACCGATTGATTCAATTGGAGCAGAGCAACAAGGGCAGCCTTGGTTTGCGGCAGCGTTTCCTGTCCAGGAGCTTTTGAATGTGTTCAGGGGTAAAGTACCGTGCCTAAATTGTGTATACAGCTCCCTATCGGCAGTCACCTGGATAAGATCAAAATATCCTACCAAGGTGCGCGCCGACTTGAAATCCACAAATTCCTCAGTTAATCTACCCCGCCTGGTTCCCCTAGTTTTGTTCTGCACTAGCCACTGCCAATACAGGGGCCGATTCTGATGCGGGTTGGAAAAGCTTCCCGACCGAATCGGTTGGGAAATGGTGTCCGACCCACTCGGATCGGGAAAGTCCGACCGGCGGAGTAGGATGCATCCGGATGCTTCCAGATACGATTTGGTTGAACTCCCATTGACTTCAATGGGAACATTTGTTCCTAACCGCATCAGAATTGGGCCCTCGGTCCGGAAGACACGTTCCCGATCCGATTTGGAAGGAGCAAATGCCGTTAGGAGGCCTTCCTAACCGCATCAGAATCAGGCCCTCGGTCGGGAAGCTTTTCCAACCCGCATCAGAATCGGGCCCACAGTGTTTTGGTGTGTTTCCTGGTGGGGATTTCTAATCTGTTAATGCTGCACCCCTGTACCCCGATGGTGTTAAAAAGTTTTCTAGTATTTCTAATCCAGCCTATTTCATTAGATGTATCTAAAGTACAGTCTTCCTCTAGGGCTAGAGCATATGAGGACAGATCTGGGGTAGTTGCTATCTTCTGCTAGAATAAAAGCGGATGAAGTTTTACCAAGTCTTTAACAGGTTTTATTCCCATGTCCAGTTTAAGCGGGCAGAGTGGTGTACTTAAAGGGAGGGACATCAGGTTCCTAAGGAACTTGTTCTCAGTTGCTGTCAAATCGCTCACTTTCTCAAAGCCCCACAGCTCTGCCCCATAGAGGGCACAGATTACAGCCTTGCTTTTATATATTTCAAGGGCAGGGGCAACCAGTTTTGAAAAGGAGCAGCAGTGTTCCTTCCTTAGGGCCCCTGTTACCTGTGTAAACTTAAGGTAGGCCTTGTTTAGATGATGTTTCCAGACCATACCTTCAGACAGTCTAATGCCCAGATAATCAAAGCAACTCACTCTCGAGAGAGAGGTGTGCCATCCAGAAATATACCCCCCTTAAATGTTTTGTGTGGATTTAATAACATCAGTTTTGTTTTAGAGGTGTTTATTTCAAGGCCCCTCTCGTCGCAAAAGATCTGAAAGCCATTGAGTAGAGTTTGGAGCCCCATCAGTGTTTTGGAGACGAGTAAAGTGTTGTCTGCAAAAAGTAGAGTTGAAATTTTCTCGTTCCCTAGAGTGGGCACACCCTCTGGTGTTGCAGCTAATAAATTGACCACATCATTAATATAAAGGTAAAATAGAGTTGGGGCCAAAACAAAGCCCTTTTGGACTCCCCTACTGATTTTTATGGGATCAGTGACTTGGCCCTGACCACTCCATCTCACCCTAGCATAATTTTCTTCGTGGAGGCAGTGCTTGGTTTTTTTCTGTTTAAGAAAAGTATATTTTTAATTTATTTGTTTAACTGTATTTTTTGTATTTTGGGGTGTGGGTAGTTAGTGGGGTTTTTGGGCTGGGAGTTTTAGTTGTTGGATTCGTATCTTTTTAATTTACACTTACTTTTTTTGGAGGAGCTTCTTGGATGTTGTTTGTAGTTAGTTGAGCGCAGTTTGAATATTCTGTAGAGGAGATATGATTTATAATAACATTAGGTTATTTATTTAGTTTGTTTAAGATTAGTTTAGTTTTATTTTGTTACATTATCAAATAAGTGTTATATTTTACTTACTTGTTAAAGTTGAATTAGAAGTTTTGGATGTGGCAGTGTAATGTTGTAGAAGAAATCTGGCAGAAATTTTGCTTCTTCTGGTCTTTGCTGGTGCAATACACATTTATGTTGATTTTTAATTGGTTTATATAGTGTTCATTTAATTGTTCTTTCATTTTTATTGATATATTTGGTCTGTAGTTGTTTTTCATTGGTTTTTACGAATGGGTTTAAATTGTTTTGGCAGTTGTTTCCTTATTTGGTAAACGCCAATTAATGGTAATTTAATTTATTTTTATATTATTTGTATATTTAGTAATATGCTAGTATTTAATTTGTAAATTACAATGTAGTAAATATATATTTTTTAGTTAATTTGTAAAAATTATTTATTTGATGCTGTGAGTTATGTGAAATATTTTGTAGTGGTGTCTTATTTTAATATTGATATTATATTTAGTTGTTTCATTATATTGTGTGTGTTATTTTTAAGGTGTCGATATTCGTGTGTTTACGATAATAATGTGGTCAATATTTTTGATTTAGATATTTCTGTAGTTTTGTATGTTTATTTAATAATAACGATATTATTGTTTATGATTTTTTGGTTTTGAGATTAGATGTATCGGTGTTTTTACTGACAATATTTTTATTTCGATATTTGTGTATTTTTTTAAATAAGTATAGTATGTCGATATTTTTGTGGTCGATATTGGTGTGTCGATAACTTTGTTGCTCGATATTAGTAGTGTCGATATTATGTCAGTGATCCCATCGACTCCATTTCTGAAGCATCTTCGACTTTTCGTGGCTCAGAGCTGACGCATCGCCTGCATCCTGTGGATCTCTGATGACGCATCGTCTCCTCTGTTTCTCGCATCTCGTCGACGCAAACAAGGTACTTTGCAGTAGGCCAAGGCTGGTCCCTGTATCCGACCTCACTTCATCGCGGTCAGCCTGAACTTTTTGATTTGACCCAGACAAGCGCGACCAGATACCATTGGTTGGGGCTTTATGCTTTTAAGCACTGTATTTCAGTTTATTTAGTTTTTTAATTCATAACTAAGGTTCTACCTATTGGATTTTTGTTGTTTTGGACATGTTTTGTTCATTAAATTAAGCTCTATTTTTCTAACCAGAGTGGTATCTTTTTGTAGAGTGTTTTCACTGTTTTACTATTTGAAGTGTTGCACAAATACTTTACACATTGCCTCTTAAGTTCAGCCTGACTGCTCTGTGTCAAGTTACTAGGGAGTGAGCACAGGTTGATATAGGGTGTGGTTGTGACTTACCCTGACTAGTATTGTGGTTCTTGCCCAGACAGGGTGCATACCTGCCATCCAGAAACCTAATTTCTAATAAAGATCAAGAAGAACAGCAGGCTCTTGTGGCAGTTTGTTCAATGATGTATCAATCCCAAAACAAAATTAAAGTTCCTTGAATTTAGCTCTCATAATTCCCCTTAAGATGCTATTTACTTCATTCCAGAAAGGTATAAGATTGGGACAGTCTACAAACATGTTTGTCATCAGCTTCTAACAAATTACACATCTTACATCCTGGTGTCCTTTGCATAAATTTGGGCAGTCTCTGACGAGTCCAGTAAGGTATATGAGGGTGAAAAGATGGTTCTGTTTTAACGGCGCAGTCTTTACTCTGGTTTAAAGTAGATTTAAAGATACTTGCCATATTCTTTTACTACAAGCTCTGGCAAGTCTTTTTCCCATGTCCGATGTAGGTCTACATTCTTCTAATCTTCTGCTATAAGCATGTCCCAATACCATAGTTATACTTCTTTCTTAACTTGCTTATTGTCCTCCAAAAAGACTCCCTGTTCCCATTAATTCATCTCTGCTAGACTCTGAGAATACCACCATAAAACTGTAGAAATTAAACTTTGAGATTTCCCCTTCGGTTAACTCCAAAAGTGCTTATCAAGCAATAGGTGTTGCCCCTTCCCTCAGATCCCCCCAAGTGCTGAATTTTCCATTCCACAAAGGGTTACTAAGCTTATCTTTTAACCACTCAGGGGTCCCAGGAGAATCCCAAATAGGAGACAAGTCTGTATAATAGCGGGTCTCCATAGCTTTCCTCCGGTAAACCCATGCTCCGACCGCTGTGAGAAGAACTTTTAGCCTCACTCGCTTGAAGAATTCCAGGTTTCCAAACTTAAACGGAAACATTTCAAAACCCAAGTGCATAACATAGTGGAATACATGCATCTAATATGCGATTTGCCTGGTTACCTTGCTAGGAGCTGGAAAGTTTTGAATTAAAAAGCATAAAAATATATCTAAAAATCTGGCAAGGCTAAGCCCTCTTGTTTCAATTTCCTCCTAAGCTTTTTCTAGTCAATCCTTGCACCTTTAGATGACCAGATGAAACTACATACCCTCCCTTGTAATTTCTTTATCTGCTTGTTCGGAAATGACAACGGGCCCAATCCCTGAAATTTTCACTCAAACGAAGCAAATTAATAAACCTATTAAAGAGGAAAAGACTACGGAAAAAACGTACCCTAAGGCAAAAAAGGAAGATTACAAATGGGTCCAGTTAAAAGAGGAGGCCTCAAAAAATGACGCCAAAAAGTATTGGGAAATAATCTCAGATTGTTGCGGCACAAGGGTAAAATCCCTCTCAATTCCCATAAAAGAAGAAGAATGGAAATTCCATCTCAGAGAACTTTATTCTGCGAACTCTAATTCGTCTTGGTCTGCCAACATTTTAACTAATCCCCCTAATATCCCTGAATCTAGCTATGCACCTTCAAGGAGCGAAGTTGTAGGACTCATTAAAAATTAAAAGAATGAGAGCTTCAGGAGCAATGGGCCCTGACGAAATTCCTATGACAATAACTAAAAAAGAGTCTTTGCTGTGGGCTGTGTGTCTTACTCCTCTGTTTAACTGCTGTTATCTGCAAGGGAAGACTACCCCTTACTTGTCTGGTAGTATCCTAATTCCACTATTTAAAAAGGGTCTTAGACACATTCTGGCTAACTACCGGCAAATAGCTCTACAAGATGCAGTGGGGAAAATATTTGCACGTAGTGTTCTAGACCATCTTACTGACTGGGTGGTGGAGGAAAACATTCTCCCCATGGAGCAAGCAGGATTTAGAAAAAATATAATGTGGATAATATCAGTATGTTGAAATTAATAGAGAAGTACACTTTATTTCACAGGTCAAACGTATCTGTGGCATTTATAGATTTCTAAACAGCCTTTGATAAGGTGGACCGGCCAATACTTTGGAAAAAACTGCAAAAAATGGGGGTTCCTGCACCCCTGTTATCGCTAATTATTGCCCTGCATTCCCATTTGTGGTGCCAGGTGTTATTAGGGGGAGATCAGGGCCTATCAGCAGTAATGCCTCCAGAAAATGGCCTGAAGCAAGGCTGTCTATTAGCCCCGCTACTTTTTCTCTGTATGTAGCAGATTTACCTGAATGCTTTTCTACCCTTGAAGGAGACACGCCGAAGATAGGCGGCCGCCCCTTTGCATGTCTCATGTACGCAGATGATATTGCTATTATGGATCTGACTCCCATTAGGCTGAATAAGAAGTTGACATCACTGCAGAAATGTACGATGGCACAGTATTTGAAGATAAATGTCTCTATAAGTAAAGGTCTGATCTTGAAATGTAGAAGGGGCAGAAAATTCCGTAATTTTAAATGGAAAATAGGCTCCGAAAATCTTGAGGTAGTAGATTCTTATCTCTACTTGGGGAAACTAATAGCGGACAATACAAAGAATAAGCCCCACATTGAACACAGCTCCTGTAAAGCTGCATTACATACAAATGGCTTACGTGTATTTTATAGCGTAATGAGTCGAATACACTTCCTACACTTGTTATCAGTTTTTAAAGCATAAATCCCCCCAACACTGTTATACGCCATTGAATCCGTTCGAGTAGAAGACTGGAGTTTCCATGATAAGATAGAAGGCCAGGTTTTATGTAAACTATGTCATTTTAACAGATTGGTCCAGACACCTGCTATTAGATTGGAATTTGGTCTGGTAAGTTCATTTGTTCAAAGCTTAGCCAGGGTAATTTGGTGGGGATACCAGTTGAAGAATAGTGAGTTGTACACCTTAAGTGGTTTCCTATGTCAAGAAATTTTCAGAGGAAAAACATAAATATTCCTTCTCCTGTGACTACACTATGGCGCGGAATTTTTTCAGCGCACAGGAGGAGCCAGTGATCTCGCTCCCGCTTTTAAAACTTAAATCTTTTTCAAAAAACACGAGCTGCATGGTTAGTTTCCAGAGAAATGTCAAGTACTGTAGATTAAAGAAAAGATTGGAGATAATAGCCACATCAAGTACCCTGAGAGCTACTCAGAAATATTTATCTTGGAATTTAGACCATGGCATCCGCCGCTGATTAACTCTATTCCGCATGAATCTTTTACCCCTAAATGACCTAACAGCAAGTTGGTCCCCTTCTATGAAAATAGGAAAAAATTATAACATGTGTAACTTGGGCATTCAGAACCTTAATCATATTCTGTTTGTTTTCCCGGCCTTGTTACTGTATCGCTTTTGGTGGCTTCGGCCGATGTTTATACAGAACACCATCAAAAGCGTACCATCAGCTCGCGATTTTCTCTTCTATCCGAAGAATGAAGTAGTGTGTAAAAAACTATTCAATTTTTTTAAGGAGTTTTTGAATATATTTTAGTCCTTACTATACTATCAGTTGAGATGAAGGAGTCTACTTTAGTAGGACCTTCCCTCAGTAGTATATACTATATTTTTAGTATTATGGATAAAGAGGAGGATCCGCTACAGGAGATAGGAGAACCTAATTTTACTCCTATTATCTCTTGGGATAATTGGCAACTCTCATGATTAGGCTCCTAAGGTCTGGGCCTTTTGTAGATTGTATAAAGGCTAATGGTGTTTTATACTCTCTGGAATAAATGTTGTACTCGGCTATCGCTGCTGCTTGATTGCCTTTTGCACTAAATTTGGATAAATCTTTGCTTTTAACTATTGCTGTAATGGGGAAATGAAATTTTAGATATAAATGCATTCGATCTTTTCCTTAAAATATTTGGTTTATAAACTTCTGCTGCTAAATGAAGTTCTCTTCACTAAATTAGATTCATTATGAAGTTGCTATTGTAAAGAAATTTAACATTAACAAATTGCTTATGCACTTAACTTGATTTATTTGTTGTGGTAAAGGTTTTAACTATGTAATTGCAATTTATCTATTCCGTTATAATGGTGACTGTTCTTATTTATATTCTGTTTATTCTGTGTCTTTGTCCCCCTTCGGTTTACTTTTGCACATACCTCTTTGCTGCTACAGGGAGAACCAAGAATTGGTCATAAAGGATTTCGATTTCTCGTTTTATCGAATAATTGGCCTATAAACCTCTGCTGCTATGCAGTTATGATTTTTTGTTTTATAACAAATTCAAACTTATAAGAAGTGTGTTTTATTGAAATTTTATAATAACAAATTGTTTATGTATTTTATCTTATTCACTGTGGTAAAGAACTGAGCATGCAGTGTAAGATGACGTTTTGTGTAATAATTGTGTTCATATTTTTATGTGGACCTCATCGGAGACCAAAATCTTAATAAATAAATTGAATTGATTGAAATTGATTGAAATGACAACAGTATAGAATTATACTAAAAGGCCAATTTAGGAAGAATTATCATCTTGATAATATTTACTCTCCCGTAAATACCTAATGGCATATTGTCCTTTCAATATCCTTACTAGCGTTAGCCAACTTTGTTCTGGGAAGAGCATCTGAATTCTGTGTTATTGATATCCCCAAATACCTAATCTAATCCTTGAGATGCTACATATATTTTACATGTGGCCATGCCATGACCTCAGCTTTTTCCCTATTTACTGAGTAACTGGACATTTCCCCAAACACCTCATAGTGTTGCTCGAATCTTGGTATAGAATATTCTGGGTTAGTAGTAAACAGGATTAAATCATCCACATACAATGCCATCTTAATTGGAAAATCTGGAGGTTCAAACAGAAGCATAGACTGATCTAAACAAATTATGTGTGCCAAAGGCTCTATAAACAAATCAAATCATATTGGTGAAGCGCGCACCCCGGTCTGGTACCTCTATTGATCGAAAAGGTTAGAGTAAGGTCACCATTGACCAATATCTTTGCAATGGGTGTTTTTATATGGTTTGTATTGTCCTTATTAAATTAGTGCTAATGCCAAAGCTCTTCAGTACTTTCCAAGATACACCCAGTTGATTCTTTGAAATGCGTTTAAAGCCTCTACGGTTGCTATTGTCAGGTGGTTATTGAAAGTCTTGGCCATATCAATGGCCAGGATGAGAAGATGGGTTAGTTCATGTAGCTGCCTGCCTGCAATAAAGCCTTTCTGATTGGGGTGAGCAATTGCATGCATAGCACTGGAATCTCTCCTAGCTATTAATGTAGGTGTAGATTTTATAAGTACATTTCAGTAGTGAGATGGGTCTTTAGGAATCTGCTTTCTTAGGATCTTTACCTGGTTTCAAAATTATAACAACTTTGGCTTCCTACCAATGGGGTGGGGGTTCTTTGTTATTCAGATATTATAGCATTAAATATAGTTTTCCATAGTAGAGCCAGTTCGCTAATAATTTGTTTATACAGTTCTGCAGGGATCCCATCCGGGCAAGCCACTTTCCCATTCTTTAAGTCGATGACCTGGTTTTTAATTTTTTCCTCCATGATCTCTGCCTGGAGGACAGCTCTTTGTTCCTCAGAAAGAGAAGGCAGTTTCTTATCTAATAACCAGTCTTTCATTTTAAGTAGGCCCATTTTTATATTTTCCTATAGATTACACTAAGGGTATTTAACATTCCCATTGTTATTTCCTCAGTTGCATTCAAAACTCTTCCTCAGCCTGATTTTACTAGCAAATCAATATGGTGTCTAGCTATGTCTACCTTGGTCTTCCAGGCTAACAGAGCACCACTGCTCTCCCCGTATTCAAAATGCTGCAACTTACTGGCATTTCACTTCGCTTGTACCCTTTGCTCTAAGATGCCTTTGTACTTATTCTGCATGTACTCTAACTCCAACCTCAAAGAACGTTTTGGCACAACAAGCCCAGTGCAGCTGCCTGTATTTCCCTCTCCTTTTGCATGAGTCTGGTAATGAGATCATTCTCTCCTTCCCAAACTTACAATTCACTATATATTTTATCTACAAGATACATCCTCTCAAATATGTCTTTTAAGCGTCTGAGACTATCTCGCAACTAGCGCTGCCTACGTTAATTTAAAAAAAGTCCCTTGTTTGCTGATTTAAGTCCTCAATTAAGTGTCTGTCCAAAAGAAGAACCATGTTTAACATCTACCTTTTTTGAGGCTTAGCTACAGGAATATCTAAGGAAAGCATCACAGCAGAGTCCTCAGAAATTGTTGCAGAGAGATGCATAACTGACCTCACCAAGTGAGTCAAGGATCTATCTAGATGGAAATAGTCTATTTGGGAGTGATGCCCATATTTTTTACTATAAAATTGATAGCACCTCTGATTACCTGACTTCTTTCACCATATGTCGAATAAGCCTATGTCCACCATCATGTCAGTTCACCAAGTTCTGAATTTTGACATACTTATATAGTTACATTTGGATGTTCTGTCAATCTACTTGTTCAGAAAAACATTGAATTCACCCCCCACCAAACATGGAGAGAGGGAATTCCATCAAATGCTGTTCTGCATTGTTCAAGTACCAGGGATCATCACAATTGGGACCATAATATACTGCGCAGGTCCATTCAATGAAACCTAGTCCCAGAATGGCCATAAACCACCTGTTGGAGCCATCCATTTTATACCTTATTACTCTAATCTTAGGGTTCTCTTTTATCAATATAGCCACCCCCTTTGTGTTACCTCTCTAATCAGAACAAATTACTACCTGCACCCAGGTACACTTTTTAAAATATGACATATTCCAAACTTTCTAAATGTGTTTCCTGAAGTATAATAACCTGGGCTTTCATACCCCTTAAAAATTCCTGAATAAGCCTGCCTTGTCCTGGCCCTTAAGCCATTGACATTTCACGTAACTATTTCTATTGAGATTCCCATCACTTACGTTCCATGACTCCACCAAAAATCTTGCTCATCTCTGCCTGCAGTCATCCTTCAAGAATCAACTGAACGCTCCAAGGATTTTTTTTTTCTCTCACATGCTCCCCACCCTACTGCAACCACCCTGAGGAACCTACCCAACTATATATGGCACCATCATCACGCCTTAAGGGCCTCCCCTGGGGTAAATCCTATGTGTCCTATCTATCATGTGCATCTTACCTATCTATATCGTTGCTCTATCCAGTACTAAGATCACAGCTCTCATTGAATGTTATAAACTGTTCACCGTCCACCACCATCATACATTTTCCTGGCCTATTTTCTGACCATTTCAAATGCTAGGACCCACAAATAGTATGATTTTTCAAATTAATGCTTCCACTTCCTCAACCCATCTAAGATTGGACATCTCATTTCTCTGCATCACTTTCAAAATAGTAGGAAACTTAAACTGAACTGTGGCCGAGGGGTCCTTTAACACGCATATTTTCTCTCCAACTCCCATTTTTATTGCACTGTTATTTTGCTCCCATCTAATTTAATGTGATATGTAAATTTTCCATCATTAACATTCTTTTATATCAGTCAAGATTTGACCATAAAACAAATCATACAATTTCATTAGAGTTCAAAAATAAATATAATAATAGATTAAACAAAGATAAATAGGAGAAAGCAGTACAAACTAAGCATAATGTGCAAACTCAGTAGACCTTTCAAACTCCTATGTATTCATGTGACAATGATTTAAGCTTCAAAGCAGCCAAGAGGATTTGCTCTTTCAAAGTTTAGGTCTGAAAATTAATTAGAATCTTCCCCAGGAAAATGAGTTTTAGGTTATGCCTGAAGGGATCGCTATAGACCCTCTCGATATACACCTCTAGATTGATGGCCTGTTTTTCAGAGAGCCTTCTCTCAAAGCTTTGATGACAAATGCCTTTAGATCAGAACTTTCCACCCCTTCTGTGATGTTTAATATCCTCAGATTGTTCCTTCTAGAGTGAATCTCAAGTCTTTCTATATCCTTTCTCAGCTGTTTGTTTTCTCACATAGAGCTTCAGCTTCCTGCACATTTTTACTGAGCCCATGATTTGCCTGGTCCATCCTTTCTTCTAGGAATTTTATGTGTTCCACTAATTTGTCAAGTCTGCCTCCTAGTGAGTGGCACACACCCAGGATCTCTTTTGGATTTTGCTCAGAGATCTCAAATTTCTGCATTACCTCAGATTTAAGAGTCAAAAGGAGTTCTGCTGCAGATGCACTTTCACCTCTATAAGTCACAGTAGTCTCAGTAGGTCTAGAGGAGGGTAATCTTTCCTCATTGGACTGCCTAAACATCTGTAAACCCCTTGTCCAACATTTACTGAGAAAGAGAAGTTGTCCAGCCATAGAGCTATAGAGTCAGTCAAAAATGTGTATCTATTCTTTAGAGGAACATTGAAGAATGGTAAGACTTGAGACACGGGCCTGCAAAGTCCTGACCCCTAATAGAGAGTACCATAGCTTCAGTCAGAACATCAGCCACCCCTCTGTGCCTGCTGTTATGGTAGTTCATCTTTGCCCTTTTCACTTATCCTTGTAAAAAAAGTTGAGGGAAGGAAAGGGTCTTTTGGGCATATTTTAATCTTGCTTCTTGTACAGAGTCTCTTTTACCAGCTGGCTTAACCTGCACTTTTATAGAGTTGCGTACAAAGGCTTTCCCTATTGAGTGTATGATTACAGCGCTCTTCCCACTGCCTACCTCAGAAGGGGCTGCAAAATCCTTTGATCTCATGGAACTCAGAGAATATATATTTTTTAATGCCACTTTGAAAGAAGCTACTACTGATATTGGTGCCTCAAAAATAGGGTCTGAGAACAGAGCAAAGCCTTCCCATGTCCTTTCCTTCCTACCTAACAAGTCTCCTGTTAGATTAGTCCCACCACGCTCTATCCCTGGGACTTCATCTCTGCCTGTGCCTGTACCTGAATGGGGGTGGAAGTAGAATTTTTTTGCAATTCCTTCTTTCAACCAGGGATGCCCTCAAGTGGAGGTGCATCCAAGCCTGAACCTCTTCAAGGCCCTGCTCTCCCTGGCAACTTCTGGGACCAATGCACCATCAACGCTGGTGCAGGTGCTATCACTGCCTGCAATCCCCCAAAGGGAGACACGAGCTGCAGCTGCTTGCCCATGGTGGACCAAAACCGAAGTGCGACGCCAACAGAAAGGTGAAGCGCTGAATTCCTGCAGTGAAGTGAAGACCAGGAATCAAACTGCTGGTGAGTTCACATGAGTCACAAAGAATGGCGGGGTAGAACAGTAGGCCACTGTCTCATTGGCAGGTTCTTCGCCAGAGTCATTCTCAAAAGGTATACACAGAGAAAAGTACATAGGATCACCCCAGGAGCTCTCTGCAACTGGTGTTAACCTGCCACCATAATCCTCCTCACCAGCTGACCTCAATACGGTTTAAAAATTTGCTGTACAATGAGGTTGAACAAAGTTTAATGCACCCATGGGGATGCCTGCCACAATATTATATATAGAAATATTGCCTGACGTATTTATCATGTCTTAAATATCATTTACAAAAATACTGTCAAATAAGGTTTAGATTTTTTATTATTAACTCCAAAGGGGTGATATTCTTGTTGATGATATTTTAGAGACTATATTTTTGTGAATCAACATTCTGACAATGATTTTCTGCTTCAATACCATTTTTTAAATGGAGCAATCTGAATAAAATGTATGCTCTCCATTGAAATCATTTGACAATAAACTTTCCGTTGCAATATTTGGTGATCTTAACCTTGGTACTTACTCGTGATCTGCTAGTCTCTCAGCTAACTTCCTAGATATCATTTCCCTTCTGGACTTTACCCAAATAATCACCTACCTCAGTTAAGGTAATGGGCACATTAATCATTACTCTTTCTTTGAAGGCCAGATATTTGAGCTAAAGCATACATCCTCTAATTTCATCTGATTACTAACTTATCCTATTGCCTGTTTTTTTGGCCAGCATCTATAACCATAACATTACCTTTGCAACTGCTAAGAATAAAAAGAAATTCAACCAAAAATGTATCTTGTTTAGTCAGAGCTAATAAACTAAAATATTACAAGCAAATGTGAAAGATACTAATTTCACCACCTTTCCTTATTACCACCAGTGAGTAAACATGCCCATTTAAAGTTCAGGAAAACATGGCACTGCCATGCTCATACATGCATATGCCCCCTAATGGCTCATTTTTCATTTTACAAAATAAATTTGCACCTGACCATTTGGGTGATTCAGTACTCATCCTCTGGGAACGTTACTTCAGTTAAGCTCAGAAGGGTTCATTATTAGCTAACCTGGACCTAACCAACCCCAAACATGTTCCATATCAGGGCTGCCTTGAGTCACAGAACAAGTGAAATACTGTGTCACTGGTCATTCACAGAGTCAATCAATGACCAACTCTGACCCTCATCCCTAGAATTAGGCAAAGACTGCTGTCCTCAAGATTATTGACTACTTATTGAAGATAGAGCAACAGTTGTCAGTTAGTTACAGTGATTTTTCAGTCCCTTGGCACATTTTGACAACACACTGATCCACTAATTTATAACAGTAAATTATGCTGTACTGTCATGCTTTTTCTCATTCCTTACTGACTGCTCCTCTATGGTGAATCACATTCATTTAAGTTCACTCCTATTTTACCATAATTTTGGTGACTCCCCTGGGATCACCTCTGTCCAATAATCACAAAGAAAAGAAAACATTTCTTCATGTTGGAAAAAAGGAAAAAGAACATCATGTTTGATAATCAGAGCTCCAACTTGCTTAGAAGTCAAATGTTCATGTGTCAAAAACAAGATGGCATACAACATTAAGGGCCTTATACGAGTTTGGCAGTGCGTGGACTGCTATCCAGGTGGTGGCGGTCCGACAGCGGTGAGCAGTCCACCGTACTACAAGTTGGGCAGATTGGCTTTGCGAAGACCATGGCTGGACCACTAGCACTGCCAGCACACCACCGACCGCCAGGATCGTGGTCAGGGGAAGGCAGCCTCCATTGGGCGGTACAGAGGAGCAACACCACTGTCCGTTTTACGAGTTGATTCCCAACAAGCCAACTACTGCAGTCAGACTGCCCCCTAAATGTTGGTGGAAATGAAGTATTTGGGGTGCATACTCACCCCTTTCCAGTTCTTCCTAGCAGATTTCAACATGAATCCCTTTCTCAAGGTCCTCCCTACACAGGAGCATCTTCACCCCGAGGAATAGGGCCCCGTCTTTCTCCCTACAAATAGCATTGACGTGTCTATGCATTAATGTCCTGTTAATGTAAACATGAAAAACTCCTCCACAGGTTTGACCCTATAAAGGTGCAGCTTATCGCTGCAAAGTGAAGGCCATCTTCTCTGGCTCAAAGATGCAAATAGAAGCATTTCAAATTAACTTAGTACCCATTCTTCTCAAGAGATGGTGCCATGTTCTATTGTGAAACACCTGGTTGTATATCTAGTATTATTTTGTCTCCTTAAACATAACAAATAGCCAAAATATGTTTTGAGCTATAACGTCTTAAAAAATGTGATCCTTATTGTTACAATGACACCTCACTATTAGTTATATCATAAACTCAAAGTTTATAAAAATGATTATTTTTCCTCTATCAAGAGAAAAATGTGCTGGCTTCTGGTAGAAGCTAAAATAGAATGTCAATTGTCCTTGGGCCAGATGACATAAACAGATGTATTTCAATTTGTTAAAAGTATTGTTCTGATCATATTAACAGTTAATTCAACACGTAGTGCCAAAATGAAAAGTGCTTGATATTAAAAGCAAATTTCACGATAGAATGATTTTTTTACCACTGATATTTTATTAAATGTGAATGCAATTAAAAAGCTGTTTTTGTTTCATCAGCTTTTTAGAGCATACTATTTTCCACATATTATTGTTTATGCCAAAAAGCAACGACATGTTTGGAATAACAACTCATTACAGTTTTTCTTAAAATACCTGATATTTTGTTTTAAACCATTCTTCTCCATTTCTGTTCCTGTATTGTGCTATACTCTCATTTGCAGTATATACGTTTATAGCAGGAGATCATGACTTCTGAATGTTAAGCATAATTTGCACTTTAATAACTGTTTTAGTGTGAGATTTGAAACACCCTTGTTTTTCTGTTTTCTTATTGGTTCCATTTAGTCCTCTTTACTTGCTTTAACAGCTTAAATTCCTTGAGGTGCACATTTGCTATGAAGTTTTATGATTAACACCATCGACTGCAGTCAATGCTCTGCTTTCAAGCCCTGAAAGAAATGTTTGTTTTCACCTGGAGCAATTAAATTCTTCCAGGCATGCATAGAACGGAGGGCCAAATGTACAAAGAATGAAGTCGGTAAAAGACGTCACAATTTACGCATCGACTTTTATAAAATAAATTCTGTTTTTATGAACCGACCTATGTACCAATACCTTATCCATAGTGAGTCACAGTTCGACCTACGTCATGAATATTAATGAGGTATGTCGCAAATTACGACCCACTATGAACTGTTTCATCACAGTAATGGTGGCCTGCTAAGGTCAGTAAAACAATTAATTTCTTTTTAAATGCAGCCCAATTTTCTCAAAGGGAAAATTGGATGCTTTAATAGCAGAAAGATTTAAAGTTTAACTAAAATGTTTTAAGATTAGGCAGTGGTCCATGGTCATAATCTGGATTTCTTAGACACCAAAAGGCCTTTTTGCAGTTTCATACAGCCAAATCCTTCAAGTCGGACCTTTTGCGACCACACAATGCCTTCCTATATCTGGCCCTTACTCATTCTAGGGGCCCTCTGTATTCTCCAGTCCTAGGATGGAAGTTCAACAAGGTCAAGAAAACACCTCTGGATGTACCTTGACCCTTTTTAGATATGTGGGTTAGCAGGAGAAGTGACTGTCACAAATCCTGGAGCAAAATGCTCGAACAATCAGGCACATGCATCAATAAAAGCTTTTGCGAGTCCTTAATTGCGATTATTAAGGAATCGCAATTAAGGACTCTCAAAAGCCTATGCATGTAGGAATCGCTATTAAAATAGCGATTCCTAAACATTCCTTAATTGCGACTCGCAAATTACGAGTTGCAATTAAGGAATTGCTTCCCATTCATTCCTATGGGCCTACAGGCCCATAGGAATGAATGGGAAGTACATGCGCAATTTGCGAGTACCAATAGGTACTCGCAAATTACGCATGCATTTCAGGGTGCAAAGGTGTCAAAATGACACCCTGTTGCACCCCTGAAATTGTGATGTGCCCCCATGTTGCGCACACACATGCCCCTAGGGCATGTGTGTGTGTAACCTGAAACCTTGAAAAATGCACTTTAGTGCATTTTTCAAGGTTTTTGCAAAATACAGACCAGAGTAATTTCTCTGTATTTTGCGGCCCCAAATAGCGAATTCGCTATTTCTAAGTGCTTCTCGCATTGCATTTAAGGAATCGCAAATTGCGATTCCTTAAATGCAATCGCAATTTAAGAAATCTCAAATTGCGAGTGCCTAACACTTAATGCATCGCAAAAGGCCTTTTTGCGGGAGCAAACGGCCGATTTTTGCGAATCGCACCGTTTGCGCTCGCAAAAACCTTTGATGCATGTGCCCCAATAAGTCCAAGAAACAGCTGAAAACCATCTCTCCAATACTTCGACAAAATGTATCAGTTCAGCAGACAGAAGAGTCTTTCTCTTCATATTCTTGTAGATTTTCTAATTGTAGTTGGTCAAACAGAGTTTTAAAGAGGAAAACAGTTACTCTTTGACATAGAAATACAGATAATAATGTGATTACATCTGCACCCTTAATTGAGAGCAATTTGGTGGAAAAAATCCTCATGAATACTAGTGTGGAAACACCAATGTACTACCCACGGGAAGCACTCTTGAAACATAGTTGCACAAAGTAACACAAAGTTTTATTTGCTTTACTTTTAGGGCTGATTTAGAGAGCATAGAAAAGCTTGTGCTCAAAAGTACGTAGATTATCAGTACTTTCTGCCGCTTTGAGTGATTTTGCATGATGCCATGTTTGGAAGTATGTGTGACAAAAATGTCCACAAATGCTTTTTGTAAACTAAGAAGGGTACGCTGTTCCCCAGAGAGATGGAAAAGCAAAGTAAGGGGGAGGTAAAAGGAGGGAAGTCCTCCTAAGTGGAACTAGAGTCCTCACACACCCAGCAAGCTAGGTGTCATGCTTCATCATATGGACTTGCTCCTCGTCGGGTCGGCGGTGCAATACCCGACGGGCACCCATAAAGGGGCTCTTTAACGGAGATCTTCTGTTCCTGCCGTATGGTGCCGTGGGTGTGAGGGCCCTAGAAGTGAGTGTAGATGCAAAATAAGTGGTTAAAAAAGGTTGGATAATCCAAAAAGGGGAGTTTAATAGGCTGGTTATCCACCTTGCTAAAAAATATAGTGGAGCGGCTGATCACTGGCTAAATTTACCAGAAGAGCAAAGCTCGACTCTCACAAATGGTCGACATGTTTCACGCAATATGATCAAACTATGATGCTATGCATTTCTTCAGGACCTATAGAAAACTATCTACACGATGTGGTGCGGTGGAGGAGTTCCTACGTACCACTGTTCCTATTTGCGGGCACGCAGTCCCGTCAGATCTAGTTGTAGCCTAAATAAGGATGACAAAAGCAAAGAAATTTAAAAATGATACTCTGTAGGAAACAGAGCAAGGTCATCCCTAGATCCCCAGACCAAGTAATCCATCAAATAAGTGCAGAGAAAATAATGTGAAATCATCATTAGTGAACAAGGAAAATATTTCTTTAAAATTCAAATATACAAATATACATCGTGACTGGAAGAATGACGTAATAAAAAAGGAATTCAAGCAAGTGCAAATTGTACTGTCTCACCTATCTAGGTGATGGCGCTAGCTCCTGTGATACCCTCAGTCCATGACACCGTAATGGTTGGTGTCCTAAATAAGGGGAAATGGAGCAATCATGAAAAGGGGAGAGACACAGCGACGGAGCCCACTCCACAGACCGGCGGGCCGGCAACCTCGCTTCCACCAAGATTCTAACAACGTGAGTCCGTAAGTTTCAACCAGCACGACACGGAGTCATGAAACGGGCGGTGAGGGTGGGCGCGACGAACAGAGAGAGTCCGCTCTGTCAGGACCCCCAGAGAAACACACCCGTCCACGTCCCACAGTTGACAGGTCGGACCCACTGTCCCAACCCGTAGTGCAAGGTGGGTGCCAGGCGCACAAATCCATGGGGGAACCTTTTAAGGAATATAGACAAGCCAGATCAAAGCCCGCTTAGGGTACTGGGCCTTCACAGTCAAAAGGCTCACTCACCTGTCCTATTGTGGACACAAGCCGGAAAATCTACCCCTGCGCCAGACTGAGGAACCAGAGCGGTGCATAACGGCTACACAGGAGTTTTAAAGACCGCTAGGCTGGTCAGAAAGCCGGGGCAGCTGGTGCGATTCTACGTGGCGTGGCGTCAAGTCACGTGGTGAACACGACGTCGGACCCAAGTACTCAGAGCTGCAGCCCTGAAAGCGTGGCGGCCATCTTGTAAAGGGCATTGATATCAAAGTAGAGGCAATATGGGGACACACAAGATACGCAAAAGGACAAGCCAGTTCAGGCAAAAGGCATAGTTGCATGAGTACACGTAGGGGTAATCCCCCTCCCTCCTCCTCCATGACTAGCGGACTCATGCACGCATCACCAGACACATAGCATTTCCACTATAAAGCAACACCATACCAATTCCATAAAAAACGGAAAAAGGTTAAAAGGTTGAGTGCGAATAGAGGGAAGGGGCAGCAGACAAATTAATGTAAAAACTATATGTATATGTAGAGAGAGTAAAACAAAACCATCCTATTAAGGTCAGGTTACTCACCCCGCAGAGTGCGGGGGGCTAGTGAATAAAGTACAAAGAATTCACTGGACACATTGGACACAAAGGGAATAGAAAAGTAAGTAAGGATGCAATGATGAAACCTAGCAGTATTCCTTAACGAAGCCCGCTATCCATTTTTCAGGGCGGCCCAGGGTATATTGTCATTGAGGCCGCATGTGTCAGTAGACAACCGGTACACCCATCTCTGTTCAAGTCTAAATAATGCTTGGTGACTGATCTTGGGGTGTGATTCGAGTACCATCCATTTGAGGGTGTCTACCTTGTGATTAAGGTCCCTAAAATGTGTATACAGTTTTGTAGTAGTTTTCATGCACCTCACATTGCTCTTGTGTTCAGTGATGCGTATCTTAACTTGCCTCATCGTCATACCTATATATTTTCTGTCACAAGGACATGTGATAAGGTAAATACATCTCGATGAGTTGCAGTTGGTGTGTCTTTTAAGTTTCCATAAGAAGTTATCAGTTAGTTTTATCTCCTTATGAACAGATGTCTGATCACAAACTGAGCATGTCCCGCAGGGATAGTGTCCTATAACTGGTGGTAAATCCCACAAGGTCCGTTGGACACCTAATTCCCTAGTCCTGGGCCGGGTATGAACAAGAATGTCCTTAAGGTTGGAAGTGCGTTTGAAGGCAAATCTCGGTGGGGGGAGACTCAAATCACCCGTGTTAACTATACCCCAGTGTTTCTTAATTGTTTTTTTGATCAGGGGGAATTATGAGTGAATGAGGTAACGCAGGTAAGTATCTCAGTCGGTTCTTTTGTCGAGACCTGGAGTAGTGCCTCTCGCGGATTATTCATTGCTCTTTTGTAAGAGTTATTAACCTGCTGAGCTGGGTAACCCCTCTCTCCCAATTTGTGTTGTAACAATTTAGCCTCTGTTTTATAATCAGACAGGGTACTACAGTTTCTCCTTGCACGAAGGAATTGTCCAAAAGGGAGATTATTCCTAAGTGCTCTTGGGTGATGACTATCATAGAGGAGCAAACTGTTCCTGTCTGTCGCTTTCCTGTATAAGGTTGTGCTCAAACCAGTATTGGTGAGTGATATCCTTAAGTCCAAGAAGGGGATACTAGAGCTGGATATAGTATGTGAGAACTTCAAAAAGGCATTCTTTGTATTAATCCAAATACAAAATGCCTCACAAGTAGTCATGTCACCTTTCCATAGAATAAGGATATCATCAATATACCTTTTCCAAAATGTCAGATTGTCTCTGTAAGGGTTATTGGAATTCATAATGACATTCTCTTCAAAAGTGGCCATATAGAGACAGGCCACACTCGGGGCAAAGGTACTCCCCATGGAAGTACCTTGTGTCTGATGGAACAATAGTGTCTCATACTCAAAAAAGTTTTCAGTCAAGGCTAAGGCGGCACAGTCCATGATGAAAGGAATGGGTGTAGGGGAAGACCAGACCTCTTGGAGTAGGCTTCCCTCCACCGCCTCCAAAGTAGCACGTTGTGGAATATTAGTATACAACGCCTCTACATCCAGGGTGACCAGTAAGTCCACTCCAGCTCTACCATCAATACTGTCAATGATGCGGAGGACATCAGTGGTGTCCTGCACAAAGGAAGGTATCTTCTTGACCAAAGGCTGGAGAAAGTAATCACAAAATTTGGAAAGCGGCTCTAGCAAGGACCCTATACCTGACACTATTGGTCTCCCTGGGACTGGTGTACTATTCTTGTGAATCTTCGGGAGAGTGTAAAAGTAAGGTGTTTTTGGGTCCTTGGTCACAAGGAACTCAGCTTCCTTCTTAGTTATCCATCCACTACTCTCGGCCTCAAAAACCAAGGTGGCGATCTCAGCTGCCAATCTAGGTGTAGGGTCCACTGTTAAAGGAGTGTAGTGGTTGGTATTATCCAGTTGGCGTCTACATTCTCTGTCATAATCCGTAAGGGATTGGATTACAATGGCCCCACCCTTATCAGCCTGTTTAATGATGATATTAGGGTCATCTGCTAGTCTCTTGGCTGCCTCTTTTTCGGCATTTGATAGATTATGGAAAAAGGGAGTTCTAGGAATGTCAGTCAACTCCTTAAGAACTGCACCTTCAAATGCCAAAATCTCGGGGGAATCATACTATTGTTAGGGGTGAACCTAGAAGGATTACGCAAACCAGTGTCATCTTGTTCAAGAGTGACTTTGTCATGAAAGAAGGCCTTAAGTCGTACCTTTCTGAAAAAATCCTGTAGTTCACACATCTCAGTAAAGCTGTCAGGTGATGGTGTAGGGACAAAACCCAAGCCTTTCTCTAAGACAGCCTTTTCAGTAATAGTTAGGGGTCTAGTTGAGAGATTAACTACTAGACCCTCCTCCCCCTGCTCATGCTCCTTGTCTCGACCGCAGGAGGGGTCTGGTCCTGCCATTGTACTCCCTTCTGTCCTCCTTTTCTTCGCCCTCTTCCTTTGCCCCAACCTCTGCCTAAAAAAGGGGGGTTGTTCATTGGAAAGTACTGTGGAGGGCCTGGAGGGTACATAGGATATTGCCAAGGTGGAGGAGCAGGACCATGAAAGATAGGCCCATTGTCATAGTTGGGGTATGGTTGGAAGTTGGGACGGCGTTGGTTGTAGTTGCCCCAACTCCCAGTACTCCCAGTGCTGGAGTCACTGTTGGATGATCCCCTTCTACTGCCATTGTCAGAACTATCATCAGAAGAGTAACTATTCTTAGATGTGGTATAGCCATCTTTGAGGTAAGGATAAACCTTTTCCTTGTCAAACTTGGCTACATCTTTTTGCAATTTCGCTACCTTCTGTTTTAATAGGTACTCTCTGTTCTCTGCGATTTCATTATTGATCTCCATAAGTTTAGATGAAAAAGCAGTTTTAGGAGTGGATGATTTCAAGGTAGCTTCCGCCGTTTGTATTCTTACAAGGAGGGCATCAGCCAATCTTTTAGCTGTGTTAATAATTAAGACCAGTAGATCTTTAGTACACTTCCATGATACTTGGCACCAATCCTTCTTAAAAGGCCCATCCTCTAGAAAGATTCTAGGTAAGATGTTAACTATGAGGCCATGGGGCGCAATATTCGCCCGTAAATATTCGGTCATTAAGGCTCCGTGTAATGTAATCTTGAGCCATTCCTTTTTCAAAAGCGTAATCGCTGTCCAGTCATCAGATAGTGACCCAGAGGCCACAGCCCCTCCAGAGCCTAAAAGGGAGGGTGCTGTTCTTAAAATGTCAGCGATAGCTTCCTCATCGAAACTAAGGCCAGGGGTATCCTCCATTGTAAAGGGGGGAAAACCAACTATCCACCCATAAATTAAGGACGTGGTATAGTGCAGAAGCTAATGGGCCAACCGGTATAAGTATACCGTGGTTGGTAACCTAATCAGAAGTCCCACGGGGGTAACCCGTGCAGGTACATGTCAAACAAAAAGAGGGACTAAGGGGGCTGTTTTACGGAGTCCAGCGTACATGCCCAGATACTGTAAACTAAGAAGGGTACGCTGTTCCCCAGAGAGATGGAAAAGCAAAGTAAGGGGGAGGTAAAAGGAGGGAAGTCCTCCTAAGTGGAACTAGAGTCCTCACACACCCAGCAAGCTAGGTGTCATGCTTCATCATATGGACTTGCTCCTCGTCGGGTCGGCGGTGCAATACCCGACGGGCACCCATAAAGGGGCTCTTTAACGGAGATCTTCTGTTCCTGCCGTATGGTGCCGTGGGTGTGAGGGCCCTAGAAGTGAGTGTAGATGCAAAATAAGTGGTTAAAAAAGGTTGGATAATCCAAAAAGGGGAGTTTAATAGGCTGGTTATCCACCTTACTAAAAAATATAGTGGAGCGGCTGATCACTGGCTAAATTTACCAGAAGAGCAAAGCTCGACTCTCACAAATGGTCGACATGTTTCACGCAATATGATCAAACTATGATGCTATGCATTTCTTCAGGACCTATAGAAAACTATCTACACGATGTGGTGCGGTGGAGGAGTTCCTACGTACCACTGTTCCTATTTGCGGGCACGCAGTCCCGTCAGATCTAGTTGTAGCCTAAATAAGGATGACAAAAGCAAAGAAATTTAAAAATGATACTCTGTAGGAAACAGAGCAAGGTCATCCCTAGATCCCCAGACCAAGTAATCCATCAAATAAGTGCAGAGAAAATAATGTGAAATCATCATTAGTGAACAAGGAAAATATTTCTTTAAAATTCAAATATACAAATATACATCGTGACTGGAAGAATGACGTAATAAAAAAGGAATTCAAGCAAGTGCAAATTGTACTGTCTCACCTATCTAGGTGATGGCGCTAGCTCCTGTGATACCCTCAGTCCATGACACCGTAATGGTTGGTGTCCTAAATAAGGGGAAATGGAGCAATCATGAAAAGGGGAGAGACACAGCGACGGAGCCCACTCCACAGACCGGCGGGCCGGCAACCTCGCTTCCACCAAGATTCTAACAACGTGAGTCCGTAAGTTTCAACCAGCACGACACGGAGTCATGAAACGGGCGGTGAGGGTGGGCGCGACGAACAGAGAGAGTCCGCTCTGTCAGGACCCCCCAGAGAAACACACCCGTCCACGTCCCACAGTTGACAGGTCGGACCCACTGTCCCAACCCGTAGTGCAAGGTGGGTGCCAGGCGCACAAATCCATGGGGGAACCTTTTAAGGAATATAGACAAGCCAGATCAAAGCCCGCTTAGGGTACTGGGCCTTCACAGTCAAAAGGCTCACTCACCTGTCCTATTGTGGACACAAGCCGGAAAATCTACCCCTGCGCCAGACTGAGGAACCAGAGCGGTGCATAACGGCTACACAGGAGTTTTAAAGACCGCTAGGCTGGTCAGAAAGCCGGGGCAGCTGGTGCGATTCTACGTGGCGTGGCGTCAAGTCACGTGGTGAACACGACGTCGGACCCAAGTACTCAGAGCTGCAGCCCTGAAAGCGTGGCGGCCATCTTGTAAAGGGCATTGATATCAAAGTAGAGGCAATATGGGGACACACAAGATACGCAAAAGGACAAGCCAGTTCAGGCAAAAGGCATAGTTGCATGAGTACACGTAGGGGTAATCCCCCTCCCTCCTCCTCCATGACTAGCGGACTCATGCACGCATCACCAGACACATAGCATTTCCACTATAAAGCAACACCATACCAATTCCATAAAAAACGGAAAAAGGTTAAAAGGTTGAGTGCGAATAGAGGGAAGGGGCAGCAGACAAATTAATGTAAAAACTATATGTATATGTAGAGAGAGTAAAACAAAACCATCCTATTAAGGTCAGGTTACTCACCCCGCAGAGTGCGGGGGGCTAGTGAATAAAGTACAAAGAATTCACTGGACACATTGGACACAAAGGGAATAGAAAAGTAAGTAAGGATGCAATGATGAAACCTAGCAGTATTCCTTAACGAAGCCCGCTATCCATTTTTCAGGGCGGCCCAGGGTATATTGTCATTGAGGCCGCATGTGTCAGTAGACAACCGGTACACCCATCTCTGTTCAAGTCTAAATAATGCTTGGTGACTGATCTTGGGGTGTGATTCGAGTACCATCCATTTGAGGGTGTCTACCTTGTGATTAAGGTCCCTAAAATGTGTATACAGTTTTGTAGTAGTTTTCATGCACCTCACATTGCTCTTGTGTTCAGTGATGCGTATCTTAACTTGCCTCATCGTCATACCTATATATTTTCTGTCACAAGGACATGTGATAAGGTAAATACATCTCGATGAGTTGCAGTTGGTGTGTCTTTTAAGTTTCCATAAGAAGTTATCAGTTAGTTTTATCTCCTTATGAACAGATGTCTGATCACAAACTGAGCATGTCCCGCAGGGACAGTGTCCTATAACTGGTGGTAAATCCCACAAGGTCCGTTGGACACCTAATTCCCTAGTCCTGGGCCGGGTATGAACAAGAATGTCCTTAAGGTTGGAAGTGCGTTTGAAGGCAAATCTCGGTGGGGGGAGACTCAAATCACCCGTGTTAACTATACCCCAGTGTTTCTTAATTGTTTTTTTGATCAGGGGGAATTATGAGTGAATGAGGTAACGCAGGTAAGTATCTCAGTCGGTTCTTTTGTCGAGACCTGGAGTAGTGCCTCTCGCGGATTATTCATTGCTCTTTTGTAAGAGTTATTAACCTGCTGAGCTGGGTAACCCCTCTCTCCCAATTTGTGTTGTAACAATTTAGCCTCTGTTTTATAATCAGACAGGGTACTACAGTTTCTCCTTGCACGAAGGAATTGTCCAAAAGGGAGATTATTCCTAAGTGCTCTTGGGTGATGACTATCATAGAGGAGCAAACTGTTCCTGTCTGTCGCTTTCCTGTATAAGGTTGTGCTCAAACCAGTATTGGTGAGTGATATCCTTAAGTCCAAGAAGGGGATACTAGAGCTGGATATAGTATGTGAGAACTTCAAAAAGGCATTCTTTGTATTAATCCAAATACAAAATGCCTCACAAGTAGTCATGTCACCTTTCCATAGAATAAGGATATCATCAATATACCTTTTCCAAAATGTCAGATTGTCTCTGTAAGGGTTATTGGAATTCATAATGACATTCTCTTCAAAAGTGGCCATATAGAGACAGGCCACACTCGGGGCAAAGGTACTCCCCATGGAAGTACCTTGTGTCTGATGGAACAATAGTGTCTCATACTCAAAAAAGTTTTCAGTCAAGGCTAAGGCGGCACAGTCCATGATGAAAGGAATGGGTGTAGGGGAAGACCAGACCTCTTGGAGTAGGCTTCCCTCCACCGCCTCCAAAGTAGCACGTTGTGGAATATTAGTATACAACGCCTCTACATCCAGGGTGACCAGTAAGTCCACTCCAGCTCTACCATCAATACTGTCAATGATGCGGAGGACATCAGTGGTGTCCTGCACAAAGGAAGGTATCTTCTTGACCAAAGGCTGGAGAAAGTAATCACAAAATTTGGAAAGCGGCTCTAGCAAGGACCCTATACCTGACACTATTGGTCTCCCTGGGACTGGTGTACTATTCTTGTGAATCTTCGGGAGAGTGTAAAAGTAAGGTGTTTTTGGGTCCTTGGTCACAAGGAACTCAGCTTCCTTCTTAGTTATCCATCCACTACTCTCGGCCTCAAAAACCAAGGTGGCGATCTCAGCTGCCAATCTAGGTGTAGGGTCCACTGTTAAAGGAGTGTAGTGGTTGGTATTATCCAGTTGGCGTCTACATTCTCTGTCATAATCCGTAAGGGATTGGATTACAATGGCCCCACCCTTATCAGCCTGTTTAATGATGATATTAGGGTCATCTGCTAGTCTCTTGGCTGCCTCTTTTTCGGCATTTGATAGATTATGGAAAAAGGGAGTTCTAGGAATGTCAGTCAACTCCTTAAGAACTGCACCTTCAAATGCCAAAATCTCGGGGGAATCATACTATTGTTAGGGGTGAACCTAGAAGGATTACGCAAACCAGTGTCATCTTGTTCAAGAGTGACTTTGTCATGAAAGAAGGCCTTAAGTCGTACCTTTCTGAAAAAATCCTGTAGTTCACACATCTCAGTAAAGCTGTCAGGTGATGGTGTAGGGACAAAACCCAAGCCTTTCTCTAAGACAGCCTTTTCAGTAATAGTTAGGGGTCTAGTTGAGAGATTAACTACTAGACCCTCCTCCCCCTGCTCATGCTCCTTGTCTCGACCGCAGGAGGGGTCTGGTCCTGCCATTGTACTCCCTTCTGTCCTCCTTTTCTTCGCCCTCTTCCTTTGCCCCAACCTCTGCCTAAAAAGGGGGGTTGTTCATTGGAAAGTACTGTGGAGGGCCTGGAGGGTACATAGGATATTGCCAAGGTGGAGGAGCAGGACCATGAAAGATAGGCCCATTGTCATAGTTGGGGTATGGTTGGAAGTTGGGACGGCGTTGGTTGTAGTTGCCCCAACTCCCAGTACTCCCCGTGCTGGAGTCACTGTTGGATGATCCCCTTCTACTGCCATTGTCAGAACTATCATCAGAAGAGTAACTATTCTTAGATGTGGTATAGCCATCTTTGAGGTAAGGATAAACCTTTTCCTTGTCAAACTTGGCTACATCTTTTTGCAATTTCGCTACCTTCTGTTTTAATAGGTACTCTCTGTTCTCTGCGATTTCATTATTGATCTCCATAAGTTTAGATGAAAAAGCAGTTTTAGGAGTGGATGATTTCAAGGTAGCTTCCGCCGTTTGTATTCTTACAAGGAGGGCATCAGCCAATCTTTTAGCTGTGTTAATAATTAAGACCAGTAGATCTTTAGTACACTTCCATGATACTTGGCACCAATCCTTCTTAAAAGGCCCATCCTCTAGAAAGATTCTAGGTAAGATGTTAACTATGAGGCCATGGGGCGCAATATTCGCCCGTAAATATTCGGTCATTAAGGCTCCGTGTAATGTAATCTTGAGCCATTCCTTTTTCAAAAGCGTAATCGCTGTCCAGTCATCAGATAGTGACCCAGAGGCCACAGCCCCTCCAGAGCCTAAAAGGGAGGGTGCTGTTCTTAAAATGTCAGCGATAGCTTCCTCATCGAAACTAAGGCCAGGGGTATCCTCCATTGTAAAGGGGGAAAACCAACTATCCACCCATAAATTAAGGACGTGGTATAGTGCAGAAGCTAATGGGCCAACCGGTATAAGTATACCGTGGTTGGTAACCTAATCAGAAGTCCCACGGGGGTAACCCGTGCAGGTACATGTCAAACAAAAAGAGGGACTAAGGGGGCTGTTTTACGGAGTCCAGCGTACATGCCCAGATACTGTAAACTAAGAAGGGTACGCTGTTCCCCAGAGAGATGGAAAAGCAAAGTAAGGGGGAGGTAAAAGGAGGGAAGTCCTCCTAAGTGGAACTAGAGTCCTCACACACCCAGCAAGCTAGGTGTCATGCTTCATCATATGGACTTGCTCCTCGTCGGGTCGGCGGTGCAATACCCGACGGGCACCCATAAAGGGGCTCTTTAACGGAGATCTTCTGTTCCTGCCGTATGGTGCCGTGGGTGTGAGGGCCCTAGAAGTGAGTGTAGATGCAAAATAAGTGGTTAAAAAAGGTTGGATAATCCAAAAGGGGAGTTTAATAGGCTGGTTATCCACCTTACTAAAAAATATAGTGGAGCGGCTGATCACTGGCTAAATTTACCAGAAGAGCAAAGCTCGACTCTCACAAATGGTCGACATGTTTCACGCAATATGATCAAACTATGATGCTATGCATTTCTTCAGGACCTATAGAAAACTATCTACACGATGTGGTGCGGTGGAGGAGTTCCTACGTACCACTGTTCCTATTTGCGGGCACGCAGTCCCGTCAGATCTAGTTGTAGCCTAAATAAGGATGACAAAAGCAAAGAAATTTAAAAATGATACTCTGTAGGAAACAGAGCAAGGTCATCCCTAGATCCCCAGACCAAGTAATCCATCAAATAAGTGCAGAGAAAATAATGTGAAATCATCATTAGTGAACAAGGAAAATATTTCTTTAAAATTCAAATATACAAATATACATCGTGACTGGAAGAATGACGTAATAAAAAAGGAATTCAAGCAAGTGCAAATTGTACTGTCTCACCTATCTAGGTGATGGCGCTAGCTCCTGTGATACCCTCAGTCCATGACACCGTAATGGTTGGTGTCCTAAATAAGGGGAAATGGAGCAATCATGAAAAGGGGAGAGACACAGCGACGGAGCCCACTCCACAGACCGGCGGGCCGGCAACCTCGCTTCCACCAAGATTCTAACAACGTGAGTCCGTAAGTTTCAACCAGCACGACACGGAGTCATGAAACGGGCGGTGAGGGTGGGCGCGACGAACAGAGAGAGTCCGCTCTGTCAGGACCCCCAGAGAAACACACCCGTCCACGTCCCACAGTTGACAGGTCGGACCCACTGTCCCAACCCGTAGTGCAAGGTGGGTGCCAGGCGCACAAATCCATGGGGGAACCTTTTAAGGAATATAGACAAGCCAGATCAAAGCCCGCTTAGGGTACTGGGCCTTCACAGTCAAAAGGCTCACTCACCTGTCCTATTGTGGACACAAGCCGGAAAATCTACCCCTGCGCCAGACTGAGGAACCAGAGCGGTGCATAACGGCTACACAGGAGTTTTAAAGACCGCTAGGCTGGTCAGAAAGCCGGGGCAGCTGGTGCGATTCTACGTGGCGTGGCGTCAAGTCACGTGGTGAACACGACGTCGGACCCAAGTACTCAGAGCTGCAGCCCTGAAAGCGTGGCGGCCATCTTGTAAAGGGCATTGATATCAAAGTAGAGGCAATATGGGGACACACAAGATACGCAAAAGGACAAGCCAGTTCAGGCAAAAGGCATAGTTGCATGAGTACACGTAGGGGTAATCCCCCTCCCTCCTCCTCCATGACTAGCGGACTCATGCACGCATCACCAGACACATAGCATTTCCACTATAAAGCAACACCATACCAATTCCATAAAAAACGGAAAAAGGTTAAAAGGTTGAGTGCGAATAGAGGGAAGGGGCAGCAGACAAATTAATGTAAAAACTATATGTATATGTAGAGAGAGTAAAACAAAACCATCCTATTAAGGTCAGGTTACTCACCCCGCAGAGTGCGGGGGGCTAGTGAATAAAGTACAAAGAATTCACTGGACACATTGGACACAAAGGGAATAGAAAAGTAAGTAAGGATGCAATGATGAAACCTAGCAGTATTCCTTAACGAAGCCCGCTATCCATTTTTCAGGGCGGCCCAGGGTATATTGTCATTGAGGCCGCATGTGTCAGTAGACAACCGGTACACCCATCTCTGTTCAAGTCTAAATAATGCTTGGTGACTGATCTTGGGGTGTGATTCGAGTACCATCCATTTGAGGGTGTCTACCTTGTGATTAAGGTCCCTAAAATGTGTATACAGTTTTGTAGTAGTTTTCATGCACCTCACATTGCTCTTGTGTTCAGTGATGCGTATCTTAACTTGCCTCATCGTCATACCTATATATTTTCTGTCACAAGGACATGTGATAAGGTAAATACATCTCGATGAGTTGCAGTTGGTGTGTCTTTTAAGTTTCCATAAGAAGTTATCAGTTAGTTTTATCTCCTTATGAACAGATGTCTGATCACAAACTGAGCATGTCCCGCAGGGATAGTGTCCTATAACTGGTGGTAAATCCCACAAGGTCCGTTGGACACCTAATTCCCTAGTCCTGGGCCGGGTATGAACAAGAATGTCCTTAAGGTTGGAAGTGCGTTTGAAGGCAAATCTCGGTGGGGGAGACTCAAATCACCCGTGTTAACTATACCCCAGTGTTTCTTAATTGTTTTTTTGATCAGGGGGGAATTATGAGTGAATGAGGTAACGCAGGTAAGTATCTCAGTCGGTTCTTTTGTCGAGACCTGGAGTAGTGCCTCTCGCGGATTATTCATTGCTCTTTTGTAAGAGTTATTAACCTGCTGAGCTGGGTAACCCCTCTCTCCCAATTTGTGTTGTAACAATTTAGCCTCTGTTTTATAATCAGACAGGGTACTACAGTTTCTCCTTGCACGAAGGAATTGTCCAAAAGGGAGATTATTCCTAAGTGCTCTTGGGTGATGACTATCATAGAGGAGCAAACTGTTCCTGTCTGTCGCTTTCCTGTATAAGGTTGTGCTCAAACCAGTATTGGTGAGTGATATCCTTAAGTCCAAGAAGGGGATACTAGAGCTGGATATAGTATGTGAGAACTTCAAAAAGGCATTCTTTGTATTAATCCAAATACAAAATGCCTCACAAGTAGTCATGTCACCTTTCCATAGAATAAGGATATCATCAATATACCTTTTCCAAAATGTCAGATTGTCTCTGTAAGGGTTATTGGAATTCATAATGACATTCTCTTCAAAAGTGGCCATATAGAGACAGGCCACACTCGGGGCAAAGGTACTCCCCATGGAAGTACCTTGTGTCTGATGGAACAATAGTGTCTCATACTCAAAAAAGTTTTCAGTCAAGGCTAAGGCGGCACAGTCCATGATGAAAGGAATGGGTGTAGGGGAAGACCAGACCTCTTGGAGTAGGCTTCCCTCCACCGCCTCCAAAGTAGCACGTTGTGGAATATTAGTATACAACGCCTCTACATCCAGGGTGACCAGTAAGTCCACTCCAGCTCTACCATCAATACTGTCAATGATGCGGAGGACATCAGTGGTGTCCTGCACAAAGGAAGGTATCTTCTTGACCAAAGGCTGGAGAAAGTAATCACAAAATTTGGAAAGCGGCTCTAGCAAGGACCCTATACCTGACACTATTGGTCTCCCTGGGACTGGTGTACTATTCTTGTGAATCTTCGGGAGAGTGTAAAAGTAAGGTGTTTTTGGGTCCTTGGTCACAAGGAACTCAGCTTCCTTCTTAGTTATCCATCCACTACTCTCGGCCTCAAAAACCAAGGTGGCGATCTCAGCTGCCAATCTAGGTGTAGGGTCCACTGTTAAAGGAGTGTAGTGGTTGGTATTATCCAGTTGGCGTCTACATTCTCTGTCATAATCCGTAAGGGATTGGATTACAATGGCCCCACCCTTATCAGCCTGTTTAATGATGATATTAGGGTCATCTGCTAGTCTCTTGGCTGCCTCTTTTTCGGCATTTGATAGATTATGGAAAAAGGGAGTTCTAGGAATGTCAGTCAACTCCTTAAGAACTGCACCTTCAAATGCCAAAATCTCGGGGGAATCATACTATTGTTAGGGGTGAACCTAGAAGGATTACGCAAACCAGTGTCATCTTGTTCAAGAGTGACTTTGTCATGAAAGAAGGCCTTAAGTCGTACCTTTCTGAAAAAATCCTGTAGTTCACACATCTCAGTAAAGCTGTCAGGTGATGGTGTAGGGACAAAACCCAAGCCTTTCTCTAAGACAGCCTTTTCAGTAATAGTTAGGGGTCTAGTTGAGAGATTAACTACTAGACCCTCCTCCCCCTGCTCATGCTCCTTGTCTCGACCGCAGGAGGGGTCTGGTCCTGCCATTGTACTCCCTTCTGTCCTCCTTTTCTCCACACAGGAGTTTTAAAGACCGCTAGGCTGGTCAGAAAGCCGGGGCAGCTGGTGCGATTCTACGTGGCGTGGCGTCAAGTCACGTGGTGAACACGACGTCGGACCCAAGTACTCAGAGCTGCAGCCCTGAAAGCGTGGCGGCCATCTTGTAAAGGGCATTGATATCAAAGTAGAGGCAATATGGGGACACACAAGATACGCAAAAGGACAAGCCAGTTCAGGCAAAAGGCATAGTTGCATGAGTACACGTAGGGGTAATCCCCCTCCCTCCTCCTCCATGACTAGCGGACTCATGCACGCATCACCAGACACATAGCATTTCCACTATAAAGCAACACCATACCAATTCCATAAAAAACGGAAAAAGGTTAAAAGGTTGAGTGCGAATAGAGGGAAGGGGCAGCAGACAAATTAATGTAAAACTATATGTATATGTAGAGAGAGTAAAACAAAACCATCCTATTAAGGTCAGGTTACTCACCCCGCAGAGTGCGGGGGCTAGTGAATAAAGTACAAAGAATTCACTGGACACATTGGACACAAAGGGAATAGAAAAGTAAGTAAGGATGCAATGATGAAACCTAGCAGTATTCCTTAACGAAGCCCGCTATCCATTTTTCAGGGCGGCCCAGGGTATATTGTCATTGAGGCCGCATGTGTCAGTAGACAACCGGTACACCCATCTCTGTTCAAGTCTAAATAATGCTTGGTGACTGATCTTGGGGTGTGATTCGAGTACCATCCATTTGAGGGTGTCTACCTTGTGATTAAGGTCCCTAAAATGTGTATACAGTTTTGTAGTAGTTTTCATGCACCTCACATTGCTCTTGTGTTCAGTGATGCGTATCTTAACTTGCCTCATCGTCATACCTATATATTTTCTGTCACAAGGACATGTGATAAGGTAAATACATCTCGATGAGTTGCAGTTGGTGTGTCTTTTAAGTTTCCATAAGAAGTTATCAGTTAGTTTTATCTCCTTATGAACAGATGTCTGATCACAAACTGAGCATGTCCCGCAGGGATAGTGTCCTATAACTGGTGGTAAATCCCACAAGGTCCGTTGGACACCTAATTCCCTAGTCCTGGGCCGGGTATGAACAAGAATGTCCTTAAGGTTGGAAGTGCGTTTGAAGGCAAATCTCGGTGGGGGAGACTCAAATCACCCGTGTTAACTATACCCCAGTGTTTCTTAATTGTTTTTTTGATCAGGGGGAATTATGAGTGAATGAGGTAACGCAGGTAAGTATCTCAGTCGGTTCTTTTGTCGAGACCTGGAGTAGTGCCTCTCGCGGATTATTCATTGCTCTTTTGTAAGAGTTATTAACCTGCTGAGCTGGGTAACCCCTCTCTCCCAATTTGTGTTGTAACAATTTAGCCTCTGTTTTATAATCAGACAGGGTACTACAGTTTCTCCTTGCACGAAGGAATTGTCCAAAAGGGAGATTATGACAATGGGCCTATCTTTCATGGTCCTGCTCCTCCACCTTGGCAATATCCTATGTACCCTCCAGGCCCTCCACAGTACTTTCCAATGAACAACCCCCCTTTTTTAGGCAGAGGTTGGGGCAAAGGAAGAGGGCGAAGAAAAGGAGGACAGAAGGGAGTACAATGGCAGGACCAGACCCCTCCTGCGGTCGAGACAAGGAGCATGAGCAGGGGAGGAGGGTCTAGTAGTTAATCTCTCAACTAGACCCCTAACTATTACTGAGAAGGCTGTCTTAGAGAAAGGCTTGGGTTTTGTCCCTACACCATCACCTGACAGCTTTACTGAGATGTGTGAACTACAGGATTTTTTCAGAAAGGTACGACTTAAGGCCTTCTTTCATGACAAAGTCACTCTTGAACAAGATGACACTGGTTTGCGTAATCCTTCTAGGTTCACCCCTAACAATAGTATGATTCCCCCGAGATTTTGGCATTTGAAGGTGCAGTTCTTAAGGAGTTGACTGACATTCCTAGAACTCCCTTTTCCATAATCTATCAAATGCCGAAAAAGAGGCAGCCAAGAGACTAGCAGATGACCCTAATATCATCATTAAACAGGCTGATAAGGGTGGGGCCATTGTAATCCAATCCCTTACGGATTATGACAGAGAATGTAGACGCCAACTGGATAATACCAACCACTACACTCCTTTAACAGTGGACCCTACACCTAGATTGGCAGCTGAGATCGCCACCTTGGTTTTTGAGGCCGAGAGTAGTGGATGGATAACTAAGAAGGAAGCTGAGTTCCTTGTGACCAAGGACCCAAAACACCTTACTTTTACACTCTCCCGAAGATTCACAAGAATAGTACACCAGTCCCAGGGAGACCAATAGTGTCAGGTATAGGGTCCTTGCTAGAGCCGCTTTCCAAATTTTGTGATTACTTTCTCCAGCCTTTGGTCAAGAAGATACCTTCCTTTGTGCAGGACACCACTGATGTCCTCCGCATCATTGACAGTATTGATGGTAGAGCTGGAGTGGACTTACTGGTCACCCTGGATGTAGAGGCGTTGTATACTAATATTCCACAACGTGCTACTTTGGAGGCGGTGGAGGGAAGCCTACTCCAAGAGGTCTGGTCTTCCCCTACACCCATTCCTTTCATCATGGACTGTGCCGCCTTAGCCTTGACTGAAAACTTTTTGAGTATGAGACACTATTGTTCCATCAGACACAAGGTACTTCCATGGGGAGTACCTTTGCCCCGAGTGTGGCCTGTCTCTATATGGCCACTTTTGAAGAGAATGTCATTATGAATTCCAATAACCCTTACAGAGACAATCTGACATTTTGGAAAAGGTATATTGATGATATCCTTATTCTATGGAAAGGTGACATGACTACTTGTGAGGCATTTTGTATTTGGATTAATACAAAGAATGCCTTTTTGAAGTTCTCACATACTATATCCAGCTCTAGTATCCCCTTCTTGGACTTAAGGATATCACTCACCAATACTGGTTTGAGCACAACCTTATACAGGAAAGCGACAGACAGGAACAGTTTGCTCCTCTATGATAGTCATCACCCAAGAGCACTTAGGAATAATCTCCCTTTTGGACAATTCCTTCGTGCAAGGAGAAACTGTAGTACCCTGTCTGATTATAAAACAGAGGCTAAATTGTTACAACACAAATTGGGAGAGAGGGGTTACCCAGCTCAGCAGGTTAATAACTCTTACAAAAGAGCAATGAATAATCCGCGAGAGGCACTACTCCAGGTCTCGACAAAAGAACCGACTGAGATACTTACCTGCGTTACCTCATTCACTCATAATTCCCCCTGATCAAAAAAACAATTAAGAAACACTGGGGTATAGTTAACACGGGTGATTTGAGTCTCCCCCCACCGAGATTTGCCTTCAAACGCACTTCCAACCTTAAGGACATTCTTGTTCATACCCGGCCCAGGACTAGGGAATTAGGTGTCCAACGGACCTTGTGGGATTTACCACCAGTTATAGGACACTATCCCTGCGGGACATGCTCAGTTTGTGATCAGACATCTGTTCATAAGGAGATAAAACTAACTGATAACTTCTTATGGAAACTTAAAAGACACACCAACTGCAACTCATCGAGATGTATTTACCTTATCACATGTCCTTGTGACAGAAAATATATAGGTATGACGATGAGGCAAGTTAAGATACGCATCACTGAACACAAGAGCAATGTGAGGTGCATGAAAACTACTACAAAACTGTATACACATTTTAGGGACCTTAATCACAAGGTAGACACCCTCAAATGGATGGTACTCGAATCACACCCCAAGATCAGTCACCAAGCATTATTTAGACTTGAACAGAGATGGGTGTACCGGTTGTCTACTGACACATGCGGCCTCAATGACAATATACCCTGGGCCGCCCTGAAAAATGGATAGCGGGCTTCGTTAAGGAATACTGCTAGGTTTCATCATTGCATCCTTACTTACTTTTCTATTCCCTTTGTGTCCAATGTGTCCAGTGAATTCTTTGTACTTTATTCACTAGCCCCCCGCACTCTGCGGGGTGAGTAACCTGACCTTAATAGGATGGTTTTGTTTTACTCTCTCTACATATACATATAGTTTTTACATTAATTTGTCTGCTGCCCCTTCCCTCTATTCGCACTCAACCTTTTAACCTTTTTCCGTTTTTTATGGAATTGGTATGGTGTTGCTTTATAGTGGAAATGCTATGTGTCTGGTGATGCGTGCATGAGTCCGCTAGTCATGGAGGAGGAGGGAGGGGGATTACCCCTACGTGTACTCATGCAACTATGCCTTTTGCCTGAACTGGCTTGTCCTTTTGCGTATCTTGTGTGTCCCCATATTGCCTCTACTTTGATATCAATGCCCTTTACAAGATGGCCGCCACGCTTTCAGGGCTGCAGCTCTGAGTACTTGGGTCCGACGTCGTGTTCACCACGTGACTTGACGCCACGCCACGTAGAATCGCACCAGCTGCCCCGGCTTTCTGACCAGCCTAGCGGTCTTTAAAACTCCTGTGTAGCCGTTATGCACCGCTCTGGTTCCTCAGTCTGGCGCAGGGGTAGATTTTCCGGCTTGTGTCCACAATAGGACAGGTGAGTGAGCCTTTTGACTGTGAAGGCCCAGTACCCTAAGCGGGCTTTGATCTGGCTTGTCTATATTCCTTAAAAGGTTCCCCCATGGATTTGTGCGCCTGGCACCCACCTTGCACTACGGGTTGGGACAGTGGGTCCGACCTGTCAACTGTGGGACGTGGACGGGTGTGTTTCTCTGGGGGTCCTGACAGAGCGGACTCTCTCTGTTCGTCGCGCCCACCCTCACCGCCCGTTTCATGACTCCGTGTCGTGCTGGTTGAAACTTACGGACTCACGTTGTTAGAATCTTGGTGGAAGCGAGGTTGCCGGCCCGCCGGTCTGTGGAGTGGGCTCCGTCGCTGTGTCTCTCCCCTTTCATGATTGCTCCATTTCCCCTTATTTAGGACACCAACCATTACGGTGTCATGGACTGAGGGTATCACAGGAGCTAGCGCCATCACCTAGATAGGTGAGACAGTACAATTTGCACTTGCTTGAATTCCTTTTTTATTACGTCATTCTTCCAGTCACGATGTATATTTGTATATTTGAATTTTAAAGAAATATTTTCCTTGTTCACTAATGATGATTTCACATTATTTTCTCTGCACTTATTTGATGGATTACTTGGTCTGGGGATCTAGGGATGACCTTGCTCTGTTTCCTACAGAGTATCATTTTTAAATTTCTTTGCTTTTGTCATCCTTATTTAGGCTACAACTAGATCTGACGGGACTGCGTGCCCGCAAATAGGAACAGTGGTACGTAGGAACTCCTCCACCGCACCACATCGTGTAGATAGTTTTCTATAGGTCCTGAAGAAATGCATAGCATCATAGTTTGATCATATTGCGTGAAACATGTCGACCATTTGTGAGAGTCGAGCTTTGCTCTTCTGGTAAATTCAGCCAGTGATCAGCCGCTCCACTATATTTTTTAGTAAGGTGGATAACCAGCCTATTAAACTCCCTTTTTGGATTATCCAACCTTTTTTAACCACTTATTTTGCATCTACACTCACTTCTAGGGCCCTCACACCCACGGCACCATACGGCAGGAACAGAAGATCTCCGTTAAAGAGCCCCTTTATGGGTGCCCGTCGGGTATTGCACCGCCGACCCGACGAGGAGCAAGTCCATATGATGAAGCATGACACCTAGCTTGCTGGGTGTGTGAGGACTCTAGTTCCACTTAGGAGGACTTCCCTCCTTTTACCTCCCCTTACTTTGCTTTTCCATCTCTCTGGGGAACAGCGTACCCTTCTTAGTTTACAGTATCTGGGCATGTACGCTGGACTCCGTAAAACAGCCCCCTTAGTCCCTCTTTTTGTTTGACACAAATGCTTTTTCCCATATCTGTATTCTTCGCAACTGTCAAGGGGTTTTGCACAAAGACAATTGCCTGTGGCAGTTATGGCAGAACATTTGTGCTGAGCTTAGTTACTCTCTTTTAGAAGTGTACATTGCTTTACACAAGTTACTGCCTTTTTAAACTGTCACTGTTAATGTTTAAATTGTTCATGACTGTCCAGTTTTCACTTACGTAACATTGAATATTTTTAAGAACTTTAGGATTTCAACATTTTATCCAAGTTTTTAACGTGCATTCATAGCATTATTCACATTTCTTGTGTTTGGGGGTTCAAGAGGTGTTTGTGGCCATGTTGCTTGTTTTTCTACATTTGACCCAACTCTCTCCACCAAATGCTTTTTTGGTGCTTGATGTGCAATCTTGAGGGGAAATTGAGTAGTCTAGGTCAGTATTCCACTAGTTCTTGTAGTGTGATGTGTAGATCTCCCAAATACATGCCAATGGCAAGCCTATCTGTGCCTGTCTGGGCCGGGATGGGACCAATGCCCAGAAACCCTGCAGGTCTACTGATTTATAACACAGCCCATGACATCAGTTTTCAAAGATTGTTCATTGCGCAACCCATAAATGAAGGACCTTAGACCATTTGCTTTTCTGTCTTTGACTAGATCTGCAAGTGAACTCTGCACATTTAGGGGCCTATTAGGATGTCCCCTAGCCACCCTAGCGGTGCTGGGACCGGCCGCCAGTGGTGCGGCGGTCCCGCACAGGCGATTAGGATGCCACCGCCACCGTGGCGGTGGCATCCTCCATTCCCAGTATTGTGGCGGGCGGTGCGCACAGCACCGCCCGCCACAATGTCTGGGAACGCACTGTGTGCATCGTCATGCACAAGGTGACAGGCACCGTGAGGTGTCTGCCACCATGTCCGCCTGGCTTTTCATGGCGGAGTCACCGCCATGGAAAGCCCTGCACCGCAGACCATCGTAATATGGATGGCGGTGCCTGCAAGGCACCGCCACCATATTGCAGGCCTTTTCCACCCGGTAGGCAATCGGGCCGATTGCCTACCGGCGGACGCCCGGCGGACGGTCTTTCCGTCCGCCTGGGTCCCCACCGCCATCGTAATATGGCGGTGTGGAAAACAGCGGGCGGATCACCACCGCCATACGGGCGGTGGCGATCCGCCCGCTATCCTAATGACCCCCTTAGTATCTTGTGCTATGTATCTAATTTTAGCTGGGGTATAGCCCTGTCTAGCACAAAAAGCAGATAACTTTCCCTGAAGTGCTTTCCATGAATCTGCCTAAATCCATCACTTTGGGACTGGTCAATGCCCACTCCATGTACAAACAGCAGGATAGATTTAGTTAATAACATAACACCACTTAAACAATCCTGAAAATAAAGGAGGTGGAGGTCCACTTTTATATGCAAAAGTGTTTTTTTAGTTTCTAACACTCTTAGTATTAATATGACAGGGAACAGAAATACTGACAACCTTCCATTGGTTCTCTCGCTCCAATACTATTGCTTTAATGCTTAAAGATAACCCTGCTGACTTTTATAATGATTTTTTAGTAGAGATAACAAAAACCGATCTGTGAGAAATTAGGTTGTTGGTTGATGGGTGTGCAAGCCCTTCTCAAGCAACAACCTCAATCCTTTTCAGGGTGAATCCCAAAAGTCACTAAATTAACCTGTGCTTAACCCTCTGGTAGCTTGGCACAAATGCAGTCAGGCTTACCTTGGAAGCAATGTGTAAAACATGTATGCAGCACATATACAATAATAAAGTGAAAACACTACACAAGAAATATCCCTCACTAATTTGGAAAACTACAAGTAAAATGTAATAAATCATTTTACACCAAAATGACAAAAATCCAATCAGTAGAACCAGAGATATGCTATTTAAACTATTTAGGGTAAGTATAGCACCTAAATGCACAAAGCGTCACTCGCGGCTATCTGGTCATGTGAGACCATTTGAATGTCACAAGTTCAGGCCGTCCGTGAGTAAGTGTGGGCTGGATACAGGGACCAGGTTAGTTCCGCTGCAAATTTTACCTTCTAAAGTCCAATGTGAATAGTTCCGTTTGCGTTGGAGGAGGCCACGAGGAGCGGTGAGAGCATTGCAGATGGTCTTCGCTGTAGCACAAAGAGCAGGCCCAGCGTCACAAAAGGTTGTTGCTGGGGCACGAAGATTTTCTCGGGTCTGCCCCGCTCCCGCAGCGCTAAACCCGTGCACAAATCACCCGCCAGATCAGGAGTTTTCTCCTGGTCTGGCGGGCAGTTCAATTGTTATGTTTCATATAGATGCGCTAATATAGGCATGGTTTGAGATGCCCTAATATAGGCATAATCTTTCACCTACATTAGTTTCCTATTCGTCACAATAACGGGCGCTGAGGGCTGAACCTTATCTAGACTGTGGTTTGGGTACAGAAGGAGGGTTTTTCCCGAACAATGGCCTCCTATACCATCTTCGATGTGCTCATCCAGTATGATTAAATATTCATAAGAGTTCTAGGAAACCAGGCAGGGGCTAGAATCCACCTGCATAAACATCTACTTAACCGGTTCATCCCATACATCATCTTCATACCCAACAGTGGCTAACACAAGACACAAGGGACAAAGGGACTCTATACTTTTCTGTATAAATACAGCACCTCTTGCTATCAGTAGTTAGAGGGAACCAAGACTTCCAGGCCGACACACTGACCAGAGACGCTAAGGCTCCTGCATGCAGTTGCTCCAGCTGACAGTGGTCTAATCATCCCTTGCGGGGTGTCCAACTCGAGACCAGGACGAGGTCCCACACTCTCATTATTCAGGTAATGGGGTTTGACTAAATCCTAGCGGGATTCTTGGCTTCTTTCGCACCTACTCACATGCTAGGTACACTTAGGTACATCTAGACAGGCATCGTAGGAGTATGCGCTTTATTTTAAAAATAAATTTTATATTCATGTATATGTTCATGACTATTGCAAAATGGTAGAACTGTACTATCCCTTTTTATTCACTGTACTATACCTTTTTATTCACTGTACTGCTGATCATATATCTCTGCTACTGTTTAACAGTTGTCGCAGCACATATATTTTATACTAGAAGAACAACTGTGCAATAAATTCTTATTGTAAACACGCTCGACTGTTTCTTCTGTGTAACTCTCTGAGACCAAATGAGCAAGCACGAGTGACTGAGCAAAAAGTAGTACATTGTTTCCACGAGTCTGAGGAATCAGGGTTGTCGTGTTCTGAGGTTGCCAAAAACTAATCTCTCTGATAAAAAGGAGATTCTAGTGGCACTGTGAGCTAGCTAATGCAAAACAGGCTAACATACGCGGTGGGGGTGCTCAGAATCAGTCTGCCATCAGGCCCACAGTGTATGTTATCCAAAAGCGCAGGTCCTGCAGGGGTACTATAGGAACTACACTACACAATGGAGTTCCCAGTCTCTGATCCCTGGCGTTTGTGTTAGTCTCAGGGCGACGCGACCGCCCTGGTCTTAATAGGGTGCTCAGAAGCCTGACATCGCCGCAGCCCAGCCTCATAATAAAACCCTTAAAGTGGCATTTTCAGAATTGTGACTTAAAATCCAACTTTACCATTAAGGAGGGTTTAAATTTACAATTCCTCAGACACCAAACATGACATTACTACCTGCACCCAAACAAAAGTTATCACTTATTAAATGTAATAAGGTAAGCTGATGATATCCAATGGGAAGGTAGACCTTGCAACAGTGAAAAACGAATTTGAGGGTTTTTCACTACTAGTACATGTAAAAATTAAAAGTACCTTACAACTTTTTAAAACCAATGCATCCTGCCCTATGGGCTGTTTAGGGCCTACCCTAGGGGTGACTTATATGTATTAAAAATGAAGGTTTAGACCTAGCAAAAGGTTTATTTTGCCAAGTCAAAATGGCAGTTTAAAACTGCACACATAGGCTGCAATGGCGGGCCTGAGACAGGTTTAAAAGGTCTACGTTAGTGGGGGGCACAATAGGTGTTGCTGACCCCCTAGTAGCATTTAATTCACAGGCACTGGATACCTGTAGCACCACTTTACCTGGGACTTATAAGTAAATTTAATGTGCCAATTGGGTGTAGGCATATTTTACCATATTTAAAAGGAGACTGGCACTGAGTTTTGGAAGCTCCTGCAGGCCCAGCACCGTCCGCCTGCCTCAGCACCCTTTCCCTCCCAGGCAGATTGCCGTGGCTCGGCACCCTGGCCAGATAGAGTGGTAATATTCACCTGCCCTCCACGTGGGGGCCGAGGGGACACATAATTGCACTGAGGAAGGCAGTTTCAGAAGCGCCTGGAGAGCAGCACAGCTCCTCTCAGACCCTCGGGAGTCACGCATATTGGCCGCCTCCCTTCTCGGGCCTCAGGCCCTTTGAAAACGATACGAAGGTCCGGTTCCAGGTCAGCAGATTTACAGCAGTGCTGCAGAGCTCAAAGAGAGCATCTTCTGGGCTGTCTACAGCATGCAAACACCGTTAAACCACCAGCATGGGGGACACAGCCTGAAGCTGACACTTTTAAAGTGTGTACAAATGAGTGTAACCCCGTGCCTCCTCCGTGCCTGACGGCTGCTTCGAAAACACCTGTGAGGACGCTGCTGCTCTGCTTGGCGCCCCGCCCTGCTGGCTCCTGGTTGCGGCCGTCCGAGTGAGGCGAGGCGGGCGCACACATCCTGTTCGTCCCGGAGCGCCGTCGGACCTGCGGTGGCGGTGGTGAGTGACGGGGGCGGCCAACATCTACCTCGGCTGCCCCCGCGATTGATTGTAGCATCCTGAGTTTTTTTGAGGGAGGAGGAAGCCGTGGCAGCTCGTAAGAAATCCCCGAGCTGCGCCCGAGCATTTTTTGGGGCTTTTCTCTGCATTAAGATGCCCGCAGTGAGTGTTGCTGAGAGTAGCGGTTAAGCCATTTTCAGGCGTCATCTCCTTCCTGCAGTCAAAGGCAGTACTGCCGATGGGACACTGAGGCTAAGTGGGCAGGACGTGGAGGAGGCGATTGGGCCATCTCGGGAGGAGACATACAGAGCACTCAGAGCAGCCACATAAACAACACTGGCAGCAAGACTGTCGTTTGGAATGCTCTCTCGCTAGAGTGATGTGAAAGGGGTCATTTTGGTTCTTGCCCGGCCGTGAGGGGAACGGCCCTTGCTCTCCTTTGCTCTCCTGCCGTGAGGGAAATGGCCAGCAGAGATCCACACAGCCGTGAGGGGAACGGCCACACCGGACTACAGATCCCAGCAGCCCTCCATCCAACATCCGCTCTTTGACGCGAGGCACGCGCCCGTGAGGCGCGATAAGCATCACACCGGCCTCCCGCAGGCGGGCCCGTCTGCGCCCGTCAGAGCCCGGAGGAGGCTGGGCTACCCCCTGACACCTGCTAATCCGCACTGCTACAAGTTACAGCACACAGGTACCACAGGTACCACAGTGCACCAATTATATGGTGCTTGTTTGTTTGTGTGGTCCCGAGTAAAATAAAGTGTTTCGAAAACTTTGCCATGACCGAACGGAAAGGAGTAGTGGGAACCCTGGACGCCTTTTTGGTTAGGGAAGAGTCACTATTGTCACATGAAATAGAAATTACTGAACGGCGCCTCTCTTTGGATCCAGCCACTTTGTTGAGACGTTCCTCATTGGGTACATTTGACCAAAATGTGAGGGATATCGCACATATACGTTCGCCTGCAATGTCTATAACACCCCCGAATGTGCCACATGCTCCTCCTATGCTCATTCTGGACCCACCACTACGCGAGGATTCACCAGGACCATCCATAGTCACTAGAGCACGGGTTTCAAAACCTCGTGAAGCCAGAAAAATTATGGAACCACTAGGAAAACGAAAGAGGGGCGTTGGTGCTAGAAAAAGCAAAAATGCAAAAGATTCAAACTCCACAAATCGTAATAATGATAATGCAACTGCTGCTGGCTCACTTGAAACAAACTCTGTCAGCACGCAGACTGATGTGATACCCGTACTCCCCATTATAACTGATAACACTGCGGATGTTAACACCATGACCCATGCTACCCATGCTACCAATGCCATCACTGAGGATCTTGCTATGGGAGACGCACTAACTCGTGTATATGAACTAAGTGATAAGAAATTGTCACTCTTATGGGAAAAATTGGAATGGATGGACATTGCTATAAATAAGTTAACTAGTTCTAATGTTATTCAGCAACCTAATGTGGTAGAGGGAGTGGGTTCAAACACTGTAGTAAGTAGTAACCTAAATGCCAAAACAAAGCTAGATGGTAATACCAAGGATTACTCAACAGACACCAATGCTAGGACAGATAATACGCAGGAAGTACACAAGAGTTTGCGTATGGAACTGATAGGTTCACACAATGCTCTCTCTAGAGATGTAGGTCTGGGAAGCACATTAAACACTCTGGCCAACCCACACATGAAGGTGAATACTGATGTATTGAGCCTACCCCCAGCTTCATGCCCATATGTCCTGGTTCTGGCAGGTGTTCCTGTTCTCAAGGAGGGCCAGAGGGAGACGTGGGCTGACCTACGTAACAAAACCTTAGACTGGCTATCAAAACACAGAGGTCTCCACCCGTCTGCCACAAAGGAGATCTTGATGGTTCGGAGAGTTGGATGGGTTGGCCCATCTCCTAAAGGTATAAGTGGTGACTGCATTGTGGTTAACTTCCGCAGGCCACAGATGGTTGGTTGGCTATTAAATTCCTGTGAGTCAAATTGTCTTCAAAGTACTGACATCTGTGCCCTTCCGTTGGGATATTTTTATAAGCCGCTGTTGGGGGCAGTTGTAAATAATTTTGTCCCAATCACTTTGTGTAATAGATTCCAGGCCCTTACAGATTTAGATGCTCAAGATTGACAACTACCTGTACCACAACATAAATTGTTTCCCTTGGTTGGTCCTCAGGCTTTTCCATGTGTCCTCCAAACAGACGGCCAAGATGGTAGAGTGGCCCTGTACAAGGCTAAAATGGATACTGATTCTAACATTTTTGATAACATTTTGGGAGGAGTTCCATCAGGTATTGCCAAGAAGGCTGGGATTTGTTCAATAAATGAAATAGAAATAGATAAGCTTCCTGACACATTAAATATAATATCTGTACCTTTACCTGGGGATAAGGTGGTTGCAGCCGAGATGAGAAAGACATTGCAATATAATAAAAGAGACCATCTAGACTGTAACCCCATCCATGATAACGATCGCCAGGATATTATTATTGGGCAAAATAATGAGACGGATAATATTAAAACTAACGAAATTGTGGGACAAAGGAATATAACGGAAGCAGCACTCAAACAGCAATGTAAGGAAAATAATCAACCCACAATACGACTAACCTCTTGGAATATAGCAGGGTTAAAAAGAAACATAAGTGATGGGGAGTGGCAGGAATACATTGGGGAAAGTGACATAGTACTTTTGCAGGAAACCTGGGCTCTGGAAGCCCCTCATAAGGTAGGATTTAAAACGTACAGTGGTGATGCTACCCCTTCGGTTAGAGGGAGGCCCTCGGGAGGTCTTGTTATTTGGGTACAAATTAACCTTTGTGTTGATATAATTCAGTTGGACTTCCTATCTCGGGATATAGTTGGAGTTAAGCTCCGATTACAGGACAAAACTGAACTATTTATAGTAAATATCTATAGTAGACCAAGGGCAGCTAGTAAAGAATCACCGGAGGTTGAATGCTTAGATCAATTTTTATGTTCAATTGCATCGGGGGCAATGGTGATTGTGGGAGGTGACTTTAATTGTAAATTTGAGCCGGTTGTAGGACTTAAAAATATCTTTGAGGAAGAAGACATGGTAAATAATATTCCCCCACTGGAAGGCAACCCAGCAGTACCTTGTACTGTGGCTGTCGCGCAATTAATAAGATTAGTCTCAGGATATGGATTTCGAGCCTGCAATGGCCGATTGCCCTCTGATAGTCCGAGTACTGCTACATTTAGTAGGAGTAACTACAAAAGTAGTATCGATTATATATTGGTATCTATTAGATTATGGCCAATTTTGCTTGGCATGATAGTAGAGGATAGAACTGATAGTGACCACTTCCCCTTATGTCTGACACTATCAGCTAACTTTTTTGGTCCAATATCCTCGAACATGGAGGACACTAATTCTAGCGTCACTGAACCATTGCTAAGCAATAATCGTAGGGCCATAAAATGGCCTTCAATAGGGGGAAACGAGGAGGCCATGAGGCAGATCTATAATACCTTTGCAGATATTATTCTCCCGTATATAGATCTACCAGCATCAGAGTTCCCGATTATGAACATCCATCACACATTGGTTGATGCATTGACTCCCATTTTGAGTAGGACTCCTAAAGAAAATAAAAAGGAAAAAAATTGGAATAAATAATCTAGAGACTCAGTGGTATAATAAAGAGTGCCGCGAGGCAAAAAAAGAACTCATCTTGGCTACAAAAACTAGTAATGTAGAGACCCTAAGGGAGAAAAGAAACAACTACAAGAGATTACTATTGCAAACCAAGAAAAATTGGGATAACAATTTATGGATTGAACTGATTAGTGCATCCAAAGCCAAGGATCACTCAGGCTTTTGGCGACTGATCGCAAAGGGCAATAAGACGGGAAGGTGTAGCAAGGACCTTTTCTTGGACGCTAAAACCTGGGTCAGCCACTTTTCCGGCCTATATTCAACACCTATCAGTGACATAGAATTTAATATACAAGACTATGTACCAAGCCCAACTCCAGTTCCTTTAAACTTTAGCATAGAAGATACTTTGGCAGCAATGGATGCAGTCAAACCGGGAAAAGCACCAGGCCCAGATAAGATACCGGGAGATTTACTAAGGTCTGATAAGGAGGTTTGGGGTCCCTATATAAATTTCTTGTGTAACTCAGTCGCCGCTGGTGCACCAATACCGAAATCATGGAAAGGGGCTGAGATTACTACAATTTTTAAGAAAGGAAATCGCCAAGACCCTTCACATTATAGACCGATTAGCTTAATAGATGTTTTACAAAAAATATATGCTCGACAAATTTTAATAAAACTAAATGATTGGATTGAGGAGAATAGTCTTTTATCAAAATACCAGGCTGGTTTTAGAGTAAAAACAAGCACAATTGACCAAGTCTTTAGATTTCTTTGCATTAGCTGGAAGTATACCGTCCTTAAGCAGGGACACCTGTACATCGCCTTTGTAGATTTGAAGGCCGCCTTCGACCTCATTCCTAGAAACCTCCTCTGGAAATCCCTACGAACTCAAGGGATCCCTGGGGAAATACTCATGCAAATAATTAGATTGCATGAGGGGAACTTTGCAAAGGTTAGGTGGGGACCGAAGGGAGAGCTTACAGAGCCGATCCAAGTAAACCGGGCGTAAGGCAGGGATGTGTACTGGCGCCCACCCTATTTTCATTGTATGTGAATGACATACCGGAATATCTATTGGGCTGCGAACATGATTCTTCCAAGCTAGGGGGGGCACCAGTACCTGCGTTATTATTTGCAGATGATACTATTTTAATATCCCAAACCCCAAAAGGTTTACAATGTTTAATAGATAGTTTTAATGCATACTGTGAAACTAAAGGCCTGGAAATAAATTCTAGCAAAACAAACTATATGGCAGTGAATCCCCATAAGTCTTTTAAAAAGAACCTAACAGTAAAAAACCAGAAACTAGAGTATGTGCACAATTTCAACTACCTAGGTATAACCTTGGACACTAAAATGACTTGGTAAGCTCAAAGGGAGAAAAGTAAAAATATTCTACTCCAAAATTCATTACCGATAGCGAAGAAACATGAGAATGGTATGTCCAAAGCGGTATCCCCTGCCCTTGAGGTATACAAGTATAGAGCACAATCAGCATCCCTTTATGGAGCAGAATTATGGGGGCCTTCGAGCAACAATACTTTTATGGTAGGAGAAAACAAGTTTTTTAGAAAATTATTACGCCTTCCAATGCGCACACCGTTATTACCTATTGTGATGGATCTTAATGTGCGACGTATGGATCACCAGGTAATTTTAAGACCATTATTATTTTGGGTGCGCCTGTGGTCCACAGTAGAGCTTGCACATTATAAAGAAGGGCTTGAGGAAATCTTAAAACTCAATGGAGCCATGGGCTTACCGTGGACCAAGCATGTTAAGTGTTGGTTTTATAAATCAGGGTTGAGTCATTTCTGGGAAGAGCCAGCCCAATTGTCTTTTGCCTCAAAGAAAATACTAAAAATAAACTTCTGGGCCTACATCCAAGATAGTGTGTCACTTAATTCAGCTACTGGCACTTTAACAACTAGGTTCCTTTCAATGAAATCAACATGGAGTTTTGAACAATTCTTGGATGAGGTACAGCCACAGCTCGCAAAAACACTGTATATGAAGTTTAGATATGGTGTTTTACAAATTAATTCAAATACATCGAAGTGGGCCCATAAGCAAGGGGACGAAAATATTGAGCAGTGTGTGCTGTGTCAATCTGGTGTAAAAGAAAATGACCAGCACTTATTATTCTTCTGTCCAGTTTATGCAAGATCTAGGACTAAATGGATCAAACCTCTATGTCGGCTATTGGGTATTAGGTCCTGCTTTGAGGCTGAAAGAATACTAAGAACCGATACTTCACAAAAAGTTGTTTTTAGTGTCAGCAGGTATTTATTTGACGTAGGTCTGGTAAAGAGATAAGAAAGGCTTGAAATTCTAGCGCATTGCATTTGGGAAGTTGTTGCTATATTAGTCTTGCATTTGCACTTTATGTACTATACTGGGAGTATAGATATTATGATTATCTTACATTTGCACCTTATTGATTAACAAGAAGACCATGTGGAAGGCAAATTGTTTGCACACAAATTGGATTTTAAGCATTTACACTTTTTAACGAATAACCCCCAATTAGGTAGTGAATTAAAAGCTGATTGATAGACTCCTTTTAGATTTATGGTCAATATAATGTATTCTCCGTTAATCCCTCAATATGTTTTTATTACTCAAATTATTTAAATTTTAATTGTATTTAATTTTAAAGTCGAGAAAGGTCAGTACTAGAAATGTATTCCAATACTTGTGTAATGGTCTAAGCGATACCTTTGGACTGTTTTAACATTTTAATGTTCTGTTGTGTAAACTGCATTGTGTATCTTTTAAGGTTTTTTAAACCGAAATAAAGATTAATTGAATTGAATTGAAAAGGAGAGACCACAAGGACCTTAGCACTGGTTAGCAGTGGTAAAGTGTGCAGAGCCCTACATCTAAAAAGAAACTGGTTTAGAAAATAGTAGGAGTGAAGACAAAGAGTTTGAGGGTGACCCTGCAGAGAGGGCTGGGTCCAATACCATCCTTCTTGGAAATGCTGATCACCACCTCGAATACATAGAGTAAAATATTAACACATTTGTAAATCATTTGGAAGTCTAGTCGGTTCCTTTACCAATTTTCCACAGCCTCTCTGTCGTATAATATATTCTATGAAAGTATTTAAATTGTTTGAGGCATAGCCAAGCTGATATTGCTGACTGCTTTGATGCCTTTTGTGCTTCCATCCACTCCTCGTCCTCCATCGTTTTCCCATCATTCTTTAAGTGTCAGGAGTGTTCTGGGAAGTTATTCACAAGAGTTCTATATATCCTGGAATTACCATTTGTCTCTAGCTTTTCTATTGTAAGTTTAGATTCCAGAGGATTACAATTCTGGTACCTGGTTAATTTATCCCTGTGCCCCATCAGTACATCGCTTAATTGTAGGTAATTGTAGGTGAGTTATATAATTCAAATACCTTCATCAACTGCTCAAAGGACCTCATGTGGTTGGGCACCCGCACATCCCCAATATTGGATATCTCAATCCTGTTGCATGCATGGAAACTTTCAAGTAGGGTTAGCCCCCTAAGCAAGGCTCCCTGAAAAAGCGAGGTCTCACACATCAGGCGTCCAAGCCAGCCCATCCATTTTGGTGCCTCTCACCACCACTGTAGGGGAAAAGCAGTCATTGATGGCATCTTCACAGAAGTCTATTCCTCGTATAGCATCTACATCAGACCCTGTACATCCATAGTCGCCACTTTCAGTCTAGTTGCTGGATAATCCCTATCTCCAAACAACTGGTCATTTATCGGAGGAAGCTGCGCAGCTCAATAGTTAAAAATCTCATGTCGACTATTTTCAGCCCACCTTCTCAGTATTTGTAAAGCGTGAACTAATCACCCCTAAGGGTCTCAAGGTGCTGGGGGCCATTGGGGAGATTGAGCGAGTTATTGCCCAAAGTCACAGAGTGCTGGGCTGAGCTGCCACCGGTGCCGGGAATCGAATCGTGAGCCCCGTGCTTCGGAGTCAGCCGCCCTGGCCACTGTGCCACACCTCTCCTCTACCTTCGTACAGTGACTGCACGCTGGTACCATCTTTCTTGACTAAAGGTATTGAAACACTTTCTCCCAGAAAGGAACTTCAAAACTGCCTTTCAAGTCCTCATAGTCTTGCAACACACTGTTCCATGGCCTCCAATACATTAGATCGGACCCCGTTAGGGGCATCCTATACACCACAGCACACATCAATATGGACCAGAAGAAATATGATTGCATCACTCTCCTCATGACAGACCTCAGCTAGCTCCTCTGATGCCCCACACTATTTTCAAACCAATTGCATCATCTACCTGTTTGAGAAGCTTGCTGGCTCCGTTGGCTCTTGGCACATCCACAGCCAGGAAAGAGATGAAGAAGTGCATAAAAACACCCAGGTTGTGCAATGGCATCCTGTATCCATCAGGATCATCCCAACCCTTCTTCAATTTAGGGAAGAACTGAAGACATACGCCTTTTAAAAAACACAGAATCGTCTCAAGTTACTGTCCACTTCCACTCTCAGAACTCAGATGCCCCCCATCACTCATTGAATGAGTCTATACCATCAACCATGTACAGTACCATGCAAATGTTTGACTGGGTTCACACTATACAAATATTATTCATACATACAATTCTATACAGTGTATAATTACTCAAGGTGAAATACCTCCACGTGTGCAATTATTATTTTTGTTTTTTTTCATGGGGGAAATGTTTTTCCTTGTGGAGAAATTACTTTCCCATCTCCAATTTTGGGGAGTGTGGGGGATCATTCTATTCCCTCTTTGACTCTGATAAGAGATTTAGGGCCTGATTATAAGTTTGGCTGTCATGGAGCAGGCCGACACGCCAGCGCCTGGCTCCAAGACTGCCAAACCTGTAGTCGGGCCACCCGCCGTATACCGACTGGATTGAAGGTCAGGCAGTCCTGCGGTGGCGGTCCCACAGCGGTGCCTTTCAAAGGCTCATATCTGAGCCTTAGAAAGGCACCGCAATGAGAGCGCCACAGCAGATTCCTGAACGGCATGGACTTAACAGTCCATGCCATGAGGGACCTGGGGTGCATGCATACAGGGGGGCACATCATGTGCACCCCTGCATGCATCCCCTGACCCTGAGGCAACAGGGGGGCCCTGTAGGGCCCCCTTAGTTCCCTCACCACCACACCTTTCATGACGGGCTCATTGCCATGAAAACTGTGGCGGTGAGGAAGCTCGTAATATGCTTGGCGGTGCTGCTGAGGCACTTCGTAGGTCCCCGACGGTATCAGTGGTCCTATGGCAGTCTGATGGCATCAGTGATGTCATTTGAGATGTCATCAGTGATGTCATCAGTGATGTCACTGACCATGTCATGAGTGATGTAATATGTGACGTCATCAGCAGTGCATTGCGGGGGCGCGAGTTATAGTTACCTGAACTAACAATAACGGGGAATTTCACAGGTTTTGTACGAGTGCAATGTCCAACTAACTATAACTGTCCCTAAAACCTATGGTTTTTTCAGTGAATTTGTAAGGTTTTTTAAATGCTAATTTCTAACTATAACGTGTCTGAAACCTATGGTTTTTTCAGTGAATTTCAAAGGTTTTTTAAATGCTAATTTCTAACTATAACTGTCCCTAAAACCTATGGTTTTTTCAGTGAATATATATATATATATTACCTACTGGCGGTAGCCAGTAGGTAGTTATAGTTAGAACCTAGTTTCCATCGGAAAAGAGTTTTTTGATTTGCCAATAACTTTGGCGCCGTTTGACGAATCTTCATGAAATTTTCAAAAATAATTGTTCACTCAGGTCAGCTCCTGTCTTGAAAGTTTCGGGGTGATTCATCAAGGGGGGGTTGAGGAAAAAGGGGGGTCCCAAAACCTTTTCTCTATGTTAATTTCTATGGGAAACTTTAGACACGGCTACAGCCTGAACTGCTGAACGGTATTACACCAAATGTGGCACAGAGATAGCTCTTGGTCCAGAAAGCATGCTTTTTTTAAATGGTGTAAATCTGCTCAGTAGTTTTTGAGTTATTTAAAGATTTACAGATATATATATTTGAGAATTCTGAGATCTGATTGGCTGAGCCCTCCCGAGCACGAGCTTGGCTCTGATTGGCTGCCAACACTTCAAACCAGGAAGTGTTGGCAGCCATCTTGTGCCTCGGACTGAGTGAGAGGGGAAAAAGGTAAGAGAATCGTTAAAAAACAAAAGAAGGGGGCAGGGTAGGAACACCCTGACCCCCCAGGCCTGCTCAGGGTGTCCCACAGGGATTGAGATTTGAGATGTCATCAGTGATGTCATCAGTGATGTCACTGAGCATGTCATGAGTGATGTAATATGTGACATCATCAGCAGTACATTGCGGGGGCGCGATTTATAGTTATCTCTACTAACTATAACAGCCGAATTTCTCTGGTTTTGTATGAGGGAAATGTCCAACTAACTATAACGTCCCTGCAACCTATGGTTTTTTCAGTGAATTTCTAAGGTTTTTTAAATGCTAATTTCTAACTATAACGTCCCTGCAACCTATGGTTTTTTTAGTGAATTTCTAAGGTTTTTTAAATGCTAATTTCTAACTATAACGTCCCTGAAACCTATGGTTTTTTCAGTGAATTTCTAAGGTTTTTTAAATGCTAATTTCTAACTATAACGTGCCTGAAACCTATGGTTTTTTCAGTGAATATATATATATATATATATATATCAACACAATTAATAATAATATTTATTTTACATTATATTAATTTGTTTATGCTTAAAATGTATTACTATGAACATATATATATATTTTTAGTAATAAATGTAAAATATTATAATATATTACATATTTGTGTTACTTTTGTTACATATATATTTATATACATATATATATAAATGTATACATATGTAACACAAACAAAATAAAACTTTAAAACAATTAAATAAGAAAAAATATATTAATTAATGTAGTTAATAAATAAAGTATTAAAAACTGAAACATCCACAAAAATATACAAAAAATACTATAAACATTAAAATAAATTCAAAAATAAAAACATATACTATAAAATAATAAAACAATTAATAAAATCAACGTAACCAATAATTTGAAAACTATTGGAGTCTAAGAATATTAAATATACTATTCCCACTCTAGTTTATGCAACAGTAAGGAAAGTGTTGAACTTCAGTAGGGATACATTTACGATTCCTATTCCAGTCACCGCAATAATAGGGAAAGTGTTAGACTTTGGAGGAGTTATATTTACTACTACTACTCCAGTCAGTGCAAAAGTATGGAAAGCGTTAGACTTCGGAGGGGTGGCATGTACAATTTCCACTCCAGTCTAAGCAACAGTAGGGAAAGCGTTAGACTTTGGAGGGTGACATTTATGATTCCACTCCAGTCTACACAACAGTAGGGAAAGTGTTGGAGTTTGCAGTGGTTAAATTTACTATTACCACTTCAAACAACGCAATAGTAGTGAAAGCTTTAGACTTTGGTGAGCTAAAATTTGCTATTCCCACTACAGTCTGTGCAACAGTAGGGAAAGCGTTGGGGTTCGGAGGAGTGAAATTTACTATTCTCACTCCAAATAGGGAAAAAGTAGGGAAAGCCTTGGATTCCAGAGGGCTAAAATTTACTATTCCTACTCCTAACAGCGCAACAGTATGGAAAGTGTTGGACTTTGGTAGGGTAAAATTTACTATTCCCACTCCAGTCACTGCAATAGTAGGGAAGCATTGGATTTCGGAGGGGTGAAATTTACTATTTCCACTTCAGTAAGCACAAGTGTAGGGAAGGTGTTGAACTTTGGTGGGATAAAATATACTATTCCCATTCCAGTCTGTGCAACAGTAGGGAAAGAATTGAATTTCAGAGGGGTAAAATTTACTATTTCCACTCAGTCATCATCTTCACAAAATAATCTTTATTCGGGTACTTAAAACCATAAAATATACATACATTTAAAAAAGGCTAAAAGAAATTGTAGCTATATTTATTTTATGATCAAATTGATATAAAAATATAAAAACATAATAAAAACACTCCATTCATAAACATAATCAGACTGAGTAGAACACAATCATAAAACGCTTCTTTCCCTATACAGAACATAAAACTAGCATCTCAAGAGAGCCATATTTCCCCATGTAACGGTCAACGTAATCCTTGTTTCTTTCTAAGATTCATCGCTCACGTTATAAAATTTGCTACATTTAAACATACATATTCATTATGCACCATCTGCAAAAAAAATAAAAACCGGTCTGGCTTGTGTGAATTGTCTCCCTCTCAGTACTGGTACAATATACTGAAGATGGTGCGAGTTCTAATAATCACAAAACATTACAAAATGCCTGCTATCTTGATCTGAAAAAGAATCACAGGGGCGTAAGTTTTCAACTTTATTCCTGCCCAATGGCTTTGCCAAGAACCAGTGCACTAAATGTAGTCTAAATCTTGTTAGGAGGAAGCAATGCTGAAGATTTATGACCAGTGTGAGATAAGGGTCATTTAGCACGCATGATTTAATTGTAATATAAGCTCGTACAGAGGGTTTACACCTCTCCCTCCTCTCTCGTTTCGCTTAAACTACAGATATAAAGTGTTTTTGACCCATCCAAGTTTCTCTCGGACAATCCTTTCAGTTGCCCTACATAAATCCCAGTTCTGTAAATGTCAATTTAATAGAGCTGAGCCAAGATATACTGCCAGCCTTCTCAAGGGCCATGAAGTCTTTCAACATAAACTTATTCAAAGCTAGTTTTGGATTTAGCCATATCGATATCCATCTAATCAAAGGTTGTAATGTTAAGAGATTCAAAACATATCCAATCCCCAATATATCATGGATTACAAAAGAGGCTGTAGATTGAGCTACTGATAATAAATACCTCAAGAACTTGTTTTCAACTACTTGTAACTTCGCTGCCTCTTTGTAGCTCCAAATGCAAAGGCAACTCAAAATTTATTTTGGTTACCAAGGTAACCATAAAAGTACATCAGAAACACATTAATAAAATAGAACTCAGAACAGTCCATTGCACAAAGATAAAAACATCATATGGCCACCAGCAAGACACATTGGGGCTATATGTTGATGCTAAGGCAGGTAAAGCAACCTTCTCTCCAGAATAGTAATATCAAATAAAGTGCAAGTGCAAAATGCTAAAAGAATTACATGACTTGAACATAAAGATTACCAGAAAACATACAAAAGTACATGAATAAGATACGTGGCACCACTACATAATTTTTTTTTAACTGCACAGTCTGCCCCAGAAAAGTGACTACTTCAATTAAAACAGCATTGGTTTCCTTCTATGGATAGCACATTTTAAAAAGGAACAGATATTTACACAACTAGATGGGAAGTCAAGCTGTTTCAATTAGGTCCATGCTACCCAGGGACTTCTAATGCCTTGAGCCCTAATTATTGGGGTTAAAAACCTTTTGGTAAAATCGAGATGCAATTGGCAATAAAGTGAAAGACTCTGAGGGGAGGATTTGTCATACGGGCATAGTAGTATTTTAGAAGGGTCAAACTGACCAAGAGGGAAACCCTGATGCCATCTCACAAAGCCCAATCTGAAGTTGCTGATTAGCATTCTTTCCTACGTACTATTGATCCATTCCAAGTACGACTCCAAGGGTGTTGTACTACAGAGCGCAACGTACTCCCCTACATTGGGTGGATAAGTTCATGATCCTCTCTAAGGCAGTACTTCCTCGAATTGAATGTGGTTTTCACAAAGGCCATGTCAGTTTTGGTCAAAGTGTCAAGCTTAGAGAAAATGTGCCGCCTTCCCAAATTAGTTAGCTCGGTATTGATGTAATTAAGCTTGGGGATATACAGGCCTCTCTCACATGAAAGACAATTCTTGACAATCTCCCTATTAAAAGAGGCATATGGACATATCCAATTCGAGCACCACACAAGCTGAAGGGGCCAGTTTGATAGTATCTTCCACATAATCTACCCTGAGCTCCTGGTGCAGAGTGAAAGCAGAGCATGCAGGTGGCACACCCCGTAGTTTCCTCAACACCCTATCTTGTTCGCCTTGAAAAGGGTTTGTGTTGGAGCATCCCCAGATGCCAACCGATATGTAAGAATTGGAAGACATGCTCCTCAATAAACCTCAAGCAAAGTAGCCACAGTTTATTTACCAATACGATTGTCAAAGTTAAAAACCAGCCCTGCTGAGCTGGCAAATGTCTGGCAGACTTTAGCAGTACATGGACCCCAGTTACCCCTTGCATCAAAGATAACACCCAGATACAAAAAATCTTGAGTGAGAGAAACAGGGTGACCTTGTAGTGATATGCCCCGTATCTTAAATTGCCAAAGATTTCAGGCCATGATAAAGGTTTCTAATTGTTTGATAAGAAGTCCAAGTGAAAGAGTGAGACATTCAAGCACCAAGGTGAGGTTATTCAGAGAAAGTTTTTTCTAGAGGGTACACAATTTTGCTTTTCTCCATGCCAAGTGCAAGCTCTGAGTCTTGGCTACTAAAAATTGAGTGGCCACAGTTTTATGGCCACTCCCCTTCCTAGGCATAAATAAACCAAGGCTTATGGGATTGTGGTCGTTGTATGAGTTTTCATTATTAGCAGCCTTAGAAACCCTGGCCTGCAGGTCACGAATAGCAAAGATGTAGTTGACAGTGTTTGAAACACTCCCGTCTTTCAAAGGTGTCTTTAGCTGGATATATTGGGTCATGAAACTCGTTAAAATTAAAAGGTAAAACATTTTATTAATTTGAAAAGGGGCATGACGGCCCTTATCCCTAGGCTGCCTATTACTCCCTCTGCTGAGGAAATCAAACAAAGTGCATTCATTTTCCATCTGAGTTGACCCTAATTTAACATTGAAATCCCTACCTAGAATTATTTTAAGCCCTCTGTATAACAAGGCAAGTATGAAAATTAATTAGAACAGTGCTCAATCCATTGGGTAACGTAGATAAAACCACTTAGCATAAATTAATACTGGAGAGAATTGGAGATATACTACATTCCAAGGTGACTTTAGACCAGGTCATTAGTCCAGCACTGGCCCTGCTCGATGGAGATGGTACTGCGGTAACCATGTAGAAATACTAGCCATCCATACTGGGAAACTCTGATGCCCATGTCTCTTTAAAGAAGATGATATCAAACTTACATATAAAAAGTCCCCATTCTACACAGCCCATTTTGTTGGCAAGGCCAGCAATATTCCAAAAAAGGATGTTTCCCGCATTAACAGGGTCCACTGGGGTGGTTAATTTTGCCTCCTTAGGTGGCAAAGATAACTCTTTGTAGTCAGTGTGAATCAAGTCCCCACAATTTACCACAGCCTGAGGCATACCGGATTGGACAGCCGAGGGACCCAGTCCACATCTAGCCTCCTGTGCAAAAGTCAACTAAGTCACATTCCAAATACTGAGTCATTCAATTGCTGACAAGTCACCCAGGGGGGAGAAGTGATCGCAAGAGGGAATATTACAAAGAGGTGGTTGAGGTGTCATAGCACAGGAAAAGTGCACCTCAGTGTGATGCACTTTTTCCAGTTCTCTATAAAAGAAGCCAAGGGGCAGGATTTTGAAATTACTGCATTTAGTATGGCCTATCCGAGAGGCCCAAATTAGGCCCCCAGTGACCCTAAGGTTCCTAAAAGTGAGAATGACACAGTCTCCCAAAAAGTCTTTGTGCATCTTCCCGATCCATCCCTCCCTTCTTGCTATAAGAACCTCAGGGAATAAGCTACCCTGAAACCTGGAGGTCAGTGTATAGCTGAATTAATAAGCTTCAGGGAGCAGCATCAGGACATTTGCCATAACTATGACACAGGGACATATGACAGGTGGTAGATCACATCTTGTGGCACACCCTAGGGTCATCCCGGTGTTTTTAGAGGGTAAAATAGAGGTTTTCACTCACTGGCCAATGATCCCCAGCTTGTGTACCAGGCATCTCAAGGTCCCTTGAGCAAGAAGGGTTAGACATGGCTAAGTCAGTTGCAGGGACTACACCAGACATGCAGGTAGACAATTGCCCTTCCTCATCCAAGGGCAGATTCTCCTGAGTAAGACTTGAAGGCCTCTGCCCGGTAATAGTGTTGCACCCTTCTGTTGCACCATGAGCCAACTCAACATCCAATTCAGTCAGTTTAGCCTCACTGCGCCCTAGGTGGTCATACAACCCTGACAAATAAGAGTCAGGAAGCTCAATTACCTCCTTGCTAAACTGCACAACTAGACCCATAATAGCATCTTTACAATTAAGGAAGTCATTGGCATTGGGTTCCCAGGGGTTGTAGGCCTGGGTAAATTAACTGTATGTTTGTGAGTGGGCCCTATTTTCCATTTGGTGTGTGGAGGGCAGGGTTTTATTAGCAGCCTGCATTTGGGGGGAGAAGCAGATTTATCAAGATGGTCTCTACCCACACTTTCTTGGCCCGCTAAGCTGGTAGAAGCTCCATGGTCAGTGGGTAAAGCAACTAATGATAGCCGTTTTTCAGCTAGGAGAATTTCTTTGTCTATGGTCCCCACTGCCTTTTCGATGTACCCATCAAGGGGGCCTGCTTTCTTGGCAGCTGCCTCTTCAGTGTTGGGTCGTAGCTTGACCATCCTGTGAGATTGCAAGACCAACAACGATCAGCCGGCAGGTCAAGTAAGCACAAAGGCGACAAACTGACCTGTGCAGGAAAAAAAGATAAATCTAAAGAAACACTTGTGGAGCAGTCACAATAGAAATGCATGGCACCTTTAAAATCTGAAGCCAAGGGGGTGGCCCGGCCCAGCCTCCTCTGGTTTCCAATGTGCATGGACGGGTCCGCCCTTGACCCGGGTTTCGCCAAGGCACTCCCTGTGCAGGTCCTGCACAGCAGGGCTGCATCAGTGCTGTATAGCGCTAGAGGAGGATGTTGTTCGCCTCCTTCCTTTGATCCCTGCAGTGTCTGATGGGACCTAGAGTCTCGCACGACTCCTCGAGGTGTTCAAACTGCCCCAGGACAGCAGGGCTGCATTGGCGCTATATAGTGCTTGGGAAAGGTGTTGTTTGCCTCCTCCCCCTTGGTACTGCGGTGTCTCATGGGACCCATAGTCCCTCATGGCGCCTCACGGTGTACAAACTGCCCCAGGACAGAGGGGCAGCGTTGGCACTTTATAACGCTAGGGGAGGGCATTTTTCACCTCCTCTCCCTGGTTACTGTGGTGTCTGATGAGACCCCTAGTCCCTCACGGCTCCTTGTGGTGTCAAAACTGCACCAAATATCACTTCTACACATAGCTACTGAGATGCATTTCAATTGATAGATTTTAATCATAGCCTTAATGGGATTTGCTCCCAAATGGGCAGCAAAATCAAAATCAATGGCCATTCTGGCCATTGTAGTATGTTTTGATCTTAACAAAGGGGCCCATGAGTCCTTGTCATCAAACAGGACCCCAAAGTACGGCAACGCCTTTAGTTTGGTGATCTTACCTCATTCCAGAATGTATTTACTGCATCCCTTGCCTCTTAGTCCCATAACCATTGTGTGGAATTCATTATAGTTGCTGTTCAAATCCAGACTGTCCATAAAGTTATCAAAAGAACTTTAAAAGATGCTGTAAGCCAACAGCAGTCCTTGCTATCAACACTGCATCATCAGCATATAATAAAGTGGGAATAAGGTGCGATCCTGCTCACAGGATGTCTTAACAGGCAGTGAATAATGTGGATCCCACATCATTCATGTATAATTTAAACAAAAGTGGGGCCAAAATGCATCCCTGTCTTAAACCCCATTGAACCTTGAAAGGCTAAATAAAGCTCCCTGGCTGTTCGAATCTAACTACTGCAGTCGATTACGATTAATAATACTTTATTCGGTCAGATATACGACCATAAAAGCTCAGAGGAAAGACAATTTATTAATAACAAAGTATAAAACCATAAAACATACTATTAAGTATCAGACAAGTTCATAAAATCTCACATAGCCAGTTTAAATTCATAATACATATAGGTTACTCCGACTCAGCAATATATAATAAAAGTGCGCAAAAAGTCAAATTAAATATCAGGACAAAGCAAGTCATATGACCTCACGTCTCCACTTAAGCTTCATGAAGGGTATCTTTTTCCCAGGGACAGGGCCTGAATAATAAAGTTTAAAACAGCAATAGAGATCAATGGGGACTCTAAGCGCTGTAAAAAATCAGATAAAAGATCTCCCTTTAAGAATTGGCCATAAAAATCAGGATCTATAGACTGCGTAAAGTGGGCAGAATATTATAAAGTGCTTGGGAGATTGGCAGGAAATCCTGTCACAATGACAAGGCAGCAAGGACAAGCACCATGAACCTGTGGTCGGGAACGCCCCTAAATAATGAATTATATTCATGTGAAAACGGTAGAGATAAAATCTATGTTGAGCAGTTCTAATCCACATAAGATAGGGCTCCATGCAGTGCACTAGGAAAAAAATGTATACTGTTGAACATTTATCATGTCAATAGCTTTCTCCATTCTTAGCTTTTCCTTAGATTCTAAGAATTTCAACTTGATCTACACCCTGGTAAGAATACTAATGTTTCCTGTGTTTACCCACAGATGTGCTAGCCCTAATTCTTGCAAGGATAACTGGACATAGTTTTTCCATTGAATGGCCTGTGCATTGCTCTGTTTTAAACAGTCTTCTACAATATCACGCATGAATTTCAAATCTGGAAACAACCATAATTTGCCCCATTGCATGATAGGAACTAGCTTCACCGAATCTTCCAGGAAACCTAGCCCCATTTTATTATGCATAATCATGGTTGCAATGGATCTCGGGAGTCCTAAAAGTTTGGATAGAAATGTATTCTCTACTGTCTTTATCGACGACACCGGTGCATAACCCCATACTCCAGCTCCATACGTAGCGACTGACAGACACTTGCATTAATATAACATCCCTATTTCTTTCGGGAGTTTACATCCCAGTTTTTTAGCAACTCTCAAGAATGGCTCAAATGCTGCTTCAGTCAGTTGAGACCTGTGATTAACAAGTCTATCCCAGATCAGATTCGCTGAAAATAAAATCCCCAGAGAGCTGAAAGTTAATGATTTCATTATTAGCGTACCTCCCATGGATAACTTCCTGGAGCGGGTGTTTTTGGGACCGCTAGTCAGAATATTTAATTCAATTTAAGTTTATTGTTTAGTTAATTAAAACCTTAACAATTTTTCATCTAATAAAAAGAGTCAATAAAACCTGCCAATTTTTCAAACATAGCATAAATTTGTTACAATCAATAAGTTAAAACACTGTTCATAAAACATTCTCAAATTATTTACAAGAACCACAGTCTATTTACGTTGATGGAAACCCCAATTCATCCTGTTGATTTCTGTCTGTATCATTAATTTGCCACTGTCAGTTCAGCCATTCAAGGTTCAGTATGTGGACCTGGTCTGCGGTTAATATTTAAGTCCCTTGCATAACTTATGAGGGTTCATGATAACCACCTTCTAGCTCCTTGTTTTTATATCAGTTTTCAGGGCCTGCTCTTGCAGTTTAATTGAGGATCTGAGGGGTCTAGCACTGTTATTATTACAGCTCTACAGGTCCTGATTCCTCTAACATTTAGAGCTTTTCTTAGTAAAGTGACTTGTGCATTGTGAAGTTAGGGGCATATGCAAATTATATGGATAAAATTCTCTTTGTTACCACCGCAAAGGCGGCATGATATAGGCCCTTTGTGCACCCAGGTTGGCTGGTCCGCTATTGACGGTAGTTTACCAAAGCGTGTAGCCATCAAATGTCTCTTTAAATAGATTGAGAATGTTTTGCTCAAGTAAGGTGCCGGTGCAAGGGTCTTGTAGTTGTTAATCACCATCCAGGCATGCGATCTTGAGCTAAAGATGTTTTTATCAAATAGCAATGAGTGCAGCTTTGCTGTTTTGTTTATTACTTGCTTGAAAGACTGATACGGCAAGTTGTTGTGCCACAGCTCAGCTGTGCAGGTAGTTAGCAGGGATTTATAAAGATATTAGTTATATGGTGATTTTTTATCCTCATCCAGTTCTGTCCAAAGGGCTTTGTTAAGTGAAACGTTTGCTGTGTTCTGTTTCAATCGATACTAAATCTTTATTGTAGAATACATTCTCCCTATTGTTTCATTTAAAAGGCCAAATTCAAGTCGAACCTGGGCTGGAGAAGCGAACTGATGTATCTGGAAGACATTTTTCTAGGTTGAAACTAAGAATTTGTTCAAAAGATCAGAGTCTTTGCCGTATAGAGCAATACTGGCATACGCTAGCGTTGGAAGCATTTTGGCCGCCATCACCGTGAGCAGAGGTTTGTATGACGGTCCTTTCAGTTTGTTTTTTTGCCAGGGTCCTAAAGGCGAATGTTAGTGCATTGGTTCTCTGCGACATATAGATTTTTTGCTCTTGATGATTTTGTCTTTTGTCCACATAGAACCCCAGATATTTGTAACTTGTTACTTCCTCTATCTGGTTGCCGTCAAGCCAAATATTCTGCTTACTTCTTCGATGATTACTGATCAGCATTGTTTTGGTTTTCAATGTATTTGTTTCTAATTTGTTAGATGAGATATATTCCGACATTTCTTTGTGAGCTCTTCGGAGGCCAGTCTTGGTTAGGCTCATTAACACCACGTCGTCTGCGTACGAGAGATGTGTTAATGGTAGCTTACCTATTTGCCTGGGGTGGGAATTGATTCGATCGAGCCTTTGTGCCAGGTCAGACATAAACAGGTTGAAAAGGTGTGGCGCCAATACACAACCTTGTTTTAGGCCTTTGGTTGCTGGCAGCTGCCTGGATAGTCTGGAACCGTCGCCCAACTTTATTCTTATCCACGTTTGGGAATAGAATTGCAGTATTCCTTGTAACATTCTCTCGGGAATTTTTCAGGCTCTCAGTTTATCCCATAGGAGGTGACGATCCACACTGTCAAATGCTGCCTTTAAATCTATAAAGCAAAGGTGAAGTTGTGGTTTTCTCTGCTTGCATTTGTTTGCTATTAGTGAGAGAGCTAGGATGTTTGTGATCATCCCTCTGCCTTTCCTGAAACCTGTTTGATTAACAGGAATCAGGTTAAGCTTGTTTGCCCTTTCCTTCAGATCTTCCAAGATAAATGAGGCATGGTATTTTGCTTCCACGTCTAGTAGGGCAATTAACTTATAGTTCGACTGACTTCTTCTGTCACCTCCCTTAAAGATCGGAGTCATTATTGATCCTTGCCAATTCGGTGGAATGCGATTTAATAACTCTGTTTCTTTAAATAACATGGATAGCTGCTCACTCCAAAAAGGTGGGTTGTTCTTAAAGATGGCTTGAGGAATGCCATTGGGTCCTGGAGCACTGTCTCCTCTGCCTTTCCGTATTATTTTGTCTGCTGAGTACAAGGGCAGGTCTGTTTTTGCTTTGAGGGAATAGGTGCCATGTTTGCCGTGTTGCCTAGTGGTTTCCTCAGTTGCGCAAGCACCTAAGTCCGTCATTACTGTTAGATTGCTCGTGCCGTCTTCTCCTTGTTTTCTAGTATCAGCACCTCCTTATGTGATGTTTTCCGATATTTCTTTTGCCACCGCTAGATCTTGGTGGGGTCGACCTTCCTGTTGGTTCGAAGATGGGTGATCGAGAAATGTGATTTCTGTAAACTTGTTTGTTAGAAATTTAGCCCACTCATGTTCTTGTATATTTGAGGTTAGTGTGTTCACCGTCCTGTTCAATTTGTTTATCACTACCCAGAAAGTGTTAGAGTTGGTATTCTTAACACTACAGAGTAATTTAGACCAAAATTTGTCATTGTTATTTCTCTTTTCTTCCCATAGCTTTTTTTAACGCTTTCCTCAGCTGACGTACATTGTCCCAAGCTGTTTGATTGAGGTGTGTTGTTTTTAGCCTCCTGATGGCTTTTTTAAGTTCACCTTTCAGGGAGCCTCTTCTGTCAATTTGTTTATATTTTTATTTTTTGTGGCCTGTTGTTGTTTCCTGGACATTAATGTTGTTAGTTTTGTTGTAAAATGAACCCATGCTTCGATTTTGTTTAGGCCCTCGTTTTCACTTTCCGTTATTAGCCCCTTTAATTTGTTTTGGAGTGCTTCTATAATATCGTTTGACCATTTTAGACGTTTAAGATCAATTGTATGGATGCTTCCCTCTATAATAGTGTTAACCTCATGTTTGGGTAATTTTAAGTTGAAATGGGTATGCTGATAAGAGTGATCACTCCTAGTTGTATACTCTATCGAAAAATGGGATAGTAATGGGATCAGTGATACTGAGATGGCTGTGCAGTCCAGTCTGGATCGCGCCTTTCCTCCGTGGAATGTGTGTTTAGTTGGAGAGTCGTTTGTAGTTCTGCCGGTTATTCTCTCAATCCCAGAAACTCTTAAGCTTTTACCAGGTGTTGGCCTGCGTGATCCGGACGTGTCGTCTTTAGCTGGTATTGACGTGGGACGTTCGAGTGTATATTATCAGCTGCTAGCTTCTCCTCTTCATCCAGGGTGTACATTAGATTGGAGTTAAAGTTCCCAGTCAGCACAATGTCCCATAAGGGATGTGTACACCTTATGTCTGTAATTGTGGTGATTAACTGGGCGTTGTGAACTTATTTTTTTCTTGCTTTCAGATGTGCATACGTGTTGATCAGCAGAACTGTTTTTGAATTCTCGGCGATGCGTGAAGTGAGTTTAATCAATTGCACGTTGGGTCCCGGAGAGACTATCCGATCCGATTCGATGTTTAATGCTGTGGAAATGTAGACTGCCAGGCCCCCTTTCGAAAGGCAGTATTTCTTTGTTTTGACTGCAGGTGAGGTATAATGTATATACCTAGCCAGGGGTAAGTCGTCCAATGCCCATGTCTCCTAAAGAGCTATTATGTTGCATGTTTCCCAGTTTTGAGGGAGGCAGCCTTCTTCCAGCCATTTTTTTGCTCCGGCGATGTTCCATGAAAGGAGGTGAATGTTTCCCTTGTTTAATTTGTCGGACAGCTTTTCCACGGGTCAGTTACCCTTGTCGACATTCAGTGCGCCTGGCAGCCAGCTCCAGTTGTCTTGATCTAATTCTATAGCTGCTTTATGATCTTTCTGCACCCCACTCCTCTGTGAGGTCAACAGACTGCTACCTTTTGCACTCTGCAGAACTGAGTATGCCTGTTGGTTGTCTTTCCTTTGTCCTGATCCATGACTTACATTAAGGTTAGAGTTTACAAACAGAGAGCCGGGGTAGTGTGGTATAATGGGTATGGACAGCTTAATACCCCAAGCTTCAAATTGTAAGTGATAGTTCATAATGAGCTTGACCTCTTCTTCTGACTGCCATGTGGTCAGCGTTTGTTCGTTTGTATGATTTTTTTTTAAAATAAATTCTATGGCCAGAAGATTCGATGAATTTAAATGTTTCAGAGCTGGGATTTCTGCTAACAATTTTAATATGTTACCCCTGCTTAGTATAATATACCGTTCTTGTGATTCGTATTCTGGTACTAAAACTATTTGCTGCTTCGTTAGTTCTTGCTCTTGCTTTGTTCCCTGGATTAACTCTTCATGTTTGCCTACCGCTATAATTAGCTTCTTGTCATTTTTTATATGAAATCTGAGGTTTCCATATTGGGCCATACTGCTCTTTCTGGTGTTGTAAGCTGGGGTTTCTAATAAAGACGAGTTTACATGATTAGCCTCCTTTTTGTTTTTGCTTGTTGTTTCGGGGTATCCTAGTTTGATCTCTTGAGTGTTTACCTGTGATGGTCTCAATTGTATGCCTTCTTTTATGCTTGCTCCATCTTCGACTTGGGTGAGGGATCTAGGACTTCCCAATAACGGTACCACCCCTTTGCTGTTATAAGGTACGTAAGACAGATCCTTTCGGCTCTCGTTTTTCTCGTTTGTTATATAAGGCCCTGGATTACCTAACTCCTTAACTTCTGTAATACTTTTGGCGTTTATTTGCCTCCCGTGTCTTGTTGTTTCCTTATTTTCTGAGCCCTTTGTGACTAGGGCGTTGGAGCCTTGTGCCTTCTGCGCTATTTTTTCTGGCTGGTCGTTGCTCTTCCAGTCTTTTCCGTAAGGCTGGGTGCCTTGTAATTTTATGTTCGGTGGTTGTAACGTGCTTCTGTCATGTGACTGGTCAAGTCACTTATTTCCGTTTTTGTACGTGGCTTTTGTTTGTTCTTCCTCAAGGACATATGGTTTTGCTCCTTTTCTAAGTGTTGCCTCCAGGTTTTCCCTAGTGTGTAAAACTATTTTTTCCCCACATTCAGCGCCCGTTGCTATAGTGTCCGTTCCCCTTTGTTTGGTCTGATTGTCTTCTGCTAGGCTGTCACACTCCGCCTCCTCATCCTTTAGATATCCGCACGAGGTGTCGGCCGTGCTTGTTAAAGAACTAGTTAAGTACGTCCCAACCCTATTCACCCTGGTTGAGCTAAATATAGGGAATACCTTGACGGCCTGCTGTTTTGTTAGTAGGGTCATTTTGTTTCTTGCTTTTCTTTCACGCTTTTTTTGTCTTTGAGTCTGCTTCCATAATTTATTTCCGTCCAGATTTATTAAGCTTGATTCTTCTTGCATAGGCTCTTGGGGTATGGCCTTTGTGTGTATCGGGCTTAATCGGTCTTGCATTCCTTGGGGTTTGGATGGTATTTTTATTTGCTTCTGATCTTTTTTTGGTGAGAATTGCAGCTGTTGCGGAGGGTTAACTGTGTGCTTGTCATCCTCTACGGCAGTGTATTCTGTGGCCACCGATTTTAACTTATTTAACGTTATTATCTGTTCTAAAAACATTGGTAGGAGGCTCAATTTGTCAATTATCGGGCCACAAGCGCACTGGGCTGAATATTTGGATTGTGCTCTTATTATTAAATTGTTCAGGTTATCAAGTTTTGAATTTATTGGGAGGGATGGGGGGCAAGCCAGACTGAGACAGGTTTGTGTGTGTAAAAGGCCGCTTTATTGAAACAGGTGCATATCACACTTTATTAACCACTGGCAACTGCCTTACAAACTAACGCCTCACTATACAATAAATTACCTGACCCCATGGTCCCTCCCCCACCCCTATGATCCCCACATCAAGTCCCCCACCCTTCCGAATACAAATTAAAACTCCATAACATTACATAACAATACATAACAACCGTATTACCCAACGTTACCCAACATTGCATTTCCCAGTCCTGTCCTCCAATGACCCCAACCTGTACCTGCCTTTCTGCAACTGTAACTCCTAAAACCCCTAATCTAAAATTATCCTAAACTTATCCTACCTGTTTACCCTTTTCCTGACCCTGCTCCCAAACTACCAACCTTTAACTAAAAACATCCGTCAATCTTGGCCAACTTTGAACAAATCCACGCCAGCACCTGTTCCAAGCGACAATACAAAGCATATATACCCTATGAACCTGTTCCAACATGATGACCAAAAACAAAACAACAATTTAATAAACCACGTAAAAAGAGGGGGAAAGGACCCCACAAAAAATTGTGGGCCCAGAAAAAACCCCCAAATAAAGGGGGTGGGAGGGCGGGGACAAAATTCAAAAACCCCCACGCTAATCCCAGCCACCAGGTCACCAAACCTAAAATGGTGGCTGGGAGAGCGCAGCAGGGAAATATAAACCCTTTGGGCTATAAAATATAATTGGGCTGCATTTGGGCTAGTCCCCATGCAGCCCAAAGCCAAAAATGGCAGCTCCCAGTCATAGCCCCCTCCCCCTCCCAAACTGCCCGGGGGGCAGACCTCCCAAGGTTGGCTGCCCCCCAAACCACCCTTGGGAGGGATGGGGGGCAAGCCAGACTGAGACAGGTTTGTGTGTGTAAAAGGCCGCTTTATTGAAACAGGTGCATATCACACTTTATTAACCACTGGCAACTGCCTTACAAACTAACGCCTCACTATACAATAAATTACCTGACCCCATGGTCCCTCCCCAACCCCTATGATCCCCACATCAAGTCCCCCACCCTTCCGAATACAAATTAAAACTCCATAACATTACATAACAATACATAACAACCGTATTACCCAACGTTACCCAACATTGCATTTCCCAGTCCTGTCCTCCAATGACCCCAACCTGTACCTGCCTTTCTGCAACTGTAACTCCTAAAACCCCTAATCTAAAATTATCCTAAACTTATCCTACCTGTTTACCCTTTTCCTGACCCTGCTCCCAAACTACCAACCTTTAACTAAAAACATCCGGCAATCTTGGCCAACTTTGAACAAATCCACGCCACCCAGGAAAAGGCGGGAGCTAAAGACAACGCCGCCTCCCCTTTTCCTGCCCCCTGCATTCTAGGAAACCTCCCCTAGATGTTCACCTAGCTCCGCATAATCTGGCTAACACCTCTCTTATTTCCAAAAGGTATAGGTCCATGCCCATCTTAGACAAATGAACCCCATCTCCTCTAAAAATTCCGGGGTGTCATACCGTATGTCCCGATGCACCACCCTATGAAAACCCAGGTGTCTGCAAAACGGATCATCTCCGTGTTCATCTTACGCCTAGCCCTGTCTACTGCCGCCGGCTGAAACGCCCCCCTCCAAACTCTGCGGGGCATAAACTCTGTCCAAATCACGGTGACCCCTGCCCATTGACCCTTTATCAACTGCAAATCCCGCTTCATACGTCGCATGAGCACTAAACCCGTCTCCTGCACCATATCATTTTCCCCCAAGTGCAATAAAAGCACATCTGGGCACCTACCAGCCCGCAAAATGTCATTCAGCACGGCCACCAACTCCCGCCAGCGCATGCCCCCTTTTCCCCGCCAATGAACATGAAACAACTCTTTATTGAACCCCAAATTCTCTCCGAAGTAACTGGAGCGAGCCTGGACCTGTGCCTACTTGACGAAAGAGTGCCCAACGATCCAGATATCCAACTCCTGGGCCATGGGGCCCATCACTGAACCTGTAACAAGAAAAACATGTAAACCCCCAGGCAAACAACACAACCGCGCTAAACCCCCCCTTGCGCGCTGCGCACGTAACGCTGATAACAAGAAGAAGACCACCTGCCCAGACGCATGATATCCCCCTGCTCCCAGCCCCTGTTGTGAGCCTCTGAAGCCGCCCCGATCCGGAATGAATGCGTGCCAAAACTTTTCCCATCAAACCCCAAGAGATCCAAAGCCCTGCGCATAACAGACAGTAACTGATAACCGGTAGCTATATTCCCATTGGAATGACAAAAAACCCTCCCCTCCGCAGAGGGGTTGGCCCCCATCCACCTTACCGCCCATCTGTATGGACAGGTGGACTGCGGCTGGCTAGCTCTTAGGGACACCCATTGTCCCCTGCCCCGCTGGTCCGTCTTACCGCTACGCAGCCATATAAAAACACCCCCCTCCCGCAAAGACACCTCCGACCATAACAATCCCAAAGATAACTTTGTGCCCAGCAACTCAGACACCCGAAACGCCCCAAAAAACATCCAAACCATTAGCGTAGAGAATAACAAAGCCTCATGATCATTCAAGCATATCTCTGACAAGACCCCCAGAACTTTCACCAGCAAACCCCACGACATTGGATTGCGGACCCTGCCTAACTGTCCACACTCCCTGGCCCACCCCTCCAGCATCCGCGTACCTAACTCGCCCGCCGAGGGCACATAGCCCCACCACAGCTTCCCCATAAACGCGATGCCCGCCAACTTCCCCGCGATGGTAACCCTAGACAACCTTTTTTCAATTAGGTCCAAGATGAATTGTATCACGTCCTCTTGTCGCCGCCTCGGTGAGCTGCGCCACCGTGCACCAGAATTCAGGAATTCCCCCCATGCCATGCTGTAAGTCCGTCGCGTGGAAACCGCCAGTGAATCTAAAACCAGCTGCAACATCCTGTGTTGCCTACTTTCCACAAATGCCGCGGCATGCTGGTCGGGGTCTCGTCCGCGTCCTTGGCTAGTCCACGGAATCTCCCCCACTGTGAACGAGACAAAGCATCAGCTATGTCATTGTCCACCCCAGGAACATGCAATGCCCGAAATGCAATATCAAAACGCAAACAACCCAGAACAAACACTCTCAGCAATTTCAATACTTGTGCATCTCTAGCTGACTGCCTGTTTACCACTTCCACCACCGACATGTTGTCAATGCGGAAAGTCACTCTCCTGTGTGCCAAACGCTCCCCCCACAGCGTGATAGCTACTACCAGGGAAAGAATTCCAAAAACGCGATGCTCCTTCCACCCCCGCCCATTCTGTTGGCCACTGTTCGGCGCACCAATGTCCTTGCCAGAACAGGCCAAAACCTTCACTTCCCGCTGCATCTGAGAAAATCTGAATGTCCCACACCATGTCATCCTCCCGCTCTAGTGGGATCCCATTGAAGTTCTGTAGGAAAAATTGCCACATCCGCAGGTCTTCCCGCACCCCCCCTGACAGTCGCACATGATGATGGGGCGGTCCGTGGCCCGCCAACGCCCTCCCCAGGCGCCTGCAAAAGGTCCGACCTACCCGCACCACTCGACACGCAAAATTGATATGGCCCAGCAGCACCTGAATCTCTCTCACAGTCACTTTCTGCCTGGACAGCATTGTCTCCAACAGGCCCAACATTTGCTGCTGCTTATCCACCGGCAACCTTGCCTCCATCTTGCCGGAATCCAACTCAATACCCAGAAATGTCAAAGCCAAGCAGGGTCCCATCGTTTTCTCAGGTGCCAAAGGCACTCCCAATTCCCCCATGATCTCAGTAAAACTGTCCAGTGCTGACTGGCAGTCCGTGGAGTCTGGGGTGCCCACAAAGAAAAAGTCATCCAGGTAGTGCGTAACTCCTTGGTGACCCGTTCGATCCGTAAAGAGCCATTGTAAGAAAGTACTGAAACATTCAAAAAGTGCGCATGACATAGAGCAGCCCATCGGTAATGCCTTGTCCACGTACCATTTCCCATCAAAATGGACGCCCAGAAGATCCCAGTCCTCTGGGTGGACTGGCAGCAGCCGGAAAGCAGACTTTATGTCGCACTTTGCCATCATCGCCGTTGCGCCCGCCGTCACCACCAGTGACATGGCAACGTCAACAGACGAGTAAGACACCGATGCTTCTTGTCCATCAATAAAGTCATTTACAGAGCTCCCTTCAGGCCACGATAAATGCTGGATCAACCGAAACTGACCTGGGTCTTTTTTAGGTATCACACCAATCGGTGACACAATTAAATTTGGTAATGGCCAAACCGAAAAGGGGCCCGCCATGCGGCCCTCCCATACCTCTTTTTCCAGCTTTTCCAACACCACCTCAGGGTGCTCTTTTGCCGATTTCAAATTGTCTGCCCATCGTCGTGTCCTAGGCCCGTCATACCTCAGTCGAAATCCCTCCAAAAATCCCCGGCGTAGGCCGGTCCGCGGCCCCCTTGTTGTCATATGTCTCCAAGGCCGCCACCAGCTTTTCGATCCTAACCGGAGTACGAGCCCTTGGCCCCAGGCCCCTTAGCCCCCTTCCCCCTGAGAACTGCTGTTGCTGTCCCCCCCTTGAACCCCCTGCCTGCCACTGTGTCCCCCTTGTGTACTCTGTCCTCCCCCCAGCAATTGACCAGCGTGTGCCGACCCCCGCAACCTGAACATTCATGACGGAACTTGCAATACTCCCTAGTGCATAGGCCTTTATTGAAATCCCAACATGCCCCTCGTGCCCCTGTCTGTCCCCGCCCCCCACCCCCCGGGTGGGCTCGCCCCTGAAAGGGCCGATACACCAGTGGTAAGCCACTGGCCGTGAATATGGTTTTTCCTGCCCCAGCTAGACCCATCGTATGCTGCCACAGATCAGTATCCAGTTCCCCCCACTTGGCCTCGGGATCCCAAGCCATACGCGCCCGAAATTCTTCGTCATACTGTGCCCAGGCAAAGCCGCCCCCCGTGATCTGGGCCTTCCGAATTACGTCCATGTATTTAAACATGGCCACGCATCGATCCGGAAACCTCTCGCAGTATACACTCGCATAAATTAAAAATGCCGCCGTCCAATTCTCAATGGTGAGCGGCACCCTAGGCCGTTTGGCCAACTCATATTCCTCCTCCTTTGACCCCTCTTTGGCATGCACTTCCCTGTGGAGGAGCTTTAACATTTCCACATATTCCCCCTTCCAAATTTTTTCTTTTGTGGCAAGCATTAGATGAGCGCCCAAAGGTTTTGTAACACCCATGTAAGGCAAGCGTTTCACCTTCAACTCTTTGCTCTCTAACTTAGGGTCAGATTCCACTGTCTTGGCATCTGCTTCTTTAATTCCCTCACTATCCAAAGACACCGGGACCGAGCCGACGCCCTCCTCGCACCCCGGAGCAGCCGGCAAAGACCCATCCGTCCCCACACTCGCATCCTGCACATACTTACCCTTTTGCAATCGACCCCCCAACCCTTCCCCTTTTCCCCCCGCCCCCACCCCCACTGACACCATGCGAGGTCGCTGCTTACCTGGCGCTAACGAAGCCGACCTCTGTCCGTCGTCTCTCCGTTCCAGGGGGGCCGAGCGTCTGTCCCACCGCGATGTCCGACCCGTGACCTCTGTAGGGTGTCGTGACATCTGAAACACACTTTCAACAGATTTACTGTGCCCCCCCACGCCCTCATCATCCCTCACTTCCCCTTCTTCCAGACTATCCTCACCATAATCTAATTCCTGGAAAACACCCTCCCTCTCAACCGGAGGGGCTGAGTGCCCCCTCCTCCCTTCAATTAACTTGCGCTCCATGCTGCTCCACCGATGATGCTGCCCCCCAGACCGTGAGGGTCTGGTGGGTGGACGGGCCGGTGAGCCCGCTCCGGGCCTACTTATACCGACCATGACGGGGTCCCTCGCAGGTACTGGGCACGCCGCCCCAGGCTCCACCCTCCCTTCTCCTTGGCGCCGACAGGCCGCTCCCAGCCTTGCCAAGTCCGGTGCCGCGCGTTGCGAAACCTCCTGCAATGAAAAGGGATGGTCTGGTGTGCTGGGCCCCTCACCTGTACCTTTCCCATCCCAGCTCCTCTTCCTGCCAACCCCTAAAGTACTAGCTGCCCAAGCCTGCCCCACCTTCCTTAAATCCACCCCGTCCCAGACCCCCTGTCTCCCCCTCCTCCTCACTCCACTGCAAATCCCCCACGCCGTGCCCCCCTATCCTGCATCTGCCCCCCAGATCTGACCCCAAACCAAAGACCCTCCCTGACTCATGTACGCATCTAGCCTACCCACCCTGTCTAACCCTTGAACCCCTTCCTTCCAAGACTGGAATATATCCAGACCATCCCAATCCCTGCCCCCCCGCCCTCTTCCAACTCCTCCGGAATATCGCTACTCCCTTCTCCCTCCTCCCCAAAGGCCCCCCTACTGCCTGTCCCAAAACCCTAAGTCCCTCATCCTCAGACCCCAAAACCTCCTTAACACTTCCCCCGAGCCCGCACCTCTAAAACCCCCTGCGCCAAAAAACTTGCATCTCCTCCTCCGCGTGCCCTCATGTCCCTCTCTCCTGAAACCAGTCCTGTGCTGTCCTCCCTCCCAACACCCAACCCCCTACCCTGCCCTTACAACCGGTGCCTCCACTACTTGAACCAGACCCCCCTCCTCCCCCCCCGACTCAAAAAACGGAGCCTCCACCAACTCCTGAGCCCACCCTGCACGCGCGGGCGCTCTTCGAATCCTTGAGCGCCCACGCTCCTTTACCCCCCTATGTCTCCCTTCTTCTACTGGGCTAGAGTCCCTGCTACCCTGCCCCCACTCCACTCTAGCTTCATTGAGCCTGCCGGCTCGCACAGGGTTAGACACCCCGCCGGCAGGCTCCCAACTCGCACAGGGTCTGCCGGCTCCGTGCGATACGGACGCTCCGCCGGCAGTCTCCTGACCCACCTCACTCCCAATCGCCCCGCCTGCCGCACAAGACACGCTGCAGGCGCCGCGCCCACTTCCGGCCCCATTAACACCACCACGGCCCGGAGGAGACGGACGCGACGCCGGGTTGGCGCGCGAGCCGCTCCCCCGCCCGCGGCCTTCTTAACTGTCCCCACCTTCCTTTTTCGGCGCCCGCCCCCCGCACTTAAACCCCTACTCCCGGGGGCCGCGGCCTGTCCTGGGTGGCCCCCCGCACTCACCTCACAAACCGAACTCGGCGGCGAACATGCGAGGACCGCCGCCGCCACCCCCGCAGACGCGCGCCGAGGGGGGCGCGCGTCAGATGAGGCCACCGGCATAATCAAATCCAGCCGGCCCGCCTCACTCAGAAGTCGAACAGCCTCCAGCACCCTATAGTCTTCGCCTGCCATCCTGCTACAATAACAGGTAAATCCAAAATTCCCTACACTATTTTAATTCTAACTGACAAAATTCAAAAACCCCCACGCTAACCCCAGCCACCAGGTCACCAAACCTAAAATGGTGGCTGGGAGAGCGCAGCAGGGAAATATAAACCCTTTGGGCTATAAAATATAATTGGGCTGCATTTGGGCTAGTCCCCATGCAGCCCAAAGCCAAAAATGGCAGCTCCCAGTCATAGCCCCCCCCTCCCAAACTGCCCGGGGGGCAGACCTCCCAAGGTCGGCTGCCCCCCAAACCCCCCTTCCAGCAATCTGTAGAGCAGTGATGTTCATTAATTCAATATGAATTTCCAGTTTGTCTGATTGCATATTGAGAACCTTTGTTGATGTCTGCAATGTTTATAATAAAGTTTTAAAGAGATCCAGGTAGCTACTTTGGTCACACAATGTCTCCTCTTGTGTTAATTGTGATTTCGATTCTAGTTTGGTGAATTGCTTTTGGTTAAATAAGTAGCTAATATTTTGAGACGAGTGGGAGGAATTGTTGTTATTTTGTAAGATTTTTGGTCCTTGTATGTCCATATTATTTTGTGTAATGACATTGATCGTTTCTCCGGTCGATGTTCCTGGTTTAATAGTCAGAATATAAGATTTTTGATGATTGACCTTGAGCTTCAGATTGCCCATAAAGGTATTGAACCCATCCAGCAAGCTTTGTAGCCCATCAGTTGTGCACAATAGAAGCACTGCATCATCCGTGTACGAGTACGGGAACCAAGTGGTTGCCCACTTTGGGGGTATCAACAGTTAAGGACCTCAAAAAAGTATCTAGTGCATTAATATAAAATAAAAATAAAAAGGGGGCCAAAATACAACCTTGCCTAACCCCTGAGTAGCTGGAATTGGAGATGTCAAATCCCCATCCTGTGTAAACCGAACCCTCATAGTAGTGTCTTGATGTAACCTTCTCAATACCATTTAAAGGGGGATCAACCCCTGCTCGACCCATGATCTCGCAAAGTTTATCTCTGTCGACTAAATCAAAGGCAGAGGACAGGTCCATAAAAGCCATTTGCATAGCACCTCTCCTGGCCTTGACATACTTAATTAATATAAGGGACAGATTGAGTACTTGTTCTGAGGCACCTAAGCCTGGTCAAAACCTGTTTTGGACCTCTTTTGCCCAGGTTTCCAGTTTCCCCAGTATCACTCTCCCGAAGATCTTAGCAGTAGAATTGATGAGATAGATGGGCAGGTAATGTGATGGGGTATTTTTATCTCCCTTCTTATAAATGGGGATTGTCACTGATTCCTTCCAGGAGTTGACCAGGCCTCTAGAGACCAGAGCTCTAAACACATTTGTTATCAATGGGGTCAGAGGTCTAGACTATACTTGAAAAACTCAACAGGCAGCCCATCTAGGGCCCGTGGCTTTGCCTGAAGCTGAGCTGACAATGGCTTTTCAGAATTTCCCAATAGTAATTGAATTACTGAGAGTCACCAAATCCTCACAATTAAATACGGTGTCTTGTGGACCCACAGGAGACACTCGGCAGTGAATATTTTCGAGAAATGGGTGACCCAGTCTTGCTCTAAAATAAGATGGTAAATTCCTGAGGGCTTTTTGCCAGCGAAAAAAGGATGATTTACTATCTCCCAGAAAGCCTTGTTATCTTTGACAGAGGCAGCGCGTTCCAGATCTTCCCATGCCTGGGTTGTTATCTCTTGTTTTAATTTTTCAAGATCTACAGTATAATGCCTACTCTCTTCTCTCACTTCCACAGCATCACAGGGGACTTTATTAGTTGCTTCTTTCTGGAGTTTGAGCACCTTTTTGCAGTCTTTATTAAACCAAGAGTGTACTGTGTGTGCCTTCAATGATTTAATCTCAGTTAACAACCCCGCAATGGGCATCCAGATTTTCGGGGGCAAACCAGTGTGCTTTCTTGATGTGTTGTTTGCCAGTGGCTTTCTTGAGGGGGCAAGGGTGTCAGCGCAGTTTGCAATCCATTGGTGAAGGACGCATGATGTGGTGTTGACGTCTGAGAATGTCGGTATTGATGTGTCATTGAAGAAGGTGGGGAGTTGATCTTCTGTGACTCTGTTCCAATTTCTGCAGGTTAAACGTGGGCGTGCTGGTGTGTGGTGGGTTTGTTGAAGAGAAGGGGATGCAGTGGTGGTCGATCCAGAGGAGTTTGGTGGTGTGGCTGTAGGCGAAGACGGGGTCAAGTGTGTGTCCTGCTGTGTGTGTGGGAGAGATGACTAGCTGTTTAAGTCCTACGTTGGTGATGTTCTTGAGGAGGGAGGAGGTATTGGGATTGTTTTGGTGGTTGAGGTGGAAGTTGAGGTCTCCAAGTAGGATGTAGTAGGTGTATGCCAGGGCCTGGGGTGTGATGAGGCCAAAGATGGCGTTGGTGAAAGAGGCGCGGGGACCAGGTCTGTAGATGAGGGTGCTGCAGAGGGTGGTTTTCAGGTTGGTCTGGATATGGAAGTGGAGGTGTTCCATGTGTCTCTTTGGTTCATCTGAGTGGGTGGTCAGGTGGAGGGAGCTTTGGTGGACAATGGCGATGCCTTCTTCTGGCCGGATGGGACAGTCCTTGTGGATGATCTTGTAGCCATCAGGGATGGGTGTGGCGATGTCTGGTGCTAAGCTGGAGTTTGTCCAGGTTTCTGTCAGGAAGGCAATGTCGGGTGAGGTGGTGTTGAGGAGGTCCCAGATCTCTGTGGCATGTTTATGGAGGGATCATACATTAAGGAGGATGCACTTGAGAGGCTTGGGTGCAGTGAGTGTCAGTAGGTTGTGTGAGGGAGCCAGGGTACAGAGGTGGCTGAAGGTGAGTCAGCAGTGAAGGCAGAAGAGCGGGCGGTGGGTGTTTGTCGGCGTCGAGAGCTAACAGTTGTTGTTGCATTTGGGGTTGAGATCGTGGGGGATGCTGGCATCGTAGAGGTGGCGGGTTGGAGGACCAGGGTCCCGGGTGCTGGGTGTGGTCGGGTCGCGGCTGGGCACAGATGGGCTTGACTTTAGCGCACCTTCGGCGTACATCGGCCACCATTAAGTAGTGTGAGGGGGAGGGCTGGTCAGCTGGAAGGCGGGAAGCAGGGAGCGGGAAAAACGGTGCTGGGGAGGGGGAAGTGCCACGGGGGTCAGCAGTGGAGGGAAAATGGGAAAGCACTGGAGGGCAAGAAAATGAGGCAACAAGAGTAAAGAAGCAAAAGGAAAAAAGCTGCGAGAAAGGCAAGAAGAGAAAAAAGGCACAAAGAGTAGAAGGAAAGGAAAAGAGAGAGCAAATAAAAGATAGAAGCAGCAGAGGGACAGAGGGCAGAACAGCAGAAAAGCAGAACACTCTCCCACTGGACCACCAGGGATGAGGCGCAGGCAGGAGCTTGCGGGTGGAGAAGGACCTCTAACACCCGACCCACAAGGGTCAGAGTGCACTCAGCGGGCAGCTGCTTAGTGGTGGAGCTGTGCCGGGGAGAACAGTGACACTGACCAGGTGACCTCAAGAGGTGGTAAACACTGCCATTGAATGCCATTAGGAGGATCACCTTATACAAAATGATGGTATTACCCTGATTCTTATACCTCCTCCAAAACTTGCCTCAGTTTATCCCTCATCCTTGGTTCAGGGCAATGGACTCATTGGCCATCTCCTTTCTCCGTCTCAACACCAGAGTCCTCTTGGCCTTCCCCACTTGTCAACATGCTCCCTATGAAGGGGGTCTTGGTATGGTTAATCTATATCTGTATTACCTGGCCACGCATCTCTCAGTCATTGGCAGGGGGTTGGTCGGAACTGGCCTACAGGTGAGAGCTCACCATGCTGAGCTTCTCATGCACTATGGCGTTGCTCTTTGGAACTACCATACCTCATACGATTCCAGAGGTGACCCTTCTAGTGTTTACAGTGTGAAGGGTGGCTCAGAAAGACACAGGGTGGTGTAAGAAACGTACTCAACACACTTCATTATGGCATGGCACACGGCTGGGGGAGGTGGTAACATTAGATGGATTTGCTCACTGCGACACCATAGGCATCACTCTGACTCTAGGTGATGTCTGAACAGGCTCACTTATGGTCCTCTTCCAGGACCTCCAACAGACCTATTGTCCTGCCCCCATTCACAACTAAACACTGCAGGAACGAAGATTATCCCAGTCTTCTACTCACGCATTCAATACTCCCACCCATATAATAATAAGGTGAAAGTAGAAGAATACTTATGGGAGAAGGTGGGGAAACAAAGACAAAAGAAATCAATAAGGACCCAAGGTGAGGGACTACTGCTCTGGACTCCTCAGTCTGACTACGACCATTTCCAAGGGGCACTTGAGTGACTACAGAAAAAAGAAAATAAAGAAGAAAAGAATTAATAAACATCTACCTGAACCCACCCCCATCCCTCCCATAACCCAAACAATCCATAACCAGGGTTAATTGGGAATGTCTTACCCCAGCGGAGCAAAGCAACAGCCTCTATAAGTCCTCTACTAAGTTCTGTGTTCAGCAGTCCAAGTAGGCAAACCGGAGTCGCTAATCCACACAGTCCTTTCGGGAAAAACCCAAACTGGGAAAAAACCTGTTACAGAGAGCCGTAAAAATAAGGTAAATTCCTAAAGGGATCCCTTATATGCTAATTTAATGAACAACAGGGGAAAAGAAAACCAAAAGGGGATCCAACAGGTGAAAGGGGACGCTGATAAGTCACTGACCGTAGCTGCAGAAGAAGCGTCATGGAGGGAAAAAGGCAAGCCCAAACAAATGAATAGTACGGAGGAGCTGAAAGGGGGCGTGGTTTCCTCTGTTCTGTAGTACTGAATTCCAGCGTTGCACCTTTTAACACAGTTCAAGGCAAATATCCGAGGGAAAAAAAAACAAAGCCAGTGTCCCAATCCTAATCCAGGTCATCAAAGTAACAACCCGCAGCAAGCTCCCAGGAACATGATTCCTTACGCTTTCTTGATGTCGTCCAGCAAGGAATTTCCAGCGCGATTCCAGGACGCTGAAAACAAAATCCTTACGGGGCCAGGGACCGGAAACAAAACTAAGCACGGAAACACTAGCGAGCTCGAATTAAATACAGAGCTACCGCCGTGCGTCCACAGGTAAACCTTCCCACCCTGACAAAACACCTGACAAACCACCAACAATAGAAAGAGGACAGGACAGAATAAAAGCAAAGCCTCTCCTACGCTCCCGGAGTCCCGGACATGACACCTATACACTATCTAACACACAATTCCATAAGTTGTCACAGCTACACCATGCGTTGTGAACGCACATCCCTTCCGACACACACATCCCAGAATTTAGTTTCTTGGAAGCCAAGATAATGATGGAAGCCTTGGGCAAAGGGAGGTCTCCCAGATTTACTGCACCCTGTTTCTTAACACCCCCGGGTCTTTGGATGCCGTTAGGACCCGGTGGGAGGAGTTGATAGGGTCTTTGGAGGATGATGACTGGCATGATGTGCTGATGGCCCATAGAATAATCATGATCTTCTCTAGGCTTCGCTTGGTGCAAACATATTACCTTACTCCTGTCGGGCTGTTTTGAGCTGGTCTTATGACCAGCCTTGCATGCTACCGCTGTTCCCATATGCCTGCAGATTTCTTTCATATGGTATGGTCCTGCACTGTCATAACCCATTATTAGGAGGTGGTGGCGACTGAGCTTTCGGGTATATTTGACCTGCCACCAGTACTCTCCCCTTTATTGATCCTGCTGGGGATGGATGATGGTGTGGGGGCTCTTGGACAGACAGGGCTTTGATGGGTACTGCTCTTGTGGTGGCTAAAATAGATATTGCTGCACACTGGAAAGCCCCCAGAGCGCCATTGCTGGCACTATGGAGGGGCGGGGTGGGCTAGTGCGCACAACAAGAGAAACTTGTGTATGAAGCAAAGGGATGTCCTGCTAAACATGCTAAGGTTTGGGATAAATGGCTTGGGGCATCAGGTGTGGACACCAATCCAAACTAAGAACAATTACTATGCCTTTTATTCTTGTATATGCTAGATGGAATGTTATGATGGGCTTGCTGCAACTTATAATTGTCACATAATATAGTGTTTTATGGACTGATGAGTGATGATGTGACTTGTAAAATTATGAAAAACTTGTTTATAAAAAACAAATTCAACTAAATAGTAAATGAATAATAAATCATTAACTCATTATTCCTTAATTTCCTTCCCACCTTACACCCCTACAGACTTCAATCATATACTTAAGTAAAAATTATTACATCATTTTTAATGATTTATTACCCAATTAACTTCCCACCCTATGCCCTACAAACCCAACAACCAGCTACAATGCTATACCTTATAATCAAAAATCACTTTCAATTACAAGATATATTTGAAAAACAATTAATAACATTTAAATAAACAATATTGACTTAAATATATCAACTAAAAGCACATTAAAATAATTTAAAAAATAATATTTGTAACCATTATATTAGTGAAAAAAATATTAAGAAACATTCACATTATTTACAACAATTTACTTACCTCAAAAACTTATGTTCTTGTCAATGATATTTCTGCAACACAATATTTGTGTGTCACGATATTTCATTTTTGATCTTTTTGTCTCCGGATATTTTAAAATAATATTTTGTCCAAACACCCAAAAGAAAGGTAAGTGCAGGTACCCAAAGAGTTTTCAATACAAATTCTGCATAGCTTTGATTCCACCTCATGCCTCTTTCTTTCTTCGCCTTTCAATACTTGTCTCTTTCTTCCATGAATAGGACATTTAATCCTGCCTCCTCCCTCTGTCACTGTTTTCTTATCGTTTTCAACCTCCATTTTTCTCTCTTTTCTGTCTTTCTTTCTCTGGGCGAAAGTCTAGTGATGACAAAAAAGTCTAAGGGCCTGATTACGGGTCTGGCGCACTTGCAACCACCAGACTCGCTGTGGCGCAGGAGTGGCCAATTACGACTTTGTAAGTCATATCAGCAGTGGACCCCCTGCTGCACCTGGTGGCGGCGCAGGAGCAACACAATGCAATAATCTGAGTGGGGGCTGGTGCAGTCCAGCTCAGCATATTTTGAGTTCCTGCTCATCCGCCAGCCATTTCATGATGGAGCCTTGCCATGAAAAGGCTGGTGGAGCAGGAACAAAGGGGTCCCTACAGGACCCTCATGTAGCCCGAGCCATAGGGATACTTTGTGCTCCCTGACTGCACCCCCACAAAGTTCCAACACGGCATGGACGTCCACGTGCTGGGACTTTTATGACATTCCCATTGTGGTGTCTTTTTTCCAGGCACTGACGTGGGAAAGGCGAAGGACCCCCGACCGTATCACGAGTTGCAGTGGCACCGGTGTTGAGGCTCTTTTCCGGGCCGCTGCACAAGCTGCAATAGAAAAAGGCATGTTTATGGCTGCCTGCAAGGCGGTCATATTGCAATTGGGCTGTCGTGACCACCGACTCCTTATTGGATGGTCGTGTGTCCGACACAATTATGGTTGGAGGCTCGTCCGACTGCCATCGTAATGAGGCCCCTAATCTCAAATCTTCTTCCAATATAAAAGAACCCATTCTCACCTCACTTCTCAACTACATCAGCTCATCATTCATTCCTTTCTAGGCTAAAAGAGTCAACACCTTTCTGGCATATAGAATAGTGCTGAATGACCTAAATAAGTACATATAAATCCATTACTAAAAAGAGTACTGACCTGGAGGACCACTGCTTGAGCATACAGAGGACCCGAATAACGTTTGTACTTTATTAAACCTGGCTTTCTTTCCAAAGTCCTGAATACCTGTAAATGGACTCAACGTAATGGCTGTATTGTGGAACAGTATGGGACCTGCAGTACTTGAGATAGCTTATGATGTTCACTATGTTCTGGAAAATAGAGACTCCTGCCTTCTTGTCCTACTTAGGGGCTGATTAGGATATCGATCGGAAAGCCTCTGACCGCAGATCGGGGGCTTTCCGACCGATATACATGGTTTAAAGTCCGACTGCCTAATTAAAAAGTATGCAATCGAAGTTTAATTCGGCCGGACGGACCGACTGGTTTCTGACGGGCTTAACCAGCCCGTCGACCAGTTGGAGGCCGCACATAATCCTCTATGGATGGAGTTTCCGCCGTCGGGATTATGATGTCTGTTTCATGTATGGCTTTCCGACATGAAAAGCCTATCGGAAAGCGTCTTTGCCCCCATGGCCCCCATGCCTCTGCAGCCACCCCGTTGGGGGCCTCCCTTTAAATCCCTGCACTGTGTGGCAGGCCTCATGAGGTGCCTGCCACTGCAGTTCAGGGATTTACAGAAACTCCCATTTCTCTATGGGAGCTTGTGCTGCAGCTGGTGTCCGACCACCGCACAAGCTGCCATATGGAAATTGGAGTTTTGCATTGTAATACGGTGTAATACGGTGGAGGCAACTCCGACCGACATCGTAATTAGGGCCTTATTCTTTTAGACCTCTATGGGACATGTTCTCAGCTGGCTCTAGTCATGTGTAGAATATGGATTCTAACCAATATGCATTTAAAACTCTAACATCTTCCATCCCTCTTCATCAAGTTATTTTTCAAGGATCACTGACACAATATCGAAACCATAAATATTGTGATACCAAAATATTGTGTCAAAAATATTGATCACAAAAATATTGTTTTTCTATCCATATAATGGTAAGTACAGAAATAGCGAAAAAGAAAAATTTGTTTTACACTAATATAGAAAAATATATACAAAAATATCATTTTTTACTACATATTGTTTAAATAATTAAGGGGCCCATTACGATACCCGGCGTAAAAAAATCCGCCAGGCATGGAAGCGGCAAAAATCCGCCCGCACACACTGTCTGAACACCGACCACGCCATTACACAAACCGAAAACCGCCATCGGCGGAAAAATCACACAAAATACCGCCCGCCATCGTCCGAGTCGGAGTCAAACCGCCCGCCACGGACGGAAACACGCACGACAACACAAAACCGCCCGCCCTCCCGGCCGACACACCGCACGTGAGATTACGATCGCACCGCCATGAGCGCGGGAAAACTACAAATATACCGCCCGCCAGCGCTAACAACGCCGATGAGAATCGACACGGCAGAAGCCATGGCGCCCACGTCCCTGCACAGAAACCATCCGCTGACAAAAACAATCGCACACAACATGGCCAACAAGTCCACACAGCAAGGCACGCACAAATACACAAGCACAGTACACATCCCGAAAACACCCCCCCTGGACAAACAAAAACTACAAAGGCCAGAACCCCAGACACAACACACCTGAAAACAACAGACCATGAGGACACACCCACATAGGTAAGTACAAAAGCAGCACTCCCACAGACCACAACCCCTTGCAACATTGCAAACTAGAGAGGAGAGGAGACGACACAGTGACACAGCAAGGACAGCAGCACACCACAGAAACGCACACATCACAACCACCACCACCACCACCACCACCACCAAACACCGGCACCACAAACCCCCTGCACAGTACACAACACACACCGCACCAGCACCACAAACACCATGGCACCACAAAGAATGCCCAAGTTCACGCCCATTGAGCTGACGGTCATGGTCGACGAGATCATCAAGGTGCACCCACAAATCTATGGGAACATGGTCCAGCACACACCACTAGCCACCAGAAACAGAATGTGGAACCGGATCGTAGACCAGGTCAATGCAGTCGGGACCCTGCCCAGGAACAGAGTCGAAATAAACAAACGGTGGAATGACGTCAAGAGCCTGGTCAAGAAGAAGGAGACCAAGAACAGAGAGCTGGCAGCCGTCACTGGCGGAGGGAATCCCGCGCTCTTCAAGACCTTCAAAGCGTGGGAGGAGAAGGTGCGAGTCATCATACATCCCGAGATCCTCGCCGGATTAGCAGGGGGAGTGGAGGCTGGTAAGTACAAACTAATGTATACCAGCACACCGCTATGTACTCACATGCACTACCACCATGCCACAGCTCCCAGGGACAAACACCCCCATGTCCAGCACACAATACACAGCCACCACCACGACCCACAACACCCCCCCACCCCCACAGACCTGCAACATGGAGCACCCCCCGCTTAGAACCATGTGGCATCCAGTACAGTGCACGCCCGAACAACCTGCAGGTGGGAAACTGGACAGGGCTGGATTACTGGAGGCATGAGGACCGTAACACGACCAACACATGGGACATGTCACGTAGCAGACGAACACGCAACACCGCCCACCGTCACGAACAAGTGAACAAGTGAACAATGTGCACACGGACATGAACCACAGACTCACACCTCACATGACCCATCACAGACACAGCAACACCCAAGGAGCCACGTCTGCATGCACAAGCCACACTGAACATAGTACCACACGGCAGCCACTGTGCAACTCATCACACACAACCGAAACACCATTGAAGTCCTGTCCATGTAGCCCCTACTGCCTGTCAACCACACACCACACACCCCACAACTACGCCTATGTAAGACAAACAACACTAGACGCAACAGAGCGGAACAACATAAATGCACACGAACACCACTGAACCCATCAAACACACAGACACACCATGCACATACAACATACCATCCATCCCATCCGTCAGCCCCAGTCTCATGAAAGGCATGTCATCCGCACAGCTGCCACACATACAGCAGTCACGCTAAGATACATGCCCATGACCAACCATGTGCCAGAAGTCAATGAAGCGCACGCCACACTGTGAGCAACAACACACAACATGGGCCACACCCCCCCGAGCACTGCAGTGATGCACATGGCACAGGGCAGCACGCACACCAAGGAGATGGGACAACTGCAATACGTTGGCTGGCACACAACCAACACTCACTCATAACGATGCGTCCAATGCCATGTCCAGTAATCACAACAGACAGCAAATATGCAGGCCATGTCAGGCATGCACACACCTCAGACCATGCACTGTCATGCTGCCACAACACATGTCACGTTCGGCACCCATGGCTCACAGCATGTACCCCAAAAGCATATTCCCTCCCAAATGCGAATCTGGGGCATGGCCCCCATGTTGGCATATGCGTTCCTAAGCGTTCCATTTGAACCCCAAAAGCATATTCCCTCCCAAATGCGAATCTGGGGCATGGCCCCCATGTTGCCATATGCGTTCCCAAGCGTTCCATTTGAACCCCAAAAGCATATTCCCTCCCAAATGCGAATCTGGGGCATGGCCCCCATGTTGCCATATGCGTTCCCAAGCGTTCCATTTGAACCCCAAAAGCATATTCCCTCCCAAATGCGAATCTGGGGCATGGCCCCCATGTTGCCATATGCGTTCCCAAGCGTTCCATTTGAACCCCAAAAGCAAATTCCCTCCCAAATGCGAATCTGGGGCATGGCCCCCATGTTGCCATATGCGTTCCTAAGCGTTCCATTTGAACCCCAAAAGCAAAGTACAAACCAGACCCAGGATGGGCCAGGAGGCCGCATACACCAGAGTCACAATAAGTAGGGGCACAGCAACACACCCATCGGCATGGCCAATACGTCCCATGCCACATGTGCACAGCACACAGTCCCATTGCCAAGCACACACAACTACAAATGGTACAACCACACACACGCCTCCGGGAAACCCATGTACGAGATTGCACGAACTGTTAATGTCAGACGACAAATACATACTTCGCAAGGTGCAACACAATAACAAATCTCATTCTCTCCACAGGTGACGAACTGCTGGATGCTGGGGATGGAGCCAGCAGCCAGCACAGCCAGCCTACAAGCCCCCAACGAGGACACACGGATGTGGAGGATCTGTCCTCCTCTTCGGACACGGACCACCAAGCAGGCCCATCTGGTGTGGCAGGGCCCAGCCGCTCCCCAGGACCCCTCCTACCCACCAACCCATCATCCAGGGCTGCTGAACATTCCCAGCCCCCTGCTGCCACTGTCGTTGCGGCCACACCCACGGTCATTGCGGCCACACCCACGGTCATTGCGGCCACTACCACTGCCGCAACCGCCACCATCGCCGCACCGACCACCACCGCCGCCACCACCACCACGTCTTCGCTGGCACCAGCCCCAGCGCAGGTGGTGGCCCGGCCGACTGGATCCACCCTGGGAGCCACAGCGAGGACCGTGGTGAGCAATGTGGCTAGTGGGCAGGCCGGTGGCAGCAGGACTGGTAGGAGGAGCAGGGTCAGGCAAACGCCAGCCTCCCCTGGGAGCCATGCCCTGCCTCAAATGGCCAGAGTCCTTGGGGCCTATGAAGAGGCCCAAGGACAATGGGCCAGGTCAGCTACAGACACGCGTGAGGTGCTGGGGGTGCTGAGGTCCATGGACGCCCGTATGGGCCAACTCGTGGACCTCATGGGCCAGCTGGTGGTGGCGGTGAGGTCACAGCCAGGGACAGCAGCTCCCCTCCGCCACCACCTGCCGGGGCGCAGGGTCGAGCAGCAGTGTCCAGTTCCCCTGCGTCCACAGCCAGTGAGCACACCTCAACCACCAGCATGTCGCAAGCAGGCACCCCCTCGCAAACGTGGAAGGGGCCGTCCGAAGTGGAAACAGATCTCCCGGGAGGACTTCGCACGCTCCAGACGCAAGTGAGGCAGCCAGCCAGCCTTCCTTGACCACCCACTGCATTGACTTGGACTACGATCCCACTCCACACAGCCATCTGGATGGCATGTGTGTGTTGGACTATGGACATAGAACCAGTGGGTACACCCTGAGCATCACGCAGCCATGACCGACAGCTCATTGTCACTGCACGCACCACTTTTGTCATCACCTTACACACAATCACATGTCACAGTTTGAAATAAATGCACCTCTTACACAAACTGCTGTTTGTGCCCTGTGTTTTATTTGTACGGAATACAACGGCCACCTTGGGCGGAAAGGCACCTGATGCGTGGCATGGCAATGGAACCGGAGGGCCTGTAGGGACCTAGGGGTGGGAGACAGAACAGGAGCACATTCAATGAGTGTGTCACACACCCATCACACAGTACATGTCAACAACTACAAGCAATGTACACACATCGCACAGAGCAATAGGGCACAATGCCACAGCCACAACAGTGGCATACTACCCTGGCCATGGAGCGTTGACACACAGCACGCAGTGAACAAGCGGCCACCCTGACACAGCACACACACACCTGCACAGATACAGCCACATCAGCCGTCGTACATGGACACTCACCGTCAAGTGAAGTAGTGGGCGATGAGCTGCTGCCGCACATTCCCAGCTTCCTCCTCTCCGCTGTCCTCCTCACTCGAGCTGTCCTGGTCTGCGGGCTGGGGCCCTGGTTGATCTCCGTCATCCACGATGAGGGGGATCTGCTTCCGAATGGCCAGATTGTGCAGCATGCAGCACGCCACCACTATCTGGCACACCTTCTGTGGGGAGTACGCCAGCGCACCCCCGGTGCGGTCCAGGCACCTGAACCTGGACTTGAGGAGGCCAAAGGTACGCTCGACCACACGTCTGGTCCTCCCATGTGCCTCATTGTAGCGATCGTCTGCTGGGGTGCGAGGATTCCTCAATGGACTGAGCAGCCATGCCCCATTCGGGTACGCAGAGTCACCTGGGTGTGAGGGACACAGAGAACCGTTGCTATTCCAACTGGACAGGGGACAGCATCGCACAACCAGCACGCTACACCACTCCACATACTCACCGACAATACAGCCACGATCCTGTTGCAGATTGGACATCAGTCGTGGCAAGATGCTGTTGCGCATTATGTGTGTGTCATGGGCCGAGCCTGGGAACTTTGCACACACGTGGGTGATCACCATGTCCGCAAGGCACACCACTTGCACATTCAGGGAGTGCGTGTGCTTCCTGTTGCGGTACAGGTGCTCAGTGGCCTGTGGTGGAACAAGGCCAACATGTGTGCAGTCAATGGCTCCAACGACGTGTGGGATTCTGCCAAGGGCATAGAATGCACCCTTCACTGCCGCCAATTCACGAGCCCTGGGGAAGCGGATGTACCTGTTTCGGTACAGCATCATGGCTGCCAGTACATCCCTCAGCACCTTGCTGAACATGGGCTGGGACATCCCTCCTCCACTGCCCACTGTGTGCTGGAATGACCCAGTGGCGAAGAAATGCATGGCGGCCATCACCTTAGCCGTGGGGGTGACAGCTGTCGGATACACCCTGCGGGGACGGAGATGGGGTTCTAACATGGCACACAGTCGATGCAGGGTTGGCCTGTCCAGCCGAAACTTCCTAATGACCTCTGTATCGTCCATGTCCGCCAGCAATTGGTATGGGCGGTCAATGTTCGGTCTCCGCCTAGGGAAAATGGCAGTGGACACATGTCAAAGCAACACGACACATAGCAATTTCGCATACACATCACTGACATGACTGAGCAAGCACATGAGCCACAGCCCAGCTGTCAAGCTGGGACGGCACGGCCACAATACACTTACACAGGTCTCCCAACAATGGCAATGGCTAGTGATACAGACCACTGCCATGTGCATGCACATGGGGATCTAGGCCCCAATGACTTGCGGGGCGTGCTGATGGGGACTGACTGCATATTCGTCAAGCGGCAACGCCACGGCAACATGAATGTCTGCTGAGCATGGAACTGCTTCCGAGGCTGGATGAGTATGGCACCACGACGACGACGATGTGGGCACAGGCTGAGCGGCCAAAACAAGTGGGACCTGTGGCACGAGGGGATATGAGACAGTAGTAGGTGTCAGCACTGCACCCTATGTACAGCACTGTACTGGATCACACCTCCCGAAACATTGACAGGTGTCCACATTGACAGCCCCATGCCAAGACGGCTGTGTGCTTGCAGTCACACGTCACAGGTGAGAGGTTACATTGCACGTGCCAGGTGGCAGACGTACATAGTGGGAGCTGGCATGTGTGTGCATGTGTCTCCTGTTCAGGATCCACCAGATGGGCGCTGACTCTGTACTGACCATTGGACACAGCATGTTCCGTGGAAGGCTTGTGTGTGGGATGGTGGCACTGGATGTGCCTCCGTTGGGTGGGGGGCCATGCACAGGGCGGGTACGTCGATGATTGCGCATTGTTGGTCACGGTGGGTGCACCCACTAAGATGTGTTGCCCTGTGTTCAATTCCTATGTCCGCATGATGATGGACTGTAGATGTGGGCAGACTACACATTGGTCGATGTGCTGTCTATATGCATGTGCCTTCACACCAGGCACAGCTGCCCCTGCACATGTGACCCCTGCTGGACTCGCTGCTGGGTCTGTGGAGCTGATGCACCTTCTGTGCGTGGGGCGGACAGCTCTCCTCACTTCCCTCATTGCGCATGTCATGACTTTGCCGCAGGTGACATGGATCATGGAGGGCCCACATGTATGCGTGGGTAGGCTACACATGATTGTTCACTGGTCGCCACCCCCAGTCAGTGTTTCGAATGGGAAGGTTGTCGTGCTGGTGGTATGTTCGATGTGGCGGATGGGCGGGCCTAGGTGCGGGCTTACATTCCGGACATGGGGGGTAGTTGGATTGGCGACTAGTTGCAGTACACACGGGACACGTCTCTTCCTTTCCACATCTGGGTCATCCCTTGTACTCACTGACAGTGATACAGTCATCTTCGCCCCAGCCCTCATGTCCTCCCCTCGCTCCCCCAATATGCATGTGCACCTGCGAGGCTAGCGCTTGCACAGGCAGCCCCAAGCTCACACCAGAGAGGGCAAGGAGTGTATGTGTGGGTCCAGTTGCACGAGTGGGCTGTCTCAGGGTATGATGTGTTGCAGGACGCCGTCCACCTGCGTGGTGCCCCAAATGGAGACCCGGCCTGCATGGACTATGCATCAAGTCTTCGCCTTCCGGATCCGCCACCTGCGACACCCAGTGGCTGTGGCTGCCCTTGCGGCCATGCCGCGTCCGTCTGTGACTGATGGCCCACACATTCACTCTTTGGCCTCTCTGGGGAGGGCTCGGGGGTGGTGGCGCACGCGCTTGCACTTAGTCACAATGGCATGTGGCGTGGTTGGTATAATGGGCAATGGATGGGATGGTGCGAGCCACCTCCCGTGACATCAGTGCTGCTCGTGCTGTGGTGCGTCCCCCCTACACTTCCATTTGACTTGTGCCATGCTAGACGTTGAGGTTCTATTGCCTGCGTGATATGACCAGGAGGAGCGCGAGGAGACCTCTCCATACACCATGCTCCACTGCCATCCCGTGCCCTGTATCGCCTGTGCGGATTGACTATGTTGGGGTTACACCTGGTCGACTGGGGCTGTGTGTGCCTTGTCAAGGGGCATGGCGGGCGCACAACAGGATCCAGCTTGTCCACAGAGGGTGGGCTGAGGTGCGCCTGGTACCGCTTTGTACGTGTGCCCGGCTGCTGTGCACACACGTGTTCACTCCCCCCGACAGGTGTCCTCTCACAATGCCCAGGGAAGCGGTGGTGTACTGTTCATGACCCCTCCCAACACGGCGTGCTCCAACTTGGCATGTGCGCATCTTCCCGTCACACCCACCCACCTGAGCACTGCGTCCATACGACTTCACACGACACATGTGTGTCTTCCACAGTTGTGCTACTCATTTGCGTTGACATCCAATACCAGTGGACTACATGGTCATGTCACGACTGCCGTGTACTTCACATACTCTCATCCTCTCTCATTCGTACTTGTGAAATGAGTCAGCGGAGACAGTTTTGGTTTCAAACATTATATTGAGTCTTCTGTCCTCTGTGATGCAGTATAGTGGACACTACTGGCAGCGGAATACATGTTGAGGATATACTGAGCATGATTGCAAATGGGATAGGGTGTGGGGTTACATGTGATTGGCTGTTGCATGTGGGATGTGGGCTTCAGAGTTACATCTGCTTGGCCAAGGCTGTGCTAATGTACATTTACGTATAGCTGCGGAGCTGCGGACTTTGACACAGACGGTATACATGTAGCCTACCAGACCGCTTGGCATCATGGGCACAGTCCATCTCAGTTCCATGTGACAGGTTTGCTGCGGTTGTTCCTCATGCACGCGTGCATGTGAGATGACATCAGGGCATGTGCTTGCGTGCATGCAGCGGCGTGCCACTTGTTGTTGCACTGTGGTGGTTACTGGACATGTCACAGTCACTGGGGTCGTGTTGTTGTTGTATGCACTTGTCGTCCATGCAAAGGTCCTGGTATGGGATTCCCGGGGCGGGGGTGGGAGGGGTGCAGCACCCACAGACTCCAGGCGACCTATTCATGTCCACTGAGCGGTGTGTGTGTCCATGGGCGCTGGATCCATGTCGTGTCCTGGTTGTTCGTGCAGTTCCGTCCATGTGGGTGCGATACACAGACCCCATGCCACTGCCTCCCACGATGCATGCGGTGTTCCTGGATGTGATGGGGAACAGTGTGCATGTCCCGGTCATATCCGATGTCATGGCGATGTCGTTGATGGTGTGGTTACAGTTGCCGGTCGTTTGGTATGGCTGTTGTGGTGGTGACTGGCCAGTCCGTGCGGAAGCTAAGCATGGGTGCGGGGTTGGACATCATAGGTCAATCGGGGAACCTGCGTTGTGGTCCGACGAATTTACAGGTTGTCAGGTATGCGATGCCGTCCAGCAGGGCTTCCATGTCATTGGTGGTGTACATGTTTGCCAGCCAATGTAGCGGATGGTGGCTGTCAAGGTGTTGTTCGTAAGTTGTCCCTTGGAGGACCATGATGGGGCATGCTGGGTGACATTCGATGTAGCTGTTCTCGATGATCCGTCGTGTGGAGGCACAGTGGTCCCATTTCAGTGCGGGTGCGATGTTGGCCACATACGCCATGCCCCCATAGGCAGAGCAGGCCCTGTCGTGTGCGTCCAGAGGGAGGAGTAGTGGTAGCAGGTCCGCCTTCAGACATGCCGGGTTGGAGAGGCATATCTCCACGGGATGCTGGTAGGGACACCTCCGACAGTAGAAGACGGGCATGACGCAGCTGAACAATGTGATGCGGTAAGTCAGTCGGTAACTTACGTTCAGCAGGGACAGGAGATCGCATCCCAATATATGTAACAGGTTGGTTTTGTACAGCTTGAGCTGTCCGGCGTAGTTGGGTAGGTGTGTTGCGGTTGCCATTTCGCAGCGGTGCGTTGTGGTGGCGTGCTCCGGCTGTGTGTGCAGTCTGCAATGTGCACGCTCCGAGGTTGCTGTGAGCTCTGTGTAGTCGTAGGGAGACAGGACTTGTGTTCTGTTGGCTTGTTTGGAGGACACGGGCCCTCATCCCACATGCTTCTCAGACAGTTCAAGGTCAGTGATGTGTGACTCCTTCCAATTAACTTGCATGTGGCCGACATGGGGGAGTGTTTTCTTCTTTCTTCCCCGTCCGTTGTGTGCTTCTGTGATATGCGCTATCTGCCCTGTGGTCGGTCTCCTCGGCATGCCTGTGTTGGTCTATTCTTGGACAATGGCTGTTTTCACCGACTTCTGTCGTAGGGCTGTGGTTTCTGAGTTGGAATGGAAGGTCATTCAGTGCTGTCTGCTCTCCCTTGTGTGGGCGGCAGGCTGCCTTTCCGCTCTGCGTTGGGCCTTGTGTGTGAATGTTATTCTTGGGCCACCTGTTGTCGGTCCCCGGGCTCTTTGGTGTTCCGTTTTATATGTCTTGTTCATATGTGCAGGGTGGTATGGGTGTTTCAGTGTGGTACTGGCGTTCCTCTTCCCGAAGGGGCCCTGCTTCTCCTAGTTGGTGTTGCCGCCGCTGTGTGCTACGCCATGTTTGTTACACTGGGGTGTGTCCTGCTGTTGCGTGACTTCACTGACATGTGTGCGTCGGTTGTGTGGCGTTGGGTGTTGTCCGTGAATTGGGCGTTGGGGACATGTCTGTGGCAGGCCTGTCACGTGTCATGTGAGTTCGGGGTGGGGCTGATGTGTGTGCTGCTTGGTTGTGTCCCTGTGTCTGTGTGCGACGCATGCATGGCGCTGCGGTTGGCCTCTGCGTTGTGCGCATGTGTGGCGGCGTCATCGCCGCTTTGGGGCCGTGACGGGGTGGTTGGTTCCTAGTCCCAGGTGGTGTGTACACATGTGTTACGCGATGTTACGATTTGGCCTGTGTGTCATATGTGGATGCAATGGTGGATGTGTAGTGTACACGCGCTGGTGGGGGTTGTCCGCTTTTCCGCCCTTGCACTGTGTGCGCTGTTTGCGTGCACATGTTGTGTGTGTGCCTACCTGCGTCTCCGCGGTACGTTGCGTCCTTGGTGGTGCATCAGCAGGAGCATGGGGAGGGCCTGCAGTGCTGGATTCATGCTCGGGGAGCCGCTTCTTCGTTGTCCGTGCTCGGCGTCTGTGTTACCGCTTCGGTTTGTCGTACGGTATCTCTTGGCCGTGGGAGCCGTTTGTTTGCGGCATCGTAATTTATACGCCGGGCGGGACGTGTTTCGTCGGACGGTGTGTGTCAATTGGGCTGCGCCGCTACGTGTACGGGCGCACTTTGATGGCGGACGGTGTTGCTGGCTTGCCGGCGGTGTTTGGCCTACTTTTCGCATCGTAATTGGGCGGGCGTGTGGACTGCTGCGTGCCGGCGGTAACTGGTGGTTTTTGCATCCGCCAGCACGGCGGTTGTGCTTCCGCCCGCCATCGTAATGGGCCCCTTAAACTTTAATTTTAATATTTTAACATATAAGCATTAATATAATGTAAATTAAACGTTCAAATATTATTTAAAAATATATATAAATATTTACAAATTTAAACAAATACACACACACACACACAAATATATATGTATATATATATATATGTGAAAGTGGGCATATTTATTTACACATATATAATATAAGACTATTTAAAAAATATTAAGTTTAACTTATATTATATTTTTATAATGGTTTTTAAATTTAACAATATTACAAAAAAAAATGTAAAAAGTACAACAAATAAACTGCAAATAAATGTAAACTATTTCCAATTTAGTTGTACCTAAAAAGTAAACAACATCTTAAAAATTACATAAATGCATATATATAAAAAATATAAAACTAAACACACAAACACATAATAATAATATATATTTAAGCAACATTTAAAAAAAAGAATAACTCTATACATAATAAATATACTATTCCCACTCAAGATTTTATTTGATTTGATTTAGACCTCTACTGAGGTCAACAAACAGGCAAAAATACGTTTTACATTTCCTATATAAAACAAGTTATGAGGTATCTTCTTTAAAATATTTTTAAGAAACTTACAAAATTTAAACAAATTATGGCAGACATATTCATTAGGTGGCGATTTAAAAAAACATTACTAAGCCTTGTACTGTAGATAAATTGTATCTGAGACAGATGAGTTTTAATTAACGACGTCTGGCCTCTACCAAGGTTATGATTGGGCAAACAAAAAATACATTGGCATATCTTGCACACCTCCATTACATAGATCAGATAAACCTGTAGAATTGTCAGAATTGTCCAGTTTTTCGTAAGAGCTTTTAATGGTAAAATCCCCAGCCGCATTAGAATGATACAGCGTCGCACCCTGTGCACTAATGTAAATCGTAGGTATCCTTGCTGAGTTTTATATTCTATGGTATTTGCGTAATGTGTATACTGTTTTAGTTGGGAACAATGCTTGACATTGAGATCATGGCTTATTCTTGGGGTTGAGGTTTTTAAAAATAACCTCAGGCGTGCAGGGGTCCAAGACTCTAAAAGTGCTATTGTGCAGTGTGTAAGATTTAATGCTATGCCTAGATTCTTGTTAACAGTATATTGCAACAAATCGTTTTGAAAAGTCTCCAGTTTTAGAAGGATCCGTAAAGATCCTGGTTCGGTGTGTAATAAATTGTACACCCATCTTATTATACTTGCTACCTAACAACAGCTCGAGATGTAATGCTTGGACTGGAACCGCTTGATTAATCTTTATCATTTTGCGAAGCAGATTCCCTTCTCTTGTATTTGTTGCTTGACATTTATTAATTGGAATGTATTCAAAAGTGTAAGATAAAATAGGAGATATTTTCATACGGTAAACCTCTAAGAGTGAAAATGTCTATACCCAGAGGAAGAATATAGTCGCTTCAGTGCACCAATATGAGCATTGGCTATAAGACCTATATGTTGGAAATGGGAAGAATTTTGTAAGGTTTGCGAAAAAATTCTCCCCAGGTAGATATAATCTTTAACTACCTCTATTGGCCTTCTCCCGAGCGTCCAAAATGAGATTTATCAATGAGAGAAATGATTTTTCCTCTGAAAGGTACTATCTTTGTTTTAAGAATAATTGCCTTTAAAAAGTTTTCTTCTGTGTTGCTAAGTAAAGCATTTAAGTTCTACTGTGGGCCGATTGGTTTAAGATCTAATATAACAACATCATTGGCATACATCAAAATGTGCACATTGCTGGATGCTTTTTTTTGGAGGACAGTTATTTATTTTTAAAAGACACTCAGGGAGGTCGCCTATATAGAGGGAAAATAGAAGAGGGGCCAAACGGCACTCTTGGTTTAGACCCTTCAGTGTAGCTATTGATCGGGTTAGACCTTTATCTACCCCATTTGTTCTCTGCCCCATGTTGCTGTATGTAGTGAAATAATTAGCGTTAATTGATTGTCAGGTATTCCTAACTTCTCTAACTTCTTCCATAGTGTGGGTCTGTCTACTTTGTCAAAAGCAGTTGTAAAGTCTACAAATACACTCTAAATGACCTGTGATTTCAACGTTACAAAGGTGTCTCTAATAGTCTGTAATGCCACAATATTGTCTGTTATAGAGTGTTTTGGGTGAAATCCGGCTTGAGTCGTTGGGATCACTCCTCTGCCGAGAACCCAGATTTTCAGTCTGTCCAGTATACTGGCAGTGAAACTCTTCCTTGTTGCATCCAACGGAGCAATTTGATGATAATTGCTAAGTATTAAACTAGAGCCTTTTTTCAAGAGAGGAATCATAATACACCCCTGCCATGAGTTTGAAATTTTAAGAGATTCGTGACAGTAAGAATATAGGGGGGCTAGAAATTTGCTCCATTCTTCTGGGTTGCTCTGGAGGACTTTAACCGGGATTTTGGCAGGTCAAATTGCTGTGGAAGATCTAGCGTCCTTTATATATTGAGCAATTTGTCGTTCAGTTGGTGCTGAGGGATACTGGTACTTTTTAATCTTCAAGTGATTGTATTTACTCAAGTTATCTGAGCTCTTATTTCAATTCAAAATACTTTATTTCGGCCTGTAAGGCTATAAAAGTAAAAATACAAATGGAATACAGTACATACATGAGAGATTGTAAATACACTCATCCGTTGCTCATTACAGGGCACCAAATGCTCAAATTGATAAAAAATCACAGTGGATTTAAGTAAAACCATCATCTATCCCACAGGCTAGCCTCGACAGTCGAGAGACTAACCTGTTGTCATACTGGTATATAAAGTGCTTGTGCAATGCATAAGCAGCATGTGGCTGTTTACCTTATTCCAAGCATCAGCTTCAAATAAAGTGCATGCGCAATAGGTGTAGAATGACGAGGTTGTTACAATAGTTCGTTACACTCGACTATCACTGTAAGCTGGTTAAAGTGCCTATGCAAAGGGTGCGATGGATAAAGGGGTTTACATTGCTCTTAAAGTTGAGTTCAATAAAATGTGTATAAAAATGAAGCCCAATCAATTCATGGGATCATCAAAATATTTCTAAAAATGCAAAGGACTTGTAAAAATGCGCGACAAATAAATTTCAATTTCAATGCTATATGAGCTTAGACAATAACATTTCCAGTTTTCACTCCCCACTAAAATAATTATTTGGCCATCTTCAATAAAAAGATTCTTGAAAGTGCAAATGCATGTCAGGTCAAAATTTGAGGGCATCAGTATGGTACATGGTTAAAATATCTGTTCCACTTGGATATCTTGTGTCTGGCCACTTAATACTATATAATACACCGTGGTCACTAAGTACAAGCATCGACCCAGCGCCCTGCTATTGAAATTAAAAATGTTGCCCTCTCTTTTGCCCTCTCTTTTTCCTTATAAAGTTGATGGCCAGTAGGAATCTGCTAAGCCCAAATACAATGAGGCGGGAATTGTCTGTTTTTAATATTCGCAGCATTTCATTTGGTTTCCTGACGTTAAGACACCTACCTATCGGTTTTATCCATTTCCTTCTGGCGATTTTGTACGCTGGACAAAAAAACAGAACGTGTGCAATATCCTCCTCTACTCCCAATTGACATAGGCTATACCAGGACTCCCCCTCCTTAGATTGTGGCATTGCCCATTTAGAGGTGAAAGTGTTAATCTGCAGTATTTCATATCTGAAGCTGAACTCAGACAAGACCGAGGTCCTCATCCTCGGCTCCACCCCCTCAGCCTGGGACGACTCCTGGTGGCCGACCGCCCTGGGAGCAGCACCGACACCCACCGACCACGCACGCAACCTGGGGTTCATCCTCGACTCAACGCTCTCCATGACCAAGCAAGTCAACGCCGTCTCATCCTCCTGCTTCAACACCCTCTGCATGCTCCGCAAGATCTACAGGTGGATCCCCACCGACACAAGAAGAACGGTCACCCAGGCCCTCGTCAGCAGCAGGCTGGACTACGGAAACGCCCTCTACGCGGGAGCCCCGGCCAAACTGCTGAAACGACTGCAACGCATACAGAAAGCCTCGGCCCGCCTGATCCTCGAAATCCCTCGACACAGCCACATCACACCCCAACTGAGAGACCTGCACTGGCTGCCCGTCAACAAGAGGATCACCTTCAAACTCCTCGCACATAAAGCACTCCACGACACCGGACCAGCATACCTCAACAGACGACTCACCTTCTACACCCCGAACCGCCAGCTCCGCTCCGCCGACCGCGCCCTCGCTACCGGCCCCCGCATCCGAAGAGAGACCTCCGGCGGCAGATCGTTCTCCTACCTTGCCGCCAAGACCTGGAACATCCTCCCCATCCTCCTACGGCAGACCCAAGACCTTCTTACCTTCAGGAAGCTACTCAAGACCTGGCTATTCGAGCAGTAGCAGCCCCCCCTTAGCGCCTTGAGACCCTCACGGGTGAGTAGTGCGCTCTACAAGTTTCCTGATTGATTGATTGATCTAAATTTCCGGTATAAACACTTTGCCAATTGTGGTTCTATTTCGTCCAAAAATGGCTCAAAACAAGGGGTCATTTTAAACTGGAGGAATTGCATAGTAAGCCTTCTCAGTGTACTATTTGAAGTTACGTTGTACCTAATAAAATTCCAAAATATGTGCTTGATCTCACGTTTTGATTCAGCTGTGAGCAGACTCGGGTTCATCCAGAATCTACTCAGACCTAGATCAAAGAGCCATGTTCGAATATGAGCCGACCAAGGGAAAGTGACTTGGGTGTCGAGTTCCAGCAGCTCACTTAGAGATTCTCTATATGTTACTAATTCCGCTGTTGTCCAAATTCTAATCCAAAATGACAAAGTTCTCCAGATAGCTAAGTGCTCCAAGCGTTTGATGCCCATGTCATAGGTCAGGGGATCAATGGAGTATGTTGAGGAAGGGCCACAAGCATTCTCAAATTTTGTTTTCTCCAGTAATTAGAGATTTAAGAGTTCCACCTCCCCATATCTCTGAACCATACAGAGCAGCGGTTTGAGCTCTGGTCTTATATACTTCCAGGGCGGGAGTAATGGCTTTTGAAGACGTTGCAGCTTGTTTTTTTACAATGAGAAAGGAGTTTTGCATTAGGATGGCCTTTGATTTCTCTATTTGTGGAGCCCAGGAAAGTTTAGAATCAAGGGTGACTCCCAAGTATACAAAGTTGTATACACGTTCCAAAGTTGCACCATTCAAGAATATTTTATTCTTAAAGCTCCTATGTGGCCTCAAGGTCATGTATTTTGTTTTGGTTGGATTGATCTTGAGACCCTTTGTTTTACAATATTTGTTGGGGCTGTTGAGTAAATTCTGTAAGCCACTGGGAGTTTGGGACAACAAGATGGTATAGTCCGCAAATGTTAAAGCACAAATATGGTTACCTCCAAGCTTGGGCGAATCGTGGGCAGATTTTTGTAGATATTAAACCAAGTCGTTTACGTACAAGAGGAACATGGTCGGGGCCAGGACACAGCCCTGGCGCACGCCCCTCTTAACTGGGATCTCGTCAGTAAGTTCGCCTCCTTTACCCCAACGTACCTTGGCATAATTGCCTTCATGTAGCCTTATGATTTGGGTTAAGTTCTCATCAGGTACACCCTGTTGATGTATATTTTCCCACAGCTGAGCCCTTGGGATAGAATCAAATGCTGCCTTTAAATCAATAAAGGCAACATACAAGTGGCTAGCTCTTAACCTTGTGTATTTCCAGGCTAAGACCAAAAGTCTAAAAACTTGGTCTATAGTGATTGTTTTCTTTCTAAAGCCAGTCTGGCACGGTGAGAGTATATATTCTGCTGTGATCCAATCAGTGAGCTTAGACAGGATTTGCTTTGCATAGACCTTCTGTAGAACATCTATCAGATTTATGGGTCTGTAATTTGCAGGCTCTTCTCTACTACCCTTTTTATGGATAGGAACTATCTCTGCGCCCTTCCTGAGCTCTTATTTACTTTATATAAATTGAGGATGTATTTTTCCCAGTCGAGCGATGATACAGGAGAGGCTTGCAGGGATTTTCTTGTTGCCGTTGCTTTGGCTATTATGCTTCAGAATGCCTTGCTGTTCTTTTGTTTGACTGCTACTTGGAGGTCTACCCAGTTTTTATCCTTTAGGTCTTGACAGTTTGTTTGTTTTTTCGTTTGTGGGCTTTTTTATATTTTGAGATTTCTTTCTGTCTATCCCCTGAATAGTACAGAAATTGTAATCTAATCAATTTGTTTAAAGTAATTAATGCATAGTCTAAAGTCTTTCTTTTTGATCAATTGATTCCCTTTTCCTGGGTGTTTGATACTTTCTGGAGAGTGATCAAGACGGCGTAAACAGTATTTTTGAATGTTGTTATGGGATCTAATGGATTTTTATGTTGGCCTAGTAGCAAAGAGATTATTGCATTGTTCATTTTGTTGATGGTATTACTGTTCCAAATCAACTGCCCTTCTTTTTGATCTATTTCAGCGTTACCATTCACCTGCAGTAAGGCCCATGGAAAAAAACTGCAGTGGAACTTAAATTTTCAAAAACAGGATTGCGTGGTTGCTTTCTTGTGTAAATTTAAAATTTAGGGCCTTATTACGATGGCGGTGGGACAGCCACCGTCCGGACCCTGCAGGACCGCCCACCGCATTATGATGGTAGGCTTATGGAGGGCAGGCGGAGAGACTGCTGGCCACACATCGGACGGGCTCAAGGAGCCCATCAGTGCGTCAGAGGGACTGTAATCCCTACAACAGTGGCAGTGCCTGCTCAGGCACTGCTGTGGGGATTACAATGGCCCTTTCTGCTGGCCGTTTCATGGCAGTTACCCAGCCATGAAAAGGATGGCCGAAAGTGACTTGGAGGCCCGTAACCCCCCCTTTCCCCTGACCCTCTGATATGGGCCCAGGTGCCCCGCTACATACCCCTGCACCATGTGGCAGGCACCGGATAGTGCAGAGATATGCCGGATGTGTGTTTTGTTCTGCAGGGTGTGCTGGAGCCCGGAGACATGCCACAATACAAAGTATACACATTGCGATCACCTTGAAGGTGGCCAAATTGTAATACGGACAGCGGGACAGCCGACCGGCATCATAATGAGGCCCTTAAATATAGGACTTTTACGATGAGTCCTGGCTACAGATTATATAATCTAAAATAGAGGAGCTGAAGATTCCTTTTCTCGTGAATGCAGCAGGGACATCTCCTTCTATTCTGCCATTTAATATCACTCCATTGATTGCATTTACTAGTGTGTAAAGTATTTTCCCGTGTTTATCTGCTTTTATATTTGTTGGGGATACTGGTGCTGGGATGGACATTGCTTCATCTTGTTCTTTAATCCTGCATCTTTTCTGGAGTGCCTTTGAGATTTTCCCGTCAAAGTCACCTGTTAGTATTATTGATGGATTCCCTTTTGATTCTATTATGGTTTCTATTTTCTCAAATGTTTTTTCCATTAGTGAGTCAAATACAGGTCCTGGAGGAATGTAGATGTTAAAGATAAGCAGATTTTGGGTAGTAACAAGGCTTTTTTTCCAGTACTTTATCTTGATGCATTGAGCATTGTTGCTAGACATGTTAATCACTTCCAGGTCCCACTGTATTTCTTCCCTTAATAGAACTGCAAATCCACCTTTTCTGTGGCCTCTTCTCAGGGCCTCCACAGGATTTTCAAATATGAAGTAATCTTTTTGGTCGAAGGTGTTTAAAGACCATGTTTCTTGGAGGCACACTAATGCAGGGGATATTTTCCAAAATTAGTGCTAACTTTTGGGGATCTTTACCGGCGATGTTCCATGACACAATTTTTAAAATTCTGCTAAAAAGAGAGTTTATTTGCCTTTCCCTGTCTATTACTGTTCCGGAGAACCAGGACCAAGCGTTTTCCTTTAGTGGCGTTTCTAAATTTGTTAGGTTGTCCCAAATTCGCCTCTCACCATCTTTAATTCATATGGTTAATTTTTCTTCAGGGATGCGTAGTGAGTCCTTAGTGCCAAAAGTTATTTGGTTATGTTGTTGCTTCCTACTCTCGTTCATCTCTATTATCTTTGTTTGCTCTGTTGCATACTCTTTTTGATTGACTCCTACTACGTCGAACCCGTTTATGTGTAGGCAGTCACTTTTTTTCAATATTATGGATGGGATCACAGAAGAGCAAAACTCCACTGTTGCCACCGTGGGTTGAGATTTATTCAGAAATGCCACCAATTTTATTTCTGATGAGGTTAAAGAGTGGAGTGAGTGGACCTTGTGGAGAAGGTTTAAGATATTTTCTCGATTCAGCAGGTCATTTCCTAGGGGGAATAAATCTGTTATTTCCAAGGTGCAATAGTGAATCTGTGACCCCTTTCCTCTGGAGTTTTCTGGAATTTAATGAGTTTCTCCTTCAAAATTGGTCTTAAAATTACAATCTTTTATAGATTTTTTAGTTTTGAAGTTTGGTGCCAGAGGGGTCAGTTGTATCTGATTTTCTTTTCTGTTGAACAGAAGTTGGAAATCTTTATTGTGTATCCGTCATTTTTATGTTTGCTGATACTTCTTGTGCGGGAGAGAATGACTGTGGGAACTTTAATTTCTGTGTCTTTCTTTTAGAAATTCTTCGCTTTGCTCTATTCCCACTCCAATGTATACCACATTAGAGAAAGTGTTAAAGTCAGGAGGGGTAAAATTTACTATTCCCACTCTAGTCAGTGCAACAGTAGAGAGAGAGAGTAGATCACTTCAAATAAACAACATATTTTAGCAGCTCTATTAAATAACAAAAAATATAAATATTTACATTTAAAAATTGTGTCTAAATTTTAACAACAAAAAAACAAATTACATAAGTATTACATGATTAATAATTATTTTCAATTAAAAAAATAACATTATTTCAATTAAAAATACCACAATATATTTTCACAATCAAAACAAACAAAAAATTAAATATAATTGAAATTTAAAAGCATAACACAATTAACATTTAACATTAAAAAAACTGGATTTTTAATAAATGAATAAATACTTTTAAATGTATTGTTACTTAAATACCTTCCCACCCTACATCTCTACAAACTAAACAACACACACCTAAAATATAAATTAACAGATATGATAATGTCACAATTTACATAATTATAAATTAAATAATTAATAACAAATTAATAAATAATTATCAACAAATTATTTCTTAATTAACTTCCCACCTTGTACCCCTAAAAACCTAACAACCCACACTTAAAATATATCTAAAAAATTATAATAATTACACAATTTACATAATGAATTATCAATTTAACAATTAATAATAATTAACTAATAATTAATTATATTTATCTTCCCACCCTTTACCCCTGCAAACCCAATAACCTGCACATGATATATAACTTAAAAAATATCTTAATATACAATTTACATAATTAGTTATCAATTAAATAGTTATTAATTGACGTGAATTATTAATTAATTATTATTAATTACCTTCCCACCCTTTACCCAAACAACTCCCACAACCTGCACCAAATATTGAAATAAACAAAATTAATTAATTACACAATTTACATAATTAATTATCAATCTAATAATTAACAAAAATCAATTTTTTTGTAATTAAATATAATTAATTTACTTCCCACCCTGTACCGCTGAAAACCCCACAACATGCACCTAAAACTGAAAATGAAAATCAATTAATTGTACATAATTAATTATCAATTGAATAATTAATTATAATTAAAATGTAATTATTAATTCATTATAGATAATTTACTTCCCACCCTGTACCCCCTAAAAATCCCACAACCCACTACAACAAAAATTAAAATAAACAATTACATTAAATTTAAAAACAATAAAAAATTCACAAAATATATTAAAAAACATTAGCAATAATTAGGCAAACAAGTTATAACATATACAATTAAAACATATACTAAAATACATACACATAATTAAAAAACAATATTTTTAACATCTATATCTTTGTAAATGATATTAGCAACATCGAAAATTTTAACATCGATATTAACAACATAGATATTTCTGTGAACGATATTAACAACCCATGGGCCGATTACGATGTTGTGTGGAAAGCCTCCGACTGACAGTCGGATTCCCCTAGACAGTGTCGAAACTCATCCGCCTGACTCGGTCGGATTCAATTCCGACCGACCGATTACGATGCTCGTGGTTGGAAGGGAAACTGTTCGGTCATTCCGAATAGGTTCCAACCAGCTCTCTGAGAATCCGTTTCTGTCGGAGCCGATTCATACAGCTCTACAGACAGCGTTTCCGACCGACTGATTACGATGTCCGATTCTGACAGCCTTTCCAACTTGGTCTGTCCGCCACGAAAAGGCTGTAGGAAACTGACTTTGGGGGCCCCTAGCAGGCACCCCTTCATCCTGAGGCCTCTGGTTGGGGGCCATGGGGGTACCAAAGGGACCCCCCCTGTAACACCATGCACTGTTAGGCAGGCACAATGGGATGCCAGGGTGTAAGGTTTTCCGCAGACACCCATTTTCTCCATAAGAGGTAGTGTTGTCGGTCGGAGCATGGGCTCCTATAGAAGCCAATGGGAGTCCTTCTCAACGGTGTTCGGAAGCATCGTAATCGGTCGTGCAGAACCGCCGATCAAGAGTCTGTTGGAACTGAATTGAGAACTGCTCTTCAAGCCATAACTATGCACTTCTAAATGTTAGGAACATATCCCACCTATACTGAGCACACTTTCGTATATTTTCATTAAAGCCAGAAGCTTTTTCAAAATCACAAGCATTTGTACATAAGTCTCTTCACTTTGGAGCTCCCAACTATCTTGCAAAGAAACTGGTAATTTCCAGGGACTTATGTGGCCTTCGAAGCACCAACTCTCTCCTACCTAAAACCCCTCCTCTTAGAAAGAAAAGGGCTCTAAAAGAATCCTTCTTGGCAGTGCACCTAAGATTTGCAGTTTCTTGAAACTAATTATCAGGATTATCTCTTCATTCAAAATATTGAAAGGAGAACTGAAATGTTTATTTTTCCAGAATCACTTCCATAGTAATCTGACTGTTTATTTCATGTCTTGTATCTAACATTCACTTGGGCTGATCACTATATTTGCTCACTGAATTGTTCTACTTTTGAATTTAACTCATGTTTGTAAGTGGTTTGAAATACTTTTTGTCCGTTCTATAATTGTAACTCTCTTGTACAGTGCATCTCTTTGATAAGGGGACTGTTTTTACTCCTCTTTTCTTGTAACGTGGTCTTAGGTAAATCACTCTATCACCCATTGGGTCTCAAACACAAATAATTACAATTAAATGTGTATTGATACATCACTAACACATTTGAAAAATGTATGTGTTTCAAATGTAAAATATGTCCAAATGAATTGCATCGCATGTGCTCATTGTTTTGACTGTCTAACTGCAGAGAGACCACAGAGCGATCGAACCTTCTCCATAATATCGTTCAAGAAATATACACATTTTTCACAAAATCACTTTTTTCATCTCACATTAATTATTATATTTAGAGTATATGTCAGGTAGGTAGGTTTTAATAACAGGTCATTTGTTTGTGCGTAGATCTGAAATTAAACTTTAGTCTTTGATCAGCAGAAACAAAGGCCATTGGCTTGAAAACAGACCCCAGCGTTTTCTATTCACTGTTTTGTCCAGGGTAAGATTGGCCATTCGACCTTTCAACTGAGGGTCAAAAAGCTGCTGAATAGAGTCAACTGTGGGCTTTTTTTAATGGGAAAGTTTGACTTTGTGCTACCCTATCTGTCTGGTCTGGGTCAATACTGTGGTAGCTGAGCCTGACCAGGCGGATGAGAGCCGCACAAATTACGATGCTTGGTGCATCATTGAAGGAGGTGGGTGTACTGTCATGTTTAGATAATTACAGTGATCCTGTCTGGGTAGGCACAGTATGAAGTGTGCCTGACTTGCTCTCCTCCCAGACTTGCTCTCTCATTCACAGAGACTTTGGGAGCTCCTACGAAGCTCAATTACCACTTCCTCTCTCACTGGAGGCCCAAAACAACCCCCCAAACGCAGCAAGGATCTTTCCTCCTCTTCCCAGGCTGATTCACAGAGGCCATGTAGCATCCAGGCCCATTCTTTAGCTCGCTGTGCTCAGCTCTGACAGAACTCATCACAATCATAATGTGTATTTGTAAAGCACATGTTCACCATGAAGGGTATCTTCTTGGTGCTGAAACAACATGACGTTTGTTGTTATCCAACTCATGCGGGAATGGAAAGTATTTACTCCGGGATTCCATGAATTATGGGTCACTGTGTGGCTTCAGAAAGGGTTAGAGTTATGAAAAGCAGAGTCTGACAGTCATATTATACATTTACTTTTTAAAATTCTGTGCAAAGAAATTGGTATCAAAGGCAAATGTGATAGTAAATCTATTCTGTCATACCTAATTGGTCCCAAGTAGACTGCATTTTAGGTTATCCTACAGGCTTAATGAGCCTGCTGCAGAGATTTTTCATGTGCCCAGCAATTGTCAGGTGATAATGATGGTCATATAACTTTGGTGGTTAATGCACTGGATGAAGAGATCTGTGTTTTGTCTAGTCACAGTTGCGACTCATCATAAAGTAGCATAGCAGGTTAATGTGTCTGTTGCAAAACACAAAGGCCTGATTACCATGTCGGTCGGAGGCAACTCCGACCTACATTGTTTCTGTGAGGTAACCGCCCTGACCATAGGTCAGTGGTTCTGCACACCTGATTACAATGCAACCGCACATGGTGCGGTCGCAAACTTACATTTCCCAATGGCAGCTTGTGCGGTGGGCGGAAACCGCTCACAGCACAAGCTCCCATTGAGAAATGGGAGTTTGTGAAAATCCCTGCACCATGTGGCAGGCACCTCACGGTGCTTGCCACACGGTGAAGGGATTTTCAGGCACAGATGCGGAGGGCTGGAGGAAAAGGGGGCCCTGCTAGGGGCCCCCAATGTTGCTTTCCGACAGCCTTTCCATGTACCGACAGCCTTTCCATGTTGGAAAGGCCAACATGGAAAGGTTGTCAGAAACCGACAGCATAATCCCAAGCGACGTCCTTATGGGATTATGAGGAATTTCCGCCCGATCAGCGGGCTCCATGAGCCTGTCGGAAGGCGTAGGTCAGTCCTTCTGACTGCTGCCACTGACCGCACGCATCCTAATGCATTGGCCAGACCACAGCAGTAGATGCGGTTCAGTCCACAACCGACAAGCCGTCGGTTGCGGTCCGAACCACATTGTAATAAGGCCCAAAGTGTGACACACAAAGATCCTTTTGTCACTACTAGTTAATAAGTTACCGTCTTTTTGCTATAGCATAGTGAGCTACAAACCAGCATCAAGGAGCTGCATGCAAATTTCAAGGCATAGGTTTGGAAAAGCATTGTTTTTTCTCACTCTTTCATTATTCTAAGGTTGCTAAAAAGGTATTTTTTTGGGAGTAATAAAGGTTCATTTATACAGATAGCCCCAAACATGGCATTACGTTTCAAATCTTGACTGCGTTTCTCCAGACCAAGCACAGTCTCAGTACAGTATGTGCGTGTGATGAAAAACGCTCTGGCACCCTGCATTGGGATTAGCAGTGCTGTAAAAGAAATTAAAAAAATTAATTAATAAGTGCTAGTTACATTGTTATTGGTGTTCTTATTCATACAGACAGATACATCCGGCATTCATGCATTACATGCATGTCACTTAAACATATCGGTTGAACAAAGTTACAAATCTGCTTCCATATCATATTTTCTCTTAAGCACTAGTGAAGTGACAACAAGTTGAGTGCCTTTGTATCCCTCCATTGCATTAGCAGCTAGGTGTTAGGCTTTAGATAGCACGTGGTCCTCTAAGTGAGGCCTTTGTGTTGGGCCGTGCTGAAAGTGAAAATAAGGAAACTCACTCAAACCTTGCAAGTTGCTGCTCAGAAGGTAAAGCAGAAAATGTGCAGGTGCTGCTGACTATGTCCACGCATCAGCAAATTTCACTTGGACAAATTCAGAATATTTCACTGGTGCCAGCCCGGATCTGGCTCAATGATAGCTGCTGGATCCAGGATGAAGCTGGATCCCATCCATTTCCTGAACTTTACACAGAAAAATGGGACTCATATTATCAACCTCAGTAGAGTGAAAACCTCAGTGTACCCGTAGATATTTGAATCTGTGACTAAGAGGTCAAACAAGGAACCCTGCAGTGGATGCATTAGCACAACATCCTGCATCTCATCATGAGACTGGCTGGTTTGCGATTATGTCATTAAAGCAGAGACTTCTCTATGCTTTACAGTGTGGCACACAGCCAATGAAGATCAAACCAAGAGAGTCCATCAGACTGCTTGATGCCAGCTGCTTGTTGCCTGGAGAACGACCTACCTTCTCCAACCATTGCCTAACTGACCTGCTGAACACTTGGGCCTACTTCTACCTACTACCCAGTGCCTTCACATCTCACAAGCAGGCTGCTTTTCACAAACTGTCAGCTCATACTTTCTTGTCGAGCTGATAGCTGTGTATTCCTTTTGTCCTTGGAGTCCTTACCTGGCACTGCCTCCACTGCCCAGTTCCATCCCGGTGTTTCCAAGTTTACCAGCCAGACAGAGCCGTAGACAAGTAAGACATCTGAGTATCACCTTTTCTCAAGTTTGGCCAGTGCATAACTGCCGTAAGTCAGTCTGTAGTGTATCCCCATTTGCTTTGCGTGTGTGTAATGGAACCAACAATCCCCACAGGGAAGAAGTAGAGACATAAAACACTCTGGGCCTCATTTCGGTGTCGGTCAGAGTTGACTCTGACAGACACAGTTTCTGTGTGTGAACCGACCAACCATAGGTTGGCGGTTCCACACAACTCATTAGGATACGACCACACATGGTGCAGTCGCAAACTCCCATTTCTCCATGAAAACTCCCATTTCTCCTTGTGCGGCGGACAAAAACGTGAGTTTGTGTAAATCCCTTCACCGTGTGGCAGGCACCGCAAGGTGCCTGCCACATGGTGCAGGGATATTCAGAGGGATATTCTGAGTGGTTAGGGGCCCCCAAAGACACGTTCCGACAGCAGTTCCATGACGGAAAGGCTGACATGGAACTGCTGTCGGAAAGTGCATTTATAATCCCGACTGTGGGAACGCCATCTGTTGGGGATTATGAGGCCCTTCCGACTCGCCAACGGGTCCTTGAGCCCGTCGGAACCGAGTCTGATTCACCGGCCGGTTTCGAGTCCGATCGTCGTAATTGAAATACGAGGGTCGGAGTTCAAACCTACGATGTTGGTTGGAATTCCTACGACCAGAAGTCGGACGCTTTCCGACCGACATCGAAATGAAGCCCTTAGTCTTCACAAGCACTGTCCTTTCCTGTTGTGCTTAGAACTTTTTGCCCATTGCACTTGTCTCCAAACCAGTCCTATCAGTTTCTTTTGTTGTTGTTTTCCCTGGAGGGTGATGTTACCATTTCATTCTGCACACCTCTCTTTCTGTTGTAGAAGTAAAAATGATAGGACTGTTTCCAAGTCTGGACTGCTCTGGCTTGTGCTTGTAAGTGAAGCAATTATTTAACCTTGGAAAAACTTGAAAGACTTTTAATTTTTAGTGTGCACTATGTAAATTGTAAATAATATTGGTATGCAGTGGGCACTTTTTTGCATTTCTATGTAGATTTTAATTTAGCTGCAAATTAAAACAATTGTCCTTTTTTACCTGGAAAGGTATTTTTTTTATTTGCAATCCACATGCTAATTTTCTGGGGGACACAATGTTTAATGCCATATCCTACATTTTAATGTCTGTTTTTTAAACTCTTGCTTATAGACATGGCCATATAGTGTGCTAAGAACTCAATTAGTCTCTCCCACTCCCACGTTTAAATCATGTTTAGCCAACATTAGGGTTTGTAAAATATGCAGTGGTGGCTGGTGATTTTTGGAAGTGTTCAGCTGTAATACTTGCCCTGAATTCATGCGAGCAAACAAAGTGAGTGTCCCCAACTTCAAGGAAGGGGGTTCTCCACCCAAGCAAAATTTGTTTAAACATCGGGTCAAATAAAGTATTTTAAAGCCCATTTTTGGATACATTTTCTCAAAAGCAATAGGCTCTGAGAGAGCACTCTTTCAATAATAACCTTCTTTAATGGTGTACTGGGTGCACCCTACAAGTTGGCCTAATTTATTTCAACATTTGCAATGGGGGTTCCTATATGTCAATAACTATCTCCATCATGCCAGAGCAAGAATTTTGTCTTTGATACCTCACATGTGCCATCTGTGCACCCTTAATGCCAATAATTACATACAGTATGCCATTGCCAGAATGTTGCCACTGAGTGAGTTCATATTTCATGGGTGACCCACATGTCAAAGTTTACCTCTAGTATGTTAGGTTCAGTATTTTGTCATGGATGGTCCCCATTTGTCATGAGTGCAACCTTATGCCAAGAATTACGTACAATGTGTCAGTGTCAGAATTTGCCATTGACTGCATCCATATATGAGTGATGCATATCTCAAAATTACCACTAGTATGTCAAGGCCAGCAATTTGTCATGGTTGCTTGCCTTCCCCCATCTCACATGCCATACTTGATCTCCCTACTGTCAAGAATTATCCCCAGGATACTAGCTCCAGCATTTTGCCACAGGTGTCTCATATGCCAAGAACTTTCTCTTGTATACCAGCATCAGCATTTTGCTATGGTGCCCCTTATGCAAAGAAGTATGTCCAGTATGCCAGGGCCAGCATTTTGCCATGGGAGCCCCATATGCCAAGAATTATCTCTAATGTGCCAGCGCCAGCATTTTGCCATGCATGTCCCTTATGGAATCCTGCTTTTGTTACAGGAGGCCAATATTGCAGCACTGCTGCAAAACTGGCCCCCTGTTACAAAACCGGTCCCCACGGGCACAAAACTGGACCCCACCCCTCCGGCCCACCGGAGAAAACCCCGGTGCCCGCTACAGCCAGTCCGGCCCTGATGTTACCATTGGTACCCCTTGTACCAACAATTATCTCTAATTCATCAGTGCCAGCATTTTGCCATGGGTCCCCCCTTTGTGAAGGATTACCTCCCAAATTCCAGTGCCAGGATTTTAACATGGATTCAGCTTACACCAATAATTTTAACCAATAAGTCAGTATCAGCATTGGGCCACAGGTGTCCCATATGCCAAGAATTACATCTTATCTGCTCTCATTTGCCTTGATAACCCTTATGCCAAGAATAACCTCCCTCACCATTATTCATTCTCAGTCACTCTTCCTCACACTCACCTGCGCTCACTTTTACTCACTCCCACAGTCACTCTCCATTCTAACTGTCCCACGTATTCTCATGCAGACTGATTCACTCATGCTCACTTAGTTACACTGTCACTCACACACATGCATTGTTTTACAGGATTTTTCGTTTACTTACCTGCAGTTGCCTGTGCAGTTCTACTTCAGCTGCCATTGCTGGGTAAACTCTCGGGACAGGAACACAGCTTCTTCCAGCTTCGAGAACTGAAAGAGAACGCTGAAAGGTGGCGTCTGCACAATGATACACAGACTCCAGCTGGCAATTTCTTGCTTTTTCACCTCACCTTCTCCCATCTTGTCACAAGGTGGGGTGGGGCCAGTGAGACTCCTGACACAGGAGGGAATAAGGCAAAAGTGTCTAAGGGCCTTATCATAAGTCTGGTGTTCCATGGACCGCTAGACTCACTGTGGCGGTCTCCCGACCGCCCTATTACGACTAGGGCGGTTGGGCCGCCCTGGAACCGCAGCAACTAGCTGGGAACTGCTGGCATCTTGTACAGAGAATCAATTTTTAGAGCTGTAGTGCTTCCAGTTTTGAGCAATGCTGCCAGTGTTAACAAACATAATTACAAATTTCTGTGAAAATTAGCCCCCTGTCACTAATCAAACTGCGTTTTGTAAAAGGTTGCGATTCTCCAATATGAGCCGCTGTTTTTGCTTTGAAAGGGTTATTTTAAGTCTCAATCGGACCTTGAGACTGTCCCTGAAAATCCTTCAGACTTTTTTTTTGCTTGGTTTAAATCAGTTAGATTTTCTCTTTGGTAAGATGTGCTTGGCCTGTTCGCAAATGCCAAACAATGGCTTCCTGAAATAGACAATGCTGACCCTGAGTATGACAGATCTGGATTTTCCAATTTCCATGTGAATGAAAGGTGTTTCTCTTGAAGCCCGTCACTGCCCATGTGTTCATGGCTCCCAAACGTTTGCTATCCTAAGCGTACAGACACACATGACTGCGATTTAACTTTCCGGACTGATCGACATACACAATCCCAACTGTTTCCTGCTTTAACGTCTGAGCAGCGACTGAGTGACATAAGCAATCGGAATCGTTCCGCACTTTACCTGCCGAGGAATGGTTGACTGACATATTCATCCCGATTATTCTGTGAAAACAGAAACATAGTGGGATATTTTTTGCCTACGTTTTCTGTCATTTACAGAACACCTCGAGCTTTCTTTTCTATCCAGTTGCTGTCAAAATGTGTTGGTTTTAGACAAATTGCCCTTCTCAGGAACTGGTGCCTGGTATTGTCAAGAAACTCTTTTCTTAATGATATAAATTCAAGCTTGTTTTCTGTGTGTGGAAAAATAATTTACCAATTTGGCTTTTTTACCTGTGGAAAAATGTATTTAATGCCATCTTCGAAAGAAATTCATGTGATTTCGAAAGTGTATACATTGTACCATTTAACCGTATAATTAATTAGTCTCATTATTCACCTGTATTTCTTATACATTCATAGCAAACCAACAGGGTGGAAAACACCTTCCTGCACATAATGACGAATACTGAAATCCGACAGGGATGTAGTGTCCTGCTGGACACGTTCTAGTGTCTCAGCAGACACTGAGTTGGTTAGCCACTCCCTTGGGGAGTGGACACACATGCACCCCACACCCATCCATCACAGGCGTCACGAGTGACGGGAGCCTGTTAATAAAAGGGCCCGGGTGCACGTGCTCGGGGCCAGTTACTACACAGTATGTCTATGTGTCAGTGTCGATAATTCATCGCCATGTGGGCCTGAGGCCCAACATTACACTGGCGACGAGGCGGGTAGCTCACCCCGCGTGCCTGCAGCTCGGCACTTCATCGTCCCGCGAGGGGAAGGAAACGAGCCCGAGAGGCGGCATCCCACAGCGATACCCAGGGCCACCAGTGGCTGCCATAGTGACCGGGCGCGACACCGCTCTCGACAGCCCAAGGAGCATCGCCCGGAGTCCAGCCGTGCCTCAACTCCCCACTGATGCATGAAGGACAGACTGGCAATCCCGGTGAGTGCGGAAACTCCGCTCACCAGCGTGCCTGCAGAACCAAGTGACCCGCGAGCAATTTCCCCGCTTCACCCTACCTCGCCGGTGCAGCTGACACCCACTCAGCGCTGCCACAGTCCTTGCACAAGGAGGAGTCATACTCATGCCTGCCGGTTCCCAGTTGAAAAGATGAGCCACGCAGCGCAGCGACCGCCCGAGTCCAGTGAGAGCGCCGACCTCCGCAGTGCCAGAAAGGAGCGCCGCGCGGCCCTAGGGCGGCTGCCAGGCACCGCACCACCTCGCACGCAGCAGAGAGTGCTGTTTTCATCGGCGCCACCCGTAGGGAGCAGCAGGTGAGCCGCGGCAGGGCGAGGAAAGGGAGCCGTGGCATACCTCCGCCACCGGCCTGCCGACACCCCATCTGAAGCGGGAGCCCACCCCGCGTAGGAGGAGAACAATACATACTGTCCCGGAGCGAGCAGCTTCAACACAGCGACCCGGCCGCCCCAGCATGAACCTCGCGTCCAGCGCAGCCTGGCACAACAAAGCTGCAAGTGAGCGGCGAGAATGGCCGCGTGTGCATGGGGGCAGTGAAACGAGGCACTGGAAGCAACAAAGGGCGGGAGCGGCCATCCACCGCTCCGCAATCGGACCCCGAGAGACACTGCAACAAAAGTGAATCCACACCAGAGCGCAGCCCTACCCTACCGCAGCAGTGCCCTCCTGTTTTCGGCACCCACCTGCACCATGCTGGCGTGATTCGTGGGACCTCCAACACCGGGGGACCACCGAGCAGTCCGCAGAACCGGCGAAGTGCAGAGCATCCAGGAAACTGCCTTCAGCGCCACCTAGTGGCCATTGCAATTACTGCACTGGAAGAAAGCACTATACTGCCACCTAGTGGCCAGTGGGACATATTGCACCAGCTCCTCCAGCACCCAGCACCTGCAGCAACCAGGGCAAGTCACCGGAATGACCGCAGCGCCACCTGGTGGCTCCCAAGGACAGATAGCCAGCAACAGCCGTCAACAGACCCCAGAGAGCACACCACCATTAAGAGAGAGACTGCCTGCTCTGGCCCAGTCGCTGAGACAGACTGCACCAGGCACAGCAGACGTGCCCTCAGAAGGGAGTGCTCAGAGAGCGGCCCTCCGCACCCAGCAAGTAAGAGCAGCATGGACACCTTCAAAGACAGCAAAGTCTCCAGATAGCTGCCACACCTTGAGCTGCAAGGGTAACTGAAGCCAAGCGCGCACCACCGGTGGATGCCTGACTACACCTCCAGCAAAGACACTGCGACACAAACCCCCACCGACAGCGCAAACAAAGACTGGTGCTGAGCACGCACCACACGTGGCTGCCCAACGCCACCACCGGAGAAGAGATTGCATCACTTGCTCCTTCTGGCATACAGGCACAACCGCAAGTAACACTACAGGCACACGAAGTGTCAGAAGAAAGCGTCTCAGAAGAAGACGAGGCGCACTGCATCGGATGCGCGCCAAAAGTGAAGCCGACCTGCCAGACGGTCGCATAGAAGAAGCACTGCTGGAGTCAGCAGAGAGATCCTACACATCTCCACAGCAGCAACGGAGCCCTGAAGGGGCCAAACGCAGCACAGTGTCCTCCCTCACTCTGCCTCAAGACGGAGTAGTCGGTGACCCAAGACAGGCAAGAGGAGAGTCGCACACTACGAGTGGCCAGCCACCACCACAGCTCCCACCACAGCTCACCACTGCCCGCGGAAGCCATTCCCAGGAGAGGGAACACCCGGAGTAGGAGCTTCAAGACGCTGCCTGAAGAAAGAACAATCGAGACGAGTGGCTGTTCGCCACGCAGCAGAGAAGAGCGACAGAAGTCTCTCCCGCATATTCCAGAGACCATTGAAGTTGACAGGCCCTGTTGGCCTTTTGGAACATGGTGCATGACATTGCACCCGGAGAAGAAGGAAAAGAGGAGTTTGCGATCCCATCACCTGGCAGAGCCGGACAGACACAGGGGCGCTAGAGAGAACAAGAGGAGAAGCTCGAGGACTCGTAGCACCCCAAGCCAAGAGCACCCCAGAGACACCTGACAGCCACCAAGGCGGACCGACGGCCCTGGAGACAGCACCAAGGAAGAACCAAGAGTAAGCCGCAGCAAGAGCAAACCGCGTTGATCCCATCGCTTCACAGTGCGACCGTCGACCTGGAGACAGCACCAAGGGAGAACCAAGAGTAAGCCGCAGCAAGCGCAAACCGCGTTGCTCCCATCGCTTCACAGTGCGACCGTCCAGCCCCGAGTGTCGGCAGTCGGAGTCGAACGGCATCCCTGCTCCTGACCGCAAATGCCAGAGGTGAAAGAACAGATTCAGAAGAGGCAAAGTCATGTAGCTACAACGTCCCTCCAGAAACCTCCTCTCCTAGCTGATCATCGCCACCTGTCGTCCAGGCCCAATGGCAGTTACATCATCAGTGCCATGTGCCTGACACCACACTCAGCAAGAGACGTGGAAGTGTGACCGGAGGGTCCACACCAAGAATCGGACAAACGGACAAGTTCAGAAGGAGGAGTCGTGAGTGGCCGGGCCGGATGGTGAAGAGAACCCGAGCTACAAAAGGAGCGAGTCCTGACATAGCGACAGCAAGGGAAGAGGATGATAACCCGAGAAGGAACTGGCAGCCGCACAGCGGGAGTCCGAGAGTAAGCCGCACAGCCTGCGCGAACCGAGTCTCATGCCTCACGCTTCTCAGCGCGTCTATCACTCCTCTGTCACCAATGTCCCAACAGCCCAAGAAGTTCAAGTACACGGATGCAAGTACCTCCCCAAGGGAGATGGAGGTACCTGGCCACTCCCTACCTCACGTGATCGACTCAAGATTGAAAGCCTGCAATCATCAAGGCAAGTCATCACCAGCCATCATCCAGATTCACCACACAAATGGCTATACCATCACGCCAGTCCTCATCAAGTGCGTCACACGAAACCTCTCCCAGAGCACCGATGGACTGGGGTCCTACACCGTTGCCACAACAGCCGACAAAAGAGACCAGAGGCTACCTGTGAACCTGGCCGACACCTGAACCGCGGCAGCGAGAGCAAGTCTTGGCCAAGACTCATCCACCCTCGAGGGTTGGGCATGCAACTCAGTAATGGCTCCTAGGTGGTCCTGCAGCTGCCTCCAGTCGGCACACAAGCGGCCCCAGCACAGCCCTCCTGCAGTCCCGCAGCAACCCCGACAATGGGCCTCCCCAGGCGGGAGAGGAAAAGAGACATTGCCCCACCGACTGGTTATCGGTTACAGCCAAGCGGTTCAACAGACATTTGATCAGGCAACAATTCCGTGAACTCTCATCTGGGACCCCATCCATGTTCATGACGCAACCCACTATAAGGAACTGTTAGAACTCATCACAGACCATCACCGACGTCAGCAAAGTGGAAGCCATGCAAGACCGCAAGGCGTCTCATCATCAGTGAACTGACGGTATGCAGCGGATGTCTCCAAGCCGGCGGTTGTGTCCTGAACCCCTCATGTTAAACTATGGGTGCCTGCCGAGATAGTCCTGCTGCAAGCAAAGTCACCAGCTCATGTCTGACGTCTTCCTGCCACCTGACTCAGAAGACTGATGGACCCTGTGGTATTTAGTTAACTGTTTAATTCTCTCCACAGGTTGAACTAATTGTTGTTGTTGTTCTTCATTAAAGTTGGGGAGGAATGTAGTGTCCTGCTGGACACGTTCTAGTGTCTCAGCAGACACAGAGTTGGTTAGCCACTCCCTTGGGGAGTGGACACACATGCACCCCACACCCATCCTTCGCAGGCGTCACGAGTGACGTGAGCCTGTTAATAACAGGGCCCGGGAGCACGTGCTTGGGCCAGTTACTACACAGTATGTCTATGTGTCAGTGTCGATAATTCATCGTCATGTGGGCCTGAGGCCCAACATTACAAGGGACTTTATAGCACCTTTTGCCAGCTGAGACTAAAATCAGCCAGACTGAACAATGACATTCACTCATCAGTGATAGCAAAACGTATTTTAAACCTTAAGAACACTAGGAAAAGGTGCATAGCCTTACTCCAGAATTTGAAGGCTTTTTAAGAATCCTGAAATAATTCATGGATGCTCAAAGGAATTCCTCACAGATTCCTACGTGTACTGACATGCATAAACATTTACGTACATTACATTGAACAGGAGCATCTTTCTGCAAGTAGAAATGGACCACAAAGGCACATTTTAACGTTAAAATGGCCTTTTTTTACTGCGTGGGAAATATTTTTCCTTCTGGAAAAGCCCACTTCCCAGCCACTCCCTTATATTCTAGGTGTGTTTCCTCCCTACTCTTACACTACCGATTTACACTTGCCACTGGAGAAAATGTAGTAGGTTTCATGCTGGAAAACTCCTTGCAAAGGGTGGTAGAAATGTCCACAAATTCCATTCCGCCTTTGCGAGCTGATTTACTCATACAGAATTTCCCCTTCGTTGCAGAATTTGTGGAAACAAATATCATACAATGCCCTAATCCCTACATTTGACTTTATGCAACTAGCTTTGTGAATCAGAACCACTCTATTTACAATTGAATGAATACTTCTCATTATACCATACATTGAGCAGGACATGGAGGAAATCATCAGATAAAACTAGAAAAAAATTATATAACAGTTACCCTCCAAGAGAAGCAAGGAGAGGAAGGACAGGGACATTACCACATCAAGCTTCTGATAGCAAATACATGCATGCAGCTACCGGATTATAACATAAGGAGCAAATAACTATAAGAATCATTGGATTCGCTCAGTATGCTAGAAGGACAACAGTGTGTCATAATATGAATCAACCATTGCATTTCACTGTCATACCAATGACATGTAGAGCACGCTGGTACCACAAACCATACCCAAAGCACTGAAATCACCCTGAAAGGCAACACAGTGAATCCCTCTTTCAGGGATCACCCTTTAAATATATAGAGCCATTGCAGATGGTTTGTACTATTAAACACAGTGACAATTTGTGTCTGTTAAGAACTGTTCAATCAATAATTGTTTGGGCAGAATTATGACTCAACCTGGGCTCAATACCAAAATATGAAGCATGGCAGCAATATCTAGGTAAGCATCATATCTATTTTATTTATTTATTTTATTTATTTAAAACGTTTTATATAAAGTGCGAGCATGAACCGACTGACAGAAGAGACAGATAGATCAACAACAGTATAATCAAGGCCTGTATAGGATCTGGTAACTCCTCCGTTGAGGGAGGGACAGCTTAAATGACAAAGAGTGACAAATTAAAGAAACAATCAAAATAGGCGAGTAATAATCATGGGTGGAGTCATCGTGACATGTCAGCCCCAGACAATTGAGTTCCTGGTTTCTAGGAAATCTGTACATCAATAGTAATTTAACTTCCTCCTTGAAAGTTGCAATTGAGGGATTCAGTCTGATTTCAGGGGGCAGGGAGTTCCAAATTCTTAAGGCGATACCAGAGGAGGCTTGTTTGTAAGTTTTCTTTTTATAGAATTCCTGTAGTTTCATTAGTAAGGTGCTGGAAGTTCTAGAAGATCCGCAGCCACCCGAAAGCTCCAGTTTCTGTGCAAGGTACCTTGCAGTGTTGAAGTGAAGGGCTTTATGGGTATTGCAAGCAATTTTTTATTGTATTCTTGCTTCATAAGGAAGCCAGTTAAGAGATTTCAGATCGGGGCTGATATGGTTGTTTCTTTTGGATCCTGTGATGAGCCTTGCAGCAGAGTTAAGAGAGGCCCTTAAGGGAGCCGTCTTGGATAGGCTGCAGAGGGTTGCACTTTCATAGTCCAACCTGGGAATCACTAGGGCTTATTATGCAGACTTGAAGTCATTGAGGGGGAGGAAGGGTTACATTTTTCTTAAGATGTTCTTTTGGCAGTGTGCTCCTTTGGTAGCAGCGCTGATGTGCTTCTGCATATCCAGATTCTGGTCTAGAATTATTCCCAGTGATCTTGCGGAATCTATAACGTGTAGCAAGCAGTGAAGAGCTCTTAGTTGCTTCATCCATTCCTCGATATTGTGTGACTGTTTGGGCGGGACGATGAAGAGGAAATCTATGACAAAGAATATTCAGGAAGGCCTTTACCATCCAAGGCAGAACAACCAAACATATATGAACATTGAGTGTGCTCTGATGTTCTGCAGATCCACAAACCTGGATATCTTGGCCGCTGAATCATCTCTGGACTCAGTAGACTTACAGGAGGTATATCTGGTTAAATCAGTTCTGTCTTCAAACCCTAGGCACTAGCCACATTCAGATTCATGCAACACAAAATGCACTTTCTAAGGATAATCCCACAGAAAGAAAAGGAATGTGTCATTATTTATGCTGGACTTTTCATCCTACTTGACTTTCCAGCACCCTCTTCCCCCATCTGACACTGTCAACTTGGGCCCAACACATAAGAGTTTTTGCCGTACCCTAACCTGCTTTATGCTAACACCCTAAAATCATTTCCCTTACACCACCTTTGTACAACACTCCTTTGTGCCACAGCTAGGTGGCTTTTATCTTAGTTTATGTTTTTTAGGGATTTTATATAGCATGAACCAGAGTTCATAGGATCTAAACTATTAGACTCAACACATCGATAAGAGAAGAAAAAAGGAAATGTTTACAAAATGCAAAGGTACAAACAGTGCAACAGTGCAATAGAAAAATTAAATAAGTCAATATGAGATTCCAATTAAAGATACTGTGAAAAGGAAAGGTTTCTTGGGAGTGGGAAGGCGGTGAGGGTCTCTGGTGGGGTGACTTATTCCACACAAAAAAAAGTAATGTAGGGAAGGTCAGTGGTTGTGGCTTGAGGATGTTCAGAAAGGTAATTTGGTATTTGTGTGTGAATGGCTTTGTAACTGGAGCAAATTACCTTGGATTTAATGCAGGCTCAGAGTCCTTGACAGTGGAAATGTTGTGGCAGTAATGTCATTAATTAGTGATCAGATGGGAAGCGGGAAGGAAAGCACCTTTAAGAAGGATGAGGATACCTTCTGAAGGCCTTGGAGTAGACCTGTCTGTAGGGCACTACCTACAACAAAGTGAGAGAAGATGACTGCAATGTGGGCTTAGAGGTAGCATTTGATCTTGTAAAGAAACTAGGATTATTTGATGCCAGGTATCTAGGCTTATTTTTTAATAGAGTGGCATGAATCCTTGTGAAAACTGAAGGACTTTGCTGAAGAAGCAAGAGTAGTGAAGAAATTATCACACTACCTAAAATTGTGCTAGTTGCCAGTCTGAAGCCAAAGCTTTCGTTTATTCATTTATTTATTTATTTATTTATTGCCACTACATAAACACTATAACAATAAGCTATGTACATAGGACAGGACTTTAAGTGGGTCGGATCCCTCAACATCCCAGGTCTGGTAGTAATAAAAAACGGACATTGAAACAAGTCCCTATCGGGCCCTATATTTTTCACGTTAACTTGACTGGCAAAAACATTGATCGATTTCTGAACAATGAATGTAAAAAATGTTAATGTAATATACATCATCGAGTTCCTGTCCATTTTTTGCATGAATGACTTAATACCGATTTCCCTAATAATGCTAGCTATTTCCAGAATGTTATCTTTGTGATTTTTTTTTATATGTGTAGCATATTGCTCTTGTGTTGTGTATACTTTGAACTGAGTCACCTCAAGGTGTTGATAATGGGCCACAATTAAGAGCTCTGGAGTGAGTTGAGGCTTAAGGCAGTGAAAGTTTGTCACAGTGGCTGCCATTCGGTCACATACATGTTCAGAATGCACAGTGATCCAATCCTTGGCCTTTCTGCACACCATACAGAGCACTGGTCACTGTTGGAGATGACCGCCCTTTGTGTGGTACCAACCTATCTTGACTGTTTTTGCTGGCTTTTAAACTCTGTGCACTTTACACTTAGACAGAGGGTATAACGTTTGCTATATGAGAGAAGGAGTGTTCTATTGAGTGCAGTGCATGAAAAACAGTTTAAGAGGGATCAGAAAAGCTGTGATTAGATGAGAAGTGAGGAAAGCAGTGATGCAGTTGAATAGCTAACATGTTTTAGAGAAAGAGGAGATGGAAGACAGTATAGTAGTTGGGAGAAATAGGATGGTTGTGGTGTTCTTTTTAAGTAGTGCTATAGCTACTGCTGGCTTAAAGCAAATTGGGGAGAGCCCTGTACTGAAAGTGAGTAAAGAGAGATATCATGCACAATAGGACATGAGAGGGGAGAGTCAAGGGATACTTGATTTGGGGACCGAGGGGTGCACCTAATGAGTTAGCAGCTTTAACTACTAGTATTAGCTCAGTGGAAGATGTGTAAAGAAGAGTGAGAGCTAGAAGGAGATATTGGGCATGTTATAAGACATACCATAAGGATGTATTTAAATAGAGTGTTACTATTTTTTAGCACTAATGTCTGAGATTTTAGGATAGAAATAAGCTGCAACATTTTCCGCTGAGTGGGAGGAATGATTAACAGGTATCTGAAGAGTGTGGAGAACAGTACTGAAAGTGTGAGTAAGGAGTTGAGGGTGAGTGTTTAATGAGATTAGGTTTTCAAAATAGGAGGATATGGCAGTTGTGAGGATAGATGTAAGAATGTTTCTCGCGTATTTATATTTTCCAGGTTTTCACTTTCTGGGGGTATTACTCCATTTGTACAGAAAGTGGACACACTGATGTTTTTAATGCTTGGGCAGATGGATTGACCGAAGTTTGTGGACGAAGGGGTGCAGGGGTGAAGGTACAGTGAGGAAAGTGCAAGTAAATTGATGTTCTAAGAGTTTCTGTGAGGTATAAAGACGTGTGTTCAGTGGTCGTGTGAGGTCATTTTGAATCTGATATAGGAATGACTGTAGAGCGTTTGGAGAGATTTTAAAAAGTTTTGTGGCGTTTAACTTTATATAAACCAACAACATCTCTAAATAATATTGATGCAGATTATTAGGTGCTGAATGCCATATGTTGACAGAACCTTAATTCTTCAGTCTTGTATTCTTAAAACTAATTCATACATAAATGTATTCAGATAAATATTATTTAGTTTCATCAAGGCCTCATTGGCTGCAGTATTAAAACATATTGCATAGAGTCCTCAGGAGACTCTTTCACACAAAATCCAATATGTTACACAGTCACAAAAGAACATCCAAGGCAGAAAAGCCCCTGAGTTGGGTTGAAGGAGTGTTTGTGGCAGGATTCACTGAAATTGCAGCCCTCACTGCAGAGATTGCTGCCCTCTGGACAAGGGAAGCATTTGGTTTTAAAATCTCCCAGCACTCCCACAAATAACTGGGTAGGGAAAAGAAATTGTGTCATTAATAGCTGATGAGACCCAATGGCTGTGTAAGCAGCTACTCTCTAGAAATCATTTACATTTAAAACTATGCATTTAAACTTCACCAACTGAAATCATTTCCTCTTGTTTATTTTTTGCTCAGCCACTTGGATCTAGGCTCACAGATACACAGGGCCCAATTCACAAATTAATTTTCTGCCTTAAAACTAGGTTTACGGCACAAAATATCTCTATTTACACCTGCCAGGAATTCACCAGAGGATTCTTGGCAGGTGTAAATAGTTTCACTACTTCTGATTTATTTATCCACCACAATTGTTGAGTGCTGGAAAATGGCCGGCTCTGAAGGGTCACCCCAATCTTTTTGACTTCCTCCTCCTCTTTTTTCTAAATTAGTTTTTGCTGGCTTTTTGACTCTGGGCATTTTAACACAGCTAACTGGTGCTAAAGTGCATGTGTTCTCTCCCTAAAGCGTGGTAACATTGGCTGATACCCAATTGGCATATTTAATTTACTTATAAGTCCCTAGTAAAGGGTACTATGTGTGCCCAGGGCCTGGCAATTAAATGCTACTAGTGGGCCTGCAGCACTGATTGTGCCACCCACAGTAGCCCCTTAACCATACCTCAGGCCTGCCACTGCAGAGCCTGTGTGTGCAGTGTCACACTGCCACTTCGATCTGACAAGTAAACCCTCTTGTTAGGCATAAACCTTCCCTTTTTATACATATAAGTCACCCCTAAGGTAGGCCCTGCATAACCAACAGGGTAGGGTACAGTATATTTAAAAGGCTTTTAAACATTACATGTCTTGGTAGGGAAAAACGTCAAATCTCGTTTTTCACTACTGCAAGGCCTATCTCTCCCATAGGCTATCATTGGGATTGCTTAATTACATTTTATACGTGTAATTTCCAATTGGGACAATATGGATATTCCGATTTTGGTGTCCCTGGACTCAGAATTTAAAATCACAACTCATAGTGAAGTTGTACTTTAAGTTGCAAGTATACAAACGCTACTTTTAGAAAGTGGCCATTTTTCTTGCTTAAGCCATTCTGTGCCTTCTGCCTGTCTCCAATACATGTTTGGGGTGGGTGACAACTGGGCTTTGTGCATTACCTCTAGACAGCCACATCAAAGGGAACTTAAGTGAGCCTGATGGGCCATTCACTTCCTGTTGGCCCATCATCTGTCTGATTTGTCTTCCTGTGCTGGATAGGAGGGAGGAGATGACACTTGCACCTGAAGGGATTGTGCCTGTCTCCACACAAAAAGACCTGCATAGCCCCCTGTAGTGAGTTTGGAGCCAGGGCAGGAAGGGCAGGGACCTTGGGCCTGATTCACAGAACTAACTTACGTCAAAAACGTAAAGTTAGTACTTTTTGGTATTCACAGAATACACTTACTCATTTTGGTATTCACAGAAGTTAGTAGTCCTAACTTTAGGACTCCTAAATGCCTTCTGTGAATACCGAAAGTCTTAAAGTTAGGATTTTTCTCAGTTTAGGAGTAGTAAAGTTAGGACTCCTAACTTTACTACTCTAAACTGAGAAAAATCTAACTTTAAGACTTTTGGTACTCACAGAAGGCATTTAGGAGTCCTAAAGTTAGGAGTCCTAACTTTACTACTCCTAAACTGAGAAAAATCCTAACTTGAACACTTTCGGTATTCACAGAAGGCATTTAGGAGTCCTAAAGTTAGGAGTACTAACTTTACTACTCCTAAACTGAGAAAAATCCTAACTTTAAGACTTTCGGTATTCACAGAAGGCATTTAGGAGTCCTAAAGTTAGGACTACTAACTTCTGTGAATACCAAAATGAGTAAGTTCATTCTGTGAATACCAAAATGAGTAAGTGTATTCTGTGAATACCAAAATGTACTAACTTTACGTTTTTGACGTAACTTAGTTCTGTGAATCAGGCCCCTTGTGTACTTCAAAGCTTTTCTTTGAAATCTCCCCCACTTCAAAAGCACAACTGGGTATAAGTACTGGACCCCTTGCATCACCAACTCAGTACACTTCTGGACCTGTGACTATTCTGCCAGGAAGAAGAACTGATGTGCTGCTGAAAGGCCCGCCACTCTGCTGGACTGCTGCTTTTCTGAACTCTGCCTTGCTGTGCTCTTGCCTTGCTGAGCAGCCCTGCTGCCTACTGTTCCCCTGCCTTAGTGAGAAGGACTGGACCTGCATTACTAAAACCCAGAGTGACTCTAAGTGCTTGCTGGCTTGACTCCTGTTGCCTAAGCTAGAACCCTTATGTTCCAACCCTTGTGCTTATTTGCTTGTGACACTGTCCTGCCAAGGGGGAACAGTCGGAACACTGCAGTCTAAACCACGAGTGTTCCAACTCCACAAGCCCTACCACACATGCCTTAACCACACATATGCCTTAACCACGCATGTGTGTGGTTAAGGCATTGCACGGTAGGGCTTGCGGATGGACAGAATCAGGAAGCAGGGAGAGATCTGCAGTGAAGTAAGTGGGGCTTGGTCAGGTTACCTTTGTGGGATGGGGTCGGGGTTGTGTTGTGGGCTGGGAGTGGGTCTGGGTTTTTTTAAGTGGGGCTGGGGGGGCGGGTCGGGGGTTGTTTTATGGGCTGGGGTCAGGGTTGTTTTGTGGGCTAGGGGGTGGGTCGGGAATGTTTTGTGGGCTGTGGGGTGGGTCGGGGTTGTTTTAAGTGGGGCTGGGGGGTGAGTCATGGTACTTTTGTGGGCTGGGGGTCTGGGTTGTTTTGTGGGCTGGGGGTGGGTCGGGAATGTTTTGTGGGCTGGGGGCTTGGTCGGGAATGTTTTGTGGGCTGGGGGTAGGTCGAGGTAGTTTTTTGGGCTGGGAGGGGGGTCAGGGGCAGTCTAGCTTTGGACAGACGGAAGCAGGAAGCAGGGAGAGATCCGCGGTGAGGTAAGTGGGGCTGGGGGGGTGGGATGGGGTACTTCTATGGGCTGGGGGGTCGGGTTGTTTTAAGTGGTGCTGGGGGGTGGATCGGGGTAGTTTGTTAGCTGGGGGTGAGTCGGGGTTAGTTTGGTGGACTGGGGGTTGGTCAGGGTAGTGTTGTGGGCGGCGGGTCGGAGTAGTTTTCTGGGCTGGGGGTTCGGGCTAGTCTTCAGGGCTGGGGGGTTGGAGGTAGTTTTTAGGGCTGATGGGGATTGGGGCTAGTTTTCAGGGCTGGGGGTGGGGCTAGTTTTCAGGGCTGGCGTATCATGGGTAGTTTTCAGGGCTGGGGGGTCAAGGGTAGTTTTCAGGGCTGGGTAGTCAGGGTAGTTTTTAGGGCTTAGGGGAGGGCAGGGCAGTTCTTAGGGCTGGCTCAGGGCTGGCCAAGGTCCATTTAAGGGACAGGGTTAAGGGACAGGGTTTTAGGCATTAGAGGTGGGGGACAGGGTCAGGTTAAGGGACAGGGTTTTAGGCATTAGGGCAGGGGGAGGGCACAGCATGGGGGTTGGGAGGGGTAGGGGTATTTGCACCTCAGGGTGGGGGGGCAGCGGGGAGTTTGTGCCTTAGGGCAGTGGGGAGGGGGGTGGTGACCTTAGCCACTCATACACCTTTACCATGCATGCCTTTACGATGAAACTTTGTGGTAATGGCATGCGTGGTAAAGCAATGCATGGTTAAGATGTGGTCATTGTTCAGACCACATTGTTTAGGCCTGCAGAGTTAGGGATTTCGTTGTTCCGTCATACAACCCCTGCCAAGTGGTGCCACCCCAGTCCTGGACCCTTGGAAGTGGACCTAGGAGTGTGCTCCAGTGGAACCGACGCATTCCCTGCTGTGAGAGTAGAATCCTTGCATTGGCACTGTTGTGGGAAACAGATCAGTGCATCATATTGGGAACCACTGCATCAGAACCAACGCATTGCCGCTACTGCATGGAGAAGATGGACGCATCGCTTCCACAATGTGGAGAAACCTGGTACATCGCATTCAGAACTGCAGTACTTAAGAACCGACGCTTCACTCATGGACCCGAAGCATTGCCTCAGTTGTGTAGAGAAATTCGGCTAAACACCTCAACTGTGTGGGAATCATCGACGCATCTCGTGCTGCGACTAGGATTAAAATACTTTTCCTTAGCAGGCCCTGCGAGGGTCCTGTATCTGGCCTGCGTTCCATCGCAGATGGCCTGTACTCTTGACTTTGCTTTGGTTTAGCGCGACCAATGAACTCTTTCAGGGCTATTTGCTTATAAGTGCTATACTTGCATTTGATGTTTAAAAATTCATATCTAGACTTCTACTGGATGGATTTTTGTCAGTTTGGTCTTGTTTTATTTATAAAATCATAATCTATTGTTCTAACCTGGTGTGGAGTCTTTTTGTGGTGTTTTCCCTGTGGTACTGGTTTAAATGCTGCACAAATACTTTACACATTGCCTCTTCAGTTAAGTCTGACAAGCTACCGGAGGGTGAGCACAGGATAATTTAGGGTGTGCTCTGTCTTACCCTGACTAGGAGTGTGGTCCCTAGTTGGACAGGGTGCATACCTCTGCCAACTAGAGACCCAATTTCTAATATGGAGAAATCCACTGTAGTAAATCCCACACAAATGGTGTTGTGAGGCATGATTAGCCTCATAAGTTTATGAATGCCCAGAAGCCTTTTAGTTTGTGGGTTTCCCAAACTGGAGATAATCAGAAATATGCTCCACTCAAAGGTTGGAGTGATTTCTGTTCCATAATGCAAAAGAGAATATTTTGCCTCCAGATTTGGTGAGGGGGTAAGGGAAGGGCATTCTCAATTTGGGAAATGATGAAAAAAAGTATGTATTTGCACAGCGAGCTCCACCCCCAAGTGTGTAATCTCTGTGCGTAATTCTATTGGTATTTAGAACTCTGCACATGGACATAGGAGCTCAGCTGAGGTTCCACATGACGTTCCCAGTAGTATGTATGGAACACTTCACATGGTGAAGCTTTCCATGCATATTCCTGGGAATTTATGTGGATTGGAAAAAGAAGTAAATTTGCCGTCGAAGGTAGGATTACTTTTATGGAGCAGATTTACTATTTTCTTTATGACCAGGTACCACAATGTTCACTTGTAATTTAGGTTGTGGGAAATGGTGGGGCTGGAGGGTGCAATATCAATTGTTCCATGTTCAGCGCTCTTCTGTTTGAAAAACATGTGTAATGTAAAAACCAATTGTACATTGTATATTCTAGTAATGTTGTTATTCCTTACTTCTTCATCACAGTCTGTTTTGTGCAAAAAGATTCCAATAGGACCTTGCTAATGCAACACTTTTCTATGTAACACAGCCCAAATTTGAGACTTTCATGGTAGCATAAAATGCTCTCTGAACATGCTCTGGTGTTCTTTGCAGGCCACGTAACATGACATATATAGATATGACAGGCCCCGGCTCGAGAGGCTGGGCATCTCATTTGCGTTGCATTTCTTATTGAATCTATTTAAAAAGGATGCCCGCTGGTGGAACATTGAATACCTAATGGAATAATTCAAGGAAAGGCCACTCTTACGGAGGCCCGCCTGTTATTGTATAAGAGGTTTAAGGACCACCAGAGTTTGCAGGGACATGGAAACCCTGCGCATACCGGTTGTGGATATTCTTTTTTAATGCACTGTGTCCAGGTGAGAAACTGGGAATATCTTACACTATGGAATGGCAGCATGCTGCTTGGGACTGCATAAATATTATGATATAATTAGCGCGAAATGGAATTGATTTCTTTGAGGCTGGAAGATAATGTCTATTTAAATGCAGTCCTAAAATTGCAGGAAATGTTTTGAACATTTTTAAAAACAGGAAGACTGAGTGGAGATACATTACCAGTTGCACTGCATTCTGGACATTGCGGTCTGCAAACAACGATACTAGAGGAATCCACGCTAAGTCCTTCCCTGCTGTTCATGAATGGTGTCTTTTAAAGCTGAAACAACTAACCGTTCCTGATTTGCATATGATTAAGACCTGCATTGAAGTTGAAACGCGTTATGCTAAATGGACCTGCTGCTTAATAAAGTTTTTTGAATCTCAAAACCGGATGGAGGGCATGATTACACACTGGAGGTTTGGTGTGTGTGTCTTTTGGATCTGTAATTGCTGAAACGCCCGCTAACAGGCCCCGGCGCGAGAGGCTGGGCATCTTGTTGGAGGGAGCGTTTTGGGGGCTTGGGAGGGGGCTAGGGAGCACCTTTGCCAGCTGTTCGAGGGAGTGATTTAGGGGCAAAGGGGCAGCTTAACTTGAGGCGGGGTGCGCAGGAACGCTCCTACTAAAATTAAGGAAACAGATGTGTGAGCCATGGAAACCAAGCCAAAAGGTTTAACAGATTTATTTAGAAGGTGCAACTTCAAGAAAAAGGCATAAAAATACAAAAGACAAATATAGTGACCTCACAGTTACAGGGAGTCATATAAATCAGAAGGCATTTCTACATGGAAGCATTGAAATCGTTAGAAGCGAGACACTTCAGAAAATGCAATTATAACGTGTGCAAGATACAAACCTCAAAGAGACATTCATAAATGCACTATGAAAAACATAATTTAAATCAAGGAAAATGGTCTCAGAACGCAACACACATTTGATCTAAAATGTTGAGAATACTCACGTTTAAACCTAAAAGAAGGCAGCCTTGCAATTATAATATAAGTATTAAATTCTCACCAATCTAGAGACAAAATAGCATACATAGCATATACAGCAAATATATTGGCAAGTTAAATTGTATCTTAAAAACAAAAAAACAAGAGCTCTTGGGGACCACCCACACCCGCCTGCCATCTTACCAACAGACGGGTGGGGTAGTCCGATGAGAACCCCGTGGGCTCTCTTTTTATACCCTTCAAGGCTGGGATCTGAAGCAGAAGTGCTTATTGCAACGTCAGAAGTGTCGTGTCTATCTTACTAAATGCGGAACATAGACTAGGTGAAAGGTTATATTCTCAGACCAAGCGCTCGTTGTAAATTGCATAGGGCAAGCAGAAAATGTGTAATGTAAGGAATAAAATATATAGCAATGTCCTGGTTGCCACATTCGTCACCCCGGTCTTACGTCCGTGTGGTGGGAACTTCTCTATTCTCATGTTCAGACCCAGGATGTGGTGTGCTATATGTCGACAGGACAGAGGAAGAGACAGTGAACTTTGCACACGGGTAGGGTGGGGGCTATCCAGTCTGGAGTAGTGTGCCTCGCAGAGAGAAGCTGACTGAGATTTTTTGTCAGACAGGCTTAGAGCCTGCTGTTCAGAAAAATGGCAGAACCCTGGTCAATTTAACAAAAGGCCTGCAGAAAGACCGCAGGGCCTACCTAGGGGTTCATACTGACTGAGTGACAAGGATGGCCCAGGGCATTTGTTATATGGTAAAACCGGACCCTCAGGTCAATTTAACAAAAGGCCTGCAGAAAGACCGCAGGGCCTACCTAGGGGTCTCATACCTTAGGTGTGGGCAGAGCGGGCCTGGGGGTCTTAAAAATGGACCCTGCCTCATTCCCTCCTCTTGTTCATTCTTTGAACAAAATCCTTACAGCAGACCTTTCAGGCTTTTCAGGTATTTGGTAATGGTAGCGGGCTGCATTTAGTGTAGTCCTACTGTTGTTACTTCTACAACTTCTGTAAGTGCTAAGTTATTCACATTCCCTGTTCTATCCTTGCTCTCCCTTTGCCAATTATGCTTTTCTCAGGAGGTGCAACTGCTACGGACATGGTGTGCTGACTGAAGAGCATATTGTATATTAGGACACAACCCACATATTTAGAGACAGGTATGACATTGTAACACACGCTGTTTTCTGTGTCTGTAGGCCGGTGTGTAACATCCTGCCCTGTCAACTGTCCCCCTGTCCCGTCTTTATCAATGGCTATTTATTCACTTTGGTACAATATCTCTGTGTCATTTAAGCAGTATCTCAGGTATAGCACTGTGATCATAATACACTATAAGGAGCGTAGTCATCATAATAGCAGCAATGGGCGTCAATACTGCTAGTAGCACCCATGGTCATTTTCTCTCATTGTTCTGAAAGTCTTGAGGCATTGTTCCAATCGTTGGTACGTGTGGCTAGTGTGACTAGTAGGAAGAATGTCTTATCTTCTGCTGTACTTTTACTCTCTTCAAAAGTCTGCTGAGGAATAATGCAGAGCCTCAGTGATCATACCTGTAAACAGAAAAAGTAAACGTTGGTGCCTGTCTTCAAGTAATTTGAGAGGTTACAAGCACTTCTATTACTTAGGCACTTTCGATATGAGGAAAACAAAGTGATGAAAAAGGTAAAGATGTCTTGTTGTCACAACTTGTAGACTGAGGTGTTGGGGCTTTGATGTTCCAGACATTTTTTAGGTGATGTATCCTTGGGGCACGCTTTACACACTCTTCCTTTCACTGCTGTGTAGCACGTGCAACCCTTCAGGATGATCTTGGGATACCATTCCCACTTGGTAGTTTCCGTGGAACACATGTAGTTTCTGTGTGGCTCCTTGCACAACCCCTCAATCACATGTGAGATGAACGTAGGTCCATTGTCAGAACCCAAAAGCATAGGTACTTTAAAGCGCGGTATGAACTCTTTCAGGAGGCATTTGGCAATAGTTTGTATATTGCTGTTCTTGGATTGGCATGCCTCAGTCCATTTGCTGATCCAATAACCAACTCGTACTTGTAGTAGGGGGCATGCCGATGAAGTCCATTTAATGTGGGGAAATGAAGTGGCCTGGGGCAGTGGAAATACAGCATTAGGAAAACAGTCTGATCGGGCCATGGGAGCAAGCATTATCGTTGGTAAACATATCTTTCCATTTGGGCCTATCCGTATTCCTTTTCTTTTTGCATACATCCTCCCTTGTTCCCTTCTGCCTTTTCTTCCACCCAACCCTTCCAATAATATACTTACGGTCATAGTACATATCATCATCCTTTATCTTTATATCATGAAATTATGTGGAGTAGAAGCAATTTGAACCATTGTGTACTCATAATCAGTTAATGCTATTCCTTTTTGTGCATCTGCATCAATAAACTATTTACCAATTGATACATAGTCCTTGGAGGAGGTGTGTGCAGCACATTCTACAATTGAAACTTTGGTAGCATCATGTCTTGCAATAGTTGAGCTATTAATGGTGCACGCTGCATTTGTTGGCCAGCTGAGGTAAGGAGGGAACTCCAAATGAAGGAAAGAACCTAAAAATTATATTGCAATCCCTGTACAAGACTTTAAAAAGAAATTCATTATCTCCAGAAGCAAAAGAAGAATTAAAACATTGCACTATAGCTTGTCCCAACAGCAAACACAGATGAAAATCTCTGTTACAGTAACACCTTTAGGAATCAAAACACTCATAGTTGTCAAACTGTGCCCAGGGATGTGGAATTCCTATAGCCCCACGCCCAGGACATATTGTTTGAGGTCAAGGGTAACAAGTTTTCACGCGTATTTTGTCCTTGGGACAAGTAGGCCCAACCCCCTACAGCACAAACTCTTCGGCTGCCATTTTACAGTACCACATTATGGATCAGGGAATGGCATAGTCTGCAATAAAGGTAATATTTGTGTCCATGTGTTAATGCTGTTCAAACTTGTATTTATTGTTCATTAATGCAAAGGCTTTATTATTAGGGTGAGCGCTCTAAGTAAATGTTGTAAGCTCAGACTGCACTACTGACAGTGGTTAGAGTATAAAAATGTGTACACACGTTTTCAATATTCAGCAATGTGGGGCTATGTGTACTGCTCTCAGAATGCTCTCCTATTAGATGCAAATGTTTGCAGAAGCTTGAAAGCAAGAATGATAATTCTTTGCTTTCAAAATAAAATGTTCACAAAAAAATGCAAAAACATTTCGCTAAACTACTGAAATAAGGTAGGTACCATTTCTTTGCAACATAAAAATAAACAAGCATTGGTAAAGCCAGTAGGTCTGAAATTGTAGGTCAGCCTTTTGGCTTTCTGAATGCACAACTTGTTTTGGCAATATTTTTGTGAAACCTCATTGGTGTGGGAGCTGCTGGGCCCTCACCATTATAACAAACATTGGCACAAGCAAAAAATGTTTGGTCTCAAAAATCGCACATTGCACAGTAGTTCCTGGCACTGAATAAAACAACTGTGTGTCGATATGCTCCTTGTGAAAGAACAGAATGAAGTCACTCACAGTGAAGCTAGCCAAGAGAGAGACAACATTTTATTAAACATAAAAGGTCATGGTTAACGCCACACCTAATTAGGGGCCCAATTATTAAATAAAGTGCACCCATGTCCTTGGATTATATGCAGATATACAACTTTTGTGAATTCACAAGACTACAGAAGTAGGCCAAGAAATAGTACTCCTAGAAAATATTTGTGAACTGCATTTAAGCATGAGCAAACATTTAGGTGTACATTCACTCAAGCGAAAATACCCTCAGCCCCAGTATGTAGATCTGCGGAAACGTGGCCACATAAGGAAATTGTTAGCATTCAAAGCCTACTATGGAAGGAGCCCTAGCATAATCAGAGAGGCTATTTCAGAGCTCTTATATAATGAATATTGCTGCCATAATTTGTTGCTGCATTACATGGCACAAAAGGGATAAGTGTATTTTGTTACAGAACAAGTATTTTTAAGAAGCATCCAGGCCCATGGACAAGTAGATATTTCATTAAATTCCACACCTCTTTGTGCCAATCCCTTATACCTCGAAACCCTCTTTTCAAACACCCTGAAAGATTGCACCTATATATTAAAAAACATATTAAATCTGTACACATTGTATCCTTAAAACATTATAATACGAAGCACTGTTATTCAATGCACACTATCCTTCTGTATTGGCATATACCCATTACTAATGATCAATACATAAACATAATATAAACACAACATTACTACTTTTCCTATTACTCCTATCCTTTGTAGTCCCTGGCGAATGCACTGCATTAGAATGCATTTTAGCACATTCCACCTTACAATGTAATTTGTTACAACAATATTCTCTCCAACTCTGAAGAACCTAGGAATGAAAAACATTAATATACATGCACATTATTTCTTTTAGATACACATATTAAAACAGCACTTCTCCTTGCGCCATTCAAATAGTCAAAACCCTTCAAGAACGCAATATACTTAGTGCCATTCCATATATACATCTGCTTGTGAAGATGGCGGTGTTCTTGTTGCGGCTGATCACCGTGGTCTTCCTCTTTGGACAGTCAATGGAAACACAATAAAATCTGTGTTCCAGGACTGATAGGTCGGAGCTCAGGAATGATGGGGCCCTTCTTCTTCCACCTCAATGCTTGAGAAGACAGAAACTTCGTAGTGCGTGTTAACTTATACAAATATATGTCTTCTTTCATAATTTGAATGTCACTGTTAGGTCTAGTTGATGTGACTTATACATATATTAATTGTTCAGTGAGAAGTATATGGGGCGTTAGGTTGTTGTCAGAACATTGTAATATTTGTGAGTGAAAACAGAGTGATTCTTGGGCAATAAACTATTTTTGCTTTCTTTAAATTATTTATTTATTTCCCTCAATTGTGGCGCTTATTTTGCCTATTTTATTTTTAAGCAGTCCGTTCAGGCATTGCTGAAAGTTGTTGCTGCTTTAATATCATAATGGACACATGGTCCAGCTGTCATCCAAACGTGTGGGAAAATGTAGTAGGCCTGAGCCTGTGGCATGACAAGTCTTTCCTATTTAAATTTTATTTCTAACCAGACAAGAGGTGATGAAAACAATAACATTGAGCCTATCTATGCAAACATCCCGAAGGCAGGAAATCTCGAAACATCAATTAACCCCGAAAAACAAAGGAGAACCAAAACATTGTACTCTAATAGTTCCCAGGCGATAGAAACATGTAAGGGAGACAAAAACTCATGGTATTCAAACTGCAAAATATATGCAACCACCTCTAAAGGCTGCAACTGTACTTTTAAAAGGCCTCTTTAAATCCACACCTATTATTCTGACAATATTGCGATACTGAACATTGCTTACTCCATGCATACCGTCCTTTAACATTGAGATCTACTTTATATCGGCACGTATTATTTATTCTTTTTTATTTTCCTAGCACTGGGGCATGTGTGAAGGAAGTCAGTGTGGTGGCTTCCTGTGGTAATCTATTCCTACGAATCTCTGGTTGTTTCATATTTTGAAGGCTGCACACAGCTGTGCATATCCAAAAATGTATTCCTTACCTCCTCTCACATAGACACATACATATTTCGTCACTAAACTGCACAACGTGCAACCTGACAAATCTTTTTTTTTTTTTTTTTTAAATCTCGGCTTCCCCCCGTTACCAAATTGTGTGATTCTAGGCAACTTAGTTCTCTTGTTCACTTCCACAGCCCAAGTATTCTTACACATACATATCTTTCTTCTAAATCTCATGTTCGTTGCCAACCACAGGAAGCTTCTTTCCTGCCTGGCTCTACGCCCAGAATCTGTGGTCGGCCAGGAATGCCACTTCTGAAGGCAGCCCAAGAAAAAATCTATTAACCCTTCAGCACCACTTAACCCGTTCCATGCTTATGACGAGCTCAGCTCGTCACGAGGCACAGTGGAGCTGTGCTCATGACGAGCCGAGCTCGTCATAACTGCCGCGGAACCCGTGGAACGCCTGTGCGGGGCTAATTCCCCTGCTGTGCTGGGCGTTCCACTGAGTGGGCGGGCTCGTGACGAGCTCAGCTCGTCATGAGCACAGCTCCACTGTGCCTCATGACGAGCTGAGCTCGTCACGAGCACCGCGGCTCCGCGGGCCCCCCCCGCCGCACCGCGGGGGAATTACCCCCGCAGCGAAGGGGTTAATATCTAAAAACATGCGTTGTCTTTAATTGTAATATGCAAAATATATATAGCTTATTTTAAAATAACATGGCTTTCTTGTAAAGCGCACGTTCACTCAGAATGGTATTTTGACGCTAAACAGCAGATCTCCATTGTTCCCCAACTCAATGGTACTCATTTCATCCACCTCTGAATGATGAAGGGTTTATCATACCCCGCATCTATCCACCTTAGAAGGATGAAATGTTCAATAGACCTAGTAACATATGAACCTGTGACCATCAAGTCAAATACAGGTTCACGTTCTCTGTGTGTCATGCACGTTGTGTAAACGCCGTATAATCTAGTCTTTTGCCCCAAGGGCCCACAATAATGTATTGGACCTATATTTTGATCCAAGATGAAAATTGGGTGTAGCTAGCGTGCATTCCATTCCATCACTTTATCTCCCCTCTTCTGTGCAATTCCATGCACAAGAAATCGGAAGGGAACAGTCTTAACTCGCTAATTCCAATCTTCTGCCTAATGTTCAGCATCTACTCTGACATGTACGTTACTTTAAGTCTAGTGTCACTAACTTCCTTGGCCACGAGACACAATTTCAAAACATTTTCTATTAGCTAACTCCAACTGTGTGCGCTCTGTGGCAGTACTTCCTGGATCTGCCCTAGCATTCTGGCTATTGCTTGTGCCTGCCTCGGCTGCTGCTGAATTTGGACGCAGGTAGGGGAAATTATTCTGTACTTGGTTGCTCAGTACTGCAATATTTGGTGTAATCTTCAGTGTGAATCTAGCTGACCAGGTCGGCCTTTGCATTTTGTGCATTGAAATATGGATGCGTAAAGATATTCATCAGGTCTATAATGAGAAATTCTTTTATGAATTATACTTGGTAATCTAAATAGAGAGATATTCATGTGCATTTGAAACTGAAAGTATTTTCCCTCTGCCAGGACTATATTACTTATATTGATGGCATTTTTAGTCTTTTAACATTGTGGGCCACAGAACATTGTATGTACTATGTTAAGCCTATGGTCCAAAAATATCAAAGGGAATGGCTCCATTTTACCTGGTAGTACATTTTCTATCATTGGGCTCTGGGTCAAGTCTAGGGCGTAATAGCAACCAGAAAACGTAAAAAGGTGGCTGTGTGTTGCGGCGAGAAATGCATGCGAAAGCCTTCCTCCCCATCTTTTTACCACTTGACTGAATATTCAAGTGGGAGCATTCATTACTAATAGTCCAAACACGCCAGAAAGGTAAGGTGTGAAGCGTGAGGTGTGACTGTCAAGGAACTGAATGTACTTCATTCAGGGTATAAGGAGTTAACATAGGGGAGCCTATTTAAAACGTGCTAAAAAAGATATAACTAAGAGTCGTGAAGGCAGCTACTTGGAAGCTAGACACAGTATTCACTGGATGCACCGCGCACCAGTTGCGTGGTCTCTACTTGAACCTGTCTCAGTTAAAGTGGGTGTGCTTGGCACGTACCCAGATGTTCCTGCTGATCACCTCTCACTGCATAAGAGAGAAGTACACCCGTATAAAAGAGCTCGCTAATCAGTAACGAAAACCTGTGGTACCCTTGTGAGAGAAAGAGATGAGAAAGGCCCATTAGCCAGATAAGAGAGGGAGAGACGCAAAATGCAGACCGAGAGAAGGAAATAGAGTATAGTTATTAGAGTACACTGCATGTAACTAAAAAAGGCGAGAACAAAGGACACTTTTTACAATGAAGAGAAAGTGGTTGAAAGGCGTTGGCTGCTGCCAGGCCCGAGAGAGGAACCCACAAGGCGATGTGATGAAGGAAAATAGTTCCCCTTTTGGGAGCACGCGGTTGAAAAAAGACACTGTTAATCTCACTGCAATAAGATGCCTCCCATTCCTTGCAGAAATAAACGTTCAAACAATACAATTTACACCAAATAAGTAATCAAAATTCAAAACAAATGTGAGCTGCCAGACGCAGTCCCATACACATGTATTTGCGGCACAAAGTGGGAGACGCCAGACGCAACCTCTTGTCGTCAAGTACGTACTTCAAAATAAGAATGTGAGGAACTATTTCAACAATTCGGTGTATGTTGTTGTGCATTACGTGGTCAGTTATCTGAAAGTGACTTGTGCTGATTAAATGTGGTGCTGCGCCACATGGGTCAGAAAGGGGCTAGGGGGGGCAAGGGGTAACTATATAATGCTATTTATTCACAAAAAAGGCAACAGCCTTCATATATAAAAAAACAGTTACAATTCTAGTTATTATTGGACTCACTAAATACATAAAAGGTCGGTGCGCCAGGCACAGATGCTTAAAAAAAAAACAACCACAATGCATGCTAAAAAAAAAGACCACAATAAAAAAAGATTTGACCATAAAATAACGCACTTCAATTCTACAAAAATGTGAAGCATATTATGTACACGTCTATTTATATATATAAACCCACAGAAAATGTGTGAAAACTCTATCTCCGTAGCACAAAGTATATCTATATAATGATAAAAAACTCATAATGTAAGCTCTAAAGAAAAAAGACAATGCTTAAGCTAGCGAAAATAAAATATCTAATACATCCCGGGGAAACCACTTTCTTCTTTTTCACACAAGAGGAAATCGTAAATCTGTTAGCTAGACAGATACGGGATTCGTCTTCTTTCTCAGGACTATTGACTGAGAGCAATCCTCCCGTCCCTGCTAATTCTTGCAACTGGACAGAGGAATTCCATATATTTATTTATAAAACCATACAACTGAACACTGAAAGATGCCAGACGCAATCCTCCCTTCCCTGTTAATTCTTGCAATTGGACAGAGGTATTTCTTACATCTATTTATAAAACCACAAAATAATCACTGGAAGATGCCAGACGCAATCCTCCCTTCCCTGCCAGTCCTTATAACTAGACAGAGGTCCTCCCTGCTTCCAGAAAGGCACAAATAACAAAATCCACAATGAAAGACGCAAGACGCAGTCTTCCCTTCCCTGTTAATTCTTCTAATTAAACAGAGGCCCTCCCTTGCTGCCAGAGAGGCACAATAACCACTTATAACAACGATAAAGCAAAATGATCACTGGAAGATGCCAGACGCAATCTTCCCTTCCCCATCAATCCTAGACGGAGGACCTCTCTAGCTCTCAGAGAGGCACAGTAACAACGTATGTCTATTTATAAAAGGAAAAACACATAATTCAAACAACTTCCTAACATCACCCTTTGGCTTAGAGTTCACTACGCACACATTTCCTCCAGCTTGGGAATGTTCTTTTAATAAGCGAGACCAGTTAGACAGGACACCAAAATCTCAGAACACAGATGTCTCCCAAGCGCCCCTCCCTGACTCTCCTCAGACCCAGCACGTCAGGCAGCAAATAACTTACCCGAGCGAGCGCTGTTCTCTGTGGTCCAGCCAGGAAAGAGGCACGAAGGTCAATCTGCGTCTGTGATCCCCTGTCAGTTGGCACTGCTATCACGTCGGGGTCGCCAGCTGTTGGAGGGAGCGTTTTGGGGGCTTGGGAGGGGGCTAGGGGGCACCTTTGCCAGCTGTTCGAGGGAGTGATTTAGGGGCAAAGGGGCAGCTTAACTTGAGGCGGGGTGCGCAGGAACGCTCCTACTAAAATGAAGGAAACAGATGTGTGAGCCATGGAAACCAAGCCAAAAGGTTTAACAGATTTATTTAGAAGGTGCAACTTCAAGAAAAAGGCATAAAAATACAAAAGACAAATATAGTGACCTTGCAGTTACAGGGAGTCATATAAATCAGAAGGCATTTCTACATGGAAGCATTGAAATCGTTAGAAGAGAGACACTTCAGAAAATGCAATTATAACGTGTGCAAGATACAAACCTCAAAGAGACATTCATAAATGCACTATGAAAAACATAATTTAAATCAAGGAAAATGGTCTCAGAACGCAACACACATTTGATCTAAAATGTTGAGAATACTCACGTTTAAACCTAAAAGAAGGCAGCCTTGCAATTATAATATAAGTATTAAATTCTCACCAATCTAGAGACAAAATAGCATACATAGCATATACAGCAAATATATTGGCAAGTTAAATTGTATCTTAAAAACAAAAAAACAAGAGCTCTTGGGGAGCACCCACACCCGCCTGCCATCTTACCAACAGACGGGTGGGGTAGTCCGATGAGAACCCCGTGGGCTCTCTTTTTATACCCTTCAAGGCTGGGATCTGAAGCAGAAGTGCTTATTGCAACATCAGAAGTGTCGTGTCTATCTTACTAAATGCGGAACATAGACTAGGTGAAAGGTTATATTCTCAGACCAAGCGCTCGTCGTAAATTGCATAGGGCAAGCAGAAAATATGTAATGTAAGGAATAAAATATATAGCAATGTCCTGGTTGCCACATTCGTCACCCCGGTCTGACGTCCGTGTGGTGGGAACTTCTCTATTCTCATGTTCAGACCCAGGATGTGGTGTGCTATATGTCGACAGGACAGAGGAAGAGACAGTGAACTTTGCACACGGGTAGGGTGAGGGCTATCCGGTCTGGAGTAGTGTGCCTCGCAGAGAGAAGCTGACTGAGATTTTTAGTCAGACAGGCTTAGAGCCTGCTGTTCAGAAAAATGTCAGAACTCTGGTCAATTTAACAAAAGGCCTGCAGAAAGACCGCAGGGCCTACCTAGGGGTTCATACTGACTGAGTGACAAGGATGGCCCAGGGCATTTGTTATATGGTAAAACCGGACCCTCAGGTCAATTTAACAAAAGGCCTGCAGAAAGACCGCAGGGCCTACCTAAGGGTCTCATACCTTAGGTGTGGGCAGAGCGGGCCTGGGGGTCTTAAAAATGGACCCTGCCTCAATCTCATTTGCGTTGCATTTCTTATGGAATATATATATATTTGGCTGAGGCGTCTTCTAGTCAATTTCATTTGAGTTCATGTGCTTCATGTTAAAAGACGCCCGCCGGCTGCCTGTCTATTGCTGCGAGGAATTGGCTAAGTTTGGGCGACTGCAGGCAAGTGTGTGGAGCGGGAGGCCTGCCTGTCAATAACTCAAAGTATCTTTGGAAGCAGCCAGAGTTTGTATGGGTTATTTAACCCTACACGATGGAGGAGTGATTATTTCATCATCTGCAGGTACCCGCACAATGGATTGTTTAAAAGTATGAGGACGAACATCTTTCACGAAAATATGCATTTAAAAGGTTACTAAGCCCGACATGGAATTATTCCTTTCAAAGGCTATAACAGTATTGTTTTGCAATTTATTTTCGTGATAAAGACAGTGTCAATTGTGATTTTAAAACGGAAGGACATGGCAATGCTTTGAAAATCTGAATAATGCATTATGGACTGGGTAGTTCCAGGAATTGGTGAATACGTGATCAGTGACCCACTTGAACATTTTATTATCAAAATATTCTGGACATATTGTTAAGAGTAGGGGACTGTTGGAATATGCAACTGATCTCCCATGTTTAAAATTGATTTACAAACATCACCATGATTAAGACATTGATTAAGCATGAGCATGTTTGTCCTTACTTACTGTCATGTTACTCAATAGCATTTAAACTCCCGAGCACCTGATCCTCAGTTTGCATATGATTAAGACCGTTATTCGGTCGAAACGCGTAATGCTGTGTTGCTGGTACCTGCTGGAATAAACAGATTTTGTTTCACTTCACTCCCGACTGGAGGGCTTGTTTGCTCACACTGTGAAGGCTGTGTGGGATTGCTTTTGGAATATATATATATATATATAGGTATGACTTTTTGACAAAGACTGTGTTGTCGAAACGCGTCAAAGTCAATATATACAATTTTCCACGAATCGTAAATCCTGAGTGCGACTTTTTCTTGTGCTCGAGTAGCGCGAGGCGATTGCAATATTACAGCGGGTCCAGCGCCTGCCTGTCAGCACCTACCCCAACTGGTGGATGAGATCGGAAGAGAGGCTGGACTTTGCTTGGATATATATATATATATATATATATATATATATATATTTAAACTTAATAATTGAAAAGGGAAACCTGTACACAAATATACACATTTGTACAGCAGCTGAATTAAGCCACCAAGCTATCTTCCTGGAAGTAAAGTAGGTGATTTACAGGTCATATGCAAATCACTGTACCAGACAGGAGCCTGCAAACTCGAGGAGACACCCTCCATAACCCATACCACCGAACACCATATCTTTTGTTTTTACCTGGATCCACTATGATAGGTGTTACGACTTTTTAGCCTCATAACCCTTGAAGTTTATTAAAATACGCCCCTGGCTACAACAATTATGCCAATTATTCGATACTTTTCACCTTTTATTATATTGACTGTGGTGCAGTCCACAACAAACAAAAACTTCCCAAAAATCACTCTACTTTTAGGAAATAATAAGCAGTTCAAATCAGCAGTCAAGATCAAATCACCGCGCAAGACAAGCTTCCTTCAGTGCCAAACAAACAGGCCTGTGATATGCAGCGAATCAGTAATCTAGCATCATATAAATCCTTCAGGACACACACAGGCCTGTCATAAGTCTGCCTTTTATTGATAATAATGCAAATGACTTGCACCAATATTAGTTCAGCCACTGGAGTGGTCAATTCCATGTTACGCTAGGATTATTTAGGAATCACACGCAGACAGACGTTTTTTGGATGCCCACTTTGGCTTGGCTTAACTTGAATAAGAATTTAAAAAATTGATGCATTTTTCAGCAGTGCAAAAATAATCTGTGATGATTTAGACTTGTACTTTTTGCAGAATAGCTTATAAGGCTGTATCAAGCTTTAGTTCTCTCTGTGTGATCTTATGCTGCTTAAACACAATGGGCCTCATTACGATGTCGGGCAGACACTGTTGCGGAATTGGGACCTACCGACTCCGGTCGGCCATCCGACCGCAGTATTACACTCCCATTTTTCTATGGGAGCTCATGCTGCGGTCGGAAACCGGCCACAGAACAAGCTCCCATAGAGAAATGGGAGTTTTTGTTAATCCCTGCACCGCATGGCAGGCACCACACGGTGCAGGTATTGACAGAGGGCACCATATGTGCCCCCTTGGCCCCCAACTGGAGGCTGCTGTTGCAAGGAGGCCCTGCTAGGGGTCCCCAGAATCACTTTCCGGCAGGCTTTTCATGTCAGAAAGCCTGACATGAAAAAAGCCTGTGGGAAACCGGCATCGTAGTCCCGACGGTGGAAACGCCGTCCTCAAGGAATTACGTGCCGGTTCCGACTGGTCGATTTTTTTTTTTTATTATTTTCTTTTTTATTTCTTATTCTCCCCCCCCCCCTGAATTGAGACCGGGTGAATAAGATGGGGGAAAAGAAAGACAACAGCAAGTCACACAACTAAGCCTTTGAGTAAGCCTTACAATGCAAATATGACTTTGCTTAATTATCTGAGTGGGGCTGTAGGTGTTCTCGAAAAACAGATTTCATCAATAGAAGAAACATTAATGTGGACTCATTGGTGACCTTATCTAATGACAAAGTAATTTCACTAGTTGATAGGGGTGGATGAAAATTACAGTTTGGGTAACACGAATGCTAAGCAAGTGAAAAATGGCTGCATCCAGATTGCTTCAGATGACATTTCCACTAGTGATCTGGATATCGATACTCTATCTCCCTCTAAAAAACCTTGTAACCCATTGAGACCAGAGAGTCCCGATATTTCCTTGAGTGGAATGCACACGATTCCACCTAAAGCCAGAATATCTAAGATTAACGCAAAAAAACAACAGGGGACAAAAGGCAAAACCCAGACTAAAATAGGTACAGAAAATACTTCTTGTTTAAAAAATAAATGTAAGGTACCCTCTATTGAGTTTGAGAATACGGCTAGCTTAGTAAAAGATCTAACTGAGTTTGTTAAACAGTCTATTAGCTCCCTGACAATTAGGTTGGATAAAATTGAAGCAGGTATGAAGAAAGTTCTTGAAAACCTGAGTTTGGCCTCACAAAAGGGGAGTATACATAATATGGGGTCATCTAGCACTCCCCCACAGACCGAGAGTGCGAATCTGAACAATACCCCACCAGCACCACCAGCACCAAAAAGGCAGACTGGTGAAAGGGATAAGGGAAAGGGGACTGGGACACATCTAAAATCACCAGTAAAAACGCACAATAGCTTATCGACCAGGGGTGAAGTGATTAGCGAAAAAGCGATAAGAAGGTTGGGAAATCATCTGGGCGACAGACAGGCGTGTGATTTAACATCAAGATCACGTGTGACACACAATTATCCTCCAGAAAGCCTAAGCAGCCCACCGATTTTAAATTTACCCCCAGCCGCCACACCGTTTACTGTGATTTTAGCCAATGTTCCAGTTCCCCCTTCGGGGGAAAATGAAACATGGATTTCATTGAGGAATAAAGCCATATATTATTTAGGGAATAGAACAGGATTGACTAGTGCAATGTTCGGTGATTTCAAAATGGTGAGGAGGATCAGTTGGGTTGGAAATAGTGGGAAATTTTTTAAAGGTGACTGTGTCGTCCTCTCATTTGGAACACCATCCCTGGTAAGGGAAATCTTATTAAGAGCCCGAGAAGCCACTATCACCTACACTAGTATTAATGTTCTCCCTTTGGGTTTTTTTTACCAGCCCAAACATTCTGTATGGCAAAATAGAAATCATCCATCTATACAGTCCATTGATTATCCATTTTATAATCTTGAGGTGTCAAATAGATTCGGGCCTCTTCAATCACTGGACGAGAATGATTGACTACTTATCAGACAAGATCAGAGTGCAATCAATAAGGGTTACGATATCCAGACTGTCCGTGAAGCCCGTTTGACTAAACAAAATAGTGTCCTGAAAATTGAGTTGAGGGAAATGGACTTAAATGGTGAAGAAGATCTTGGGTCAGCCCTAACAATTAGTGATGCATTAGAATTGCGCGTGACTAGAGCTCCTAGCCGAGATATGCAACCTGGGTCTAAACAAACTTGTCAGATTGATTCTGCCTCTGGACCAATATCCCCCAAAACTGTTAGAGTTCTTTTTTGGAACATAGCCGGTCTCCGAAATAAAGTGAATAATATAGCTTGGAAGGATTTTATTGACAAATTCGATATTTTGTGTGTACAAGAGACTTAGGTGATAGATGAAGTGCATATAAATGGTTTTAAGACATTTCACACGCCAGCGATTCGCTCAAAACACGGGAGACCGAAGGGGGGAATTTGTGTTTATGTTTAAAACTTGGTTGGGGCAACAAAGTCTGAAATGATAAAATCTGAAATCTATTATCAAATAGTATCGATTCATACAGATTGTAAATGTATTTTGATTGTAATCAATTTCTATAATAATGTAGAAAATAGAACGACTTGGGGCCATATTGAAGATGCTTAGTTATGATCTTAGTAAACTAAAGGCAACCAGTGACATTGAAATGATTACTATTTGGGGAGGTGATTTTAATATTGGTTTATGTCCCCTAGCTGCGCTTGGAAAATGCGGCCTAACAACAGAGGAGGATGATTCCTCGATTCACTTTGTGCACTCAGAATGGGGGGAGATGTTTAACGAGATTTTATTCTCATATGACCTCGATTTTGCTAACTGCTTGTGCTCCCCCAGAGTGGACTTTGGGCATACCTTTATAGGCAGGGGCTTAGAATCCACAATAGACTATATAATTGCCCCTAACCGTTATGAAAATTATATTACGAGTTATAAAACCCACAAAAATGTGATGAGTGATCATCTGCCTTTAAGTATTGACATTACATTCCCAACTGTTTTTGAACGACAACATTACAATCAAGTAGTTCGGTCTCAGAATATACAAATGGGCAGATTGAATGGTTACACTCTGCGTTGGTCTAGCCGCGATCCATCAGAGCTTAACAAACAAATTATAAGAAAGGCCTATGACTCTATCTTAATGTGTCTGGAGGAATCTTCTTCCCACGAAAATATACTGTTAGCATTCACACAAATTACAACAACTGTCCAAAATCTGCTTAGAGTGGAAAGCAAGGACAATCGTACTTGCAGGAAGGGGTGGTTTGACTCAAACTGTTCTAAGGCGTATACAAAGCTAAAAGAGGCCCTACATAAGACAGAGAGAGATAAGGAGGAAGTTAGAGAATGCAGGAAGCTATATAATCAAGCTAGAAGGTTAAGAAAGAAAGAACTAAAAGAAAAAGCTTGGGTTACTCTACATGAAGCCTCTATGAGTAAGGATAGCTCTTTATTCTGGCGGGCGGTGAATGCACCATTTTTTATTAAGCCTGACGTCCCGACAATAGAGGTGGCAATTGAGGAGAAGGCATGGGTGGATTTCTTCTCAAAAGTCTATAACTCGCAGGGGGACACAGAAAGTGCATTAGATTGCGCAATTCAGCAGGGAGGCCCTTGTCTTCTTACCTATCGATTTTCAAATCACACATAAAGATGTTATTGGGGCGATAAATGCAAGTAAGAGTGGTGAGGCCCCAGGACAAGATGGAGTGCCAATTGATTTGTTCAAATCAATTCCATCATTATGGACCCCACTGATAACACGGGTCCTCCAAGCCTGTTGTGTGAAAGGCTTTATTAATACCTGGTCGGAGTCGATCATTGTTCCGATTTTTAAAAAAGGGGAACGGGATAACCCTGCATGCTACCGCCCGATATCCTGATTAGATTCCCTGATGAAGGTAGCAGGAAGGATTTGTTTAGACAGGTTGCAAACATGGGCAGAAGAAAGCAACATTTTAAGCGATGTACAATATGGTTTTAGACCGGGTCTAGGAATAAACGAGGAGGTTCTTAATCTTAGTATGTTAATTGGAAAATACAGTGTGTTAACAACAAGGAGAGACAAAAAGGGCTTTAAAGGTCCAGCATACGGGCCCTGATACTAGTAACAAAGAAAGGAGTATGCAGTTCCTAAGGAGGCTGACAGTGGCTTTGGAGTAGGTGCAAATAGCTGGCTACCAAGAGGGAGGATGGGGAATCCTTCCTTTCGGAATTAGGGACCTCACACACCCAGCACACCCAGATTTCAACCCAGAGTTGAAATCTACACTAAATGGCTGGTAATGGGGTATAGTAACCTAGATATTACCAGTATGATAGCACCAGTGGCGTGTGGTGTCCGTGGGTGCAGTAGCCAATCTAAAATTTAATCAAGACTGGCCCCATCGGATAGCGGCATGGAGTGGACACGTTAATTCAACGTGTGTCATCAGCTCGCGCCCACTCGGCGGAGGACCTACCCTGCAGTGCTGGCCATTTAGTGTAGATTTCAACTCTCTAATTAGGTCCTGAAGAATTGCCGCCTGATCCTTTTTAGGACAACTAGGGCAAGAAACATGTTGACCGCATGAATCATAGCGCAACTGCCTATAACATCACTATAGACAGTCGCCATTACTCTTTTTAATCAGGGTGGGAGACAGGATTATTAAATTGGTTGCCCTGATCCTCTCATTTCCCTGTTTTAACTCACTTGGTCTTTTAGAAACCACAACACTACACTTCTACACTTTAGGGCCCCTTACACACACCTCACCATACGGCAAGGAATAAAAGATCTCCGCCAAAGAGCCCCCACTGAGGGTGCCCGTCGGGTATTGCAGCGCCGACCCGACGAGGAGCATGCCTAATGATGAAGCATGACACACAGTCGCTGGGTGTGTGAGGGCCCTAATTCCGAAAGGAAGGATTCCCCATCCTCCCTCTTGGTAGCCAGCTATTTGCACCTACTCCAAAGCCACTGTCAGCCTCCTTAGGAACTGCATACTCCTTTCTTTGTTACTAATTGGAAAATACACCCAGGCAAAAGCAGGGAGATTTTATCTGGCATTCGTCGTTCTTACAGCCGCTTTCGACTGTGTTCTACACAGTAAATTGTGGAATAGTTTGATTGATCTTAAGGTCGAACCGGTCCTGGTACAGTTTTTACGCCAATTGTACACTGGGGCAACTGCTAAGGTTCGATACGGAACCAAAGGGGAGTGCACTGCATCGTTTAAAGTGGAGAGGGGGGTAAGACAAGGATGCGTCTTGGCCCCATTCTTGTTCACTCTTTATACCAACGCCTTGGAACAGGAGTTGGTGGCCAAGGCGAGGGACCCACCGTATGTCAACAAACGTCCGATAGTCTCCCTTCTCTACGCAGACGATGCAGTGCTGATGGCACGCACACAGATAGGTTTGCAGAAAGCTCTTGCATTTTATATTGATTTAATGGAGGACTTGGGGTTAAAATTGAATGCCAAGAAAACTTTTGTAATGACCTGCGGGCGAGGGAGACAAAGATGTAGGAATCTCCAAGTTGGGGGAAGTAGGATAGAGTCCGCTGATAAGTTTACGTATTTGGGTGTCCTATTTAATTGCACTGGTTCCTGGGGACAGGCGGTCAAGAGTAGGAGTCTGCTCTTCATGAAGTAGACCGCGGCTCTCATTAATTTAAAAAAAAATTGGGTAGAAGGCCCCGGAAATTCTTTAAAAAAATTTATCAAGATAAATGTGTGAGCGTAGCTATTTTTGGGGCGGGAGTTTGGGGCTTTTATGATTCCTCCCCATTCAATATGTTGAAAATGCCTTTTAAGATTTATTTTAGCTGTACCTGCTAGTTCCCCTGTTTTTAACTGTCATAGTGAGTTGGGGAATCCATACATCTCAGATGTTATTAAGGTACAACCAGTGCTACTCTGGCACAGAATCTGGACTTCCAGTAGTACAGGCCTAAATAAAGAAATATTAAGGGACTCAGTGAAGTTGGACCATGCTACAAAGATCACTTGGTTAAAGTATATAAAAAAAATGATGCATGATCTTGGGCGCCCGGAATATTATACTGCCCCAGAGACATTGAATACTATTTGCCGGAAGGAGTTTAAAGTAATCTGCATGACCCACCTTGAGACAAACAGACTTGTAATGGAGATGAATAAACCTGCGGTTGTCCAACATCAGCTGACTGTAATAATATATGATATCCAACCATATCTTCTACGCTGTACAGGGGGTATGACCGGTATGTTTTAACTCGTTTTAGGTTTGGTACTTTTCATCGACTAATTAGCTATCCTGAGATGAATGATTGGTCCAGAGAACTATGTCATTGTCCCTGTGATGATCTCTCCCCGCAAACAACTATACATGTGATTCTATTTTACAAATTGTATGCCAAGGAAAGATCCAGATAGGTCTTGCCCTTGTTAAGATTGGGGGGATGGAGACAATGTCGACCTGCCTTCTTATATCTACAGTTATTAGACAGTGATTACTGCATTGGAGTTATGGCTGTTTTTTTAAAAAGTATATTGAGAGCAAGGAAATGTAACAATGTCTAAACTTTCTCAGAAACTATACTAGATTGTACCAAATTTCGTAGGACTGCTTTATTTGTAATATTTATTCCCCATAATAATATGCTTGGTTTAAGTCCACCTGTACATGAATGAATTCTGGAACTGTGTACATTTGTATTTTAGAAATTTTTTAAAATGTTTTTATCTGTCTGCTTTTGTGATTTTTATATGACTAAAATCGAATAAAGCTCTTTTTGATTGATTGACATCAAAATCAGCGCAAATGTGTCCGTTGAGATTACTGTTAAGAATTACTGCCTTTAGAGACGAGTTTCCCTCACAACAAGACATACCTGATGAGACTCTGTGTCCAAGCAATTCCAATGTAAATGCGTGCTCTTCATGTAAATAAATTAGCTTTAATATGGACATTATTTAACAGTTCGTTCATTTCTAACTGAGGAAGTATTTGACACTTGAAATCTAAAGGAAAGGAGTCATCCAAGCATCTTTCCTTTTGGTTAATCTAATCCAAAGAACAATGCCCTGAAGTCTTGCAATTTTGCACTTCATTAAAAAAGTGGATTTCTTCGACAGTTAGCATTATCGTTTGCACTGCATGGGCTGCCCCACTTGTCGTGCAGTGCATTCTTTGCAGCAAAAGGAATATCAATGGCCATCTAATATTTCAATGATACCTAAGGTTTAATGTTTTTATGTTTTTAACTTTTATGTAGACACATTTGTGATGAGATCAATTTTGCTGTCATCCTCTCCAAAGAATTGCAGAGAGGAAGCATGCAAGTTGATTGTGCAGAGTAAACAGTTTGTTGTGCTCCTTGAGTAGCGGCCTAACAAAAATAATTAGAAGTTCCATACCCATTCCTTAATGTGACCAACGTGATTTATGCCGAAAAGGTTCATACAGCCTTTTTAAGTTTATTTGCAAGACTCCTTTTAATTCCTTTGGGAGGGGGGATATGTTTGCTTTACTTCACCTGAATATTTTAGCTGGAAAAAAACGAAATATCTGGTTGAAACTATGGGACAAAATAAGTAATTACGGGGATAATTTCTTCTGGTAATCAGACATTCCTCCATGATTTCCTCAATTTAAGGACATCCTCAGGGTGCAACTTGCAATCCTTCAGATCTTCGCCCCCAACTTTTCCAGGTATCAGTAACTCCAGGGGGCGGAGTCAGCAGGAGGGTTACCAGGCGTGATTGTGCAACTTAATATTGACATCAACAATATCATGATACAAGAATATCGAGGACAGAATATACAGGGATAAAATACCGAAAAGTAAGTTCATTTAGGGAAGTATAGATTTACTGGTCCTAACTCCACTTCTATATAGCTTGAAAATATATGCACAGCGTAGGTACATATATGTGGAGTTAGGTATTGAAAATCTTTACTTACTTACTGTCAATAGTTTTGTTTTTGAAATTCTGTGCTTGATATTGTGGTTTCGATATTCGGGGGCACACCCCAAGACTCTCAGACTGAGGCCCAAAGTTTTTCAACAGCATTTGGGCCGCAGCATGTGTTCATGCTGGTTTAGGGTTCTTCCTAGCAAGAAAGCAATGCCTTTTGAACCTTTTGAATAGCTCTTGAACCAGGAGAAATGTTGAGTCCTGTTTATATTATGATAGTTTTAGGTAAACCAATGTCACACGGGGTGATTCGGCTCTAATGAAAGGTGAAGCATTACAAGTGACTATTTAATTCTGTCTAGTCCTTCAATCCTGAGGGCTGTTAGCACGTTGTTTGAAAGCATACAATCCTAGAGAAAATGGATCTTAACCACAATCTTCTGTACCTCTCGGGGCACAAGGAGAGTAGGTTTAAGGAGAAAGACCTCCTTGATTGGGGTGTATCAGTGCTGCAACATTTGCCTCCGCAGCCTCCTCGGTGTGGGAGGGGGGCGGCGCTTCAGGGGGGGCCCCTCCGGCACTGTGAACGGGTGGAGGGCCCCTAACCTGAGAGTTCTTGCATGGGATCAGTGGGGGGCCCTCCGTGTATTTTGCAGGGGGGGCTGTATTTGCAGGGTGGGGACCTTCAAGTTTTTCAATTTTCGTTATGCCACTGAGGTGTATGCTTGGATTGGAATGTACCATGAACTCGCCCATGCAAGGAACTATAATCTAATCGCAGAGCGTTAAATATTAAATATTCCTTCGCACACCATAAAAGATGTATCACAGGTGCAACCTGAATACCTCCAGGAAAACATTGTTTTTATGCTAGATGAGGGCCACATCGAGGGTATCACTTAGGAATTGGACGATCAGACCACCGTTTGACCTGGGTGGTGGAAGCTCCTCCTTTGCTAGTCCACCAGCAGCTGGTCTCCCAGATTTAAAGTTTGCTGCCAGGCTAGTGGTCCTTTTCTCCCCTCTTTAGGGCATGAGCTGCTTTGTAGGAAACAAACGCAGGGACAACAAGTCTACCTACCGTGCTATGGAGGCACAAGCCGCACTTATCGACAGAATGAGGGCTCAAGACGATTCTCAGCTTCACTGAGGCCTACCTTGGTTCAGGATCTGCATGAGACTACACTCTGGTCACAAGGGTGTCAACTCCTACAGAGAATAGACAATTTTCAGAACGTTGACATCTACATCACAGCCCTGCCGAGCTGTAAGTGTAACTTTATTGGCGCGTCTTGTAGCTGTTACAAAACTTTTTTTAGATAAAGAATGGTACCTTTGAAATTATGTTTTTCCACATTAAATTGACAATGGAAGGCGCACTGCTAAGTAGGGGACATTCTCCTTTTTAAAAACACAGTGTCTATCGCTGACAGAGCAGAAACATGTTTTGCTTTTCAAACAAAAATGAATAATGATTTCCGAGCACTGTTAAGAGTGAAAAAGAGTAGATATTTTATTTTAATCTTTTTGGGAAGCTCTAAGTTAAAGTTGCCTTTTGAAATAGAGTTGAAGCTTTTGTTATAGCATTCTCACTTTGAATTTAAAATTAGCAAGAGAGTAAGGCTGGCAATTTATACTACTGCCAAATTGTTAAACGTCTCTTTCCTACGCCTTATATGCTAATTGTAGTGCTTGGAAGGCTGCCATTTGTTACATTATGGAAATGTGGGGTGACAGTATCTCCAGTGCATTTTGGTGACTAATGCTGACTGCTCTGTTTGTGCTGCTGTTTGCCGCCCAGAAAAGTGACCTCACTGTAAAACTAATATCCAGGCATTGGTGACCAAGAAGACAATTAACTAAAAAGGAACTGCTTGTTTTTGAAGAGGACTATGACTTATTCACATAAAGCTTTTTATTGTTTGTGAGTGTAAGCAGATTTCACAGACCTTATCTATTTGGCTCTGCTGGAGAAATACAAAAAATCCAGGTAAATGAAAAAGAACACGTCTAATGCAAAAACTGCAAACATTATGGTTGGATATTTGTAAGTTTTATATAGAGCTGCCATTAAAGCTGATATTAAAGGTTAGGTTTTTACCTCTCTCAAGGTCTGATTCATTGTCTATCTAGCACATTTAAGTCAATCAATCAGGATTTATAAAGTGTGTCTAATCACCCGATAGGATATCCAGGCGCTTGCAGGTCCCAGAGGCTTATTCAAACAGCCTGGTCTTAAGGGCCATTCGGAATTCCGTAAATGAGGTGATGATCCGGAGTTGCATGGGGAGGCTGTTCCAGGTCTTTGCTGCAATGTCGGAGAAGGAGCGTGCTCCACTTCTGCTTCTGTAGATATGGGGAGTTTGGGCAAGAAAGAGGGAGGCGGAGCGTTGTTTTCTCAACGGTTGGTGGAAGTTTAGGCGGTGGTTAATGTAGGCGGGCCCTTGGTTGTGTAAAGACTTGTGTAAGTGGGTCAGCAGCTTGAATTGGCATCTCTTCTGTACGGGAAGACAGTGGAGTTGCCTGAGGCGGCATGTGATGCGTGTTCATCTGGTAAGGCCGAGGATGAGTCTGGCTGCGGCGTTCTGTATAGTCTGAAGTCTCTGTAGGAGGCGTGTGGCATTTCCTATGTAGAGGGCATTTCTTCATTTGGCATTTGGTTGGTGATGAGGAGCCTGTTTCAGAGTGCATCTCGTGTGTAGGGGCAGCCACTTGAAGATCTTATGTAGCATTAGCAGAATGAGGAAGCACGCGTAGGAGACAGCAGTGATCTGTGATTTCATGGTGAGCTTGTTGTCAAGGATGATTCTGAGGTTTCTGACGTGGTCGGAGGGAGTGGTTGCGGGTCCTAGGTCTAATGGCCACTACGAGTCGTTCCATGTGTTGCTGCTGTTGCCGAAGATCAGTACTTCTGTCTTGTCTGTGTTCAGCTGGAGGCATTTGTTCTTCATCCAGTCAGTGACGCTTGTCATGCATCTGCGGAAGTCGGTTCTGGTGGTGGTGGGGTAGTCGGTGAGTGAGAGGATGAGTTGGGTGTCGTCTGAATAGGAAATTATGTTGAGACCGTGGGATCTGACGATGTTGGCCAGTGGGGTCATATAGGTATTGAAGAGCATGAGGCAGAGGGATGAGCCCAGGGGGACACTGCAGGTGATCTCCTTGGGTTCAGAGGTGAAAGGTGGGAAGTGGATCCTCTGGGTTTTTCCATTGAGGAAGCAGGTGATCTATCTGAGCGCATCCCCTTGAATGCCAATGTGGTGGAGTCTTTTGATCAGAATGTCTGGTGGGATATGGTGTCAAAGGCTGCCAAGAGGTCGAGGAATATCAGAGCTGCTGTTTCTCCTCGGTAGAGGAGGGTTCAGATGCCATCGGTGGCTGTGATCAGGGCCGTTTCGGAGCTGTGATTTCTGCCGAAGCCGGATTGGGAGGCGTCTAGTAACTGGTTCTGCTCTTGCATGTACAAAAAACGACTTACAAATGGAAATATTACATTATGATTTTACTAACTAGAATTTGTGCAATTTTGCATTCATACGGTGTACTTTGCAATAATGAAATTCCACCAGCATGGTAAAAATGCTGCATTGAAAAATTTAGAATTAGTGCAAAATTGTTAGGGTTTATAAGTGGGTCACCTTGCAGAAGCAAGTGAACATACCTCTTGCGTGATGTTACATTACAGAGTGATTTTCATTTGTGAAAAACAGAAGTAAGTGTTTTTCATTTGTGGCATTGTGAGGGAATCCCTCACACTCAACGGAAGTTAGTTTCTCCTACGGAAAACATAATTTTACCTGGGAGCAATGGAAAACTTTTTCATATTCTGCTGTACATCTACACAGCTTACTTGCATGCAGAATTTTACACATACTGGAAATTCCTCATGTGTGTATTTTGCACACTGGGACTCTACAACGCATCTACAGCTGTCAAAGTGATGCTAGGGGAACTAGGTAGATTTTTCCCAAATCCCTAAAATGTCTGATATATGCTCCAAGTAGCACTGACACAATATCGAGGACAAAAATATTTTGTGGACAGAATATTGTGTCAAAAATATTGAGAAGGTAAATGCAAATAGGTAAGTGTAGATTTATCGCTCTTAACTCTACATCTACGTTCCTTGAGGATATATATTGTCAAGGTGCATATATGTGGAATTAAGTATAGTAAAACCTTTTTTTCCCATAGAAACTCACCTCCACATTATTCTTGTCCTCGATATTCTTGACACGTTATTTTGTCCACACGATATTTTGGACTCAATATTTTGTCCAGACACCATGCTGAGTTGGAGGTTCATAGTGCAAAAACATAGGAGATGTGCTCTAGGGCATGACCTTCGCACTTTGGAACCTAGGTTTCAATTGTTGCTTCTGCACGTAAATGGATATTGTGAGAGTAAGGTAAAATCCCTTACTCTCCCCGTGCCCAAAATGTAGGTTATGTGTGAGATGTAATGCAAGTGTAAATTTGTGAAATGTAATATCATTGTGTAATTCCCCACTTCCTCCTCATCTTCTTGCTCAGCCCATTCCTTTCTCATTGAGAATTTATCCTCCACCCCTAAAGGGTCACTGCTTCCCAAGTTCTTCTTTTATTTTCATGGATAATACCATTCCTCCTCCTATAAACTTCCCTGCCTCCTTGTTTCAGGTTCTACCTCTGACCTTTCGAAAACTGCAGTGGCGCTTTTATTCATTTACTGTGTGTTTCAGTGTTTTATATTTGGATGCTGTGCATTGGCCTTTTATCTTTAGCTGAAGCGATACAGGGGATCGCAAACTCTGCAAAATATCTTCATGTGTTACGAGTAATGAGTAAGATACACTCTGGATCATGTATATGACTTTTGTGGTGCAGGTCAGCGCAGCAAAGTCACCTTGCTGCGCTGCATCATAGGGAAAGGGCAGGAATGCACTGTATTTATCCAACGCATGCACCTTTGCACCATGGTGCTAGGGTACCAGTGTTGGGCTTCCAGCATAAAAACAATCCTGAGAGGCTTTTTCCTCTTTCTATGTGTGCTGCAAAATGTAGGCACATAAAAAGATGAAAAAACGAGGAGAAATAAAGATATTTTTCCTCGTTACACCTTTCCTGGTGAGGCATATCTTTTGGATGCATTTTCATGTTTACCTGCTCTTGTAAATCTGATAATGCATCAAAATCCATGGATGTTGCGTGAGAACACCCACTAAACAACCATGAAAATGCCTCCCTGGCGCAGAGTAATGCAACTCAGCAATTTGTGCTTCGTTACATTACTTGAGATTTATGAATCCACGCAGGGCCACACAAGGTGACCCTGCGTGGATTCATAAATCTCACTTTACATTTGTGTCACTCTTCCACCACGTTGCGTGGTGCAAGAGCTGGGAAACGGCCTTAATCATGCAGCATAAACTACGTATGGCTAAACAACGCAAGTGGAACCACGCACGTCTAAACCACACATAGACCTTTACCACACATATATTTGTGGTTGAGACGTTAGTGGTAGTTAGTGCTCTAGACTAGGAGCAAATGGGAGGGGGTGGGAAGTGTTGCAGACTTGGAGGGACTTCATGCCTGGACAAGGAACGGCTTGGTGAGTATATTTTCTGGGTGTGTTGGGATCGAGGAAGTTTTTTGGGTTTTAGGGCTCAGAGTGGGTGGTCAGGGTGGGGAGGCCAGTTTTAGGTCTCAGGGTGGGGGGCTGTGTAGTTTGCAGTGCTGTGTTTTAGGGCTTCATGATGGGGGGTCAGGGTACTGTTTAGGGTTGGGGGACTGTTTTATGGCTCAGTGCTGGGGGCGTGGGTATTTTTTTGGGCTGAGGTCCAGGTTTTATGGCTCACGGCAGGGGGCGAGGTTGTTTTCAAGGCTGGGAGGTGGGTTTTAGGGCTCAGTGTGGGGGGCTGGGGTGCTTTTAGGGCTGGGTTGGGGTTTGTTTTTAGGGCTGTGGGCCACTTTTAGGACTCGGGCGAGGGGCTGGGTGTTTTTAGGTCTGTGGTCGGAGTCGTACTTAGGGCAGGGGGCTGGGTTTTAGGGCTCAGGGCGGGGGCTTCGGTGTAACTTTAACCATGCACATGCCTTTACCAACTATGCCATTACAACTGTATTCATTGTAAAGCCATGCATGGCAAAGGCATGTGTGGTTAAGACGCGGTCGTTGTTAAGACCGCATTGTTCAGGCATGCGTGGTTGGGGATTGCGTGGTTCCGACATGCAAGAGCGAGGCAAAGGGGTTCTTAAATATGCCCCTGCGCATCTGGAATGCAGTCTTTCCAGCATGCCGGTTGCTGGAGTTCCCTAGCATTGCGACTCCAGATGGGAGGCCTTCGGAGGCTTCCTTTTATTGGAAGCCGGCCTCATGGAGGCCAGAAGTTTGAGCTGCTTCATTTGCTGAAGGAGCATGATCCAGTGCAACGGCCTGGTTGTCTTCAAGCAATAACAGGTGATTGGTTTTTATCTACGTAGCTATCAGCAGTGAAAGGGCCTACATCTGAGAGTATGCTTCCACAGCATACTGGATTAGAGTTGTTGTGGAGCACCTCCTATGCTTCGCGTTCTCATGTTAGGTGGAGAGAAGTGCAATTTAGTGTTTTCACGTTAGCTGTACAGGGGCCTGCACAGCTGTGTATCACTAGGTATGAGTGCCACCACTGAAATATGGTTGAGCAATGGCCGGCATTGTTCTCTTTAAAGGGGAAAACGTATCCAGCTGTGTTCATGAAAAGTCTATGACATTGTAGGGGACTGCATTGCATTTGTTAAGGATTTATTTTCTTAATTGCTTTCTTAAATAAACATTCTCGAACTAATTTGAGACTCTCTATGGGAGAGGGTGTACAGCTGTATTGCAGGATCGACTGGCTCTGCTGTCCAACTGGTCACCACTCCTTTGCCTGGTTAGCGTGTGTGTTCCCTTTGGCATGTTTATTAGCCCATACCGACATCCATAGTAACAAGGGGGGATAGTTTAATTTGATCTGTGACATATTTAAGTCCTAGCTCTCCATTGACAAAAGAATGGGAACTACTAGGCGATAGGCCTAGCAGTTGCCTGCAAAACGTATTTTCAACTTGGAGGCTAATCATTGTCCTGTATCCCTAAAGGGCCATCCCTAGGTTAAAATTCAAATACACTTGTGTTTATATATTTCAGTCCGAGCTAGTGTGGGCTTGGGCCCAACATGCTTCACAAAAGTAGAAAGCAACCTACTTGATTGGTGTGACTTACTGGACCTATTTAACATAATATTTGCATATAATAGAGCTGCCTAATGTTTATTTAGGCCATTGATTTCTAATAAGAACAAAACAGGTGCATGCATCCTTGGTAGACTCCCAATTGTAAGTCAAACATATTGGTGCACTCCCACTTAGATCCATAATTAACACCTGTCCTTGTGCCCGAATGGAAGGCTCGAAAAAAAATCTATAAAATCCGATTCCAAGTCCATCTGTGCAAGGATGCCCCATAGCTTAGACTGGTTTACGAGGTCAAAAGCAGAGCACAAGTCCATAAAGAAAAGCTATAACACCCCCTTCATGGCTCTGTATATTTATTAATGAGCAACATTAGATTGAGGCATTGACCCTGACTACTTAAACCATCCCTAAAGCCATATTGGAGGGCAGACATTATGTTACAAGCCTCAGTCCAGGACAAAATTCTCTGCAGAACTATGCCCCCAATTATTTTGACCGTAGAGTTCAAAAGGGAGATGGGCAGTTAGCATCAGGGGTCCTGTCTATATCCTTTCTTGTCTACTGGGAAATATAACTGTGGTCCGCCATATAGTTGGTAACTTAGAGTTTACTGCCAAGTTTAGGGCGTTCATAATAACAGGCGACCAAAACTCAGGCAGAGCCTTATACAGGTCCATTGGGACCTGCATCAGGTCCAGGAGCTTTGTTGGATGGGCTTTGAGCTATTGCAGTCATGACTTCTTCATACTCAAATCTAATATTAAGAGTAAATGAGAAATCCTGAGTTTCCTGTTTCAAGATCCATAGACCTCTAAGCAGTATATGACCTAAAATGTCACCCCACAAATCTGCTGGAATATTGGTCCCTAAATCATCTGACAAATTGGCAAAAGAATCAACTGAATTAACTGTTTGCCAAAATCCACCCATTTTTTGGCTTCACAGACAATGACTAAGATGGCCCAAGTTTTATTTTTTATGGTCTGCTTTCTTTTTATTAATGGTCAGCTTATATTCACCCCTGAGAATTGTAGCAACAGCTGTATCCCTAGGTGTTTAGGTAGGTACCTATTGGCATCCCTGCATGACCTATGAACACACCTTGGTTCATTACCCTTTAATCGTCTGCTTGGTACTGTGATTAGGTTATGGATATTATGACCTAAATTGTCAAAAACGTCTACAGTAGTAGGGCTGAGCAGGAGATCCGTAAGGAATTGTTCCAGTATCAACACCAAGGTCTGCCTAATATTACTAAATAAGGCCTCTGTCAATAGCTCGCCACTTAAGACGCAAGCCTTTATCAACTGTAATAAGATGGGTTTGTCCCACAATTTGGTACCTTACTATTGTATGCTAGAACACATAGCATACAATTGTTGGGATTGTTATCACTGCAGCTATTTTCCAGTGTCTCTCCAGTGGTTACAAAAGGGTGTTGGATCTGTGAGATAAAGATATCGTCAATAATAGCACCCCCCTCCCTCCGCACCAGTCAATAAAGCTAGGGGATTGAATTTCCTCTTTCCCTAAAATTTCTTTATAATTGCAAAGTAATTTATAATACTCCAAATGTTGCTGTATAGTTTAACTCCTCTAGCAATAAAGACATATTAAGGAGACTACTGGTTCAGGGATTACATCTTCTTTCCTAGCCTCCTTCTGCTGATTTTGTGAACTACCGTTGTTGCCTTCTATGGGGACAAGCTAAAGAGTAGGCACCTGGGCTCACCTGGAAATAGAGTAGCAGGAAGATTCATTCTGCAAGATTCTGTGCAGCTCAAAGTAGAAATCCTCTTTAAACTTGATGAATCTTGTTGAGGAACAGTCCTTACCTGAAGTTAAAAAAGAAGCACCCGGAAATACCATTGGTAAGTTCAGCGGTTAAATAAGGGTTCTCTGATGAAATTTCTTTAGTTTCACTTTGCAGGTTTGCAATTGAAGGGGTTGTGAAGCTCATCTGCTATGAGTCTTCAATAAATATTATATTTTGGACTTGTGAGCCAACCTTGCCTTCTGCCAGAGGCTATAACTTTATTAAAGCATTTAATGAAGAAAATTATGTTTGTTCTCTTGATCACATTTTCAGATCTCAGTGGGTCTGTATGGGTTTTCATCCTTCCGGGATCAATGTGGAGTGTACCTCGGGTTGGTAACAACAAAACATTGTTATATCTAACCCTGTAGAGAGGCACAGCAATAGGTGCATTGTAAGTATGGGTGGGCATAACTCATGTAATTTGCTGTAGCATGATCACGCAAAATTATCCGAGATTACATGGAACACAGCATTTAGTGCTAATTTCTTAGTACAAAATGCACCCTCATGTCCAAAATGGGCTAGAGGATGCATTTTGCACTAAGGAAATAGCACTAAATGCAACAGAACACAAACAGCAGCAGCTAGCAACTGCCCGGAACCGCAAAATTGGTTTTTCCTGTGCTGTGGAAGGGTTTTAGTGCCAGATTACTCATAATTACACGAACGAGCATAGTTGCGTAATTTTCAGCAATTTCATGTCAAAAGAGTAATGCCAAATTACCAAAGTTACTCCAAATTTATGGCAGAATTAACATTTCTACCAGGCCTATTTGTAAGAGCTTTTTTTGGTTGCAATGTATCACTGTGTTGTGAGATTTAGACTATGTTTCTTACTCCTTAGTCAAATATGTTTTTCAGCCACTTTTCCAGATATTTAAAAGGGGTGATCTGTACACAGCTTTCGAGAGCAAAATGTCTGCTAAAGTGTAGGTGTGTTAATTATTTGTTTATTTTGGTATCGGAATCTTCAGAAATTACTGCAAGTTCTGCATTAGAGGCCATTAATTAGCTGTTTTATTGGATGGTGGGGAAAAGCAACCAGAACAACAGGTCATTGGAACTGATCTTTTTGTTGAAGATATTCTCCTAGTGAAGAGCAGAAGGAGGTCCTGTGTGCTCAGTTTTTCAGTTATAAACATGGATTTTCCTTTAGCATATGGTTGTTCAGAACAAGTGTCTTTTGCTATATTACTGGAGGGTAAGAGAATCAGAGGGGTGGCCCTGGTATTAGCAATTTGGGGTTAAGTTAAAGCATGTGGCAGATCTGGGTGTTACTTCTATTTCTAGTTTTCAGACATGGTTTTCTTTTCATTTACTATGGATGGGTCTGTTGGCTCAGTTGACTAATGTATATCTCCAGAAGCTTGTTTTTGACCTTGAGGCCACTGGTTTGAATCCCAGCAGGTCCACTCAGCTTTTCATTCTTGCAGGGCTGACAGAATACATGCCATTTATCTGGGTAGCAATGGCCACCTGTTGTTCGGCACCTGCTTGCTCCCAGGGGTGGACGTTTGCTTTACAAAGGCACATGTTGTGTTATGTTATGTATGCCTCATACGGCTGAAAAGTATCCTGGGTTCAATACAGGGGGGAAAACTATGGAATGGAATTTTCCCTTAGTTATGAGTGAACGTGTTCCTGTCAGTTCCTCTTCAAGGGAGGTAGCTGGGTTAGAAAGCAAATGTAAAGCTTCATGCTAGTTCCAGTTGGTTCTGGTCTTCCAAAGTTAATCCCACTTTACCAGGTGATTCTGCAAATTTGGACAGATTTATGGATGATAATCAATCAGTGATACATTTCTCTGCATGTTGTGTTAAAAAAATTATTTGGAAGTTCTTAGACAGGGTTTCTCTATTAATGTGGGTCTTCCGTTTTGCTTTGAGATTATGCCAATATTTTTTACTCAAGAAGCATCCTCATATATTATTCAATTCCTGCTTTCTTGGGTGTCCTCTGGATACAATTCCTTCCATGTTATCAGAATTCTTTGGGGAATAAAATTGGGTCATTCCAAGATGGCCATTGTTTGTTTTTGACATGCATTCCCAGTACACAAAATTGTTGCATTTGTCCATTATATGGAATTATGATCAGAAAGGATTTTTATTTTATACTCCCTTCCCTTGACATCAAGAAAGAAGTGGCGAAGTAATCTAGAGCTAATTATATCTAAGTCAAATATATCAGTGGGGGCAAGCTGCTGATCTGCTCTGATTCCTTGTACAAAGGTACTCATAAACCTTCATCAGAATTAGATGAGACATTCATTTTAGTCACATAGTGTTACCAGGAACAATTACCCTTGTAGCTCACCCTTGACATTGGGTATAAGAGTTTGTTTTTGCACTCTGTCTTCCAAGTGGTTTGGCCGTGATTTACCATTACTGGTAGACCTGTGAATGCATCAAACTGCTATGCCTCTCCAGGTGAGGCATAACAAGGAGAAATATCCTTATTTTTCCTCGTTTGTTCCTCTTTCTATGTGTGCTGTAGATGAAAATGCCTCAGAGGATTGTTTTTGTGCAGGAAGGTGGCACTTCATTGACAAAAACAATCCTGCTTCCGACGCAGGCACCCTTGCACCATAGTGCAAGGGTACCTGCATTGGCACTAGGCAGCCAAGAGTGTGCCAGTGCAGGAAAGGAAAGGAATGCGCTATATGATGTTAAATATGATGCATTCCAATTTCACACAGCGCAGCAAGGTAGCTTGCCGGTTTGTGCTGCGTAAAAAATTAATAAATGTGCCCTTTAATCTGTCCAAAAGAAACTTCAGGTTTTTAAAATGGGGGTCAGGTGTTTTTAAACCTGCTCATGTTGTTGATGATTAAAGTACATTATTCTTATAGTTCGTGGTTTTCTGGTATATGTTTTATTTTCCCTGCGGGAGAATCTTATGACAATATTCAATTAAGTTGCCACCTTAAGCCTTCATTGGTCTGCAGTGCACTCCTTGTGTCTGCAAAACATTTAGTTACTTGAAGTCAAGCAACTATGGTTTTATACCTGTTCTGGATTCTGCAATTTGCTTTTTCTCTTCTCAGGGTTACTTTCTTTAAGGAGACTCACAGGGATTCTGATCTATGAGTTTGTTCCTGGTAGAATTCTCCACATCAAGGGATTTTAATACCGGGTCCTTCTCTATTGTCATATATATTAAAGTTCATATTGTGGTAGATTTGGTTTCGTGAATAATTCTTTCCAATTAGTTATTTCAATTGTTGCTTGAGGTTAAGGAATTATCTTCCTATTCTGAATACCAATGACTCTTCATGGTCATGGTTTGGGATTCACTCCTTAGAGACCATAAGCCTTTTTTTGCTGGTTCTTCTGGGGATGATTCATCTCAGAGGGTCTAAATGTTATCAATATATGGGACAGCTAATCTAGTCTGTATCTCAGTTATGTCTATTTTCAGTGAGTGAACCTGAAGTACTCCCCTTTTTACTTACTTTGTATTTGGGCAAAGACCCTCTAAATTCAGTACAGGTGTTTCCTAGAGGAGATGTTCTCCTCATAGGAGAGTTTCTTTTTGTAGACATATGTAGACTGCTGCATGGGCTGGTCTTCTTCCATGGTTTCTCAGATGGAAGGGAGCTCATGGAATTCATTTATGTTTTGGGATAAGGGTTCCCTTTTAACTGCACGTTTTTAAAGTCTTTATTAACCTTATCATAGAATTAATTTGTTTCACCTGGGTGTAGTAATTACAGAATTTTGATTTCTCTGCGCCCAGATTTGTGGTTGTCTTAAGGGTTGTTTATGTCACACAGTGATTAAGGCATACTGCTTGGGTGTATCCTCAATAATTAAGAAATTGGACGAGGAATGAGATGAGGAGGTAATATCTGGATTACTTACCGGTAATCTTCGTTTCTCTGATTCTTCTTTCCTTGGCCCAGTACATACGGCCCTGACTCACTCCTACCTGGGAGCCCTCATCACCAATATGATTGAGGGCTTTTAAAATCAGTGTACCCTCAGAGGCAATGGAGTTTATAGGGGGTGGAGTGATGTTATCCATGGAAATAAAAAAGAGCCTGGGAAGTGGTGACCATTTAGGAGGTGGGGGATAAATCCTCAATATGTAAGTACTGAGATAAGGAAAGAAGAATCAGAGTAATGAAGATTATTTGTGAGTAGTCCAGACATTACATGTACACAATTGTGTATTGTCTCCCAGTTTGCCCATTGACACACATCAATCTGGTGATACCTAGTCAGGGTCACAATATTACAGATGAAGCTAATAGTATATTTGACTTCTATTTTGTGCACAGTAAAATTGTTTCCAAATTATGGGACAAATGTTTTTATTTACTTATTTGTTTATTAATTTCCTTAGCTGTTTTGTGCAGTGCGATTTAGACCTGATGGTAGAATAGCACTTCACATAGTAGTAGGAAAGAAAGAAATTTGTCAGAAGAATATTAGTTACCACATTGAGTGTGAGGTCCAATACTCAGTAATGTGTTTATGTGGCATAGTAGTGCAGAATTTTCAGGGTTCCTCTGTAATTAGCAGACTGTTCTGTTCAGCCTGGAGTGCTCCAAGGGTGGTAAGTACAGGAACATTATTAGAGGAATGAAATAAAACAATGTGCCTGCTGCCCCCAACACCATGGATAACTTCCCCAATCATTATAGAAGTACGATATGGCCCTGGGTGTTGAAGGCAATGACAATCAAGTAAGAAAACAATTGTGTAGTATCTTTTGTCCATTATATACACGATAAAGGACAGGACTTCAAACAGGGTTGTTTCTGTGCCCTTTTGTGAGATAAGTCTGTACCTGCTCAAACATTTGGACCGCTGTACTTCATAACTCTATTTAAAAAAAACATTAAAGCTAGTATCACCATACACAGTAATTATTTTTTCTAAATAGGATTAACTTTAGATTGCACCAGATTCTTTAAAGTTTAGAATAATGTGTTGGTAAAGTCTGAAACTGCAGATTTGTTTTTCTGAAAAAATATCTACACGTTATGGTAGCCTCAATTCAGAGTTAAGAACGTGTGAAAAATATCTTGCCAGGTTCTTTCCATTCCCCATCTTTCATGCTTGTATCCTTCCACCAAATCCACTAATCAATCCACCCACCCACTCATCTGTCTGGTGTCTGTCCATCCATCCGTCTGTCCGTCCATCTGCCTATCAATCTCTCCATTCACTCATCCTTCCCTATGTACATCCTTTCTTCTCTCTGGCCATCTCTTAACTTTTTTTCTTAATGCTTCTTAGTTTCATTTGATACGCCATCCCACAGATCCATTAGAATATAATCTTGCAATGGCATTTATGACCTGTTTGGAGTTGAGTGTCTCCGATCAAATTCAAAGGAGACTTAAACATCAACTTAAAAGTTTTGTGTCACATACACTACCCAATAGCCCTGCCCCCCATGACATCTCAGGAAGCAAGTCTAAATGGAACTCCTATTCATCGGTTTTCTTTATGTAGAGGTGTAAAATAGATCATTTGCACACCTTGGGCCTTATTACGATGTGACTCGGAAAGCCTCCGACTGCAGGTTGGAGGCTTTCCGAGTCACATCGTAGGTTTCACTTTCGATCGCCGTATTGCAATGCAGGCGGTCAAAAGTGAAACTGGCCGGTCATTCCAGCTGGCCAGTCGCAGGCCTCACCATAATCCCTAAGGAAGGCGTTTCCGCCATCGGGATTACAATCTAGGTTTCCGACAGGCTTTCCATGTTGGGCTTTTCGACATGGAAAGCCTGTCGGAAAGCGACTTTATTGTCCCCTGGCAGGGCCCCTGTCACCCTGCGGCCTCCTGTTGGGAGCCGAGGGGGCACCCGGAGATCGGTCGGTCCTAAGACCGAAGTCATATTAAGGCCCTTAATAATTAAATCCAAGAAAAAATTGGAATGTCTATAATTTGTCATGACAAACTTTGTCTCCAGTACAATTTGCTGTGCAATGTTAGAAACAGTTGTATGTCATACATTCTGCCAGTCCAGATAAGGAACATATTCTCAGAGGACTCACACCAAAGTGGAATATTTTGTATGAATGGGTGCTTAGGTGTCAAGATATATTGCCATTACTAATTGTCCATGAACAGGTTTGCTAGGTTGGGTGCAAGCTATCCCCCACTTGATAGTAAAAATTATTACAAATCTGAGAAAAATGACAAATCAATGCTGGTCAAAGTTGACAGGTATCCAAAAATGTTGTTATAAGTGTGAGCACCTCCTATTGTGGGATGTTGGTGTACAATGAGTGAAAGTCCATGGTCATCAACAAAAGGAAATCTGGAGTGAACATGAAGTCTTTAGTGGTATTAATAAAATCAATGGTGTCACCAGTAAGTGGCATAAAGCATTTTATGAGGAAGTAAATACTTGGGGATATGAGTTTCAAAAATGCACCCGCTTCCTGGCATAATAGGGCAACCAGGTGGCTTTTCAGAGTTTTTTTTTATTTTGGACTAGGTGCATAATACATGGTTGTGTGCTTTTGATCTGCTAAGGAAGGAAAGGTTACATACCTGTGGTCCTAGTTCTGCTGTGTAGCTATCTCCATTGAAGTCAAAAACGTTTAATTATTTCCCACCGCTTGCACCGACCTGGTAACACTATTATAATATATATAATGCATTGAGAAAATAGCCTTATAGAATGTTCGACATTCAAGTTGATTTCCTATGGATCCCCGTGTAGTCTGTCAGAGATGTCATTTTCTTTCTGAATGCTGGAAAAAAGTTGATGACACTGAGTAGCTTTATAAAAGCACATCATGTGCCATGGAAATTAGTTACCTTTACAATGAAGAGCATGAAGATATATTGAAGCCAATATACCTACACCGAGAGAGGTGAAAAATATGAGTCTGTTCCTTTAAGGACCTGAGAGGCACCCCTTCTCACAATGCCTTGTAGTGGCAGTTTGTCTGTGAGAGTCAGTTCTTTTTTACGTGTGCTATGACCCATATGTCTAGACCGCCGGGAGGAGAGCGGTTATTTATGACTTCAATGAAGATACCTTTGATGAAGAACCAGGTCCACAGGTATGTAATCTTTAATTCTGCATTGTAGGATCTTCATTGATAGTCATAAACATTGAACAGAGTAGCAAGCTACAGATAAAACAAATCTGCAGCTGTCAGTTATAAGAAGAAAAAGAGACCATACTGCAATGTGGGAGAAAATCTGAAAATATTGTCTGCTCCAAGGAACAAAATGGTCATTTATTTAAATAGGTCCTTAGAGTTTCTTGACCAACCATTGCTTCAGCTTGAGTGTCTGTTTCTAGATAATAGTGACTTGTAAAGGTATGTATTGATCTCCAAGTAGCTGCCTTTCAGATATCTTGAATTGGGACATGTCTGATCCACTGCATAGTTTCTGCTTTCCCTCTTGTTGAGCAAGCCCTAGGTTTACCTGGGAGAGGTTTGTTGGCAATTTGGCAGCATAAAAAAATACATGAAACTATACATACCACCAGGTATTTTTAGTTTACCTGGATCCCGCCATTGTCCGGTAGTTTTTATCTAAGAACTCCCTCCTTCGTCCGAGTCCATCAGGAGGTTGAGACCGCCCTTGTGGCATTGTTCTACCAGGGTGGGGAGAGGTTGCCGCTGATGAACCATGACACAAAATTGTATGTGAGGCTTCCTCTTCCATAGAATGGTCTTTCCTCGTAGTCTGGCAGTAGTTCTGTGACATCCCTAATTGGACTCTCACTTGTACTCCAAAATAGGGAAACAGTCTCTTTCTCTTCATCTGGAGCTACTGTACAAATTTTTGATTTAAAGTATTTGTGCAACACTTATATTGCAGTAACACAGACAACACACTACAAAAATACTCCAAACCAGTTTACAAAAATAGTGAATATTTATTAGAGTTAAACAAGACCAAAGAAACAAAAATCCAAAAAGTGGAACTTGAGATATGAATCTTTAAAGATTAAATCCAAAGCCAGTACTTAGAAGTCAATAGCACTTAAAGGTTACTGGAGGTCACACTAGACTGGGATAGTTTCAAAGTTCAGTCTGACCGCGATGGAGGGAAGGCCGGCTATAGGAACCACGCATGGTGCACTGAAAAAGTACCTTTGATGGAGCAAGCGTCGGTGGCGAAGACTTGTGTCGGTTCAGATTCACACAGTCGGGTTGATGCGTCGAAGTCGAGCCTCACAGTAGGGTCATGCATTGTCGTCGGACCCCTTACCATGCAGGTGCTGCGTCATCATAGGACCTTACAGTCGAGACCTCAGATCGGTGCTGTGTCAACATCAAACCTCGCAGTTGGGTCCCGCATCGTCATCAAGCTGCACAGTGATGTCTTCGGATCGGCACTGCATAGGCGTTAAAAGGCTCTGCATTGGTTCTGATCGGCACATAGGTGACGATACGTCAATTTTCGAGCAAAACAGATGCAGAACCCCCTTCTGAGGCTCATGACTGGAGGTGCACCTCAGGCAAGGGAGGACTCACAGATGGCAGAGTCCAGCAGCTGATGCAGAGATGAAGGAAGTCTTTAATGACCCTGAGACTTCAAGAACAGGGGGCAAGCCAGCAAGCCCTTGGAGAAACTTGGGTTCCAGGATGTAGAGAGCAGGTCCAGTCTTTCTCACTCCCAGACAAAAAGCAGCAGGCAGCAGGAAAACATATCAAATCAGGTAGCAAAGTGGCAGTTCCTCCTGCAGAGCAGCAGCTCTTCTTCCAGGCAGAATGTCCTTGGTTCCAGCAAATTTCTGCTTTGGTGATGTCAAGGCAAGGGTCCAGTACTTATGCCCAAATGTGCCTTTGAAGTGCAAAGACATCAAAGAGGCCTTTGAAGATCAAAAGGTCCCTGCCCTACCTGCCCTGGCTCCAGACTCACTACAAAGCGGTATGCAGCTCCTCTTTCCCAGTCTACCTCAGGAAGGCCCATTAACCTGGTTATGATCTATCAGAATGCAAATGTCACACCCCAGCTCCCTTTCTGCGACTGGCTAGAAAGCACAACGCCCAGTTGTCAACCAAACCAGACGTGTATTCAGAGACAGGCAGAGGCACAGAATAGTTAAAGTAAGAAAATGCCAACTTTCTAAAAAGTGCCATTTTCAGACTTGCAATTTAAAATCTGACTTCACCATAAGTTGTGATTTTAAATTTTTGAGTTCAGAGACACCAAACTCCAAATTTCTATTTTTTCCCAATTGCAAATTACCTTAAAAGATGTTTTAAGGCAATCCTAATGTTAACCCATGGGAGAGATAGGCCTGGCAGTAGTGAAAAATGGATTTAGCGGTTTTTCAACCCCAGGAAATGTAAAACTCAAAAGTACATTTCCTATCTTTTAGATACACTGCACCTTGCCCATAGACCTGCCTACGGCCTACCTTAGGGGTGACTTATACATAATAAAAGTAAAGTTTTGGGCCTGCCAAGTAGGTTAACTTGCCAGGTCGAAATGGCAGTTTAAACTGCACACATAGGCTCTGCAGTGGCAGGCCTGAACCATGTTTAAAAGGTTACAGAAGGGGTGGCACAATCAGTGCTAAAGGTCCACTAGAAGCATATAATGTACAGGCCCTGGGCACATATGGCGCACTTTGCTAGGGACCTATAATTAAATTAAATATGCTAATTGTGGACAAGCCAATGTTACCATGTTTTAAGTACAGAACATATGCACTTTAGCACTGGATGCCAGGTATAACATGGTTGATACTGATTTGTTGAAGTTTATTTGCAAGTCTAGTCTGCACAGTAAGGGCCTGATTAGGAGTCTTGCATTGCGACTTCAAAAGTCATTGCGGCGCAGGACCACCGGCTGCGCTAGGGAACAGTCATTCCCTGGCGGCGGTGGAGCTGCGCCACAATGCAATATGCTGAGCGGAACTGGCGCAGTCCCGCTCAGCATATTACGAGTTCTGCCACTGCCAGCCATTTAATGGTGGGCGCCCCGCCATGGGGATACATTCAGGAGGGCACAACATGTGCCCCTCTGTCTTTATTCCCTCAAAGTTCCAGCATGGCATGGATGTCACTGTCCATGCCGTGCTGGAACTTTTTTGCCGTTCCCATTGCGTTGCCTGTTTTCCAGGCACCGCCATGGGAGAGGCGAAGGACCATCCGCAGTACATGAGTTCAACTCGTAATATGGCGGGCGGTCCTTGCACGGCTTTGGCACAGATATGTCGGCGGAGAGCCGGCGCAACTGCGCCAAAGTCAAAATCAGGCCCTCAATTGTTGTAATCAAGTCTTTCTTCACCTAACACAGAGAATCTGACCTTCTCAGCCAATTGTCGAGATAGGAATATACAAATATCCCTCCTTTTCTCAAGAGAGCTGTGTTAGAAATGGGGTTTCTGGGTGGCTAGGATATGCACCTAAGCCAGAGGAGGACTCGCCACTCTAGTCAGGGCGAGTAAGTTACACACCAAAGATAACTTGTGCTCACCCACGGTAGCTTGGCACAGAGCAGTCAGGCTTATCCCCAGAGGCAATGTGTAAAGCGTTTGCGCAAACCCCACACACTAGTGACACAATGAATACACCACAAAAGAGACATCACATCACACAGTAGTGTATAAAAATATCCTTTGTATTATGCATAAAATCATATTAGGCCATAAACACATAAATCACTGTGCCACTAGGCACTTGTCATAACTCACATAGTTCATAATATCATTTTACCACTAGGCAATAGGCATAACTTCAGTTAGGTAGTGTAATCAAGTAAAAACTGGTAGGCTGCGCACGTTATAAACTCACCATCACTGAACCTCCTATCATTAGGGCAAAGAATGCAGCAGGTTATGCATAAATCACCAAATACTGTGCATGTTAGGGTATTACTAAAAGATAGTACTTGTTTTCCTGAGCAATACCATAATCACCTGTGACAAACATCACCTTTTCAGTGGGTATTCAGGGCAAGAAATGAAACCCACTAGAGAATGCGCACATGGAACATGGTGTCATCAAAACATCAGCGCACACATGCAGGAGGTGGTGAGTAAAAACACTATCACAATACTCCCCGGTAGGATGTAAATCACCAAATTACTTTATAAAATCCGAGGCCACAGTGCATCTGCGTGCAAATTAAAGGCCAGACAGTAACTTCAGTGATTACGGTTTTTGAGGGGGGACCCTCCGTCAAGGATCTTCCCTGCGAGGCTACAACTGGTCAAGTGCCCCCGGGGCATGATCCCCAAGGTAAGGTGAGAGGGTGGAAGCACGCACACATGGGAGGCCGGCACAGAAGCCCTCCACTAGCTCTCACCTGCAGAATCCCACAGTGGCTGCTACCCAAAAGCATGCGGTGCAGTGGCTGGAACCAGGAAAGCCTTTCTCCCTCTCGGGGGTAGGCAGGCAGTGTTGTCTCACCAGCCCCTACAGTGCCTGAAGGCGGGAGGCGGGTTGGCGGTCTCGCGACCAGGGACCAGGGCGTCTCTTCTTCTCGGCCCTCGCCTCAATCCAGGAGGGCAGGGCCAGACGGGCACGTCCAGAGTATCCGTGCTGCTTGGGTTGCGGTCTCCTCGTCTGGGATCGTGGCGTATCACTCTCCTGTAACGTCAGTGCAGGTGAGGCCACCGGAGTGTCGTTCCAGCAGTTGATCCTTTGGGCTGGCATTCTCACGAGTGGTGGCGGTATCAAGGGGAACCTTTCACCCACGCTGAGCCGCAATGGGGCACTTTGCAAACACGGCCACAGGAAAGCACTTCCCACATTGTTGGATAAAAGCAGTAATCTTCCCACGCGGTGATCGGGTGCACATCGCTCACCACGCTCTGCTCATAAGGAGACAGCAGAGCGCTCCAAACGCGCTGATTGCTTGCACAAGGGAAAATTAAGCTATCACTATGTGCTATGATAATGCGAGTCACTTGGGGCACACAGGAAGAGAGCAGGGCAACAGGCTAGCACATAGGCTGTTACCTCAATGGTAGGCCTGGGTGGTAAATTCCGTTCCGCTCGCGGAATTTGCGGAATTTGGGTAATTTCGCGTTCCGCGGAGAACGCGGAATTGCCAAAAATTCCGTGATCTGCGACTTCGCGGAATTTTTTGCTTGTTCGCGCTTTCAAGATGCTTGTTTGCGAGATATTTCCCCCCGAGCACGCAAACAGCGTTCGCGAACAGGAAAAAAGGATCGAGAAAGGGCGGAACAAGCAATTCCGCGTGTTCGCGGAACTCTCTGCGTGCTCGCGGAGATTTTTTACCGTTTCGCGGAGCTTTGCGTAGCGCGACTACGCAAATTCCGCCCACCCCTACCATCAATGGTGGTCCTTCCTCTCCTGGCAACACAGCAATCCTCTGAGATTGTGCAATTTGGGGAACCAGCACCAGGGAGCAGCTGGCAGCAGGGCAACAAGCAAGAAAGCAATCCAGTGAGTCCTTTAGTCCACCCAGCCAGGGGCAGGTAGCAGGGCAACAGCAATAGAGCAGTCCATTTGGGTCCTATGTGCTGCGCAGGCAGTCCTTCAGACAGAGGTTCTGTCCCAGTTTCAAAAGTGCTAAAAAATGAGGGGTCAGAGCCCCTGTACTTACACTCTGATGCCTGGCTTCTAGAAGGGGGAAAAGGATCCAGCAAGATCTGGTCAGTCCCAGGAGTTTCCCTCCACCCTTTCACTGGCTCCAGACATCAGTAAGGGGTAAACGAGCCCTTTGTGTGAGGGCAGGACACAGCCTATACAAATGTACGGCATCAACGCCTCTCACTCTCCCAGCCCAGGAAGGCCATTCAAAATGCAGATGCAACCCTGGTACACCCAGCCCTCCCTGTGTGATGGCTGTCTGGAAAGTATGCACAAGCTGAGCTGTCACTCTGCCCTAGACTTGGATTGGAGTCAGGCTGCAAAGCACATACGAGTTATGAGCACAGAGAAATGCCCAGTTTCTAAAAGTGGCATTTCTAAAATAGTAATAAAAAATCCACCAACACCAGTAAGCGTGATTTTTCACCACTATTCCAAACATACCAAACATGGCAGCGCCACTCCCTTCAGATCAGAAATGACCGCTGAAAGATATATCAGGGAATTCCCAATGCAAACCTGTGAGAGGAGCAGGCCTCACAGCAGTGAGAAACCAAATAGGCTGTTTGTCACTACCTGGACATGCCACACAGCTAAGCCACAGGTCCTACCTTTTACCTACACAGCACCCTGCCCTTAGGGCTAGCTAGGGCCTACTTTAGAGGTGACTTATATGTAGTAAAAGGGGAGTTGCAGACGTGGCAACTCTTTTAAATGCCACGTCACTGCGACTGTAATCTGCACAGGCAGGTCCTGCAGTGGCAGAGGCCTGAGACAGGTTTGAAAGGCTACTTCTGTGAGTGGTGCAAGCGGCGCTGCAGGCCCACTAGTAGCATTTAGCTAACTAATATAGGTTATATTAAACACAAGTGTGAGCTGCAGTGGTTATAATGGACCACGTCGGCTCTAGGTGTGAGTGCAGGTCAATATGTTTCTTGCTGCTAAGTGTAGCTTGGTACCTGGCTGTCCCTGAGCCGAGCTGAGCAACGGGTAGGCCGTACGCACCCGCGACGATCCTTTATCGAGGGAGGACGCATCAGCGCAACTCCGCATCGGCTCATTGGAGCCCCATACGCCGCATGTAGCAGTTGGTACTTTCATCCGCTTTAAGGTACACAACACCCTTTCAGCGTCTGGGACAGCCAGGTGCCAAGCTACACTGGTACACATTACTATTAATTTTGGAGTCGTTTTTATGGTTATTTCACGGTCCTGAAGAATTACCCTGATCTTTTTAGACTTAGCGGCAAGAAACATGTTGACCTGCACTCACACCTAGAGCCGACGTGGTCCATTATAACCACTTCAGCTCACACTTGTTTTTAATATAACCTAGGGTACTGTAATAATAAATTTCCCTTGACGTACCTTTAGAGTTAGTTTTAAACACTTTTTCACCATACTACTCACGGACCAGACCCTCACCATAACACCCACACTTCACAGACGGCAGATCAAAAGACCTCCGGCAAAGAGCCCCCCTGCGGGGCCCGTTGGGCATTGCAGCGCCTGCCCCACGAGGAGCTGCCCAATGATGAAGCAAGACACCCCTTGGGGTGTGTGAGGGCTCTTGCTCCTGAAGGATCAGATCCCCTGGACTTAACCCCTTCAGGACACTACCGACCTACCACTATCAGGAACTGCACACCTTTCTGTTTTTCACCCTAGCACTATCTTCATCAAGCCTGGCAGAGTGCCCCAAGTGTATTGGGAGGAAGGGGCATCGTGCATCCGACCGACATTGAGGAGGTCAGGTGGGTCACACACAGTGTGTTCAAAGCCCTCTAGCAACAGCCCACCTTAGCAGCCCCCAGCACCACAATCCATGTGTGTGAAGGGCAAACTGCAGGCAGGATGTCAGGCCTCATCTGCCCTCCTGCCTCCAGTCACGTGTGGCGTCTTTATAGTCCAATTCCATGCCAGTGGCCGCACATTTTTAAAAGGGTTAGCCAGTCTGCCTTCAGATGTCATACATTTTCTTCCAAGCAGCAGCCATGGCTGTGTTACTATGACTTCACTGGAGCCTGGCAGCTGCACTAGAAAACAGCCTGCAGTGCTGTATGACCCTCAAGGGCAGCACACAGAAACTATGCATCCTGGTGACCACTCCAGCATGTGCTATCCCAGTTCCAAGACGTTTTCTACTGACTCAGCCTCAGACTTCCATGTCAGTCACTTCTGGTTGGCACAGGCGAGTCCAGCAGCAAGAGGGGCAGTGTCAGAGTATGGGTCATAGACGTGGTTAAAAAGGACAAAATTATTTTGTATGTATTTTCGTTGGTCTTTCACCTTTAGGAATCTAAAGCCCGCACCTTCAATGAAAGATAAATGTCAGTTCAAGTAATCAGTGGGAAATACACCCTTACAGTGTGAAACCTCAGTTGGTTAATTCAGACTTTCTGCAGATGTCTGTCTGTGTTTAAGGAGAGAGAAAGAGAATTGAATCCTGGTTGTCGCAGTAGGGCATGGTGACTTGTCTATTTATAGAGTTATGACATCCCCTTTTGCGACTGAGAAAACAGTTTAAGTATGCAATACATTGATTGTAATGCGCACAGTCGCAGATAAGGGTCACTAAAAGTGTCACTCATTTGACTGTAGAATGTCACTCCTAAGTACACTGAAATCATGGAAATGCCACACATAAGCAAACTGAAAACTTGGCAGCTATGAACTTTCAATTTCACAACAGCAGGGCCTCGAGGGCTCTTCCTGCTCACACTGGGTGCTGAGAAGAAATTAAACCAACCATGTCTTTCCATCTTTCCAAAAACCCTACAGATTGTAGTCACTCGACTAAAAACTGCAAGGGCTCCTATTTCCTCTTTGACGCTTTCATGAACGTCACTGACTGATTTATACAAACAGGAGCCCTGTATGCTACTCAAGTTAGATCTGTAGCCTGCACAAAAATATAAGGATACCTTTTTTGCAGTTTTATATAGTGCAAACTTGGCTCACTGGAATTAGAGTGCTTGATATGGGTAGCACTAGTTCTTCTCACAGTTCTGTACTAGACTGTGCTCAGCAGTCTAGAACTTTGGCTGTTCGTTAGTAGGGGTCCAGGGTCTACAGTTGTGGTGCACTTCTTCACAAGTTATTTTACTTTGCAGCAGTTTTAAAATATTCTTAGAGTTTCTTGTTGCTCAAATGGGTGCAATTTCTGATATTTATGTTTCCTTCGTCTTCATTGTTTGATTTTGCTTGAGAGAAAATGTCACTCATAGTCGCTTAATGTCACTCATAAGTACACTGAAATGATGAAAATGTCACACATACGCAATCTGAAATCTCGGTAGCTATGACTTTGTAGGCAGCTGAGCGAGTTGACCCAGCTCCCATGCCTGCTGCAAGCAGTGTGGACGCACTGCTGCCAGCTTTACTATGTAAGTGAGGTGTAATTAGCAGCACTCGGCTTCGGCTTGGTAAGGAGGCGCTATGAATGCGTGACAATGCATTTCAGTGCGGTGATGCGGACCACCACACTGAAATGCGTTAGTCTAACACACTGGCGTAGCAAGGGGGGGGCGGAGGGGGCGGTGCGCCCCGGGCGGCACGAGTTTTGGGGGCGGCGGCTAAAATCATTGCCAGCACCCAACCCTCCCCCCCCTCGCTCTTCAGCGCGCGACAAAAGGCAGTGACCGCCACGGGCGGCAGAGTGCCTAGCTACGCCACTGGTCTAACACCTGATGCGTGGTACTTGGCAGGGCTAGGTGATATGTGTGGAACCAATCTTTGTAAAAATTCTGTTTCAGAGGAGCTGAAAGTTTTTGGATAGGGGCATATTTGCACTACAATCTACACACATCACATTGCACTCCTCCCCCCACCAGGTAGTCTATCCTACCTAACAGTGAAATAATGTGCAAACACTGTGTTTGATACTGCAGGCGCAGGTGTCTCGCCTATGTCTCTATAAGCCTAGCATTAATCTTGTCAATATTTATTGTATCATGTATTTCAGGATGATGCCATCGAATTCACTGCACACCAATGGTGACCATTTACTATCGCTGGGATTTTTATTAGCATGAATGATGTCTTTGGGTGCATTAAATATGGAACAAATTTGCCTGCCATAATCTATGTGTACATTCGATAAAGTGCCTGGTGTTCTGAAAGGATTGGCTTAGTTACTAAGAAGTCTGAAGCCAAATGCACCCTACATCCTTTCCTTCATGGTACTTCTACAGTAACAGTCGCCTGCTCAGTACTAAAGCCAGTCTCCTCGGACTGTTTTAGCTCTCTTTGGTTAAATCTATAAATCACTTCTACTGGTAGCTTACCTTAAGATACCAGATAGAGATCTGAATGCAAGTTATCATGCAAGGTGGGTTTTACATAAGACGGGGCAAATAATTTACACTTCATCAAGGACAGAATAGTTGATTAGGATCTGTAACACTTAAGATGTTATCATATTATGTACTACCGCCATCTTTCAGTTGGAGTGTATCTTTAATATGAAAGTGGACAGAATGTTGCATGTTGCATGCCCTTCCCAGCCCTAACAGGCCTAAACAAATGTGCAGGTGCAGCCTGCTATATGACCTCCTAATGGGTAAGGCACTGCGCTGATGTTGTGGGAGTGATGGAGTTGTGTCCATCTCAATCAGGAGTACTAAGAAGTGTAGTTGCAGTTCTAAGACATCCAACATTTCCCTCCCCATTCTAATCCGAAATAGGAACAAGCCCTCCCCGGCAATGAACAACCATATGCTTGTAACTCATCAAAGGTGGTTTCACTAAGGTAACTTGAGTATCCCCTTAGCAAGAAGAGATCACAAATGAAAGGGAGCAATCTAATACGTGTATGACCTGAATTTGTGAAGAAAAAAGAAAATTTTAAAACAAGATTGTAGAGAAGCTGAGACAACATGATCGCAGTGCAACAGAACACAATGGCAAGCATTGGCAAAGCCACGAGGTCTCGCCTTTGAGACCGATTGCCTGTGCCAGTGGTATGTAGCTATGCTGTACAGCATTCCCAGTGTTGTGCAGCATTGCTGACGAATACAAAAAAAACACAATTACATGGCAGTTGTGTAATTTTGTAGGCGCATGCACCAGTCATGCTCCCATCTACAAAATGACATTAGCATTTTTTTTATTTACTGAGTTGAATTGGTAAAAAAGCCAAAAAATAAGTTGCTCCCAAGCATTTCTTTTTCCAGCGCAGGTGCGGGGAACAACATAGCATGGAGGAGGAACTCACCATGGGTGACCGGGGTGGGGGGAAGCAACACAGAGGGAATGGGTGGGGCAAATCAACGTGGAGGGTGGGGGCAGAAGCAGCAGAGATAGTGGGGGGAGGAGCAATGGGCAAGAGAGTGCAACCTGGAGCTGGCAGGAGAGAATCACATGGGAAAAACTCCCATATTTGCCATTTTCTGACACCTATTTTTGCTGTATGACTCTATCCAGTGAGACACTAGTATTCAGTGTCACAGTTCACATGCTCTGGCCTTAAAATTATATTTGTGAAATTAGTTTGACCGAATTGGTCAATTTACCTTTCCATTAAGGCCCTAATAGATGGTACAGAAAATGCACCAATGGCATTGGACTTAAATCACGTATGTGGGCTGCAGAGTTATTTACAACGCCCACATAAATGACAAAAATATATAGCTGCCAGTTGCGTCACTGTACTCTGGCTGGGCTGCAGTTTAAAGGCACTTCAGTAACTGATGGCAAGGAAAAGTGCCTTTGCCATGTAGGAAAACCAATTTTAATAAATCAGTACGCCACCTCTAAGGTATGGCTTTTAGGCCTGATTACGCTAAATTGCACACCTGATGTTCCCTACTAAGTAAAGCGTAAGCGATCGATCATTTATTTACCTACTAAAAGTGGTTGAGGGGAGGAAACAACTCAGACAGATATCAGCAAAGTCGTCATGCCTGAAAAGACCACCAACTCCAAAGTGCAGTTTGAATATTTATTATAAGGCCAAAAACAATTGGATGTAAATACATCTCAATAGCAAAGTATATAGGTACAGAAAAATTAATACAGAGCCAAGTTTACGAATATAAGTAATTCGGCCGAAAAGACAGATGATTATAAATTCCAAAATCACAACGCAACACAGAATAGATGCGATATTCAGTTCTCGGCTCATTGAAAGAAATCAAAATCTTTCCCTACACTGCTCTACATGAGGGCCCTTCCTGTCTCTCTTCTATCATTCCCCAACGGTGTCAGCACGTGTTGACTTCCTAAGAAGTACTCACGTCAAATGGGTAATTTTAGCTTATGGCTATGGAGCTTGCTCTAAGATGCTCCTTCTCCTCCGAAAGCTAGCAGAAGTCTGGACTCACTTTGGTCCCTGCGCATCATACAAAAGATGGGATTCAACCCACAATACGTCATTCTTCTTAAAACTTTTCATTGCACCTCTATGCAGTAGCTTTTTTTTCATGACACAAATTTAATTAGTGATATCTTCTTTCCAGTGGCCTTGGCTTTCAGACAGACCAGATACGCAAGGCATCCTCCCTTCTCGCTTCCCAGCCATCTTCAAAGACATTCCGGGTCTCTCCTTAACTCTGAAAATAACTATGTGTATTCTTTCACCTGCAGTAGGATGAGAACATTCTAGTTTCGAACACAACAACATTTAATTATTTATTTCTCAAGAGCAAGGAGAATTGAAACTTATGACTTTGGGCCTATAGTTCAGGCAACTTAAACTAACCACAATTACGGTGTATAGAAATAATATCGTCCTGCACATTATGCATGAAGGAATCGTAATACATACAAAGTTCTACGTAAATGCGTTCACTAGTTTTCAACATCAAATGATTCAAATAAATGTTTCTTAATAATCGTAAAACACTGCAAACAATACGAATACATGAGAGTGCGTTTAAACCATGAGTATAGTGCACTCATACAAAATAGAGTGCTATCAGTGCTCTATCAGTTCCCCCCTCTTATGACTAGTGTCATAACACCAACTTTCTATTCTTCTGGAGTTGTTCTCCTTGTAGAAGAGACCGACCTAAACAGAAGCTGTAGCTTGCCGTCCCTGTCTGAATCGTTCTAACCCCTTAAGGTGCAGGTAATGACTGTCCTGCAGTCGTTCAAGTTGGTGCTCTCGCTTTCTCGAAACAGTCTCCTGATGTCGTGCCCTTTGCCATTTGCAAGCCTTGATGGCTCCTAGTAGGACAATTATACAAATGACAGCTATTATAATAGGCTTCAAGATATATCCCATTTTTCCTTGTCCCAAACTTCCAAACCAACTGCCTATCTTGCCAAATCCTTTCCCCACTTGTTCCCAGAGTCCTTCAGCAGCCATCTCACGTAACTCTTGGTGTATATCTGAAATATTGTTGATATATTTCCTTATATCCCGACTGTTGTCAGGAATATAAGTGCAGCCCTGTTGAACTTTCAATAATTTTCAGAATCCTCCGGCCTTTGCTAGCAGCACATCTAGGGCAAGACGGTTTTGCAAAACCATAGCCCTTATCGAAACCATCTCCCCATCTACAAGTAATAAAATCTGAGCTGTATTTATTGAGAGCTTATCCACTAATGTTGCCAGCTTTCTGATTTTCAAATCATTCAGAATCACACCCATACTCGGTATCATAGCCCCAAATATGTCTCCAATCACTTGTCCTGCACTCACACCACGTTTTCCTCTGTGAGGTCTTTTTCTCTCTAGGGGCCATAAATCATTCATATGAAAAATCTTGATAAATACCACAGCCAAATAACAAGTGCCATACCAATTTTTGGGCAACTTCACATAGGCATTCTTTCCACACACAAAATACACATTGGGCACTATTGTTATTTTGTCCAATAATGCTTTTCTAATTGATTCTTCGATCAAGAAGATGTGCTCACAATCACTCTCACCCACAAATATCTTATCGTAGTATGTGGCCGGGTGTCTAATACACAACTTCCCCTTCTGCTGGAAATCTAATGCTATGGGTCCAAAACTCCGCTTTGCTTTATGATCTAATTCTTCTTTAGTCCATGGGGTAACCTTGTGATTTGGATCTGGTCTAAATAGAGTCTGTCTATGCCGATCTTCTATCTGATCTATAAATTTCTTTTCAATGTCAGTTAACATACAGGTTAAATTGTGTCTATGGGCATAGGACGTATCTAAAGTAATGGTAGGCACGAAATACTTTGACATTCGCTCTACTTCCTTATAATAATCATATTTATTCATGTATTTAAGAACTGGGACTTCCGAGAGTACCACATCATAATTTGAGAAATGTGTCTTGCTATAAAACATGCTCAACAACACACTACATGTAATGCCATAGGTCAAAGGCAAATGATGGTATTGAATGCCTTCTTCTACTGAGGCTGGTAATTGCATACACACATAGCAATCCTTCGCTTCCATGGTATCCACATACTCATACAATAATCGAGCATACGCATTAAACGTGAAATCACCCTTTGACAAATCAACATGTAATCTACGACTGGTTTCCTTAATCATTTCTAGATCCCTTGCGGATGCATCCTCATCTATCTCGGAGATTGGTGTAGTGAGTGTTGCCTGTACCCTATTCTGTTCCACATCCTGAGATCCAACTAGAGATGTAACGATCACCACAGTTATAACAATAAGCACCACTACAATGAGGGTGCCAATGATGCACTTCTGTTTGCGTGTTGATTTTTCGGACACTATGGTTTCTACTGATCCGTTCCGAAGCACAAAAGGGAAAATACAGTCTCTTTCTGTTGTCTTTGTTTCAACAATGTCTTTCTCACTTCTCTTCTCCCATGCAATTTATGTCAAAGTTCATTCGATTGATACTAAACCTATAGAAGAGATGTAGTCAGCCCTATTCCTCACTCCATCATCTACTAGAAAGTTCCTAATTTTAAATCTTCTTAAACTGGGGTCTAAGTTATCTTCTTTCTAAGGCCTAATGCTTTCTTTGGTTATAATTCAAGCTTCATCGTTAATGATATTTGATCCAAGTATTTCGAGAACTAGTTGCAGAATCTCTGCATGAATTTCTCCTAATTCTTGCGCAGTGAGCTGTCGGCCAAATGAAGGGAAGACAACCTGATTGAGGATCAGGTAACGCAATCCACTCAGCCTTGGAGTATTTGGAACTTGCAGAGTTAGTGTTCCAAACGCTTCTACGCCTGGGACCAGCAACTGTATTTCAATCGAGAGGGTGTCCCCTCCGTAGCTCACTGTACCAGCTCCCAACCTCCCGGACTTCGCTGGGCTCTGCATCTGCAGCCGGGTACGTCCACTCAGGAGATGCGTATCTTCGAGGCGCTATTCTTTCTCTTCTGGAGCGTCTCAGACCATCCGGTCTTTCTTCAGCGTCACTTTGATCTGATTCAGATGTTTCAGGAATCGGAGCGAGATTCTTCTCGGATGCAAGCCTTATATTCAGCCTTTCTTTTCTTGCTGGCCACTTTTCCGCTCTGGCATCCGCTCTCCTCTCTTCCTCTTGATCTGATCCTTCTGCAATAGACCGCTCACCTTGATCTGGTGCAAAGTTCACATCTACAACATCATCTATTTCAGGATCTGGGCTCAATTCAGGAGCACTCCGCTCTTGTCTCTCGTGCTCACTTGGCTGTTCCGTTTCATCTGAAACTCTTACAGCTGGGCCTGTGCCTTCGTCGTTGTCTGTGGCAGGTCCACACACGCTTCTCGGAACCAGGGGACTCTCTTCCTCCCCAGGCGCTTGAACTCGGCGAGTGTGGGAAGCGTGTATCCAGTTCGGCAATCCTTCACACTTCACAGCGGTACTTGTGACCAATATCACCTGATATGGTCCTCGCCAGCGAGCATCAAGACAACTCTTCCTCACGTGCTTGCGAACTAGTACCCAATCACCTGGATTAAGATCATGCAGCAGGTCTCTCGAGGTGGATGCAGTCGCAGCCTCGACCTGGTGGGATACAGAAGTAACCACATAAGCCAGTCCCTTACAATAATCCAACACTAAATCATCAGTGATGTTTATCAATGCTGTAGCTGGCACCATAGGCAAACGCATAGCTCTTCTGGTCAAAATGTTGTGGGGAGAAAGCCCTGTTCTCCTATCAGGGGTGCTACACAGACTCATGAGCACCAGAGGCAGCGCATCTGGCCATTTCAATGAAGTTGACGAACACACCTTTGCCACTCTTGACTTGATGGTGCCATTAACCTTCTTTACAAGACCTGAAGCCTCCGGCCTGTAGCTACAATGCAGTCTCTGATCAATGTTCAAAGCAGAGCACAACAATTTCATGATTTCACTGTGGAAATGAGTTCCTCTATCTGTCTCCACTGATGTCGGAAATCCATATCTCGGGATCAATTCTTTTAACAACAACTTGGCTACTGTGAGACTGTCACATCGTCTAGTTGGATATGCTTCCACCCAACGCGAAAAGATACACACCACCACCAAAACGTATCTCAACCTATTGCACCTCGGCATCTCAACAAAGTCTAATTGTATCCTATTGAAGGGACCTCCAGATCTTCCAATGTGACTCATTGCAACCACAGTTCTCTTTCCAACATTCATTTGTTGACAAGTAACACACCTGTGACATACCGTTTCAGCCCACACACGAAAGCGTGGATTAAACCACGTCTGCCTAAACACTCGCACCATAGCATCTCTTCCCAGATGAACTGCTCCGTGGATTTGCCTTGCCATTGGGCTCAGTAGACAATTGGGTAATACTGCTCTCTCATCTGTGGACACCCAAATGCCATCGTCTCTTTTTGTGCAACCTGCTCTGACCCATGAAGCAGCTTCTTCTTCTGGGACTTCATCCTGCAACCACTTCACCTCATCCCAAGTATCGGCTATAGCTAACATCATGCTGAGCTCGGTCTCTTCTGTGCTCTCGCCTATATATTCTCCATTGAAAATACAAGCATGTTCAGCGCAAAATCGTGCTACTTCATCTGCATAATTGTTGCCCTTAGTGACAAAGTCTTCTCCTTTTCCATGAGCTGCACATTTAACGACTGCTATCTCTTTGGGCTTCTGCAAAGCTTCCAATAGTTGGCGCACATACTCACCGTTACGTATAGGTGACCCTGAGGACGTTAGAAACCCCCTCTGTGTCCATAACTGCCCAAAGTCATGAACTACACCAAATCCGTATTGACTGTCTGTATACACAGTCACTCGAATATCAGCTGCAATGATACAGGCACGTGTCAAAGCGACAATTTTGGCCACCTGAGCAGAGAATACTCTATTTAAACAGGCAGCTTCCACTACTCCCATGATGGTGCACACAGCAAACGCTGCTCTCAAATACCCTTCATTGTCTCTTAAACATGAACCATCAACAAAAAGGATCAAATCAGATTGGGGCAAAGGTTCATCGACAATGTCAGGTCTGGGTTTGGTAGATAGGTCAGTAACATCTTGGCAGTCATGCTCTTCACAATCCTCATCTCCTCCCTCTTCCGGAACAGGTAACAATGTAGCAGGGTTCAGGGTGGTACAACGTCTCAGGGTAACATTTTCAGCGGCCAAGATAACCTGCTTATACTTGGTAAGTCTGTTGTTGGTCAGATACTGTGTTTTTGTTCTGATCATCAACAATTCTACTGAATGGGGCACATAAACAATGAGCGGATAACCCATCACTATGCTTTCACATCTTTCAATGCTGACATCGGTTGCAGCAACGGATTTCAGACATCCGGGCAACGCAGAAGCTACAGGATCTAATGTAGCTGAAAAGTAAGCTACTGGTCTACGGGCACCCCCATGTGTCTGTACAAGGACTGCTAACGCACATCCCTCTTTTTCACAGCAAAAGAGCGAAAACGCTTTCTTATAATCCGGCATTCCGAGAGCTGGAGCACGACAGATACTTTCCTTCAGCTCACGGAAGGCTTTCAAGCAATCGTCATCCCATGGTACCGGATCACTAACATCCTTTCGAGTCAGTTTCAACAAAGGCTTTGCTTGCAAGGAAAAATTTGGGATCCACTGTCGACAATAGCCGACCATTCCCAAAAACATGCGGACTTCTTTTTGTGTTTTCGGAGTTCCCATTTGCAAAATCGTCTCTATGCGATCTGGTGATACCCTTCGTTTTCCTTTCTCAATCCGGTGACCTAGGTACTGAACTTCAGACAAACAATACTGCAATTTGTTTGGAGACACTTTGTGTCCATTCTCTGCCAAATGATTCAGCAACGCCACAGTGTCAATCCTGCAAGCATCCTCAGTCTCTGAGGCGACCAAAAGGTCGTCTATATATTGCACTAAGACTGAGTTTTGGGGCATCACCAGTCCTTCAAGATTCTTTTTCAGACTTTGACTAAAAATGGAGGGGCTTTCTGTATACCCCTGAGGAATTCTTTCCCATGTTAACACACGATTGTCCATCCTAAACGCAAATAAAAACTGACTCTCTTCATGCAATGGTATGGAGAAAAATGCTTGACACAAATCTATCACTGTAAACCATTCTGCTTTGCATGGTATCTGGAATAGAATAATAGCTGGATTCGGTACCACAGGACAACATGGGATCACAATCTCATTAACCCGACGCAGATCCTGCACTATTCTGTACTTGCCACTTGGCTTCTGCAGTCCCATGATAGGTGAGTTTCAGGGACTTCCTCTTATCTCCTTAAGAATACCTTGGGCAATCATAGTCTCAATCACAGGTCTTATTCCGGCCACAGTTTCTGGAGTCAATTTATATTGTGGCGTTCGTGGGAATTCAGCATTGGGTTTGACCTGCATCTTAACTGGCTCAACCCCTCTCATCAGACCTACATCCTCGCCCGTAAAATCCCACACTTTCGGATCAACTGAGTCTCTCAAGTCATGTGGCAATTCTGCTATTGTGAGCACCACAAACATTTCTGCACACAGACTCATGTTAGCCATTTTAAAATCAGCATCATCATCATATGTTTGCAATTCCACACCTCTCGGAGTGCACAATATAGTACAATTGAGCTTGCACAGAAGGTCTCGTCCCAAAAGACAGACCGGACTTGAATTGCACACTACAAATTGGTGTTTATCCCGGAACGGGCCAATTCTCACGGGCAATTTGTTTGTCAATGGATTGGTCATTTTCTGATTACTAACCCCCACTACTTGAATCGATTGTCCCGAAAGAGTTAAATTTGGGACTACTTCAGTTCTCAATGTGGAGCGAGCAGCTCCAGTGTCTAATAAGAAGGTAACAGGATATCAATTCACATCTGCATCCACAAACGGCCCACTCTGATCTACTTCTAGAATCGCATCTAAGGTGCATTCCTCGTGCACCCCCCTCTGACACTCTTGTAAATCTTGATTTTGGTCAAATCTATCTTGTATTTCAAAAAAAGGCATCTGATGGTATAACTGATTATGCATGGGTATCCTAGGAGGTTGAGGTACTTGCACTTGCGGCTCATATCCTCCTCCATACATAGACCTGGGTCTTGTCACAGTATTGACAGTCTCGGACAGCTGTCCCTCTCCTTCCATCTGTATCTGATTTGCTTGGTTCAATCTACACTCGCGCTTCCATCGCCCGATTTTGTGACAATAATGGCAGGCAGTGACCCTTTTCTGTTGGGCCACCCCTTCACTTACACCTGGATCCATTCCTCTTCCTCTACCCTGACCAGGTTGGGTCACCATCTGTTGTCTCATTTCTCTTCCACCTCCTCTACCTCCACCTATCGCTCCTCCAATCCCTTGTGTCATATCAGCGTTTCTCAACTTCACCAACATCAACTTGTCCTTCAATTTCTTCTGTGTCGACTCCACTTGATCACTGCAATATTTAGCATAACGCAGAATCTCGTCCACCGACTTATTCTGCCAACATATCAAGTGATGCTGTATCATCAAACTAATATCAGATTTCAGTCCCAACACAAACTTCGAGACAAATTGTCCCATATCTTTCTGTTCAATTGTATCCAATCCATTATGCTGCTTAAAAGCTAACAACAATCTTTCACAATAATCATGTACTGATTCCTTAGAGTCTTGAGTGGTGCGATCAATCTTCAACCAATCAACAATCTGAGGAGCTACCTTCGATTGAAACCATGTAATCACTTGCTCGTATTTTCTCATTACATCAGGTGAAGGACCATGAGTCAATGAATCTCTAGGTGGCTCTGCAGTAGGCCACTCAATGGCAATCTTACATGCCGCCCACAAATCCGCCGGCACTACTATATCAAACAAGGTGTTTAAATCAATACACAATACTTTCGAAATCTTTACAAACCGATCTATTTGCTTGTACCACTCAGCAGGTTTTTCCCTCAGCCGAGGAAAATCATTCGTAAATGCTGCTAAATCACCCCTGCTCCATGGCACGTGTACATACCCTCCATTCTGTACCTCCCTGAGGGGGAAATTTCCTGCAGCTCCCGTCCCTCCACCCGGAGGCGGAGTATTTCCTATTCCAGTCTTGAAGCTTTTCTTTTTGGCCCATCTTTCTTTCCATCTGTCTAATTCTTTCCATGTCCGCATCCCTATCACTAGTTCTCTAATTTGTGCTTTTAATCCAATCGTTCGCTTCTCTTCCAAATCCTTATCTGTGTTTTTTAATCTGCAAGAACCCTGTATCATCTTGGTTTTTGACAAATCAACCTCATACCTTTGTGCCAAAAGCAACAATGCATCATAAGCTTGTTTGGCCTTTCTTGTCATGTCCTTTGCTACGAACAGTAGTTCGCTCGAATCATACGTCTCAATTCTGTTCAGAGGTAGATTACCTTCAATCACCTCGTCTAGTTCTGCCTTTAATCGTACCACATCTAGCATTGGTGCTTTTATTGCACTTTTTAACACTTTCTGAATTTCCTCGTTTCTTCTATCTTCCCTGTCACAGCTTTGGGTTCTCTTAGGAACTGCACCCTCTTCTATCTTTGAAGCTGGGCGTCTATCTCTTTCCCAGCTTCGACTTCTCCAATGGTCACCTGCACAAATAACCTGTGGCTCAAACAGTACTCTAGGCGTTTCTTGTCTCTTGCTTGTCTCTTCCCTCGGCATCATTGACTCTCTCACTGGTTGAACCCACATTCGAAGGTCAGACCTAGAATTCGCTAGAGCTCCTGTCCGTCCTCGTTCTAACCCACTATCCATTCTTGATGGATCAGCTGTAGCTGGCAGTGGAGTACTAGATTCCACTGGCATCCGACTTAAACCTGTCCCACTCATTGCAAGGCTCCCTCCAGACATTGTCCCTTCCCCTTCACTTATTTGCTGTTGACTGTCATCAGTTCTTTCTCTAGGATTATATATCGGAACCACTGGCCCTATTGTGACTGGTACCGACAAAGCATCTGGTAACTGCATGTTTCCTGCAGGTTGTACTGGCTCAGGGTTTGGATACCTCATTCCTCCAGACCCTCCCGGAATATGTACCATTGTAATCTTGCCTCTTACTCCTGCCGATTGTTCCTCTGAACCCAGTTGTCCCACACTTAAAAGCTCTTCTGATGGGCGCAACCTCTCTGTCTCTGATTTAGAGTCGCACGGTGGAGGACGTTCCACTAGCAATCTATCGATGAAGCTGTCATCTGTATCACTGTCCTCCTCTGTCGTCTTTTTCCCTTCAGCCCCCTCTTCTAACATACAAAAGGGGTACAAGCGTTCTCCCTCTATGGTGTCTACTCTTCATCTTTTCAACTGGGCATCCCATCTAGCATCATGATATGCCTTCATTGCTTTCCTCATTCTTCCTTGTGAAGCCTCTCTCCTTTTTGCTAGGGCAGCTCTCATCCATGCATCTAATGCCTCAAATTGTGTGGGTCTAGGGGAGGTTTCAGTGCATTCATCACCCCCTCAGCTGGGTCAGCACTTCCATACGAAAAGACCCATAACGAGGGAAAGCCAATTCACCCTCTTTCTCTGTAATTTTATGCCAATTCTGGAGCCACACTATAGTATGAAGTCCTACATTCGTTGCCATGTAATGTGCTGGTGTGTCTTCTGGCGGAGCTTCTTCTCCTACCCGAGTCACTACCCCTGTGTCGCCTCTACACAAATCTCGCAATACCCTAAAGCATCTCATTGTAAAATTGATCAATTGCACGCCCAAAATACGCTATTCCACTGCAAACGAACTTCCACCAATCCCAGCACGGCGTTACACCAACCAACCTATCACAGCGCGGCGCACCCTGACGTCACTTCTCACTCCTTGCAGCGGCTAACCCGCCTTTACAATTTCACCGCAAACTCGCTTACACACATTTGTACCACAAGTAACTGTATATCCAAAAGTTATTAAACCAAGTAACTGTTCCTACACAATTACAATAACTTACAGTCACATAAAACAAATAATTGTCTGTCACTAAAGATCGATAGAACACTCTCACAAGAACATTCAACCGTTGTGACCCCCGACCTGCGTTGGTCACTCAATCGCCATAGTCCACCCCTGGTACCTGAGGCTTTCTACCGCGACCTATTCCTCATTCACACAAAGTTCCCTAACACAAGTGGATCGTCGATAGCGCTTCACAACACCCACATTTGATCAGACAATTACAATACAAAAATATCCCGGGATCTTGCACCTGTCCGGACCAGTAAACCAAAAACACATTCACTCAACATACATCCCAACTCCGCAAGACATCACACACTTACTCATCACCGCAATCTAACACCACAATTCCTTTCATACTCATGCCACCACTGTTTCCGCTGCACCATCAACGTCCGCCGGTCTCCGCCGTCTTCCACTCCACTCCAGGGCTCTTCGACCTTCAACCCTACTCCTGATTACTCCCCTCACCTTAGAGATAAACCACTTTAGAGGTAAACCATCCTCTGCTACCATTTGATTACGCTAAATTGCACACCTGATGTTCCCTACTAAGTATAGCGTAAGCGATCGATCTTTTATTTACCTACTAAAAGTGGTTGAGGGGAGGAAACAACTCAGACAGATATCAGCAAAGTCGTCATGCCTGAAAAGACCACCAACTCCAAAGTGCAGTTTGAATATTTATTATGAGGCCAAAAACAATTGGATGTAAATACATCTCAATAGCAAAGTATATAGGTACCAAAGACAGATGATTATAAATGCCAAAATCACAACGCAACACAGAATAGATGCGATATTCAGTTCTCGGCTCATTGAAAGAAATCAAAATCTTTCCCTACACTGCTCTACATGAGGGCCCTTCCTGTCTCTCTTCTATCATTCCCCAACGGTGTCAGCACGTGTTGACTTCCTAAGAAGTACTCACGTCAAATGGGTCGTTTTAGCTTATGGCTATGGAGCTTGCTCTAAGATGCTCCTTCTCCTCTGAAAGCTAGCAGAAGTCTGGACTCACTGTCCCTGCGCATCATACAAAAGGTGGGATTCAACCCACAATACGTCATTCTTCTTAAAACTTTCCATTGCACCTCTATGCAGTAGCTTTTTTTTCATGACACAAATTTAATCAGTGATATCTTCTTACCAGTGGCCTTGGCTTTCAGACAGACCAGATACGCAAGGCATCCTCCCTTCTCGCTTCCCAGCCATCTTCAAAGACATTCCGGGTCTCTCCTTAACTCTGAAAATAACGATGTGTATTCTTTCACCTGCAGTAGGATGAGAACATTCTATTTCGAACACAACAACATTTAATTATTTATTTCTCAAGAGCAAGGAGAATTGAAACTTATGACTTTGGGCCTATAATTCAGGCAACTTAAAGTAACCACAATTACGGGGTATAGAAATAATATCGTCCTGCACATTATGCATGAAGGAATCGTAATACATACAAAGTTCTACGTAAATGCGTTCACTAGTTTTCAACATCAAAGATTCAAATAAATGTTTCTTAATAATCGTAAAACACTGCAAACAATACGAATACATGAGAGTGCGTTTAAACCATGAGTATAGTGCACTCATAAAAAATAGAGTGCTATCAGCGCTCAATCAGGCCTATAAGACAGGGTGCTTGGTACACAAAAAGTGGTATTGAAAAAGTGTACCCTCACAGTGACTGAAAGCTTCACAGCTAATTTCGCTGTGTTCGTTCAGCTAATTTTTCCAAAAGACAGGCATAGGTGTGATTAAAATATTGACTTTGTCTTCTGTTCAAAAATGCGAGAAACACAATTCAACATTTTTTCCCTTAGTTTTAAAAAACAGAATTAATGATGAAGTAAGATTTGTGATACCTTTATTGAAAAAGTAACTTTATAAAAATGGACTTTGAGCTGCATGAGGCAAACTTTGCTAGGATTCAATTTTACTGCCTATCAGATCTCCAATGCTGGAATACATGTCCTTGGCTGAGAGAGTTACCAACTTTGACTCAGAAATAAACAATTCCTACTTCCAAGCCTAGCAAGAACAGGGTGGCGTAACTATGGGCTAATTATCAGGGATTAGTCATTCTGGGAGGGGTCCAGGATAGCTGTCAGAACAGAGGGCAGCCTTAACATTCCTTTTCTGATCCCTAATAGGGCTGACTGGATCTGCTTCCATTCATTCCCAGAGACCTTGTAGACCTTTTGGCTTCCACCCTGGCAGGTCAGTAGACAACTCATCTAAATAGGGGAGGGGTAGAGAGCTGGAGAGAGCCTAGCCTAGTGGCAGATGCGTTGTGCCATCTTGGAACAAGGGCTACTAGGTTATTTTACAGTAAGGCAAATAGATAGTGGTGCAAATGGAGGTAGGAATAGTATGGGAAAGTAAGCAGGGCTGGATAGAAAAAAATCTTCAATAGGTTGTGAGTGCATACAATTAGACTGGCAACTCACCACAACCTATAGAGAACATTCTTGGACCATGGAAAGCTATCCGTGAAGAAGTTCCTGCTGTAAGAAAGAAGGCATGTGACTCATTCTAGAAGAAGAGGATTCAAGGACTCCTGTGTTCTGATGGCACCCCAGAGACTGGAGGCACTCATTAAGAGTCAAGTGGTTGACCTCTTCTTTGCCAGCTCCAGGGACAAAAAGAGTGGAAGGTCTGCTGACCCCAACACGGGCCGCCTGACCATAGAGGACTGGACCTTGCAGGACCCCTGGCTGGAGAGAGATATAGTGCATTGCAACCTGTTCTTAGGACCTGGGGGCTGTAAGACCGTGCAGGAAGAACTTTCCCAGCATTTGGAGAAAAGTAGGACTAGTAATTTTTTCAACCTCTGGAAGGACAGGAATTAATTGTTGAGGCTTTTCCCAGGAAAGTTGCACACAAGGATAGCAAGAAAACTATGTTCATCCCACTCTGAAATTTTTTACTGTGCTGAAAAATACTTTAGTGGGATTTTGTGGAATCTGTATCTGGCCTCCTGGATCCCTGCACTGGAGGATTTTGAGAACCCAAAAATTGACTAAGGCCAAGATTCACTGAGGCTTTGCACTGTTGCAGACTGATGGAAAGCAATTAAAATTTTCACAATAAAATTTACTATCCAGTGCAAAAGGTGCGTTGCACGAGAAAGATGCCCTTTTTGAATGGAAAAAACACATTTGCTTGTTTTACACCGCTTTGTGTCAAAACGGCTTTTCTGACATTTCACTGGGGTGAATCATCAAAAATGCTCATAGGTTTTGACAAAGCACAATCTACTAAGATAGCATCAAAACCTACACCTCATTGAAGCAGGAGTGAATTGGAGGAAAGTGCTCATTCTTAAAAAAACACACACAGTGCATGTGTACAGCACACCTTCAAAGCATGAGGTTCTTCTGACTTTGTCTAGGCATAAAAAAATTACACTTGAAATCTTTTCAATGCAAATCCTATGCTGTTCAGTGCACAGACAAGCATGCCTCTTTGTGCACCGGTGGAGGACATGACACCAGCAGCACACCTATCCTAAATAGATATGGGTCTGCGCTGTGTTTTTTCCTTGCACATGCATGGCAACAAATTTGGATGCTGCATTGCATAGAAAATGAGTAAATCTGAACCTAAGTCTGACGTCAAAAACTTGACCGGGTTATGGCAGCAAATCTATGTCCTGTGAAGTTTAATGGAAAAGAAATACATCTTTGTCCTGCTCAGTGTTTTTGGCAGATAAACCAACAGTTTCAACAAGATCTCAACAACAACATATCACAGTTTGAGGGACTCTCTCTGGCCACAGTTTTGGACCTTGCCCTGTTAAAAGATTTTGACTTACATTTAGGAGAATAGGGGCCTTATTTACAAGGCCCCTGTGTCTCCCGAATGTCACATTTAGTGACGGTCCAGCTGCGCACACTGCAGGGCCACATCTACAAGGCAACATAAAGCCACCATGCATGGCTTTTCATGGCCTTGTAGATATGGACTGAAGAAACGATGCGCAAAGCACTGCTTTGCCTCAACCTGCGATAGGTAGGCGTGCCATGGGTGTTACAGTGGGTGTTCCCACGTAACACCCATGGCATTTGACACATTCCCAGATTTACAACATTTCGTAAACCTGGAAATGTGTTAAAAGCCTACACCTCCCCAGGGGTGGCACAGGGGAGGCACAATGAGGAGAAATATCGTTATTACTCCTCATTTTGTCTTCTTTCTATGTGCGCTGCATTCAGCAGCACACATAGAAAGAGGAAATCGCCTCCATTGATTGTTTTTGTGCAGGACGGTGTCCCTTCCTGCACAAAAACAATCACCCCTAAAATGCAGACACCCTTGCACCATGGCGCAAGGCAGGGGCGGTTCCTTTGTATGGGCGTTGGGGCGTCGCCCCACTGATTATTTTGCCCCCAGGGGTCCACCAGCAGCAGCACAAGTTTTACCAGTTTTCAGCCGCCCGCGGCACGGCAGCAGTCAGCTGCCTCTCAGCCGTGGGCGGGCATGCCATTCATGATGTCACTCACAGGGGGGGGGGTTGTTGGAGCAATTTGGCTTGCGGCGGCATTTCCTGAGACGTTGCAGCAAAAATGCGCATGTCGGGTTGGCCGGGTGCCTTTCCCTGGCCAGCCCGACATGCGCAGTCTTACTGGTCTTGCCACTCTCGATGTGCAATTGAGGAGGGTGGGTGGGTCGAAGTCACAGCCCCACGGCCTCCTAAGGAGCAGCAAGGTCTCCTGCCCCAGGCCAATCCAAGCGCTGCTTTAGCATAGCAGCGCCTGGATTGGCTGCTTTAGTCACTGGGCAGAGTCGGGGCATGTCCAGGAGCATGGGGGCATATTGACCAATCACTGCATGGCTTTATTGTAAGGCCGTGCAGTGATTGGTTATGGACATGGTCATGAGTCATGACTCATCGCCATCAGCCCCGCTCTCTCTGCTCCGGGTGCTCCCCTCCTCCGTTCGTGCGTAGTCGTACGTGCCATTGGCATTTGCACACAGAACGGAGACGGAGTGTGAGCAAGCGAGTGAGTGAGAGAGTCAGCCTTCAAGCCCCCTCCCCTGCTGCTGCTGCTCTGCTCAGCAGTGCGTGCCACTAGTCTGCCATCATCACAGTAATTGCATCGGTTCGAACCTGAGAGGCCCGCTGAGCGCAGTCAGTGACTCTGACTCGGCCACTACTCGGCTCGGCCGGGGCCCGGGGAAAAAGGATCGACAACACGGACACACCTGTGACACACACTCAACAGTGTAGTAGTGAGTACCGTGTACGTCAGTCTACACGAGCCGATATTTATTATTATTATCATTATGCATATAAATAATTATAAATTGATTTGTTGTTGCAACTTAAGTCAAGTGATGTGGCTGCCGCTGACAGCAGTTCTGCCCTGGCCATTATTACGCCGGGCAATCATGAATCAGATGACTGTGTGTGCTGCTGCTGCGTCACGTCACTGGTAGGCCTTGGCCTCCTGGCCTGGGCCTACCAGTGATGTGACGCAGCAGCAGCACACACACTAGGACATGCCCTGCCCCTGACACCGCAACGGTCTTACTAACGCTGCTGAAGTGCTCCTGATAAGTGCTTACACTGCCTTTTCAAAGTGCGGCGTTTTTTGGTGCTTGTGACGTAAGCGCTGTCCAGCAATGAGCATTTTGTCCTGGTGAAAGCTGGCAGTAGGCGCTGCGGTAGCGGCGGTACACACTTATAAATATAATAGCGCCTCATCTCAAAGCCTGTTTTTATTTCCGGAGACTCCGGATTGGTCTGGTATGTCACTCTTGTAGAAAAATGTTTTTTGCGCCTCCAGGCACGTTGGGGTAATTGAATTTTACACCACTGCAAACGATTATGGTCCGGTTCTTAGGTTCTCCTAATGTGGATTCACCTAGGAGCTGAGTTTTTTTTTATATCAACATGTAGCAAGAATTCGATTTTTAAGTTAGACCGTACTAAGACTGTAGACATTAAACAATGGGCGCACCCTTGAAGTCTGCAAATATTGTGAGCCAGGGCACTGCAAAGTTTGCAAACAACAACATCCCTTTTGCGGAACGTTTGGTAGGTGAGCAAAAGGATTCAAGGACAACCGGGTGGCATTTAATCCTCTCAGAGATTGTTCGAGATTGTTTTGCACCGAACACAAATACCATCACTACCAAAAAACTACACTAAAGTCTGGTTAAAGAGAAACCCTCTTCGGGTGAGCCAGCGCCTGTTTGCATCATTGCTCTGGCCTCTGAGTGAGACTTCAGAAGGTTCTGGAACACGAACTCCGAGTCTCTCATCTCTGTCGTCGGTGCTCTAGAACGCTGAGGTGAAAACACCTTAACTACAAGACGGAAACATCTGGCAAACTATGATGAAAGAAACAACATGTTACATTTCCTTCCTATACCTCAACATTGTGTGCTTCCCACGTATATATTATCAACAGAAGAGAGAATAAACATCATGTGGTATATAATGTAAAATATACATTGAACAAAGAGGTTAGAGACATGTAAAATGACATTGCTGACGACGTGTAACCCAAGATAAACAAAGTCTGTTGATGAAGGCTAGATAGTTTTTTTTTTTTAAGTTTTAATCTAGTTTTGCATGGCACTGTGTTTGCATTATTAATGCTTAATGTGTGACCGTGATGGGAACTCCCTTTCTGGAAATGAATGATCCTTTCCCGCTAGAAAATAAACAGGAGACAGGCAGACAATCAACTGTATGTGACAAATTTGCACAAATCAATGTCCCATAAGAGGGCTGAGATTAGAGAGGCCGCGCGCGCTTCCAGCGGAGAAGAGCAGTGCCTTGTTGTGCAGTTCCATAAGGTTATTATAGGAAGTGATTTTAAGAGGTTCAAGGTTGTGCTGTCATATTTAAAGTACAGTAGTACAATATTCTTAACTTATAGCAGCACTGCTGAAAAGTTTTTTTGGTGTCCAAAACTTTATAGCTGCGTTTAAAAAAGTGTAGGACAATTTTAGTGCACCTATTCTTATTCTCACCCGCGCCTAAAAAAATGAATATAACATTGTTTAGTGTAACTGATGCTCATGTAAAGTGCTCCCATAGCTTCCGGTCGAGTTTGCGCTATATAAAACTAAATAAACGAGAATTACCTGCATAGCAACTCCAATGGAGGTGGCTATCCTCTCAGATCAAATGTATAACATGTCAACCCATAAGCACCTGTACTTCTCTGTTAAAATAGGCCCCCCCACCCCCCAAAAAAAAGTCCAGTTACTGCCCTGATATATGAATTGTGCTGGGAAATGCCAATACTACAATATGTATATGTATATGTTGTTATATGACATCCCTATATTAATGTAATAACTGCACTTTCACAATTGCTTTATTAACCTTCTTGCTTCTCAAATTTGCTTGAAAATGCACCATTTACCCACTCTTTTTTAAAATAATTCGCGGGGGAGAACCCCCCCAAACCCCCCTTTAATTGTTCGGGCTCGCTCGCTGCGCTCGCTCGCCACGGTGCTCTCCCACAAACTTTACGCCCCACCACTTTAAAATGTCACCAGCCACCACTGGCGCAAGGGTGCTGGCGTTGGTGCATGGCAGCCATTTGTGCACCCGCGCAGGTGGAAAGGACAGGAATGCACCGTATCTAATAGATACAGCGTATTCCTGCCCTTTTCTTTTGCCTTAGGGCAGCGCAACACGAAGGCTTGCGGAGCTGCCCTACGCCAAAATATTGTTACTGAGGCCCTTAGTCAGAAGGTAAAATCTTTGACTGAGATGTTCCTCTTGGTGCATCCAACCTCTGCTTCCTTGTGGTAAGCCTGACATTATGCCTAGGACCAAGTGAACTGCAAACTGTTATCTTTCAATGGTGCTATATATTTCCTAGGCACTTTTGGCTTAAAACTTTGAAAACTCATATCTGGTTTCTCTTGTCCTTTCTTGGTACTTTATTGCTGGCAAAATTTTTCTCAGTTTTTCTACATTGGTTTGGAAATGTTCTTATTTTTTTATTTAAAATTGTTGTTGCTGTTTCAGCTTAAAACACACTCTTTCCTAGAGCTTGCCTGATGCTTGTGCCTTAATACCAGTGGTTGCAGAAATGTGTTTTAGCATAACCAGATTGTGTTTGGGGCCATCCTTACGAATTAATAACCCAAATTCCTAACACGAAGGAATAAGCTGGAAGGAAGACTGGGAAATGGATGAGAGGCGACTGGAAAGTTCAAGGGGCATATTTAAAAGCCCTATCACCACCACAACGTCACTTTCAATGACCTTGAGATGGCGATAGGGGCCTCGCCTTCTTTACAAGGCAGCATTAAGCCTCTAACGTGGCTTAACGCTGCCTTGTAAATAAGGCACCCTTTCATGCTGTATTTAGTGTGAAATGGGGTGGCAATGGGTGTTGCGGTGGGCGTTCCACCGCAACACCCATTGATTTTGACTCTGCCCACTATTTACAAGAGCAGCGTAAATAGGAGGCAGCGCCCAAATTAAAATCAGGGAAAACCTGGTCTTAAAAAGTTGAAACGAGGAGAAATGCTTTATTTCTACTCATTTTTGTTGTTTCCATGTGTGCTGCCTTGTGCAGCACACATGGAAATAGCAAATAGCCTATGATTGTTTATGTGCAGTAAGGTACCACTATTTTAAAAAAATACTGTTTTGCAACTTCTATGTGTGCTGCATTAAGCAGCACACATAGAAGTTAGAAAACGGCATTTATAAATTGTTTATGTGCAGGAAGGGGAACCCTCCTGCACATAAACAATCTTCCCATTAGCACAGGCCCCCTTGCACTATTGTGCAAGGAGGCCTGCGTTGGCGCTAGGCAGCTAAATTTAGCGCCAGCACAGGGGTAAATGCAGGGCTGCACCATATTCTCTAAATATGGGCAGCCCTGCATTTTAAAAGTGGCGAAGCGTGTCGTTAGCCTTCTTGGCTTAACGACACGCTCCACCACTTTATTGTGAATATGCCCCCAAGAGTCTTGAAATGAATAGAGAAATGGGAGGCGATTGAAAGAATGGGGTGTTTTCAAGAATAACAAAAGAAACAAGGTAAAAGTAAGAGGATCTGAGGTTCTGATTTGAAATGAAACAAATGAAAGAAACGGGAATTTGGGAGTTGGATGAGGAGGTATAGAAGAATGTTATTCTCCAGTAAAAGGATGGGGTATCGGTGAAGGGATGAAAGGCACATGATGAGTAAACAGTAAAATGAAGATGGAGAGAAGAGATAAGAGGCCTCGTTTTCGTTTTCATTGTTCATCTTCCCATGAAAGTGTCTTGCCACTTCCTCCATAAAGAAGAATTTTTCCAGGTTTCAAAGATATGGCATTTAATGTTGCCACTTACTGAATAGCAATTAAAAGTGAGCAGCATGCACACCCTTTCTCAAGCTGCTTACTTGTTTCGACTTGAAATCAGTATGGAAAGCTAAATACATTAAGGCCATCATTACAAGTGTAATTTTCCTCCCCGGTGTTAGCTCAGGAGGAATCCCATCTCAGCCTTTCTGAATATTTTGTCATCTCCAAAGCTCACAATTCCAAGCCTGGAGAGGATGGGCATCGTTTAACTGGCTGCAGAGAGATGCCTTGTGAAGCCTGTACACGGATAGGGCTGGGCCTGCGGATAGGAGCAAAGGCGAGCAACGCCCGAACCTGCAATACCACAACTCCTCCCCCCCCCCCCCCCCCTCGGTCCAACCCTCCCCTGCAAAGGCTTGCTCTGAGCACTAATTTGCATGCATTTCTTAATACCATTTAGGCACAAACGGGATTTCCATCATCGGCCTATGGCAGCCACTATAGGTAGCGCTTCAATGGTATATTGTTTTCACTGTTATAATTAGGGTTTCATTACATTCCTAAATCATTGTCACTTAACACTCGTAGACACGATCTGAAAATGCCCGGTTTTCAAACATTTTAAACTGATTTTCATTTGTATACAGATGTAAAAGAAGCAACAACCCCAGCACCACCTCCTGCAACACCTACAAAAGAGGAGGCTGCCATTCCTCCTGCTAAAGGTAAGTCTACATTTGTGTTTCGAGTACAAAGTATAAACGTTTGGCCTATAAACGGATTGCTTTTCAGTGGGTTGGTAGAAAGTTTTACAGAAAACACTTAAGCCACAAGATCCTTGGTGGTTCACAATGGATGGATATTTAATTATTGCTGAAAGGAATGAAGCACTTGGAGTCAAATGTGAGTGCTCGCATTGTACTTTACCCATTGCAGAACAATATTGTTAAACCTCGGCTCTCTGAGCGTCTGCTAATCATTTGAAGGTGTCAGCATCTAACAATCCACATTTGGGGTACTACATCAGCGACCCTGGTTGCATCTTGGATAGTTTCTTTCGGGAAAAGTACAATATTAAGGTGGTGAAAAAAAAAAGTTTTTTTTTAGCTCAGCTGGCCGAACACTGGGGGATATTCTCAAGAACGTGCGATAAACATCGCCAAAATAGGTTAACGCAAGTTTTCATATCGCGGGAAAATAACTCCAGCTTAACGTCGCATTCTCAACACGGCGGTAACATGCGATAGTCTCCCTATAACGCATCAAATGTCCGCGATAACATTACCGGGACGGCGATGAAAATCCAAACCCGAACGCGAAAAACGTTGCGATGTGCCCAACCGCGATAAAAAATCCAGCGAGAAACAGCGCCAGGCCTGCAAGTCCCACAAGTCAGGCTGCAAAAAGCACAATAAAAGCGGCAACACAAAACACAAACAACTGCGAAGCACCATGGAGGTAGCCAGAGCAAGCACAGAGGACAACCAGAAGAACCCCACAAGCCCCATGGAGGACCAGCCTGGGACCTCGGGGTCAGGGAAGGGCAAGGAGAAGAAGAAGAGGAAGACGCGGTTCAGTCCGCAGGAAAACAGGATCCTGATCACGGAGGTGATAGAACACCATCAACAACTGTACGTCACCTCCACTGTGTCATTGGCAACAAAAAATACAATATGGCAGTCCATCCTGGACAAGGCGAATGCAGTCAGAGTGCTGAGGAGGACAATAGACGAGGTCAAGAGGCGCTGGAATGATGTGAAGCGCAAGACCAAGCAGAAACTCGCAGACAACCAGAAGGCAGCAATGCAGACTGGAGGTGGGAGCCCAGCGCCACAGGAGGAGCTGGATGAGATGGAGGAAATGGTGACCACAGTCATCAGTGTGGAGACGGTGGCAGGAGTTGGGGGACCGGACACTGCTCAACATGACCCGACACAACAGCAACAGGGTGAGTAACCACCAGGGACTGGGGGACGCGGGGAGATGGGCACAATGGTACACATGCACAATTAAGTAGAGCACATCTGCGGACAAACCATGCCCAAGAGTCACAACACCAACCAAGAGCCCAATTTACCCAAGTCTGCAACATCACAGCACTGCATAAGCACAGAAGTGAAAGTCACACCGCCTGAAAGGGATAAGGGCCAGCCAAATCAGAGCTGAAGGGGAACTCACCTACAATGCAGCACACACACATAAGATCCAGAGCACCGCAACATTTACAACAATGTTGAACAAACAGCGACACCAGCACAACAGAACAGAGGACACAACTGCTGCCGCTTGTGTGTGGAAAATGGCCATTCGCATGTGGCACAGCAGGAAACTGTGAGATGATAATGTACTAGTACAACCCCACATCCCTGATGGTGCAGTAATGCATGTATGGCCGTGACCCAGATAGGCAGTGAGACACACATTGTCATGCAAATCAACACGCATCACAGTTGAATACAAGTGAAGGTGCGTAGACTTTATTAGCATATGCGTGTCAGTACGGCCAAGATAAGTGCCACAACATGCAGACCAATGCAACAGTATGTCAGAACGTGGAACGTTGCCAAGCGCCGCTGTCCACTCCGGGGGAGTGCCGCACCATTCACAGGTGTGTGTTTACTAGGGGTGGGCGGAATTTGCGTAGTCGCGCTACGCAAAGCTCCGCGAAACAGTAAAAAATCTCCGCGAGCACGCAAAAGTTCCGCGAACACGCGGAATTGCTTGTTCCGCCCGTTCGCAATGCTTTTTTCCTGTTCGCGAACGCTGTTTGCGTGCTCGGGGAGAAATATCTCGCAAACACGCATTTTTAAAGCGCGAACAAGTAAAAATTCCGCGAAGTCGCGGATCGCGGAATTTTGGCAATTTCGCGTTCTCCGCGGAACGCGAAATTACCCAAATTCCGCAAATTCCGCGAGCGGAACGGAATTTACCGCCCAGGCCTAGTGTTTACCCGCGTTGTTGTCCGCTCATGTATTTGGAGTCCAGGCGAATGCAGCCATGTCCACTATCGTCGTGGGAGATGTGACCAGAACCCCAAGTTCCAACAAGGTGTCGGGACATGTGCAATGTGTTCCAAACTGTTGTGTCTGCAGGTACGTAGTTACACGTCCATGAAAGCTAGTGCAGCTTCGTAGGCAATCATTTCCAACATGAGGTCGTCGTCGACTTCATCGAACAGGACGGCGAGGCTAACCATTAGCAGGTCCGGACAGATTTGCTGCGTCCACCCCCTTTCAACAATTAGCACTACAGCCCAATAGGGGAGCGGCTCAATTTGCTCACTGCACACGAGGAGTTCTGCAATCTCCCAGGTCCAGCTGCCAGCATGTATACCAAGTATCCAGGAATCCCATAGACGGGTGTCATGGTGACACTCATGGTCGTGGGCCAACAGGGGGCGCACACACATGTCGAAATCCAGTTCGGCTACCGTCCTGTTGGATAGGCAGGCATCCAAGGACCACTCGAAAATGCACGAGCGACAATGCAACACAGGCTGCATGCAGGTGACGTTGGCAAGGCGGAAGCTCAGCCGGTAACTGATCTGCAGCACTACCAATGGCAGTGCCCCCAGTAAATGCAGCATACGTGCACAGTAGAGTTCCACGTGACAGGGGTTGTGCAAGTGTCCGTGATGGTCTGCCATTGCGTTAGTGGCTCTGGTTGAAGCGGCACTGTTCTGACCTGCGCCAGTTCTGTGGATGAAATGCCACAGCTCGGAGCAATGAGTTGTTTTAGTGTGCAACGGTTGTACGCCTGGGTTAATGTGGGAGTAAGCATGAAGGCCATTCCATGCAAGATAACTTCAAGCAAGGACTTCTGTGTGTGGGGTGTGTATACGTTGGTCTTTCGTCGGGCTGTGCGTAGTGTGGAGTCGTCATCAGCTGCTATAGTATCTGTCAGGGGTGCCGGGCACATGCAATTCCGAGGTCGGAGTTGCAGATGTGCTTCCGCCTGATAGTTCAGACAAAGGAGCTTTCATCCCTAATGTTAGTTTGTCATCTGCTTGCATTCAGGAAATGTGATGTGGCTTGTTGGGGGTGGGGTGGGATGTGTGCGACTTTGGGATTCATGTTTGACATGTCTTGCATGTGGCAAATGAGCGGCATCACTGTTTGTAATGTTGCCTCACAGCTGCTCCTCCCTCCCCCGAGCCTATTTACTTGTGTGCGCTGCGCGGTTGCATCACTGGCACTCCTACGGCACACCATTGTCACGCCTGTCTGCGCATGTCCACAAGCCTGACAATGACACTGTGGTGTTGGCTGTTGAAGGTGGGCGGCCACGTGAGTGTAGGCCTGTGGGAAGGATAGGGCGGACACAGACGTAGAGTTCGTGCCTGGCTGAACTCGCACTGCGATTAAGGCTAGGCATTTGGCTCATGCTGCGGCAATACAGATACACACAACACTTGGCATGTATGTGCCAAGACCCCGAGCGGTCTTGCGCTCCTTTATTTCCCCGTTCGTGTGAGCCCGCCCTCCGGGTGCATGCTACATTGCAACATTGTCGATTGCGGACTGGGTGGCGCCGACACTACAACAGAGACACACGCATTAGTTACTTCCTTGTCCAGGCCAGAACTGAACCACGCCCAGAGCCCCGGGCAAATCCTTCACACCCCTACGCTGGCTTGGCGTACACCGGCCCAGCCCACTGCGCTTACGCTTACAGGGGGGGAATGGCAAAGCTACGTGTCCAAGGTCTTCCCCACTGCCTGAGGTGACATGGTTGTGTCCACTGTCCACAAAACTACACACACCAGCAGTATATGTCCACATGGACATGTCTGTGCTCTGCATTCTGTGGTCTGTCCAGCACATCACCGCCACACTTGGCATTGTGTACATTCTTCTTCATGGGTGAGTTGCCTCCTTCACACATACTTGGTTCCCACCCCTCCCCACATTCTGCACTTGTGTGGCTGAGGGGCCATGCCGTTTTGGAAGGTCCGCTGTCTTGTCCTACGCTGCCTCGGTGGTAGTCCGGGGGTGGGGTCCGGAGGGGGGGGGTGGTCCTGGGGTGGTGGAGGTGGGTGTTGTGGCCCTCTTGGGTCTCCGGGCTGCATGTTCATTGTCTCCATGGCATCTGTGGGTCTTCAGATGTGGCTCTGGGCTGGGCTCCCTTTCATACTGCAGGTAGTCGTCCTGCTTAGCACCAGCAGAAGGCAGGTGTTAAATCCCTGCTGCTAACGCGCCTTATCGCCTGTTTTTGGGTCGCATCGCAGATCTGGCTGGTCGTTGAGAATCTAGCGAAGTGGTGTTTTCGTGTATTTTTGCACGGGAACGCCTACTCTGCATATCATTAGCGTTAGTTGTCTCTCTCATCCTTGGCGATGTTTTTTGCGGCAGCTATCGCTGGTAAACTGGCGATATCGGCAGTTTGCACCAGCTTGAGAATAGGGCGATAAGTCTATCGTCACTTTTGCGGCGCTAAAGTGCCGATAAATCGGCGATAAGTCGTTGAGAATATGCCCCACTGTGTTTTTTCCAGCTTTGGCAATACTTCCTACCAGATGCTATCCAACGGATCCATAAATAATTTGTCCTACTGTGACACATCTTTTTTGCTGTACATGCCCCTGTTCGTTACTGTCTCAAATACAGGGACGTGCTGCAGAGTTCTCTATCTGGATACTCTTTAATCATTTTACGAGCTGAGGCTGTTTAAACCTAGGAAGATCTCACACAGGGAGCCCTTTTACCTCAACCCTTATGTGCTTATTATGGAAAGGGGTCCTGTTTGATTTTTGTTCTGGCCTAATCTAAATGCCTACAAAGTTGATAATTCTGGCAGTACTGCTACCTGGTAGACATTATAATGTGACACTTGTAAGAATTTTAGGATTTCCCAATGGTGTTTATCAGAACCGTCAATCCTAATCTTTTTGGAGAACTTGGGGGTAGCAAATGTATATCCAAAACCCTGCCAGAGCACCAACGTTATCATGGGTCCAATGCAATCAGGTGGTTCCGTCCCAATTAATACTGCGATCAGAAGTTGGAGCATTAGATAACTTTATTCGTTTTTTTTTGTACAAACCATCAAAGTATACAATAAATAAAACATTTCCTATTTACAATTAAGATATTTAAAACAATTCATTTAGGTATTTAAAAAGGGAAAGATTTAAAAGACCACCAGGACAAGAAGCAAAGTGCATTTGATAATAACTACAAAATAAGCCTTTCCCTAAAACCTTACAACATACAGAGCCTCAATGGGACAAGAGGGACACTTTTAAAATGCACAGCACAGGTAATATACAGATATCATAAACAATTAATATTATTATACAATCTGTAATATAAAATTCTGCCGTATTATCCAGAAGGCAAATAAAGAACGACTGACAGCAAAAACTATTGGTTCAGAAACTTCTGCCTTTAAAATTCTATATGCAATCTGATACTGCCTAGCATCTGCATTAAGGCAGATAGGTCTTATCCACCTTCTGCGCAACTCGTGGTATCCAGGGCAAAAGAATAAAACATGTTCTTCAGATTCAATAGCTGAAGAACAGGCAGGACATGAACCTAATTGGAAACCCACCACCTCCTTGCCCGGGAATTTTAAAAGCAAATTACCATATCTAAATCTGATATACAAGCTTTTAGCAAGGGGGGGAGAAATCTGATCCAAAAAGGGTTCGAATTGTGGACATGATTTTATGGCTAAAAACTTGGATGTAAGCTGTCCACAAGTCGAATTATTCACATAGCGATCACCCACCACCTCCCAATACCTGCTTTTTAATCTCAGTAAGTCGTCTCCAGTAGCCCTCTCAGGATGTTTCCATAGATCCATTATATTCATTAGCCTACACCAGTCTGCAACGTGCCTAAACCATGGTAATTTTACTGCGCCATTGATCCTTATGACCTCCCGAAGAGAATCTCTATAATCAGCAAGTTGGGGGGTGGTCCATAGGCGCAGCCAGTAGGTTAAAGGTTTCAAGGCGGCCAAATCGCCAATTCTCTTCAGCCCAAGATCACAGAAAAGGGGAATTAGGGGAGTCGTAATTGGGACCGAGACAAGAGACCTAGCAAAGATATTTTCACATGTCACTAACTTATTGACGGAAGTATAGCCCCAAATCTCCGCTCCATACAAAGCTCCGCTTTGGGCTTTTGCACGATAGATTTCCTGCGCTGGGGAAAGGGGTTGGGTATACGATTGTTTGTGAAATCTTATTATGGATTTGGATCTTTGACATAGGGTTAAGTAGCTTTTATTTGTCTGATAATCCCATTTCAGACACTCGCTTAAACCTATGCCCAGATAATCAACATTTTTTACCCGTTCCAGGGGTTCCTGTAGAACCTTAATCTCCCGCAGGCCACCCTGTACTTTCCCAAACACCATATACTTGGTCTTAGAGGTGGTAAGTTCTAAACTCCTATCCCTACAGAACTCTAGGAATCCATCTAGTAGAATTTGTAAGCCCATTGGGGATTTTGATATTAATAGGGAGTCATCTGCAAAGAGCAAGATGGGAACTTTTTCGCCATTCAAGGAGGGTGCGTCATTCCTACAGTTCATTAATCGACTCACCATGTCATTTATGAACAATGAGAACAATGAAGGGGCAAGGACACACCCCTGTCGCACCCCTCGCTGTATCGGTATCTTGTCCGTTAGTTCACCATTCGTCCCCCATCTGACCTAGGCGTAATTATCCAAGTGTAGTCGGGCCATTACTGCTACCAAATCCGCAGGAGCACCTAGGTCGAGTAAAACCTTCCAAAGCAAGACATGTGGAACCAGATCGAATGCGGCTCGCAGATCCACAAAAGCTACATAGAGCTTTTGTTTCCTAAGCGAAGCGTATTTCCAAATTAGTAGAGTGAACCTGAAAGCTTGGTCACACGTGCTTACCTTGGAACGAAAGCCCGCCTGATAAGTTGACAGCTGAGGCTGTTTAAACCTAGGAAGATCTCACACAGGGAGCCCTTTTACCTCAACCCTTATGTGCTTATTATGGAAAGGGGTCCTGTGTAATTTTTGTTCTGGCCTAATCTAAATGCCTACAAAGTTGATCATTCTGGCAGTACCGCTACCTGGTAGACATTATAATGTGACACTTGTAAGAATTTTAGGATTTCCCAATTGTGTTTATCAGAACCGTCAATCCTAATCTTTTTGGAGAACTTGGGGGTAGCAAATGTATATCCAAAACCCTGCCAGAGCACCAACGTTATCATGGGTCCAATGCAATCAGGTGGTTCCGTCCCAATTAATACTGCGATCAGAAGTTGGAGCAGTCTATTCTTAAACCCTGATAGTAAATCTTGATTCTTGGCAGACGCCAAATTCCCTCCTTTTCAAAGACTTAGTCAGATTTTCCAGTCTAACCTTTTTTCAAAGACTTAGCCAGTTTTTTCCACTCAAGCCTGAGTCTTTAATTACACCCAAGCAAAATAATTCATTAATAATTGCACCTTTTAATTTTTCTGATGTCGAATTATAAAAGGAATGTCTCCAAAATGAAACTGTAATTTACTTGTTCATTTATTTTCCAATTATAGTGAGTATGATACCCGCTACTTCATCAGTTATTCCCTTGGCTTAATGTGTAAACCTTTTATTTATTGTCAGTGACAATAGATTCTATTTGTGGTACAATTTTAGTGCTGTATTATCGTATCATATCTTTCACTGTAAAATAATTCTATATTTAGTCGTAGCACACGGTATCCAACTCTTATTTGTTTATCCTGTAGCTGCAGAGGTGTGAAAATTATTCAATAAACACCATGCGGTGAGGTCTGCTGGCCTCAGGACTGGCTATACAAAGGCTTAATCTTCTGCATATAATACAACTGTTAAAATATCCATTGTATTTAGACGTCGGAACTCTCCCATCCCACTAATATTACATGCAAGAGGTTTAATTTGTAAACCGGAGATAGGTGGAGACAGCCAGCAGCCCTCCCTGGTTTCTCTCTCTATGTGGACTGTGTGGGTGAAAGAAGAATTGCCCAGAGCTCTCGCTGTATGATTAGTATATGATGGCTGCACAGCATTGATACATGCAGACCTGAAACCCCGCCTGGACTCGCCATAAACAAAGTCAATTAACCCTGTCTAACGCTTTTACCAAATTGGCTACATGAACAGGTAGGGTAAACTGTGGTGACATCTAGAGGCTATTATAGATTCTATCAAATGACTATTGAGTATTTGCTGTTAATGATACCTCTGTGATCAGGATGAACTAGCAGCTGCAAAACAGTTTGTAACTGTAAACCAATATCCTGGCAAAGAATTTATGATCAATATTCAGCAAAGTGAATGGTAATTTAAATGTATAATGAGTTTCACTTAACTTCAATATTAGGCCTATAATAGCCTCTGAAAAAAATAGGGGTCTGAATCGTACACCAGACATCACAAAAAAATCAGTAAGGATCAAAAGGACATTTCTTCTGAGTGGCTTCTATAGTAGTGCTGAAAGGTTATCTGGTCCTTGCTAGAAGTCACCCTTGCATCAATTCAGTGTTTTTCGATGGTGATAAATCTTTTTCTAGCCAATTAAACTGATCAGGCATTAGACCTGGAATATTACGTTTTTTGCAACCAGGCATCCAAATGAGCTTTGTACACTAACTGCTCCTCTTTAAATAAGGAATGAATGTGTTCAAAAAAGGCGTCCTTAATTCTTGCTGTGAAAGGCAGCGAGTCTTCTAAGACCCTCAATGCTGCCCGGTGCAGGGTTCCACCTCTAATTCACTTTGGGTTCGCTATCAAAATAATGAGGCAAGGCGCTGGAAACTGGAAGACAAGAAGAAGGTTTATTTCTCATGAGGAGATCGCGTCAGCTGAGACACCGGGATGTCTCAGTGAGGTGTTCTGCTGGCAATGCTTTTGGCTCTTCCTTTTATACAGGTTTTACACAATGTATTTGTTTCATTTATCATGGTTACAAGCTTGGAGTCTCCGCCCGGGCAGGTTGTCACACAAGCCCGACATTGTTTCATCAACATGGTTACACAAGCCCAACATTAACTCTCCTCCCGCCCGGGTCAAAAACAGACAATTTAATTGCAGCTGGACCTTGCTTCAGGGTCTAAAAATGAGTGAGACCGGCCAGATCTAAGAGTCCGTTCTGTTGATAAAAACAGGTCCCATTGTTGGCAAAAACAAGTCTTGCTGTGTGCAGTGCAATAAACCATGCTTGCAAGAGTCTGTTTGGTGTTTGTAACCTGTTTGTGCAGGGATGAGAGGAAAGACGAGTTTGAGGCAGCAGGTGATGTTGATGTTTGTCGTGGAGATAGTTAATAGCCCCCAGCACACATATCAGGTTTGGTCAGAGAGTCAGAAGGCTGAGAGGACAGGGTGAAATGAAGGTGACCAACAGAGTACAAAATGGCTGTGGTCAATCAGAATGACTGTAGTTTATGTGCACGTAGGAACTTTCATCAGACAAGATGGCGCAGAATGTTCATGATTGTTGTTTTGTTCTTAACATTGCATCTAGACTTCTTGGGACTCCACTTCTTTCCTTATGCAGTGACTCAATTATGTGCCCTGTCTGCATAAGGTTTCCATGCTTGAATAGACCTAGCTGCTTCTACAGATTCAAACTTTTTACCTTACTGACCTCTTGTTTATCGAGAGTTACATTATCTAACATTGTCTGTAATGTCACTTTTGCAAGGCTTAATCAGATTAACTTAGCGTTTCTGTATTTGTAGTTTGTGCCTGTTATTTCATAATGCCTTGCTAGACTCGCAGTTTCTCTCTCACATTGTTTTATCGCTTTATTCAAATTGTGATGACCTGCAATTTTGACTGAGAATTTGCCACCAGATATCTTCTTTCTATTTATCCCAGACCTTAATTAAAGTTGCTATTTCTAGATTAAAATGAAAGAAATCCGCAGTAAACTGGGCTACGATAGCTATTACAATGTGGTCCATTGATAAAGATCCATCTAGGATCTGCAATTTGGACTTACCCTTCTCAAAAGCGAGATCTAGCTTCACTTCAACCACTGCATTGTCTGACAGCCAAGTTGAGTAATGATTTATGGCCAGATTTACAAAGCAATTTTGTGATTGCAAACCCATGAGTCATAAAAACAGAGGGCCCGATTCACAGAACTAACTTAAGACAAAATCCTAAACTTACTACCATTTTGGTATTCACAGAAGGCACTTACTCATTTTGGTATTCACAGAAGACACTTACTCATTTTGGTATTCACAGAAGGCAGTTACTCATTGATGAGTAAGTGCCTTCTGTGAATACCAAAATGAGTAAGTGCCTTCTGTGAATACCAAATGGTAGTAAGTTTAGGATTTTGTCTTAAGTTAGTTCTGTGAATCAGGCCCAATGAGTTTGGCATTGTTTGTATGCATTAAACCCATTCTGACCCATCCTGAATTGCTATCAGAAAGGTGATTGAAAGAGGTGCTTCTTCTTAATTTCAATTCACTATGCTATGTATCAATGCATTATGACTGCAGGTGTGGTAGATGCAAAGCACTGATCTGTTACTGATATGTCAAACGATGTGGCAACTGAGGGAAAGGTGCCCACTTGGACATCTTTACCTTTGAGAATGGTGTCAGCAGCCTTGGGAGGAGTGGGCGTTGGTCCATGTTGGCACAGCTTGTTCCCCTTGATGTCTTCCGCAATGGCAGCACCGGTTCCTTTAAGGAACATGGGTTGCTTTATAAAAAAGTTTCACATTTGGGGATGCAGGCCACCATTTTTGTGTTTGTAGCCAATCAAAGGTGGTTGCAAATAGTGACCTGCAAAATGAATATTCATTAGGCAGGTTGTTCTGCGACCTCCTGTGACTCGACATATTGCATATTACATAATAGTGCAGAGGTTGCATCCCAAAGACTGGACGCCTAAAGCTAATGTGTAATTTATAGCCACTTCTTGCACCCTGTTTTTTTTCCTACAGCTGGCCCTTAGTTCCATAGCTACTCTGAGCACACATAACTAACAAGATAATAGTCTAGTCTGACAAAAAATGTATCTGCCTGCAGACATCACCCCAGACATCTCTTAAATCTGAATATATCATATCAGATTTTTTTATCAATGTTTCGTCCTTGATGATTCTAGAGTGTTACATACTATTTGAACTATCTGGTTCCTCGTCCAATACAACATTGACATCCCCCATCAAACATGGGGGAATATTGAGCCAGTCTATGTAAGAGTTAGCAACTTTTCTCATCTTATTTCGGTCTGTATTATGAGATTTCAGTTAAGGAGTGAAATCCATATATTAACTGAGCCACTGACCATCTCTCCCCAGGGTCAACTTGCTTCCTCAAAATGGTGAAACCTTGTCCACTCTAAAATTGCTGTACCCTTATATGGTTATTCTTTGCAGAGAATATAGCAATGTCCAACCAGCCAGGATATCCCCACCTTTGGCAGATAGATTCCAAGACTCTTTCATTTTCATCTGACTCTCAGGCCATTTACAATTCTAGGTTCTGAACTTTGAATTGGAACTAGCATTATCATCAAAATCTGTTCTTTACTCTGATGCATCTAGATATCACTTGGTGATATGTCAGTTTTTTTGTCTTTTCTATGCTGTAAGCCTCCTTCCCTTATCCTCTCCTGCTCTTCTTTGGAGAATCCCACCATTTTATAGGTTTCCTGAAAGGAGACTTTTGTGCCTATTCCACCCATCGCGACAACCAAGAACATAATTGTCTCATTCTATATTCAGTTCTGAGGCCCTACTGCTAAAGGTTTGCTCACGTTTCAACTAGGTATGTGAACAAGGAATATATGATGTTACAACGCATGTAATTACAACGCATGGTTTTACACCGCAGTCTTTACATCGCAACTACCATTACATTGCATGATTCTACAAAGCATGCCATTACAACGCATTTTTTAAATCTACCATTACAATGCATTCCATTACAACGCATACCATTACAACGCATAATACTTTTAGGGCAACAATAGGGTAAGTGTTGGATAGTGTAGAGGTAAAAATTACTATTCCCACTCCAGTGAGTGCAACAGTAGGGAAAGTGTTGGATAGTGTAGGGGTAAAAATTACTTTTCCCATGTACCCCAAGACCCATACACACCCTAATACTAAACAAATCTCCATTACTTACCTTATAATGCGTTGTAATGGCATGAGTTGTAATGGTATGCGTTGTAATGGCATTCGTTGTAGTGATATGCATTGTAATGACATGCATTGTAATGGCATGCGATGTAAAGGCAGTTGTGTTGTAACAGTTGCGTTGGAAAGGGTGTTCGTTGTAATGACTGCGTTGTAATGGATGTTTCCCGTGAACAAGAAGAGAGTATACAGCAGATCCTCTTTTTAGCTATGCTCTCAAACCAACTCATCTGGAATGTTAAATAACTTGTAATTGATAATCAATGCACAATGGCAATGCTAATCGGAAGTGATGTCAGAAAGAGAACTCAACTCCTACACAAACGATGCAGTTATCAAATATATGTTTATGTAGAAAATATATACATATTCAAAGTCTTACTATTTTAGAAAAACAATACAACATTTAGTGTAGGGTGTCCCAGTGAAAAACAGAACCTTCTTTATACAAAATACAAAAAGTGCAACAAGGATATTCACAAGGTTTCACTATGAAATTCATGCGACCAAAACATTTAAAATCAATATTACAACACTAATCATCATTGTGTGTGTTGTGTCATGGTTCACATTGATCTATTGTCGACGGCGTTTCGACCCTTAAGTGGCACCGTGTAGAGAGTGAACAAAGGAACTTACAGGGGACCCAGCGGGGTGCCCATGTAAGGGAGAGAAAGGCAGGCGGATGTATACAGTGGCCGGAAATACTCGGCAGTGTAGGGCGCTTTGAAATGAAGACGCTGTGCGCAAGGATAAAGGCACTCGGGGCGGAGCGATAGAGAAAGAATCGGGGATGAAGTAGTTCTCAGTGTAACAGACAATCGTGATATCAGAGATTCAATCCGCATAAATCCGGGGGAGCAGCGGCAAGGGGCACGTCTGGGTCGGTGCAATGACCACTGAGAACTACTTCATCCCCGATTCTTTCTCTATCGCTCCACCCCGAGTGCCTTTATCCTTGCGCACAGCGTCTTCATTTCTCTCCCTTACATGGGTACCCCGCTGGGTCCCCTGTAAGTTCCTTTGTTCACTCTCTACACGGTGCCACAGTCTTTACACTAGGCAGTGCAGGATCACCCTTAAGTGTCCTTACATTCTAGGTCCTGAGGAGACCCTTTATCCAATTAAGGGTCGAAACGCCGTCGACAATAGATCAATGCGAACCATGACACAACACACACAATGATGATTAGTGTTGTAATATTGATTTTAAATGTTTTGGTCGCATGAATTTCATAGTGAAACCTTGCGAATATCCTTGTTGCACTTTTTGTATTTTGTATAAAGAAGGTTCTGTTTTTCACTGGGACACCCTACACTAAATGTTGTATTGTTTTTCTAAAATAGTAAGACTTTGAATATGTATATATTTTCTACATAAACATATATTTGATAACTGCATCGTTTGTGTAGGAGTTGAGTTCTCTTTCTGACATCACTTCCGATTAGAATTGCCATTGTGCATTGATTATCATATACAAGTTATTTAACATTCCATAGGAGCCCTTGTTGTTTTCTGAAACGTTACTTACCCAGGCTCCCTGTGAGTTGGGTCCTCTTGTTCTTTTTTTCTCAAACCAACTCATAGTTGACAGTTGCTCTGACTCACTGACTTTATACAATGTGCATTTTGTTGTTCACATTACTTTTAGTGCAGATGGGATTTTCAATTGTACTGTTGTACCCAGATTTCTGAAAGCCTCCATCATTTTCCCAGCTCCCATCTTCTGTCTCCGGTAGCCGAAGATATATCAAACTAGATATTCAAATTAACAGTCTCAGCCTCTAGATGTTTCACAGTAATGGAAGCTGATAAGGCTTTGTCTGTCAGAGTATATGATACAAAATTAAATAAGATTTTCCTTGGCTTGGATCTAGTTGGGTTCATCTTAAAAGGATATCTGTGTGTTCATAGAACATTCTTACAAATCTCTTCCACAGAGAACTCTATCAAGACAGTAACCTTCAATATCTTGACCACAAAAGATTTTATGTCAGATCTCTTGGCTGCCTCCACAATATTATTAATCCAGAGATAGTTAGGCCTTGACAATTCTTAACCGTCTCAAACTATTTAACAAGAGAGTTTTCTTTAATATTTATTGTTTTCCTATTTGTTCATGGAAACTGTATCAGCTGGTTCCAGGTAGAAACTAATGATTATGATCTTTCACACAGATCCTCTGGCTTCCTGTCCAAGCTGCTTCATTTAAGCACTTCCTTATAAGGGGTAAATGTGAACATCCTGAGATAAGCGACTAAATGACCTTGAACGATAAAGAGAAGATATCACAAAAGACTGCATCTGGGGATAAGCTATTTGGGTTTTATTATGCCCCACTAGAATTTCCCTATTCTCCTGTATATTTTTAATTTCTGTGACAAGTCAGCTACCTAGGGGCCACTAAAGAGGTACCATCACTAAGCAATGGAGTTGTATCCACTCCTAGGACCTACTGTCTCCCAATCTCCACATTCTCCAGTAGATATTTTTTATGTGGTATCTGACAGGGGAGAAAAGAAAGGTCATAGAAAAGATTATGGCGGAGGCCCCGGACTCTCCTTTTAAGGTGCTTCTTAGTTAGGGAATCTCACCATTGATCTCCGTCACCACAAAATACATGCTTACCCCACTATGCTTGGAATTAGAGACCTGAAAATAACCTGACTGAGCAGGTATGTAAGGATTTATCTTTATTTTGCCTTACTCCAGAGGTGGTCTGGCTTTCAGGGAACTGTTACTGGATCCTATCTCACTCTGAATGCTGTGTCTTGTTTTATTGGGATAGTGTTTATCACTTTGACCAGATTAAGTAATCCCATTGAAATTGACATAGTGGTCTTCCTTAGATTATACAACAGGTCTTGAGCTTCCTCTAGAAGGCCAGCACTCTTGTTCTTTGTTGCCAGGGCTACCAATTTTAAGAAATTGGAATATTTGTTGAAGGGAGTGAGAATCCAATTCAAAGAACAATCACAATCCTTGCCAGGGTACACCACAAACGTCACTAAATAGAACTGTGCTTAATTTTCTGGTAGTTTGGCACAAAAGCAGTCAGGTTTAACTTAGAGGCAATGAGTAAAGTATTTATGCGGCAGTCAAACAGTAATAAAGTGGAAACAAAACACAAGGAGATGCCCCAACCAATTTAGAACATTTGAGAATATTTTAGTGAATAAAATAATATTACAAACACACAAGCACTTTTCCGCTGTATATTTGTTGTAATTGTCTTTGTTTTATTGTGCTTTTTCATTGGGGACCCCATGCACTGCTTTGTACCTTTGTGACAAACCTTGTTCAATTTGAATTACAGATAAAAATGATTATCTTTGTGTCACAAGAACAAGTGTGATGGTCACGAATGCTCATAAATTATTGCATTTATTGCTTGAGGTTATTTAGCTTTTTTCTTAGAAATGTCTTTAAATTATAAGGATGAGAACCATTGCTTTCCAAAAATCATTACCTCTGATTAGCAGGTGTAAAGTGTGTAGATCCCTAAAGGCAACTAAAACGGGTTCAGCAGAAGAAAAAACATAGGGGCATATTCTCAAGGACTTATCGCTGATTTATCGGCACTTTACCGCCGCAAAAGTGGCGATAGATTTATCGCCCTATTCCCAAGCTGGTGCAAACTGCCGATAGTGCTAGTTTTCCAGCGATAGCTGCCGCAAAAAACATCGCCACGGATGAGTGCGACAACTAACGCTAATGATATGCAGAGTAGGCGTTCCCGTGCAAAAACACACGAAAACACCACTTCGCGAGATTCTCAACGACCAGCCAGATCTGCGATGCGACCCAAAAACAGGCGATAAGGCACGTTAGCAGCAGGAATTTAACACCTGCCTTTTACTGGTGTTAAGCAGGACGACAACCTGCAGCATGAAAGGGAGCCCAGCCCAGAGCCACATCTGAAGACCCACAGATGCCATGGAGACAATGAACATGCAGCTCGGAGACCCAAGAGGGCCACAACACCCACCGCCACCACCACCAGGACCCCCCCCTCCGGACCCCCCCCCTCGGCCCCCCGGACTACCACCGAGGCAGCGTAGGACAAGACAGCGGACCTTCCGAAAACGGCATGGCCCCTTAGCCACACAAGTGCAGAATGTGGGGCGAGGTGGGAACCAAGTATGTGTGAAGGAGGCAACTCACCCATGAAGAAGAATGTACACAATGCCAAGTGTGGTGGTGATGTGCTGGACAGACCACAGAATGCAGAGCACAGACATGTCCATGTGGACATATACTGCTGGGGTATGTAGTGTTGTAGACAGTGGATGCAAACATGTTACCTCAGGCAGTGGGGAAGACCATGGACATGTAGCTGTGCCGTCCCCCCCTGTAAGCGTAAGCGCAGTGGGCTGGGCCGGCGTACGCCACTCCAGTGTAGGAGTGCGGATAAAAAGGCCGGGGCTCTGGGCGTGGTTCTCTTCCGTGATGGGCAACGCGTCTGCCAGCGCGTCGCAACTCACCCTGCCACGAGTCCGCCGCTGTGACCTCCAGACTCCGCGGCACAGGCCCCCAGCGCATCCAGCGGCACAGCAACATGGAGTCATGTGTGTGCCGGATACTGCCTTAGTCCTACACTGCGGTCAGCAGGTCCCACAATTCAAATCGTGCCACATTTCTGTTAATGGAGGAAACCACTAGTTAACAGACATTGCCCCCAGTGCGGCCAGCCCGGACGATGCATCGTCGTTATCTGTGCACCTGCTGAGCGCTCCAGGTGCCACTGACCCTGTGCAACACAAGTCGACGCCACGTGGCAATATTGAGGCAGAATTCAGTAGGTGAAAAACATTGCTTCCCGTGCGGCCCGCCCGGACGACGCATCGTCGTTGACTGTGCACCTGCTGAGCGCTCCAGGTGCCACTGACACTGTGCAACACAAGTCATCATCACGTGGCTGTGTGCCCTTTCTGACCGCTGCCTCCGGCCTACACTGCGGTCAGCAGGGCTCGCAAATCCAATTGAGTCTTGATTCACTTATGGCAGAGTCCAGTATGCAACAGACATTTCTTCCAGGGCGGTCCGACAGGACGACGCATCAGCGCAGGCCGCGCACCCGCCGAGCGCTCCAGGTGCCACTAACTCAGTGCACCACAAGTCATCACCACGTGGCTGTGGGCCCTTCCTGACTGCTGCCTCCAGCCTACACTGCGGTCAGCAGGTCCCCCAAGTCAAACGACGCATCATCGAAGGCTGCGCACCCGCTGAGCGTCTCAGGTGCCACTAACTCTGTGCAGCTCAAGTCAACGCCACGTGGCTGTGGGCCCTTGCTGACCGCTGCCTCCGGCCTACACTGTGGTCAGCCGGGCTCGCAAATCAAATCCAATCCTGACCTGCAAGGACACGCCATCATCGCTGGCTGCACACCCGCCACCACCGCCAGGACCACCTCCAACCAACAACTGCCAGAGTCGGAGGAGTCTCACAGCCAGCCTATCTAAGTTGCTCACACCTGTCTTGGATGCCATCATCAGCTTGATACCCTGCTCAGCTCTTCAGGTGCCACTAACTCAGTGCACCACAACTCATGGACCCTTCATGATTGAGTTTAGTGCTGTGGACAGCGGACGCAACAATGGCACCTCAGGCAGTGTGGAAGACCTGGGACAATGATGATGAAGATGAGGCAGGTGTACCACACCCCACTGCAGCTGCAGCAGGAATATCCCGAAGGGACCAACTCATTAACAATTTCTTCACATGAGCACGCTCAGCTCTGGTGGCCCTACCTCAGTGCAGCTCAAGTCATCGCCACGTGGCGGTAGGCCCGTGCCGGGCACCATGCATCCGGTGCCACAAACACAGTGCACCACAAGTCATGGACCCTTTATGATTGAATCTGTGTGTGTGATCCGATGATCACTGTTCTAGTTGTTGCCAGCACCAACCACTCCCTGAGGGCTGGCTTACACTCACCCCACACCCATCCAGCACAGGCGTCACTGGACATGTGACCCTGGTAATAAAAAGGGGCCGGGCACACATGCCCATAGCCAGTTCCACTATCTATCTAAGTGTGTCCGTGTGGTCATTATGTATGCATGATGGGCCAGGGCCCTACCACATTACATTGTGCTGTGGACAGTGGATGCAACCATGTCACCTCAGGCAGTGGGTAAGACCCTGGACACGTGGCTTTGTCGTCCCTCCCTGTAAGCGTAAGCGGAGTGGGCTGGGCCGGCGTACGCCAAGCCAGCGTAGGGGTGTGAAGGATTTGCCTGGGACTCTGGGCGTGGTTCAGTTCTGGCTTGGACAAGGAAGTCACTAATGAGTGTGTCACTGTTGTAGTGTCGGTGCCACCCAGTCCGCAATCGACAATGTTGCAATGTAGCATGCACCCGGAGGGCGGGCTTGCATGAACGGGGAAATGAAGGAGCGCAAGACCGCTCGGGGTCTTTGCTCATACATGCCAAGTGTTGTGTGTATCTGTATTGCCGCAGCATGAGCCAAATGCCTAGCCTTAATTGCAGCGCGAGTTCAGCCAGGCATGAACTCTACATCTGTGTCCACCCTATCCTTACCATAGGCCTACACTCACGTGGCCACCCACCTTCAACAGCCAACATCAGTGTCATTGTCAGGCTTGTGGACATGCGCAGACAGGCATGACAATGGTGTGCCGTAGGAGTGCAAGTGATGTAACCGCGCAGCGCACACAAGTAAATAGGCTCGGGGGGAGGGAGGAGCAGCTGTGAGGCAATGTAACACACAGTGATGCCGCTCATTTGCCACATGCAAGACATGTCAAACATGAATCCCAAAGTCGCACACATCCCACCCCACCCCCAACAAGCCACATCACATTTCCTGACTGCAAGCAGATGACAAACTAACATTAGGGATGAAAGCTCCTTTGTCTGAACTATCAGGCGGAAGCACATCTGCACCTCCGACCTCCGAATTGCATGTGCCCGGCACCCCCTGACAGATACTATAGCAGCTGATGACGACTCCCACACTACGCACATCCCGACGAAAGACCAACGTATACACACCCCACACACAGAAGTCCTTGCTTGAAGTTATCTTGCATGGAATGGCCTTCACACTTACTCCCACACCATCCCAGGCGTACAACCGTTGCACACTTCAACAACTCATTGATCCGAGCTGTGGCATTTCATCCACAGAACTGGAGCAGGTCAGGACAGTGCCGCTTCAACCAGGGCCACTAACGCAATGACAGAACATCCTGGACACATGCACAACCCCAGTCAGGTGGAACTGTACCGTGCACGTATGCTGCATTTACTGGGGGCACTGCCATTGGTAGTGCTGCAGATCAGTTACTGGCTAAGCTTCCGCCTTGCCAACGTCACCTGCGTGCAGCCTGTGTTGCATTGTCGCTTGTGCATATTCGAGTAGTCCATGGATGTCTGCCTATCCAACAGGACGGTAGCCGAACTGGATTTCGACATGTGTGCGTGCCCCCTGTTGGCCCACGACCATGAGTGTCACCGTAACACCCGTCTATGGGATGCCTGGATACTTGGTATACATGCTGGCAGCTGGACCTGGGAGATTGCAGAACTCCTCGTGTGCAGTGACCAAATTGAGCCGCTCCCCTTTGGGCTGTAGTGCTAATTGGTGAAAGGGGGTGGACCAGCACATCTGTCCGAACCTGCTAATGGTTAGCCTCGCCATCCTGTTCGATGAAGTCGACAACGACCTCATGTTGGAAATGATTGCCTACGCAGCTGCACTAGCTTTCATGGACGTGTAACTACGTACCTGCAGACACAACAGTTTGGAACACATTGCACATGTCCCGACACCTTGTTCGAACTTGGGGTTCTGGTCACATCTCCCATGACGACAGTGTACATGGCTGCATACGCCTGGACTCCGAATACATGAGCGGACAACAACGCGGGTAAATACACACCTGTGAATGGTGCGGCACTCCCCCGGAGTGGACAGCGGCGCTTTGCAACGTTCCACGTTCTGACATACTGCTGCATTGGTCTGCATGTTGTGGCATTTATCTTGGCCGTACTGACACGCATATGCTAATAAAGTCTACGCACCTTCACTTGTATTCAACTGTGATGAGTGTTGATTTGTATGACAATGTGTGTCTCACTGCCTATCTGGGTCACGGCCATACATGCATTACTACACCATCAGGGATGTGGGGTTGTACTAGTACATTATCATCTCACAGTTTCCTGCTATGCCACATGCGAATGGCCATTTTCCACACACAAGCGGCAGCAGTTGTGTCCTTTGTTCTGTTGTGCTGGTGTTGCTGTTTGTTCAACATTGTTGTAAATGTTGTGGTGCTCTGGATCTTATGTGTGTGTGCTGCATTGTAGGTGAGTTGCCCCTTCAGCTCTGATTTGGCTGGCCCTTATCCCTTTCAGGCGGTGTGACTTTTACTTCTGTGCTTATGTAGTGCTGTGATGTTGCAGACTTGGGTAAATTGGGCTCTTGGTTGGTGTTGTGACTCTTGGGCATGGTTTGTCCGCAGATGTGCTCTACTTAATTGTGCATGTGTGCCATTGTGCCCATCTCCCCCCATCCCCCCGGTCCCTGGTGGTTACTCACCCTGTTGCTATTGTGTCGGGTCATGTTGAGCAGTGTCCGGTACCCCAACTCCTACCACCGTCTCCACACTGATGACTGTGGTCACCATTTCCTCCATCTCATCCAGCTCCTCCTGTGGCGCTGGTCTCCCACCTCCAGTCAGCATTGCTTCCTTCTGGTTGTCTGCGAGTTTCTGCTTGGTCTTGCGCTTCACATCATTCCAGCGCCTCTTGACCTCGTCCATTGTCCTCCTCAGCACTCCGACTGCATTCACCTTGTCCAGGATGGACTACCATATTGTATTTTTTGTTGCCAATGACACAGTGGAGGTGACGTACAGTTGTTGATGGTGTTCTATCACCTCCTTGATCAGGATCCTGTGTTCCTGCGGACTGAACCGCGCCTTCCTCTTCTTCTTCTCCTTGCCCTCCCCTGACTCCAAGGTCCCAGGCTGGTCCTCCGTGGGGCTTGTGGGGTTCTGGTTGTCCTCTGTGCTTGCTCCGGCTACCACCATGGTGCTTCGCAGTTGTTTGTGTTATGTTTGTGTTTTGTGTTGCCGCTTTTATTGTGCTTTTTGCAGCCTGACTTGTGGGACTTGCAGGCCTGGTGCTGCTTATCGCTGGTTTTTTATCGCGGTTGGGCACATCGCAACTTTTTTCACGTTCGGTTTGAGATTTTTATCGCTGTCCTGGTAGTGTTATCACGGACATTTGCCGCGTTATCGGGAAACTATCGCATGTTACCGCCGTGTTGAGATTATGACGTTAACACAGAGTTATTTTCCCGCGATAGACGGCGATATGAAAACTTGTGTTAACCTATTTTGGCGATGTTTATCGCACGTTCTTGAGAATATCCACCATAGGGTAGTGAATGGAATAATCTGGTGGAAAACCACACAAAAAATGATAATTTCCAACACCAATTAAGGGAGCATAATGTTCTCCTTTTCCACCAAGTTTCCCATACATTTTTATGAGTATTTAATGTCCCTGATCTCCTATCCAACTCAGACCTCTCTTTGATTTCTGGAGCCCCTGCTGCTGCAGTTCTAAGGGCAGGTCCCGGTCATTACTCAGTCCCAGTAATTGATAACACACCTCCCCTGTACGTTCCAAACAAAATCAATACCATTACAAAGCATGGCTAGGGAGAAGCCTCTGTCTCAGCCTTGGGTTCTAACCCTTGTCTCCATCACAGATGCAATCCCTCCTTTACAGGCATCCCAGTAGAATGTTGCTCCAGACTCAGCCTGCAACAACTCTGATCCTGAACACAATGTCTACCGAATAAATTGCATCAGATGTCCAAACAGGGGCGACTTTATGGTAGTGTGACAAAAATTATTGTCACACTGGGCGCCACCAGCGCTAAAGCCGGCCCTGTGTCCAAAGACTGGTGAACCAACAAAGTAGCAGAAGTAATGCAAAGACACTCAAAAAAGCTCATCTCAAGTCCTTGTAAAATTAAAAAACAACTATTTTCCCTGTGGATAGAGTTATAAGTGAAGTATAGAAAAACCAAAGCTCATATTGCCACTGAAATAATTAGTAACAGGCTGTCTAGAGCCGGATGGAGCCGCAACTTCTGTTTCTAGCAAACAGCTGTCATGTCAGCCCCCCCCCAGCCACCATATTATGACAGGGATACATTTGCTCAATAGGTGGAAAATTAGAGCAAATTTGTCATTAATTTAGGGGGAAAGCCACCAAAAAAGGTGCCCATAAAACTTGTGGGAAAGCACTTATGAATTGCTGACCCATCCTATTCCAATTTAGGGCATAAATGGGATCGGCGTAATCAGGGCTTAAGGCAGCCATTGTTGTTCAGTTAGCATTTCTATATTGTAGTGCTTTTACTTTTCTCAGTTTGGTTTTATCACATTTTTAAAACATTGTCACTAAACATTTGTGAACATGAGCTTAAAAGGACCTGGTTTTCACCCATTTTAAACTAGTTTATTTTTGTGGACAGAAGTAAAAGCAGTAACGACCTCTCCATCACCGCCTGCCAAACCATCAAAAAAGGGGGCTGCCAGTCCTACTGTTAAAGGTAAGCCTACAACCCTTACTTAAATTTCTCATTTGCATGCCTTCATAGTTTGATTTCTCCATACTTTCTTAAAAAGGCACCAAGCAGGCCTAATGATTCCATTTTTCATCAAAGAATAACCAGAGACTGCATTTTGTTTCCACAGAAGTAAATTGACAAGCTGTACATTTAGAGAAGTGAATAATGCAGAACTCTACACATTTGTCTTGTTATACCTCCTCCCAATTATGTTTTGGGTTTATTGCATCAACCTCAAATGAGCAGCAATGTGGGGGACATATTTATGCTCCACAAATGGTGAATATGTTGTTACTTTGGGCCTGCTTTCGCCTTTTGTGGTTTGTACTCTATCCATCACTGTGTTGGAGTACAATATGCCTGCCATAGATGGACAGAAGATCGTGATATTTAGAGATCACTGCCAGCCCAGCAATGATCTATGTGCCTTCAGAGAAATTGCCACAAAGTGATGGAAGGAATGCTTGAATTAATCTCTGCCACTGGTTATAGCTAGGGATAGATTCGAATTCACCATTTTCCACCCACCATGCCACTCTAGAAAAAAAGGCCTGTCTTATGCAATCAATACTGGCTGGGAACAGTAGGCCTCTAACTGACAGGTAAGGCCTCTCCAGACGGGACCACCAACCACCCCAGACAAATTTTGGCCTCAATGAGACACTGCAGTAGGGTGTAGCGTGAGTCCCATGACACCGTGAGTACAAGACCCACATCTGGGCATGTGTGATATGGCATGGACTGGGATGAGATTAATCTAGTTATTCCACCATTCACATTTTTGTATTCTTCAGTATGATGTCCTAAGTGCAACAGGAAGGACAGATGTAGGTCCAATGCTCACTGTGCCACTGGAACCAAGCTACACCTTACTGAAGAGGCTTAATGTTAGACCTGACATTCTTGGTGTTATCTTCCCCTAAATCTTTCGCCTTAACCCCTTTTTTTCTGAATTTGTTTTTGCCTGCATTAGAACGCTGTGCACTTTAACACTGCTAACCAAAGCTAAAGTATTTATGCTCTCTTCTTAAAATATGGTACAATCGGCTCACACCTCATTGGCACATTCAATGTATAAGTCCCTAGGATATGTTATTCTATGTGCCTAGGGTCTGTAACTTAACTGCTACATACTCGGCCTGCAGCACTCATTGTGCCACCCACTAAAGTTGCACTTTAAAACATGTCTCAGGTTTGCGATTACAGCCTGTAGTGCACTTATAAACTGCCATTTAGACCTGATATAATAAATCTCTTGCCAGGCCTAAACCTTCTTTTTAGTACATATAAGTCACTCAAAGGTAGGCCCTAAAGGACCATATGGCAGGTTGCACTGTATTTAAAAAGTAGAACATATGGGTTTGAGTTTTTCATGTTTCACTACTGTAATTCCTATCCCTCCACATAAACTTACATTGGGTTTCCTTACTACGTTTAGTAAGTGCTAAATTTTGATTGGGAGCAAGTAGGGATTTAATGCTAGACTAAACTGAATTGTAATTTAACATACTCTTTTATGGTAAAGTTGGATATTAAGTCACTGTTCTGAATATGCCGCTTTAGAAAGCCATTTGTGCCTTCTGCCAGTGTCCTGAGTCACATAACTGTGAATAACTCTGCTCCAGAGCTTTGCGGAATCCTCCCAGACAGTGACCTTTTCTCTGCCGCATTTATACTTAATAGGGTTTACCTCCAGCACCGACAAAGGAATATGACAATAGTCTTTTGTCACCCCAGACTTCTCAGAGCCTTGGCAGGGAAGGGAAGAACTTCCCAGGACCTGACATGGGAGTAGTATAGGGGACCCACCCCTCTTCAAAGGATATCACCAGGTGTAAAAACTGGACTCTCAGAACACCTCTTCCGTACACTACTGACCTGTGGAAGACTTCAGAAGGACTCCCTTGATCCCCAGAGAACTGTCCTGCTGCTTGAAGGACTGCCTTGCTGCTTGAAGGAGTACTGGCCCATCTCCTTGAACCCAGGATCACCAGAATGACTCCAAGGGATACTTGGCTGGCTTGTTTTCGTGTTTGAGCTACAGGCGGCTCCTAGCGCGAATCCTACCCCCCACGTGTTACCCTCACGTCCTGCACTGTTGGAAGTGGTGCTAGAAGTGGTAGAGGTGCTGCTCCTGCCTAACCCTAAAACTTGGTGCTTAGAACAATTTTCACCAAAAACTTCCTAGAGAACTGACAGAATACCAGGACCTACCTGCCACCCAGTCCGGCCAAGGTGCACTGGCAGTCATCCTCACTTTGCAGTTGCTTCGGCTACATTCTTCTGTGCATCAGCAACACCTATTGAGGGGGACTTCTTTGCGACGGTATCCAGACTTGTCGAGTCCTCTTAACTTACAGCCTGCAGCTTCGTCTGGCTGGAGGTTTTTCACTTCCAAAATGTTGTCAAAGTCAGAAGGTAACATTCTTCACCAGGCTAGATGATGACCGGCTCCCCATTGACGATGATCTCCTTGGCCTGGAAATTCAGATTTTCCCACTCAAAGCTTTTTTCTACCACTGTCGACGGCTTCACTAAGATGTTGTCCAGCAGCTCCTCTTTGAAGATGCCTCCTTCTTGGACACAGCCTGCTGACTTTACTCTGCTGAACTCTACCTTGTACTGGACTTTTCTTCAAGATATTTTATAAGTTCAAAGGTAAGCTGAGACCGGGCTCAGTCCGCCTCTTGTATCCAACCCTCATTGCGTCACGGTACGGTTGGCCGTAACGTTTGACTTTGCCTCAGTCTTGAGTGACCAGATACCCTCAGTTGGTGCTTTGATCTTGTAGGCGCTCAATTTCTCTAAAAACATTCAATTTCATTACTCCAGTTGTCCTGATTGGATTTAATTTGTTTTGGTGTCATTTTATTTATTAAAATGTGTGCACGCATATTGGTGTTGCAGTCCTCCACATATCGTGTAGCCTATATAGGTCATAGTACACCCTGTGAAGGATTTTGACTGTATCAACCTCAACCGGGCCTTTATTGTGACTTCCCTAGGGTGCATCAACCCTACCTCCAACACTATGCCCTCCAGTTCGCCCACATCTCTCTCCCATCTCACTCTGAGCTTGCCCAAGGTATCTGTGTATTATGGTTCAGTAAACACAAGGAGATGATGGACGGAGCGCTGAAACTTTTCAGACACTCACCCCCAGTCACAGATCTGGGTTGAATCCATCATCATTCTTTAGCTCACTTCGCCACCTCAGTTCTGACCCCGCTATATGCAAATCCGTCTTGACTCTGTCCCTCATGGGAACAGTCCAGCCCGAACTAAGGCACAGGGTCAAGACTGATTTGCATATAGCTGGGTCTGAACTGAGGTGGTGAAGTGAGCTAAAGAACGATGATGGATTCAACCCAGATCTGTGACTGGGGGTGAGTGTCTGAAAAGTTTCAGCGCTCCGTCTATCATCTCCTTGTGTTTGCTTTGTTCACCCTAAATTGGCAGGGTATGCCCAGACGTGGGTCCCTTACTCACTTTGCCACTGGATTCAAGCTAGCCTGGCTGATGAGGGGTGTTACCCTGAAACCGGTCCCAGGATGCTTGTTTCTAGTTCAAGGAAGACCTGGCTTGGCAGTTCGGGCTGGACTGTTCCCATGAGGCACAAGGTCAAGACTGATTTGCATATAGCTGGGTCTAAAATGAGGTGGCGAACTTAGCGAAAGAACGATGATGGATTCAACCCAGATATGTGACTGGGGTGAGTGTCTGAAAAGTTTCAGCGCTCCGTCTATCATCTCCTTGTGTTTGCTTTGTTTGCCCTAAATTGCAGGGTATGCCCAGACGTGGGTCCCTTGCTCACTTTGCCACTGGATTCAAGCTAGCCTGGCTGATGAGGGGTGTTACCCCGAAACCAGTCCCAGGATGCGTGTTTCCAGTTCAGGTAAGACCTGGCTTAGCAGTCCGGGCTGGACTGTTCCCATGAGGCACAGGGTGAAGACTGATTTGCATATAGCTGGGTCTGAAATAAGGTGGCGAAGTGAGCGAAAGAACGATGATGGATTCAACCAACATCTGTGACTGGGGTGAGTGTCTGAAAAGTTTCAGCGCTCCATCTATCATCTTCTTGTGTTTGCTTTGTTCGCCCTAAATTGGCAGGGTATGCCTAGACGTGGGTCCCTTGCTCACTTTGCCACTGGATTCAAGCTAGCCTGGCTGATGAGGGGTGTTACCCCGAAACCGGTCCCAGGATGCTTAGTTCCAGTTCAGGGAAGACCTGGCTTGGCAGTTCGGGCTGGACTGTTCCCATGAGGCACAGGGTCAAGACTGATTTGCATATAGCTGGGTCTGAACTGAGGTGGTGAAGTGAGCTAAAGAACGATGATGGATTCAACCCAGATCTGTGACTGGGGGTGAGTGTCCGAAAAGTTTCAGCTCTCCGTCTATCATCTCCTTGTGTTTGCTTTGTTCGCCCTAAATTGGCAGGGTAAGCCCAGACATGGGTCCCTTGCTCACTTTGCCACTGGATTCAAGCTAGCCTGGCTGATGAGGGGTGATACCCCGAAACTGGTCCCAGGATGCTTGTTTCCGGTTCAGGGAAGACCTGGCTTGGCAGTTCGGGCTGGACTGTTCCCATGAGGCACAGGGTCAAGACTGATTTGCATATAGCTGGGTCTGTTCTGAGGTGGCGAAGTGAGCTAAAGATCGATGATGGATTCAACCCAGATCAGTGACTGGGGGTGAGTGTCTGAAAAGTTTCAGTGCTCCGTCTATCATTTCCTTGTGTTTGCTTTGTTCGCCCTAAATTGGCAGGGTATGCCCAGACGTGGGTCCCTTGCTCACTTTGCCACTGGATTCAAGCTAGCCTGGCTGATGAGGGGTGTTACCCCGAAACCGGTCCCAGGAGGCTTGTTTCCAGTTTAGGGAAGACCTGGCTTGGCAGTTCGGGCTGGACTGTTCCCATGAGGCACAGGGTCAAGACTGATTTGCATATAGCTGGGTCTGAACTGTGGCGGCTAAGTGAGCTAAAGAACGATGATGGATTCAACCCAGATTTGTGACGGGGGTGAGGGTCTGAAAAGTTTCAGCGCTCCGTCTATCATCTGCTTGTTGTTGCTTTGTATTATTGTTTAGTGTCTTGAATGTGAGGGAAATTGTCCATTTCCCATTTCTTCCTTGACTTTCCTCCCTTCTAAGGGTGCGTATTACGGCATCTCCATCCTTATCAGTGCCTGCCAGGCATGTTGCAGCTGCTCATACTTCAACAACTGATTCAGGTGCAGTTGGTAGTCCCGCTGAATAAAGGAAAAGGACATGATATCCCCACCCTCCAACAAATCCCCTATTTTGGAGATGCCAATAGTGTCCCACTCCTCAAACCCCTGCAGTTTCCCCAGTTCGCCAAGCCATGTTCCTACCCAGAGGGGTGTTTCCCTAGTGGCTTTACATGCCCATCCTATTGTTTTGGTGGCCTTACTCCAGGCCACCAAGCCCACTTGGGTCACCAGTAGCAGCTGTTGGGTCCCCTTCCCAACGTAAAGATAATGTAAGTGGTATCTAGTCTCAAGCATAGCTCGCTCCAGTCTATAGGTCAAGTGGTCTTGGCTGGAAAAAATCCAGTTCTTTATGGTGATTAGGTGGGTTGCCGAATAGTAGGCCTCAACTTTTCCCCTTTGTATGGATTGCACTGCAGTATTTTTAGCGACACTCTGTGATGCCCTCAATTCCAGAATAGGAACCTAACCTCCCCTTCTATTTTGGTGAACCTGTCTTGTGGGATATGATAGTACGTGTTCTGAAGAACATCGAGCCGCTTAGAGAGTGTTATCATTTCGAAGATTGCCACGCACCCTGGAGGGTTAGGAGCAGCCGCCTCCATCGCTCAGCATCCAACTGGAAGTTTGATATCACCCTCCCAGGTTACGGTGGAGTCACCCCTCTTTCTGTGGTGTCACAAATATCGCCAGGTATTTAAAACCCTCTTAGGCTACTTCTGATCTCTGTGGGAATGCCAACAGGTCTACCGGCCCCTGTGGGTGATATAGCACCAATTTTTCCAAATTGATCTTGTAGCCAGAGTGGGCACCGCAAACATCGAAAATCCGGAAAATCACTGGGAGCGTGGTTGCGGGCTCAGAAATGTACAAAAGGATATTGTCCATGTAGAGCAATATTTTCCCCTCCTACTTGTCTGCAGAAGTCAATTTAAACCCTTTGACCCCAGAATGGTCTCTCACTGTGCATGCCAGGGGTTGAATGAATGAAAGTGGGGGCAGAGCACATCTGTCTGGTCCCCCTCTCAATCAGAAACTCGGATGACAACACTCCGTTCACTCTCACTGCTGTAACAGGTGTCTGGTACAACACTGCCACCCATTTCCAGTACTTGGGGCCAAACCCAAACTTATCGAGAAAGGGCAAGTGAACCGCATTGAATGCCCTCTCCACATCCAGTGGGAGGAAGACATGGTGAGCCTGACGGCCACTCACCTTTGCCAACCAGTTGTGTGCTCTTCCCAAGTTGAGCCACATTGATCTTCCAGGCATGAAGCCAAGTTGGTCTCTATGCATTAAGGATGTGATGACTTGCAGAAGCCTAGTAGCTAGGATCGCAGCTAGGATTTTGACTTCAATATTCAATAATGAGATCGGGGGGAAGGACTCGCACCACTACTTGGGTTTACTGTCATTGGGTATCACTGTAATGGTGGCTTGCTGAAGACCTGGAGGCAAGGTACCTTGTTCCCCTGCTTCTCTGAACAAGTTTAGCTATTGGGGCCACAAGAGTCCGGTGTATCATTTATATAACTCAGCCTGTATATCGTTGGGCCCTGGGGATTTGCCCATCCTCAGTTTTGCAATCGTCGTCTGAACCTCTCTCGGTTTGATGTCTCCCTCAAGCGCCTCGCTGGCCTCTGTATCCAACACTGGTTTAGAACCTTGGCCAGATGCTGCGCTATACTAGTTGGGTTGTGTAGGGGGTGAGCCCCATAGAATGATTTATAATAGCGAGCAAACTCCTCCGCTATTTGCTAGTCTGTTTCGCAGGACTGCCACTCTGGACCTAGAGGGTCCAGAGTGTCTCCATTTTGCTCCTACTCAACCACACCAGGAGCTTGCCTGCTTTGTCTCCTGTTTCATATAGGTGATGCAGTGTGGCCAGAATTTGTTACTTGGCCCCTTCCTGTGCCAGATCCCGGTATTCGGTTTGCCGAACTGCGCGTTGTAAAGGAGGTCTGTAGATGTCCCCGGAGCTGCCTCCAGCCCAGCTTTTCTTTATCCACTGTGTCGTCCCATCCTGACTAACATAGAAGAATGATCCGACAAGCCCCATGCCAAGTATTGAGTTCAGTTGATAGCCCCCATCGCGGGGGACAAACCCATAATCAAGCCTAGAAAAGACCTTGTAGGCCCCCTAGAAGTATGACTATCTTCTGTCTAATGGTTGCCTACATCTCTATAGATCTGTCAGGCCCACTGTTTCAGCAAATTGCGAGTGTGTCGTGGCCTGAAGAGTGCTGCAGAGGCCCCAGATTGATCAAGTTCTGTGGCCATGACATTATTAAAGTCTGCACCTATTATGTGTAAAGAGGAAATCGTCTCCAGGAGTATGTCCATGAGCTTAGCCAGCATGGGTACATGTAATCTGGGTGGTGCATAAACACTCAATAGAGTCATCTCAGTCCGTCTCCAGTGGCCCTGTACCCCCACAAATCTACCCTTGGGTCTATCAATGTTTTTGTCACTCAGAATTGGGGATTCTTTTTGATCAATATGGGATCCTGAGGTGTAATCCGCCTGTGCCAGTGTGGTATGGGCCCCCTTGCCCAGGAAACAGCAGCCTGTCCCTGGTTGCAATTGCTTTATTTATCGTGCCACTAGGCTTCTCTTGTCTTTGTTACCCAAGCCATTGACATTCAATATCAGGACTGTGAGGCCTGTGTCCTCTAGGGGACTGGGCTGCACCATATGTCCTGGGTATTCCACTGTGTGCCTGGGTGTCTTCTTCTAAGGCTATTTTTGAGCAGCTGTGTTGGTGTCTCCCGTCTGAAAAAGAACAAAGGCTCCCCTCAACAACCCCCCCTCCCCACCCTAACTTCCGCTCTGAGTGCAAAAACACATTACTAAATTGAACTACTCGCAAGGGAAGTGCGAGAAGTCTGTAGCACCTCAACCTTCTTCAAACACAAACCCCTACAATAACTGTAAATTAAGTATAAATTTAAAGGTTCACTCTTGACTCCCTCTGAGAGTTTAGGGCACTTGGGAACCGGTCAGCCTTTTCAAAGCCGGCTCTGGCTTACATTGCCACCCCAGATACGTTTCCCATTGAGTCCGCCACGGCAAGCGGGAGAGGTTCATCCGAACAAGATGTCAGCCCCCCTTCCTAGGAGAGAGGTTGCCCAGAGGTTCGCTTTCTCTTTTCTTTTTTGATGCCAATCCCCATCGGTGTCAGAGCGTACTCCTGGCCTCCTCCCATGCAGTAGTGTGGGCAACAGAGTCCCTTTACAGCCCGCGCCATGGAGTGGCCTCTTCTCCTGGCAGAGAGTTTGTCCTTTGGCCTAGCACCTTCGTCCCCTTCCCGTCCCAACAGTCACAGGCGTTCCTCCAGCCATGCCCAGGCCTCCTCTGATGAGTGAAAAAAGATTGATTTCCCCTGGTAGAGCACCTTGAGCTTTGCTGGGAATAGCCACATGTACTGCAGTTGAAGTGCCTGCATCTTAGTCTTTACTGAGCCAAAGGTGCGGTGCTGTTGTTAGAGTTCTGGGGCCAGATGTACGACCCACCAATCTGCGAGTCGCAAATTGTGTTGCATTTGCGACTCGCAAATTGGGATGCACAACAGTGTCTGAGACACTGTTTGCGATTCCCAATGGGGTCGCAAATTGCATGCCTCATGCATATTAACCCCTTCTGTGCTCATGACGAGCTGGACTCGTCATGGCACACAGTGGGCGTGTGCTCATGACGAGTCCAGCTCGTCATGACACATCGCCTCGGAATCCCTCTGGTGCGCGCACCAGAGGGATTCCCTTTATGCCAAAGAGCCTCGGGAGCTGGGGAAGAGCTTCCCAGCTCCCAAGGGATCCCCTGGTTTCCTGAAATGACGATCGGCGCGCACGTCGCGCTGACGTCATTTCAGTGAAACGAGACTGAAATGAGCCAAGAGGCTCATTTCAGTTTCACTTTCTACGTGCTCAGGGGGCTATCTCAGCCCCCTGAGCACGTAGAAAGACGGGAGAGGTATCGTTGGAAAGGGGAGAATCTCCCCTTTCCAATGGTACCCGAGGAGGGCGATCCCCAAGCAGGGATCCACCCACTAGACACCAGGGAGGGGGGACCGGCCCCTTGGGCAAGGGCCTTTGCTCCCCCCAATTGAATTTGACAGCATTTAGTCTTTTTGCCCCCCCTGGGGGGCAAAAAGCCCACTAGACACCAGGGATTTTTTTGGCATGTAAAAACTAAGGGTGGGGGCTGCCCAAAACAGGCATGCCCATGCCCCCACCCCCCCACAATCATTACAGTCTTTCTGCCCCCCTGGGGGGGCAGAAAGCCCACTAAACACCAAGGATTTGTTTTTGGAACATTTATTTTAGGGTGGGGGCTGCCTGAAACGGGCACGCCAATGCCCCCACTCACCCGCCACCATTACAGCCTTTCTGCCCCCCCTGGGGGGAAGATGGGGCATTGGCCCCTAATCTGCCCCTTCGGGGGGGGCGGAAAGCCCACTTGACGCCAGGGATCTTTTTTTGCGCAACTTTATTTAGAGTGGGGGCTGCCCGAAATGGACATGCCAATGCCCCCACCCCCCGCCACCATTATAGCCTTTCTGCCCAGCCTGGGGGGAAGATGGGGCAGTAGCCCCCAATCTGCCCCCCCGGGGGGGCAGAAAACCCACTAAATGCCAGGGATTTTATTTTGCACAATTTGTTTCAGGGTGGGGGCTGCCCAAAATGGGCATGTCAATGCCCCCACCACCATTACAGCCTTTCTGCCCCCGCCTGGGGGGCAGATGGGTACAGTAGCCCCCAATCTGCCCCCCGGGGGGGCAGAAAGCCCACTTGACACCAGGGATTTTTTTTGCACATTTGTTTTATGGGTGGGGGCTGCCCGAAATGGGCATGCCAATGCCCCCACCCCCACCACCATTACAGCCTTTCTGCCCCCCGGAGGGGCAGAAAGCCCACTAAACACCAGGGATTTTTTTTGCGCAATTGTTTGTAGGGTGCAGGCTGCCCGAAACGGGCACGCCAATGCCCCCCCCCCACAAAAATGAGTCTTTCTGCCCCCCCCGGGAGGCAGATGGGAGCTGAAGCCCCCAATCTGGCCCCCCTGGGGGGCGCAGAAAGCCCACTAGAAACCATGGATTTTTTGGTTTTATTAGTGTTGGGGTAGGGGTAGGGGCTGCCCAAAATGGGCATGACAATACCCCCACCCCACCCCCAGAGAAATTCCAGTCTTTCTGCCCCCCGGGAGGGCAGATGGGGCAGTGGCCCCTGATCTGCCCCCTGGGGGCAGAAAGCCCACTAGGCACCAGCGATTACGCAGGCTTTTTTATGTGTGGGGGTGGGGGCTGCCCAAAATGGTCATACCAATGCCCCCACCCCCACAAAAAATAGCCACAGTCTTTCTGCCCCCCTTGGGGGCATATCAGGATGAATCCCCCTCCCCTGATTCCCCCCCAGTGCGGCAGAAAGCCCACTAGGCTCCGACTTTTTCTTAGCAATGTGCCTACCTGTGGATTTTGGGCCCTAGCGCAGCTGGCACGTAGGGAAACCTAGCAAACCTGTACGTTTTTGAAAACTAGACACCCAGGGAAATCCAGGATGGGGTGACTTGACTGGCTCTCACCAGGTTCTGTTACCCACAATCCCTTGCAAACCTAAAACTTTGTAAAAAAGAACACATTTTCCTCACATTTCTGTGGTGGAAAGTTCTGGAATCTGCATGGATCCACAAAATTCCACAAACCCCGCATTCTCTATAGTCTTCCGAGAAAAATGGTACCTCACTTGCATGGGTAGGCCTAGTGCCCGTGACAGAAAACGGCCCAAAATGCAACGTGGACACACCACATTTTCACAGTGAAAACTGACCCTTTTTTTGCAAAGTGCCTAGCTGTAGATTTGAACCTTAGCTCTGCCGGCACCTAGGGAAACCTAGCAAACCTATACATTTTTGAAAACTAGACACCCAGGGAATCCAGGATAGGGTGACTTGACTGGCTCTCACCAGGTTCTGTTACCCAGAATCCCTTGCAAACCTAAAAATGTGTCCAAAAAAACACATTTTCCTCACATTTCTGTGGTGGAAAGTCCTGGAATCTGCGTGGGTCCACAAAATTCCACCCACCCCGCGTTCCCCAAAGTCTTCCGAGAAAAATGGTACCTCACTTGCGTGGGTAGGCCTAGTGCCCGCGACAGGCAAGGGCCCAAAACCTATTGAGGCAACATCAAAATTACCTATCACAAAACAACCTGGTTTTGCAAGGGGGGTCCCATGAGTTTTTGGCCCCCGGGCTTGGCGGCCATCTAGGGAAACCTACCAAACCCACACATTTCTGAAAACTAGACACCTGGGGGAGTCCAGCGAGGTATGGCTTGTGTGGGTCCCCCAACGTTTTCCTTCCCAGAACCCCCTGCAAACCTCATATTTAGCTGAAAAAATCACTTTCTTCTCAAATTTCTGTGTGGGAAAGTTCTGCAATCTACGTGGATCCACAAATTTCCTCCCACCCAGCGTTCCCTCAGGTCTCCCAATAAAAATGATACCTCACTCACGTGGGTGGGTCAAGTACCTGCGACAGGCAAGGGCCCAAAACCTATTGAGGCGACATCAAAATTTCCTATCACAAAACAACCTGGTTTTGCAAGGGGGTCCCATGAGTTTTTGGCCCCGTGCTCGGCGGCCATCTAGGGAAACCCACCAAACCCACACATTTCTGAAAACTAGACACCCGGGGGATTCCAGGGAGGTGTGGCTTGTGTGGATCCCTCAATGTTTTCTTACCCAGAATCCCCTGCAAACCTCAAATTTAGCTGGAAAAAATCACTTTTTTCACACATTTTTGTGTGGGAAAGTTGTGGCATCACCGGGCTGACACAAATTTCCTACCACCCAGCGTTCCCCCGGGTCTCCCGATAAAAACGGTGTCTCACTCCTGTGGGAGGCCCAAGTACCCGTGACAGGCAAGGGCCCAAAATGTATTGAGGCGACATCAAAATTGCCTATCTCAAAACGACCTGGTTTTGCAAGGGGGGTCACCTGGGTTTTTGGCCCGGTGCTCGGCGGCCACCTAGGGAAACCTACCGAAACCTACACATTTCTGAAAACTAGACACCCGGGGGATTCCAGGGAGGTATGGCTTGCGTGGATCCCCCAACTTTTCCTTACCCAGAATCCCCTGCAAACCTCAAATTTAGCTGAAAAATTCACTTTTTTCACACATTTTTGTGTGGGAAAGTTGTGGCATCACCGGGCTGACACAAATTTCCTACCACCCAGCGTTTCTACGGGTCTCCTGATAAAAACGGTGCCTCACTCGTGTGGGAGGCCCAAGTACCCGCGACAGGCAAGGGCCCAAAACGTATTGAGACGACATTAAAATTGCCTATCTCAAAACGACCTGGTTTTGCAAGGGGGGTCACCTGGGTTTTTGGCCCGGTGCTCGGCAGCCACCTGGGGAAACCTACCAAACCCACACATTTCTACAAACTAGACACCGGGGGATTCCAGGAGGTATGGCTTGCGTGGTTCCCCCAATGTTTCCTTACCCAGAATCCCCAGCAAACCTGAAATTTAGCTGAAAAATTCACTTTTTCACACATTTTTGTGTGGGAAAGTTGTGGCATCACCGGGCTGACACAAATTTCCTACCACCCAGCGTTCCCCCAGCTCTCCCGATAAAAATGGTGCCTCACTCGGGTGGGAGGCCCAAGTACCCGCGACAGGCAAGGGCCCAAAACGTATTGAGGTGACATCAAAATTGGATATCACAAAACGACCTGGTTTTGCAAGGGGGGTCCCATGACTTTTTGGCCAGGGGCTCGGCGGCCACCTAGGGAAACCTACCACGGGGTGGGTGGAAGTTTGTGGATCCACGCAGATTCCAGAACTTTCCACCACAGAAAAGTGAGAAAAATTTGGGTTTTTTGACAATTCTTTAGGTTTGCAAGGGATTCTGGGTAACAGAACCAGGTGAGAGCCAGTCACGTCACCCAATCCTGGATTCCTCTGGGTGTCTAGTTTTCAAAAAAGTATAGGTTTGCTAGGTTTCCCTAGGTGCCGGCAGAGCTAGGGTTCAAAAACTGCAGCTAGGCACTTTGCAAAAAAAGGTCATTTTTCACTGTGAAAATGTGGTGTGTCCACATTGCGTTTTGCGCTGTTTCTTGTCACGGGCACTAGGCCTACCCACACAAGTGAGGTACCGTTTTTCTAGGAAGACTTTGGGGAACGCGGGGTGGGTGGAAGTTTGTGGATCCACGCAGATTCCAGAACTTTCCACCACAGAAAAGTGAGGAAAATTTGTTTTTTTTGACAATTCTTTAGGTTTGCAAGGGATTCTGGGTACCAGAACCAGGTGAGAGCCAGTCAAGTCACCCCATCCTGGATTCCCTGGGTGTCTAGTTTTCAAAAATGTATAGGTTTGCTAGGTTTCCCTGGGTGCCGGCAGAGCTAGGGTTCAAAAACTACAGCTAGGCACTTTGCAAAAAAAGGGTAATTTTTCACTGTGAAAATGTGGTGTGTCCACGTTGCGTTTTGTGCTGTTTCCTGTCGCGGGCACTAGGCCTACCCACACAAGTGAGGTACCATTTTTCTCGGAAGACTTTGGGGAACGCGGGGTGGGTGGAAGTTTGTGGATCCACGCAGATTCCAGAACTTTCCGCCACAGAAAAGTGAGGAAAATGTGGGTTTTTTTACAATTCTTTAGGTTTGCATGGGATTCTGGGTAACAGAACCTGGTGAGAGCCAGTCAAGTCACCCCATCCTGGATTACCCTGGGTGTCTAGTTTTCAAAAATGTATAGGTTTGCTAGGTTTCTCTAGGTGCCGGCAGAGCTAGGGTTCAAAAACTACAGCTAGGCACTTTGCAAAAAAAGGGTCATTTTTCACTGTGAAAATGTGGTGTGTCCACGTTGCATTTTGGGCTGTTTCCTGTCGCGGGCACTAGGCCTACCCACACAAGTGAGGTACCATTTTTATCGGGAGACTTGGGGTAATACAAAATTGTAGAGCAACTGTTATTATCTATTGAATTTCGATGCATTTCTGCCTTCCAAATGAAAGACAATGTGTAAAAAAGAAGTCATTTTGAAAAATGACCTATAATTCTCATGCTAGTATGGGTGCTCCCAATTTTGGAAATGTGCAAATATCTACTATTTCTAAACTCTATATTTTGTTCCCATTTCAGAAATACATAGGTGTCTTTCATACCGATTTTTTCCATGTATAAATTTTCCCAGAATAATTGCTATATACCCGGTACATAATAAAAAACCATTGCAAGACCCTGCTCAGTTATTGGCTCTGGGTTCGTCGGGTTGTTGGTGAACCTATAAGTCCTATATATCGCCACAACCAGAAGGGTCCAGCGGATGTAACGGTATATTGGTTTCAAATAGCTGTCATAATTAGAACAAGTTACAGGTGAAAATGTTGACACAAATGGCTGTTTTTTTCAACTAATTTTCAATTTTTCCTATATTTAACTGTTTATTTCTATAAAGAAAACTTGAAGGATCTACACAAATGACCCCTTGCTGAATTCAGAATCTTGTCTACTTTTCAGAAATATATGGCTTTCCAGGATCCATTATTGCTTTCATACCCATTTCTACCATTAACTGGAAGGAGGTTGAAAGCACAAAAATAGCAAAAATAGGCTATATCCCAGAAAAATGCCAAAACTGTGTACACAATGTTGGTTTTCTGACAAAAGTCTGCTTGTCCCTGAAAGCTGGGAAGATGGTGATTTCAGCACCACAACCCCTTTTTGATGCTATTTTCAGGGAAAAACCAGATGCTTTCATCTGTAGCCCTTTTTTCGCATTTTTCCCCAAAAAAACAAAATTTAGCTGTATTTTGGCTAATTTCTGGGTCCCCTCCAGGGGAATCCACAAACCCTGGGTACCTTTAGAATCCCTATGATGTTGGAAAAAAAGGACACAAATTTGGCGTGGATACCTTATGTGGTAAAAAAGTTACAGGGGCCTAAGCGCGAACTACCCCAAATAGCCAAAAATAGGCTTAGCACAAGGGGGGGAAATGCCTAGCAGCGAAGGGGTTAATGAGGCTGTCGCAATTTGCGACCCCATTGGGAATGGCTGGCACTCCCAGGGATGGTGGCCTGCTGGGGTCAGCAGGCCACCATGTCTGGGACTGCTTTTAAATAAAGCAGTATTTTTTTTTTTTAAATGCAGCCTGTTTTCCTTAAAGGAAAACGGGATGCATTTAAAAAATGAAACTTTTCAGTTTCATATTTAAGGGCAGGCATTGGTCCCGGGGACCACTGCCTGCCCTTAAAAAATATTTTGAGAGCCACTCACAAAGGGAAGGGGTCCCCTGGGGACCCCATCCTGTTTGCGAGTAGTTTACCACCCTTCTGTGAAGGGTGGTAAACTGCAACTGTTTTGCAATTGCGGTCGCAAAACAGACATACATAGCTTCAGGAGTCGCTATTAGGAAGGGGAGCCCTTGGAACGCCCCTTACTAATAGCGAGTTGCTAATTCTATTTTTTGAGTCGCAAATTGATTTGCGACTCGCAAAATAGGATTAGTACATGGGCCACACGTTTTTTGCGGTAGCAAACGGGTCTAAAACCCATTTGCACCCGCAAACAACGTTAGTACATCTGGCCCCTGGTGTAAGCAAATACTAGGATTTTTGAGTTCTCGAGCAGGATTCCTCCTTTGCGACATATTCCTATCAGGATCATGTCATGGTCTTAGAAATTCAAGAATCTCACCATCACAAGCTGCAGAGGGGCCCCAGGGAGCGGCCTCGCTCCCAAAGCTCTGTGTGCCCATTCAATTATAAAATAGGAATCACTTTCAGCCAGCATTACAGTAACCCTACCATATTAGTGCCCTCAACCCTCTCTGGGAATCCCACAAACCGTAGGTTGTTGCATCGTACACAGTTTTCTAAGCCACATCCTTGGCAGTAGCCTGGACACCCACCATGTCTCTTTGGAGTGCCAGGACTGTATCCTCCAGTTCAGAGATCCTTGTCTCCCTTGCCGTGGTTCTTTCAGCCACGATGCGTAGGTCTTGTTGCAGTAGGAATACTTCCAATTGCACTTCACCTAGCCTTCCTTCCAACGCCTCTCGTTAGGTGGATTGTCAAAAGCAGCACTACATTGTCCGGCATAGTAGTGATTCCATCTCTGGCTCCACTGATGGGGCAACCATCTTGGTGTAGTAGTCCAACTTTCCCTGTCAGGAGGCCTGGGGTCTTTATCCTTCACCATTGTCTTGGGTTGACCACCCCTCAGGGACTAGATCTTGGTGCAGGCCCCTCCCAGTGGGGGAAATCAAGCTCTGAGTGTCTACACCCTTCTTTCACCTCAGCAGGATTATCCGTGTATATCTGGCTACTGCAGCCCTGTCTGATCTTACGGGGCCGCTCCAAAAACACCACAAGATGAGGTAACTTGACAGTCCACTTCTCGACCCTTGGGGGGTTCTGGCCATCATCCCAGGACAGGAAAGGAGTGGCAGCCGTGTCCGACAGGCGACTCCCCTCTGTGCCCCGCAAGATGACTCCACCTGCCTGATGGTTGACCCAGACTTTCCTGAACCTCTGCCCAAGAGGGGGCAGGAGACTTCAGCCCCCCAGTCCTCTGCAATGCCGGACACTAAGCCACTGGTCCCCTTTCATCGCTCTTTCTGTGGAGGGCAATCCCCCCTCCCGTCCACTGCCACCTCACTAGAATGCAGTAGCCTCTGTGTCCACTGTCCAGGAATGGGGAATGCACGGTGACCGCATCCACTGGAGGCTGCCTCTCCATGCCCCACAGGGAGTCTCTACCCACCTGCCAATCATCCCAGGACCCATATCCTGCGTCGGCTCTCTGTGCTGGGACCTCAGCCTGGACGACTCCGCTCAGGGCCGGACTGGCTACCGGGCGTTTTGGAATGCTGCCGAGCTGGGGGCTGATTTAGTTGATGGGGACCTGCGTGTGCTGAACGAAATTCGGTTTGCTTTGTTTATTTCGAAGCACACGCAGGTCTCCATCAACGAAATTAGCCCCCACCGCAGTGACATCAGCCCCCAGCTCGGCAGCATTCCAAAACGCCCGGTAGCCTGTCCGGCCCTGACTCCGCTTCGATCACTTGTGCCTGACGAGGTCTGCTGAGGCCTTGTTGCTTGTCCTCCAGGGGGCAGGCTGCTCCCCAGTCCATAGCGCAAGGAGGAAGAGGGCGGGAGGACAGTTTTGACCCCTCTGTCCTGCGCTGCGGAGGCCAAACAGCCTCCGCTCCTCTGCCGCCAATCTGCTCCCGCCGGAGGGAGATCTCCGCTCCAAGCAACCATCTTACAGGAAACCGGGGCCTCTTTATTCATGGAGCCAGCTATCACGTTGGTCGTTGGCAATGGAAATGGCAGGATTGAAGTAGGATGTAAGTCGGGCCACCGGAGCCTGCGTAGTTCACTGCTAGTCGGCCATCTTGCTGTGAGTTTTGAACATTTTTAAAAGATTTACTGCTGGTGTGCCACAAGGACCGCTCACTATATAGAACAGATACTGGAATTCTGAGTTTTGCAGCAAACACCGCAACCCCATAATTTTCCCCAGGAAAATGCTGGCAGGTCAATGGTGTCAAAATTTACCTGGGGAACATTCCTCGTGAATACTAGGACATGGGAATTCTGGTGAGGTAAGCACCAAAACATTCATGCTATGCCCCAAAACTCATTATAAGTGATAATTATTGCACCTGGTTAATTCCAAACACAAATGTTTATCAGGTGTAGTAATTATCACATCCGATAACAAGACTCTGGTTGTAAATGCCAATGACTGTTGCTGAAGGTAGGGGCTCTGGCACCCCCTACCTTCTGTCTTCCATCTACTCTCCCTTCCCAATGTCTTCCTCATTTTCTTCCTTCCATTTCTTTCTTTTTCCACTCTTATTCCACTCACACTTGGTTTTCCTTATCTTCATTCTTTTTTCTCTCTATTTCTCTTCATTTGCTGTGCTGTTTTTACTGTATTTCGTCTCTTAGAATTACCCACCCGTGACCTTCCCTGCCACTTTAGCCTTCACACTAATTTCTTATTGTTTTGCATTAAAGTATGTTGGTAAATCATGGACTCAATGAGGCAGTTGAGTGAAGGTGCTAAAAATCGTTGTCGCCTTTAAGAGAGCTACCTAAATATCATCACTTAGTTGAGTGTTGATCCAGTAGAGCATACAACTTGACTGAGAATGTCAGAGAAGTACTACAAACACCAGAAGCAAGGCCACCAAATCAATGGCATTGAGCTTTACATCTGTGTTTTTTTGGGGTACACTAGGCCTTTTATGAGAGCTGACTGCCTCCAGAGGAACTCCGGTTGCTGTATTCTCCAATTCTGCCTGCTAAAAAAAGACTTATTTTAGTGGTTCACTCTATATTCCATCCAAAGGTTCCATCCAAAGGATGACCAGTAAAGTGTACTCCCAGAGAGAGAAGCATTGCCATGAGTGCACGGTTTGTAAGCGTTAATGGTCCTGAAACAATGTCCCTTCACTCATTTCTTTGGGGAATGATCCATCCACTGCAAAGAAGGAATGACTCTTCATGAGTTTCCCGGCACACCACCATATCCGTCATATTCATTACCACAGACGGGACCGCATGGCACCTTCTGAAATACCAGTGTTTAATGGACACTAACACCTTCTGCGAATGGGAGTTTGCAGTGGTTTATTACCCACTGAGGCATCTATGCATGGATGCTGAATCAATAAATTGGCTGGCATATTACATATGATATTGTTCAATCCTTGACCCCTAATGACATAAGTCAACCACTTGCCCAACTCTTTGCCGATAACAGTATCCGATTTGTTGTAGAGAATGTAGTGGAATTATGAGTGGAGACAACTGTGATATCCTTAGCATTCTTGCTGCGAAAGTCCATTCTAGAAAGTTTTATTGGGAACTTCAGCTGGAGATTCTGGGAATAAGTTAGACCTGTTGGGGGCTTGGCCTAAAGTGCTTCCAATAATTCTTGCCTTACCAGATCTAACTCCGTTCTTTATTTGCTGGGCAGGTGAGAGTTCCACGTCTGCGATCCAGGAGCTGTAGAATTTAGCGTCATGTATAGATTGGAGCGATACAAAAGGGGATGATGGACGGAACGCTTGAGCCAATCAAACACTCACCCCCAGTCAACTGATCTGGGTTTAATCCATCATCATTCTTTAGCTCACTCCACCACCCCAGTTCAGACATGGCCATATGCAAATCAGTCTGACCCTGTGCCTCATGGGAACAGTACAGCCCGAACTGCCAAGCCATGTCTTCCCTGGACCGGAAACAAGCATCCTAGGACCGGTTTCTGGCATTCCAGCCGTCATCAGCCAGGCTTGCTTGAATCCAGTGGCAAAGTGAGCAAGGGACCCACGTCTGGGCATACCCCCGCCAACTTAGGGCGAACAAAGCGATACAAAAGGGGATGATGGACGGAACGCTTGAGCCAATCAAACACTCACCCCCAGTCAACTGATCTGGGTTTAATCCATCATCATTCTTTAGCTCACTCCACCACCCCAGTTCAGACATGGCCATATGCAAATCAGTCTGACCCTGTGCCTCATGGGAACAGTACAGCCCGAACTGCCAAGCCATGTCTTCCCTGGACCGGAAACAAGCATCCTAGGACCGGTTTCTGGCATTCCAGCCGTCATCAGCCAGGCTTGCTTGAATCCAGTGGCAAAGTGAGCAAGGGACCCACGTCTGGGCATACCCCCGCCAACTTAGGGCGAACAAAGCGATACAAAAGGGGATGATGGACGGAACGCTTGAGCCAATCAAACACTCACCCCCAGTCAACTGATCTGGGTTTAATCCATCATCATTCTTTAGCTCACTCCACCACCCCAGTTCAGACATGGCCATATGCAAATCAGTCTGACCCTGTGCCTCATGGGAACAGTACAGCCCGAACTGCCAAGCCATGTCTTCCCTGGACCGGAAACAAGCATCCTAGGACCGGTTTCTGGCATTCCAGCCGTCATCAGCCAGGCTTGCTTGAATCCAGTGGCAAAGTGAGCAAGGGACCCACGTCTGGGCATACCCCCGCCAACTTAGGGCGAACAAAGCGATACAAAAGGGGATGATGGACGGAACGCTTGAGCCAATCAAACACTCACCCCCAGTCAACTGATCTGGGTTTAATCCATCATCATTCTTTAGCTCACTCCACCACCCCAGTTCAGACATGGCCATATGCAAATCAGTCTGACCCTGTGCCTCATGGGAACAGTACAGCCCGAACTGCCAAGCCATGTCTTCCCTGGACCGGAAACAAGCATCCTAGGACCGGTTTCTGGCATTCCAGCCGTCATCAGCCAGGCTTGCTTGAATCCAGTGGCAAAGTGAGCAAGGGACCCACGTCTGGGCATACCCCCGCCAACTTAGGGCGAACAAAGCGATACAAAAGGGGATGATGGACCGGAACGCTTGAGCCAATCAAACACTCACCCCCAGTCAACTGATCTGGGTTTAATCCATCATCATTCTTTAGCTCACTCCACCACCCCAGTTCAGACATGGCCATATGCAAATCAGTCTGACCCTGTGCCTCATGGGAACAGTACAGCCCGAACTGCCAAGCCATGTCTTCCCTGGACCGGAAACAAGCATCCTAGGACCGGTTTCTGGCATTCCAGCCGTCATCAGCCAGGCTTGCTTGAATCCAGTGGCAAAGTGAGCAAGGGACCCACGTCTGGGCATACCCCCGCCAACTTAGGGCGAACAAAGCGATACAAAAGGGGGTGATGGACGGAACGCTTGAGCCAATCAAATGTATAGATTGGAGGCGGGTCTCCTGTAGGAGAAAATTTTCACCTTTGAGTTTATTACAATAATCCGCCATCACTCTACGTTTTACGGGTTGCTTAAGCTGTTTTGTGTTTAAGGAAAGTATGTTTAAAGGAGTAGTTATCGTGAACAGGAGTAGGTTCTTTGGGAGTTAGAATGTGGGTCTTGTGAGAGTAAACATTGGGTTGAGTGTATGAGGTGCGTTATGTACCTGAGGGCATTTAGCAACTTTTGGAGGTGTCTTCGTCCTTTAGGAGTGTGTATACTGAGAGGTTGTGGGTTGGTGTAATTCATGGCGTGTGGTGTATTAAAGAGAAATCCAGGTGACCAAGGAAGCCGTGAGAGGTTGAGGAAGGAGTGGTGAGAGAGGAGGCAGGTAAGAGATCCAGTGGGGAGGGAGAATAAGGTAGGCGAAGTAAGGATAAGAGAGAAGGCGCCAAGCATAATAAACAAATAAACAAATCAATAAACAAGAACTTAATAATCCATACCTAGCCCACCCTCCACCCAACCCTAGAAATGCACTCCCCACCTTTCATGTAATGGGCACTTCCTGGGCCACATAGTATCCTATTTGAATTTAGCAGAAGTATAAGGAGTGGAGACAACTGTGATATCCCTAGTATTTGTGCTTCTTAATTTTCTAGCACGTTTTATGGGGAACTTCAGCTGGAGATTCTTGGAATGAGTTAGACCTGGCGAGGGCTTGGCCTGAAGTGCTTCCAAAAGTCCTTAACTTACCAAACCTTTGCTAAACCCAGCTCATGGTCATCATTACACCTACGGAAGCTACGTCAGGATAACAGAGCCCTCTTTACTTTCTACTCTTGTCACATTCTCCATGGTCCTTCAGACCAGGGGAAGCAAAGGCAGTGTCAGTAGTACTAAAGGGCAAGCTAGAAGAAGCTACTGAAAGTAAAAAAAAAAAAAAGAAGTCATTCATTTTTCAGGAAAATAACAGGGTATACAGTAAACGGTGTGAAAATAATATTATGCTACATCATCATTTTATAATTGGTATAATGCATATCTTGTTCGAAATACGGGAAAAAATCAACAGAATTTTAGGAAAGACCTTTCGATGTACACCTTACACCTTACTTAAAACTATGTATTTTGTATTAATTACTGCAAACATGTTCCTCCATCCTTTGTAGCATGTGGCGTATAGAGCTGCCTAGATTTCTATGAGATTGTTTTAAGAAATTCGTATCGACAGTGAGCTATAATGAGCCATATTAAGAGTTAAATCCAGGAAAACCAATGCACTGCTCATGAAGAAGCCTACTTACCATTTCTTCAAAAGGTTCTGTCAATGTTAACGCTATTTGATATTTGTTCAAAGTTTTATTGTGAAAGACATCTATAAAAAATGATTTAGGAAAAGCAAAAAATCCAATTTCATATATTGAAAACCTGTTGAAGTGTAAGTTATTTCACCAATAGCACAGCAATCCTCCTTTTAATTTATTTTTTATTGTACATTGTTTGTTCAATTACATGTTCTTGCGAATGTATTATGAGAGACAAGGGCAATACAAAAACCGTAAGCGTGAACAAATAATGAGTTTCTAAGTCAGCTACTACTACAGTGCAATGTCGGTGCAAAAGGCATTTACTGATTTTCTTTAGTATGAGTTTTGCAACGCTTTTCCTACATTTTTGTTAAGCAGAACGCACTCCACGACAGCAGCCTCTGTGACTTATTTACGATTATAATACCAAGCGAACAAATGTATTATGTTTTTTTTGGCTGTCACTCAGAGGTCAAATCAGTGCTCACAGGACTCTCTTCCACCTTTATTCTTGATGGCCTTGGCTACATTGGCCATGAAGGAAGAATGTGACATCTCAACGTTCCCATTCTTTTACTTACATGCATATTAAAGTAATTGTATTTAATATTTATACAGCTCACAAAATAAATTGAACTGCCTCTAGTTGGAATGTTATTTACAGTAATCTTTGCTCAGCTGAACACTATAAGGATATTAAAATTCAGATTGTAGTTTTGTGATTTACAGATCAAGAGGCCACTGACAGAAAACTTTACAAAGCCATAGAAAAAGGTGACTTTCACGATACACATTATGCATTACGGAAGTTTTGGTTATTCTCTTTAATAGTACCCTGGGAAATAATAGCTACATTTTTTTTTTGTTCAATCAATTTTATTTTTCATACAAGGTAAGTAACAACGGTATACCGTACACTCCTGTTGTGTTACATCTGGAAGAGGTAACAGTATTGGTTAGCAAACTTAAACATGTACAACAGAGAGATATAACAAGATCTGCATACAAAGTTCCATAAAAAGTACTTCTGTGTTGTACTATGAGGCCTGGTATAACAAGAGTGAAACATGGCAAACTGAATGGCTCTTAGGAGAAGAAAGATATTGGTATAGGGAAGGCTAGACAGAGGAGGGAGGAACAGAGAGAGACAGGCAGCAGGAGGTTACAGGGGATGGAAAGTACCACCGGATTAGCCCTCACCCAGCACTGGGGGAGCCAACATTCAGATGTTTGCACCCAACTAGAGGTGAGAGAGACCTTACTCTGACCTGAGCATAGGACTAGTGTGTGGAGCAAGGTCAGGGAGGTTTGATTTGTCTAGAGCATCCCACAACTGCCTGGGCCCAGTGTAGGTGTGCATTTTGGTGTGTAGTATGTTCTCCGCTCCTCGGAGTGAGCACAGTAGGTTCCACCATTTGTCAAAGGAGCTTGGGGTTGTCGTTCTCCAATCTTTGAGTATATATTTAGTCCCCAGGGACATGAGTAGGTCCATTAGTAATGCAATATTACCAGAAATGTTAGCTGAGAGGATATTAGCGTGGACGTCCAGTACCGTCATTAAAAAGTCAATTTCTATAGTTGACCCTGAGATCTACTGTAACAGTGCCTGTATTCTCAACCACTGCGAGTGAGACATTTTGGAAGTGAAAAACATGTGTTGCAGGTTACCTGTGCTCTCCTCGCACCTCCAACATAGATCCAAATCTCTGAGACCCAATTTGTGCAAGTTGGAAGGGGTCTAGTAGGTGTTATTAATTGACCAGAATCTTGATTGTGCAAGAGCTGGTGTGATTTTACCGGTAAAGGGGATTGTCAAATTTTACCCCACCTCTTGTCTTCGAAGCCCGTTGTGCGTGAGAGTTGTATGTGTGGGCCCCATTTACGAGCAAAGAGTTTCAGTGTGGAGGTATTGGGTGAGTCCAGGAGTTTGTATACGCGTAAAGCGGTGTGGCCCTCTCTTTTAATTTTAAACAAGAGACTGAGTAAGTCTGGTTGGTGTTGGTGCCTCAACCTACTCAGTGTGGCTTTCAGTTTCAGGAATTCATAAAAATGTATGTTCAGTAGATGGAAACTCTGCTGCAAAGATGAGAACAGCCTGTGGATTGCGCTTGAGCCTAGGTCATTTATCAAGCTAATGCCTTTCTTGGACCATGTCTTCCAAAAGAGTGTTTTGTCATCTAATTTGATTGGCTGATTATACCATAAGGAGGCTATGTTAGAACCATTGGTGCAATGCTCTAAATGTCCATCCAGTAGCATGAGAGTGGCCATGGTACCCACCATGATACGTTTGGAATGTTGTAAGGGGAGTTTTGATAAATTGTGTATTGTGAGGGAGGAGGAGAGAGGTATAGGGTAGATTAGATTTTATGGCGAGCCATGGGGGTGAACCACTCCTTCGTGAACCTAGACACCAAGCGCCCTCTGAAATCAGGCATGCTTTTTGGTAACAGGGGTAATCCAAAAGGTTTATACCACCGTAGAGTTTGTTCAAATTCAGCGTTTTCATGGAAATTCTTATTTTTTTGTCTTTCCACAGGAAATCCAAAATGGTTCTGTCTATGGTTTTAAAGAAGGATGTTAACCGGTAACATATTAGTGATGAAGTTAATCAGAGGGGTGATCATTGTCTTGATTGTATCCACATGACCCCCACCAAGTGATGTTCTTCGGAGACCAAGAGCTGTGGGGTTCTTTAATTTTTGTAATGGCTTTTTGTTCATTGATCTCAACAGAATGTTTCAGGTCTGATAAGAACAAAACTCCAGGGTACTTGATGGCGTTCGGCTACCAATGTAAATCAAGGTTGCCAATAACAGCTGCTGTACGGTGGACGTTTAAGGGGAAACCTCTGTTTTATCCCTGTTTAGGGAGAATCCTGCTACTGCAGAGTATCTCTCCATTTCTTTCATAATGTTTGGAATAATGTGTGGGGCATCTTCGGTGAACAAGAGAACGTCATCCGCGTAAGCTGCCACAACTTGTCTACCAGAGTGGAAGTTGATGCTGAGATACCTGGATTATCTCTGCACACTGAGATTAGGGGTTCAATGGCTAGCAGGAAAAGTAGAGAAGAGAGGGGGCAGCCTTGGTGAGTGCCTTGGGTGAGATTAAAGGGGTGGGAAAGGTGGACATTTACTCTAACTCGTGCTTTCGCATTGGAATAGAGGGCTATAATCATTCAAATTAAATAGTCTCCGAGATGGTATTTAGGATGGCGGCTTGCAGGAAAGGCCAGGAGACTATATCAAAAGTCTTCTCTGTGTCTAGTGCAAGGGCTGCGGATGGAGAGTGGGATAATGTAACCTTTTTCAGAACATGGCAGAATGTTCTGATGTCAGCGGCTAGTCTCCCTTCGAGGAAGCACATTTGCGAGTTCACAATCAGATTTTGGATGACTGATTTCAACCTTTGCACAACGATTTGGTGGAAGAGGTGTGGCGCCGCGGCCAGGGCGACTGACACTGGACGCTGGGGGTCACGGTTCGATCCCCGGCTCCGGCGGCAGGTCAGCCCAGCACCATGCGACTCTGGGCAATAGCTTGCTTAATCTTCCCGACGGCCCCCAGCGCCGGGACACCCAATTGGGTAGCTGTGCGCTTTACAAATACCTGGATTTTAGCATATATTTTGCAATCGATGTTTATGAGTGAAATCGGTCTATAATTTTTAATGTTTAATGGGTCCTCCTCATCTTTTGGGATTACCACGATTGTGACTTCAGTCGCAGAGCCGGGAATGCACCCAGAGGAGGCGAACTGTTTGAAGACCGCATGGAGCGATCCTGATATCCTGCAGCTAAAGGTCTTATAAAATTTGGCTGAGCAGGCATCTGGACCTTGGGCTTTTCCGATCTTAAGAGTGTGCATTGTGGTACTGATTTCCTCTTTCATGGAGATTGGTTTGTTTATAGCTAAGGAGTTATGTTCTGATAACTTAAGTAGGTGGCATGTTTGTAGATATTTATTAATTGCCTCGGGTGAGGCGGGGGTATTGGAGTTGTAGAGGTTAGCGTAAAAGGTTTTGAAGGTGTCAAGGATATCTTCGGTTGACTATGTAATCAAACCGTTGATATTTTGTATTGTGGCTATGACTTTTGTTTTTGGTATATTTTAGGTAGTTGACCAAAGTGTTCCCTGCTTTGTTACCACTGCAGAGTTTACCCACATTCAGAACATCAACCCATTTACGTGTCCTCTTACTAAGAATGTGATGGCACTTGTATTGAACTGAGTGGAGTTTGCTTAGGACCGTCGAGCCTTTGGTATGTCTGAGCTTTGAGTATAAGGTACGTATCTCGGTCTCCAATCCTTGAAGGCAATTAGATATTTCTTTGTTTTTTGTTGACATGAGGTGCATCAGTGTGCCTCTCAGGGTGGCCTTGAAGGCATCGCATCTTATGGTGGGGGATGTATTGCTGGGGGGGGTTCTGTCAGGAAGTTTTCAATGGCGTGTGCAATTTATATTTTAGAGTTAGGATCATCTAGTAGTTTGTCGTTTAAGCGCCATTGTCTGGGAGGGGGTGTTGGGTCATTGAGGGACAATTGGACTGTCACGTATGCATAGTTGAACACTATTATCGGTTCATTTTTTTTGAGATATTCAAGTTGGAGAAGGGATTTGCTCACTAGAATATGGTCTATCCTCGAGTACAAGTGGTGTGGAGCTGAGTAGAAGGTATAGTTGGATCCTGTGGGGTTGTGAAGGCGCCATATGTCTACAAGAATATTGTTGTTGTAGCAGAGTGTCATCTGTTTGTGAGAGCTGTTACCTACACATTTATGTGGCAAGATCCTGTCAAGGTTCCCATCCATTGGGAGGTTGAAGTCTCCACCCAGAATGACACCCAAGTTATCCCGGAGTTCGGCAAGTTGTTTGTCTATGTCTTTCCAGAAAGTTACAGCATTGTCATTTGGTGCATATATATTAACTATAAAAAATTCCAGGTCTGTTTTCTTTACTTTAGAGATAAGCCAGCTGCCCTCCGTGTCGTGAGTGTGAGATATCACTGAGATATCTGCCTTTTTCGCTATCACAGTGATAACTCCGTTCTTTATTTGCTGGGCAGGTCAGAGTTCTACGTCTGCGATCCAGGAGCTGTAGAATTTAGCGTTATGTATAGATTGGAGGTGGGTCTCCTGTAGGAGGAAAATTTCACCTTTGAGTTTATTACAATAATCCGCCATCACTCTACGTTTTTCAAGTTGGTTAAGCGATTTTGTGTTTATGGAAAGTATGCTTAAAGGAGTAGTTATTGTGAATAGGCATAGGTTCTTTTTGTGCTAGAATGTGGGTCTTGTGAGAGTAAACATTGGGTTGAGTGTATGAGGTGCGTTTTGTACCTGAGGGCATTTAGCAACTTTTGGAGGTGTCTTCGTACTTTAGGAGTGTGTGTACTGAGCTGTTGTGGGTTGGTGTAATCCATGGGGTGTGGTGTATTAAAAAGAAATCCAGGTGAACAAGGAAGCCGTGAGAGGTTGAGGAAGGAGTGGTGAGAGAGGAGGCAGGTAAGAGATCCAGTGGGGAGGGAGAATAAGGTAGGCGAAGTAAGGATAAGAGAGAAGGAGCCAAGCATAATAAACCAACAAACAAGAACTTATTGATCCCATACCCAACCCATCCTCCACCCAACCCTAGAAATGCACTCCCCACCTTTCATGTAATAGGCACTTCCTTGGTCACATAACAGTATCCTATTTGAATCTAGCAGAAGTATAAGAAGTGGAGACAACTGTGATATCCCTAGTATTTGTGCTTCTTAATTCCATTCTAGCATGTTTTATGGGGAACTTCAGCTGGAGATTCTTGGAATGAGTTAGACCTGGTGAAGGCTTGGCCTGAAGTGCTTCCAAACGTTCTTACCTTAGCAAACCTTTGCTAAACCCAGATCATGGTCATCATTACAACTACTGAAGCTACACCGGGATCACGGAGCCCTCTTATCTTTCTAATCTTGCCACTGTCTCCATGATCCTTGAGACCAGGGGAAGCAAGGACAGTTCCAGTAGTACTAAAAGGCAAGCTAGAGGAGGCTACTGAAAATAATAAAAAATGAAGTCACAATTTTTTCAGAGAGAAAACAGAAAGGGGATACAGTAATGGTGGGAAAATAATATTATGCTACACCACCATCTTAAAAATAGGCATAATGCATATCGTGTTCGAAATACAGTAACAGTAAACAGAACTATAGGAATGACCTTTTGTTCTGCACCTTACTTAAAATTATATTTCTGTATTAATTGCTGCAAAGTAGTTCCTCCATTCTTTGCTTCTTAGCATATGGCATAGAGAGCTGCCTAGATTTCTTATATAAGTTGTTTTAACAAATTTTAATTTGTATCAACACTGAACGATGAGCCATATTAAGAGATAAATCTAGGAAAAATCATTGCTCTGCTCCTGAACAAGCATACTTTCCAATTCCTCATAAGGTTCTGTAAATGTTAGCGCTATTTGATATTGGTTTAAAGTTTTATTTCGAAAGTCATCTATAAAATGATTTAGGAAAAGAAAAAGATCAAATTTTCTATATTGAAAACCTGTTGAAGTGTAAGTTATTTCGACTATAGAATAAGAACCCTACTTTTAGTTTATTTTTATTGTGCATTGTTTGTTCAATTACATGTTCTTGAGAATGGATTGTGAGAGACAAGGGCAATACAAGAAACGTAAGAGTGGACAAATAATGAGTTTCTATGTCAGCTATTATGACAGTGTATAAATGTCGGTGCAAAGGGCATTTATTGTTTGTTTTTTTTGCATGAGTTTTGGAATGCTTTTACAACATTTTTGTTAAGCAGAATGTACTCCATGACAGCAGCCTCTAGGGTATATGCACAAGCCCCTATCGCCACCACAACGTCACTTTTTCCGACATTGTGGTGGCGATAGGGGCTTAGCCTTATTTACAAGGCAGCGTTAAGCCACTTAACGTGGCTTAATGCTGCCTTGTAACTAAGGCCCCCTTTCACGCTATGGTTAGTGTGAAAGGGGGGGGGCAGTGGGTGTTGCGGTGGGTGTTCCACCGCAACACCCATTGATTTTGATGCTGCCCCCTATGGACAAGGGCAGCGTACATAGGAGGCAGCGCCAAAATTAAGACCAGAGAAAACCTGGCCTTAACTTGGCGAAACGAGGAGAAATGCATTTTTTCTCCTCGGTTTTGCTTTTTCCATGTGTGCTGCCTTGTGCAGCACACATGGTAAAAGCAAACTGCCATGGATTGTTCATGTACAGGAAGGTCCCCCTTCCTGTACATAAACAATATGTAAAAAAATGCAATTTGTGACTTTCATGTGTGCTGCATGAAGCAGCAAGCACACATACAAGTGACAGAATGACATTTTAGGATTGTTTATGTGCAGGAAGGGACACCTTCCTACACATAAACAATCCTCCCCTGCAGGCAGACACCCTTGCACTATGGTGCAAGGGTGCCTGCGTTGGTGCTACACTGCTAAGAGTAGCTCCAGCGCAGGGGGAAACTCAAGGATGCACCATATCCTTGTAAATATGGTGCAGCCTTGCGTTTCTGAAGTAGCGGAGTGAGGCGTTAAGCCATGACGGCTAATGCCTCACTTCGCAACTTCCTCGTACATATGCCCCCATGTGTCTTATTCACGATTATAATACCAAGCGAGCAAATGTTATAATTGAATGAATTATGCTTTGTTGGATGTCACTCAGAGAACAAATCAGTGCTTCTAGGACACTCTTCCACCTTTATTCTTGATGGCCTTTGCTACATATGCCATGAAGGAAGGAAGTGACTTCTCAATGTTCAAATTCTTTTACTTACATGCATATTAAAATAATTGTAATTAATATTTATACAGCTCACATGATAAATTAAACTGTCTCTAGTTGAAATGTTATGCAGAATAATGTTTACTCAGCTGAACACTATAAGGATATTAAAATTCAGATGGTAGTTTTGTGATTTACAAATCAAGAGGCAACTGACAGAATGCTTTATAAAGTCATAGACAAAGGTGACTTTTACTGTACACATTATGCACCACGGAAGTTGTGGTTTTTCTCGTTAATAGTACCCCGGTAAATAATAGCCACATTTTAGTGTGCTCCATTTCACCATCATGTGCCTCATTCCGAGTAAGATGGGAAATGCTGATCTCTGCAGAAACTACTGTTTGCACAAAGATTGGAATTTAGAGATTTCTGGTAAGTACCAAACCCTGCAATTTTTTCTTGATAAATTTTGGCACTTCAAACTGTCCAAGATTTACTGGAAAAGAGAACATAGACATTCCAGATCCATGCAAATTCAGTGCGGACATCACCAATCCCATACATAACTCCTCATTTTCCAAAGAAAAAGTCAGCATAGGAAGTATTTCCCACACCTGGTAAATCTGTCACAAATCCTCATTTGAAATTTAACACCGTCAATTTATTTTGTATTCCCCCTGAAGAATTATTAGCTATTGCTGCAGCCCAAAAAAGGGCATCATTCTCTTGTAGCTTGTTGCATTATTCAGGGTTGATCAACCTTGCAAGACCTTAATTTTCAACATTGGGAGGAAAATAACCACAGAAACCTTTGTTGTTATCATAAAACGTCTTTATTTGGAGCAAGCTGGGCACGAAAATAATAATATTTTTGGCACACACACACTAATATGCCCTCACAGTGTTCTAACAAATATCAACTGACCCATCCCCCACCCCTGAACAATTGGCAGCCCCCACTTAACATCTTACTCTTTATCTTCAATGTGACCACTTTAGTTTTTATGTCTTGATCAGGCACCTCTTGCCTTTCACCTGTCCCCACTGCTCCTCTTCCTCACCAGCTTGCTCATCCCTGAACCAAGCTTGCCATAATTTCTCTCTTTACTTTCCATTGTTCTCATTCCTGTTAACCCTAATCGCTCCCTTAGTATCTTGACAACTGTTTGCTCCCAGCGACACCTATCTGTCCCGACCACATTCCACACCCCTTATTTCACCTCCAGCCTGCTGCCAAATTACCTTTGTGTACTAGTGAGAATGCTCTGGGCCATTTCTTCCAATTTTACTATGGTCAAGAGACCTTTTCAGTAGCTTGAGACGAAAAGGGGTTAACAGCAATTTAAATCTTAAGGTACAGTGTGACCATTAGGACCACAAGATTTATTACAAACTCAAAGCTAGACTAATATAAATCAATCTCAAGAACATACTATAAAAAAAGATTATCAAAGGAAGACCAAAGCAGCGTACAATATTGTTCCTCAACAGCAAGGAGCATATAAGAATTTCTGTGGCAACAATGCAGAAAATAGGGAAGAGGATTTGATGACTAGACAAATGGTTTAGATCCTTCTCCCCCATACATGGAATATAGTCACAACCTTCTGATAAACCTTACACAAAACTAAGTACAGGGGAAACCCTGTTGAATCAAGGAAGCAAGAAAGATGCCAGCTTCATGAACCTCTGTAGAAGTTCTATAGGTAAAAAGTCATGTATAGCATGAAGCCACACAATCAGAGATGACAAGAGAAGTCTGTACCTCTCTAAGTCTAACTCTTAGTTGGGTTCACTAATTAAAATGCACAAAGAACATTCGTTAAATTTGTCCTCAGACGCATCATAGTACTTTTCCAGTTCCACAAATTACAGTCTCCACTCCCAAAGCATCCTTGGATTCCTCCCTTCATCTGATAGTTCCAAAAAGTCATGTATAGCACGAAGCCACACAATCAGAGATGACAAGAGAAGTCTGTACCTCTCTAAGTCTTACTCTTAGTTGGGTTCACTGATTAAAATGCACAAAGAACATTCGTTAAATTTGTCCTCAGACGCATCATAGTACTTTTCCAGTTCCACAAATTCCAGTCTCCACTTCCAAAGCATCCTTGGATTCCTCCCTTCGTCTGATAGTTCCAACTGGTAATACTCCCTTTGTTCTTAATTAAAATTATTTGACCTTGCCAGTACTTCCTCACCTCAATATCTCTGAAATACAATGTGCTTTTTACTGACTAATGAATAACTTTGGTCTGAACCTGCAGAGGAGAAAACATACAGAAAAACAACTTTCACGTTATTATTAGGGGTCTTCATTGTAAGCTTAAGGCCTACAAACACACTAACTTAACAGTTGTCTTTAAATGCATATTAATTTTACAACCTACATATAATCAAATAAATGAAATCTTTAATAAAAGAATCAAGCTATTTTATAGTGTACCAATACATGTAGCACAGTAAACCAATACATTTTTTACTAAACAAAAATGACAACTGGTCACAATTTATAAAGAAAGCATTGAACATACATATGATTCATTCTCACTAATCCTTGGCAAATGCACTCCATTAAAAGCATTTTAGCGCACCACCTTATAATCTAAACCTATAGAAGATTAATATAAGCAATCCAGATGTTTCTGAAAAGGAAAAACGCTAATATGCACATACACATATATGTCTCAAGCACACAATAAATGCACCTTCTATAACCTTAGTTCACTATATCTCATTGATATTATTGCATCACACAAGTACATAAGGCCAAAAGTAAATATATACAGATATATTGCCTAGCCAAACGTAAAAGGATGGAGCCAAAGTTATGCTACTCCAATCCCCCTCTGATGGCTCAAACCATCGAGGATAACAATCAGATCATTATCAGAATAGACAAATCAAAACCTAGTGGTCTTGAGCATCTTTTGTCTGGACTCCTCTAGACTCTTCATAGCATCATAATATCTGCACTGACCTTCTTATAGCTCCACATATGCTCTCTTTCTCTTCACTCCCTGTACTCCCTGTCTAACTTGTGTATGCTAATATCCCTTAAAGATCAGAAATAGGAATATCGCACAAAGGGTGATTATCAAAAGGGGTTGCAAAATAGCGCCCATAATTCCACTTCCCAAGATCCAAACCATCGACCTATTGAAGCAAACCCACTTCCAGTACATTCTTAAAATATTTCTTCAGGTCCTTACTTTTGTCTGGAATATAAGTACAGTATTGCTGAAATTTCAACATCCGATAGACTGTGCCCTCTTTTGCGAGCAAAACGTCTAATGCAAGTTGGTTCTGTAAAACCATAGACCTTTTTGCAATTGTCTCAGTATTTACAGGTAATAAGGAATTTGAGGTACTGGTAGCCAATTTGTCCACTATTGTAGACAGCTTTCTAATTTTCTAATCATTTAGCATTACTCCCACAGACGGGATTATGGCACCAAAATGATCTCCTACTAATTCTGCTGTACTAACACCGCATTTAATTCTGGATTTCTCTTCCCATACACGATCATTAAAATGTTCCACATGATAAATCTTAGGGAAAACTATACCAAGATAACAGGTACCATGCCATCTATGTGGCAATTTGAAATATGCATTTTGTTCACAAATAAAATAGATTCTAGAAATCAGAGGATCCTGTCCCTCCAGTAAATGAGAATTTTTACCTCTCACTCAAACGTATGATCACATTCACTTCCTCTAGAAATAACGGATCTATATAACTCTGATAACATGTATACACAACTTTCCTTTGTGTTTCCAATCTAAAACTAAGGCGGGCAAATGTCTTTTTTCCTGATGTTCAATTTCTATGTGCATGCGCAGTATCTACTGACCTAAAGGATATGAGATATATTGCCTGCAATTTCTGCACCTTTAAAATAAGGTTGTTTATTTAAATGTTTGATATGGGGAACTTGTGGGAGAACTGCATCATAATTCAAAAAATAAAATTGGAAACTATCTGCTTCATAAAATATACTTAATAGAAGACTATAAGAAATACCATAGTTCAGAGGGAGGTGATGATAGGTAATTCACTCTGAAGCAGAAGTGGGTAACTGAGTACAAACATGACAACTTCTACAAGTCATAGTGTCTATGTACTCATAAAGCAGTATAAATAAACATTTGAAGTATAATCCGTTCTCGATACATCTGTGTGTAATTTCTTGACCCCCCCACAACTGCATGTTACTATCATGTGGCTTGGTAGAGGCAACAGTAGACATAATCCACCAAGATACCTGTAGCTGAATATATCCCTAAAAGCACTGTAACTAATACTACAACTAAAGCCATTAGTGTGCCTATTATGATGTAACTACACCTACTAGTATTAGGATTGGCTTCCATTACTTTGTTGGAATCTAAACCTTGGGTGGAACATAGCAGCTGCAGAGACTTCTCTGTCAATTTTTACCTGTGCAAACAGCAAAACCAATTTCCAAATGATATGCAACAAACTATCTACAGGATTCTTTAGGAATCTTCCTTAGCCCCACTCCATGTTCTTCTAAAAGGCTCTTTCAGTTCCCTTGAGCCTTGGTACTCTTCTTTCTTCCCCACAAAGTCTATAAAATGTCTTTAATAATAAACGGCTCTAGTTTACTCACTATCAGTCCCAATATGAAATGCTTCAGTTTAAGGACTAGCACAGTGAACTTGTTTGCATTCAAAAAGAGCAATTCAGCTACATCTAAGATAAGATGCATCAAGGCACTCAGTCTTTTTAACAAAGGAAGTTCAAAAGTAAGATCCAACTGGGGTGACCTCTGCACTTCACAGCAGTTGTAGTCACAAGTATGACTCGGTACAGCCCTCGCCAACGAGGCTCCAAGCTTGACTTCTGTACATGCTTCCTTCACCACCACTCAGTCTCCTGGACTTAGGTCGTGGCACTGCTCCTGGTGTGGCGGGGCTGTAGCAGCTTCAACCTGATGAGAAACAGAACGCACCACGTCAGCTAATCCTTTGCAGTAACCCAGTATCAGATCATCAGTAATTTTCACAAGTGCATTTGCAGGTACAGCTTGCAATCTCATTGCCCTTCCCATGTTGATCTCATGGGGAGACAGTCCTGTCCTAGGATCAGGCATGCTGCACAAACTTGTCGAAACCAACAGCAAAGCATTCTGCCATTTCAAAGACGTAGAAGCACACACTTTGGCAAGTCTCGATTTCAGTGTCCCATTGACTTGCTCCACCAGACCTGAAGCCTCAGGTCAGTAACTACAATGCAATCTCTGTTCAACCTGCAAGGCAGGACACAGCATCCTCACCACTTCATTATTGAAGTGCGTGGACCAAAGAAGTTGGTAAGCTGAACCTTGGTATCAACTCTCTCAACAACAGCTATGCTACTGTGAGACTATCATTCCTTCTTGTAGGATATGCCTCAACCCATCATTAAAAGATGCACACAAAAACCAACACATAGCCCGATGCACACAGGCATCTCATTAAAGTCCATTTGCATCCCGTTGAAGTGACCACCTGACCTCCCTATGTGGCTCAGTGTCACTGCAGTTTTTTCGATACATTGTTCTGTTGACACACAACACATCTGTGACATAACGCTTTCGCCATCAACCTCAACCTTGGATTAAACCATGTTTGGCGAAACAATCTGACCATAGCATCCCTCCTTCCATGAGTCAGACCATGGGAATGTCTAGCCATTGGTGGCAACAAACTATTTGGCATCACAGGTCTACAATCTCCTGAAAAACATTTTACATCTTCATCTCTTTTAACACAACCTGCGCTTACCCAACTCTGTTGTTTTGCTTCTGACACCTCTTTGTGTAACCTCTCAACTTCCTCCCAAGTATTAGCTGCTGTGAGCAAAAATTTGTAATTAGTCTCATCTGTTCCTTCATTTACATACTCTCCATTAAATATACGAGCACTGTAAGCTCAGTACCTTGTGACATCATCAGCATATCTGTTGCAGATTGTCACATAGTCATCTCCCTTGCAATGTGCAGAATATTTCGCCACTGCAACATGCGCAGGCAATTGCAAAGCCTTTGACAGTTCTATCACCTGCTCACTGTTACGGATAGGGAACCCTGATGATGTCATAAATCCCTTCAAGGACCATAACTGCCTGAAGTTGTCTCCCACAACAAAATCGTACTGACTGTCTGTAACTATAGTCACCTGTAATCGATCTGAAACGTAACATGCTCGAGGAAGAGCAATCAATACAGCCACTTGTGCAGAGACTACTCCACGAAGCCAAGCAGCTTCCACTACTTATGAAATGGTACAGACTGCATAAGCAGCTCTCGAATTTCCTTCTTGATCTCATAAACATGAGTCATCCACAAACAATACTTAATCAGAATCAGGTGGTGGTTCATCTTTTATATCTGTTCTTGACTTGGTGCATAGTTCAGTGACATTGAGACAGTCATGCTCCACCTCATCATCATCATTGTCATTCTCAGAAAGGGATAGTAAAGTGGCAGGATTCAAAACAGGATTCTTCTTTAGGGATAGGTTTTCAGCCACCAGTATGATTTGCTCATACCGGGTCAGGTGGCAGTTCCTGAGGGGCCATGTCCTCTTTCTAGTTAACAGATTTTTGACAGAATGGGGAACATATGCAGTTAAGGGATGACCCATTATTATACTTTCACACCTTTCGATGCTGACAACTGTCACCAAGCATCACTGTAAGGCAGCCAGGCAGCACTACAACCACTGGATCTAACAAGGCTGAGAAGTAAGCAACTGGCCTTCGGCAACCTCCATGATTCTGTGTTAACATTGAAAGAGCACAGCACTCTCTTTCAATGCAAAAAAATGAAAACGCTTTGATGTAATCAGGCATTTCTAGTACTGGGGCATGGCAGAGACTTTCTCTCAACTCTAGTAAGGTAACCAGACAGTCATTGTCCAAAGGGCACCGGATCCGGCGCATCCCTGTTGGGCAGCCTTTGTAAAGCCTTAGCCACTAGGGAAAGGCTGGGTATCCACTGACGATAGTAGCCCACCCTTCCCCAAAACATTCTGACTTCTTTCTGTGTTGTTGGCGGATTCATTTGCATGATCACCAAAATTGTCTCTTGTGACACCCTTCTTGCCCCTTTCTCAATATGATGACCAAGATGTAGGACTCCTCTTACAGTTCTGCAACTTATTCAGAGACACCTTATATCCATTTTCTGCCAAGTAGTTCAGCAATGCAATAGTGTCAGTTGTGTATGCTTCACAAGTATTTGTTGCAACCAACCGGTAGTTAATATATTGGACTAAGACAGAGTTACAGGGCATAACAAGAGTCTCCAAATTCTTCTTAAGGATCTAGCTAAAAACAGAAGGGCTCTCCTTATACCCTTGTGCGACTCAGCACCATGCAAAAACACGGTTCCCAAGCCTGAATGCAAATAGGAACTGACTGTCCTCTTGCAAGGGTATGGAGAAGAACACCTGACACAAATCACTAACAGAAAACCACTCAACCTCACATGGAATTTGAAACAATATTACAGCAGGATTCGGTACCATGGGACAACAGGGAATCACAATGTTGTTGATTTTGCAAAGGTCCTGCACTATGCAGTATTTACCGCCAGGCTTCTGCAGGCCCATAATGGTTGAGTTACATGGACTCCCCATGATCTCCTTCAGTATACCTTGTTGAATCATTGTCTTGATCACTGGGGTTATTCTAGGAGTCGAAACACACTACAGTGTTCTGGGATATTCCACATTCAGCTTTATCTGAATACCAACAGGCTTCACTGTTAATGAGTCCAATGTCCTTTCCTGAAAAATCCCAAACTTCTGGTCTTACTGAATATCTGAGATCTAAAGGCAGGTTTTCTGTCATTATCATCAGATGCATTCCAATAAGTAGATTCTGATTTGCCAACTTAAAGGCAATGTCCTCATCATGAGTTTGTAGTTTTGTTCCTTTCAGGGTACAGTATATGGTACACTTTGGTTTGCACAACAAATCATGTCCTAACAAACTCACTGGACACGGATCACAAACCACAAATTGATGATTATCCTCAAAACGTCCTATCTTTACAAGGACATCCTCTGTAACGGGGTTCTTCATTTGTTGAATATCACCTCCAACAAATTGGTTAGTTCTCCCTGAGAGGGGTAGGTTTAGGACTTCCACTGATCTCACAGTAGAACAGATAGCACCAGTATCAACCTAAAATGATACATCGCAGCCAGAGAGTGGATCAATTAATCAAAGTGCTAAAGCACCCCCCTTCACTAAGTATCCCAGTGGTGGAGATACTAAATACCTTTTGCAGCTCTGGGAGCATTAGGGGAGATAACGTCATTGACCCTGAAAACTTAGAGCAGCTAACAAAGCAAAGGGTTAATGCATTAGAGGAAGAAATGGAGTAAATATTTGTGAACAAACTAGCATAAAAATGTTGTCTTGGAACGTTGCCGGATTCAGGTCCAAACTAGGGGACCCAGAATGGGGCACTTTCATAGACTATCATCACATTATCCTATTTCAGGAGACATGGGCAACAGAATCTGTCTATAGATCTGGGTATATTTCGTTTACTTGCAATACTGTACCTTCCTCTGCTGGGACGGTGTCTGGAGGGTTGTTGATCGGGTTGAGGATGGATCTGTTCCGCATAGTCAAAATAACACCTTCTAAGAGAAGAGGTCCATTGGGCATAACTACTAAAACATGCATCATGCCGGGGGCTAGGCAAATTGGCATTATAAACATTTATTCAAGTTCCGTACCTCCAAATGTACAGTCAAGAACTGAAGATTACCTTACGGGTCTGACTGAACAGCTCTACCATAGCAATGTTAAAATCATTGCAGGTGAATGCAATATTCAAATTCGGCCCATCCCTGAAAGCCAGAACCGTCTGGAGCAAATAAGTGACCACCATATGTCCCCCCTGCTCCTAAAAATAGGCAGTCTAAGGTCTCTTTACAACTTGGGGACTCACCAGAAGCATAAGGGCTGAAGGCCATGAATGGATAAACTCCCTCTGACTCTCCGTCACGCCCAACCTTCAAAAGAGCATTGTACACAAGTAACATTGATTACATCTTTTTGGACAGAACTCTCTGCCCCTCTCTGATTGTCGTGAGGGTAGTCCCCAGATCAGATAGCGATGTGACGCACTAAGCATCCATTTCCATGCAAGTCTGTTTCTGAGTATTAAACACCCTTGTAACAACCCAAATATATAACCTGTTTGCGGAGAAACTGGCCCCTATAGAGTGGACTGACATGACCAAGGCAAACTTTATCAACTTTCTCTGTAAGCTACTGGATTCGTAAAAAATGCTTTTACCGTAGAGGAGAGAAGGGGTCAACTTAGAACAAACATCCCAGGCTGATATACAAATAAATGCAGACATGCAAAAACAAGACTCATTAAAGAATTTAAAAAAGGCGAACGAATGACGATAGCTGCGCTAGAAAAGAGTATAGGGATTCCCTGACGCACACAGAAACAATGGGAAACTGAACAATGGAAAGAAATAACAGACTCATTACAGTATAGGAATGCATAAAATTTCTGGAATCTGATAGCTGCTGAATCTCGATCCATAGATAACCATCTGGAAGCAGTGGTGCAACCAGATGTGTGGGTAGCCCATTTTAAAGATTTATATGGTGAGTGGCCCACGGACATAACACAGAGGATGTTTGACCCTCCCTCGATCCATATAATACAGGAGGGAGGGCCTAATGAATTGGATTTGGATGGCTCACCCGAAATGAATACTGCCCCTTTAGCATGTATCACCATGGCTAAAGTAGGGGATAGCTTTGAAGAGACCCCAGATTTTGAGACACTGAAATTGATACATGCCTCAATGTTAATGAAGAGGGAAAACGCTGCTGGTCCCCATGGCATCCCGGGCGACCTCTAACTTTCCCAGACTGAAAACTGGGTCCCCTACCTGAATTTCTTGGGGAACACCATTGTGAGAGGGGAGGAGATCCCACCTCATGGAAGAAAGCCATCATTGTCCCCAATTATAAGAAGGGAAGGAAGGATGCCCCTTGCAACTACAGGCCCATTAGCCTGATTGATAACAGTCAAAAAAATGTCTGCAGGCAGGTAGCAAGCAGGTCCTCCCATCTTGGATGACAGATAATTCAATACTGTCAGACTGTCAAGCCGGGTTTAGGTCTAAGATTAGTACCCGAGACCACGTCTTCGGATTTAGGACAACATGCTGCAAATATGTAGCCAAAAGGCGGACCATCTCAATGTCGCCTTTATTGATTTAAGTGCAGCATTTAATCTGGTTCCAAGGGAGAACCTATGGTGGTTACTTCATAATTATGGCATTCACAGTGAACCTTTAAGGGTTATTAAGATACTACACAAGGAAACATATGCTCAGGTTAGGTGGAACATAGGAGGGGATCTCATAGCCAATATCCCAATTAATCGTGAAGTTAGGCAAGGTTGCATACTTGTCCCCACTTTATTTAGCTTGTACATCAACCGGGCAGTAGGGTGGTTGCCTAAATGCAGACATGATGCTCCTAAATCTGCAGGTACTAGTTCACCTATACTCATTCTTGTGGATGACACACTGCTTACTTTTAGCACCCCTGCAAGCTGCCAATCCCTTTTGGATAGCTTTTCCAACTTTTGTTTAGCTAGGGGCTTAGAAGTGAAGCCATCTAAGTCTAAATTCATGATGCTGAACCCTCGCAGGCAGAGGCAGGAAGCCATTGGATGGGGTGCCCCTTGAACAAGTGAATTCCTTCGACTATCCAGGAGTCAGACTGGCAGACAATCTATATTGGGCTCCTCAGGTAAAAAAAAGCAGGGCGACACGTCACCAAAGGGAGTCCGTCATAAATAGAAAATATAAAGCTACTTCTAGTGGTGCTGTATTGCCTGCCCTAGAAGTTTATAGGGCTGCTGTAATGGCAGGGGCCATATATAGGGGGCTGAGCAGAAGTTTCAGTACTTACACAAAAAGAGAATAAAATCATAAGATCATTGTTTCATCTCCCACAAAGCACTCCCCTTACTCCTCTTCGTTTTTACCTCTCATTAGCTTGAATTGAACATGTAGTGCTCCTAAAGCCTTTGTTATACTGGCTCTGCTTGTGGTCAGTGCCGGAATTGACTATGTATAGGGAAAGACTGGTGGAATTAATTGACAATTGACAAAAAAGGAAGGGTCCCATGGTTGAGCAATATTAAACACTTCTGCGAATCTATTAAGATGGGGAAAATGTGGAATTCTCCTGCTACACTTAAAAAAGGCATCTTACTAACCTAAAGCATGCTTTCTGGGACCTTATGATGCACCAGAATTGGAATGAGTAGAAAGAGGGCAGCATCACTGAAAGATTCCTGTCGGTCAAATGTCATCCTAGCTTTGAACAGTATTTGAACAGGATCCGCCCATTACAAGCTAAAAGCCCCTATATGAAACTTAGATTTGGTACCCTGCCTTTGTTCTCCTTCATAAGTAAATGGGACAAAAAGAATCTCTTTCAACAATTTTCCCATTTTGCCCGGGGCACCCTGAGGCTGATGATCACTTTATTTTTATGTGTCCAATCTATGCCCCACCCTGAAGAAGGTGGATCATCTCAGTATGCAAGCTTCTGGGCATCTTGAATTACTGGGAAGTGAGTAGAATCTTTAGTTCTGATACAAGCAATACATTGTATTTGCTGTCTCTAGGTACTTAATGGGACATATGTAGTCATTTTAATCTTTTGATGTACATGCAATCTGTATACTATTTTTATAAATCCTCTATTTTAGCTCTTATTGGAAAGTATTGTAACAAATATTTTATGCTTTTCTGAACTGTAACATTGTTTGATTGCTACGTATATTGTAATTTAACCCTTTTGCTTCGTGCGTCGGCCAACGGCCGTCGCGAGCACTACCTCGGTAGTGCTGCAGTCGGAGGCCTGCCCGTAATCCCTATGGATGGTGTTTCCACCGTAGGGATTACCATGTAGGTTTCCAACAGGCTTTTCATGTCGGGCTTTCCGACATGGAAAGCCTGTCGGAAAGCGACATTGAGGGCCCCTAGCAGGACCCCCTTTGTCCTGCAGCCTCTGGTTGGGGGCCGAGGGGGCAGCTATTGTGCCCCCCTGTTAATCCCTGCACCGTGTGGCAGGCACCCTGAGGTGCTTGCTACGCGTTGCAGGGATGAACAGATTCTCCTATTTCTCTATGGGAGCATTTTGCTATGGCGCGTTTACGGCCGCTGCACAAGCTCCCAGAAACAAATGGGAGTATGTAACCGCACCATGCGGATATTTCGCGATGATTTCGTGATTAATCGCGGCTGCGTGAGCAAACAGGAAGGCTCTGATTGGCTGGACGAAACCTGAACAGAAAGTTACAGCTGTCATTTTATCGATCTGGAACGGTTCCTTGGGCTAAAATTTTCTGTGAAAGCAAACATAAGGGGTCAGAGTCGAGGTACTCTGACCCAATGTTTTAGACATGTAAGTGTTAGTGACACAAGTTATGTGTCCAAAATGGATTTTTTAATTGTGCGTGATATTTACGAACACCACCATGATCACCAGGTCGGCTCCCCCGTGTATTGTCACGGGTACGTCGCGAATATCGCGTCGACACCGCGAATATTGGTGAAAATATAAATCTATAAATGAATCATTAAATGAAACATTAATACACATTGTATTATATTGAGATTCTGATAAATGTTTTTGTAGAGTTATTTAGATAGCGATTTATCTAGTGTGATGGTCAGAATTAATTATATAGTTATCATTTTTTAATGTGCTGGTGGCTATTGAATTCCTGCTTTTGCTTTCCGCTTTCACGCCGTATCCGCAGGGATAGTGATTACCGATGGCATTGTGATCTCCGGCATGACCGCCAACAGAAAATTGGTTTTAGAGATGGTTGTTCTAGAAATACACTAAAAAAACATGAGTTTAAAGTGTACAATAATAAACTCCTAGTGTGTAAAATACTGTAATATGTGTGCATATATGTGTTTTTCACTATATGGTAAAGGTGCGATCATCGCAATTAACGGCATCGTCGTAACTCCCCGAACAACCACGAAAATAGGTCTTCAAGATGGATTTTAAAGAAACTTAGTACAAAAACATGAGTTTAAACATGTTTTTAAAGAAGCATGTATATAGTAGTATGTGTAGCGATTGTTCCAAATGGATTTTTTTTAGTTAATACTTTGGATGTGCTGGTGGCCATTGAATGTATTGAATTTTATTTCATTTGCATAGTTACTAAAAACCATTGCAATACAAAAGCTTCTATTAAAATCATAGGATCATGATAAAATGTAAGGTACGCGTTTGTAATTTCCATAAACATTAAAAACTTTAGATAAGTTGGATTGCTGACATTAAAAGGCACTTTGGTACTAGTGCAAATTGCTGCCGGTGTAAGCAATGCAGTCAGTGCAGAGTTCGTTGCCGAATCAGACAATGCAATCAGTACAGAAAGATGCTTTACGGTGTATCTAAGCTGCTAACCTCAATGAGGGCTTCCCAGCTCTACCTTAGTTGGAATGGCCTCTGTTCATTAATTGAATGAATTGCGCTATGATCGCTAGTGTATAAACTGCCGGCAATTCTTTGTGACTAGGCCTATGTAAAGTGGTTTCCGGTAGGACTGGTCCGAATCCCAGGTGAAGCTTGTTCTTATGGTGGCATTTTTTGCTCGACTAATGCAAGAAATCTTACTAGTCTGCAATTTAGTTGTGGTGTTCCTGGATCAAAGCATGCCAGAACTGCCTGCCTCCTTGAGCGAATTCCCCTTTGATTGAAGAGGATTTTTAGCAGCTGTCTCCTTTCCTGCCACATCTCCTTGCAGGAGCATAGTAGATGAATGATGTCTCCCTGGCCGTTTTTGCACAGGCTGCAAGAAGTTGGGGATGACGCCCGCATCCACGGTGGAAGGTTCTGAGTGCACGGGATCATGACAAGGCAAAGCTTTAAGAATTGCCATTGAATGTCTGCTTTTGTTTTGCGATTATGCGACATATTCACATCAATCGCGACATTGTCGCGAAGATTCCCAAAAACTACAAAAGAAAGGATCTTTGTAAAGAAAATGAACAATATTTTGGGTACTAGGTTGGCTCTGACAAGAACCTTTGTGTTGATTGTGTGTATATAACAGCTACACATAAGACCGGATGCAGAGTTTGAGGTTACTTAGAAACACCCTGTTGCCTTCTTTTTTCACCATAACATTTCTGCTGTGAACTTTTGCACATATTTGCATGCACGACAATAATGGATTAGTTTCTCTGAAACTACTTTGTTTACACATCTAGCTTCGCACATTATCACGATGCCTCAAACATCATGTACAAGGTCTTTTAACGCACTATGTACAAAGGGAGTTCTATATTGTCATCCACGGGGCGACATAGCTATTTACATATCCATAACATCGCTAATGTATATGTACATTACAAGTCTGCTTTCTATTATAAATAATGAGCATCCCAATAGATTAGCAGAGGAGGCACTTCAGCTGACACCAAGGGTCCCCGAATGCTGAGACTTCACCACGCAGCGGTCTTTACATCTCTGTGAGGGGGTGTCCAGTTTGTGACCAAGGCAGGCTCCTTCATTCACTCCCACCAGGGAATGGGGTTGGATCGTTCCTTGGGGGGATTCTTGGCTTCACACCTACACACACTCTAGGTGAACTTAGAGTAGGGTTTGCATTGTTTCTATGCCTGCATATATACACTGTTTTTAGCACCATAGTAGAACTGTATCTACTATTTACGCTTTTGGTGCTTGTAGTCCCTTTCATCTGCTTCTGTCTACTGATTATCGCAGCACATGTATTCTACAACAGAATAATGTTGGTTCAATAAACATATTGAAAACAACACACTGTGTATTCTGTATATTTCTCTGAGCACTAGTGAGCACGAGTGACTGAGCAAAAGGTTCTTATCTGTTTCCACAATCACTAAGGAGTCAGGGTTGTCGTGTTCAGTGGTTACCAGAAACTGTTCACTCCCGGGTAAGGTTATGGGGGCTAATGGTGGTTTTGTAAACGAAGAAAGGTCCTTGTAGGTAATCAATCCAGTAGCCAATAGTGTAGGTTATGTAGGTTTATTCAGTTACAGGTAAGATGGTACAGCCCCACTGGGAACAGCATCCTGCTGCTCGGCCCCACTCATTCCTGTCCAATCATCCAAACCATGCACTCATGAACATTCTATTACATCACACTCACACAGGCTGAGCAGCAAGGAACTAGGAGACACAGGATATAACACATCTCCTTCCTTCAGGAACCCATAAAAAACGACAGGAAGAAAAATGAAAGGAAATACACATTAACACCTCCCGTACATGTAAGCAACCAATCCTAAATCACAAGGAAAAAATCACATTACATTACATTAATTTTTCCGTTCCTTAGGTAGTGAAATAAAATCAGGTAACATAAGATCACATAACAAGAATCATTGCATTCCTAGAATTGTAAAGGAAGATGATATAAGATTACGTCACATTGCATGAATCATAACATTCCTTGAATTATAAAGGAAGTTCATTGTAAAGACAGAACACACATATAGATTACACACTATATATCTTTGTCTCTTGTGAGAGAATGCCAGATATATATGTGGCAGGATGCAACCTCCACACCCCACAACTGTACGCACTGCAGGACCACTACAGCACACCACATCTCGCTGGACAAAGGAACGCACCTGTCCCCACTACAGCACACCACATCTCGCTGGACAAAGGAAAGCACCTGTCCCCACTACAGCACACCACATCTCGATGGACAAAGGAATGCACATGTTCCCACCACAGCACATCACATTTCACTGGCAAAGGAACGCACGTGTTCCCGCTACAGCATACTCACTTGCAGGACAAGGAACCCTCATGCTCCCACGGCTGCACCTCCACTGCAGGACAAAGGAACTCTCATGTTTCCACTTCTGCACATCACGCTGGACAAAGGAACGCATGTGTTCCCACTACAGCAAATTATAGGTATCTTACAACCATAGACAGTTCAATATAAGAGGAACTCAATGCTTGCTCAGGATATAATCCAACCCAACATAAAAGGGACACATCTCTTGCTCAGCTCAGGGTATCATCCAACCCAACTCATCCCCACACACAGGGAATTATGAAGAGTATACAGGGTATTATGCACGGTATACAGGGTATATTCCAACCAACTGACCACCCGGTCACAAAGTATTACCTAGCCAAAGCACAACCTAACACATAAACAAATATCACTGTGCACCTCAAAATGTAATACGCGCTCATACTGCATAAAAAAAACACATGCACTCATCCAACAGTGCAACCATATCCACCTCCTGCCAGCATGAACAGTTTCACCACAGCAGACCACAGCTCCATAAGCATGGGAAGAAATCAATGCAATAACCTTAATAACAATGTGTATAGGCATGGCATTAGAAAAAAAAAACATAGATGTCACATGAGAGTAGTTAGCAAAACAGTCAAATGACTGGTGAGCAACTTCTCACCCGAGGCCACCGTCAGAATAGCAAGAGTCCACCACTGACTTCAATTCATCGCTTGCACGACTACTCCTCTGGCTGATGAATTCTGATCACTTCCGTACAATAGCATGCCAGAGAAAACTTTTCCTCGTGGTGACCTCCAGCACATCAGGCAGGATAGCTAGCATTGCAGAGATACAGTGCTGCCACCCTGTCACGATGTTTACACAGTCAGCACAGCCAAACCAAACTAGCTGATGGTACGCGCTGCGTCAGTTCCGCGTGACTGCTACAAGCCACAGACAATTCTCAAAGGCTGGCGCGTACCTGTTGAATCAGCTCAGCACGACTGTGTTGGGCTCCACTTACTGTGGTGATGTCACAGCGGTTCCAACGCTAAAATCGAATCTGCTTACGGAGGCGATAGCTCTGGGAAAAAACGCAGTAGTTGAGGAAAATATCCGGTGACGTGGCTCGTGCCTTCGCTCTTTGAAATTCAAAAATCCACAACATGCCCTTCTCGCTAGCGTTACACACAGAGCAGCTGGCCCGTCATGTGTCAACTCTCCCCGGGGCTCGAATTATGCCCCCAAATGCCATTTCTTCAAACAGATGATGCACACAACTCACCATGACACAATACTGTGGGTTAACATTACACAAATATTTGTACCTTCAACTGCTGCTGATCCGGCATAAGTGCACTTCTCTCCTCACCAAAATCAGTCACAGCTGGAGTTTTCCCAACTTACTGTACCGATTACATACAGCGCTGCTATCTCATTGAAAGTGCACTTCCCAAATCAAGGTTACTGGCTGGTCATAGAATAAGTGCTGCCTGTTCTAATCACAAATGACTGCAGGGTATAAGATTCCATATCCTTAAGTTTGAACACCCAAAACTTCAATAATGCAGGCAGTTTATCTTAAAGCCCCATAGGTCAAACAACAATTCAGTAATTTGTTTGTTAGCTGGCAAGTTTCGAACATCAGGTCACACATCAGATCTTCAATTATGTAGGCTCACTGTAGTCTGGCAGATTTCAAGCCTCACAAAGTCCAACTCCCAAAACATACAATGTGTAGGCTGTCTGTTGTGGAAGACACTGGTGGGGCATCCAGGCGTTGCTCAGGCTTGTTTTCAGGCTTCTTGTCAGACTCTGGCAATCTTCTTTTAGTTTCTTGTGTAATTTCTTGACTCTTCACGCGTGGTTCTTTCCAAAATCGTTGCCACTTTTGTAAATGAAGAAAGGTCCTTGTAGGTAATCAATCCAGTAGCCAGTAGTGTAGATTATGTAGGTTTATTCAGTTACAGGTAAGATGGTACAGCCCCACTGGGAACAGCATCATGCTGCTCAGACCCACTCATTCCAACTGCCCACTCATTCAAACCATGCACTCATGAACATTCTATTGCATCACACTCAAACAGGCTGAGCAGCAAGAAACTAGGAGACGCAGGATATAACAGGTGGCACTGTGGGTTAACTGGTCTCTAGGCTAACATATCCAGTGGGGTTGCCCGGAATTAGTCTAGGCACCTCACCCACGTCACACGTCCTAGACCCTCTACCCGCGCAACTGACCAAAAAGCTGAAACTCTCCTTAGCCCCACTCTGGTGCAAGATTATAAACAGCTCCCTAAAAAGCGGAATTGTTCCAGACTGCCTCAAAGTGGGACAAGTCACCCCACTGCTGAAAAAACCTGGCCTGGATATAAACGATTTGAACAACTTCAGACCCGTCTCCAACCTTCCTCTTCTATCCAAAACCCTAGAAAGATGTGTACTCCAGCAATTAACTCAACACATGGACAGTATCAACCTCCTTGACGCCCATCAGTCTGGCTTTAGGAAAGGCTGCAGCACAGAAACCGCGATCCTCAACATCATCGATGATATCCACAAATCACTTGACTCAGACCAATGCTGTCTCCTCATTCTCTTAGACCTATCGGCAGCATTCGACACAGTAGATCACAAACTTCTCATCAAGGCTCTCCAAGAAAGGGCCGGACTTGATGAGGTGGTCCTCAAATGGTTCTCCTCCTTCCTACACAATCGCTCCCAGAGAATCAAAATCAAAAACTTTGAGTCCGACCTTCACCCAGTCAGCAGGGGAGTTCCTCAAGGGTCAGTGCTCTCCCCCAACTTTTCAACATTTATATGGAACCCCTCACCACCCTACTCAAAAAGCTAACATTCCCTTCCACCTATATGCTGATGACACTCAGATTTACTTGGAAATCTCCTCCGTTAAAGACATTCAAAGACTCAACGGCATACTGAGGGAAGTGCAACTCTGGCTGTCAAGTAACCACTTAAAATTGAACCCTGACAAAACCGAATTACTCCTCATATCGAACAAAGAAGAGAACCCCCAAATGGTCGATTGGTTAAAAGCCATAGATGCGCTCAATGGGAACCTCACCCTGGCTGACTCTGTTAAATCACTAGGCATCACGCTAGACCCGAAACTGGACATGACCAAACACATTAAGAACTCTGCTAAGAGCGCCTTCCTCAACCTGAAGCTATTGAACAAAATAAAACCTTTCATCCCGCCCAAAGATCTCAAACAAGCCACCCAATCATTGGTGCTGTCAAGATTAGACTATGGAAATGCAGTCCTCTCGGGAATAGCTAAATCACATCTTGCTCCTCTTAAAACAACTCTCAACGCGGCTGCCAGAATGGTCACTGGAATCAAGAAATTTGATCACATCTCACCTGCACTCAGAGAACTCAAGTGGCTCCCAGTAGAAATGCGGGCGAACTTCAGAACAGCCTGCCTCACACACAAAGCCCTTCATACCGGCAAACCCGAATATCTGGCTGCCAAACTCCAAAAAGCAGGGCAGACCAGGAACCTCAGAAGCTCTAACACCCTACTACTCATCCCGCTGAAATCACGAAAACAAAAAACCGCGACCAGGTCCTTCGCCGGAAACGCACCCAAAATCTGGAACTCTATTCCCCCTCACATCAGAACTATTCCCTCCTTTGCTAAATTCAAAAGTCAGCTCAAAATCCTGTTCCTCGACCGATCCCTATCGAACCGATAGGAGCAGTGGGAGTGCTGAAGTAGACACCTCACTCCTCTCCGAAGCTGCGTCAGCAAGACCCCAAACTAGAACTCTTCGTCATTGTCATTTATTAGCATTTTTACTACAGGTTTTTCCGCAGCATTGTATTATGTTATGTTCTGCTCTGTAACTGATGTAAAGCGCTCCGATACCCTCCGGTCAGGTCAGCGCTATATAAAACTTCCCAAATCAAAAAAAAAAAATGCGCAGGTCCTATGGATTGGTAGGAACTACACAACACTATGCTTTGTATTTGAGACCTAAAAATAACCTGGCTGAGCAGGTATGTAAGGATATACTTATTTTACCTTACTCCAGAGATGATCTGGTTTTCAGGAAACTGTTACTGGATCCTACCTCACTGAGAATTCTGTGTCATCAGAGACAGATTCAGATTACTTTATTTGGCTGTTGAAGCAACCATCAAAATGCACAAAAATATAAATGAATACAAATATGATTACTTCAGCACAAATGCGATTAAACATGAAAAAAACCTCATGAATCAGTGCAATACAATTATAAAACATGGAAATAATGATGCAAATAGGCAAATGAAGGCATAATTACTTCAGTACAAATACAATTTACCATAATACGAGTCTCATGGGTCAGTGTAGTACAATGATAAAACTCTTATATAAACCAGAATAAGGGATCAAAGCATTTATCCTGGGTGCATGGTGCTAATGTAAAAGCAAGACTCTTCATTAGGAAAATTCAGTAACTTCTTAAAGGAAATTAAAAACAATTGGGCGAATCATGTATAAAAACCACAAAAAAGGTAAAATGCATCATTGTTTGTCCAGACCGGTCGTCACAGAGGCACGGGGTGGATTCCAGATTTCTTTGGAACTCAAGGGGAAACAGAGCAAAATACTTATTGCTGTGTCTTATTTTTATTGGGATAGTGTTCATCACTTTGATCAAATTAAGAGATATCATTGAGACTGACCTTCCTTAGATTTTACAGCAGATCTTGAACTTCCTCTAGGAGGCCAGCACCCTTGTTCTTTGTTGCCAGGGCCACCAATTTTAAGAAACTGGATTATTTGTTGAAGAGGGTGAGAACCCAGTTCAAAGAACAATCACAATCCTTGTCAGGGTGAACTACAAATGTCACTAAGTAGACCTGTGCTAAACTTTCAGGCAGTTTGGGACAAACGTAGTCAGATTTAACTTAGAGGAAATGTGTAAAGTATTTATGCAGCACTCAAACAATAATGAAGTGAAAACAAAACACAAGGAGAATCCTCAACCAATTTAGAAAAATAGAGAATATTTTAATGATGAAAATGACATAAAAATAACAAAATAAATCCAAGCAGTAGAAAAAGAGTGATGAGCTTGTAACCTTTTATGTTACATTTGTGACAAAAGGCACAAATTGCCAACTGCGGGTATCTGGTTGCGTCAGACATGGACACAGTCACAAGTTGAGGCCGATGGAGTGTGAGGAGGATACAGGACCAAGTTCATCCTGCTGTAGGTTTTAACATCTGACTCTGCGAGGCTCTGTCGCTCAGCATCAGATCCAGTGACCCCTCAATGAGTACCTACCTGGCTCGTTGGATCTGGTGGAACCTTCAGTTAAGACGGCAGAACTACACTCTGATTTCAGCTAAAGCTCAAGGACCTTGAGAACGGCACTCTGGGGATAAGGCTCACTCACACAGAGGCCAGCAGAGGAAAAGGCCAGGTCAGGTCTATTTGGGTCTGGTAATCTTCAAAGAAGGAAGGGACACTGGAACCCTGTTTTTTTTTATTTTTCTCCCCCAGCGCCTTGAGACCCTCGCGGGTAAGTAGTGTGCTTTACAAATTCTGTGATTGATTGTTTGATTGTATCCCTGTAGCTCAAACAGGAGGTCATCCAGTTAACCCTTTGAGTCACTTCTGGGGTTCTGTGTTCAAGGCAAGTAGATCCAGTCTTCCTTCTTCAGACAGCAGGGCGTGTCCTTCTGAATCTTTTCAGTCCAGGAGTGTTCTAATCAAAATCTGGGGATCCCACGTTTACACCCAGTATCAGCTTGTGGGTGGGGGACACCCCTTTGTCTAAACCTAAAATTGTTTCTGGTCAGTTCTTTGCTCTCTCCTGGATTTAACTCCAGCTTGTCAGGTAAAACAAAGGGCAGACAGACCCAGGTAGGAGCTGCATCTTCCAGTGACATATTAGACTTCTTCTGTAGCCAGGAAGAGCTGAGTTCAGTCATCAGGCTACCCTTTGAAGTGTAATCAAGACCAGGGTCCCACCTCCTCCACAGAAATCCTGTTGAGAAGAACCTCACATCTCCAAACCCAGGCCCTTTTGTCCATTGTCTGGGAGGAATACACATCTCACCACAGGAACACCATTAACAGTCCGGCGACCCCTGACATAAAGGTACATTTGGCTAAGGCATGAGAATACCAACTTTTTATAAATGATTATTACAAAACAATGGTTCTCATTGGAATCATTTAAAGAAATTTCCAATAAAAAGGTATATAGCCTCATATATCAATGCAATAATTTATGAACATTCATAACCATCACACTTGTTCTTTTGATACAATTTTTGTTTCTGTTTTTTTATCTGTAGTTAATACAATAATTTATAAACATTCATAACCATCACACTTGTTCTTATGGCACAATTTTGTTATTGTTTTGTTATCCGCAAATAAAATTGCCACAGAGGTACAAAACAGTGGATATTGTCCCCAGTGAAAAAAGCACAACAAAATAAAGATAATTACAACAAATATTGAGTGAAAAAGTGTGTGTTTTTGTAAATCGCTCGCACTGTGCTCCAGGATCCTCGCACTGACAGTCACAATTACTGCGCTGTTTGCTATTGGCAGGGAGGATTTTTGCTCCCGTTGGACAGCAGTTTATTACCAGCTGGCTGTTTACAGTTACTATTCAATAGAGCCATGAGTGTCGGTTCTCTGTGGCTGTCTGCTGACAGTTTATCGTGGACCATTCCCACTCGGGGGGCATTGATTACCCCTGAGTGAGTATTACCTTAATTTTCACTACGGGTGAACCCTTCTTCACTCCTTTCATGATTAGCCTGACCATACCATTCTGATATAGGATGCAGTAAGGTCAGATGTCCCCACATTTATTAATTCCTGATGAGACCCTTGTATATGGTTAAAGGGTCGAAACGCCATCAACACTGATAAGTAGCAAATAAATGGCTCAGCAACCAAAGCCAATAGACTATATTAATTGTAAAATTTGTTTGTTACAAACACACAAGCACTTTTTCACTGTATATTTGTTGTAAATGTCTGTGTTTTGTTTTTTTCACTGGGGACTCTATGGACTGTTTTGTACCTTTGGGACATATCATTTTTAATTTGAATTATGAATAAAAAATGATTTTCTTTTTGTGTCATAAGAACAAGTGTTACGGTCATGAATGTTCATCAATTATTGCATTGATTGCATGCAGTTATTTTGCCTCCTGGTTAGCAGAAGTAAAAAATGCAGAGCCCTAAAGCCAACAAAAAGCAGGTTCAGCAAAAGAAAAAAGGGTAGTGAAAGCAAAAATCTGGTGGAATATCACACAAAAGATGCTCACTTCCAACACTAATTAAGGGAGCATAATGTGCTCCTTTTCCACCAGGTTTCTGATAACAGATTCTGAGTATTAATCTGTCCATGATCTCCTATCCAATACAGCGCACTCTTTGATTTTTGGACCCCCTGCTGCTGAAGTTCTAAGGGCAGGTCCAGGTCATTGCTCAGTCTCAGTAGTTGATATCCCACCTCCCCTGTACCTTCAAACAAAATCCATTCCCTTACACAGCATGGCTGAGGAAGGCCTCAGTCTCAGCCCTGGATCTGAACCCTTGTCCCAACCACAGACGCAATTCCTCCTTTTCAGGCATCCCAGTGGAATGTTGCTCCAAACTCAGAGCAGCCTACAACAACTCTGATCCTTAACACGATGATTACCAAATAAAGCAAAGGACCAGGTGTCCAAAGACTGGTGAACCAACAAAGTAGCAGGAGGACTGCAAAGACACTGAAAATAGTCAATCTAGAGTCCTGGTAAATTAAAAAAAACAATTATTTTCCCTGTGGATAGAGTTCAAAGTGAAAAAAGCAAGGCATATATTGCCACTGAAATAATCAGCAATAGGCCGCCTAGAGTTGAATGGAGCTACAAAGACTGTTTCTAGCAAACAGCTGTCATGATCCCCCCAGCCACCATGCTATGACAGGGACAAAGTTTCTCAACAGGTGGAAAATGACAGCAAATTTCCCATAATTTAGAGGAAAACTGTTAGAAATGGGATCTCTGGTTGGCTAAGGCTTGCGCCAAAGCCAGGCAGAGACACCACTCTAGTCAGGGCGAGGGAGTTACACGCCAAAGATAACCCCTGCTCACCCCCTTGGTAGCTTGGCACGAGCAGTCAGGCTTATCCCGGAGGCAATGTGTGAAGCGTTTGCGCACGCACACAGCAACAACATACCAGGCACACCACAAAAGGAACTCCACACAAGGATATATCAAAAATAGCCTTTGTATTATCATAAAACACATTAGAATAGTACTCACATAATATACATGGTGCCACCTGACACTAGGTTATATTTACAAGGGATTATTTACATCTGACCGGGCCAACTGGACCCCTGTCAGAACCAGCACAAAGCGAACTTAGTAAAAGTAAAACAGATCATAAACGTACAACCAGTAACCACTGGTAATCACTGTACTTAGCATCAGCCTGTAACATAAACTACATTATGCACAGTATCACATTTAGGCGCGAATTACATTCTGCGCCAACCTCACCAGCATAAACACATTATGCAATCAACTCACAAGTCTAAACGCATTAGATCCTAACCTCCTAAGTATAACTCACCTTAGGGGCATAAATCACAGTGGAACATAATCTCACTAGCATAGACCATAATATGTAAACCAACCTCATAATTATAAAAAACACATTTAGAGGGATAACACAGGGTGCATAAAACATAGTACATACATTACATTTCCTAGCACCACATAATCACATTAGGGCCTGGCGCCCTACAATCCTAACAGTCCCCCTGGCCAACTGGCCATCTCAAAAGGGGCTCAACTGCCCTATGTCCCAAGAGTCAGGGGCGCTGCCAAGGCAGCGGAAAGTCAAGGGTGCGCACTCTGCGCAGGCCTAAACGTTGCAGCTGGCACTAATTGCTGCGCAGCTGGGAAAGTATGGGGCGCAGGAGTGCATCACACTCCTAACTTCAAACATGCCCCCAAAGAAACAATAACCTCAACGGTGCAGCTGCCCACTACTTGCTGGGCAGCTGTGAATCTCAAAATGAGGCCTGGCACCACTGTGCCCCTTTAATGCAATGTGCCAACGTTGGAACCACACGGGGCTCTAAAAACAATCATGGCCACAACTGAGCACAAGTACGGGCCCCGCTGGCCCTCAGGACCCCCCCTGGGGCCGTTAAACAAAGATGGCCCCAGTTGGAGCGGCTCGGGGCTCTAAAGCAATGAAGCCCACGTTGGAGAAAACACGGGGCCCTCAGGACCCCCACGGGGGCCCTAAAACAAAATATGCCCAACAGCGTGGGCACCGACACGGAGCCTGGGGAAGCAACAATGGGGGCAGGCACCGATAGCGTGCCTCGACATACCCCCCTCCCCACCAGCTCCACTCACCGGACTTCTTGCAGCACACGCGGGGTTCCTCCTGGACGGCGGGCGGGGCTCTCTCAGCTCATGAGAGCCCCGTGCAGACTTGCCGGTTTCTCTTCGCCAGGTCCCCCCTCGCGAGGCTCTGCAAGGCACCACTCTTCACCCGGGCCCCCTTCTGGGCCCCGCGACTCACTGCACCGCCCGCGACTCTGCACGACTTCAAGGCAGCGGGGGCAGGCACGACAATGTGCCTCATGCCCCCGGCGCCGCCAGCACAACACCGCCTCTCTGTACTTCATCCGGGCCCCCTCATGGGACCCGGACTCTCTTCTTTGGCTCGCCAGTGCGGGGTGGGCTCCCGCCTGGCTTCTACAATCCTCGGGGCTCCCACCAGCTCACGGGAGCCCCTCTGAGGCCGCGCTGACTTCCGGACTCTGCCTGGAGCTCACGGAGGCGGGGTAGGCTCCCGTCCTCCTTCCCGCATGCCTGACTTCCGGTTTCGGTGCTTCTCGGGCTGCGGCGGTGATTTCCAAACGTAGAACGCGGGGTGGGCACCCGCATGTAAATATAACTATAAAGCGGCCATGTGGGGTGGGCATCCATGGTTTAAATATGAAAATAAGCGGGGTGGGCACCCGCTCGATCACGGCAATGTGGGGGGAATCCCTACACTGGGGATTCCCCCAGGAGCGATGGGCAGCTCGACGCTGCTAGGCTCCAGCGCTCCCCTCTCCTAGGGGATTTGAAAGAAAGCGCACACGAGGCGCTGTAAGGCAGAAAAAGGTCCTGGGTCCTGGAAAACAATTCTCCCAGGTTCAAGGGGCATAGCTGGGCCCAGGGAGGCCAGCACACAGGGCCCTCCAGCAGGGAGGTAAGCCCCCATGGCGGTTCCTCCAGGGCCCCAGCAGCAGCAAGCCCCCCAGCAGGATTCAGGAACTGGACAAGAACATTTTCATGGGGTCACAGCCCCTATATTTATATGCCCTTTTCCTTTGTCACAGCACAGGGCTTGGGGATACCAGTCAGAACTGGTTTAGGGGAGCTTTGGAGCACTTTGTTTTGCTCAGCTCCTCTCTCCTTTGTCAGGTGGGGGCTCAGGGATTAGATGCACCACAGGGGGCGGAGCCAGCATTGTGGAGGGAAGGCACAGCCCTATTCAGGTCCCAGATGCAACTCCTCCCTCCCATCTGCATGCAGATCTCTCTATTCAGCACTGTGCTGACTCACCCTGCCCCTCCTGGAGCCACACACACCTCCCAGCCCCTGTCACTCACAAGCCAGACATGCAATTCATATCAGGCAGGCAGACACAGAGCTCACATAAATGCCAACTTCTAAAAGTGGCATTTCTACACCAGTCATAATAAATCTGTGCACACCATTGCGCAGCATTTATTCACACAATTTCATACATACCAGACTTGACCATGCTGCACCTCTCATACCAGGAATTACCATGGACACACTTATCCCCCATGCATTCCTATGGGAGGGCAGGCCAATCTCACCACAAGTACACAGAGAGCGCACGCACTTTCCACTGGACCACAGTGCGAAAGTGCTCAGAGGCCTAAAATCACCAACACCAGGTTACAGACAAGGCAAAACGTTCAGGGGTGAACCTGCCAAAAAGGGCCAAGTCCAACACAACCCCCTTCCAGCCAAAACTCAGGGCAGACCAATCACCACTGTGATGGGCTTCCCTGCTTGGGGCGATAGAACACGGACGCGGGCCCGCACTGCAGGGACACCCTCCGGTTCTACGCCACTCTGAACCCATGTGGTTCCCTCTGGAAAAAAAACTCTCAGGACCAACTAGGCTACCCCACTGGTACTCCCTAGTTGTCCACGGCCAGGACCAGGCCCTAGGCCACCCAGACGTCACTGATCCTTGCCAATCCACAGAGTGGGGGCAGTAACCCCTGGCATCCAATAGCCATTCTCCACTCTCCCTTCTCAGTGTAGTTCCAAACTACCACTGATCCTTCAACATAGGGTCCACACCCTCAGGCTGACCAGAGGTCACGGGCGAAGCATCTCCTCACCCTACCTCTACTTCTGGGGTTGCGCACTCTCCCAGGAGAAGCACCCTCCAGAACACAACTCTCCCGCCAGTTCAGGACCTCTCTCCATCAACTGGTCTACCACCTGGGATCTACATTCACCGGATGCACCGGGGTCAGAGGCAGGTACTCCCTCCCTCTGCACCCCCCTTCCAGAGTCCGATACCCTCCCAACTGGAGTGGTACCCCCTAGAAGGCAAACCAGCCAGGACACTAATTACAGCCGCCCTGCTGTCCAGGTCAGGAAACACCTGCTCCTGGCTCCCCAACCCAGGGACGGTACCCTTTGGTCAGATGCCCGGTGAACCAGGACTTCACGGGGAGCACGCATGCCACCCCCGAGGGTGACACATAACTAAAGTGTCGTGTGACAGTCTGCCTGGCGCAGATCTCACGACCCCTGTCCATCTGACAGTGCGCGAAGATCCCCCAGGACAGAAGTGGCATCACCATGGCCAATCATTGGCGACTCAGCCCTTCTGGCTGGCCCCTGACCCACTGGTTCTTCCACTGGGGACTCTTTGCCCCTCTCACCCCTCACTCTGGACTTCTGCACCCTCCACTTAGGAGTGGCACTGCCAGACACCAGGATCGCTGGAATCCTGGTTACAGACACTCCACGTCCTCTAGACACTGGGAGATCCTCCTCAAATGGCCTACAAGTACAGCCTAGGCCCCCGACCTAGTGTTCCCTGAAGAAACCATCCAGGCCCTGGGACTGGGTTTCGGGCACCTTGGGACACAGCCCACACTCACTCCTTCTCCTCTGAGACAGGACGTGAGCCCCTACACCCCTCCCGCTACACTGGGACCTAGCTGGGCCACACTGAACCTCTTCCACCACACAGGACCGGAAGATACCCGAGCCACTCTTGTTGGAATCACTCCCCAATGCCTCTTCAGATCCTCTAACACGGGGAGATCCCCCACACAGAACAGTCCAACAGGACAGACTAGGTTCCTTTCCTGGTGTTCCATCTAAGAACCATCCAGTACTGGAGACTGAGGTTGAGGCTCGGAATATGGCCCAGTCTCACACCTTCCTCGCAGGACATGATGTGAGGCCCTGCAACCTCCTCACTATAACGGTACCTAGTTGTGTTCCTCTGAACCATCTCCGCCACGCGGGTTGGGAGACACCTGCACCATTCCTCTAGGGTCACTCCCCCATGCAAGCTCCTTATTTCAGAGAACTCACACCCAATCGTCCAGTGCAACACACCACTCATCCGCATACGCCCCCCCCAGACTGGTGAGACAGTATCTTACTGCCCCTGAATCTCAACCTATCCCCCTCTTACTGGGAAGCAGGTACCATACTCTGGGAACTGGGAATGGGACTTCCTGCACTGGACTTCATCTTGCTGCCACCACTGGATCCCACCCTTACTGGGGATTCCAGAAAACTCACACTGCACTTAAGGGATAATCTACCCTCCCGAGCCAGTTACTCCATGCCAATTAAGTCACCACTGTAGGCCAACCCTAGAACCTGCAGACAGCACAGGGGCAGTCACTCCTTCAGCGTCAGGCCAACCCAAGATAGCAGTTTGCACAAGGGCAGTCACTCCCGCAGATTCTCTGTTTTCTGTCCTTGGCAGGACACCCAACTCATAGTGCAATAAAACACATTTCAAAGAAATGACTCTTAAAACAAACTCAGAAACAATAATCCCTTTCCATGTGACTATCTAAAATGCAGAGTTTTGTAATGCAGCCAGTTGTCGCTGTGGTACTGTGCAAACGCAAGTCCTAATCCCCACCGCTGACAACCAATGTTAGAAATGGGATCTCTGGTTGGCTAAGGCTTGCGCCAAAGCCAGGCAGAGACCACCACTCTAGTCAGGGCAAGGGAGTTACACGCCAAAGATAACCCCTGCTCACCCCCTTGGTAGTTTGGCACGAGCAGTCAGACTTATCCCGGAGGCAATGTGTAAAGCGTTTGCGCACGCACACAGCAACAACATACCAGGCACAACACAAAAAGAACTCCACACAAGGTTATATCAAAAATAGCCTTTGTATTATCATAAAACACATTAGAATAGTACTCCCGTAATATACATGGTGCCACCTGACACTAGGTTATATTTACAAGGGATTATTTACATCTGACAGGGCCAACTGGACTCCTGTCAGAACCAGCACAAAGCGAACTTAGTAAAAGTAAAACAGATCATAAACGTACAACCAGTAACCACTGGTAATCACTGTACTTAGCATCAGCCTGTAACATAAACTACATTATGCACAGTATCAAATTTAGGCGCGAATTACATTCTGCGCCAACCTGACCAGCATAAACACATTATGCAATCAACTCACAAGTCTAAACGCATTAGACCCTAACCTCCTAAGTATAACTCACCTTAGGGGCATAAATCACAGTGGAACATAATCTCACTAGCATAAACCATAATATGCAAACCAACCTCATAATTATAAAAACCACATTTAGAGGTATAACACAGGGTGCATAAAACATAGTACAAACATTACATTTCCTAGCACCACATAATCACATTAGGGGCTGGCGCCCTACAATCCTAACAGTCCCCCTGGCCAACTGGCCATCTCAAAAAGGGGCTCAACTGCCCTATGTCCCAAGAGTCAGGGCGCGCTGCCAAGGCAGCGGAAAGTCAAGGGTGCGCACTCTGCGCAGGCCTAAACGTTGCAGCTGGCACTAATTGCTGCGCAGCTGGGAAAGTATGGGCGCAGGAGTGCATCACACTCCTAACTTCAAACATGCCCCCAAAGGAAGAATAACCTCAATCCGGTGCAGCTGCCCACTACTTGCTGGGCAGCTGTGAATCTCAAAATGAGGCCTGGCACCACTGTGCCCCTTTAATGCAATGTGCCAACGTTGGAGCCACACGGGGCTCTAAAAACAATCATGGCCACAACTGAGCACAAGTACGGGCCCCACTGGCCCTCAGGACCCCCCCTGGGGCCGTTAAACAAAGATGGCCCCCGTTGGAGCGGCACGGGACTCTAAAGCAATGAAGCCCACGTTGGAGAAAACACGGGGCCCTTGGGACCCCCACGGGGGCCCTAAAACAAAATATGCCCAACAGCGTGGGCACCGACACGGAGCCTGGGGAAGCAACAATGGGGGCAGGCACCGATAGCGTGCCTCGACATACCCCCCCTCCCCACCAGCTCCACTCACCGGACTTCTTGCAGCACACGCGGGGTTCCTCCTGGACGGCGGGCGGGGCTCTCTCAGCTCATGAGAGCCCCGTGCAGACTTGCCGGTTTCTCTTCGCAGGTCCCCCCTCGCGAGGCTCTGCAAGGCACCACTCTTCACCCGGGCCCCCTTCTGGGCCCCGCGACTCACTGCACCGCCCGTGACTCTGCACGACTTCCAGGCAGCGGGGGCAGGCACCGACAATGTGCCTCATGCCCCCGGCGCCACCAGCACAACACCGCCTCTCTGTACTTCATCCGGGCCCCCTCATGGGACCCGGACTCTCTTCTTTGGCTCGCCAGTGCGGGGTGGGCTCCCGCCTGGCTTCTACAATCCTCGGGGCTCCCACCAGCTCACGGGAGCCCCTCTGAGGCCGCGCTGACTTCCGGACTCTGCCTGGAGCTCACGGAGGCGGGGTAGGTTCCCGTCCTCCTTCCCGCATGCCTGACTTCCGGTTTCGGTGCTTCTCAGGCTGCTGTGGTGATTTCCAAACGTAGAACGCGGGGTGGGCACCCGCATGTAAATATAACTATAAAGCGGCCATGTGGGGTGGGCACCCACGGTTTAAATATGAAAATAAGCGGGGTGGGCACCCGCTCGATCACGGCAATGTGGGGGGAATCCCTACGCTGGGGATTCCCCCAGGAGCGATGGGCAGCTCGACGCTGCTAGGCTCCAGCGCTCCCCTCTCCTAGGGGATTTGAAAGAAAGCGCACACGAGGCGCTGTAAGGCAGAAAAAGGTCCTGGGTCCTGGAAAACAATTCTCCCAGGTTCAAGGGGCATAGCTGGGCCCAGGGAGGCCAGCACACAGGGCCCTCCAGCAGGGAGGTAAGCCCCCATGGCGATTCCTCCTGGGCCCCAGCAGCAGCAAGCCCCCCAGCAGGTTTCAGGAACTGGACAAGAACATTTTCATGGGGTCACAGCCCCTATATTTATATGCCCTTTTCCTTTGTGTCACAGCACAGGGCTTGGGGATACAAGTCAGAACTGGTTTAGGGGAGCTTTGGAGCACTTTGTTTTGCTCAGCTCCTCTCTCCTTTGTCAGGTGGGGGCTCAGGGATTAGACGCACCACAGGGGGCGGAGCCAGCATTGTGGAGGGAAGGCACAGCCCTATTCAGGTCCCAGATGCAACTCCTCCCTCCCATCTGCATGCAGATCTCTCTATTCAGCACTGTGCTGACTCACCCTGCCCCTCCTGGAGCCACACACACCTCCCAGCCCCTGTCACTCACAAGCCAGACATGCAATTCACATCAGGCAGGCAGACACAGAGCTCACATAAATGCCAACTTCTAAAAGTGGCATTTCTACACCAGTCATAATAAATCTGTGCACACCATTGCGCAGCATTTATTCACACAATTTCATACATACCAGACTTGACCATGCTGCACCTCTCATACCAGGAATTACCATGGACACACTTATCCCCCATGCATTCCTATGGGAGGGCAGGCCAATCTCACCACAAGTACACAGAGAGCGCACGCACTTTCCACTGGACCACAGTGCGAAAGTGCTCAGAGGCCTAAAATCACCAACACCAGGTTACAGACAAGGCAAAAGTTCAGGGGTGAACCTGCCAAAAAGGGCCAAGTCCAACACAACCCCTTCCAGCCAAAACTCAGGGCAGACCAATCACCACTGTGATGGGCTTCCCTGCTTGAGGCGATAGAACACGGACGCGGGCCCGCACTGCAGGGACACCCTCCGGTTCTACGCCACTCTGAACCCATGTGGTTCCCTCTGGAAAAAACTCTCAGGACCAACTAGGCTACCCCACTGGTACTCCCTAGTTGTCCACGGCCAGGACCAGGCCCTAGGCCACCCAGACGTCACTGATCCTTGCCAATCCACAGAGTGGGGGCAGTAACCCCTGGCATCCAATAGCCATTCTCCACTCTCCCTTCTCAGTGTAGTTCCAAACTACCACTGATCCTTCAACCTAGGGTCCGCACCCTCAGGCTGACCAGAGGTCACGGGCGAAGCGTCTCCTCACCCTACCTCTACTTCTGGGGTTGCGCACTCTCCCAGGAGAAGCACCCTCCAGAGCACAACTCTCCCGCCAGTTCAGGACCTCTCTCCATCAACTGGTCTACCACCTGGGATCTACATTCACCGGATGCACCGGGGTCAGAGGCAGGTACTCCCTCCCTCTGCACCCCCTTCCAGAGTCCGATACCCTCCCAACTGGAGTGGTACCCCCTAGAAGGCAAACCGGCCAGGACACTGATTACAGCCGCCCTGCTGTCCAGGTCAGGAAACACCTGCTCCTGGCTCCCCAACCCAGGGACGGTACCCTTTGGTCAGATGCCCGGCGAACCAGGACTTCACGGGGAGCACGCATGCCCCCCCGAGGGTGACACATAACTAATGTGTCGTGTGACAGTCTGCCTGGCGCAGATCTCACGACCCCTGTCCATCTGACAGTGCGCGAAGATCCCCCAGGACAGAAGTGGCGTCACCATGGCCAATCATTGGCGACTCAGCCCTTCTGGCTGGCCCCTGACCCACTGGTTCTTCCACTGGGGACTCTTTCCCCCTCTCACCCCTCACTCTGGACTTCTGCACCCTCCACTTAGGAGTGGCACTGCCAGACACCAGGATCGCTGGAATCCTGGTTACAGACACTCCACATCCTCTAGACACTGGGAGATCCTCCTCAAATGGCCTACAAGTACAGCCTAGGCCCCCGACCTAGTGTTCCCTGAAGAAACCATCCAGGCCCTGGGACTGGGTTTCGGGCACCTTGGGACACAGCCCACACTCACTCCTTCTCCTCTGAGACAGGACGTGAGCCCCTACACCCCTCCCGCTACACTGGGACCTAGCTGGGCTACACTGAACCTCTTCCACCACACAGGACCGGAAGATACCCGAGCCACTCTTGTTGGAATCACTCCCCAATGCCTCTTCAGATCCTCTAACACGGGGAGATCCCCACACAGAACAGTCCAACAGGACAGACTAGGTTCCTTTCCTGGTGTTCCGTCTAAGAACCATCCAGTACTGGAGACTGAGGTTGAGGCTCGGAATACGGCCCAGTCTCACACCTTCCTCGCAGGACATGATGTGAGGCCTTGCAACCGCCTCACTATATCGGTACCTAGTTGTGTTCCTCTGAACCATCTCCGCCACGCGGGTTGGGAGACACCTGCACCATTCCTCTAGGGTCACTCCCCCATGCAAGCTCCTTATTTCAGAGAACTCACACCCAATCGTCCAGTGCAACACACCACTCATCCGCATACGCCCCCCCCAGACTGGTGAGACAGTATCTTACTGCCCCTGAATCTCAACCTATCCCCCTCTTACTGGGAACCAGGTACCATACTCTGGGAACTGGGAATGGGACTTCCTGCACTGGACTTCATCTTGCTGCCACCACTGGATCCCACCCTTACTGGGGATTCCAGAAAACTCACACTGCACTTAAGGGATAATCTACCCTCCCGAGCCAGTTACTCCATGCCAATTAAGTAACCACTGTAGGCCAACCCTAGAACCTGCAGACAGCACATGGGCAGTCACTCCTTCAGCGTCAGGCCAACCCAAGATAGCAGTTTGCACAAGGGCAGTCACTCCTCCAGATTCTCTGGTTTCTGTCCTTGGCAGGACACCCAACTCATAGTGCAATAAAACACATTTCAAAGAAATGACTCTTAAAACAAACTCAGAAACAATAATCCCTTTCCATGTGACTATCTAAAATGCAGAGTTTTGTAATGCAGCCAGTTGTCGCTGTGGTACTGTGCAAACGCAAGTCCTAATCCCCACCGCTGACAACCAATGTTAGAAATGGGATCTCTGGTTGGCTAAGGCTTGCGCCAAAGCCAGGCAGAGACCACCACTCTAGTCAGGGCAAGGGAGTTACACGCCAAAGATAACCCCTGCTCACCCCCTTGGTAGCTTGGCACGAGCAGTCAGACTTATCCCGGAGGCAATGTGTAAAGCGTTTGCGCACGCACACAGCAACAACATACCAGGCACAACACAAAAAGAACTCCACACAAGGTTATATCAAAAATAGCCTTTGTATTATCATAAAACACATTAGAATAGTACTCCCGTAATATACATGGTGCCACCTGACACTAGGTTATATTTACAAGCGATTATTTACATCTGACAGGGCCAACTGGACTCCTGTCAGAACCAGCACAAAGCGAACTTAGTAAAAGTAAAACAGATCATAAACGTACAACCAGTAACCACTGGTAATCACTGTACTTAGCATCAGCCTGTAACATAAACTACATTATGCACAGTATCAAATTTAGGCGCAATTACATTCTGCGCCAACCTGACCAGCATAAACACATTATGCAATCAACTCACAAGTCTAAACGCATTAGACCCTAACCTCCTAAGTATAACTCACCTTAGGGGCATAAATCACAGTGGAACATAATCTCACTAGCATAAACCATAATATGCAAACCAACCTCATAATTATAAAAACCACATTTAGAGGTATAACACAGGGTGCATAAAACATAGTACATACATTACATTTCCTAGCACCACATAATCACATTAGGGCCTGGCGCCCTACAATCCTAACAGTCCCCCTGGCCAACTGGCCATCTCAAAAGGGGCTCAACTGCCCTATGTCCCAAGAGTCAGGGCGCGCTGCCAAGGCAGCGGAAAGTCAAGGGTGCGCACTCTGCGCAGGCCTAAACGTTGCAGCTGGCACTAATTGCTGCGCAGCTGGGAAAGTATGGGGCGCAGGAGTGCATCACACTCCTAACTTCAAACATGCCCCCAAAGGAAGAATAACCTCAACGGTGCAGCTGCCCACTACTTGCTGGGCAGCTGTGAATCTCAAATGAGGCCTGGCACCACTGTGCCCCTTTAATGCAATGTGCCAACGTTGGAGCCACACGGGGCTCTAAAAACAATCATGGCCACAACTGAGCACAAGTACGGGCCCCACTGGCCCTCAGGACCCCCTGGGGCCGTTAAACAAAGATGGCCCCCGTTGGAGCGGCACGGGACTCTAAAGCAATGAAGCCCACGTTGGAGAAAACACGGGCCCTTGGGACCCCACGGGGGCCCTAAAACAAAATATGCCCAACAGCGTGGGCACCGACACGGAGCCTGGGGAAGCAACAATGGGGGCAGGCACCGATAGCGTGCCTCGACATACCCCCTTCCCCACCAGCTCCACTCACCGGACTTCTTGCAGCACACGCGGGGTTCCTCCTGGACGGCGGGCGGGGCTCTCTCAGCTCATGAGAGCCCCGTGCAGACTTGCCGGTTTCTCTTCGCCAGGTCCCCCCTCGCGAGGCTCTGCAAGGCACCACTCTTCACCCGGGCCCCCTTCTGGGCCCCGCGACTCACTGCACCGCCCGTGACTCTGCACGACTTCCAGGCAGCGGGGGCAGGCACCGACAATGTGCCTCATGCCCCCGGCGCCACCAGCACAACACCGCCTCTCTGTAGCTTCATCCGGGCCCCCTCATGGGACCCGGACTCTCTCTTGGCTCGCCAGTGCGGGGTGGGCTCCCGCCTGGCTTCTACAATCCTCGGGGCTCCCACCAGCTCACGGGAGCCCCTCTGAGGCCGCGCTGACTTCCGGACTCTGCCTGGAGCTCACGGAGGCGGGGTAGGTTCCCGTCCTCCTTCCCGCATGCCTGACTTCCGGTTTCGGTGCTTCTCAGGCTGCTGTGGTGATTTCCAAACGTAGAACGCGGGGTGGGCACCCGCATGTAAATATAACTATAAAGCGGCCATGTGGGGTGGGCACCCACGGTTTAAATATGAAAATAAGCGGGGTGGGCACCCGCTCGATCACGGCAATGTGGGGGAATCCCTACGCTGGGGATTCCCCAGGAGCGATGGGCAGCTCGACGCTGCTAGGCTCCAGCGCTCCCCTCTCCTAGGGGATTTGAAAGAAAGCGCACACGAGGCGCTGTAAGGCAGAAAAAGGTCCTGGGTCCTGGAAAACAATTCTCCCAGGTTCAAGGGGCATAGCTGGGCCCAGGGAGGCCAGCACACAGGGCCCTCCAGCAGGGAGGTAAGCCCCCATGGCGATTCCTCCTGGGCCCCAGCAGCAGCAAGCCCCCCAGCAGGATTCAGGAACTGGACAAGAACATTTTCATGGGGTCACAGCCCCTATATTTATATGCCCTTTTCCTTTGTGTCACAGCACAGGGCTTGGGGATACCAGTCAGAACTGGTTTAGGGGAGCTTTGGAGCACTTTGTTTTGCTCAGCTCCTCTCTCCTTTGTCAGGTGGGGGCTCAGGGATTAGACGCACCACAGGGGGCGGAGCCAGCATTGTGGAGGGAAGGCACAGCCCTATTCAGGTCCCAGATGCAACTCCTCCCTCCCATCTGCATGCAGATCTCTCTATTCAGCACTGTGCTGACTCACCCTGCCCCTCCTGAAGCCACACACACCTCCCAGCCCCTGTCACTCACAAGCCAGACATGCAATTCACATCAGGCAGGCAGACACAGAGCTCACATAAATGCCAACTTCTAAAAGTGGCATTTCTACACCAGTCATAATAAATCTGTGCACACCATTGCGCAGCATTTATTCACACAATTTCATACATACCAGACTTGACCATGCTGCACCTCTCATACCAGGAATTACCATGGACACACTTATCCCCCATGCATTCCTATGGGAGGGCAGGCCAATCTCACCACAAGTACACAGAGAGCGCACGCACTTTCCACTGGACCACAGTGCGAAAGTGCTCAGAGGCCTAAAATCACCAACACCAGGTTACAGACAAGGCAAAAAGTTCAGGGGTGAACCTGCCAAAAAGGGCCAAGTCCAACACAACCCCCTTCCAGCCAAAACTCAGGGCAGACCAATCACCACTGTGATGGGCTTCCCTGCTTGAGGCGATAGAACACGGACGCGGGCCCGCACTGCAGGGACACCCTCCGGTTCTACGCCACTCTGAACCCATGTGGTTCCCTCTGGAAAAAAAACTCTCAGGACCAACTAGGCTACCCCACTGGTACTCCCTAGTTGTCCACGGCCAGGACCAGGCTCTAGGCCACCCAGACGTCACTGATCCTTGCCAATCCACAGAGTGGGGGGCAGTAACCCCTGGCATCCAATAGCCATTCTCCACTCTCCCTTCTCAGTGTAGTTCCAAACTACCACTGATCCTTCAACCTAGGGTCCGCACCCTCAGGCTGACCAGAGGTCACGGGCGAAGCGTCTCCTCACCCTACCTCTACTTCTGGGGTTGCGCACTCTCCCAGGAGAAGCACCCTCCAGAGCACAACTCTCCCGCCAGTTCAGGACCTCTCTCCATCAACTGGTCTACCACCTGGGATCTACATTCACCGGATGCACCCGGGTCAGAGGCAGGTACTCGCTCCCTCTGCACCCCCCTTCCAGAGTCCGATACCCTCCCAACTGGAGTGGTACCCCCTAGAAGGCAAACCGGCCAGGACACTGATTACAGCCGCCCTGCTGTCCAGGTCAGGAAACACCTGCTCCTGGCTCCCCAACCCAGGGACGGTACCCTTTGGTCAGATGCCCGGCGAACCAGGACTTCACGGGGAGCACCCATGCCCCCCCCGAGGGTGACACATAACTAAAGTGTCGTGTGACAGTCTGCCTGGCGCAGATCTCACGACCCCTGTCCATCTGACAGTGCGCGAAGATCCCCCAGGACAGAAGTGGCGTCACCATGGCCAATCATTGGCGACTCAGCCCTTCTGGCTGGCCCCTGACCCACTGGTTCTTCCACTGGGGACTCTTTCCCCCTCTCACCCCTCACTCTGGACTTCTGCACCCTCCACTTAGGAGTGGCACTGCCAGACACCAGGATCGCTGGAATCCTGGTTACAGACACTCCACATCCTCTAGACACTGGGAGATCCTCCTCAAATGGCCTACAAGTACAGCCTAGGCCCCCGACCTAGTGTTCCCTGAAGAAACCATCCAGGCCCTGGGACTGGGTTTCGGGCACCTTGGGACACAGCCCACACTCACTCCTTCTCCTCTGAGACAGGACGTGAGCCCCTACACCCCTCCCGCTACACTGGGACCTAGCTGGGCTACACTGAACCTCTTCCACCACACAGGACCGGAAGATACCCGAGCCACTCTTGTTGGAATCACTCCCCAATGCCTCTTCAGATCCTCTAACACGGGGAGATCCCCCACACAGAACAGTCCAACAGGACAGACTAGGTTCCTTTCCTGGTGTTCCATCTAAGAACCATCCAGTACTGGAGACTGAGGTTGAGGCTCGGAATACGGCCCAGTCTCACACCTTCCTCGCAGGACATGATGTGAGGCCTTGCAACCTCCTCACTATAACGGTACCTAGTTGTGTTCCTCTGAACCATCTCCGCCACGCGGGTTGGGAGACACCTGCACCATTCCTCTAGGGTCACTCCCCCATGCAAGCTCCTTATTTCAGAGAACTCACACCCAATCGTTTAGTGCAACACACCACTCATCCGCATACGCCCCCCCCAGACTGGTGAGACAGTATCTTACTGCCCCTGAATCTCAACCTATCCCCCTCTTACTGGGAACCAGGTACCATACTCTGGGAACTGGGAATGGGACTTCCTGCACTGGACTTCATCTTGCTGCCACCACTGGATCCCACCCTTACTGGGGATTCCAGAAAACTCACACTGCACTTAAGGGATAATCTACCCTCCCGAGCCAGTTACTCCATTCCAATTAAGTAACCACTGTAGGCCAACCCTAGAACCTGCAGACAGCACATGGGCAGTCACTCCTTCAGCGTCAGGCCAACCCAAGATAGCAGTTTGCACAAGGGCAGTCACTCCTCCAGATTCTCTGGTTTCTGTCCTTGGCAGGACACCCAACTCATAGTGCAATAAAACACATTTCAAAGAAATGACTCTTAAAACAAACTCAGAAACAATAATCCCTTTCCATGTGACTATCTAAAATGCAGAGTTTTGTAATGCAGCCAGTTGTCGCTGTGGTACTGTGCAAACGCAAGTCCTAATCCCCACCGCTGACAACCAATGTTAGAAATGGGATCTCTGGTTGGCTAAGGCTTGCGCCAAAGCCAGGCAGAGACCACCACTCTAGTCAGGGCAAGGGAGTTACACGCCAAAGATAACCCCTGCTCACCCCCTTGGTAGCTTGGCACGAGCAGTCAGACTTATCCCGGAGGCAATGTGTAAAGCGTTTGCGCACGCACACAGCAACAACATACCAGGCACAACACAAAAGGAACTCCACACAAGGTTATATCAAAAATAGCCTTTGTATTATCATAAAACACATTAGAATAGTACTCCCATAATATACATGGTGCCACCTGACACTAGGTTATATTTACAAGCGATTATTTACATCTGACAGGGCCAACTGGACTCCTGTCAGAACCAGCACAAAGCGAACTTAGTAAAAGTAAAACAGATCATAAACGTACAACCAGTAACCACTGGTAATCACTGTACTTAGCATCAGCCTGTAACATAAACTACATTATGCACAGTATCAAATTTAGGCGCGAATTACATTCTGCGCCAACCTGACCAGCATAAACACATTATGCAATCAACTCACAAGTCTAAACGCATTAGACCCTAACCTCCTAAGTATAACTCACCTTAGGGGCATAAATCACAGTGGAACATAATCTCACTAGCATAAACCATAATATGCAAACCAACCTCATAATTATAAAAACCACATTTAGAGGTATAACACAGGGTGCATAAAACATAGTACATACATTACATTTCCTAGCACCACATAATCACATTAGGGCCTGGCGCCCTACAATCCTAACAGTCCCCCTGGCCAACTGGCCATCTCAAAAAGGGGCTCAACTGCCCTATGTCCCAAGAGTCAGGGCGCGCTGCCAAGGCAGCGGAAAGTCAAGGGTGCGCACTCTGCGCAGGCCTAAACATTGCAGCTGGCACTAATTGCTGCGCAGCTGGGAAAGTATGGGGCGCAGGAGTGCATCACACTCCTAACTTCAAACATGCCCCCAAAGGAAGAATAACCTCAACGGTGCAGCTGCCCACTACTTGCTGGGCAGCTGTGAATCTCAAAATGAGGCCTGGCACCACTGTGCCCCTTTAATGCAATGTGCCAACGTTGGAGCCACACGGGGCTCTAAAAACAATCATGGCCACAACTGAGCACAAGTACGGGCCCCACTGGCCCTCAGGACCCCCCCTGGGGCCGTTAAACAAAGATGGCCCCCGTTGGAGCGGCACGGGACTCTAAAGCAATGAAGCCCACGTTGGAGAAAACACGGGGCCCTTGGGACCCCCACGGGGGCCCTAAAACAAAATATGCCCAACAGCGTGAGCACCGACACGGAGCCTGGGGAAGCAACAATGGGGGCAGGCACCGATAGCGTGCCTCGACATACCCCCCCTCCCCACCAGCTCCACTCACCGGACTTCTTGCAGCACACGCGGGGTTCCTCCTGGACGGCGGGCGGTGCTCTCTCAGCTCATGAGAGCCCCGTGCAGACTTGCCGGTTTCTCTTCGCCAGGTCCCCCCTCGCGAGGCTCTGCAAGGCACCACTCTTCACCCGGGCCCCCTTCTGGGCCCCGCGACTCACTGCACCGCCCGTGACTCTGCACGACTTCCAGGCAGCGGGGGCAGGCTCCAGCGCTCCGCTCTCCTAGGGGATTTGAAAGAAAGCGCACACACAGGCGCTGTAAGGCAGAAAAAAGTCCTCGGTCCTGGAAAACAATTCTCCTAGGTTCAAGGGGCATAGCTGGGCCCAGGGAGGCCAGCACACAGGGCCCTCCAGCAGGGAGGTAAGCCCCCATGGCGGATCCTCCTGGGGCCCTGCAGCAGCAAGCCCCCCAGCAGGATTCAGGAACTGGACAAGAACATTTTCATGGGGTCACAGCCCCTATATTTATATGCCCTTTTCCTTTGTGTCACAGCACAGGGCTTGGGGATACCAGTGAGAACTGGTTTAGGGGAGCTTTGGAGCACTTTGTTTTGCTCTCTCCTCTCTCCTTTGTCATGTGGGGGCTCAGGGATTAGACGCACCACAGGGGGCGGAGCCAGCATTGTGGAGGGAAGGCACAGCCCTATTCAGGTCCCAGGTGCAACTCTTCCCTCCCATCTGCATGCAGATCTCTCTATTCAGCACTGTGCTGACTCACCCTGCCCCTCCTGGAGCCACACACACCTCCCAGCCACTGTCACTCACAAGCCAGACCTGCAATTCACATCAGGCAGGCAGACACAGAGCTCACATAAATGCCAACTTCTAAAAGTGGCATTTCTACACCAGTCATAATAAATCTGCGCACACCATTGCGCAGCATTTATTCACACAATTTCATACATACCAGACTTGACCATGCTGCACCTCTCATACCAGGAATTACCATGGACACACTTATCCCCCATGCATTCCTATGGGAGGGCAGGCCAATCTCACCACAAGTACACAGAGAGCGCACGCACTTTCCACTGGACCACAGTGCGAAAGTGCTCAGAGGCCTAAAATCACCAACACCAGGTTACAGACAAGGCAAAAAGTTCAGGGGTGAACCTGCCAAAAAGGGCCAAGTCCAACAAAAACCCACCAAAAAAGGTGCTCGTAAATCTTGTGAGCAAACATTTATGAAATGCTCACCCATCCTATTCCAGTTTAGGGCACAAATAGGATCTGCGAAAACACTGCTTAAGTGTAACAGAAACAACGGTTCCCTTGGAAAATATACTAATCTATATTGATAGTGATATGCACAATCGCAATAATAAAGGGTTATGATGATGTCAGAAGGAAAGGAGACCATGAACACTTCTGTTTGTATTTACAAAAATTCTTTTATATCATTCAAAGAATATATGGGTATGTACAAAAAGAGAAAAAAAACAGTAGTGCTTTGTGTCCCCAGTGTGAATGGAACCATAAAAGAAGAGTGGTAAATTTGTGACATATAAAACTTGGTTTCCACAATTTTTAAAGGCGACCATCCATAACTTCACAATAATCACAGCTGCTATACGTAATAATAAGAGCTGATTAGATGGTTCACTTTAAATAGCTGTCGACGACGTTTCGACCCTGTGTGCTCTGTAGGGTCTCCTCAGGACCTAGGGGTGTAGGGACATCTGCGAAGGGGGTTGCACAGCCATGTGAAGAATGTGAAACACCGGTCAAGTGAACAAAAAGATAGTGAGAATACTCACAAGTGACCCAGCCGGGTGCCCAATGTGAGGAGTGGGGTGGGAAGGTTGGCAACCAAGGATATGCACAGTACGACGAATACCAATACGTTGGAAGCTTAATTGCCTGTTAGCTCGGCCTGTGAATGGTACGAGTGGATCTCAAGAACAATGTCTGATGCGCAGGCAGTGCGACAGCTCCAGCCCGTGCGAGTTAATTATGTACCGAGGACTCGGTCGTACCGTCGGTGCGAGTTTTCAGTGACGAAAGGATACAGATCCGTAGCGCATGCCTCTGCTACGCGAAGGAGGTAGAACCGCTAAATCCGTCTACCTGGGCCTGAATGACAAACACTGCTTAAGGCAGCCATTGCTGTTTAGTTAGCATCTCTATATTGCAGTGCTTTTTCTTTTCTCAGTTTGGTTTTATTACATTTTGGAAAAATTGTTACTACACATTTGTGAGCATGATAATAAAACAACCAGGTTTTCACCCATTTTAAACTCGTTTATTTTTGTGTACAGAAGTAAAAGCAGCAACAACACCTCCATCAGCTCCTGCAAAACCATTAAAAAAGGGGGCTGCCAGTCCTACTGTTAAAGGTAAGCCTACAACCCTTTCTTAAATGTCTCATTGGCATGCCTTCATAATTTGATTTCTCCATACTTTATTAAAAAGGCACTAATTATGCCTAAATATTCCATATTTATTCAGAGTGACTAGAGACTACATTTCGGTTTCAGAGAAGTAAATTGACAAGCTGTACATTTAATAAAGAACCCTACAAATGTGTTTTGTTATACCTTCAACCTCAAATGGGCAGCTATGTAGGGCACATATTTACGCTCCACAGATTATGAATGTGTTGTTACTTTGGGCCTGCTTTAGTCTTCTGTCGTTTGTACTCTATCCATCAATGTGGTGGAGAACATTATGCCTGCCATCCTGATGGACAGGAGACCGTCATATTTAGAGATCACTGCCAGCCCAGTGATGATCTATGTGCCTTCAGAGGAATTTCCACAAAGTGATGGATGGAACGCTTGAATTAATCTCTGCCACTGCATATCACTAGGGCCCCAATCCAGTTCACCATTTTTTACCCACAATGCCACTCTAGAAAAAAGGGCTGTCTTATGCAACAAATACTGACCCTGCTCCATATGGGAACAATAGGCCCCTAAATTACAGGCACAGTCTCTCCAGAAGGGACCACCAGCAACCCCAGACCACTTTTGGCCTCAATGAGACTCTTCAGTTGGGTGTAGCTTGACTCCTATGGCACAGTGAGTACAGGACCCACATCTGGGCACATGTGATATGGCATGGACTGGGATGAGATTACTCAGACTATTCCAAAATTTACATTTTGTTGTTCCTTAGTGTAATGTCCTAAGTGCAACAGGAAGGCCCAGATGTAGGTCCCATGCTCAATGTGCCATTTGAAGAAAGCTACACCTTACTAAAGAGGCCTAATGTTAGACCTGACCTCCTTAATGTTGTCTTCCCCTAAATGTTTTGCCTTAACCCCTCCTTTTCTCTTCTGGAAATATGGTACAATTGGTTTACACCTCATTTGGCACATTTCATTTATAATTACCTACTATATGTTACCCAGGGTCTGTAAATTGAATGCTGCTAGTGGGCCTGCAGCACTCATTGTGCCACCCACTAAAGTGGCACTTTAAATATGTCTCAGGCCTGCCATTGCAGCCTGTAGTACAGTTTTAAACTGCCATGACAACCGGGTAAAATAAAATTCTTGCCAGGCCTACACCATCTTTTTTGATACATATAAGTTACTCCTAAGGTAGGCCCTAAAGGCCAGCACGACAGTGTGCATTGTATTTAAAAAGTAGGCCATGTGGGTTTAAGTTTTTCATTTTTCAATACTGTAAATCCTACCTCTCCCATAAACTTATATTAGGTTGCCTTATTACATTTAATAAGTGCTAACTTTTAATTGGGAGGAAGTAGGGATTTCATGTTTAGACTCAAACAAATTGCATTTTAAAATAATTTTGAATGGTAAAATCAGATTTTAAATCACAATTCTGAAAATGGCACTTTTAGAAATTCAGCATTTTCTTTTCCTAACCATTTGTGCCTTCTGCCAGTGTCCTGGGTCACATAACCGTAAATGCTGTGCTGCGTGGCTTTGCATATTTCAGTGAGCTGTTCCTTGCCCCATTCACACCTCAAAGGGCTTACCTCCAGTGCACACAAAGGAGCCTGACACTAGTCTTTTGTCACCCCAAAGTTCTTGGAGCCTTAGCAGAGAAGGGAAGAACTTCCCAGAACCAGGCATGGGTGTAGTATAGGTAATCCCCCAACTGCAAAGGCTGGTGCCAAGTAGAAATATTGGACCCTCAGAACACCTCTTCCATACACTATTGGCCTGTGAAAGACTTCAGAAGGACTGCTTTGACCACCAGAGTAATGCCCTGCTGCTCGAAGGAGAACTGGCCCATCTCCTTGAACACAGGACCACCAGAAATGACTCCAAGGGCTACTTGACTGGCTTGTTGTTGTGTTTGAGCAACAAGCAGCTGCTAGAGTGTGTCCTTACCCACCAAGTCTTGGCTCTCAGGTCCTAGACCCTTGGAAGTAGCGCCAGAGGCAGTAGCGGCCCGTGGTGGGAGTGCTGCCGGGCGGTGACGTGGTGCGGGGGAGGGGCTGGGTGGGAGGTAGTAAACTACGGAATATGGCCGAATAGAGGTAAGTAAACATATAAATAAATAAAATGAATTTCGTTGCGCGTGCTGCATCGCCAAATGCGATGCATCAGCGAGCAACGAAATTCGTTTTATTTATTTATATGTTTACTTGCCTCTATTCGGCCATATTCCGTAGTTTACTACCCCCCACCCAGCCCCTCCCCCGCCCCACGTCACCGCCCTGCAGCACTCCCTCCACGGGCCGCTACTAGCCAGAGGTGCTGTTCCTGCCTAATCCTAAAACTTGGGGCATAGAAAAAGTTTCATAAAACTTTTCAGACCAGGACCTATCTGCCAGGTGATCCGCCCAAGGTTCATCGCCAGTCATCCTCACATTCTTCTCTGCAGCACCAACTCCTATTGAGCAGGACATCTTGGCAATGGTATCCAGCCTCGTAGAGTCCTCTTCATTTACAGCCTGCAACTGCGTCCCACTGAAGGTTTTTCACTTCCAAATGTTGTCAAATCAGAAGGTAAAAATCTTCACCAGGCTAGACAACGACTGGCTCCCCATCAACAACAACAATGACCTCTTTGGCCTGGAAATCCAGCTTTTCCCATTCAAATCTTTCCCTGCCATCGTTGACAGCTTCACTAAGATGTTGTCCAGCAGCTCCTTGGTGAAAATGACTCCTTCTCAAACTCTTTTCTTCAAAATACTTTAGAAGTTTGAAGGTAAGCCAAGACTGGGCTCAATCCACATCTGGTATCTGACCCATGCTGCATTGCAGAGGCCTTAATGTTTGACTTTGCCCTGGTCTCACATGACCAGCTACCTGTGGTTGGTGCTTTGATTTTTTAGGCACTCGATTTCACTAAAAACGTTAAGGAAATCATAACTCCGGTTCTACTGATTGGATTTAATTTGTTTTGGTGTCATTTTATTTATTAATATTTTCTCTATGTTTTTAAACTGGTTTGGAATTTTTCTTGTGTTACATTGTTGCATTATTACTGTTTGTGTGATGCATAAATTCTTCACACAGTACCTCTAATTTAAGCCCGACTGCTTTTGTGTCAAGCTACCAGAAATTTAAGCACAAGTTAATTTAGTGACTTTAGTGTTTCACCCTGAGAAGGATTGGGCTTGTTACTTGAGCTGGGTTTTCACTCCCTTCAATCAATGACCCATTTTCTTACACCCAAATAGACCAAAAAAAGTTTTGGGTTGCTTGTGGTGTGGTACAGAATATTCCCGGCCTAGCAGTTTTGCCTGGAATGCCCTCATTGAATCAGGAGCAAAGCTTATTTCAATATGACTGTGTCATATCTGAGGTGGCATAGTGGTCACAAAATGATGGACTGTGATGTGGTCTGAGTAATTACCAGTAGCTAAGAATAATTCATGCATTTCACCCATCACTTTTTTATATTCTTCAGAGGAACCAGCATCATAGTGAGTGAGTGACTGCCGTCATGTTCTTTTTGCATTTATCGCCCTAAGTGGGAAAGGTACTGCCCAGACTTGGGTATCTATGCCACCGGATTCAAGCTAGTCTGGCTGATGAGGGGTGATACCCCGAAACCAGTCCCAGGATGCTTGTTTCTGGTCCAGGGAGGACCTGGCTTGGCAGTACGGGCTGGACTGTTCCTATGGGGAGCAGGGTCAAGACTGATTTGCAAGTGGCTGGATCCAAACTGGAATGGTATGGCAAGCAAAAAACCGATGAATTTAACCGAGATCTGTGACTGGGGGTGAATGTTTGATTTGTTCAGTGTTCCGTTCATCATCTGTTCTTTTTGCACATGCCGTCATTCAGGTAGCTGTTCACCAACCTTTTTTGTTTTTACAAAACAAATTCCAAAAGAGTGTTGCTGGAGGTATTGGTTCTGACACCCCTACCTTCTGTTTTCCATTCCCTCTCCCTTCCCAATTTCTTCCTCACTTTCTTTCTTCCATTTCTTTCTTTTTCCACTCTTTCTCCCGACCCTTCGTTCATTTGTGTTGGGAAAGATCCTCTGCAAAGAAGGAATGCCTTTTCATGAGTTTGCCAGCAGACCATGTCCACTATTATATTCATTACCACAGAAGGGACAACATGGCACCTTCTGAAATACCAGTGTTGTATGGACAGTAATACCTTCTGCAAATGGGAGTTTGCTGTGGTTTAGGACCCGCTGAGGTATCTATGCATGGATGCTGAATAAATAAATTGCCTGGGCTATTGCATATGCTATTGTTCAGTCCTTGACCCCTGATGACATAATTCAACTTCTTGTCCAACTCTTTGCCCATAACAGTATCCAATTCCTGCAGAGAATCTAGTGGCATTGTAAGGAGTGGAGAAAACTGTGATATCCTTAGCATTCCTGCTGCGAAAGTCCATTCTAGCAAGTTTTATGGGGAACTTCAGCTGGGGATTCTGGGAATGAGTTAGATCTGGTGGGGGCTGGGCCTGAAGTGCTTCACATAATTCTTGTCCTACCAAATCTTTTGCTAAACACAGCTCATGGTCATCATTACAACTACTGAAGCTACACCAGGACCACGGAGCCCTCTTTACTTCTAATCTTGCCACAGACTCCATGGTCCTTGAGACCAGGGGAAGCAAGGCAGTGCCAGTAGTACTAAAGGGCAAGCTAGAGGAGGCTACTGAAAGTTAAAAAAAAAAGAAAAGTCACACATTTTTCAGGGACAAAACCGAAAGGGTATAGAGTAAATGGTGTTAAAATAATATTATGCTACATCGCCATCTTATAAATAAGCATAATTCATATCGTGTTCGAAATAAAGGAAGAAGTAAACAGAACTTTAGGAAAGACCTTTTCTTCTGCCCCATACTTAAAAATATGTTTTTGTATTAATTGCTGCAAACATGTTCCTCTATCCTTTACTTTGTAGCATGTGGCGCAGAGACCTGCCTAAATTTCTAATATAAGTTGTTTTAAGACATTTTAATTCGAATCGACAGTGAACTATGAGCTATATTAAGAGAGAAATCCAGGAAAACTAATGCACTGCTCATGAAGAAGCCTACTTACCATTTCTTCAAAAAATTCTGTCAATGTTAACGCTATTTGATACTGGTTCAAAGTTTTATTGTGAAAGACATCTATAAAAAGGATTTAGGAAAAGCAAAAAATCCAATTTCATATATTGAAAACCTGTTGAAGTGTAAGTTATTTCACCAATAGCACAGCAATCCTCCTTTTAATTTATGTTTATTGTACATTGTTTGTTCAATTACATGTTCTTGCGAATGTATTGTGAGAGACAAGGGCAATACAAAAACCGTAAGCGTGAACAAATAATGAGTTTCTAAGTCAGCTACTACTACAGTGCAATGTCGGTGCAAAAGGCATTTATTGATTTTCTTTAGTATGAGTTTTGCAACGCTTTTCCTACATTTTGTTTAAGCAGAACGTACTCCACGACAGCAGCCTCTGTGTCTTATTCACGTTTATGATACCAAGCGAGCGATTGTTATCATTGAATGAATTGTGCTTTGTTGGATGTCACTCAGAGGTCAAATCAGTGTTCATAGGGAACTCTTCCACCTTTATTCTTAATGGCCTTGGCTACATAGGCCATGAAGGAAGGACGTGACTTCTCAATGTTCCCACATGCATATTAAAGTAAATGTAATTAATCTTTATACAGCTCACATAATAAATTGAACTGTCTCTAGTTGGAATGTTATGTAGAATAATGTTTGCTCAACTGAACACTATAAGGATATTAAAATTCAGATGGTAGTTTTGTGATTTACAAATCAAGAGGCCACTGACAGAATGCTTTGCAAAGCCATAGACAAAGGTGACTCTTACTATACACATTATGCACTACGGAAGTTGTGGTTATTCTCTTTAATAGTACCCTGGCAAATAATAGCCACATTTTAGTGAGCTCCATTTCACCATCTTGTGCCTGATTCTGAGTAGAGTGGTAAATTCTGATCTCTGCAGAAACTCCTGTTTGCACAAAGGTTTGAATTCCAGTGGCGGCCAGTAAGTTTTGGAGGGAGGGGGGTGGACGGAACACACACATGCACACATACACATAACACTCACAACCATGCATTTACACACACACACGCACACATCCATTCACAACACTCTTTACCAAAATTCATACATACACGCATGCACGCACCAAACATTAATTTAAGAAGAAAACAAAACACACACTTACCTGCAGCCAGCTTTGTCTCTGTGGTTCCAGAAGGCTTGGGACTGCTGCCTTCCCTCATTGGCTGACCTAAGGTCAGCCAATGAGGGAAGGCAGCAGTCCCAACGTCATCACAGAGTGGGATTGGGTCAGTGAGACTGCTAACCCCACACCACTCTGTGATGAAGTGTCACTGATTGACACTCGACCCTGGGCGCTTCAGGGCTTAAAACTGAAGCGCCCAGGTGTGAGGCAATCAGTGACGCCACCCCTCGTCACTGAGAGGAGGGCCTCAGGGACTTTTGCTGAGCTGAGGACGTCACGCCCACAGGAGCTATGACTTCCTCAGCTCAGCAAAGTTCAGCTCAGGCAGCCAGGAGCCTGCGCTAAATGCGCATGTCTGGCTCCTGGCTGCCTGAACTGAAAGTGAACAGTGTCTGTCAGGCTGACCTTTGTTCAGCCTGACAGACACTGTTCATGAGGGGCAAAAGGTGGAGGGACGTGGCCCCTCAGCCCCAATGGACCGGCCGCTCCTGTCGAATTCTGAGATGTCTGTGAAGGACCACACCTTTGCATATTTTTCCTTGATACATTTTGACACATCATACCGTCCAAGATTTACTGGAGGAGAAAATGTAGAAATTGCAAATACATGAGAATTCTGTGCAGAAATCACCAACCCCACACATGACCCCTCATTTTCCAAAATAAAAGTCAACATGGGAGGCTATTTGCCACACCTGGTAAACACGTCACTAATTGTATCGCCACTTAGTGGTTGTGCAATAAATAGTGCTTATATTGTGCTGGCGTTTACCGGTGGCCGGCATTGTCACTTATTTTTAAACACCAGCACTCCTTTGTGATAGAACAATGCATGATAGAGCTAGCACTTCCAGGATATCCCTACAGCTTGGAGACCCCTAGAATAGTCCAAAATGTCACACTTGATTGTGCATGTTGGTTAGAAGGTAATGCTGGCACTGGCATTCGTTAGCAGTGGCAGGAGCTGCGGGTGGTGCTAGCTGCAGTGGAATACCTTGAAACTTGGCAACTATATTTTTACAAATTAAGCAGCGATTTATATACCTCACCTTTTCCTCGCCCACTTCTGTAAGGACACAGATTAGAAACAAAATTCCCTACTCCACCTTACACACAGATGTAGATACTGAAGTGAAGGCATTGGATGCCCACTTATAAGGTGGAAAGGGAACAGACGTAATCCTCATTTGAAATCTAATACCCTCAATTTATTTTGTAATCCCCCCAAGAATTATTAGCTATTGCTGCAACCCAGAAAGGGTAACTTTTTTGTTGTCATAAAACGTCTAAATTCGGAGCTAGCTGGGCACGAAAATAATAATATCATTTGGCTTCTTGCCTCACAAATTATTATGCCTTCGCAATGTTCTAACAAATATCAACTAATCCACCCTCCCACCCCTTAACAGTTGGCAGCCCCTAATGAACATCTAACTCTTTATGTTCAACTTGACCACTTGAGTTTTTATGTCTTGTTCAGGCCCCTCTGGCCTTTCTCCTGGCCCCAATGCTACTCTGCCTCACTGGCTAGCCTGTCCCTGGACAAAGCCTGCAATCATTTTCTTCCATCTTTCTCCCTTTACTTTCTTTCCATTGTCCTCTTACCTGTTAACCCAAATCTCTCCCTTAGCACCCTTCTCACTGTTTGTTCCCGGCGACACCTACCTGTCCCCGAGCACTTTGCACCCCCCTTGTTTCCCTCTACACCCCAAGGCTGCTGCCTAACTTCCTTTGTGTACCAGGGAGCACTGCTTAATTTGAGCTGGTGGTTTCCAGTGCTCAGCACCAGCACTTAATTGTCAACACCACACTTATGACAGTCTGCCACATGGTGGCACTGTTCATCTAATTTAGAGAGGAGCAGAACAACGGTTGTTTATGATTACAATATACTTTAAAAACTACTAATACATTCCTCCCCAGCTATTCCTTTAGCTTTGGGGACCTGGAATAATCTTAACTGTCGCACTTGCAGGTGAGAGAGATAGTTAGTAGTTGTTTTGGTATCACCATTGGCAGCGATGTCAGGGGCAATGGGTGGTGCAAACTGCAGTGGCCTCCTGGTCAGGGCCATGGCACTTATCATTTTACAAATTAAGCCCTGCCAGGGAGGGATAGTGGGCTCTCATTTCTGAAGCAAATGCTCCATTCTGTAGAGAGATGCAATGACATTGTTGCTGTGTCACTACACCCGTGCCTCTTCCTCCCAAGCTCTCCGCTAAAGAAGGAAGCAGTACAGGTACTGAATTTGGGTGGTTGATTGCCAGTGGACACCACCATCACCTTTGGGACCCTGACACTTTATATTTGCAGGTGGCAGTCCCAATTATCAACGACTATAACAAATATAAAAAAGAATTATTGAAATTGTTGTGTTATGGGAGGCTTGCGTCACGCCATGGAGAATACAAAATTACAGTATAGTAATTAAAGCTAGAGCTAGACATGAGCCATTAAGCACTCATAGGATTTCTCCTATTTTATGACTGAAACGCTACTTTGCTTGAGGTTGATTTTATTATGTGCCCTGAAGACAGCCGCAACAAGTTCAGTCACAATATGAGGAGGTTTCTATGAATTAGCAGCCCACGCTAGTGGTGGACATGCCCACCCCAGTGATGCGAGTGGTAGCAGCCCCTTTAGAAAAAAGGTGAGCACCAGCACATAGTTATTTACTTTTTTTTTTTTTTTAAATAAGGAACTGGGTACTACACCCTGGCAAAGATGTGTGTAACATGTGCATGTTAGTCTGTGATAGCCATAACAATTCTTCATTTGTAAATAATAAAACATGTGCATGGGGCCCAAAGTTTATATTTGGAGCCTGTAGCCAGTACTACCAAATGCCAGGGATACCACACACTAAGGCTGCCTCTTGCTTGCTCTAGGTCTGATGAAACATAAGCCCTGGTCCTCAAAAATAAGTGCCAGGGCTCACCACCTGCAACTACTATCACAAATTAAGCACTGGCTAGGACTCAGTAGGAAACATAAGAATGAGGGTACTGCACAAAATGTCCACACAGGCATTGTGCTCCTGTGAGCTAGCACACCTGTTGAAACTTCCACAAGAATCACTATTCTACAGTAGGAAGCATTAGGCAAAGGTTAGGGCCAGAGAGAGCAGTCACACCACTTTGGTGACACTCTGGCCCAGCAGGACTTTGGGAAGGAAGTGGGAGGACAGTATCTATTCAGAGGCATGTAGCTGATTGCACGTACCTCTCAACATATTTAGGTAAGGAAGGAGAGTTGAGGTGCCTCACAATAAAGGATTGACATCAGAACTGTAAATGTACACACAATTATGAATGGCTAACTGTGTGTATATTATCATTCCTAAATATCGAATGATGAAAATGTAGCTATAAGGTTATGTGAGCAAGTGATAATAGGTACACTGTGGGTCACCCATCTCATCCAGCTATTTTACTATCATATCTGTTCTATTTTAATATTACTATCACCATTGGCTTCTTTCTATACTTGACTTTGAAGGTGGGTATGTTTCTTTTTTTTTTTATATATATATTTTTATTGCTTTTTTCCTTCCCTTTTTTCATATATAATAACAGCAAGGGTACATAAATACCTTATATAAAGATCCATTAAGATAGCCAAGATAAATAACATTCAATAGAGTAGCAGCACTAATTCATAATTCATTCCAATTTGTAAACAAACACAGCTGATAACATGATCTAAACAATGATGCTTAATAAAACATATCCAACCAAGTCGCGAGCTCCCCCCAAATCTCCCTCCCTTTACTTTTAGCCCGCTTGCCTTTATGTGCATACAGTGCATTTTCAAAATAATATACATGCAGAAAGCATCCTTTCCATTGCTGAAAACTCCAAGGTAAAGGATCTAGCCATGATGAGGAGATACACAACCTAAAAACTGTCATTGCTGTAAAAATCATTTCCGATCCGGGCCCAGCTAGTGTCTCATCCACCCCAATAGCATAAGTTGCGGTGATGGGGGTATATTAAGTTTCAAAACTTCCCCTAAAAACCTACAATTTCTAATCCAAGCAATTTTAACCTGGGACAGGAATAGAATATGTGAACCAACTCTGCCTCCATAGCATGACATCTAGGGCAGCGGATCCCCGTCACACCACCCCATTCCGCAATCTTTGCTGGAGTTATATACAGGTCTATACAGCGTTTTGTAATGTTGTGACTGTAGATTTGAGGCACACATGATTGCCCCTCTCATCTCAAGTGATTTCAAGAAGCCGGAGTCGGCCACCTCAAGCCTGTCGTGCCATTTTCCATTATGTTTCTGCAAGTCATCAGGGAGCCATTCCAGCAAACAGCCATATAACTGCGAGATAGAAGGGGTAGTGCTTTTAACCAATATTTCCAACAAAGGTATTCGATCAAAGCCAGCTACTCCCCCAGTCTTTCTCGTAAAGAAATCCCAAATCTGTAGGTATTTAAAAAAATCCTGTGGTACAGCATTAAATCTGCTGCAGACCACCTCAAAGGGTGCAAACCGATTCCCAGCGAGGAGATCTCCTATCCTGCCAAGCCCCCCGCGTCCCCACCTAACGAAGCAGCTATCGTGAAATATGCTGGGCAGTTGTTCGTTCCGAAGCAGGAGAGTGTATCCACTGTACCTTCCCACTCCAAATTTCTTTCGAGCACTCTCCCGATTTCGAAATGCGGCAAGTAGAGTCTTGAAGCGAGTCCGCTTAAAGTAGCTTGGCTCAAAAAACTTTAGTAAGCATCCTTGGGCTGAGCTGCCGATCAAAATCTTATAAAAGGAGGGTACATAACCAATTGCTCGGCACTCTATTACCCAGCTGTTGAATAGTATATTGTAGCACTGCATAGCAGCAGCTAAATATTATAATATGAAACTGGGGAGCGCCCACCCCCCCCTATCTCTGGGTAAGCACATAAAAATGTTGGCCCTCCTAGTCGTCCCATAAGCCCAAATAAAGCTTGCCACTAATCTGTCCATTTTTTTAACCATTCATTGTTAATTTTTCCAATGGGACAGTGCGAAAAACATATAGCAATTTAGGAAGAAATATCATTTTGACCAGGTTACATCTCCCCATTATACAAAGTTTTAAATTATCCCACCGTGTAAAATCCTTCTTGGTTTTCCCTCAGATGGGTGTTATGTTTAGATCGATTATGCGCTCCACCTTAGCAGTGATACAAATTCCTAAATATATAGCTTCATCTGTAATCCTACTATCGGAGGCGAGGGTATGTCTGTTAATAAATACTTGGGTTTTAGCCCTGTTTAGTAGAAACCCGGATCGGGTCCTGAAATCTTCTGCAATCTCCTCAACAGCACACAAAGCCCTTTCCGGATCACTGGTAATTATGGTCACATCATCAGCATAGGCCAGGATTTTCGTATCCCAGCCCTGTAAGCTGACAGGCAAAATATCCGGTGAAGATGCCAACCTCCTGAGAAAAGGGTCAATAAATAACGCAAATAACAAGGGGGAGATGAGGCAGCCCTGTCTCATGACCCTTTTTATTGTGAAGGGCTCTGATTCATGCCCCATTATTTGAAAACGGACTATAGGTTTATTATATATTACGCAAATTGCATCAATGAAGTCCCCCCTAAGCTATTTGCTTCCAGAGGCTGCCACAAAAAGGCCCATGACACCCTATCGAAGGCCTTTTCAGCATCCAGTAAAGCCACCCCCATAGGTTTTGCAAGGACTGCAGTTTCATCGAATAGAGAAATGACCCTCTGAACGTGATCTGTAGTCCCTCTACCAGGGATGAACCTGTGCTGCCGTTCCGACACCAGTCGATGTATAACTCCCGATAGTCGGCTGGCAAAAATTTTAGAAGAGCCCTTCACATCACTATTAAGTAGTGTAATTGGTCTGTACGAGCCCAGAGCTCTGGGGTCCTTGCCTTTTTAAAAAAAAAAATTATATTAGCAATGCCCCATGACCCGGGGGGAGGAGCCCCAGTTTTAGCGTCGTTAAACAGACTCAGCAGTTCCTGATGAATTTCTGTAAAGAACACCTTATAAAACTCAAGGAGGATGAAATCTGCCCCAACTACTTTCCCTGATGGTGGGCGAACAGAGCCGCCTGTAATTCTTCAGGTAGTATAGCACCCCCCAACAGCGTTCTCTCCTCATCAGTGATACCGCTCGGTTGATCTGCCTTGCCAATGTTTAGTAGCGCGGGGCCACAGTCGGGGGTACCCTTATAAAGATCTGCATAAAAGCCCCTGAAAGCCTCTTTAATTTTGCCAGGATCCGTAACTATATTACCATGCATATTCCTTACTTTGTTGATAGAACCGGCCATGCTCTGTTGCTGTGCCCTAGCTGTGAGAAAATGCCCAATGCGCTCACTATACTCGTAGCGGTCCTGATCTTTGGCCAGATACTTCCCAGCTGTTTTCTTGGCAAAATGTTCTTTTAAGCGAGCCTTGGTAACAGCTATCAGGTTCAAAACGGGGGCAAAATCCTTCCCTTACTTAACTTTTGATATAACTCCTTGCTGCGTCCCAGCTCCCGCTTCTGTTTAGTAATACTAAAGCTCAGGGTTTCCCCCCTTATCCCAGTTTTGAATGCATACCAAACTATTCCCGCAGAGGAACTTCCTTTATTCAGGTAAAAAAAAAACGATACAAGGCTTCATATGTTGGACATAATCAGGATCCGACAGCAATCCCCTCTCAAAGGTCCATTTTGTAGGTGCACAGCACAGCCCTGCTATAGAAAGCTAAAAAATATTTGGGTTATGGTCGGACACCGCTCTAGGGAACAATTCACCCCGAGACCTAGTGACCAATACGGGTGATGCAAAACAATAGTCCAACCTGGCAAACATGCCATGGGGGGATGAGTAATAGGTTTATCCTGGGTCAGGGGCCTTCAAAGAAGCCCAAACATCAATCAGCCCTAATTCCTTCTGCAAATACCCCAGGCATCTAAAAGTTTGCAGCTAGTGCCCAGCATAGCTTTCTTCACTGCAAAAGGAGCACCCCTCCTTTAGCCATTTAAATTAAAATCCCCACAGACTATAAATGGCCCAGGCCAAGATGGGAGTTCGGCTGCCAAAAAATTAAACAAACTGGGATCATCTAGTACTGGGGCATAGATTGAACATAGAGTAAAAGACCCACTACCCACCTTGCCATCCAGTATTCCCATCTTCCCAGCTTATCTGCTGTGTTGCGTCCAGGGGTAATAGCATTTCCTTTCACTAAGATAGCAACACCCTTAGTCCTAGTGTCCTGCGTCGTATGGCAAACCACCTTCAATACAAAAGTGCTCAACATAGCCCTGTCCTTACTGGCAATGTGGGTCTCCTGTAGACAATACACATCTGCTCCTAAAAAACTTAAGCCCTCCTGTACCTGCCTTCTTTTTACTTTATCATTTAACCCACAAATGTTAATAGACGCAATGCGCAATCTAGCCATAGCTCATAGAGGCTGTCATAACCACCCGGATTTACCGCCCCAATGTAGCAAATACCATGCTGCTGCCCCATCTTATATTTGGTGCAGGGTATGCTTTATACTTGACTGTTGAAGACATATTCTCCTGGCTATATCCATATTCATAGTGCCGCCGTTCTTTTGAAAAAGAAAAGTATATAATCACACTTACATCCACTTGCTGTATATTGATTATCACACCATTACTCAACCCGCTGCCTCCCCCTCCCCTACCCCGTCCCCCTCCCTGACAAACCCCTAAAGAACCAAAAACCCTAACAGCCCCCCACCCCCTCCCACCACCCCCCCACTAGTGAAAGCAGCCAAACAAAATGGGTCTGTGTGATAGAGACCGGTAGCCGTCACCACGGGGCTCTCCCCGAACCCTCTCAGATGTAACCCCCCCTCCCGCCCCAAGAACGTGCCAAGAAGAAAAAAAAAGCAAAAGGAGAGAAAAGAAAAAAGAAAGACATCGTTAATATTACTGATATTAACATTAATCAAGCCAATTCATAAGGAGAGCCACAGCTCTATATATTGCTGCTGCCTGCCAAGACTTGACCCAGATATTCTTTTGCTTGAATTTCTGATGTGAAGAATTTAACGGACCCTCTAACAATAGTTTTCAGTCTGGCAGGAGCCAACAGGTATGCTTCAAAGCCAGCTTCTTGAAAAGGTTTGATCACCTGTCGCAGACGCCACCTGCGTTCAACAGTTGTGTGGCAAAAGTCCGGGCGCACAAAGAATGATGATTTTAGGTATGTCCGTCTTGCATCCGGCCGAGCTTTCTCAAAAATGGTCCGGCGAAGCAAAAAGTTGCCAAAGAATACTAAAATAGCCCTAGGTTGTCTTGAGTCTCTGCTATCCTGGACTGATTTATTGTGGGCCGCTGGAAAGCGGTGTACTCTTCGAACTTCTGAGGCCCAGTCCCATCCTGACAGTTCAGGGAAGGCATTTTTTAAGAGATTCATCATAAAAGAGCGGATATTATCCCCCTCAAGGCCTCCGTCAATCCCAAGGAACCAGAGATTATTCCTGCACTGTCGATTTTCCATGTCCTCTAGCTTCCACTGCACATCGGTTAATTGGGACTCATGCGACTTGGCTTGCTCTTTCACCATAGTGACCTCTGCCTCCAAGGCTGTGGTCCTGTCCTCGATGCAGCTAAGGTGCTCCCCAATCTCCGAGCATGCCTTCCCCACCTTCCGGACAGCGCCTTTCAACTTTTTTGTAGCATGTCTTGTTCTTTTACTGTCTGCCCGTGTCTCAGCCCGATGCTCTTTGATAGATTCCAAGATTACGCCTAACTCGGAGTTTAAGGACAAATTCACTATCAGCTGTACGGCAGATGAGGCTGTTTCATTCAGGGCTGGGGCTTCCTCTAGGGTCCCAACCATTTTCGTATGGGAGTAATCCCATTTCAGGCTACTGCCAACTAAGTTCTTCGCTCTCCTCCTCCGGGATTCTGTATTGCCTTTAAGAGCCTTCTGGTGCTTTGAATGCTTAAGAGCTGTCTCAGGTGCTTCCAATGTGCTGGACCCAGAAGTTGATAAATTAGTGCTGCTAGTTTCACTGAAATATGAATTAGGGGCCTCTGAGTCTGAGCAATCTGTAAGAGAGAAGAATTTATCCGCCCCGTCCATGGTGAGATCTGTCACTGCCGTTGGTCCACACTGATCTATTCTGTGCTTCTTGCTATGACCTTCCTCCCCAAGAGTAACAGGCTGAGGAGTAGAGTTAGCTCTAGCAGCTTCGCAGAGAGAGACCTGCCTCACCACTCTGGAGTTGCCCAGACAGTTACCCTGCTCTTCAATCTCAATCTCCAAGTGCGAGGGTCGTTTGGATGGCACCGGCAGTATTCCCCTAGAGTCGGCCTGGTCTACATCTGCAGCACTTGGCGCGGAGGCTCCCCCAGCCCATGCATCAGAAGTCAAGAAGGCACTAGGGTCTGGCTCGCCCTGCTTCTCAATGGAGCCCGGATGGCTTGTACCACCACCAGAGTTCTTAATGGTAAAAAATTCTGTTATTACAGGCTGTGGCTGGGGCAGAACATCCTTACAAAGACCAATAGATCCCTCCTCTGTGCTCAAACCTGTCCCAGCATTTTTGATGGCTGCTTGGTTCTTCCTTTTCCCTGCTTCCATGCTTTCTGCCCTATTTTTCCCCAAACGAGAGTCAGCTGGCTTATCTGACCCTGCCCGGCCTGTTCAAGAGTAGAATTCTGTCTGGGGCCCAGAGTACGGGCAGCTAGTCTTGCTGATGAGGAGGAGAGCACTTCTCCCCTGTCTTTTGGATGTTTTCCAGGCTTTGGGGACATGTCAACAGGAGTAGCCAGCCAGGCAGTACCGGAGCTGAAGCCGGCCACCAATCGGGTGATTCCTCTAGTGTTGAAATGAAAATGTTTTCGTTATTTTGCCTGTGCATTGTTCTATGTAAGTTAGCATTCGCTGCACCATTTTATGTTTAGCCACCATTTTGAGCCATGCTCGAAACTGCTTCTTGCCTCTTCAAGAAAATGGGTTGTGGAAAGTTTCGTTTCTCCAAGGTTGGGCCTTGCTTTGCTAATGAATACACTGTTCTTATTAGCACATACCTTTTTCACTAGATAGAGGCCTTCTCCCACTATTCTAGTGGCGGGCACGGACAGAACGACCTTGGGTAGGAGATAATGTATGCCCGGCCTCAGAAGCAAAACCTATCCTTCTGTACTCCTTTGCTTAGCTGCATCTGCTTGGAAAATTCCATTATGGGCGTGCCTTCATTGGTTCCTAAATGTACATAATGTATCGTTATGCTTGCTGATGTCAGTCCCTCTCTGCAGCACTCCTAAGAGACTGGGCAGACCGGGTTCAGCTCGAGTGTATCTGAATAAACATATATTGGTTTGTATTCTCTACTGTCTGACCGACTCTTCATTTGTATGGAAGGCTGAGTGGTGGTCGTAAGTGACCCGGGTGACCCTAATCGGGTCATTTCCTTCAGTTGGTGCCCAAACAGGGACCCCTTCGGGTGAGAGGCCCTTCCCCTACTGCGGACGGGGGGGAGGTAGAGGCGATTGTCGGGTCGGACGGACGGATCAGGGATCCCTGCATGAGAGAGTTCCTGACACTCGCCGCTGCCCCTTCTGTCCCGCTGGATGGTGCCTCACCCAGTGGTCATCCCGACTGGGGTCCTGAACGGTGAAACCCTTGGATCTGACCGTTTGGTCTGAAGAGTCGGCAGTGGAGAATAACTTCGTTTTGACCTACATACATCAGGTGAGTTTGTTTTGGTTCTTTGTGGATATGGTACCATTTTGGTTTGTATTTGGTACGTTCTAAGGGCCGTCATTTGGATAAAACCTTTGCAAATGTTTTGCCAGGCATAGAATAGTGAATTTGTTTTCTTTGAAAATGCCAGGAATAAGTAAATTGGTTTCTTTGTGCTGTCGCTGTTGTTCTGCAGATGCTAGATTGGTAGAAGCTCAGCCGGCGCCTCCGGAAGGCACTCCTAATTTTGATATGTATGTGAAACATGGTCTTGGCCCTATTATGTTTAGTACATTATGGCACAAATATACGAGGGACAATGCCAAATTGCAGTGGCCATTGACGGGCACTTTTGATGAAAAATAAATTGGGTTTTTACAGGAAAAATTGTTTGAGGAGCGAACTCGGCAGTCTATGTTTGATTCTCTTCGAACGTGGCAAAAGGAGGCTAAACAGAGACGAATAAAGATGGAAAAGGAGGCGCGAAAGGGGAGAATGCAAACATTGACTCAGAAAGCTGTAGCACTTGATAGGGAGAAACAAGAGATAGGAATTGAACGTGAAAATAGGAGGTTTCGATTACACATTGATAAATCTTATGTCGCCCAAGAAGAAAATGATACTTTTGTGGAGGAATTATTACATAGTCGACCCCCACCTCTGTATGCCCCACAAAAGATATATCCCACTTTTCCCTTGCCCTCACAGCCACCTGTTACTGTCGCTTCTACTGTTTCTGTTCCTGTATCTACTGCTGCTTTTTCGACAGCTGTGGCATCAGCTCCCTCTCCTCTTTCTCTTCCTCCTGCTTACATACTGCCTGCAGCAACTGTGACTGTTAGCACCCCCCTCACGCCCATTGTTTCACGATCCTTCTCGCCAGCTTTTTCCCCTGTGACGCAGCCCTCAGCATCACTGATACCTGTCACTCCAGTTGCCTCTCCTTCTCTGGTTTTTCATACCCAGGTTTCCTTGGGTGATGGGACACCAGTACGCGGGATTGGAGACGGAGATTGGATGAAGTTTAAAGAGCGCATGGGTCCGTATGTGCGATCTGAAGTGGGAGATGCAGAGAAAAAGGTGGTGGATAACCAGGCTGCGCAGTGGGCCTGAAACCCCATTTACAATGTGGAAGATGTGTGGAATGTGATGAAAGATTATGAGCCTTTTGTACAACAGCATGCCCTTAAGCATATGTCTGCCACTCTGATTGGTCTTTGGGAGCAGTGTTTCAAAGATGCGGCACCACAGATTTTGTATGATATTAAAGATCCTGTATATGTCAGTAATATGGGGCCTCATCAAGTTTTTGGTAGTATTACGACGTTGATTGCTTACCGGGGTAGGCTACTTGAGAAGAGCCCCACTCCGGTATCTCAGTTCCCGATGCGGGAGGTTCATCCTATATATCACACCGAAATACCAGAGCTGACGGATCAGCACGGTATTGTCACTAGACCAGGTGTGGAGGCCCGTTTCCAAGAACAATGGGTCTATACTCCCTGGAAAAGGAGTGAAGTTTTGTCTCTTAAGACTCAGTTACCTGATCCTAGGAAAAATCCTACTGCATATTATAAAGGGGACGCGACCTTGCCGCCACTGCTGTTGCTGACGGGGACTCAATTCCCCAGAATCCAGAGCTCTCCCAGGAGGGAGGAGCCACGCTCTTGCCCCGCGCTACAAAAACGCCGGGGATTCCCGAAGCGCGGGACGCGACCTTGCCGCCACTGCTGTTGCTGACGGGGACTCAATTCCCGAGAATCCAGAGCTCTCCCAGGAGGGAGGAGCCACGCTCTTGCCCCACGCTACAAAAGCGCCGGTGATCCCCGCAGCGCGGGACGCGACCTTGCCGCCACTGCTGTTGCTGACGGGGACTCAATTCCCCAGAATCCAGAGCTCTCCCAGGAGGGAGGAGCCACGCTCTTGCCCCGCGCTACAAAAGCGCCGGTGATTCCCGCAGCGCGGGACGTGCCCGGGCAAAGCCCGGGCCAAGGGCGGGCCCGTCCTTGCCCGTCATCGCCAGGAAGAGACAGGGCAGGCCACCCCTCTTGCATCTTTGCTTGGAATTGTGGTCATCTGCCATTTTCACCCAGAAAAGGTACTGTGCTTCGTGTTCTATCCTCTCCACACGCACTAACATTTGGCCAATACGTGTGCCACCTTTGATGACTGTGGTGATTTTGTCTGTTTGGGCTGCTGGGGGTCACGACTCTAACCTGTCTTGTATGATAGCGATCTCAGTCTCTTAGGTGGGGGGCATAGGTCTATTTCCTGTTTAGCTATTGCTGGTACCTACAGACATTAGTGGTTTTGTGGTTCTGTCGAGGCATAATATGGGGAAAAGGAAAAGCATGGAAAGTGCTGGGGGTGTTGGGGTAAGCAGGGCGACAAAAGGGAAAAGGGCTAGGAAGACCTTAAAACATTCTGGCAGCAATTGTGTCCTCGATAGGATAGACACCCTGATTAACGAGTGCGAGGAAATCCTAGAGGGCAGCCAGTCAGACTCCCAAACAAATAGATCTCCCTTAAGCCCGAGTTCAAATTGCCCCCCAATCATTCCAATAATGTTTAAAAAACTTCCCCCTAAAAAAACATCTATAAATTCAAAAAAGTCCCCATTAACAGCTTAGGATATATCCCAACCCCTTGTCTTCCCTACCCCCCCTTGTATTAGCAATAGTGAATCTCAGCAAGAACATGGACAAGAAATTGCCATCCATTGTTCAAATAGATTTTTACCCCTCCGGGGTGATAGCGATGAACATAGCGACAGCACGCTCGTATCACTACCACCTCTCAGAGTAGCACGCAACATCATGACGCCTTCGAAAAAAGATAAGGTAGAGCTCTCGGACATCCACTCTACTCTGAACGCACTCAGAGCTGAGATTGGCGCACTAAAAAACATGATAGAAAGCCTCACCATCATAGTGAAAACATTAGTAAAGGCTGATTCGCCCCCCAAACGGCAAGACACTTCTACACACATTCGTCACCCACTTGCCAACAATAACGATTTGACGCCACGAGAACCAGCATCTTCTAGCAAAACTAACATTCCTCAGGACTCTGATTTATACCAATCAGCTACCCCCCTTTCTTCTTCTTTTAATAACAAGCAAACCACAAATACCCCATTGGCCTGGGAACCTAATAGATCCAACATTAATATCCAAGAGAAGCTCAAAAGGCTAGCAGCTCCACAGAATCTTATAAATAGACATGGGGTCGCATGGCCACAGCAAGTTCACTATTCTAAACACCGAAGCCGAGACCAGTCCCCCTCCTTAGCAGTCATAGCCAATACTAATCGGCCGCAAAACAAAAATATTTACATGACCAACGTTCCAAAAATTGACCGTAAGAATGCCTATGAGAGCGAGGAATCCCTGATAAATAAGGTGACTCATTGGATCCGCCATGTCAGGGGTTGTCGATCAGTGATCAGAGACGACATTCTACGAGCACGGAGGTGTTCCTCCCCAAATTACCATCTGGATAATATCGAGATCACCCTTAAGGGATCCGATCTGGCGGAAAACGTCCTTGCTCTGGAGTTTCGCACTTGCCCCCCTGACGGGTCCTCTATCCAACTTAGGCATTTCCCTATATATAAGCATGATGGGTCACTAACCCCACAGTCATCGATACACCCGTTAGGCACTTCTTCTCTAGAGGCTATTGACTGAATAAACGACTGGGTATACTCCTGCTCCCCCTTATTGACTGTAGAGCCTAGTTTCAGTCATATAGCTAGCCCCTTTGCTACCTTGGTTTTCCCTAAGCCACAAACCTTCACCATAGATGGCTCTGACAAAAAAATCAGCCGCTAATACTTCTACATATTTAGGTTTGCAAGTATCAGTTGACACTCAAGCTTCTGCGCCAAACGTCGCTATCAACTCTGCAACCAAACATCATCTGAAGATAGTGTAATGGAACGTGGCGGGATTAAATAGCAAAATTCAGCTCCCCCATTGGAACGAATTTGTGGGTGACTTTGACATCTGCCTCTTCCAAGAGACGTGGAGTTTGGTCCCACTATATAAGGGAGGATATACCTGCTTTCATATACCTGCAATTTCCATCGGGAGAGGGCGTCCATCCGGAGGTCTGATTGTTTGGATAAGTATAGCTTTAGATTGTCAAATCACTCTACAAACCAGCGCAAGTCCAGACATTTTGTGGCTAAGCATTAGGGGACCTAGAGGTGGATTCCAAATAGAACTTTTTAATGTTTATGCAAGAGGGACAAAGGGTGGCAGGCCCTCAGCCACCATCTCAGCATTAGATGAATGTCTAGCTAACTGCCCTCCCCAAGCACGAGTAGTAGTTGCGGGAGATTTCAATTGCACCTACGAACCACTGGCTATAGAGGATCTATCGGGAGCAGAAGATCAAGATAGGAAATGGGCAGTACCCCAACTTGACCTCCCCATAGTAAAAAGATGGACACAACAAGTGCTCCAACTTAATGCTATTACCATGGAGTATGGATTAAGGGCAACAAACGGAAGGTCGCTATCTGATAAGCAAGGAGCTAACACCTATAACAGAGCCAGCTGTCCATCTCGGATTGACTATATCCTCCTAGATGTTAAATTGTGGGGGAATCTGGTCGATATGTTAGTGGGCTCGACAACAGAGAGCGACCATAACCCCCTGTGCCTGACTCTGAAGCCCCTGTGGGAGGTAATCCATCAACAGCTGAATAACACACCTCTGACAACTACCAGAGACATAGTTCCATCTAACTGCAAAAAATTCTTGAAATGGAAGAAGGTCATTTTAAGTAATGCTAAGATCGCTGGTATCAAACATGAGCTTAATTTAGGCATAGCTAAGCTTTAATCTGCAGCTAATAGTGCAACAAGATCAACAGACACATTAAGGGCCCATGCGCACACTGTTGCACAAGTAAGCTCATACTTCCAAGTTCCAGACATGAGCAAAAAACCTTGAGGTACCACCAAAGATCTTTACTCCTGGTATAATAAAGACTGTAGGGCTAAAAGATCAACCCTGGCTAAAGCCATTAGAGAGAAAACCAGCTGCACATAAAATCTGCCAGAAAATCCTACAAAATAGCCCAGCGTGAAGCTAAGGCAAGTTGGGATGAATCACGCTGGGTGCAACTGAAAGATGCCTGCTTAACTAAAGACACCAAATTGTTTTGGAATCTAGTAACCTGGGACAGCAAGACAGGTGCTTGTTCACCCCCAAACCATATTACCAGCCAGGCTGGGTATGATCATTTCAAAGGCCTTTATTCAGCTGTGGAGGCAAACATGGAAGGGGAACCAGACGACGCAAACGGGTGCAGGACAGAAGAGGAACGCTTTACCCTTCTGGAGGCAGATGCTGCAATTAGCAGAATTGTTCCCTCTAAAGCTGCAGGTCCTGATGGTCTGCCAGGTGATTTGTTCTTGGCCGATCCCGACAACTGGGCTCAATACATCTTACTACTGGCAAATGCCATAGTTGATGGTATGCCAGTCCCAGCGTATTGAAAGAGTGCCGAAGTAGTCCCTATATATAAAAAGGGTGCAAGGGATGACCCTGCCAACTACAGACCAATTAGTCTGATAGATGTCATGCAGAAGGTCTTTGGCTGGATGCTTCTGCACAGAATACAGACATGGATAGAGGACGAGAACATCCTTTCCCAGTACCAGGCCGGATTTAGATCAAAGACTGGGACAATGGACCAAGTATTTCGACTTCTCCTTATTTATTGGAAGGTAGTTGTGCTGGGCAAGGGCAGTCTTTACCTCGCATTTATTGATCTGAAGACTGCCTTTGACCTAGTCCCTAGATCTAGATTGTGGACAACGCTTGGTGGGATGGGTATCCCCTCGCTCATCCTTAAACTACTAATTCGACTTCACGAGGGGAATGTTGCCCAGGTCAGGTGGGGGAGCAGGGTCAAACAACAGAGCGCATCCCTGTTAATAGAGAGGTTCGACAGGGATGCGTCTTGGCCCCAACCCTGTTCTCTCTATATCTGAACGGGGTAGTTGACTTCCTCCTGGAGGAGCCTGCTGACTCGCCTATTTTGGGAGGGAACAAGATACCAACCCTGCTATTCGCAGACGATACCCTGCTGATATCTAAGACCCCAGCAGGGTTACCAGCGTCTTATTAATAGATTTCAACTTTTCTGCGACAATATGGGATTGGTCATAAACAGCTCCAAAACTAAATTTATGGCTTTTAATTGCCATAGGTCATATAAAAGCGGCCCTTTGCTAGGTGGTGTCCCCCTCGAAAAGGTGGACACCTTTGATTATCTGGGTGTAAGATTTTCTGACAAGATGTCCTGGAAAACCCACATAGCAAAGATGTTGCTGGGACATAAAAGAATAACTGGAGTAATTGGGAAAGAACATCGCCTTTCACATACTAGGCCTGTAGCCCCAGCACTCCAAATCTACGACCTAAAAGCAGTCAGCTCTGCCCTTTATGGAGCAGAAGTCTGGGGGTTCGACAAACTTGATGAGCTTTGCAGGTCAGAATATAAATTTCTGAGAGACCTGGTCATGGTACCCAAATACGTCCCCCTTGCTCCCCTTTTGTTAGATATGGGTAGGCGGTCACTGGGTGACATAGCTAGATTGCGCCCCTACTTTTTGGGCCCGCATTAGGCGGACCCCTGAACTCTCTTCCTACGCAGAGGCCATGACTGAGATTATTAGCCTAGGCACTGGCGGGAAAATAGGCTGGATTACTAATATTAAAAGAATCTTGTCAGCTATGGGTCTCCAGGGCTGTTGGGCCGGCCAGGTACCCCCGAGGAGAGAGGAACTCAAACGCCTATATTGGGAATGGGTGGACCTACGAGAGAACCGTAATTCCAACGTGGGCAAACTAACATTAGAATTCTATTCCCACAAGCAGACTAGATATTTTGAGCCCTTTCTCGACACAATCAAAGTACCAAGAGATAGAACACTCTATATCCACTTTAGGCTCGGAACTCTCCCTGTCCGTGAGGCGACAGCAAAGTGGAGCCCAAGTAAGGAGAAAAATTGCCCATGTTGCAAGGCCCCGATTGAAAGTACTGCCCACTTAATATTTGCTTGCCCGGCGTACAAATCATCGCGGGCAAAATGGCTGAAACCGCTCTGTCGACAATTGGGCACACAAGACTACTATACAGCAATACGTATTCTTAGATCCGATCCTAGGCCGTTTTACGCATGCTGTGTAGCAAAGTTTCTAGGACAAGCATGGCTTATAAAGTGTAAGGTGCTTGCAAGAAAGACATAGCCTCAATCGAAAGCAGATTAATGGGGACCTCAAAGTCCTATTATATAAGTTGCTGGATCCACTTTGCACAAGCACTTTATTCGTCAAAAATTCTGTTATTAGTTAAGGAAAACCGAATGTCTTTTTGAACTTTCTTAATACTTCATCGTAAAAATGAAATATCACATGATTTTATCCTAGTTTTAATGTTGATATGTACTAAATAATTCGAACTAAATCGTGTATATATTAATTGGTTTTCTGTTTTTCTGTTTTAATCTTTTAACCTTTTGAATATGACATTCGTATCATTGCTTTACGAGCTTAATTGATCATTTTTTGTTGTAGTAACATCTATGCAAAACGAATGACGCTGTAAATCTGTATTTTGCTCTTCCAAAGAACAGCAATGTGTTTTTATTGCAATCGTAGCTTTTATGACATTTTGTCGAAATAAAGCTTATATTGGAATTGGAATATAAAGAATTGAATGAAGCTGCCTCTTCAACAGTAATGACACTTGCGGATATTGAAATGTTCTTTGGTCTACTGGTTCCGGTTGATATCTGGAGGCAGGTGCTCACACAAGATCATGTAGGCGAACTGGGAGGTACATGGGATCAAATTAAAGTATGGGATCAGCAGAGGAAGCCCGGCGATAAGCCTAAGGCAGAGATACTTGCCTTGCCAGGGCGCATTATCACGTATATGCATTCTCTTATTCCGCCGAGAAAGGTTGATTGGGACAAGTTAAAGGCTTGTCGCCAGAAGAAAGATGAGTGTGTCTGATTTTTTCACTCGGTTTGAAGATGTGTTCTTGGATTATAGTGGGCAGGATTTGTCTATTGAGGGAGGTGTCCGGTTGTTTGTGAATAGATTTGTTTCCAATTTGCTTCCCGAGATTGCAACTCGATTGCAGGCTTCCGAAAGCACTTAGTCCACCTCTTCCCCTTCTGTTATTTTGAATATGGCACAGTATTATGAGCATAGGGAACATGAGGATAAGGAGAGAACAGAGAAGAAGCACAAGGATTTGAAGACAAAGGTGTTGTTGCAGCAGGTTTCTAGAGGGAATGGTAGAGGATGTGGTGGTTTGGCCCGACAGCTTCCACGCACTAGTAGGCAGCCGACTACTATGCCTTTAGGGCTGAATCAGTGTGTGTATTGTAAGGGGGAGGGACACTGGTGTAGCGAGTGTCCTGTGTTGTTGCAGAATGTGGCAGTCCCTTTAAGACGAGGTTCTCGTGGACGGGGTCGGGGAGCTGGTGGGGCAGGCAGGGCTTCAAATGCTGCGGCCTCACAGGGTCGTTCTCATAATAATTACTTTGATGACCCTCGGGCGAACAGTATTATCATGATGATTATGATACAGATGAGGTGACAGGAATGTCTTACAGCTAGGACAGCCAGGGACAGAGTGAGGGACCAGTTTCGATACCTGTAGACCAACGCGGTCATTATGTTACTGCGGATTTGAATGGCTCGGCTAAGGAATTTTTGGTGGATACAGGTGCAATGAACAGTTCTATTGCTCGTTCTTTGGTCCCTGGGCCTGCTCTGTCTGGCCATAATAATGTTTCAGTATGTTTCTCTGGTGTACCGGTTGTGAGCCCCATTTCAAGACATCTTGCATTGACTTTTGGTCCTTTCACCGTGGTTTCGCCATTCTTGTTGACATCTAATTGTGGAGAGAATTTGCTGGGTTTGGATTTGTGGAAGAAATTGCATGCTACGGTCTATTGCTCCCCGGCAGGTGTTTACATGACAATCGGTCCGGATGTGGCATGCGCTAAACAGTGTCTGTCCAAAGATGCGCCCCTTCCAGCTGAGTTTAAAGATGTGCCGCCCACTTTGTGGGCCACAGGCGACACAGATGTGGGACTGTTACAGATACCGCCGGGTTCGATCACAGTTAAAGACAATGCTATTTTGCCTCGTATCCCTCAGTATAAAATACCGCAGGCAGGTGAGCGAGCTTTATTGCAAATTGTACAGGATTTGATTGTGAAAGGAGTGGTTGAGGAGACGACTGCTAATATTTGTAATAGCCCCATTCTCCCCATTGTAAAACAGACACCTTCGGGTTCCTCTGACGATCATGCAAATGTTTATCGTTTTGTGATTGATTTGCGCGAAGTTAATAAAATAGTGGTTTCCCAGTTTCCTGTGGTCCCCGACATTACTACTCTTTTAACAATGATTCCTTATTCTGCCAAATTCTTCTCTGTCATCTGTCATCAGTGTTCCTATCCATCCACATAGCAGGTATTTGTTCGGTTTTACACTAGCTGGCAGCAGTTTTAGATTCTGTCGAGCTCCTCAGGGCTATACTGAGAGTCCAAGTATCTATAGTCAAGCTTTAAAGAGCCAATTGGATTCCCTGTCGCTTCCCACAGGTAATGTATTGGTTCAGTACGTTGATGATCTCCTCATCGCTTCTGACACAGAACAAGGTTGCAGGGATAGTACAGTTAAATTGTTGTTGCATTTGGCACAGCACGGACATAAAGTGTCCCTTTCCAAATTTCAGTAATGTCGACAGGAGGTCACCTATTTAGGTCACCTAGAGCCATATGTATGAAAATCGGAATTTGCGATTCTCAAAATGCGATATTTTGCAAATCGCATTGTGAGAATCGCAAAATACGATGTATCAAGAAAATCGCAATTATTTAGCGATTCGCCTAAATTCGCAGAATAATTCTGAGAATCCCAATTTGCGATTCTTTATTTGCGAAATTCGCTAATAAGGAATCGCAAAATGGGGAATCTGCCATTCAGGTGCAGCTTGATGACATCACAACCAGGAAGTGTGACTGCACAGCTGCACCTGATTGCCAGAAGCACAGTCAGAGCCTGAGGGGAGAGTGGAAGAGCACTGCACTGACATCCAGGGAGGCAAAATGAATCCCCAGGAGCAGGAGAAGGAGAAGGAGGAGGCAGGAAGGAAGAGAAAACCCAAATTCAGTGACAGGGAGCAGGAAGTCCTGATAGAGGAGATGGTAGGCAGCCATGAGCTCCTATTTGGGAAAAAAGCCCTGAACGTGCCAGGCGCGCCAAAGGCAAGCCCATCTGCGCCTGTCCGTGACCCAACCGTGACCAGCGCCAGGGACTCTGGATCTCCGACCACCCACCGCTACGACTCTGCCGCCCTCCTCTCACTCAACCCTGGAAGAAACATCAACTGCCACCGGTCCACTCTGAAATCCACCAACAGCCAGTTATCCTGCCGACACTGCTGCTGAACCTTCACCACCCTCTGCACCCCCACGGCCGTCACCCCCATGCCGGACGCCAACACCCCCCGAAGCCCTGAAGTGCATCCTTACTCAACGTACGCTCCCTGCACAGATACGCCATAGAGATCTGGGACCTCCTCGACACCATCTCGCCCGACCTCGCCTTCTTCACGGAAACAGGGACCAACTCCACCTCTGCCCGACATCGCCACCGCCATCCCTGACGGATACAAGATCCAGAGGAAAGTCTGCCCTAATCGCCCAGGCAGAGGACTCGCCATCGCACACAAGAACTCCCTCCGACTCAGCACCTCCAGCACAAGCGACTCTCCGTCCACCACCGAACACCTCAATTTCCAGGTACATATCAGCCCCAGATCCACCCTACGTGGCACCCTCCCCGACCGGCCCCCCCCGACCTCGAACAGCTTTCACCACTTCCATCACCGACCTCATCGCCCCCAACGCCATCACCTCCATGGACTACATACTCATCGGGGACCTCAACTTCCACCTCAACAACCTCAATGACCCCAACTCCTCCACCCTGCTGGACAACCTCGCCAACCTCAGACTGAATCAGCTCGTCACCACCCCCACCCACAAAGCAGGACACACCCTCGACCCCATCTTCGCAGGAGGAAACAACATCCACTTCAGCCACACCACGCAACCCCTCTGGATGAATCACCACTGCATACACTTCCACGTCAACAAACCCTCCGCTCCCAAACCTGTACCCGCCCACTGTGAAGGAACTGGAGCAAAGTCACTGAGGAGCACCTCAACTCCACCCTCAACCGCGATGCCCCCGCCACCTCCACCCACCAACATCGCAGCCAAAGAACTACACAAATGGATCTCCAACTGCGCAGACAAGCTCGCACCCCTTCACAACCCTGACAGACAGCGCCCCAGAAAGGCCATCTGGTTCACTGCCGACCTCCAAGAATCCAGACACACCTGCAGACATCTCGAGAAGAATTGGCTAAACAGCGAAACCTCGGAAGCCCGCACCACATACAAGAACGCCATGACAGAATACCACCAACTCATCAGATCAACCAAACGATCCTTCATCCAGCACAAGATTACCGCCAACTCCAGCAACTCGAAGGAACTCTTCAGCATCATTCAAGAATTCACCAAACCCCCAAGCAAAGCCACGGATGTCACCCCCTCCCAGGACCTCTGCAACAAGCTCAGCTCCTACTTCCACGTGAAAATCAAGGCCCTCTATGACAACTTCAACGAACAGACACCGGAATGCAGTGAGTATGCTCCTGGCAACAAATGCCCGATAAGATCGTTCATTCAAAATGACAAAACATTGCTTACTTTTTTATGAAGCCTTTCACCGGATACTCTCGGTTTCCCTGTGGACGCAGCTAGATCATGTTCCCTCCAGCCTATTAATTATTTCTAAAAAGAATAAACATTGTTTCTCGGCTTTGTATCCATATTAATGGCAGAAATCCAGCGCAGCTGCTCTCAGCTGACATTTTATTTTGTCTATCTTCTGAGATTATCTCCCAACTATGGGAGACTAGGGCATGTTCTACCACCTGCCCTAGGGGACTACCTCCTTCTAAGGCTCCATTGGCCACCCCTGTAGAATTCCCACCAATGGGTGGTTTCTTAGGACAGAGAGAGACCCCTTGCTTGCGACCTAAGTGGGAACACTCAAAGCAGTGGGGTTTCTAAATTGGGCGCCCTGGAACACTGTCCACCAGAACCAACCCCATTTTCAGAAGGGGCATGGGAACCCTTTCCCCCCACCTTACTGTGGGACTGGTCTGTGTCTCCATGGACCTCCTCATCCCTTTTCTTGGGTGAACTTGAACCACCCTTTCTGGGTTCACTTCCAGGTACCTTCTTGTGGATACTGGTGTTGAGCCAGTAGTCTGCTTCCTTAGCAAGCGTCCTGGGGTCAGTGAGCTTACTATCCACTAGGTTTTGGTGCAGTTCTGAAAAACAATTGCTGAACATGAACTCCCTGACAAATACATTGTGCAGCCCTTGGTAATCTTTCACATCACTGCTCTCCATCCAACCAAGCAGTGCCTTGCAAAAGTAGTCCACATAATCCACCCAGGACCTTTAGGGCAACTTTTAGCTATACTTTTCAGGTGTGAGACCATACTTCCTGGCAATAGTGTCCTTCATGGTGGGATACCTCATCCTCTTCACTTTCCCTAGGGCTAACAGTGCATCCCTCCCTTCAGTGGGAATGTGCCTCCAGAGTCTGGCTCACCAGTCCTCCTCTGGGACTGTGTGCATCTCCAGGGCAACCTCCTAGGCCTCAAACCATTTATCTATGACATCTCCCATAACGAAGTTAGGAACCATATCCATGAGAATGTGGACCCTCTTGTCTCCAATGGACACTGGCATTTCTGCCACCATTGCTGCTGGTCTCTACTTGCTTGGCCTTGATGTCCAGTTCTCTGTCTCTGAGACTTAGCTCATGTGCTTTTCTCCTTTCCTCCATGAACAACTTCTTTTCCTCAAGGGGCCAAGGCAGCCTCCTCTGCTGCACTCTTGGCAGTGGCCTCCTCCTTGGCCACTTCCCTCTCCAGTCTGAGTTTGGTCAGCTGCAGTTGGAATTCTCTCTCAGCCGTCCTGTCCTCCAGCTCCTCTGGGGAGAAATTGCAGAAATAGATGCTGCTGCTTGCCCTGGAACTGACAGTGGGACCTCCTCTCTCCTCTGGAGCCATGATCAGGGGGCTGCCATCCTCTCCCTCCAACTTCTCCTCCTGCTCTTCCTCAACATCCACCTCTTCTTTCTCCTCCTCTTAAGCCTCTAAGTTGCATGCCTCCCACCAGGCCCTGGAGTCTCTCTGGAGCCCCTGCTTCTTGGAGCTCCTGGTTGCTGGAAGGGCCCTCTCACTGCAGAAAACCTTGAGCTCAGCCACAGTGCAGCTCTCCAGATTATTGAGCTCAAACTCCATGTTTGCAGGTAGGGTCACAGATGCACAAAGTCAGTTGGAATAGAAGTGAATTTAGAGAAAGCAAAAGAGGCCCATCGAGGAGAATTTAAACCAATCTAATTGGTATTAAGTTATTTATAATGGGATTTTTGTGTACTGAATTCCACAACTGAACACCAATGTGAGAAATTGGGTTGCTGGTTGAGGGGGGTGTGAGCCCTTCTCAAGCATCAGCCGCAATTCCTGTCAGGGTGAACCACAAACAGTAACTAAATTAACCTATGCTTAACCCCCTGGTAGTTTGGCACAAAAGCAGTCCGGCTTAACTTAGAGACAATGCGTAAAGTATTTATGCAGTACACAAACAGCAATAAAGTGAAAACACAACCCAAGAAAAATCTCACACCAATTTAGAAAACTAGAATAAAATATTATAAAATATTTGACACCAAAACAACAAAAATCTAATCAGTAGAACCAGAGATTTCAAATGTTTGAGTAAGTATAGCACCTAAAAGCACAAAGTGCAACTTGCTGTTATCTGCTCTTGCGAGACTAAGTGAAAGGCATAATTTCAGGCTGACCATAGTGAAGCATGGGCCAGATATAGAGACCAGGTTAGTCCCGCTGAAAAAGTTACCTTCTAAAGTCCTTTGCAAAAAGTTCTGTTCTCTTTGAAGGAGCAGGGAGAGGAGTAGGGAGAGTGTCGCGGATGGCCATCGTTGTAGCACGGAGAGAAGGATGGGCATTGTGGATAGTCATCACTGTGGTGTGAAGACCCTGTTGGGTGTTGTGGATGGTTATTGCTTGAGTTTCATGTTGAATGGCAGATCTCACATTGCTGGTCATTGTTGACGGTAGCTGTAGTACAAAGAGTCAAGTTCACCAGAGGTTCACGTTGGCGGTAATCATGGCCTGCAAGATCTTGGTGCAAACAGGCCTGTTTGTGGCTGCAAAGAGCTCAAGACTTCAGAATTTCCCCTTTTCTTCTGGAAGGAGCTCAAGTGATGCCACACCCAGGAAAAGGGACCTGGGAGGCACCTCTTGGAGATCAGGAGCTCACTCCAGCAGTGGCCAGCAGGGCTCAGGCATGTCCAGTTGCAGGTCGAGTGCAGCAGGTTAGTTGGGATGTTGCAGGGAGGCCTCTGGAGATTGTTGTGTCCCTGTAGCTCAGTACAGGAGGTAAGTCAGCTGACCTTTGGAGTCACTTGAGCCTGGGATTAAAGATGCAGATCCAGTCTTCCATCTCAGACAGTAGAGCAGGATTCAAGCAGCAGGGCAGTCCTTTGGTAGCAGGGTAGTCCTTCTTCTGTACTATTCACAGGTCCAGAAGTCTACTGAATAATGGGTCTGAGGGTTCCCTTTTTATACTGGGTGCCGACTTTGAAGAGTAAGAAACTTCTGGAGTTTTCCCCCAACAACAGTGTCTGGAATATCCTGCGTCCCTGACCTGGTCAGAGTCTTTATGCATGCTGTTAGACCTGGCCCTTTTGACAGGTTTATCCCCAAACTTTTTGCCTTTTGCCTCTTATTTTTCGGACCCTGTTTTTGTTGGCTATAGGATTCTGGGCACTTTTCCACTGCTGATCAGTGCTAAAGTGCATATGCTCTCTGTATAAATTGTGGCAATGATTGGTTATCCATGATTTGCTTATTTGATTTACTGGTATGCCCCTAGTAAAGTGTACGGTGTGTGCCAAGGCCTGTAACTCAAATGCTGCTAGTGGGCCGGCAGCACTGGTTGTGCCACCCACATGAGTAGCCCTGCAAAGGTAACTCAGACCTGCCACTGCAGTGTCTGCGCACACAGTGGTGAACTGCGATGTTGTCCTAGCAAATGCACCCACTTGCCAGGCCTAAACCTTCCCTTTCCTTACATGTAAGGCACCCCTAAGGCAGGCCAAAGCTACCCCCCTGGGCAGGGTGCAGTGTATGTGAAAGGTAGGACATGTACTGTTGTGTGTGACATGTCCTTCGTTTTTCACTATTGAAAGGCTGTATGTCCCATAGGCTTATCAATGGGGCTGTGCTGTAACATTTTAGACATGTAGCTTTCCATAGGGGCAAGATAGAAAAATTGAGTTTAGGCTCTCTTAAACTCAGAATTTATTAACGCATCTTTTTGTAAAGGTGTTTTTAGGTCAAGCCTCGAAAGCGCTTGCGCTGTCTGCAAGACCTTTTGTATCTCTTGCATGGGCAGTTGGCAAACCCACCAATTGCCATTGTTTGTTATCTGTGTCTTTTAAAAATGCCTGCTTGTTATTGGTGCATTTAGTTAAATGCCCCTCCTTTGTGTGCTTAGCTCCCTTCCTGGCGATTTCACTGAGAGAATGTTTTGTTTGGCCATCACACTGTTATAGCCTGTGATGGCCTCTTCTCCTTCCTCCCGTCTGGCTATTGAAGGTTTATCTTTAGTTTATATTGCCCCAATTTAAGATGGCGGCCACACGTTATGTGTGATGACTCATTAACACCATGACGAGCGACTGTGCATTAGCCCACGCAACTTTGTTTTTCTTCAAATGGGAAAATATTTATCCCACTGAGAAAATGTTACTACACTCCAGGGAATTCCGGATCGATGAGGTTCTGTCTTTGTCCCATCCAGTCCCTTACAACTCCTTTCACTCTTTCCTTTTATGTGTGCTTGCAAGGTTGTAAATTAGCTTCAAAACGTCATACAATAATCCCTCTTTCACGCAGAAAACTACACATTTTAGGTGTTTACTGCACCTCGCTGCGCACCTTCGTAGAATAGGACAGCCCCCATTTCACTCACTAACCCTTAATGTTAAGTGGTGTGAGCCCTACCCCGCCTACAGACAGACATCTCACTGTTGTTTCAAGTTTCCACTAATCGTGACTAAGGTGACATTTCGAAAGGCAAATGGCTTTTGTTTGTGAACGTTTGTTTGTTAGGGGCTACCTACTGTGCAGACCCCGCCCTAATGGGCGTCAGAGCTGTTGCGAGCATAGTGCACGTAATAGAGCGAAGGCAACAATCATGACGGAGATAGAACTCAAAAGATTTACAAAAGTTCAAAACGTGGCATAAAGTGCACAGAGGTGGGCTGACACGTTTTTGAATCGCGTATTTCTGTGTAAACACTCTCTTTTAAAATGAATTGCTGTCCGGGGAGTTAGTGGCGTTCACTTGCAGGGAGCAAGGACTACAACTACCACAACACAGTAGTTGTATTGACTGGATTCTATGTGCCTTACCAACATTCAATCCAATGTATGCTAGATATCTTGTGCCCAACCTCTGGACCGCATTCAGCAAGAGCCAGCTTTAAGCCCATATTGCTTTTATATCACATAAAGTGGACCACAAGTCTCTTACTTTTGAAGCTTGCTTTAAATCACAATTAACCTATGATGTTTGGCCAACTGATAGCTGTGCTTGTTGTGAGAGTCCTGTGGAGTTTTAGAACGGGAGCGGGGGAGATCATCACGTGTTTTGCATGCAGGATTTTCCAGCCCATGTTTGAAGCAAAACTACAAGGCCCAGAATGACATTAATGCCAAAGTGGCTGAAGGGGCCCCCACCTGACAGCTGAGAACTCCAAAGATGGGAGTTTGCAGCACAAACATGGACATTTTAATTTTCTGTTTAGAGTTGCACAGGGGTGAGTTAGTTAAGGAAGGGGAAAGCTTGTCAAATATCAACCGGGAATAGCAAAATAAGAAGTCACATGATGAATATTGTCTCCTATGTGACGGTTCCGGCCCCAAGACGGCTCCAACCTTCAAATGCTTTCTTCAGTTTTCACTCTTTGTCATTGTGCTTGAGCCGGGGGGAGGAGAGGCCGGGAAGCCCTGTTTGAGTAGTGGTCTGCAGGAACCTCTGGGTAGGGCATCCTTTTAATAAATAACTTACCGAAAGGAATACTTTGTAGTACGTATCTGCAGCATGCCATCTTTTCGAGCAGGTAAGCTGAAGATTTAGGACAAGGAACTCAGGGAATTACATTTCTCCACTAACTATAATTAAAACGGGGTAACTTTGAAGATCAGAAAATTAAAAAAACAAAGCCATTTTGGCCTAAAATACCGACAGTTTCCTGCTGAAATTTGGCGATTTGGTAACTCTTGTAGTGCGACCGAGGTGCTGCGTTGAGCATTCTGTGCAGATAGGGCCCTACAGTGCCCTTGGCGTGTCACTACCGGCAGTCAGGGTAAGTCTTCGGGGGTAGCCCGACTACTGGCTTTATAGGTCACACACACCGCTGACCTGAAACTGAAGGGGGTCATTCTACCACGCACCTTCTTTTCACCAGCCTACGAACTTCCCTTCACCAGCCTGGGCGCACCCATTCGGTTTTGAAGCAAGAACCCAGAGGGAACACCGGCTGTTTTGCACATAGTAAACCCTTCCAGAACACCACAGAATTCTTCAGGGTGGGAGTGGTTTAATGCTCACATGACTGCGAGGTATAAACGTTTATATTTTTTCAAAATTTAAGTTCAGATGCTCACATTTCCATGCAAGTACTTTTAGCTCCACTGGTTGCACAGCAGAGATGCGCTGCAGTTTTTTGCTAACTAAAAAGCAAGGCGACTGAGTTTTTGTTTGTTTGTTACAGAGATGTCACTAACATATGTGATCCTTTTACCAGCAGTAGGAGTCAATCCTGATCTATGTGAACACTAGAGGCGTAGCTTGGTCAATGAGATTTGGGTGGGGGCCAATTTCAATCCTGACGATGCCTTTGGAACTTCCTTACAATGACTTTAAGAACTTGTGTCCCATTTTCATCTCAATTACTTGCATATGGTACGCACTTTCAAATTCAGCACGCCTCTTGTGTTCTGTTAAGTGGGATTTCTTTTGCATGCTGATCCTGTTACTGAGGGTAGGGGCAGTATTTTAATGCAGTGTTTCAGTCATGGACTTGGCACCTCATCAATATGGTGTGCCAAGTACACATAGGTAAAAGACATTGCCATTTACAATGCCAATAGCTCTAACTCAAACAAATACAAGACCGATTGCATTTCCAATGCTTGTTAAGTTCTGTGTTTGAAAATGTCACTTTTAGAAAGTGCGCTTTTTCTTACGTTACCATTCTGTGTGCCTCTGGCTGTTTGTGTATTCAGCGTCTGGTGTTTGAGTGACAGGAGCTTGGGATGTGCATCCACTCTAGACACTCACTGGGGGGTTGAGGAGTCCCCTGCCTTGCCTGGGTGACTCATCGCTGGGCTGAATAGACCTGGTCTGCATTTAGAGTAGTAGGAGGAGTTTTGCTTGCACCTGAATAGGCTGTGTTGTATCCTGCTTTTGTTAATGTTATGCCATTTACACCTCCTGCTTAGCCAGTGTGTTTGTGCTGTGTGCTGCATCCAATGTCAGAGTGATGATGCGCTTCCGAATGCTGGGAGCCTGTGAAGAGAAGTCACAGTTGAGAATGGGCTGAGCAGCATACTGGCTGCTCCTGGTGGGGCTGCTCTACAGAACTTGTATCTTACTACAATAAAGCATCTTGAACTATATTCTTCCTGTTTGGACCTCGTTACTACATTTATTTTGGCGACAAGTTGGTGACTACCTACGTGCTACAAGTGGATCTCAGAGACCTGGAGAACATAAGAGGACCTGAAGATGAAACTATCTACAGAATGGACAGTCACAGGCAACACAAAGAACAAGAGGAGGTATACACAGGTTATAAATAACCGCAAAAATTACAAGGATGTTCTACACAGAACAACAAAGATGTTAACATGAAAGAAAGAAGTCTTTCAAAGAAAAGCAAAGAAGACATCAAGAAACAGGTAAAGATGAAGCACTACACCTCTCAGCCCCACCAGTGTCCCTCACATCGGACAGCCCCAGCCAAGGCGTGCTTTGCCCACAATCATCACATTTGTTGGACTGTAATGGTAACAAGTTTTGTGCTTTTTCTACTTCTGGATGCATCAACTGGTTTTGTGGTGTCAAGAGAGACACTGTCTTTTGAATTTCATAGACAGCACTATCTTTTCTAAGTGTGTTTTTCATCTGGAGCCTGGTCTTGGTGCCGGCAGCAGACGTGGGTTATCAAACACAGTTTTGGCTTGGACCGCTTTCACAAGTTATGCCTACCCAGCCGATCTAGCGGAGCTTTCACCTACACAGAACAGTCTGTTTGCCATTCATTTGTCACTTTCCTGTTAAGTCTCATATGTGCCTTTACGTGTGATCGGAGGGGAGCTTCAGTTGTGGACCAAACATTTGTGGTGAGTTTGTTCTTTTTTACTCTCACGCATGACTGTTTTTGAGCAAGGACATTTAAACCGTCTCTGTGCGGTTTGAAATCTTAGCACAAGCTTTTCTTCACGCGCACTCTTACCTCCATCGAGTCGCGCAGAGATCGTTTGACGACATAGTTGTCTCCTTGCCAGTCTCTTAGTCGCGTGCTGGTTCTGCTCTGTCTTCCCTGACGTCACAGTAGTTCGACAAGAAACTCCCTGCTCATAGACATTTTCAAACATCAGCGCACCGGGAGCCATCCGGCACGGCGTGCTCAGCGTGCCGCCATCTTGTGGTTGGATGCTCCAGCCATTCAATTAAGCCTAGGAGTGTCCCACGAAGCTTTCAAATCTAATACAGTTTAATGGCAACCACGTTGTGAAGACCGCTCTTATATCCTCTTGGTTTTTGCACGTCGCACTGTGAAGATCGCTCTTCTCTCCTCTTCGTATTGCTGAAACGCTTTTCATGTAAGCGCAACGGTTGTCCTGGCTGTAGTTAAGTCCTTGTCAGTCTCCAGGTTTGGGTGGAGACTTCGAGTTTTCTTTGGTTTTGTACATACCGAGGACACTGGACTTTGCCGACTGTTCAACTGGTGAGATCTATTTTCTTTACAAGCCATGGTGTGCATCGATCTTCAGTGGGCGTCTTCTGTGCACCTTTGCACTGTTCTTTCTCAAGTTTCCTGGAGTCGCCCTTTTACTACGAAGTGCTGTTTGTTTCTAGGAACGCCTGTCTCACAGGATCGTGGTGACAGGCACACCATTGACATTCTTGTAATCCAAAGTTGGAGGTGCAAGTTTATTTGATCTGTCACCAGTATGTCAAAAAACGTATGTGTTTTCAGCAACATAATATAGTTGCGAGCCAGCATTTTTGTTTCGCCCCATGTTCCCTCTTTCACAGGTTATGGGTGGGAGCCTCATTCTATGCTATGTCATATATGTGTAAGTCACCCCGTGCTTCATGTTTGACATATTTTGTGTGAATCTATCTGTTCTTCTTCTTCTTCATCATCTTGTGTATGTTAGTCGCCCTGCACTTCACGTTTTCCTGTCCTGTGTGTAAGTCACCCTGCGCCTCACATTTTCCCGTCCTCTGTGTAAGTCGCCCTGCGTCACGTTTTCCTGTCTGTGCACATGTATCTTACTAGTCATAGTTCGTTTAGGAGTTATACGGCTGTTTCTCCTTCCATGTTGGTCTTTTCTTGTCTGTGCACGTGTATCTTACTAGTCCTAGTCTGTTTAGGGTTATATCTTCAAAGTATGTTTGCTCTAACACTGGTGTGTGCCTAAATGCTATGGTGACATGCACACCCTGAACTCTAACACTTGGCAAATTGAATGTTAATTTGATTTGTTATTTAAGCTTATTGTATGCTTGCCTATGATTACGCAACATTTATTTGGGTTTTTGTTCATTTCACTATGGAATTTCTTTTATCCCACTTATCCTGCTTGGGATTGTTTGGTGTGTTTCGTGGGCTCATCACTTTACATTCATGGACTCTGGGTACACACCTTCAGGGGTTCATTTTTCTTTTCACATACTACACCATTTTTTTTTCTTCCCTACGTAGGGATGGCAATGGGTTTTGGTCCTATTTGCTCAGTGTACGTTTGCCCACCTGTGCTACTTACGGTTTCTACCCTCAAATAGGGCATTGTTGTATGGGTTTTAGTCCCATCCACAGCAGCTTACCATACCTATTTCTGGGGATAAGTGATGGTTTCAGACCCAGTTACAGTAGTTACCTTACTTACCTCCCTTTCGTCTTGGGGTAGGTCATGGGTTTCAGTCCCATCTTCTCTTATATTTTTACCCTCACACAGGGTGTGTCTCATGGGTTTCTGTCCCATTTGCTGTTATTTTCTCGCAATGTTATTCTTATTTAATGTTACATTGTCGATTTGAAAATGTAGCATTATACTATACCTTATTTCTTTGTCAATTTGAAAATGGGGAAGTATTAATTATACTCATTTTATTTTATTCTCTCCTTCTCTGTTTTCTCGCCTGCTTTGTTCTCCTCGGAACCTGGACTATCTTTCATGTTGTTCTTCGCTTTGTCCTCAGTCTTTTCCTTCTTCTAGTTTCATTCTATTTCTTACCTGTTCTCTTCTCTGTGTGTCTGGGTGTAAGGCTGGTGTTTAGTTCGTGTCGTGCTTTGTTCTTCCCCCTTCTCATGCCTGTCTGGCCAGTAGGTGTGTTTTGGGGGTAGTCATTGGTGTGTCATTGTTGCTTCCATGTCTACCTGCTACCTTTTTGTTTCTCACGCTTTTTTACTGTTTTCTTCTCCTCTGAAATTCCTTGTTGGAGAGGATGGGCTATTGTTATTTTCGTATATTTATTCCACCTATCTCTTCCCTCTTTCCTATTTGTTCTTTATTATCACATTTATTCTTTTGCATTAGTGTTCCTTATTTAAGGTACTAGACTTATGCTTCTGTTGTGTAAGAAAAGGGGATATGTTGTATCCTGCTTTTGTTAATGTTATGCCATTTACACCTCCTGCTCAGCCAGTGTGTTTGTGCTGTGTGCTGTGTGCTGCATCCAATGTCAGAGTGATGATGCGCTTCGGAATGTTGGGAGCCTGTGAAGAGAAGTCACAGTTGAGAATGGGCTGAGCAGCATACTGGCTGCTCCTGGTGGGGCTGCTCTACAGAACTTGTATCTTACTACAATAAAGCATCTTGAACTATATTCTTCCTGTTTGGACCTCGTTACTACACTGTCTCCTTTTTCTCAATGCTATCTCCGCCCCCTTGGTCATGCTGCACCAGGGAGGACAGGACTGGTTTGGACTGGGTTCAGAGACCCTTACAGCAAAGAGAATAATGACAAAATGGGTTATAAGTACTACACCTAAAACCCCAGGACTTTGGATTACTTCAAGTAACAAGAGGACCCTGCCAAGAAGAAGAGCGGAAAGGCTGTGTGAGGAGCGCTGCCTTTTCTGAGTGAGGGGTGTTTTGGCCTGCAGTTGCTGCTTCTGTCTGTGGTGGAGGAAAAGGACTGACTCTTTTTGCCCTACTGTGGTATCCAGCTTGGGAAGAATCTCCAAGGGCCTGTGTGTGCTGGCCTCCTGTTGCGTAGGACTCAGGGACATCAAAATCTTCCTTCTGCGCACTTTCCCTTGGCTTTGGGAAAGTTCTGGTATGTGCGCTCTATTTTACAAGAGCCCTGGTGCTCCCCCTTTGTTTTACAAAATTGGTGTGCTTTTGCTTACATTGGGCAGGAGAGAGGACACACTTGAAGTGACCCCCTAAAGTATACAAAAAAGTTATTGATGGAATGCTTGAATTAATCTCAACCACTGGTAACTACTCATGTCAGCATCCCAATCCATTAATATTTTGCACACCATGTCGCCTCAGTTTGAACCCAGCTATATGCAAATCAGTTTTGACCCTGCGCCAGTCGGAGCGGTCCAGCCCTAACTGCCAAGCCAGGTCCTCTTTGAACCAGAACACAAGCAACCCAGGACCGGTTTCACCCTAGTTAGGAGCTCATTAGCCGGGTACAGCTTGGTTCTGGTGTCATAGTGTGCACTGAACCCACATTTGGGTATATTCGTCCCACTTAGGGTGACACACTTAAGTGTACAAAAAAGTGATGGATGAAATATATATATCTTTTTTTAATATTCTTTTTATTAAACAATTGTGATAGTACAGTGGAAGGCAGCGAGGCCACACAACAATCAGATACAGTGGTAGTATAACAATTGACTGTAACTTACAGGTTAGACACAGTGTCTGTACAACATTAAGTCAAATTAAGATCAATGTCCACTTCAGCCCTATGCAATTCCTCTGTTGGGGATACACATAATTCACCACGCGATACATTCTATTTGGCCCATTTTTGATCCCATTTCTTAGGACAGCCCCTGTGTTTAAAAACATCCTTCTCTGCGATCATCGCATTGTCCATGTCATTAGCCCATCTCTGATATGTGGGCAAATCCCCCGTCCCCCATGTCTGAGCTATATTCCTCTTAGCAAGGGTGAATCCCAGTGAGGCCCATGTGCGCTCAGTTTGGGTCAGGTCGGTGGCCTCCCATACATTTAGTAAGCAAAGTCGCGGGGAGTTGGCAATGTTTTTCTCGCTCACCTTCTTAAGTGTGGAGATGATTCTCTCCCAGTATGGCTGGATACTTGGGCACTCCCAGAGCATGTGGAAAAATGTGCCTTCCGCAGCGCACCTCTGAGGCACCCAGAATCCGGCCTACGCTCCATTTTTACCAGTGTATTTGCAGATAGATAGGTTCTGTGTAGGATTTTGAGCTGGACTAACCGAAGCCTCATTGGGATAGCGACTTCTTTGGGGGAGGAGAGTGCTTCCTGCCAGTCGTTGTCCTCCAAATACCCGAGATCCGATTCCCACAACTGCCAGAGACGTATCAACGGGTCAGGCCTATTATTTATTAATTTATGATATGTAAGTGATATTGCTTTGCGTGACATGGGATCCGCTAAAAGTCTATCCTCCAGTGGGGAGGCCTCGGGCAAAGCCTCACCACTCGCCACAACGGTAGTTATAGCATGGCGTATTTGTAAGTAGCGGAACGTCTCTGACCCTGCCAGTTGATAATCCGCTTGTAGGTCTCTAAATGGAACTATCTCTTTTCGCTTCCAAAGATCACCGACTGAAGAGATGCCAATTATGTCCCATTTATCGAAGCCCGGGCATTTGCTCAGTGTGCCGAGTTGCTCGGACTCCCATAAGGGAGTGATCAATGTTATTTTTTTGTGCCACCCCAGTGTTTTTGTAGCGCGGTGCCAGATTGCGACTGTTTGGGCCATAGGACCAGTGAGGCGTTGGCTTTTGGGGTTAGAATAAAGTGCACGCCGATAACCCCCCGGGTTCATTATCCATTTGTCCGTGCGGTATGCCGGTTCGGACGGTGAGGCAAAGACCCATTTATTGATTACTGCGAGCTGGGAGGCCCAGTGATATTGTTTGAGGTCGGGCAACACGATTCCTCCATCATACCATCCCCTGGTCAGTTTATGTGTTGCGATGCGTGGGTTTTTCCCATCCCATAAAAGAGTCCTAACCTCGCTCTCTATATTGGTAAAGTATGTGTCTGGGACTTTATAGGGGGTGTTTTGCAGCACGTACAAGAATCAAGGCAACACCAGCATTTTAAACAGCGCTGCTCTGCCCAAAAGAGTTAGGGGGAGAGACCGCCAGTGGAGCACATCGTTGTGGAGTCTAGTCAGCGGGGCCTTGAGATTGATTTAATAGAATTGGGTTGGATGCTGGGCTATATACATGCCGAGATAACGAAATCACTCAGTGGCAACTGTAATGTTGGTGCCTTTGGGCATCCGTGGCAAGGGACCCTGAAGCATATAGAGTACAGATTTTGTCCAATTAATAGTATACCCTGAGTGTGTGCTAAAAATTGCAAAAATATGTAGGATCCTATGGATCGAGGCCGATGGAGCCTCAACATACACTAGGACGTTGTCAGCATAGAGGGAGCCTCTATCTTTGTGGTGGTCAGTCCATTTCAGCCCCCTGATCATGGGGTCACCCCTAACCCAGGTCTCTAAGGGTTCCAACATCAAAGCAAACATGAGGGGCGACAGGGGGCAACCCTGTCTAGTCCCCGTCTCTAGACGGAATTGTCGGGATGTGTGTTGGTTGACAACTATATGGGCAGTCGGTTCTGTATACAGTAGCTTGACCCATTTTATGAAATTGAGGCAGAATCCCATACGTTCGAGGAGAGCAAATAGGTAAGGCCATTCAATGGTGTCAAATGCCATTTTTGCATCTAATGACAGCAATGTTGCATCTTCTTGGATGGTGTTAATTCTCCCCATCACCACATGTAGTCTTCTAAGATTGAGGGCCGTGTTCCGGCCAGGCATGGAGCCTGCACAAGCTTACAGATGACGGGGATCAAACGGTTGGCCAATACCTTGGCGAGAATTTTTGCTTCAGCAGTTAACAGTGAGATTGAGCGATAGGAGTCACACCTCGTCGTTGGTTTACCTTGTTTATGTATGACGACCACTGAGGCCAGCATCAGGTCTCTAGGTAGGGACCCAGTTTGGTAGCTCTCTAGATGCATAGCTCAGAGAGCGGGTGTTATCTTGGAGGTCACCAATTTGAAAAGCTCTACTGGGAGCCCGTTAGGACCCATGGCTTTCCCCGATTTCATCCCTCGTATGGCATTTGCTAGTTCCTCTTCTGTTGGATCACTCTCCAGGGATTCCCGATCTTCTGAGGTGAGAGTAGTAACTGGAATGGTGGCCAGGAGGTCCCTGGAGTCAGTAAGGGTAGTGCAAGTAGTGGAGGAATATATGGAGGCAAAGTGGGATGCAAAGGCCTCAGCAATCTGCTGCGGGTCACTCAACATTTCTCCCATTCCCCCCTCAATAAGGGGCACCCATCTCTGTGCGGCTTCCCGCTTTCCTAACCATGCAAGCAATTTCCCCGGTATTGTCACCCAACTCGTATATTTTGTGCAGAATAGCTTTCTGTTTTGATCTAGCTGCCTCCGTTGCAAGCTGTTGGTAGTCTTGTCTTTTTACGCTAAGAGTGTGTGTGGTCTGTTCATCATCTGTGGTTGCCACCACGTCATCCAGCCCCCAAATCTCATGTTCCAGGGTCTCCAATCGCGCCCTCAGTTCCTTCTTATGTCCCGTCATTAATGAGTGTCTGACCTTTAATAACTGCTCCAAAAGCCCCCCACAGGATCTGATGGGAGTCTACTGTATTTGTATTCTCGGTGAAGTAGTGGTCTACCCCTTTTAGAATTGCACTCCTAACATGTGGGATCTTCAAACACCAAGGGTTTATGGACAGGGTGATACGTCTATTCTCCTGAGGCAGAGCTAACTGAATAAGGACAGGAGAGTGGTCAGAAATACCACGCGCCAGGGATCTGGCTTCAGTAAAATTAGAGAGATCGTCGGCATGTGTAAGCAAATGGTCAATTCTGGATTGACTACCGTGGGTGCCTGAATGGAAAGTAAAGTTGCGCGCTAGGGGATTAAAGTGGCGCCAGAGATCAACTAGGCCGAAGGCTAAGAGAAAATCCATCATCGGTGAGGTGCCATGTGGATCTTGTCGAGGAGGACGTCGGTCAACCCGACCATCTACCGTCAAGTTAAAATCGCCTCCTAGCACCAGGATGCCCACAGGGAGATTAAGCAAGAATTTGCCCAGGTCGGCTAGTGTGGTTTTTTTCAGCGCCGGGGGGATATAAATCGAAAGTACATTGAGGGTTCTCCCTTCCCATGACCCAGCAACCGCAGCAAATCTACCCTGGGCGTCAACCCATGTGTTGTTTATTATGTATGGGCATTGTTTGCGAATGAGAGGGCCGGTCCCTCTCGAGCCGGAAGTGAAGCCCGCATGAGCAACCAGCCTGTAGCCCCATCGATCGAGTGCCTTACATGTGTTACCAATTAAATGTGTCTCCTGCAGCAGGGCAATATCGGGGACCTGCCTCTTGAGATATTGGAGCACAACCCCTCTTTTTAATTTGTCCCCCAGCCCGTTGACGTTCCATGTGATAATACGGAGCGTTCTCTTCACATTACGGTCAGACATGGTGCATTGGGTTGATTTTGGTCGCTGCCCGCCCAGGGCGTGAGTGTGTATGTCAATTGCTGGTATAGAGATTCCGCTAGCCTTCATTGCGTTTGCATTAATGACGTCACTTTCCCCACCGCTATCACAACAAGATAACAACAGAAACTAAAGAAACGAACCCCCCCAAAATGTCCCTTTCCCTCCCCCCTCTCTGCCTCCCTGCATGGCGGGCACTGAACCTCCCGCCACCCCAAACTTGCAGAGTGCCTATCGCCCACCCTTAGAATACTGGGGAACTTGATCCAACCCCACTCCCTAAGTCTCATATTTTTATTTTTATTGGGAATAACACAACATCATGCTGTATCATGTAACAAGTAAAGAACGATGCCCCGCATTATGTTGCAATTATATCCTTGAAGCATCTAGCAATAGCACCAAGCAACCTCCGAGTCATGCTGCGGAGCAGATCGGTGCCAGGTTGACTTGTGCAAGGCATAGGCAATGAAAGTTCTGACCTCGTCGACTGTAAGCCGCTGCCACACTCAGTTCAGTCTGCCTGGCGCTGTTCCGGCGAACCCTGCGCAGTCGTGGCGCCATTCGGGGATTCTGCTTGGCGGCCTGCCCTGTCTTTATTTCCAGTGCCATGGTTCTCTTTGTGATTTCGCTTGCCGACAGTGCGCCATCCATTAAGCCAGTCCCATGCGTCCTCGGGACTAGTAAAAAATCATGTTTTTCCTTCGGCCTCAACGCGCAGTTTTGCCAGAAACAACATGGCGTACTTGATTTCTTGATCTCGCAGGGCGCGTTTCACCTCCAGGAAGCTGCGGCGTTGCCTTTGCACTCTCAGCGTAAAATCCGGGAAGAAGGTTATTTTACTGTTTTCAAGGGTGATCGGCGGGGCCACTCTCGCTGTATGGAGTATTATGTCTCTGTCCCGGAAGTTGAATACTCTTGGCAGGATGGGCCTGGGAGGTGCGCCGGGTTTTGATCTTCCGCCCGGTACTCTGTGTGCTCTTTCAATAGAAAAGTATTGGGATAGCCCCTTGGGTTGAAGGTGTTGCAGCACAAATAGGTCCGCCACCTGCCCCTCCACTTGTTCTGGCACCCCTAATATGCGGATGTTGTTGCGTCGCATCCTCCCTTCATAGTCGTCGAGTTGGCGTTCCAGCATATCTTGGCCGGCTTGGAGATCCGCGACTTGGCGTTTGAGGAGGGTGGTATCGGTTGTTAAGTCCTTAGTAGTGGATTCAACCTCCTTAATGCGATCGTTCATGTTCCGCATGTCAGCCCTAATCAAGGAGACCTCTGAGGCGATGGAGTCAATCCTATTTTCTAGGGACGTGCGCACGGTTGTTATGGCCACCAAGATGTCTTGCAATGTGGGATCTTGTTGGTCCCCGGTTGAATTCAAATTCGCCTGTGCGTCTTCCTGGCCTTTCTGCCACGCATATTTGTCCAGTTTTACTTGTAGTGCATTACGACCACTCCGGCCGCTCGCCATGGTGTGCTCAGCGCGTAAGGTACAGTCAGAGGAGAGATTGGGGCCGCGTTGGCTACTCTCCGCCACCTGCTCGAGGGCCGAGGCCCCGTCCGCCCTGTCGGGTTTCACCAAGTAGGCCTATACCAAAGGGGAGCACAGTCTGCATTGCGCACACTCTCAGAGGGGAGAGCACTATCTTGGTGGCGATAGTTCCTGCCCCCGCTATGATTTTCACTCACCGGCAGCACCAGAATTATGGTCGTGACTTCACCGCGCCTCGGTGTTTGCTATGCTCTTGGGCGCCACCCACGAGGGTCGAAGTGTGAGTCTTGCTGCGGCCGCCGGCCGCTCTGAGCACTGGGGGGGCGCCTGCAGGGCACGATGTCCTCCCGATGTTCGCAGGGGCCAGGCAATCAAGAGAGCAGTTCCAGATGTTGATGTTGGTGTGCTGCCCCCCCCCACGGTGAGTGGGCTTTATTTCTACCGCACTCGCGGTGCCGTCACTGGAGATCGACCGGGAGTGCCGATGACGCTCTTCGCGTCTCACGCCTCAGGAGCCTGGGTCCAGGCAAGAACAACTTGCAGTGATCACTATCCGGGCAGCATCGGAGTCATGTGCGTGCCTTCACTGCGCCTCAATGCCTGCTGGTTCTTTTGGGCGCCACACACAAGCGTCGGAGCGCGGGTCTAACTGTGGCCGCCGGCTGCGCTAAGCAATTGCAGGGAGCCCCCCCGGACACAATGATCACTCGGCAGTCGCGGGGGCCAGGCACTCACCAGAGCAGGTATGGGTGTTGATGCCTGGTGCGCTGCCGCCCCCCACGAGTGATAGTTCTTGTGTCTTACCGCACTTGCGGTGTCGTCGCTGTCGGGCGATCAGAGGTCTTTGTGGCGCGCTCTGCGTCTCACGCCACGGAGGCCGGAGTCCGGATAAAGCTCCGCTTGCACTCGCCCAATCTGGACGGCATTTGGTGCACTGGACACCTACATTGTAAGGGCTAAATGGTCTCCTTTTCAGCAATTTTCACTCAGGGCATGATGTCTTTGTTTTTATTTATTTTTATTTTGTTTATTTTTTATTAGAGCAGGAATAAAAGCAGAAAAAACACAATATAGATTACATAATAATGCATAAGAAACAACCAGAAGGACTCTGGATTAGCATCAGGGGTTTAAAAAATATAGAAAGGTGCATACAAAATACATTCTGCAGTAGCTTATAATCCTTAATAACTATTACTGCATAGTTGGCCCACTCCAATCTAAACAGTAATGAAAAACAGAAAGCACGCCAATATCGGCAACAATTTAAAGTGCATGTGCAACTAGGAGCAAATATTTCAATAAAATTGCAAAAAGTCAGTAAAAACCATACCAGTATCAGTACAAATACTCTTTAGAGTGCAAGTGCGGCTAGCAGCGACTGTTTTAATAAAGTGCAAAAATGAATTCCCTACTACAGAGGGGTCTTAGAAACCTACTTTACTCAGATATAGTAAATTTTTGCCAGATAGCTCTGAATCTTACAATAGCTCCTACACATTTTGCATAGGCCTCCTCAAATCTGTAAGTCCTGCACATTTTACTGACCCATTGGCCAATCCTAGGTTGTTTAATAGTTTTCCAATTTTGCAGAATAAGTGACCTAGCAACCGCTATAGAAATATTACAAAATACTGTTGATATTTTGTAAAACATTGTACCTCCGGCGACGCACCAAATAATACCAGCCTGGATGATGGGTCAATAGTTGACGACATATATTGAGAAATCATGATAAAAACATCTTTCCAAAATTGCTGCAATTTACTACATTCATAAAATGTGTGTACCCATCCCCCTTCACCATGTTTATTGCATCTAAAGCATTGGTTTGAGCTAGTAGGAAACATCTTATGCAATCTCAAAGGAGTGTAATATGCTAGCCATCTGGATAGGAAATTCATTCTTTTAAAATTAGCACCTCGCAATGCTTTATTCATAAATTCACTGAGCTGCCGCCATTCTTTCGTATTAAACTTGCAGCCTGTCTCTGAGTAGATTTTATGGAGCTCTTTCACAATAATCTCTTCACTATGAGCCTGCTGATGTAACTGCCGATACCAAAATCCCACTTCCACTACTTTATGCGACATTTGCTTAGTGATTTGACGCGTGGCCTCACTCAGCATGGTATAGTTATTCTTAAGAAAATTCACGAGCTGAAGATAGCTCAAAGAAAAAGCAGTATTAAAATTGCCGGATTGCAGCCGTATCTTTTCCCAGGTAATTAACGTTTGATGATTATAAAAATCCCCAAGGTGACCAAAACCTAATTCTTGCCATACTTGGTAGAGCCCTCTGGGCAGCATTAAACCTCCTCCTATACAATATTGGATAGGGGTATAAGCATGATATGCTGGAATATTTCGTAATTTATAAAAAAGCAGTGTCCTAGCCGCTAATGCCGAAATGACCTTATACCTGTTTTTTTAGGGAGTTTTGCTGATTGTACAAAAGTGGGAAGTTTTAAGGCGCTTTCCTTCAGCATTTGTGTTAAAAAAAAGTTATCAAAAACTGAATTTTCCTCTCCTAGTTGCGATAGCAAATTGAGCAGAGAGGCCTGGTAATAAGTTGGAAAATGTGGGAGCGCTAACCCCCCCCCCGAAGCTACATCCAATTGTAGTGTGGCTAGCTTAACGCTGGGGTGTTTTATTATTCAACACAAACTTCCGAATCATTTCGTCCAATTCCTTAAAATAGGCACTTGGGATTTTCAAGGGAAGATTACTGAAGAGGAACTGAAACAACGGAAGCACCGACATTTTAACCATAGACACCCGACCTATCAATGATAAATTAAGCAAAGACCACTTTTCTAATAATTTTTTCACTGTCCCTAGCATAGTAGTGTAATTCAGAGAAAAAAATTGATCATAATCATTTGTAACAAAAATGCCTAGGTATCTGATTGGATGTGGCAGTCGAGGATGTAAGGAAGCTGGGAAATCAGAAGGAACCGAATTAAATGTAAGGATTTCTGTTTTTGCTCGGTTAACTTTATATCCCCTACCTTCGTGCATTTCTGAATTTCATCCATCACATTCTGTCTGCTAGACCCTTCAGCTTTAAGATATAAGATTATATCATCTGAATTTTAACTTGATTTTTGGCATACTTTCAATAGGGGGCACGATCAAAAAATTATTACCAATTTTGACAGCAAGGGGTTCAATAAACAAGGAAAACAAAAGGGGGGATAACGGACAGCCCTGATGCGTGCCTCGTTTAATATTCACCCTCCCAGCTTCTGTACCATTGATGACAATTTTTGCTTCCGCCTGACTATATAATTTTTTTAGCATATGTATCAACTGAACGGGAAAACCAAACTTATCTAAAATAGCAAATGAGGCACACCAATCTACCAAATCAAAAGCCTTTTCAGCGTCCATTGTCAGAATGGCCGCTTTAATCTTATTGACCGAAAAATAATCGACTGCTTGCATGTGAAAGTATGTATTGGTGGCCATTAGCCGTCCTGAAGGAAACCATTTTGATCAGTATGAACTACTTGTTGGGCGCACAGAGCAATCCTTCTAGCCCAGATCTTCATAAACAGTTTGTAGTCTGTATTTAACAAACTGATAGGGCGGTAGGAATTTGAGTCGCGAGGATCTTTATCCTTTTTAAGGAAGACTACAAGTACTGACTCCTTAAAACTATTAGGGATATCTATCCCATCCTTTATTTGATTAAACAATTTAGTTAAAAAAGGAAGTATTTCTTCTTGAAATATCTTATATACTTCAACCGGCATCCCACCCGACCCACTAGCCTTGGTGTTGGACATGCTTTTTAGTACTGCACTAACTTCTGACATTCCTTTCGCACCATTGAGCGTCTCGGTATGCTGTTGAGATATCTGCGGTAACTCCAATAATTCAAGATAGGACTGCAATTCTGACTCCTCTACTGCCAATGTATCCGCATAGATTTGTTTAAAATGAGAAAGGAACACCTCCGATATTGCCTGTTTATCTTCCTCTAGCAGACCGGTAGAAGGATTTCTGACATGACTGATTATTTGCGCCGATTTCTTACTTTTCGTAGTCCAGGCCGGGAATCTGCCAATATGCTGGCTTTCCTCATAAACCTTTTGTTGATACACCTTGCTTCCCGAGATCTCCTCTAGCAGAAAGAAATCCTTCAACTAATCTTTAGCTGTTGATAAATCTTGCTGTAGTGCTTTAAAGGTATGTTCTGCTATTGTTGTAGAATTTAGGTTTTGTCTAGCTTCCTCTACTGTGGTCTGTAACTCCGAAATCTTTTGCTTGCGCTGTTTGTTTAACCAAAGCTTATAGGCTATTGTCTGTCCTCTAAAGGTGGCCTTATATGCCTCCCAAACCACAAAAATTGGGGCAGTATTTACATTAAACTGGAAAAATTCCCTGATAAAAATTTTAGTTTCGGTCACCCAGGTATTATCTTCCAGTAGAGATTTATCGAACTGCCATCTTGCTCTCTCTTTCGGCTTGATCCTCAACCTTAACGTGAAAGAAACTACAGAGTGATCAGAGAAAGAATTGGCCAATATCTCTGATTTACCATTGGCCACCAGCTTATCCACAAGAAAAAAGTCCAACCGAGATGCCGTTCTATATCTTGAGGAGTAACAGGTAAATTGAGAGGAGCCGGGGTGTCCCTGCCTCCAGGGGTCCATTAAAGCAAAGTCTGTTAACAAACTTTTTATTAGCTTTGCGGTTTTAGGCTTTAGCTGTCGTTTTGTTTTATTTGAGGTATCTAGTGCCAGATTCTGTATATAATTAAAATCACCCCCTAGGATCAGTATACCTTCCGTATTTGCTACCAGTTGATACATTTGCTTGAGCGCTACAGTATCATCTACTATGGGACCATAGTAATTAACTAAATTTAGCTCTATCCCATCCAGTTTTACCTTCATCCATAGCCAACTACCTTTTCCATCTCGCTGGACCTCCTCAACCTGCCAATCTAATGTATTGGATAGTAAGAACTCCACCCCTCGCACCGCTAAGTTAGCAGATGAAAAATACGCCAATGAATATTTTTTAGGTAGTGCTATCTTGGGAGTTTCCATCCTAAAATGAGTTTCTTGTAGGAATATGATTTCAGGAGAGAGGGATGCTAACCACTTTAAAAAAGCTAAACTTTTACGCGGATTCAGTGATCCATTAACATTGCATGTAATCACTTTTATATCTTGCGGCATTTGATCCATCCTAAATAGCTTGTCTCAGCTTTGCCCAATCTGAAATTTCTCTCGGCATACTTAACCCTTTTTTGACCAACACCTTCCGTCCTAGCCACTCTCTGCAGCATCTTGTTAACTTGTGAGCGTATCCTATATAATTCACTTTTCTCCTGCTCATTTTTTCCATTGCTTACCCCGTCCCTAACCCACACCTCCCCCCTTCCCACCCCTGGCAGCTGGGGAAAGACCCACCATACCCCCTGCCTTCCCTCCCTGAATTTCCCCTAAGCCAGGTGCCGTGTTATTGCACCCTAGTGTGACCTACTGCCCTGCCCCATGAAATAATAAACCAATTACAAAAAAAAAAGAAAGAACAAAGACAAAAAAATTCCACACAGTCATTCCAGATAGTTCAAACATTTTGCTTTTCCGTAGTAATTTTCTGCAAAAGTTCCTGGGCTTCATCGAGATTTGCAAACATGTGGAACTTCCCTTGAACCAAAACTCGCAGCTGGGATTGTTGAGCGATGGCCGCCTGACCCCCCTGTGCCTTGAACAGTTAGAGAAGCTTAACAAATTCTTTCCGTCGCCGAGCCGCTGCTGCACTCATATCAGAAAAGATGCGGCAACTAGGAACTTCCAGAGTGGAGAATTGCTTCTTTTGAATAGCCCTGGTCAATATCTGTTCCTTCACTCGGTAGTCCGTAAAGTTAACTAAAATAGTTCCAGGCAACTTTGAGTTCGGGAATGGCTGTGCCGGCACTCTATGTGCTCGCGTTACAGTAAGGTCACCAGAAAACTCGGGCAGCACATTCTCCTTGATAAAAGACTCGACCCACTGGAGAATTTGTGACCCCTCACAGCCTTCTGGGACCCCGACTAGCCGCAAGTTTGAGCATTGAGAATGGTTTTTCAGCTCTTCTAGCTTTTTTTCCAGCAAATCTTTCTGTCTTTTCTCTAAAGAGGTCTGATGCTGCATCTAAGTCATCTGATCTTCAAATTGAGAGATGCTTGATTCAGCCTCTTGGAGTCTTGCCGGATAAGAACCGACTGCTTCTTCAATTTTTGATAAGCGTAAATGTAGAGCTGCTATCTTGTCTGCTTGCATTACTTTCATCTCCTTTATCTCATCCAGGATCAAATTTAACAAGGCTTTGATATCAAATTGAAAGCTAGTCCCAGCCTCTGATAGCTGGTCTCCAAACGGATCTTCCAACCCTAGCCGTGCTTGTTGTCACACTACCCCATTTTTTTCTGCCACAGACGTTGACGGAGGGCTCCCCAATGGCCTAATAAGTGGAGGGAGACCCTGGACGGCTAAGGGAAGACTCGGTTGGATGCACTCGCAGAGATCATGTTCTGAGCTTAAATTTGATGAAGGTGGTGGAGGCACTTTGGATTTCATAAATAACGGGTATTCCTTAGCCTTATTTTGAGATGTACTAGCGAGATTTTCCTGAGCGATCTCATGGTTCACCATTGCATCTTGAATCACAACTATCGGGCTAATCACCGGACTTGCCCCCACCATTACTGAGCCAGAAGGTACACTGCCTCGTTCTTCAGACACTGAATTCGGAGTTGTTTCTCTCTGGCTGGGATTTACATCCCTCTCCTGATTGGGGTCCTCCTGACTCCCCGCTCCATGTTCCAGGACCTCAACTTCAGAGCTCGTAGGACTATAAATTGGGACTGACCCACGACGAGCCTTCTGCGAATGCTCAGCTCTAACATTTGCGGGAACAGTCTTCAGCTGGGTTGTTCGAGTTTTGGATTTAAACGCCACATTTGAATCAACATGAGCCATTACATTGGCAATTTTTAAATGCTGCCCCATCCTGCCAGTAAATCCTAAAAGCAAATGCTTAAGAATCACGCTTATATAGTCGATGGGGTGGGGGGTGCACCCCTCTGAGCCGGGACACTCCCACACTTCTGTAGAACAAAGCCCAGCGCAATCTAGCAACTGGTCAATAGTTTCCAGCTAACTCGAAAGGAGCTCCCCGGGGGCCTTTTATCCAGCAAGATCCAGGACAAGCTCCACTGATACAGCCCACAACAGCAGCAAATGACAAAAGTTATATGAAAGAGGCATTAATCCACTCCAAAAGCCTCAAAAAGAATTCTAGATTTCTAGATTTTCCTGCTTACTTGCTGTCTCTTAGTTGCTGTCTCTCCTCCTGATCTCCTTCGCGATGCCTCCAGTGTCTCCAGCAGCCTCCACTGGTTCAGTGCCTCAGCCACACCTTCCTCCGACGATCAGCCACCTCCCGTGTGGCACCAATCCAACCTGCAGGGGAGGCCAGCACATGAAGAGGGGAAGAGTGCAGTAAGTGCCACGACCGCCGTCACACAGTTGCTGGAGGAGACCGGCCGGTCAGCGAGGAGCAATATACCTGGCAGACCCTCCACCAGCAGACAGAAACACGGAGCATACACAAAGCGGTCCCCGGCGGCAACGTTTCGCAGCTGCGACCCTTTCCCGAGCGAGCCTCTCACGCCGCACGGGTTCTCACTCTACAAATGACTCCACCTCGAACTCCGGCAACCTACTCTTGTGGATTACTGCTCATTTCCTCGGCAGTTTTGCTGGAGGAATCTTGGCCACGCCGTATCCCAGCATCGGCAGTATTGTGGCAGTATTACGGCAGCGAGCATCTCACGCCGATCCACCTCGCTGTTCAGCGGTCTCCATTACGGTAGGGCGGGGCAGTGATCACCTGTGGCTACGCAGAGGCGGGATTCGCCATAGCCAGGGGCATGATGTCGTTTTATCGGATTTTCGGGAGTGGTGCGCCGGAGCTGAGCTACAGCGCGGCCATTTCCTATGACAGTTGGCCACGCCCCCGATGGATGAAATATTTGAAGTAATCTCAACCACTGGTAATTACTTGGGCTCCATCCCAATCAATCATTATTTTGCACAACACGTCACCTCAATTTTGATCCAGCCATCTGCAAATCAGTCTTGACCCTGCTCTTAATGGGAACAGTCCAGTCTGAACTGCCAAGGCTGGTCCTCCCTCAACTGGAACACAAGCAACCCAGGCCCGGTTTCACCCTAGTTCTGGGCTCATCAACTGTGTACAGCTTCATTCCAATGACACAGTGAGCACGTGACCCACATCTGGACATACTCATGCCACTTAGGGTGGTACCTGAAACATACAAAAGGTGATGGGAGGCTGCTTGCAATAAGTCTGACCATTGGCAAAAGCTTGGGATAGTACTTCAACCCATTATTCGTTTGCTCACCATGCCACCTCATTTTGAACCCAGCCTTATGCAAATAAGTCTTGATCCTGCTCTTCATGGGAACAGTCCAGCCCGAACTGTCAAGCCAGGTCCTTCCTGAACCGGGAAACAACAGCCCAGGACCGGTTTCACCCTGGTTATGGGCTCAACAGTCCGGTACAGATTCAGCAGTTTGGGCCGGACTGTTCTGATTGGTTCAGGGTCAAGGCTGATTTGCATATAGCTTGGTCCAATCTGAGGTGACATGGTGTATAAATAACAATGGATTAGGATGTGGCCTGAGTAATTATCAGTGGCTGAGTTTAATTTAAGCAGTCTTTCCATCACTTTTTTGTATACTTTAGTGTGTCACCTTAAGTGAGATGGGTATGCCCAGATGTGGGTCCCAGGCAGCTGGAAACTACTAGAAAGGCATTAGAAAGGTTGAGCAGGAAAATGCCAACTTTCCAAAAGTGGCATTTTAAAAATTATAATCTAAAACCCAACTTTATCAATAAAGAGGACTTCACATTATAATTCATTTGAGTGTAAACCTAATTTCTCTATCTGCTCCCAATCTGAAATTAGCAATTATTAATTGAAATATGGTAACACAGTGTTAGCCTATGAGAGGGACAAGCCTTAAAACAGTGAGAAATGACTTTAGGAGAATTTCACTGTCAGGACATCTAAAACGTAAAAACACATTTCCTACTTTTTAAATACCATGCACCCTGCCCTCTGAGCCTTTAGAGTCTACCTTATTGGCAAGGTTTATGCCTGTCAAAAGATTTATTTTGCCAGGTTGAAATGGCAGTTTAAAACAACACTACAGACTGCAGTGGCAGGCCTGAGACAAGCTTTAAAAAGGCTCCATTAGTTTGTGGCACAATGAGTGCTAAAGCCTACTAGTAGCATTTAATTTACAGACTCTTGGTACATTTAGTATCATATACAAGAGATTTACAAGTAAATGTGATGTACCAATCAGGTATATGTCAATTATACCAACTTTTAGGGAGAGCGCACCAACACTTTACCACTGGTTAGCAGGGAAAAAGTGAATAGAGTCCTAATGCCAACAAAAATGGGTTCAACAACAGAAGGCAAAAAATCTGGGGGTGACCTTACAAAAAGGGCCAGGTCCAACATATCCAACTCATGTATACCCATGATGACCTGTACGTAAACTTTAAACTTCCAAAGCTACCTGCAGCTCGCAATTCTAGCCGGTTAAACTACACTTAAAGCCCCATTTTACCTGTTTTCCACACTTTCCAAGTTTTCCTGCTTTGTGTTAAAACTTGACCCTTTTTAATCCTGACATTTAGGGGCATATTCTCAAGGACCTATCGCCGAGTTAGCGGCACTTTATCGCAGCCAAAGTGGCGATAGATTTATCGCACCATTCTCAAGCTGGTGCTAACAGCCGATATCGCCAGTTTTCCTGCGATAGCAGCCGCAAAAAACATCGCCACGGATGACACCGGCAACTAACGCTAAAGAGATGCAGTGTAGGCGTTCCTGTGCAAAAAGCCACAAAAACACCACTTCGCAATATTCTCTACGACCAGCCAGATCGGCGATAAGATCACAAAACAGGCGATAAGGCGCGTTAGCAGCAGGGATTTAACACCTGCTCCTACCTGGTGTTAAGACGGACGACAACCTGCACCACAAAAGGGAGCCCAGACCAGAGCCACACCTGAAGAAAAACAGATGCCATGGAGCTACTGATCATGCAGCTCGGAGCCACAAGAGGGCCACAACACCCACGGCCACCACACCCAGGCCCGCCACCCCCGGACCCCCGTACCTACCCCCAGACTACCACAGAGGCAGCGCAGACAAAGACAGCGGACCTTCAGAAAACGCACCAGCCTCACAGGCTTAACACCAGAAGGATGTCATTGCCCACTACAGTCACAAAAGGACAACCATCCTCCGCATCCTGACCATCATTGCCCACAGGCTGACGGCACCAACACAGCGGACAAACAACATCCCTCCGCAGACAAAACTGCTGGCTGTGCTGCACCTGTTGGCCTCTGGTAACTTCCAACCAAGAACTGCCAGAGTCGGAGGAGTCTCACAGCCAGCCGTATCCAAGTTCCTCACTGTTAGATCTGGGGGTCTCTAGTTGGCAGAGGTAAGTACCTTTGTCCAAATAGGGACCCTTACTTCTAGTCAGTGCAAGGGGGCAACACACTGTTGATAACCCCTGCTCACCCTCTGGTAGCTTGGCACGAGCAGACAGGCTTATCCCCAAGGCAATGTGTAAAGTATTTGTACCAACACTCACAGTAATATAGTGAAACACCACAAATGGACACTACACAAGTGGTTTTATAAAAATATAAATCACTTTATATAGATTAGGCAGATCAAAACGGCATAAAAATCACATACACTATCAATCTCTTCCAATAATGGGTTTATCAATAAAAAGGTTTACTGTAACGATGTTCTTCTATAGTAGAAAGTTCTTGTAGGGATAGAAAACTTGTGGGCTCAATATGGCAGTGAGCCCTCGTTGCTAGCGTGTGGGAACTGTGCCTTTAGCGATCAAAATGCCCCTGTTGTAGCACAGAATGTGCTATACCTGTGCGCTCAGTATTGGCTTAAGAAATCACTCCGCTCGCAAATGCGTGGACGCGCGCTGCCCAGAAGATTGACTCGCTACTCTTTCGCGGCCGGCAACAGCGCGTCAGCACACACAATTCCCCCAGCGCCGGCTTCGGTCCCAGATCGGAGCCGGTTAACTTTTCAGTACGAAGGGGGCCTTGGCAGTCCGTGCAGATCCCCGGCTTCAGTCACAGCGTCGTCGTCGAGAAGCGAGGAGACGCCCCGTGCTTCCTCCAATCCCGGCGCGGCTCCGTCCTGACGAGTCCCTCTGTTGCTAGGCAATACACCACGCTGAGTTCAATCTCAGCGCGGCTTTCCCCTGACGTCGGCCCTGAATGGGAACGGTGCTGGCGAGGCTCCCGGGCCGGCGGCCGTGATGTTTCCGCACACAGAGCTTCTCTTCTTCCTCGTACCGGGCCGGCGGCGGTGAACTCGGCCCCCTTGGTGACGGACTCGGGTAGTGCACGGGCACGCACTCTCGAGCGCCGAGTCAGTTGGTCAGGGGGCACGGCAGGCCTCACACAGAGCCCCGCTGTGTGCCGATAGCACACTGAGTCAATTACACGCAGGCAGGCAGGGCAGAGTTTACGAGGCCACAGGGAGTGCGCAGCAACATGCACACAGTGCCAACACGATGGTTCCTTCTGCAAACTTTTGTGTCCCTGAGTTTGATAACAGGAGGCCAGCTCTTCCCAGGCCCTTGGAGATAGGTGGACTTCAGAGGGGGGCAAAGCACACGGCACAGCTCCTCTTCAAGAAAGGGGGACACAGCACACAGTAGACATTCCCTTGGTCCTCTTCCTCAGCAATCACAGCAACTGCAGGTCAGCTCCCAGACACTCCGCAATGGCAGCACTTTTCCTCAGTCTTCCTGGCTGTTCTTCTTTGGCAGGGATTCCTTCTTGATCACAAAGTTTCCTAATCTTGGACATTTTTATATCCCTGTGTTTCCACAACAGGAGGCCAGGTCTACTCAGGCCCTTGGAGACTTTTCCTTTCAGGACATTGCACACAGCAAAGTCCCCTTTCCTCTTCCTCAGTGGACACAGCAAACTGCAGGTCAGCCCCAGAACACACAGCAAGGGCAGTCTTCCTTCTCAGTCTCTTCAGCTGATCTTCTTTGGCAGAGATTCCTCTTGATGGTAAAAGTAGTCTAAAATTCAGGGGTTTCAGCTCAGATTTTTATACCCCAAAAGTCTTTGTTCTTCATGTGTGAGGGGTCCAGGACCCAGTCCAAACCAGTTCTGGATGCACTCTGCCAGTGCACATCTTCCTTTTGTGAGTGTGGGCCAGGGCCATCAGACGCACCGCAGGAGGTGGAGCCAGCATTGTGGAAGGTAGGCACAGCCCTATTCAGACCCAGGTGCTACTCCTCCCACCACTCTACATGCAGATGGGTCTATTCAGCCTAGTGCTGACTCACCCAGCCTCCTGGAGCCACCCCAGCCCCTGTCACTCACAAACCAGACAGTCAATTCACAAACAGGCAGAGGCACACAGAAAGGTTTAACAAGAAAATAGCCACTTTCTAAAAGTGCTATTTCCAAACACTGAATTTAAAAACCATCCTCCCTAAAAGATGTGTTATTAAATTCTGAGTTCATGTTATCCTATGGGCAAGATAGCCTTTCAATAGTGAAAAACGAAATTGGCAGTATTTCACTATCAGGACATGTTACCCACACTAGTACATGTCCTACCTTTCACATACACTGCACCCTGCCCAGGGGGGTACCTTGGGCCTACCATAGGGGTGTCCAATGTGTAAGAAAAGGGAAGAGTTAGGCCTGGCAAGTGGGTACACTGGCCAGGACAACATGGCAGTTCACAAACTGCTCACAGGCACTGCAGTGGCAGGCCTGAGACACCATCTTAGGGCTACTCCTGTGGGTGGCACAATCAGTGCTGCAGGCCCACTAGTAGCATTTGAATCACCAGCCCTGGCACACTCAGTGCACTTTACTAGGGACCTACTGGTAAAACAAATAAGCCAATCATGGATAACCAATCACAATAACAATTTACAGAGAGAGCACATGCACTTTAGCACTGATCAGTAGTGGTAAAGTGCCCAGAGTCCTAAAGCCAACAACCACAGGTCAGGAAAAATAAAGGAGGAAGAAGCAAAATGTTTGGGGATAACCCAGCAAAAAGGGCCGTTTCCGACACAACCCCCTTCCAGCCTAAAGCCAGGGTAGACCAAAGGATACCTCGATGGGATTCCCTGCTTGGGGCGATAGAACACGGAAACTGGCCCGAACAGCAGGGGACTATTCATGTTATACGCCTTCCTGAACCCAGTTGGATCCCTCTATCTATACTCTCAGGGCCCACTAGGCTAAGCCATGGGAAACCCTTCTCCTCACCTGGGGACCCCATCTGTGCAGCGCCTAACCTTACTTCGCTCACAGATGTGTCCGCACTCGTAGACAGTACCCACCTGGCCAACACAATGGTGTGGCCCAGTCCACCCCCAGGGTGTGACTCCTGCCCCCCTCCCAGGGGCAACTCTGTCCACCAAGACAACCAGCCACAGTGGCCACTGACAGCTGTCAGTGATGAGAGCCAGGCCTCATGCCTGTCAGGCCTCTCTAACCTCTGTGGCGTCGGAAAGTGGGGGGCAGTAGCCCCAGGTGTCTGGCACCTTTTCTCCACTCTCCCTCCTGCCAAGTCAGGTATGGCATCCTGACACTGGCCCGCCAGCCCAGGGTCTGTACCCTCAGGCTGACCAGAGCTCACGGGCGAGACCCTCCTCTCTCTACCTCCCCTTCTGGGGTTCCGTACTCTCCTCCCAGGAGAGGCGCCCTCAGAACACAACTCTCCCACCAGTTCAGGACCTCTATCCCGCAACTGGTCTCCTAACCTAGGGTCTAAACCCTCAGGTTGAACCGGGGTCAGAGGCGAGGACTCCCTCCCTCTGCACCCCCTTCCAGAGTGCTGCACCCTCCCCACTGGAGTGGTACCCCTGGAAGCCAAACCGGTCAGGACACTGGTTACAGATGTCCTTCCCTCCAGGTCAGGCAGATCCTGACCCTGGCCTCCCAACCTTGGGGCTAAACCCTGCGGTGGAACACCAGGACTTCTGGGGACTCACACAGTATCCCCCCGAGGGTAACACAGGACTCATGTGTCGTGTGACAGTCTGCCTGGCGCAGATCTCCCGACCCCTGTCCATCTGACAGTGCGCAAAGATCCCCCAGGACAGAAGTGGTGTTTCCATGGTCACTCCTGTGAGGCTCAGCCCTTCTGGCTGGCCCCTGACCCACTGGTTTTCCCACTGGGGAACACATCCCCCTCTCACCCCTCAATCTGGACTTTTGCACCCTCCCAACTGGGGCGGCGCCGCCAGACACCAGAACCACTGGAGCTCCGTTTACTGATGCTCCAGGTTCTCCTGACACTAGGAGATCCTCCTGAAATGTTCTACTAGTACAGCCTAGGCCCCCATCCTGGTGTTCCCTTAGGGAACCCTCCAGGCCCTGAGACTGAGTTTCGGGCACCTTGGGACACACAGTCCCACACTCACTCCTTCTCCACTGAGACAGGACGTGAGCCCCTACACCCCTCCCACTACACCGGGACCTAGCTGGGCTACTCTGAACCTCTTCCACCACACAGGACCGGAAGATACCCGAGCCACTCGTTTTAGGATCACTCCCCAATGCCTCTTCAGACCCTCTGGAATCCACCAAGAGGTCTGCCTCCAGCGCAAGCTCCCTGGAATCAGAGAACTCACACTCCACTGGGTGTTGGCATAGCTCTGGAAAACAGGGACTTAAAATATGCTCTCCAACAAATGAATCACACAGCCCCCCACAGTTGTTAACCAAGCCACCTTTGCCTCACCCTCCAGTGCCTCACACAAGTACTCCACACCACTCTCCTGAGATTGGCAAGACAGTGTCTTACTGTCTCTGTCACTCAACCCACACTCTTCTGGGCGGTCTCCACATTCACACACCAGGACCTCTACCATGGGGCAGCCCCTCTCCCTGCACCTCTCATCTAGAGTCAGTAGAGTGTCCCTCCCACCACTAGGAATATGATCCCCTGTGTCAGTTCCCCAATCTACTTCAGGGACACTGCCCACCACTGGAGTTACCTTATAAACCTGAACCCCCTGGTGTATGTCAACCCCCTCCCTCAAGTCAGGCGCCACATCTCTGGGTGTTTGTACTGCTCCCTCAGCACTAGATAACACAACCTTGCTGCCACCATCTGAGCTGGACTCCACCTCCAACTCAGCAAAGCTCACTTCCTGAGCTACATACATTTCCTTTTCCTTGGCTAAGACATTCAAGGCCTCAAGCCTCTCGAGCTCCAAATCAAGCTCCCTCATTCTTAACTCATGTGCCAAGGTCAATTTCAACTCTTCCAAAGCATAAATCTTCTTGCTCTCCTCAAGCAATCTCTTTTCTTCCATTTCAGCCTTTTGGTTCTCCATTTCCAATAGTTTCATCTCGAGTCTCATGACTTCTAACTTATGATCTCTAACCCTTTGGTTTTCCTCCAACTCCTCTGGGGAAAAACAACTTCTAGCGGAATGGTTGCTGCCAGCCCTGGAGGCTGCTCTGGACACAGGCAGATCCTGTGATCTGAAACCATCCCCTTGTGCATTCTCATCCACCTCTGCATCCTCTGCCTCCCCAGCCTCTTTGGCCTCCCACCAGGCCCTTAAGGCCTTCTGTAGCTCCTTCCTGGAGCTGCTCTTCATGGGATATCCAAAGTTCCTGCAGAACTGCTTGAGTTGACCTACTTTGTAACTACTCAACATTTCGATATCATACTCCAGTCCTGCAACACCACTTGCTGGTTTACCCTTCTGAGACATGATGCATGGAAGACTCAAGGATCAGATCAAAAATAGAACCAAAAAGAAAATGCAGTATGTGGCTGCGTAGTTGTCTGCACTAATCTAGTGATGTACACCAATCACTGTGGGTCAAGTACAAATACAAGTTCAAATCCTCACCGCTGACCACCAATGTTAGATCTGGGGGTCTTTAGTTGGCAGAGGCAAGTACCTTTGTCCAAATAGGGACCCTTACTTCTAGTCAGGGCAAGGGGAAAACACACTGTTGATAACCCCTGCTCACCCCCCTGGTAGCTTGGCACGAGCAGACAGGCTTATCCCCAAGGCAATGTGTAAAGTATTTCTACCAACACTCACAGTAATATAGTGAAACACCACGAATGGACACTACACAAGTGGTTTTATAAAAATATAAATCACTTTATATAGATTAGGCAGATCAAAACGGCATAAAAATTACATACACTATCAATCTCTTCCAATAATGGGTTTATCAATAAAAAGGTTTACTGTAACGATGTTCTTCTATAGTAGAAAGTTCTTGTTGGGATAGAAAACTTGTGGGCTCAATATGGCAGTGAGCCCTCGTTCCTAGCGTGTGGGAACTGTGCCTTTAGCGATCAAAATGCCCCCGTTGTAGCACGGAATGTGCTATGCCTGTGCGCTCAGTTTTAGCTTAAGAAATCACTCCCTTCGCAAATGCGTGGACGCGCGCCGCCCAGAAGATTGACTCGCTACTCTTGGCGGCCGGCAACAGCGCGTCAGCACACACAATTCCCCCAGCGCCGGCTTCGGTCCCAGATCGGAGCCGGTTACCTTTTCAGTACGAAGGGGGCCTTGGCAGTCTGTGCAGATCCCCGGCTTCAGTCACAGCGTCGTCGTCGAGGAGCGAGGAGACGCCTCGCACTTCCTCCAATTCCGGCGCAGCTCTGTCCTGACGAGCCCCTCTGTTGCTAGGCGATACACCGCGCTGAGTCCAATCTCAGCGCGGCTTTCCCCTGACGTCGCCCCTGAATGGGAACGGTGCTGGCGAGGCTCCCGGGCCGGCGGCGGTGATGTTTCCGCACACAGCGCTTCTCTTCTTCCTCGTACCGGGCCGGCGGGGGTGAACTCGGCTCCCTTGGTGACGGACTTGGGTAGTGCACGGGCACGCACTCTCGAGCGCCGAGTCAGTTGGTCAGGGGGCACGGCAGGCCTCACACAGAGCCCCGCTGTGTGCCGATAGCACACCGAGTCAATTACACGCAGGCAGGCAGGGCAGAGTTTACGAGGCCACAGGGAGTGCACAGTAACACGCACTCAGCGCCAACACGATGGTTCCTTCTGCAAACTTTTGTATCCCTGAGTTTGATAACAGGAGGCCAGCTCTTCCCAGGCCCTTGGAGATAGGTGGACTTCAGAGGGGGGCAAAGCACACAGCACAGCTCCTCTTCAAGAAAGGGGGACACAGCACACAGCAGACAGTCCCTTGGTCCTCTTCCTCAGCAATCACAGCAACTGCAGGTCAGCTCCCAGACACTCAGCAATGGCAGCACTTTTCCTCAGTCTTCCTGGCTGTTCTTCTTTGGCAGGGATTCCTTCTTGATCACGAAGTTTCCTAATCTTGGAAACTTTTATATCCCTGTGTTTCCGCAACAGGAGGCCAGCTCTACTCAGGCCCTTGGAGACTTTTCCTTTCAGGATACAGCACACAGCAAAGTCCTTTCTTCAAGCAGGTGGGTGGGACACAACACACAGCAAAGTCCACTTTCCTCTTCCTCAGTGGACACAGCAAACTGCAGGTCAGCCCCAGAACACACAGCAAGGGCAGTCTTCCTTCTCAGTCTCTTCAGCTGATCTTCTTTGGCAGAGATTCCTCTTGATGGTAAAAGTAGTCTAAAATTCAGGGGTTTCAGCTCAGATTTTTATACCCCAAAAGTCTTTGTTCTTCATGTGTGAGGGGTCCAGGATCCAGTCCAAACCAGTTCTGGGTGCACTCTGCCAGTGCACATCTTCTTCCTTTGTGAGTGTGGGCCAGGGCCATCAGACACACCGCAGGAGGTGAGCCAGCATTGTGGAAGGCAAGCACAGCCCTATTCAGACCCAGGTGCTACTCTTCTCACCACTCTACATGCAGATGGGTCTATTCAGCCTAGTGCTGACTCACCCAGCCTCCTGGAGCCACCCCAGCCCCTGTCACTCACAAACCAGACAGTCAATTCATAAACAGGCAGAGGCACACAGAAAGGTTGAACAAGAAAATAGCCACTTTCTAAAAGTGTTATTTCCAAACACTGAATTTAAAAACCATCCTCCCTAAAAGATGTGTTATTAAATTCTGAGTTGAGGGATACCAGATTCCAAATTTCTATCTTGCTTGTATGGGAAGATATGCAGGTAAACATGTTACATAGCATTCCCCATGTTATCCTATAGGCAAGATAGCCTTTCAATAGTGAAAAACAAAATTGGCAGTATTTCACTATCAGGACATGTTACCCACACTAGTACATGTCCTACCTTTCACATACACTGCACCCTGCCCAGGGGGGTACCTTGGGCCTACCATAGGGGTGTCCAATGTGTTAGAAAAGGGAAGGGTTAGGCCTGGCAAGTGTGTACACTTGCCAGGACAACATGGCAGTTCACAAACTGCGCACAGGCACTGCAGTGGCAGGCCTGGGACACCATCTTAGGGCTACTCCTGTGGGTGGCACAATCAGTGCTGCAGGCCCACTAGTAGCATTTGAATCACCAGCCCTGGCACACTCAGTGCACTTTACTAGGGACCTACTGGTAAAACAAATAAGCCAATCATGGATAACCAATCACAATAACAATTTACAGAGAGAGCACATGCACTTTAGCACTGATCAGCAGTGGTAAAGTGCCCAGAGTCCTAAAGCCAACAACCACAGGTCAGGAAAAATAAAGGAGGAAGAAGCAAAAAGTTTGGGGATAACCCTGCAAAAAGGGCCGTTTCCAACACTCACACCTGTCTTGGATGCCATCATCAGCTTGGTACCCCAGCACCTTCACTTCCCACACATTGCGCAGGAACAGCTGGAGACCAAGCAAGGCTTTTACGCCATAGCTGGCTACCCGCACGTGTTGGGGGCAATCGACTGCACACATGTACTCCTCGTGCCCCCTGCCGCCACTGCGCACAATTACCGCAACAGAAAGCACACGCATTCCATCAATGTGCAGGCAATAGTGGACCACCTGGGACTCCTCACCAATGTCGTCGCCAACTACCCAGGCAGTGTGCATGATTCCTTCATCTTCCGACAGTCCATCATCAACCAGCGCTTTCAGGATGGCACCCATGGGAATGCATTGCTCGTTGGTAAGTACCAAATGAACACACCACACACCTCAACTCCACAGTCATGCAACTAACGACTCTGGGAATGCACACGTTACAAACCCACATACATCATGCCAAACAAAATGGCCACGTACCAGACACGACAGCACAACTTACTGTGGTAACCTGGGCCAGCCATGTACACAAGCCATGAACAGCATGGCACCTCAGCCACACAATAGCAGAATGTGGGGAGAGGTGGGAACCAGGCATGTGCGAAGGAGGCAAGTGACCCATGAATGAGAATGTACACAATGCCAAGTGTGGCGTGGATGTGCTGGACAGACTGCAGTATGCAGGCCACAGACATGTCCATGTCGACATATACTGCTGGTGTCTGGAGTGTAGTGGACAGTTGACGCAACCATGTCACCCCAGTCAGTGGGGAAGATCGCGGAAATGTAGCTTGTTACGTCCCCCCCATAAGCGTGAGCTGAGTGGGCTGGCCCGGCGTACGCCAGGCCAGCGTAGGGGTGTGAAGAAAAAGCATGTAGCGCCGGGTGTGGTTCTCTTCCGGAATGGCCAACGTGTCTGCCAGGGCGGCGCCTATCAGCCCGCCACGAGGCCAACGCCGTGAGCGGCGGTGCCTGCGATCCTCTGCGCCTGCTGCACCCCAGGCCGCTGGTCCCCAGACCCGTCTTGGCCACCCCTGCGCAACCAGGCCTCACTGCTCACCTGCCGACACCGGCGTGTGTCAAAGAGGGCCCACCACATGCCGGTGCAAGCTCCAAGCCCGAGGCCCGCGACCTTGGCAGCCTCCTCAGACCATCACGGCCTCCGCGACACAGGCCCCCAGCACACCTTTCTCGTTGACGTACTCCTCCGCTGCCTCCGGCCTACACTGCGGACCAGTAGGTCACACATTTGGAACTGAGTCTTGATTATTCAATGGTCGAGTGCATATCACTGTACGCAAGGAGAGGAGCAAGAGGAAGACGCGGTTCAGTCCGGAGGAAAAAAGGATCATCGTCATGGAGGTGATCGAACAGTACCAACAACTGCTCTGGTGCCACTAACTCTGTGCATCGCAAGCCAAGACACATGGCTGTGGGCCCCTGCTGACCGCTGCCTCCGGCCTACACTGCGGCCAAGTAGGTCACACATTTGGAACTGAGTCTTGATTTATTTATGGCAGAGTTTATACCATTGTACAGGCCTCATCGCAGACTGCATCCCCTTTCAGCTCTGGTGCCACTAACTCTGTGCCACGAAATTCATGGACACTCTCTGGTTGAACTTTGGTGGCATCTCAGTCAATGGCCTGGGGGTTGTCTTCATCATCATGTGGCTAGTACTGACTTGGTGTTAAACATGAGTCTGTAGCATTCATCTCCTCCATATTGCCTGTTTCTGTTTGGTTCTACCCTCTGCATCATGCCCTGGAAGAACACCTTCCACTGTCCCCCGGAAAACTCCGCAACATTCACCTTCGACATCGATGAGGACCCGCTCGGCTCTCGTGGCCCTACCTCAGTGCACCGCAAGTCACCACCCCGTGGCGGTGTGCCTGTGCCAGCCGCAATGCATCCGGGGCCACTAACTCTGTGCAGCTCAAGTCTTGGACCCTGTCTGATTGAATATTGGCTGGCCTCTGAGTCGATGGCCTGGGGGTCATCAACGCCATGTGTCTGTGGCCCTGCGCTGACCTCTGCCTCCGCCCTCAACTGCCGTTCACCAGGGCTCACACATCAAATCGGGTCCTGACCTGCCCGGACGACGCATCACCACTGGCTGCACACGCCACCACCGCCAGGACCACCTCCAACCAACAACTGCCAGAGTCAGAAGAGTCTTACAGCCAGACTACCAGAATGCCCACACCTGTCTTGGATGCCATTATCAGCTTGATACCCTGCTCAGCTCTTCAGGTGCCACTAACTCAGTGCACCACAACTCATGGACCCTGTCTGATTGAGTCTTGTGCTGTGTACAGCGGACGCAACCATGTCACCACATGCAGTGGGTAAGACCTTGGACATATAGCTTTGTCGTCCCCCCCTTAATACGTAAGAGGGGTGGACTGGGCCAGCATACGCAAGTACAGCGTAGGGGTGTGAATTATTATCCCTGGGCTCTGGGCGTGGTTCATTTCTGGGCTGGACATGAAACCAACTGATGGGTATGTCTCTGTTGCAGTGTCTGCGCCACACGGCCCACAATCAACAATGTTGCATGCACCCGGAGGGCGGCCGCGCACGAAGGGATTGTACAAGGAGCACAAGGCCGCTCGGGCTCTTGGCTCATGCATGCCAACTGTTGTGTGTGTATCGCCATTGGTGCACCATAAGCCTAAGGCTTAGCCTCAATTGCAGCGCGAAAGCCACATCACATTTCCAGAATGCAAGCAGTAGTCAGAATAACATTAGGGATGAAAGCTCCTTTGTCTCAATACAGAAGGCGGAAGGACATCTGCACCTCTGACCTTGGTCTTGCATGCAGCAGGAACCCCCTGAGAGAGATACCATATCAGATGATGACGACTCCCACACTCCGCACAGCGCGAATGAAAGACCAACGTATCCACACCCCACACACAGAAGTTCTTGCTCAAGGTACTCTTGCATGGAATGCCCTTGACACTTACGTACACAACAACCCATATGTCCAAACGTTGCACACACATGCGACTCATTGCTCCGAGCTGTGGCATATCATCCACATAACTGCCGCAGGTCAGAAGAGTGCTGGTTCTACGAGAGCCACCAACGCAATGGCAGAACATCCCGGGCGCATGCACAACGCCTGTCACGTGGAACTGTACCGTGTCCGAATGCTGCCTGTAAGTGTCTGATGCATTGTTCTGCATGTTGTGGCCCTTGTCTTGCCCGTACTGACACGCACATGCTAATAAAGTCTACGCAACTTCACTAGTGTTCAACTGTGATGAGTGTTGATTAGAATGACAAATCGTGTGCCTCAATGAGCATTGTCCGTACACAGGGAGGGACTGACTGACGCATTTCACTTAGGGGTGAGTCCCTATTGCCAGCTCCACCTCTGTGTGCCAGACAAAGTGGTTGGGATAGTTGCTGATAGACCTGTGCTCTTACATGTCTTCAGCAATGTGAGTATGGTGTCCATATTCTTGCCATGTGGATCAATGTGATCCATCACTACAGGCTGTGTCCACCCAGTTGAGTGTGAGTAGGTATGCAAAGAGATGTTCTGTTGTCAAATGTGATGGGGGACACTACTTTAGGCCTGCCAACGACTTTGACATTTCATACCCAGCCCTATTTCTAACATTGCGTGGGGCAAAGTTGAGGAATTGCGCGATTGTTGTCTCAGAGCAATGAGGCCACAGCTAGTGCACACATTCCCAGTCATCCCACTTCCCATGTGTGTCACTGTCAAACATGCGCATTGCTTTCATTTCCCAGGGTGTACCTTTTTGGTCAATCAATGTCCTTACATTCATCCACACTTTCGATTATGGACATGACACATCTGTGTGAATTTGAATGATTTATTCACATTCGGTGGAGTGTGGGAGCTGGAGCAGTACATGGCCATGCAAACCCCACATTACATTGTAGCCCAGTGGAGGGTCAGCCAGAGTCATTTAGGGATTGACAAGTACATCGGAAGAGGAAGAGTACAGTCCGCAGTCTGATTGCTGTATCATTGGTAAGCAAATAAAATATGGCAGTCCATGTTGACGTCCAAGGTGAGTGTCGCAGAGTGTTTTGGGGGACAGTGGGAGGTGTTGTTACAGGGCATGATGCAGAGGGCAGAACCAAGCTGAAACTGGGCATATGGCGGAGAAGAATGCTACTGGCTCCTTCTTACTACAAAGGTGGAATCACCCGCATCTTCGTCCTCTATGTCATCTGTCTGACATGTGGGTGCTGATGTTTGGTCTGCAGCACTGTGTGCCACTGACACATCAGGGGCCGGAGATGTGTGTGTAGAAGTACCAGCAGCATTCATCAGCAACTGCCTTAGTGGTAGCAATGCGATGATGAGGATCTGCAGGGCATGGAAGATCCCAACAACTTTTCGCTGGTGTGCATCCGTGGCAGCCATTCTTTCCGCATGCATCCGCTCCATGTTCTCCATTATCCTCAGCATCTGTGACAACTCTCGGCTGACATCACTGAGGCCACTCTGACTAGACAGTTGTTCTCCTCTCAGAGTCATGACTCCAGCGATGTCGAGCATGGATTGTTGGACATCATGGAGCGAACTGTGGGTGTCCGCTAGGGAGTGTAAGTGGTCGCTGATGGGACTTAGACACCCACGTATGTCATCTAGTTTGGCTGCCATGAGGTCGAACCCCACCCGCACCTGTTCAGCCACCTCCTTCTGGCAGTCTAACACCTGGCCTTGGAATGCGATGTGCTCTTCGGTGAGATGCTGGGAGCCAGCCGTGGTGGTGGGTGCTTCCTGCTGTGTGGTCTGTGCAGGGGGTGGGGTCTCCTCGATGCAGCTGGGCTGCCCTGCTCCTGGAGGTGGGTTGCCGTAGCTGTCCATGAGCTGTTGTAGGGCGTCGGTGTCGAAGGTGTGGAGGTCCTCTCCATCATCACTGATGAGTTGTCTGGTCTGCTCTGCAGGAGGTGTTGATTGTCCCTCTGCAATGTGAAGGGGAGATGCATTTTAACATTGTGCTGACATGTATGTTGACGCATTGTTCAAGTTTACATACAGACTGCATGACAATGTACATTGTGACTGTTTGGGAGGAGCTGACTATTTGATGCGGGACAGTGGACATTTGAACTACATCACGGAGGTGAGGTTGTACACGTACATTATCATCTCAGTTTCCTGCTATGCCAGATGTGATTGGCCAGTTTCTACGCACAAGCGGAACCAGTTGTGTCCTCTGTTCTGTAGTGAGAGTGTTGCACTTTGTACCACATTGTCATCAATGATGTTGTGCTGTTATTGCTATGTGTATGTGCTGCATTGTTGGAGAGTCGCCCCTGCAGCTGTGATTTTGTTGCCCCTTATCCCTTTGAGGCAGTGTGCCTTTGACTTCTGTGCTTCTACAGTGCTGAGATGTTGCAGGCTTGGCTAATTTTGGCTCTAGTTCGGATTTTGGACTCTTGGGCATGGTTTATCCGCAGATGTATTGTTGACGTCAGGGGTTGTTTGTGCACGTGGATGTGTCAGAGTGTGACCTGCTCCTTTCCAGATGTGTTCCACACTCAGCCACCTCAGTGTCGTGGCGTGCACCATGTCATGATAATTGGACTGCAGCCATGCTGTTCGTCATGCAGTGTCACTTGCATTGTCAGTGTGGCTCACAGACACGCAGCTTTGCTGGTTTTAACACGTGTGCATGGGTTGGTTGTGAGATTGGTGCTGTGTGGGGAGGGACCCCTTAGTGCCCATAGTGGACGGGGGCCTACTTGCTGTTTGTCTGTGTGCTGCAGTGTGCCAAGGGGATCAGGGACATGATCCAGAGTCATTGTGGGTGTGCAGTGTGCTGTACTTAATTGTGCATGTGTGCCATTGTGCCCATCTCCCCCTGTCCCCCAGTCCCCGTTCGGTACTCACACTGGTGCTGTTGTGTCAGGTCATGTCGAGCAGTGTCCGGACCCCCAACTCCTGCCACCGTCTCCCCACTGATGACTGTGGCCACCATTTCCTCCATCTCATCCAGCTCCTGGTGATCCGCTGGACTGCCACCTCCAGTCTGCATTGCTGCCTAATGGTTGTCAGCGAGTTTCTTCTTGGTTTTGCGCTTCGCATCACTCCAGCGCCTCTTGACCTCTCCAATTGTCCTCCTCCTCACTCCGACTGCATTCACCTTGTCCAGGATGAACTGCCATGTTGCATTTTTATTTGCCAATGACACGTTGGAGGTGACAAACAGTTGTTGGTGGTGTTCTATCACCTCCGTGATGATGATCCTTTTTTCCTGCAGACTGAATCTCGTCTTCCTCGTCTTCTTCTCCTTGCCCTTCCATGACCCCGAGGTCCCAGGCTGTTCCTCCTGGGGGCTTGTGGGGTTCTGGTCGTCCTCTGTACTTGCTCTGGCTTCCTCCATGGTGCTACGCAGTTTTAATTATTTTGTTTGTGTTTTTCGGTGCTTTTATAGTGCATTTTCCCGCATGACGCGTGGGAATTGCAGGCCTGTCGCTGGTTATCGCAGATTTTTTTATCGCGGTTGGCCACATTGCAACTTTTTTTGCATTCGTGTTTCGCGTTTTTTGGCCTTCACGGTAATTTTATCGCGGTCATTTGACGCGTTGGCGTGAGACTATAGCATGGTACCGCCGTGTTGAGAATACAACATTAACGCGGCGTTATTTTCCCGCGATAGACTGCGATGTGCAAAGTTGCGTTAAGCTAATTTTGCGATAATTATCACACGTTCTTGGGAATATCCCCCTTAGAATTAAAGCACATTCAATACGAGGAAGGATGGCAAGAAATGTTTCTTGACTAGGAAGAATATTGAAGAATATTTTCGAAGCAGTTTATTGATCACATGTAAGATGGTTTGTAAACTTTTGCTTGAGAACTGTAGAGTATATTGCAAGTGTTCCAATGAGGAGCTTTGAAAGTACAAAAAGGCAAGGGAGGGGAAGGGTGTAGTGTCAGTATAAATTAAAAAGATAAAGGTAGGGAAGGAAGTGTAACTTTTGGGAGCTTAAAGAAGGTATAGATGAAGGAACTGTGGAACTATAAAAAGCACCTTTACATTTGTAGAAAGACGGTAACATGAGCATGTAACATGGCAGTTAATATTCCTGGAAAGCTACTCAGTCGCAGATTTCTGGAATATTACTACCAATGACATCTGGCATTTTTACATGTTTCTATTTCGAAATGCGTAAATTACGCAGGGTATAATTATGCATTAGGAAAAGGCAGCCCTGTGCGTTTTTTTCTCAAAGGATGAGAACATTTTTGTTCTGTTGAGCAACCATTTCACCAACACGACCACGAATCTTGTGGTGATCGATTCTTCTTACCACCCACGAAAGGGGTTTACTCCTTCTCTAGGCTATGGTAAATCCATGACCATTTCCAGGGCAGGAAAGAGACATAGATCGATTTGTGAATGTCCACAATCTCAAGAGGTTGCCAAATTTACTAGCAAAGTCACACCTTGGTTGTGCACTTTTCTGCATCCTTTTGTGAATACACACCAAGCATAAGTGGAGCCATTTTTCAGCTGTAATTTGTTTTGTGAAGCAGGCACAGATGTTTTGCCCTTGCTGTTCTTTCAGTTTTGTGCAATTACCTAGGTAACATCATTGCATTCTCTATGTAATGCCAGAACTTTTTTAGACAACATGAGCGATCTTTCGGGATTAATTAAAGAACTGAACTTCTGAAAACCTACATTTCCTTCTTATCATTTAAATTTGGAATTGAAATATGTGTTCATTGTTTCAACAATAACAGGAATGACGGTTTTTAGAAAGCTAATGCAGCATATGCTTCACAGAACGGGTTAAATATATTGATGAATTCAGGGCCGGCTCTGGGGCGGTGTGACTGATGCCACCGCACTCAGGGGATTAATGTTCATACTGGAGAGAGAGAGAGAGCGAGAGATCAGAGTTTTGTCTAGTGGAAGTTTTGACTCATTGTAAGTTAGCACTGAGAGTTATTATGCCTGCTGTAAATAACATGTACCACTCAGATCACCAAGTGCATATCATGAAAATAGGTCAGTGGGCTACTGCTTTTGTCAGAGAGATCCTATTGTTACTTGCAGTTTATGAGTTAAAATCCTAATGTAGACGCACGTTTTTCTTTTTATATCACTTATCACTGCCTGTTTTCCAACGATGGCTTTATGGGCTCTGTGCTCTAGTTATGGTACTATTCCATTTATAGTAGTAGACTTCTTACTACACACAAGCTCCACAAAGCAATCAAGTTTACATTTCCAAGATGGAAGGTCACTGGAATTCTGTATCCTGTTTGTAAAATTATTGCACAAGTTAATTAGCATTGTTGCCATTTGTATGAATATTGAGGGGGTTAAAATATAGCAATATTTTGTCGTATTTGTAGCAAATTAAGTCGAATTCCTATTTAGTTAAAAAAATGTTTTAATGTAGAACAGTGAGCAATTAACTGTCATCAAAGAGCTGCATGAAAACTGCAAGGTATACGTTAGAGCATTATGTTTTTTTCTCCCAGACTTTCATTATCTTAATGTTGCAAAATGAGTTCATTTGGGTAGAAACCAATTCTTATTATTAAAGAGAACCCCGAACCATGGTGTTACGTTTTAAATTCTAAGTTTGTGCTTCTCTAGACCAAGCACTCTTAAACTATACTACCTACCAGTATGGATGATCTGTGACTCCTACATCTTGTAGTCCTCTGTCTTATGTAACGTTTCCTATACACTGATTTACACACGTAGGATTTATTGTCTCGGTGTAATATGTGTGTGATGTAACCTGCTCTGACACCCTACACTGGTATGAGTGGTGCTATAATACTAATTAAATGCGTCTGAGAAGAGTGGTTATGGAGACTTGAGGGGCACAGTTAAAAGGCAGTAGTGAGGGAATCCGTGGTGGAGGTGGTCATTGGGTGTGGGGTGGGCAACAAACATTGTTGCACCGGGCGCCATCAGTGCTAAACCTGGCCCTCAATGACTTGTCTGAGCTTTTCCCTATTGCAGAAATAGCAGACAATCAGCACACTATTTTATTTCACTTCATAAAGCATTGGAAAATGTGGCATAACATTTCCATCTGCTGGGAACAGTGAAGTGATGGTCAAAGATGATTTTTCAAACTTCTTCAACCTTCAGCAGTACCGAAACCTTTGGGTCATTTTAGCCATTAGCAGATTGCTTTTTTTGCTGAGAGCTCATCGATGCTTTTATCATAACTTCACATTTGCAATTTCATTTAGAGCTTTTCCTTTAATCATGAGGAGATCAATAAAACTAAATTTGCAATGAAGTACAGAAGGCTGGCATGATCATTCTTAACTGAGTGGATTATTTTTCTCCTCTTTGCACTGCCTAGAATGCTCTAAGTAAATCACTTACAATGTTTAAGAGACAATCACTGTGCTTTCTTTGTTAAGAAAAATGCAAATTTTCCTGACTGATCGTTCTTATTGATGAAACTGATCCATTATCCTGGCGTGCAGCATTGTGCTAATTAGTATACCTAAATTGAACCCTCATTTCTGCAAATTAAGTGGTTCCAATGTGATTTGTTTTCTATAATAAGTATCCGAAAATGTGAGTGATTGCAGTAAATAAAGGCCGAGGTGAAATGTTGTGTTTAAGCTCTCAGTTTCATGTTAACTAATATTCAATTAATTTATTAAAATTTCGCATTATGCAGTTTTGCATAATTTTACATGTGGAAGGTTCATTCCTGTCGAAAATGTCTCACTAAGAGACATTTTGTGCTCGAACAAGACTCAGGCTGATACCTGTAAGACTTGTTTACATGAAGTGTGCACTTGTATGAAAAAACGCACTGTGATACCCGCAAACCACATTTCACTCTTAAAGCTTAAGTCACAATTATTTGGTGGAATTTCATGAACTTTTTCAAAAACATTATGTGATTTGGCACAACTCTGATACAGACATGGCTTACACACTAAATTAAAAAAAAAGGTACAGGTCTCAAAGGCTTTCTCGGGAGCCCACTCCCAGCACTGCTGAAAGCCAGGGTTTCCGAGCACATAGGCTGCCTACTCTTGCTTTCCCCTTAAGCCTCTTTCTTCCACCACCCTACACTTCATGCCTCTATCGCTCACTCCTCTGTGTTCTTTTTATCCCTTTAGCACTTTTATGCTGTCTTTTTCTTCTATCATATATATCGCTTTTCAACCCTTATCTCTCTTTCTCTATATCAATGTATGATGATGAAATTAAGTCATTGTCGCAAAAATGTGTGCCCAGTCCACCAATTGCAACTACAATCACATATTAAAGACTGGATATATTTGCTGTATGCTAATAATTTATATTAAAAACTGTGATATTTGAAGAAGTATATTGTTCATCCCCTTCGTCCCATTTTAAAATAATTTATAAGAGTATCAGTGTTGCAGTACATTGTTCCACTGGAGCCTATCTGTGAGGTTTGATATGGTACACAGGCCAACTTGTGTTTGGAATGCACATTCAACCTGAAAGGTAAACTACTTTGAGAAACACCTACGTACACTATTTTTCCATGTAAAAAAAGGTTTCATGCAGATTAACTTAGAAGCTCAGCATGTTGACACAGATCCAATTATCTGGACATCTTCAGTTCATGCCAGGCCTCACCGAGGACCCTTGAACTACTTTTTGGAGCAATCAATAAAAAACAAGCACCTAGTTAGTGTGGTTGAGTGATTTATTGAAAAGCAGTGCTGGTGGATCTCCAATAAAATATGTATTCCTACTTTTTTATTGTGCCTGAGCAATATTGGTACACTACATTATAGAACGTCTATTGTGACAAGCTTTTCAACCAACCACTCCTCAGCGGCCGACCTATCGGAACATTTCTTGTGAGTTTGGAGGTTATTCATATGCCAACCCCTCTTCTAGGATTTCTGTGTCTTCAACAGAGTTCATGGAACAGTGCCTCTCCCCCAGATATTTCACACCAATGTTGGCAATTTTGGGCAGAGATTCAGCGTTCTCTCACACAAAAGAACACAGTCCTAGGAATCTCGTGGAGTTTTTTAAAGCTTTGCCTAGCAGAAAAAGGACATTCTTGAAGATAGAAGTAGGTTGAAGTTATACATTTTGTCACTTGGGGTAAATGTGGAATTATAAGGGTCAGTGAGATAAAAACAACTGGCTAAAGGGCAAATGAGTAACATCTGGTTAAAATGACCAGCTGCATTCATACATTTTATGAAGGCAGAAAATAGGTGGATATGTTTGCACCTGATGAAACCTTGATTGGTGATAATGGAACTTAAGTGCCCAATTCAGCTTCATAGACATAGAGGAGATATTTGATGTATAAATGTGTTAATAGAGAAACGGTTGTGGTATATGATCGCCGCACACTGTTATTTCCTTGAGTATTAATCTATGCTCACTCTTCAGGTCAACTGTTAAGAAAAACCTGGACAGGTAAATTTCAAACTACAAGAGTAAAAGAGCACAGTTTTTTACGAGTATATGGTTCCGTAGAACATTAATGTCTCATATCTCCCAGAGCATACTATGAGAGAACAATCAAACACTTCTTAACAATTTTGTTGAACGTTTAAGATTGTAAACATGAACAGCACATTAAGAAATATACATTATCTTTTCAGCGCGATTTTTAGAGTTAGCTGAACAACTATGGCCCTGAAGAAGTCCCCTGAATTTGGGACGAAATGCGTGGGCTGTATCTTTTAACATGTTATGTGAAGAAGATTGTCAAATAAAATAAAAAAGAGAGAAGATACAGATTCAACATATGAAAAAAATTATTATGTTGTTTCTTTTTAACTTAAGAAGTGTTTGATTGTTCTCTCATAGTGTGCTCCGGGAAATATGAGACATTAATGTTCTATGGAACCGTATACTCGTAAAAAACTGTGCTCCTCTACTCTTGTAGTTTGACATTTTTGGTGTATATATTGTACCGTTTTGGTATGGAGATGCAGATGGTGATTAATACCATAGAACAGTTTGGTGAGAGGCAGTGGCGGCTCGCCGAGGGAGTGCTGCGGGGCGGTGGGGCGGGGCAGGGGAGGGGCGTTGCAGCACGCGCAAGGTAAATTGTTTTATTTATTTCATTACTTACCTTACTCCTGTCCCTCGTATGTCGGACTCCACTACCCCCCCATCCTGCCCCTCCCCCGCAGCACTCCCTCGGCGAGCCGCCACTGGTGAGAGGTGCATGAGTCATCGAACAAATATTAGGTAGCTTGCCTAACTGTCATGACTCCAAGCAGTTTTTGTCTGAAAAAAACTATTCCACTGCAGAGCTAGCACTAAAGAGATATCAGTGCTCGGTCAGGTGATGGACTAATGTTGGAAAGAAGAGAAGAGACCAGGCTAAACCCTGGGATTCTTACAACTTTTCCAACAACTGTGGATATGAAACAGGGATGCCTGTTCTAGTTGCTAGGAGCACTTCTTCATTCTGCTGCAAAAACATCAGCAACAGCTAAAAGACCAAAAGGGTGGTCCCTGTTTACTTCATATATGCCTCACCATAAGCAAACTATCATAATTTATCATAAGACCGAGGGCAGAGTTTGTAGCTAAAACAGCACATGGTTGTGCTAATTGGCTAAGCAACCATACACATTGATGTGATGTGACACCAGGCACAAGAGCGTAGGTGGTATATAAGCAGTTGATAAACCAGTACTAATTTTATGAGTTGGCTCAAGTGGGATTAGTCATAAATGACTTTGGGCCTGATTCCGAGTTTGGTGGTGTAGGGAGCGGGGTGGCATGCCACTGCCCTCTCCCGCACCGCCAAACTCGACTGCCCACTAGATACTGAGTATTCTTGATGTCTGGCCAGTGATCCTTTGGCATTCCCACGACGGTGCCTTTGAAAAAGGCACCGCAATGGGAACGCCAAAGCAAGTTCCTGCACTGCATGGACAGTTAAGTCCATGCCGTGCAGGAACTGGGTGTTCATGAAGACAGGGGGGCACACCATGTTCCGCCCTGCATGCATCCCCATGGCCAAAGGCAACAGGGGGCCCTGTAGGGCCTCCATAGTTTCCTCATTGCCAGCAGTTTCATGGCGTGAACACTGCCAGCGGTACCGCTGGCAGTTAGGAAACTCGTAATATGCTTGGCGGGGCTGCTGCGGCAGTCCCAAAACGGTCCGACCACCGCAAGACACTGGTGCTGTGGTCCCCGATTGCCACTGCACCTCCACCAGGCCCCTTTTGTCTTCAAACTGCTGCTACCCTTGTGAATTAGAGGGTTTGATGTCGTGTAGAAAATAGGGTTGAATATTTGCCACTTCGTAAACCATTTTCTAAATATGGATTTGACAAAATGTAAACACAAGTCACAAAAACGCTATTGAAATGTGAAAATGCAATATCCTGAAAAAAGGGTAAAAATTATGAACAAAAAAAGATTGATATTCAAAAAGATTTCAACATTGCACGAATTTACAATTTAGGAACTATTAAATTGTGCATCACTTGAGGTTTCGAAATGCGCTTTGATATCTGAACTACAGCAAATCTATTTGGATTACAAATACCGGAAACTTTAGATTACATTTTGGAGAAGTATGTAATAAGCAGAACTTTAGAAAATCTTTTTGTTGTGACATTTGAGAATAGAGAAGCACTGGAAAAGTTGTTGCGTTTGATGGCCATTTGAGAGGCAACATGTTAAGTCATCTACCCAGACGACCAGGTGCATCACCAAAGTAAAGTGGATTCGGAGGGTTTAATTTACCCTTTTTTATTCACAGACCTGTTACAATTGCTGTCCGGTTGTGAGAGCATGTTTCTGGCTTTGTTTAATGGCTATTGCATATCAGAGAAGTGCGCCACTCTCTGTCATACCTACCAATATTTCCTGTCCACTTTACGACCCTGGAAATTGTGTCTGATTTCCTCGCTGGTTGTATTGGTGACTCAGCTCTCATATAACAGCTTAGAACCAGTGGCTTGCAAGGGTGCCATGGATCTAGTGCCATGGGTTTGATTTACATATGACTGGCTCCTAGTCTGTGGTGGCATGATGGGCGAAAAAGCCATGAACTGGATTGCGCCCTAAGTAATTACAGTGGCTGCGATTAATTCAAACAATTCACTGATCACTTTTGCAGTCTTCCTCAGTGCAACTCCCTAAGTGTGGCGGTATACCCAGACATGGGTCCAGTGCTCATTGGTTCATAAGACTCAAGCTGCACCCCACTGATGAGGGCCGAATAGGGTTAATAGGGCTTGGGGTCGCTGGTGCTCCCACTAAGAGGGACCCTGGCCTGGCTGTTGCCGGACCAAGGCTGATTTGCAAATTTCTGGTTCTGGTTTGAGGTGGCATGGGAAGGGGGGGCAAAAAAATTAGGGACTGGACTGTGGCCCAGAGTAATTATTTTTGATTGAAACTGATTCAAGCAATCCACTCATCGCTTTTTTGTGTTCCTCCAGGGGTTTAATGCAAGCATTGTGGGGGAGGGCCAAGGATGCATGGAGTAAGCTACTTGATTGGCGAGCTCTGGCAGGCAAACCTGGAGGAGGTAGTCATCTTGAGCCCCAGGTGAACCCGGCCACTAGACACCGGCACCTGGGAGTTGGCTGAGCACGGCACCATCCCTGGTGACCACCTACATGGGGCATCCTGCGGAACAACGAGGATGGTGACAGGAGTACAGAGCCACACTGTTTCACTTATGAAGGCAACCATGGCCCCAGAAGCCGCATAGGCAGCCTGCCCCTGAGCTGCCTACGTGGATCATGTGAGTCCGCCGTGTGAAGGGCTGCCCTCCCAGCCTGTGATCTGCTGGGGAGGTGCCCCAAAATTTGCCATCAAGCCTGGGTGACGAACCAAGACGCAGCTGAGCCCGGCGGTGATGGGGGCATTTGGACACGTCTTAGGCATGGTGTTGGCACACCACCAAGGGAGGAGGAAGTACACTGTTTGTCCCTAGGGCCTGGAGACTTGGGTGGGAACCCAACAGAGATGCATTAGACTAGGCCCTATCGCCCACTGGGGGAGGTCATGGGAGTCACTGCCCCACACCCGTCGCTATCACCAAAAGCGTGCTTTGGCTTCCTCATCACAGGCCTTGAAAGGACTGGTGAGGGACCTGTATGGCTTCTTGAGAGCCCGGGGGGCACCCCATATGGGTGAACAAGAGGCTGAGTGAAGGTATACGTGCCAGGAGCTAGGATGTGGTGCGGAGCAGCAGGCCCCAAGTCGGAGAAGACCTGCGGGAGATTACGCGGAAGGTGTGTGTTGTGTGTACCTGCTTTGGGTGACCTAGAGACACCAATTACCCCGTAATCTGAGGTGCTCATGCAAGGAGGGCTGAGGCTGCTCCCCCAGGGTCTCTGGTAGGGCCCCTGGGACGTGCCTAGATCCCCACCTGTGAGAGTTGGAAATGCTCCAACTGTGGAAACTTGAAACAGAGAAGCATCCCAGTGTATGCCTCAAACCCACGACGCAGGCCCTGCCAGAACCCACACTCCAGATCGGGAAAGTGGACTCAGACCCCTGACCAGAAGCACCAGCAAACGGCCTGGAATCGCACATGCCGACCATATTGGCTGCCATCAGGCATACAAAAACGGTCCTGGAACTGAAGAATGACATGATGGCCCAAGACATACACCTCCAAAGGGCCGATACATGGAGGCTGTTGGACAGTATGATGGAATCAGAGTCCACCCTTGCCGGCATTGCCCCCTTGCTGTCAGTTTGCACTACAAGGGTCTGGACAATGGAGCAAAGAATTGCCACCCTGGTGGAGAAGCTGATTGACACTGAGGGAAGATCATGCCAAAACAATGTCCACATGGTGGGAATCCCAAAGAAGTCTGAGGGCCTCAGCATGGAACTTTTCCTGGAAGAATGGCAGTCCTTATAAGTCTTGAAGGGCAGAACATCTAAGTGGTTCACTATAGAATAAGCCTACTGGGTCCCTGGGACACATCTGCTGACAGGAGCCCTGCCGAGGTTGTAGTGACTCGCTTACTCAACTTCCACGATTGGGATGCCATCCTCCATGAGGCCAAGTGCGTAACACAAACCATCTATTCCGTGTATTTGCCTGCAGTCACCAGCTCTGTCGTTGCTCTTGCACTATGATAACATCATAGGGGATAGTTAAATAGATAAATACAATCATTTATAGATGTTGATGCTACACAAAGACCACCAAAATCATCTGAGTTGGCAAATGCTCTACCTACTATAAGCTTGTAGACCTAAACTAGGGGGATATTTAACACTGGGTGGACAGTCAGCAGATCTGCCAGGGTGAACAAGCCCATGGCCATCGCAACTTAGACACAGGACCTTCTGCCTAAATTTGGAATCCTCACCTGCCTGGGATTTCTGTGCTGTGAGGGCAGACACCATGGAGGCACCCACTTAAGAGCATTGTAGATTTGTTGTGTGGACACTATTTTTTAAGCATCCACACGTCAAACTTCTTTGTATTGAGAAAATAAACTCTCAAAGTGGGAGTTTGTTTTCTCAATACAAAACACAGATGGCCTGGTGCACCGGAAGCTTTCTCCCTGTGTGTGGGTAGGTATTCTACATTTTCACTTCTTGTATTCACCATGCCATGGCTCCATAATGTGTCTTGTTTTTAGTTGATTCCTCTATTTAAAATGCAGTCTGTCTTAGCCTGTGCAAATAAAGGACCATTCTATGTTTAAGAAGGCTCTTAAAATTCATCTTTTCTCATGATTACCTTCATATCCTTTCTGCTGTTAGTCAGTTCAGTGCCAAGAAGCCTTTGGGTGTTATCGCACTTTATAATTAACAACTCAACTCATATCTTGCATATATATGATTTCAGTAGATCTAGTGGGTGCCCTCAGGCACTAAAAGCACGGCTGTGGCAATTTTAGAAGAAATAGATCAGAAATAGATCAGAAATGATGGATTGTGGCTTTAGTGGCTTGGTGATGGAGCATTGTTACCTAAGGGGTAGCATAGAAGTATGTGAAGTCTGAACATATAATTTATGTTTTTTTTTTTATTTGTCTTTATTGGCATTTACATTAGCATACACTTTGTTAGAGCAGAATGACGTTTGAATATATAGCGACATAACCGTACATTGTTGATTATAAAACAAATGTAAACAATAATAACATCGACATAAACTTTTTAGGGGGAAATATGGCTACATCGATTCACATTACAGAGGATTGAATAATACTATTTGCGTTTTTGTACTGTATGGCACATGTGTGACCTCGTAGGTTCTAGAAGTGGCTCTATACTGCTGTGAATGAAGGTGAATCTTGCGGAGTGGAAAGGCGGGACTGGATGTGTAGAAGTGTATTGTGACTGCTAGGTAACTATACATCTTATCTATCAAGTGAGTGGTTCAGGTGAGCCTGATGTCTCTCGGGCAGACGCTCTCAACCAGGTGAGGAAAGGACTCCATATATCTTTAGGTCTGGTGGCAGTGGGCATCAGTTCCCAAAAGGTGGCTAGATGTTCCTGGCAAAAAGTGGCATCAATGATTCAGTCTTTAACTAAAGGGGTGTGTGGTCTGCCCCATTTCATAGTGACCCTGCGTTTCATTAGCAATAACAGCATAGCCAGGAGTCTACGGGTCTCGATGGGGGCTTCTTTAACATAGCCCAGTAGCCCCAGTAGGGGCGTGGGTTCTAGGCGGACCATCAGGATTTCGCTTATTTTGTCAAAAATTTCTCTCCAGTAAGTGGCAACAGAGGGACACTCCCAGGCTAAATGTAGGAAATGTGCTTGATCAGTGTGACATTTCCAACATTGTACATCAGCTTGTGTGCCCATACGGTGCAACTGCTTAGGCGTTCTGTAATATCGGCTTAGGAACTTGAAATGAATCAGTCTCAGCTTGTAGTTGGGGGACAGCACCTCAAGTTGTGCTCAGCAAAATTGCCATTTCCCTTCTGTGATTTGTGGGTGTAGCTCTGTGTTTCAATTGTCTCGGGATTTTGGCATCGTCACCAGAGAGTGTTGTTGCATGGATGCATACAATCATGTGATTAATTTATGTGGCGATGGAGTAGTGATAATGTGCTCTTGGGCCTGCAAGTTGGGAGGGGAGCTTGGAAATGTTCTGTGTAGTTGGCAACATGTGGCACGTATGCAGTGGTATAACAATATATCAGAAAAACTGGGAGGTGGTGTAGTATCCGGAGACAGTTGCTCGAGGAACTCATCATCGGGATATAGATCTGCATATTTAGTGATGCCTAGTCGCCGTGCTCTTGCCATGGCGCCCCGATCTTCTAGTGGAGGCAGTTGTGGATTGCTGGCTAGGGGAATTGAAGGGGCATACAGTATCTCAATCCCAGCTCTTGCTCGCAGTCTGTCCCAGGCCCATCTCAGCATTTCTGTTGTATCTATAACGTGTCAAGGGCGTTTATATGGCTTATATATGGCTACTTCCAATGGAATGGGAGCGGCAATGTCGGATTCGACTGCCATGTGGGGCTGGAATGGGGTCGGGTGTATCCAGTAATAGAGGATATGTGCTTGTGCACAGTAGGCATATAGTGGGATATCTAATGCCCCAAGCACTCCTTGGTTCTGTGGGAGCGTCATTAATTTCCCAAGTAACCCTGGCATGTCCGCCTGCCCACACCTGTGAGATCATCAATGAACGCACAGTTTTGAAGAATGTTTGAGTGAGTGGAAGTGGGAGATTCACAAAAATATGGAGGAATTTGGGAAGGACAATCATTTTTGTTATCGCTATCCTGCCCGCTAAAGTCAGTGGTAGTTTGGACCAGGTTTTGAGTTTCTCCTCAAGCTAGGTGATAGCGCGACCAAGGTTAATGCTCCATAGTTCTTGGGTGTCCCTGCTGAGCCAAATCCCCAGATATTTGACTGGTCCTGCCGCCCACTTGAGAGGATAATCGAGTTCGAAAGGGTTAATGTTGTCGGTCAGGGGATATAGTGTGGATTTCGTCCAGTTAATCTGTATGCCCGAGATGCCGCCGAACTTGGTGAGTTCCCGGAGGGCTGGGGTTATATTTTCTTGGGGATCATTGATATATAGCGTGATGTCATCTGCGTATAGTGAGACGAATATTCCTCTGGATGTAAATCTCAGGCCTTTAGCTGTGTGATGTTGTCTGAGTAGTGCCGCAAGTGGTTCCATCGCAATCGCAAAGAGTAGTGGGGAGAGCGGGCACCCCTGCCTAGTTCCGCGTGTTATAGGAAATGCGTTAGATATTTGGCCATTTACACGGAGATGCGCAGTGGGGTCTGAGTATAGTAGTTTAATTTGTTGCAAGAATAGTGGGCTGATGCCTAATCTGGTTAATACCGCAAATAGAAAAGACCACTCCAGCGAGTCAAAGAACCTTAGTGGCGTCGAGGAGTGCTGCCACAGCAGATGACTGGGGATCAACATAATGAAGAATTGCAAAGAACGTACATAGATTGTGGGCTGTCGATCTCTCGGGGATAAAGCCCGATTGATCCGGTCTGACAATGAGCAGCAGGAGCGGTTGGAGCCTGTTAGCTATTAATTTGGCATAGATTTTATTGTCAGCATTTATGAGGGAGAGCGGGCAGTATGAGTTACAAAGGTTAGGGGTTTTGTCAGGTTTTAGCAATACCAATATGCTCGCTTCTCGCAGTGTAGGCGGTAGCTTGCCGGTCTTAAGTGAGTCTTAGTTTACCGCTGAGAGGTAAGGTGCTAGGATCGACCCGTAGAATTTGTAGAATGAGGCAGGGAGGTTGTCTAGGCCCGGTGCCTTATCGTTCAGTAGACTATTTATAACCTGTATTATGTCATCTGTAGTGAACAGTTCGTCCAGGTACACCCTCTGGGCCCTGTCTAGCCATAACAGCTCAACCGAGTAGAGATATGATTGAATATCTTCTGGTATGTCTGCTTGTTGGGAGGAGTACAGGTTGGAGTAGAAGTGTGTGAGGTGATTCATTATGTCCTGAGGTCCTCTTATGGGCTGTTGAGTTTCATCTAATAATTCAGTGATTTAGTCTAAGGTGCACGAGGGTTGAAGAATGGAAGCCAGCAATTTGCCCGGTCTATCTCCCTCCCCATATCTCCTAGCCTGCGTGTATTTGCCAAGAAATCTGACCTCCCTCTGTGCCTTCTCCTCAAATTCAGTTAGTTTACTTCTAATTAGGGGAAGATGCTTGGGGTTACGAGTATTGTAATAGTCAAGTTTGATTGCTCAAATCTGAGTTTCTAGCATCTTGAGTGTTTGCCTTAGGGCCCTGGGGACTCCAGCCTGTCTAGATATGCACTGGCCCTGGATTACCACTTTAAAGGCTTCCCATACAGAAGCCGGAGAAGACACTGAACCCTTGTTAAGTAAAAAGTATTCAAGTATATCACCTTTTATTTCCTCTCTGAACGCAGCTTCTAGCAGGGCTCTAGGTGGGGGTCTCCAATTGAATGCTCGACTAGGTGTTGAAGGTATCAGTAGGCGTAGCAGGCAGGGGGCATGGTCCAATAGTGTTCTAGGTAGGTGTTTTATGTCAGTAGTCCATGTGGCCATGTCTTTGGATAGCAGCCAAAAGTCAATCCGGGACCAAGCAGAATGCTACGCAAAGCTCCGCGAAACGGTAAAAAATCTCCGCGAGCACGCAAAAGTTCCGTGAACACGCGGAATTGCTTGTTCCGCCCGTTCGCGATGCTTTTTTCTGTTCGCGAACGCTGTTTGCGTGCTCGGGGAGAAATATCTCGCGAACACGCATTTTGAAAGCGCAAACAAGCAAAAAATTCCGCGAAGCCGCGGATCGCGGAATTTTTGGCAATTCCGCGTTCTCCGCGGAACGCGAAATTACCCAAATTCCGCAAATTCCGCAAGCGGAACGGAATTTGCCGCCCAGGCCTAGTTGTGATGCAGGTGCCCTCTGTTGCGTCTGGGTGCCATTGTCTCCAAATGTCTGTTAGTCCGTTGTCAATCATTAATGAGTTTAGTGTGGCGCTGGCGTTGGGGTGTAACCTGTGGGATACACCCTTGCAGTCTAGTATGTCATTCAGGATGGCATTGAAGTCCCCTCCCCAAACAATAGTGTCACATCCTATTTGTGTAATCTTAGCCCATAGCTCACTAAAACATTTGGGTTTATCTGTGTTGGGGCCATATACCGTTGCCAGTATCCCCCTGATAGTGCCCAATGTGCCCTCCAAGAGTATGAATCTCCCCTCAGGGTCAGCCTGATTTGTAATCAAATTTCAACCCAATCCACGGTGTATGAGGATGGCTGTCCCTTTGGTGTAATTTGAGTAAGCTGCTGAGTAGATATTGCCCCAGTGGCTATGTTGGAGCTTAGCGGTTGCTGTGCTTTGTAGATGTGTTTCCTGGAGGAAGCAAATATCTATTTTGTGTCGGATTAGATAGGATTGAATGTGTCTAGATTTTCTATAATTGTTGAGCCCACGAATATTCCAGATGAGACAGTTATATGTGGTCATATCTTGCTGGTGTGGGGTGTGGTTGTACCAGCAGTTCTTTGGTCGTGATTTAACTCTTTGAAGTCTACATGATGGTTGTTTATGGTAGCAGTACAGTGAATGGTATCGCAGTGTGCCTTGCTATTTGTGCATTATGGCATGCGTACATTGTGGTATTGCGGCCAATTTCCCCTCAAACCTATAACTACTTCCCCAAATTACCTCCCCCTCCCACACCAACCCCCCAATTATGTTGAGTCTGCATTTTTCCCTCCCCATCTAACACCAACATAAAACAAAAACAACAAACCAAATTGAGAAAAAGTTAAATTTGGGAGCTCTCCCTGGGGGCGTGGATGCTCCGACATACAGCCCAGCTGTGAGGCCGGGTGGCTGAGGTATAGATGAAGAGACAGAAGACATAATGAACGACTATACTGTAAAAATGTTACCGGCGTCCCACAAGCAGGAGTAGGTGAATGTTCCTATAGGGCCACTGCAGTCTGAGCATGAGATGTTGAAGTTCACCAGAGTACAAGAGGGTACAGGACATTAGTGCTAATCATTATCGCTGAGGCCATTGTCCGCCGCTTGTCTACTGATGGTCGCAGCAGCTAGTTTCTTGGATCCTCCGATGTGTTTCGCATATTTGAGAGCTGTGAAATAGTGTACATTGTTGTCATGAGTAACTTTCAACTTGGCAGGGTACAGTATTGCGTAGGGTATGCCAGCTTGCTGCAGTATACGTTTGGTGGGAATAAACTCTCACCGTGCTGCCTGAATGTTGGGGGTAAAGTCTGGGTAGAAGGAGATGTTGTTCCCTTTGTAGGAGATTTGGCTCCGTTCCCTGGCACCCCTGAGTATGATGTCCCTATCTCGATAATTCAGTAGTTTGGCTCCCACCAGAGGTCTGGGGCTGAGGGATCGGTGGGTACGTTTACTATGAACATATTTGACCATTCTGGGCCAAATATATCTTTGAGCAGTTCCTCCACAAACAGTTCCATTCTGCCTGTTGCGGTGGTTTTGGGTATTCCCATTATGCGCAGATTATTTCTGTGGGAGCGGGCTTCAAGGTCTTCGTTTTTTTCTTTTATGACATTGAGCACTTTCTTCATGTGAAGTATTTGTTCTTTGGTCTCTACTTGAAAATCATGCGCCTCAGTATTTCGATTTTCGAGTTCGTCAAAGCGCAGTTCATGTGTGTCCACTTGTTTTTCGACTTGGTCCATTTGGGCCGTGAGGATATCCAGTTTGGAGTCCATGTTTTTGAGGCTGGACTTCATTTCTATCAGGAGATTATGTAGGCCATCAGTGGTCCCCTCGGTTTCTTCTCTTTTTCCATGCTCGTTATCTGTTTCTGCATCAACGTCTAATTGCCGGGTATGCCTTATATTTTCAAACGTTAGTTTGGTTTGCCTTGTGTCATGTTTCCCCATGGTGTTTGCCGCGTGAAGGTTTGCAGCTGTGAACGTGGGTCGGTGAGCTCAGGCGGCCACCCCGATGGGATTTTGCACGTCTTCGTGTACTCAGGCTATTTGAATTTGCCGTATTAGTGGTGGAGCTAAAGTGTTACTGGGTTGTGTAAGTCGAGGGCTGCTTTTGCAATACGGCCAGCTGCGATCCATCCTTGTCGGTACAGGCTTACTTTATTTGTTCCATGTAGTAATCCCTTGTGGAACAACCAATGTCTCGGGTGAGGGTGCCTCGGTTATGTCCTTGACAGGGCAGGTAAGTGCCTCGGCTCTGGAGTGATCCCCCAACTACCTGCACTCGTTCTGTGCACTCAAGAAATGATATCACCACCTCAATCGTGAGTTTTCATAGTCAGCACCCACCTCCACTGAACAAGACAGCGAGGGCCTTGCTTATTTTCTCAGGTGCGTGAGTCTGGATCTTGGTGCGTTCCTGTACACTGCTTCAGGCTGCCAGGGGGAGATATAGTGTTCTGGGCCTTCGTTCATTTGGCCCGCCCTCCTGGCTGCAGACTCCTTATATGCTAGGCCGTTCTTGAACGGGGGGAGGAGGCCTACCTGTTTTTTTAATGGCCGCTGCTCCTGACTCACACTGATTGTACCTCCCCCTGTGCCGCCGACATCTCCTTTGTGGTCGGGTCCTGAAGGCCTCAGATGATACGCCCAAGTGAGGATGGGGGGGCACCTAGTCCGGGCCTGCTCCCCGATGTGGAGTGGCCGTTGAGGGTCTGCGATGGTGGTTCTTTCCTGGGCTTCGTAAGATGGCGCTGTATGTGTGAACTGCCCGTGGCGATGGTCGCCGGCCTCCTCGACAACTCTTCGCCACCGCCGAGGCTGAGCGCGGCGCAGGCCAGGATCGGGATTACCGTGTGTAGGCGTCCGGCCGTCACGGTTCCATGAGCACCAGCATCCCCTGGTAACTCCACGGCCCAGTATCTCCAGGCCCGCCCTGCCACCGGCGCTGGGCACGGCACCTCGGCAAGGGGGGATGGAAGAAATTGACTCTCTGTCCCCACGCTCCTTACGTGTGGCCCAGTGCATCGACGGCAGGTCCAACTACAGGAATCAGCGTCGCTGCACTCTCTGTCGGGTGATTCTGGCATCAAAGGGAACAAGGCCCCGTTCTTGCCCTCAGGGCCACAGCGGGGATCACTGCGTCATGTTGTCCGCAGCCGGATGGGAGCCGCAGTGAGCGTCGATTTTAGGCACATCAGATGCTCAGTCATTTCTTGTGCCATGTAGTGCAGTTTTATCATGTCTCATGTCCCATTTGGCTTAGGATAAGTGACAGAAGATGTCTCAGCCGGCAAAGCCCTCTTAGCGAGTGGCCATCTTGCTGCTCGGCGAGACCAGGCCCCTCACATATAATTTATGGTTAACTGCAGACATACTTCTGCCACCTAAAGCACATGCCTCTATGTTCAATTTCTCAGAGCGCATTGTAAGACTTTGCTTGAACATATGGTTCATATGATTTTTTCCAGGATGGTGTCTATTCAGAGGAAATACACTGGCACTCCCCTTTTTTAGGCATTGCATCACTGTGTCCTGAATCTTCAAACAGATGCAGTTTGACCTCAAAATGGAGGGGTGTAGCTTAGCCAGTAAGAGTGGGATATTTGAATCACAAAACTCCAAGCTCAAAAAAAAAAGTGTGCTGCAGGGTGGAGGGGTGAGATAACCATGGTTATAGGTGGACTATTTCTGTGAAGAAAGGGTCAATTCTGATTTGAATTAGGAGGGCCTTTGCCTAGGGTAAAATAGTGGGTGAAAACTGATGTGTTGGAAAGTTACTTCAGGTGATTACCACTGCTTAGACTATTTGAAAGCATTCATCCTATCACCTTTGTTTCTTTTATTGCCAGTAGTATGCTGTGAACTTGAGACTGGTGCAGCTTTCCAAGCCTAATATTGTCAATGTTTGTGATCTTCAAAAAGTAGTAAATTTGCACCCATTCAAGGAGCACAATCAGGGGTGCAGATTTACTGCTTTTTTGGTCAACTGGTTATATATTTTGGATTACGAGCAAAAACAAAAAACAAGTTAAAACCTCTTAGTGTAATGAGAATGATGAGAAAAACAGGCATCAGCATAGCAGGCCTGATTCAGGGCCCACAGACCGAACTACCAAACCAAAAATGCATTTGAGTGGAGTCACACCCCAAACATTGCTGCTGAAGTAACGCCTGAACCCCTCCCAGCTGGGCCTGATTGTTCTCCCTGGGAACTCATTTACTAAGGCCACATTTAGCACAATGGCTTTGAGTCCCTGCCATGGAATTACAATTTTTTTTTAATGTATTTTCATTGCATGCACTTCGTCTCTGCTGCAACAAGCCTTAATAGTGGAGTTGTGGGCAGGGCTCCATGTTTCAAGTCCTTGCCATTTACAAATCATTTAATCAAGTGACTGATGGTCCCATGTACTAAGCCTCAGTCACTAATAAAAGGAGGGCACACATGCAAATTAATAGGGTGAGCCAGAGTTGAGCCAGGGGTCTAACTTGCCTCTATGAGTTTGTGCACGAGCTGAACATTTTGGACATCTATATTGTGCAACAAGCATAATGTAAAAATATGATAAAATCTCTTCAAAATTTTAAAAGTGTATATCTTTAACAAATAGAAGTGTTTCACCTCAGTACATCAGATTATATCACTGAAAGACATTTATTAGAGTGATAGAAACATTCATGGATTGCCATTTGTGAACTGAGAGGCAGAAATCATGTAAACCAGTGTTATATTCCATATAGGTACACTATATAGGCGCAGGTAACATTGCAACCTTTCACCTATATCCTTCCCTACATTACATACATAACGGTTCTTAGGCACTGACCTTTTACCTAGATATGACACTGCAGTCAGAACGCAGGTTTTTCCCTGGTTCGATTCTCATGCATTATGCACGAGGCTTCTTGGAAGCACAGCAGGACTAACAGTAGGATTACCATCGCCTGTATAATATCTGTGTATAAAGTTCAGGCCCAACGTCATCCTTTAGGCCGACACAGTAACACAGCAAGGTAGGACCCCTGGGGAGACCTATGGGTATATATGCAGCACATCTTGCTTAGGAAGGAGAGGAGACCGTGACTTCCCAGCTGACACACTGACCAGGGACGCTGAGGTTCCTGCATGCAAACACTCCAGCTAGCAGTGGTCTAACATCCCTCGCGGGGTGTCCAACTCGAGACCAGGACGGGGTCCCATATTCTCTAAAACTCTCAGGTAATGGGGTGGACTAGATCCTAGAGGGATTCTTGGCATAACGCCTACACAGATGCTAGGTACATTTAGGTACATCTAGTTAGGGAGACATCGTAGGAGTACGCACTTTTTATCATGCGTTTTATGTACATGTATATATTCATGATTTATGCAAGATGGTAGAACTATACCATCCCTTTACTTTCGTAGTACTGCTAATCATATATCTCTGCTACTGTCTAATGGTTGTTGCAGCTCATATATTCTACACTAGAATAACAACTGTTCAATAAATACTTATTGAAAACGCCCAGCCTGTTTATTCTGTGTAACTCTCTGAGACAAACTAAGTAAGCAAGAGTGACTGAGCGAAAGGTAGTATATTGTTTCCACGATCCTGGGGGCTCAGGGTTGTCATGTTCTGAGGTTGCCAGAATCTATTCTCTTTGTGATAAGAGGAGATTATAGTGGCACTGTGAGCTAGCTAATAGAGACAGGCTAACGTATCCAGTAGGGGTGCACAGAATCAGTCCGCCACCAATCCCACAGTTTGTTATCCAAACGCACAGATCCTATATAGGTAATATAGGAACTACACGACATGGCGCTGCCAACGTTGGTTGGGTACTTATTTAACAGTAGAATCTGAGTAGTTCAGTCGTGCTATTCTCAGAGACCCCCACTCACAAAACACCACAGATGTCTGGAGTGGGTGGGCACAAACTCCGCCACAGCTGAGTAGGCGAGAAATCCTATTTATTGGCTGTTGGTTAATCAAGTTTGAAGGACACAGTGTTCCTAAAATTGTGCATACACACCATATCTTAGTTCCCTTGAAAAGGTATTTAGTGTACTAAAAAACAATGACTAACCAAGAACTAGACCCATTTCAACAAGAACTGCCCCTCACAGATGAGGAAAGTACAGACGCAATACAAATTGCACCAAATTTTAGGAATACAGTCACCCTGAGACTGCTGGAGCACGGTTTATCATCTAGGGGTGGCATAGTAGTTTTCGTGATTGAGGCACACGAATCAAATAGAACAGAGGTATTTTATTTGTGGGTTACATTCCCAGCAGCAAATGCAAGAACAAAAACATTTCACTCCTACACAGAAGGAGATGCACCAGCAGAATATTGTCCGTTCAAGGACATAGAGGTTCCGCTCACATACCAGGAACATTTAGACTGGTTTAAAGGCGCCCTACCCCATACAAGAAGAAGAGTAAGACTCGGCCCGCTCGGAAGAGAAGGGGCAACATGGCCAATATTAGCGGCCTACACACCACATCCTGACATTGAAACTATTCCACCAGGAGACTTACTCATACAACGTAAAGATTTAATAAAAACCTATAGAAACTTGACCCAATTTGTCATGAGGACACTTACAGTCCGACCAGCAATAGTTGCAACAAATGGAACTCAAATTCAGGGTACAGCAACTAAAATTACACCACAAACATTATACGCGGTAATGGGTAAAATGCCCACAAAACGTGAACAAATGCCATTTTGGGTAGCTCAGAAAATAACACAGCTAGAGGCAGTATTCCCGAATACTACCCCGTATGAAAAACACAGAATGCTAACACTCTGCTTGCCCATGGGGATAACTCCACAAATATAGGATTGTACCACTTGGGGTACAGTCTTTGTTGCCATTTATACCAGAACTCATGGTATCCCGTCATTAGCAGTAGTACCTAATGTATTGAGACAAATACAAAATGAGTACGGAGCAGAACCTGCCCTAAACTTAGGGATGAAGTTACTAGGTAACTATGCCCAGGTATCAGCCATAATACTAGCTAACATTAATGGGGAAGCAGCTTCAGTGGCTATCCGCCAACGCCTAAGGGAGTTCAGTCCTTTAGACCAGGAACACGAACTACCAAAAATAATTGAAACTGCATATGCAGAATTAGGCAAAGACAGTTTGGGTGGGACAGCTTTAAAACCACAACTGATGGGCAGTCCTGGAAAGGACACTTCCAAGCAGACACCTGCTTCAACTAAGAAGAAGTGGGATAATAAAAAACAACAAAAGTTTAAAGGAAATAGATCTCAATCCAGAGGTAGATCTCCTCCACAGGAGCACTCCGAAAAGAGGTATAACCTCAGGAATAGGGATAATATTAGGAAACCTGACAGGTATCAGGATACTGATACACCTTCCTCTCGTTCCTTTCAGGGTTCATTGAAAAACTCTGAGAGGGAAGGACGGTCAGACAGACAAGAAGAGCGTACAAAGTCCAGAGACAAGCAGCACGCTCAAGAGTACACTTCTAAAAAAGAACAAAAATCAAAGCAAAAGCCACAGTTCAAAAAGAAGAAAGTTGCAGGTCTAAAGATCAGACATGCCCAGAATTCTAAGGACTTGACTACTGAACGGGGAATGGGCTCTGACGATGCTAGACAGTGCGGCAGTAGTAACAATAGCTCACCAGAACCTGAAGGAATTTCTAGTGACAGCAGACTTGAATGATTATATCACGGTAGAAACACCCGATACTAGGGTAAGTGTCCCACATAAAGTATATGAAATAATGCTCCAAATGGAGGGGGACAAATGTAGAACAGTGAGAGGTCTCTTTTGGGAGAACCTGACATTTGGCTATGATATTTTATTAGCTGAAAAAGATTGACCGCCAGCATTCGTCATGGATTGCCCTAAAGGAGAAACGGTAATTCTTCCGGCCTTTTCAGACCATATTCCCAGGCACTTGCAACACACATATGCGCAGGAGTGGGCGGGAGCCCAGGCTCCAGCATTAAATAAAAACCATGTTGAATGGGATGAGGATTCAACTCACCACATAATTCCTTTAAAAAATACTCCGACTGCACAGAGGCAGTATCCAATAAAGCAAGAAGCTAAAAAACAGGTCAGGGAGATCTTAGATCAACTTGAATACCAAGGGGTGATTGAAACTTGCACCTCACCAATGCACAATCCTTTGTTTCCTGTCATGAAACCTGACAATTCCTATCGTCTAGTTTTAGATTATAGACACTTAAACACTTGCACTAAGACATTTGCAGTCCAAAATGCACACAGTGCCGCAATAAGGAATAACATTGTGCGGAAAAAATATAAAACGACACTTGATATCTCAAATGGATTTTTCTGCCAAAATATAGCGCCTGAAAGCAGGTATCTAACAGCATTCTCAGCGCTAGGGTCCCAGAGTCAATTTTGTTGACTCCCCCAGGGGTATAAGAACAGCCTGGGGTTGTTTTCGGCCAGAGTAACTGAGTTACTTCAAAAATTGGATGAAGAGGCATTGTCCTATGTGGATGATATTTATCTAATGGACGATGACCTGGAGAAACACTCGAACAGAGTGAATACCATAATTTTGGGATTTGCATCTGAGGGGTACAAATTCAACTTTAAAAAATCAAAAATTGCCCACCTCAGTATCCTGTTTCTAGGATATGAGCTTTCAAGTGAAGGAAAAAGCCTAGCAGCCAATTTTTTTTTAAAATGCGCGCTGCTCCAACCTCCAAAATCATTGAAAAATTTACAGTCAATTCTGGGATTCCAAAATTTTGGTAGAACATACATTTTGGATTACGCAGAAAGAGTGAAACCTTTCTACGATTTAATAAAACCTGATTTTTCAGTAAAACAATGGACACAGGAACATACAGATACACTTCGTTCCTTACAAGCTGACATGATAGCTTCCAAATACTTAGACATGCGTGAACGTACGCAACCTGGTGATCCGTATAGTTGCGGGTCAATCTGGGTACACCTATCTAACATATAATGAAGGTGAAACAGTACCAATTGCATACAAATCACATTTGTACACAAATGCTGAAATGCGCTTTGCATCTACAGAAAAGATTCTGACAGCAGTACAGACTGCTGTAGTGAGAGAAAGAGCACTGGCTCAGGGGAAACGAATAATAGTAGTAACTCTGGTTCCAACTTTAGTAGCTGCAACAAAGGCAAGCGTTCCTAACGCTAAAGCTTTAGCTCCGAGATGGATACAATGGGCAAATTCTCTCACTACAACAGATGTAGAATACAGGTACGACCCAAATTTAAAGACACAAGCATTTCTGCAATACGAACAAGAATATCCTCTACCAAACGAAAGAATGCCTCTAGATAAGTATGAATATATAATTTATACTGACGGATCTGCTCAACCGGCCACAGGGAGTAAGCAACAATATAGTGCAGCATGTGCAATCGTTAAAGGTCGCATGCGGGATGGAAAGTTCCACCCAAGTTGCACAAAAACGCAGGGGGATATTACCAAGGATTTGCGATAATTATCGCAAAGCGCGCTTAGCGCTGTTTTTTTTATCGCCGGCTATCGCTGGATTTCTTCGTGGAGATAACGCGTTATTATCAACGCTTATCTCCAAGGCGATAAAAAATCCAGCGATAGCGGAGAAACCCAGCAATAACGTGAGAAATCCAGCGATAAATTCACTGCGCTAATGAAAAGCTCGCTAATAGGCAGGTGAGGACTTAACCTTACAATCCACCTCCCATTGACTAGAATGGTTAAGTCCGGTTTTTAGCAGGTGTTAAATTCCAGCGATAATCGCGGTTGGCGTGAATTTTTTTTATCGCTTCGCGGGCATTGGTAATAGGGGGAAGTTGTGTTTGCGACTGTTTGCAGTCGCTTTTAGTTGGGAATGCCTACTTTGCATGTCATTAGCGATAAATATCGCTGACATGCAAAGCGGCACTAAAACGGTCGCTGTCCATAAAGCTGTCGCTAACAGCTGTTAGCGACAGCTTGCTAATAGGGCGATAGAAATATCGCCGCTTTAGCGGCAAAAAGTGCCGCTAAAGCGGCGATAACGCCCTTGCTACTATGCCCTGCAATCTCTAGGAAACTGCACGGCCCAGCTGGCAGAGTTAAAAGCCTTGATACTGGAACTGGTGAATACGAGAATTCCCCACACTAATTGTGTGCGATTCCTTTTACTGTGTACAGTCATATAATGAATATTTGCAGTACTGGGTTCAAAATGGGTTCAAAGACGCAAAAGGTGGCACAATTTAGCATAAAATGCTATGGGAACAGGTAGTGGAGTTGAAAACCGAACTACCAAGGGCTCACGTGATCATACACTGAGTCATCAGCATGATGGCGTTCACGTTGAAGGGAATTCATTGGCTGGTGAAGCCGCAAAGAGGGCTGTACGCACGGCTTCCGTAGCTGAAATCACTCGTTCTAAAACGAGAATAGACGTGAGATTATGGTAGCTATCAATGCTTGTCGCAAAAACAGCAGAGCAGTACCAAAACAGTTCCCACTCAAGTACTCCTACAAGTTAGATGCCAATAACATTCCATTTGCTCAGATTCCTGGAGTGGGGGATAGAGTAATTCCAAACATGGATCGTAGGTTAGGTTTAATTCTAGCAGCACACAAAGGGATAGGTTCTGCACATGCAGGAGTTACGGCGACTGTTTCTTTATTGAAACAATGCTATTGGTGGCCTGGGTTAACAAAGCAGACTAAAGACTATGGGGGTCATTAGGATCCGCCCGCTATTTTCCACTGCTCGCTTCACATTTCCCCACCACCATATTACGATGGCGGTGGGGACCCAGGCGGACGGAAAGACCGTCCGCCTGTTTTCTGCCGGTAGGCAATCCGCCCGATTGCCTACCGGGCGGAAAAGGCCTGCAATATGGTGGCAGTGCCTTGCAGGCACCGCCATCCATATTACGATGGTCGGCGGTGCAGGGCTTTCCATGGCGGTGACTCCGCCATGGAAAGCAGGCGGATTCCACTTTCGGGGGCCCGTTGCGGGCCCCCAAGATGTTGGGGGGGTGGGGGGTACCCATGGTACCCCCCTGCATTGTCATGGACATGGTGGCAGGCACCTCGTGGTGCCTGTCACCTTGTGCATGACGATGCACACAGTGCATTCCCAGCATTGTGGCGGGCGGTGCTGTGCGCACCGCCCGCCACAATGCTGGGAATGGAGGATGCCACTGCCACGGTGGTGGTGGCATCCTAATCGCCTGTGCGGGACAGCCGCACCACTGGCGGCCGGTCCCAGCACCGCTAGAGTGGCGGGCGGACGAAAGTCCGCCCGTCATCCTAATAGGCCCCTAGGTCTTGAAATGCGACATCTGTCAGCAGATGAAAGGTTCCACTGTAACACGTCCAGCGCAAATCCCATTGTTAGACAGCATCAGACTGTCCGTTTGCGTGCGTCCTGCTCGAGATTCCTATGGGTGGGGCCCCAGCGCTCGGCTGACGCTCGAACTGTTACAAAAGATTTGCGAGTCTTTATAGGGACATACGCAATTGGCACATTTCATTCTGACCAGGGCCCTGCGTTTAGCTCTCGGGCTTACAAGGGGGCCATGCGAGGATTGGGTGTAGCATTGCGGTACTCATCTCCGTACCATCCCGAGGGAAATTCGGTTGTGGAGAGAAAAAACTGGGACTTAAAGCAATCTTTAACAGCTAGAGTATTAGCCCCTCTTGAAAGTTGGGTTAAACATATGTATGGAGTCCAGCGAGCATTAAACAATATGCCAAGAAGTTCTCTAGGGGGTGTCACTCCATATGAGGTCCTATTTGGGACAAGAATGTGGGTACCTGATCTTGATTGTGAAGGCACAGTGGTGGATGAAATGCCTTTTGACATCCATGATCGTTTGGCTGTTTTACAGGATCTGAATGAATCCAGGACACAACAAAGTAATGTCCATCTGAAGCAGACCGCCACTGGGGAAGTCAAATCAGTCACGGCAAGACCTGTCTGGATACCAAAAGTCGGGGATCTGGTCAGAGAGAAAATAGCGGACAAAAAAGAATTTGGGCCATCCTACAGAAAGCCTGTACAGGTCCTAGCAGTCGAAGGAACAAGAACTGTACTTCTGCCGCCTCTTGATGGAAAAAAGGAGAAAAGATTTGTCTCAATCGACCTAATCAAACCACACTATGTGGCCGATACTAAGCAGTAGGCCACGTGGACTCCAAAGTAGCAGACGCCCTTCTCTCGCTACAATCCAAGAAGTTCAAACGGAAAGACTCATCACGTTCGAAGAGTCTCCTGCACGGAATGAAGGACTATGCAACAATGCTATGGAACTCGTTCCTCTTGAACCTGAAGTTCAAATTCAAAATCAAACTCGAAATGAAAGACAACTCGCTATTCGACCAAATACAGATGTCTACGTCAACATGCCTCAAAGAGAGCAAATTACGATTTCTACAAATCCTGATGCAATACCAACAATTGATCGAACTGCTTCTGGCTACTTTATAAACTTTGATATGTTTTCTTTGGATCCAAGCGAACCGGAAATGACGCCAGCCAAAAAATCACGCAAACAGCAAGTAAAAAACGTTCTGAACTTTCGTAAAAAGACTTACCTGGTGTCACTCTGGGTAGAACTATGGGTCATTACCGGGATACTTTTCCTTCTTTTCTGGATAGGCTTAGTAATAGTTTTTAGCATGCTTGTTAATGGAAGATACCTTCGACAAAGCTCTGCAGCCCAAAAGGTGAACTTACTTTTAAAACCACACCTATCATCTCATCGAGAACAAAGAGACTTGTCATCAGTGAACATTACAGCAGTTCCTATACCTGATGGTATAGTTTGGGACAAGGTTGATTTCAATATATTTGGTCCGACCGAAATTTTAAGAATTCCTCATTTATTTAAAATATCATTGAGTGATATCAGTACCTCAAGTACATTTTCCGATGATTTGGTTTTTGAAACTGTTAATAACATGTTATCTGATTTGGAAAAATCTGCTGCATTTTCTAATGGTGAAACATTGGGAAGCACATCAGATTTCGATACTATGTATTGTTATCAACACTATGGTCATCACTTTTTGCATAAATCTGCTAATCCTAGAAATGTGTTCACATACCACCAGTGGGAACATTGTCCAACACCGCCAAAAGGCAGTTCAAAAACATTTGCTCAAAAGTTTCCAAATCGTTCGGGGTTTAATATGTCTGACCCAGCCTCATATTATTATAAGGTTGCACCAACATCAGCACAGAAAAATATGTTAACAAACACCAAACAGACTTACTCTGCTTCCTTTATTGCCCAGTTGTCCGAACAAGGTTTTGACTTGTGGAAAGACACCATAGACCTAAAATCAGTCTGGGGTACTAGGGAATGGCAGGTACAGGGAATAGAAGCTTTGTTAAGGGCATGTCTCATCCCTCAACAAATCATGTTTTTGAACGAGACAGTGCAACAGACGTCTTGCCTTGGACTAGCCAAGAACAAAGAATTGAACACACCTCGGATGCCGACTCCATCACACACAGAGGGTAACATAACATCACAGGAAGAGGTTACAGTAGATGACATCATACAATACAACAGATCAGACCCCGATTGGAAAAAATGGTTGATTTGGCCCACAGACACTAATATTTTTCAGGAAAGATTCATGGGTAAAGCCGAAGGGTTTAGTATCCATAGGCCAGATCCACGTTATGTACAGAGACAACATCCAGGGGTAGTGGCATCCTACAGTGTTGGGAAGTTGTGCCTTGATTGGCTAAAAACCTAAACACTCACAAAGGTGAAACAACACTTATCCTTACTGTCACAGGATGTGGATCTCAGGGATTTTTTATTGGGTCCCAGGCAACCACGCCAGAAACGTTTCCATTATGCTGTCTACAATGAAATTTGGAAAATATCCCAACAAGAGGCCGCAGAGAGACTACGAGAGATAGACCGTATAAATCTAGAAAAATCTCTAGCAGTGGTAGACAATGGGTTAACTACATTGACCTCCAGGATATATTCCTTAGGCAACATTGTGTCTTCTGCGATAGACATACTAGAACAAGATTTGGCCATATTACAACACGGGCAATCACAGTTACATTCTATTATGTTGTTAAGCTGTACGCTGCAATCTTTGCATGCTGGCTACGTGCCTTGGTGTTATATCAACAGTACGTCTCTGTTTTCTGAATACAATCTCACAGATAAACAGATAGAAATGGCACAAAGGGGAGCTAAATATACAATGCTGTGTATCGAAAAACTGGATAGATTAGCATTCACAATGACAGAATCAGGGCAAGGCAGTTGCCCTGATCCTATTGGACCTGTCGGCAGCATTCGACACGGTCTCTCATCAGCTCTTACTTCGCAATCTCCACGGAAAAGGAATACATGCCATGGCACTCCAATGGCTCAAATCATTCCTTAGCAACAGGAAACAAACAGTACAACTGGACGCTTTTTCTTCCAAACCAAAAATTCTGAGCTGTGGTGTCCCCCAGGGAGCTTCTCTTAGCCCCACCCTTTTTAATGCTTATGTTTCACCACTGGCAAAAATTGGCTCTAAATGGGGCTTTGATATTTGCTCATATGCGGATGATACGCAATTAACAATAGCCATTGGTAATGACCACGAAAGCACAAGGACCAAGCTTAACGACTGCCTTACTGAAATGGCAGTAAGGATGTCCGATCACTGTCTCAAACTTAATGCAGACAAATCTGAGATCCTGCTTTTTGGTGGAGCCCACCACATTTGGGACGCTTCATGGTGGCCCTACTCTTTAGGACACGCTCCAGAGCCCAAGAGGTGTGCCAAGAACTTGGGCGTCCTTATGGACGACAAACTTTCCATGCAGGATCACGTACGGACCCTCTGCGGGAAAGGTTTAGCCTTACTAAAACTTCTAAAAAGGCTTTTTCCCTGGATCCCTTTGGAAAATAGGAGGACAGTCACCCAAGCATTGCTTGTTAGCAGAATGGACTATGGCAATGCTCTGTTTGTGGGCATGCCAGACTACCTGTTTAAACGTCTCCAGGTAGTACAAAATGCTGCAGCCAAATTGGTCTGCAATAAGGGCAGACTAAGCTCAGCTACTGAATGCCTGAAACAACTCCATTGGCTGCCGGTGTGCCAAAGAGCACGATTTAAGCTCCTGGGGCACACTTTTAAGGCACTACATCGCATCGGTCCCAAAACTCTCCGAGATAAAATCCGATTCTACACCCCTCCCAGATGCTTACGGTCACAGCATCTTGCGCTTGCAGAATCAAAAGGATCAAAAAGGCTAAAACCGGGGACGCACCTTCTCGCACCTCGCGGCCTTACACTGGAATGGGTTGCCAGTCGAACTTCGACTTATCAATGATTATAACACCTTCAGAAAAAAATTAAAAACACACTTATTTCCTGCCTAAGCAGTTCCCTACTCCCTCCGGCCCTTCTTTTCAGCACCAGATTTCGCCTCCTCAGCGCCGTGATATCCCGTTGGGATGAATGTAGCGCTATATAAATAAATAAATAAAAATAAATAAATAAATCACCGTCCATAGAATGGCTAATCCATGGCCACATAACTCTACCAGTCACTACTTTTCAGTTTCAATATTGCCTTGAACAAAAGCAAGTAGGCAGATATGATGAAATGAGTAAGGAATACATTAAGGAATCATGGGTATTACCATACAGATTTCGATGCCGGAGTGGGGATCGAGAAGTGTTTCTAAGCGGTACAAATTGTGAGCACGCTTTAAGTGGATCACTCATATGCCAGGATATAATGCTGCATGGGGCTTGTAATGGTTCTGTGGCGAACCTGTCCTGTCATTTGAGGGGTACCCCAGCTGCAGTGATTACTCCAGCATTGAGGCTACTTTCAAATGGGAGTTACTTGATGCTGAACAGTCAGGGCTGCTGTGGCATGCTTCCGGGCATCGCATATCTGGTAACCGTGAGCTCCAGGTTTACTTGTTGTACGCAAGTATTGTTTCCACCGACACATACAGTCCGGGAGGCACCGTTATGGCCTTCACTGAATGTTTCTTTAACACGGTTTGATACTCTAAGCAGAATGAAAGCCATGCTTCTACAGAAGCCTGTGCCCTTAACCTCCGCTCGAGAGACTTTTGATCTCCAGATCGCAAGGTCTTCGGCAGAGATACAGGTGCTCATTCATACAAACTGCTCTTTCCATTTTGCAGAAATGGTAAATTGTATCTTTAACATGTCTGATACGACAGGCATTGTCCACCTATTTAAGACCATAGGTTCTGGACTTCTGAGCACCTTTCAGACGGTACTTGGAGTTATCCCAAACTTCATACACTCCGTATTTGGAAGCATCTTTGGAGGACTTCCGCTCATCCTGTTCCTAGCAGCAGTTATCCTGATTATTTCAAATTTGCAACGCAATGGACGTCCCAGTCACCAAGGAGATGGAAAAAGCACTCCTGGAGCGTAAATACCGTGACCGCATGGTACAACATCTAGGCACGCCTCGCCTAAGAGAACTAAGTGCATCTTGGTTCTTGTCATTCCGACCAGTCTGGAAGGACTGCATCTTACCTGTCCTCCGATGCCTCTTTTCTGGAGAAGAATGCGTGTTAGACCTGTGTTTGACACTCCCATCATGTGCGCAACCGGACGTGAATGCGTTACTGGACCCGATAACGGCCCATGTTCTGCAGTGTCCTCAGCGTATTCCAATGTTGATGGCGGCATTTCTTGAGCCACCGCAGGTAGTAAATGCACTTGTTGGTATGGACACCGGCTCCTCCACTGCCCCAGCACCGGCTGCGGACAGCGTGGAACATCATCTGTGCTCAATTGACCTACTCTGCAAGGTGTAGATAACATTGCAACCTTTCACCTATATCCTTCCCTACATTACATACATAACGGTTCTTAGGCACTGACCTTTTACCTAGATATGACACTGCAGTCAGAAGGCGGGTTTTTCCCTGGTTCGATTCTCATACATTATGCATGAGGCTTCTTGGAAGCACAGCAGGACTAACAGTAGGATTACCATCTCCTGTATAATATCTCTGTAAAAAGTTCAGGCCCAACGTCAACCTTTAGGCCGACACAGTAACACAGCAAGGTAGGACCCCTGGGGAGACCTATGGGTATATATACAGCACATCTTGCTTAGGAAGGGAGAGGAGACCGTGACTTCCCGGCTGACACACTGACCAGAGACGCTGAGGTTCCTGCATGCAGACGCTCCAGCTAGCAGTGGTCTAACATCCCTCGCGGGGTGTCCAACTTGAGACCAGGACGGGGTCCCATATTCTCTAAAACGTTCAGGTAATGGGGTGGACTAGATCCTAGAGGGATTCTTGGCATAACACCTACACAGATGCTAGGTACATTTAGGTACATCTATTTAGGCAGACATCGTAGGAGTACGCACTTTTTATCATGCGTTTTATGTACATGTATATATTTATGATTTATGCAAGATGATAGAACTATACCATCCCTTTACTTTCGTAGTACTGCTAATCATATATCTCTGCTACTGTCTAATGGTTGTTGCAGCTCATATATTCTACACTAGAATAACAACTGTTCAATAAATACTTATTGAAAACGCCCAGCCTGTTTATTCTGTGTAACTCTCTGAGACAAACTAAGTAAGCAAGAGTGACTAAGCGAAAGGTAGTATATTGTTTCCACGATCCTGGGGGATCAGGGTTGTCATGTTCTGAGGTTGCCAGAATCTATTCTCTCCGTGATAAGAGGAGATTCTAGTGGCACTGTGAGCTAGCCAATACAGACAGGCTAACGTATCCGGTGGGGATGCACGGAATCAGTCCGCCACCAATCCCACAGTTTGTTATCCAAACATGCAGATCCTGTATAGGTAATATAGGAACTACATGACACCAGTGGCGGCTGGTGGAATTTGAAAGGAGTGGGGTGTAATGGCAATGAATGAAGTATAGTGTGTGTGAGAGAAGCGAGCAAGCCTGAAATTTTGAAAGGAGGGTTTGCGGGACAGGGGGGCAGGGGGTTGTCTTCCTAAGAAAATGTTGTATTTTGGTGCAATTTTCAGCACTATGTCTGTGCTAAATGGGCAAAAAATACAGATCTTATACTGGCTTCAGCCTCCCACCCTCCCTCTACCTAGTGTTTGGTGTTACAGCCAGAGCTAGCAAGAATGGAACTGGGAAACCATGAACCAGTTTCAATTCTCGGCGTTGGCTTACCATCCTTTGATTCAGGGTAAATCACTTACTCTCCCCTGTACCTATAAAAAAGGAATGTGAACTTGTGCAATATAATTGGTGCTCATTGAAAAGCACTTCAAATCATTCGGGTCAAGCTTGCACTATGTAAAATCTGCACAAAGAGGTTAAAAACAAAGCTTTAAAACACAATGAAAGACAACTAGATACCTATTCAGTGGCTGATTTGTACAAAGTGAAACCAGAAAATCTGGATAAATCACAGTTTTACTACTTAAATTATGTGATCTTAGACAAATATTGTATTTCACTAAACTCAATTGTATTCATTCCCACAAATCAAGGCACTTTTAAATATGTGAGTTCAGAATACCAGTTGTACAAAAACCTATAATGTTTGATTTATTTAGACTATAATGCTCCTCTATAATAATCAAGGCCACTGCACTAGTGATATATGATATGTGTGAATGTTACTCTATTTCTCCAATTGAAGTGCTCAAGGGGGAATGCATTTCATTGGCACAGGGGTCACGTTAAGAGGCAGCATTCTAAATTCTGCCACTCTGTGAAGCAACCAAGACCAATGTGTATGAAAAATGGTCATTTATCCAGCACTTATGTTTTGTTTTTAGAAAGTAAGTTGCCTAATTTAATTTAATTAGGCAACTTACTTTCTAGACACAGAATGCAAATGTCTGGGATATATCACTTTCAGAAGCATTGTTTATTTTTTCTTCTCAGCATGGCACATTTTACAATGCTTTTGCTGACAAAGCCCTGGCAAGTGCCTAATTTATTTCCTGCTGCCGTCTTTACAGAAATAGCGGGAAAAGGAGAAGAGATTAACATGAGAAGGACAGTGAGAAGAAGAAAAGTAAGGACAAGGGAGAGAGGAAGAGAGGGAAAGGGTAAAGATAGAGTGAGGGGTGAAGAGTGAAGTAGAGGCGACTACTCACCCAAACAATTTTATTGTCCAGTTGGTGTCGCAGACAGAGTTACTGCACACCAACAGCCTGCAGCATTTCTACTTCACAATATGACAGCTCCTGAAATCCTCTCACTAGCTGGAATGCTCTAAAGAGATACACGAGGCGCAGAAGAATTGTGCAGTGCATTCTGTTTACAGCATGCAACACGTGACACTGCCTCAGAGAGCAATGAGTTGAGTCTCATGACTCTGTGACATCAGGCCATCTTCCAAAGGCTGCACACCCTCCTCTTCCCAATTCGTCACCCTGTGATGACTTGATAAAGGGAGCGGTAGTGAGAGGCAGCTGTAGATGATTCACAAGCAGCCCTGGGAGTACAGGGCTGAAACTGTACAATGTGACACTGCATTGCGTCGTTACTGGGAGGTCCCTGAGGACACCAAGTATTGCAGACCCAGGCTGGCAGCATGTCAACCCAAAGGCTGCTTACATGTCAATGCTGCAATGGCCACCATATAACTGGAACATGTGCATCAGCGCATGTGCATATGAAAAACTGCCTGGTCTGCTTAACGTCCTTTTTGGAGAACAGAGTGCGGGCTAGGCTGGCTAAGGCACTGAGTGCCTTTATTATGAAGTAAATAAGAAGATGGCAATTGCCCTTTGTCATTAACGTACATTTTAACTGTAATTAGAAGGGTGGAGGCCCTCCGCCCACCCCCCAGAAACCACCGCTGATGTAATCCTTAAACACGGCCTAGTTTCTTATTGTAGGTGGAGCAACATCATAGTCTATTAAATCAAACATAAGAGAGGCTTGTAAAGTGCACATCCTGAACTCGTGTGTAAAATTGATTTCACATCTGATAATAAAGGAAAGGGAGACCATGTGAAATTAAATATTTGCCTAGGATCACACAATGTGGATAAACAGACAAGCCAGTACTGATTTTAGGTTATCTGCTTACACATTTTGAAATTCAGACACCAGATGAGTATCTCTGTCTCTCTGTCTCTCTCTCTGTTACAGCAAAGGTCACTGTTTTGTCTTTCATTCTTGGCTCTCAAGGAGGAAAACAGGAACAGACATAGCATGCCCGGCTGAGGTCTTAGACCCAACTACCAAGCTAAGAGTACATTAATTAGGGGGAGTCACACCTCCCTGACATAATGCATGTTGAAACATTATTCTGCTAATGAACTAATCTTAGGTCTGTCAAAAGCAACTTAATTCTGACAATGAGTATAATAGGTTATCAATACAAATGCATTGCAAAATAAATAAACTACCTTCCAGTGTTACAAGGTTCCCATGCTACGATGAAAAGCTGCCTGCCTGGTGCTTCTCTTGATACCCAATTCAAGGCTGTCCATTTCTCCTCCCAAGTCACGCTAATTCTCATAAGTAGTATACACATTACATTAAGGAACAATTATAAAGAATATTATCATTATTTCACACAGGAAGTTTTGTGAAATGTGTAACAAATGTAAAAAACATTGCCCATGCAGTATTTTTAATCAACGTCAATATTTTAGTGGAATTTACATTTTGTGTGCTAGTGGTTTCAGAACAGAACTGAAAGAATGGTGGTTGTTATTATAACAAATTCCATTAAGAGGCACAATTTCTGTTTCTGTTTGATTAACTTCTTTGCAGGACGTTGCCCATCAGCCACACATTCCATATGTTCTGAAGCTTGAAAGAATAGTTATATCCTTTACATGCTAAAGCATCATTTGTTGCAATGGTATTTAAGGCATTTGTTGCAATGTACTTTTTCTCAGTTCTTTAGACTTGATGGCTTCCTGCTTGGATGTAGGTAGCTAGGTCATCTCATATGAGAACTGCTCAATATGGGGTGTTAACAACAACTACTTCATTTTAATTTAGGATAGCGCAGATTCCTGTCACAGTAATTAACAGGCATTAATATTGCAAACTCACTTATTCAGTCTCAGGAGGAATAGAAAATGCATTAGGAACCAGTCACACACCCCTAAATCAGGTGTGTTAACCCACCAAACAAAATATTCTGAGAACTGTAAATGTGTGCAGCTTCAACCAAGCATACACTGCAACATACCAATGAGCAGATAGAAAAAGTTCCTTTGGTCAACAGTCAGACAGCAGAATCTCTCTGAAGATGAAAGAAAAACTATTTCATGGGCTCACTGTCATTTCAGGGACAGAACTGGCAAAAAGGGTCACTGGGCCAGATGTACGACCTGCCAAATAGCGACTCGCAAATTGCGTTGCTTTTGCGACTCGCAATTTGCGACTGGCTATTTGGCATGTACAACAGTGTCTTGGACACTGTTTGCGATTCCCAATGGGGTTGCAAAATGCGAGGCTCATGAATATTAATGAGCCACTCGCATTTTGCGACCCCATTTGGAATGGCTGGCCCTCCCAGGGATGGTGGCCTGCTGGGCTCAGCAGACCACCATGTCTGGGACTGCTTTTAAATAAAGCAGCTTTTTTTTTTTAAATGCAGTCCATTTTCCTTAAAGGAAAACGGGATGCATTTAAAAAAATAAAATGAAACGTTTTTGTTTCATTTTTTAAGGGCAGGCAATGGTCCCTGGGACCACTGCCTACCCTTAAAAAATAATTTTGCATGCATTTGGAAAGGGGAAGGGGTCCCTTGGGGACCCCTTCCCATCTGTGAATGCATTACCACCTACTTGAAGTAGGTGGTAATTTGCGAGTGTTTTGCGACCGCAATCGTACATGGCTATGGAGTCGCTATTTGGAAGGGAACGCCCATTCCAAATACCGAGTCGCAAAACAGTATTTTGCTAGTCGCAATATATTTGCGACTCGCTAAATACTGTTTGTGCATGGGCCCATGGTTTTTAGCGTGCGCAAATGGGTCTAAGACCCGTTTGCACACGCTAAAAACCATCGTACATCTGACCCACTGTCTTGAAATAATTTTGCGAAAACTGGTTCAGAAGTGCTTTGTATTTAAATCTGTGGAAATTGCTTACTAGCTATCAAATCACTCATTCACCTTTTTAAAACTCTCAGTAGCATACAAACATTTTCAAATCCATTAGAACATGTTTGTTTTATCTTTAACGCTATGCAATCTTTATTTCGGCATTGTGCCATAAAAGGCAAAAAGCAAATAAAAATGTTACATATACAAAATCTTATATAAAATCCACAAATGAAATGGGATTATCATCCTTCTACATGTTCGTTAAAACATTCAGAACGTTAGAAAAAAAACATTAAAAATTAGATTGGCACAACTGCACATGATGATTGTCTACATGTGTGATTGGTAATGTGTGAGCAATTACTCTCGAATAGGCACATCCTAGGAAACAGTATAACTTCTATTTTTACCAGACGTTGTGATCAAAATATTAGGAGGAAGCTCATGTTTGTTTTATTCATATTGGGTTTGACCAGTACATTTAAAATGCATAATGTATCCCTCTATTTTCTTATATTGCCTCAAAGGATAGCTCCGCCCCATTTTTTGAACTACTAAGCATGCCTACCTTGGCTGACCTGTTTGCCACACTCCCAGAAGTTTGGGTTTAGTTGCGCCCCTGACCATTATGCAGCGCACTGATGTTCATTTTCACCTGGGCTCCCAAAGCTCTATTATTGCCTCATTTGCAATTTGCAACCCATTTACATTTTGTTGCAGTTCAAGCAATTTAAAACTGCATCTCATCTCTTTCAAATATGAACTGAAGCCAGCATCAGTGCTAAATTCTGCAGAGAAATATCCTCTCCTGACCAGTGCTGTGACAGGGTATTCATTATCCGCTAATGCAATGTCCATTAGAATGCAGGGCTTCAACAGAAATACTTGTTTTGGAAGCCAGAAATAACCATAACTTAAATACCACTGCTGAGAAGTAGAAGCAGGCTTCTCTGCTAATAGGAGTGCCCTAATATAAATTGGAATCTCCCAAGGAAGCAGCAAATTAAGATTATGAACAATTTTTCCCCTGATGGCAAGCTATATTTTATCATGTCAGATGTATAAGTGACTCACACTCTTTTAATAATTCTTTTAGAACGGAAATATGAAATTGCTTTTACTCCTTCATAAGAAGAAAGTTAATGAAATATAGTCAAATTGCATTTTTATATGTGATTTTTCTAATGTGAGAATGTTTCAGGGGTGGGGAGCTTTAACAAATGATAAATCGATTCTCAGGAGATTCTTAATGATGCTCAAAAAACGAATTCTAAGCCTGCAACAAGCGAACAGCAGCCTACTCCGGAAGTGGTCCAATGGCCGTGTCATGAAAAGCCTTTGCAGAGAGGCACAACACAGTTATGTATGCAGTGTCATCCTAAGGATTTTGTGGGCGCCTGTAGGGAACAAATTTGAATTCTATTACCCATTTCCTGCTACTTCAAGCCTGTATAATGCCAAACAAGCCCCGGTTTTATATTGACCAGACTTCAGCGCCACATGCCCACTCAGCATCTGAGATCAGCTCATCTCAATTTACTAACGGTGCCAAGAAGCAAAAGGAAAAGGCTAGGAGGGGCCAGGTTTTCTGTTCTGGCTCCTCTGACATGGAACACCCTCCCCTTGGATATTAGATCAATAGCCAACTACGGGAAATTCAGGAAGCTCTTAAAACCTTGGTTGTTCGGACAATCCTATGCCTAAATTGGTGATCGATGCTTCCCTCTGCTACTAGCGCCAAGAGACCTTATGGTGAACGTGCGCTGTACAAGTGACCCATAACATAACCCATAAAATAACAATAATATTACATTATACGTTACACTTTAACAGGAGCACAAACCACAGTTGCAATGTTCTTGCCCAGAATTCCACAAACCCCTAATAAGGCACTGGGTAGAGTGACAGAGGTAGATGAAGGCAGAAAGTGAGAGAAACTGAATAGACATAGGGCAAATAGAGAGAAAGTTCACTTTCCCAGGTGGCCCTTTAAAAGGTGGGGGCCCTGCCAATGTCTTAAATGTCTCTGTTTGTATGGTCTTTTGTAACAAAATCTTGCTGTTTGGAGTTCACATTGTAACTCAGTACCACTGCGAGTGAGGTCCAGGAGACCCAGTGGCCTGAGGGGCCCATTGAATCCTGATAATTGCTGTAATTTATAATTCAAACAACACCCAAGGGGTCCATTTCCTTCCTTGCACTAGGGCCCATGTATCACTGGCTACTTAATGTTGAGAACATGAGATGCATATATGAGACAGCTCTAGAGTGCAGGCAGTGATTGGCGCTTCATGTTTCTGCAATCTTTCCAGACATTCCACCGGGAATGTCATGTGAAGTTTGCTATTTCCCCCAATGCAGAGTTTTATGCAGGGTACGAGTCCGCATTGGCGAATTGGAGCCCACCATTCAAATGCACTTTCTTTTGCTTTTTCATTCATGGGAAAAACACTTTCCCCCCCCTCAAAATGCTTTTTCCATGCACCTCCACAAACTTTGGAAGTGTTTCATTCCCCTTCCAGCCCTGGAAGGGGACTAACTCCAGCCCTTTGCTGGAGTTAATATGCTACCATTTACAGGGTGGGAAAGGGCCAGCAAATACTTTGCAAGAGTCAATACACCTATGAGTTCGGGTGTGATCTCAAGCAATCAGGGCATATCATACATTGATCCTCCACCTCTTTTGAGCGTCTATTGTTACATGATATATACAGTCATAGCGTACAATTACGCAGTTGTGAAACCATCTTCACCGGCCAGTTGTTTATGGATAACTGACAAGAATAAATGAAGCTATATTCATCACTCTAAATGGCTTTGTAAATCAGACTCCATGCACATATATGCAGTGTACTTATCCGACCCAAGTCTGCTGACATCATCAACATCGCTGTTACTAACAGAGACAGCTCTAGGATGTTTGGGGCCATGGGCAGAAAGTGATTGTTCGAGGCCCCTCTTATTTGCATACAACGTGACACATTCAGGGTTGTTTGCATATCAATAGATGCCCCTGCTCCTGATCACTCATCGACTAAAGCCCCTCCCTCTCAGCCACCTACAAGCACCTCTTTTACAGTTCATAGAGGGCTGAAGGTGTGAGTTGCTTATCACCCAAGAGGGTTAATACTTGGGGGGAGTTAAACTGCAATAATACTAATGAAATAAAAATAATCCTGCAGTGCCTCTGTGTGGGCAGCCGGGCAGCAGGACTAAATGCAGGACACACCTGGGACTGTAGGAGTGGGCCCTAGCTTCACAATAGCAGCAAGACCCAGGGGTGGGGTCCCCCTTCCGTGTGTCCTATTGCAATGAGACATCTTTTTTCAATTGGAAAGTCTGGGGTCACAAGAGGACCAGAGTGCCGTGGCCTGGCTGTGTCCCACTGGTGTGGGGCCCCAAGTTGGTGAGATGAGTGCTAGGCCCTGGTCAGTTGCCCACACTGCCCATGCCTAGCACCGGCCCGTATTACCATGGCTGTTTGGAAATGTAGTTCACGGTTCCTACTTAAACCAATTAAGTGTTTTATTACTAGTATTTGTTTATCACATTTCTATCAATTTTAGGGCCTAATAGCACTTACAGAGACTGGGTCACTGAGTGTATGCAAGGGTTCCAGAAACAAGAGGAGCATGATGTTATGTGAGAAAAGCACACACAGCACAAATATACAGTGGCGTAGGAAGGGGGGTGCGGTGGGTGCGGGCTGCCCCGGGTGTCATCACTGAGGGGGTGACAAAATGGCAAAAATATGTGTTTTTAAAATAAATAAAAAAAATGGGGCTCACAACACTTTTTTTTGAAAAAATATTATTTAAAACGAATTTAATAACTTCGTCTGACAATTAATTAACCTCAACAAGTCAACATAATACGTATTGAAACTTTTTAGTTCAGTCAACAAACGCAACGAAACGCGGCTGAACTCGACACTGTGTAGTGGAGAGCGTATGGATAAGGCAGGGGAGGGGTGTTTCTTTCCGCTGAAGTCTGTCTCTGCAGTTTGTACTCGAGCGAGACGTAAACAACCGGTGACTCATCATCACTCAACCCGCAACCAATCCTATCCGCTGCCGTGCCGGTCAGTCACCCCAAGTCATTCTGTTGAGTTAGTTGTGCATTATTACTGAAGCTTATAAGTGCCGTGCTGAATTTATTTTTGTTACATTTTTTAGTTCATTGAGTCATTGTGATCATCCTCTTCTCTATGATATTGAGTTTGGTCAGTAACGTAAACGTTATGATGCATGCTATTTGTTTGTATTTGTACATTAAGCCAAAGCTGCAAAATAGCGAAATTAAGTAAAGAATTTCATTCATAAGAAATTCCCATCGCGAAGATCAGTGCACTTGACTCGTGTTCAGCTGGAGTAGAATAGCGGTACATCTTTCCTGATTTGCGTCGTTGCGCTGTATGTATCTTTCATGAAGGCAATCTGCTGGCTTCATCACTGTGAGTTGTATTAGAGCAGCGTTTCTCAAAGGGGGGGGTGACAAGAAACTTTCCGCACCGGGTACCACCTGACCTTGCTACGCCACTGCAAATATAAGCATTTAAAAACGTGAAATTAACATGGTACCAGTTATCCTAGTGTGCTCAACACTGAATTAAAACAGAGCTGAATAAAAAAGCATTAAACATTACTGCATGTTTAATATGATTAAAGCATTCAGGAGCTAGTAATTTCTAGTTAGAATAGACCTTAAATGAAGTTGATCGAGATGTTATATTCAGAATTCCTCACATGCCCTTTAATTTCAGTAGTTCGAATATAGATATACCGAGGTAATTGAAATGTATTCTGTGCCTTTAAAAATTATGCAGCTACAGAAGATCAAATTATGCAGCAGAGATAACCAACATATGACTCGAGAAAAGGTAAATAATGCAGAATAATAAAGAACATCGTTTGGCACTATTATTTTCCTTTTTTCACTTTGTAAGACATCAATATTGTCTCGGCATTATTGGTGCCAGGCAAACACCTCAATACAGCAATCAGCAACTGAAAGGTGGCCAGATAACCCTTGGAAAGCTCCGCCAACTCACAACACTGCGTGCAGTGCTGTTTTTAGTAATTTTTATGTTGACCTAGAAAGTTTTTTACAGAACACAGGTGGTGGAATATGTCGCAAGTGCTGTGTATTCGAAATTATACGGAAACCATTACTACTGCAGAATCGTATAATTCTAGTGGTCCTGACTATATTTAAACCTTAAATTCTTAAAACTGAATTCAGCTGACCCTGTACACATCCGGATCCATTAATTCTGTTTAATTGTTCCCCTCTAGAACCAAAGACTGTTGTGGTAAAGTCAAAAGAAGTGCAAAGTAAGTTAGCTCAATTTACATTGATTTGTTCTTAACAATAATGCATGGTTTGTAACTTATTGTTTGAAACCGTCATTTCAGAAAACCGTTTACACTGCAATTACCTTGAAACTGCAGTTCACAGTATAACCTTACGCATGCAAAATAATTCAATTATGTCACTCTTCACTTCGGTCACTTCTTGAGATAGCATTTCTGAATTCAAAAACAGTACGATCAAAGGATAATGGCAATGCCATGCTGTGTTAATATAGCCTTAAAGCCTGCCATAGCGGGCTATACTGGCTATTAAAGGCCCGCTCCCGCGTTAAAGGCCCGAGCCGAAGGCGAGGGACTTTAACAAGGGACCGGGACTTTAATAGCCGGTATAGCCCTGCTACGAAGGGCTATAAGGCAATTAGAACATTCTGCCACTAGAGGGCAGAATGTTCTAACAAATAAAACAAAGGCCTCTCGAAGCTCGAGGGAATTTAAATCCCCTCGAGCTCTGAGAGCCTTTGTAAAACATTGGAATGTTGCTCTGCGGGCCTTTACCGGCCCGTAGAAGCATGGAGCACTCCATTGTCTACAATGGAGCTCCCAACATTCCAATGTTCTAATATGCACATTTAGCCTGCTTGCAGGATAATGTGAAATATAAATATATATAGACCTCTGCGTGTGTCTGGACAATTTTCACAAGAAGGATATTTGAAGTGCGTTTGTGAAAAAATAAGAGCAGGGGCCTAGCGTTTTTCCCTGGAGCCTGACTTTGCTGAAAGCTACTAAATGCCAGGGTTAAGGAATATCAAGGCTTCCTAGTCTTATTTCCACCTCATGCCGCTTTCTCCCACCCCTTACACTTCACGCTTCTGTATCTAACTCTTGCCCGTTTTTTATCCCTGCTTTCTCCCATTGTCCTTCTTTCCCATCCTTCTCTTTCTCCTGCTTTTTCCCTTTTTGCCTTTCTCTAAGTTGCTCTGGGACAAAAGCTGTGGATGAAAAATAAGCTCCAGTTCCCAAAATTAGAGTAACTGCCAATTACCAGCTATCACAGCACAAATTAAGTATCCATATTCCCAAACTTAAACAGGGACATCTCTAATTATTCCGGAGAAGATGGAGCGAGAGCATTGACAGTAAGCATCAAATTATAAGGGGTGTCCAACATGGGTCTTGGGGGCCGGCTCAATTACGGATTTGTTTAGGATATCTCCAAATGACTCATTTGCACTCTGTTAATGTATTAATTTATATAGAACAAATTCACACAATTTCTGGTCACTCTGAACCTAAATGGCATACCCTTAGAGTATCTGGGTTTATAGGATGGTCTCTAAATATCTCTAATATGAACTGAAGTAAGACCATTAACTATTGGTATTTTAGGAAAACATGAAATCTTGTTTATATTGGTGGTGATTCATAAAACATTTGAAATTAATCAGACATAAAAGGCAAAAGTGAAAAAAGTTTGATATTTCATTCGAAGTAACTTTATATACTATGTTTCATGCTGTAGAAAAACTCCAAGTGGAAGCAACCTGTATCCTTGGCCTAGAGGCAATGCACCTTCTTCAGATTTACATAGTAGGTTTGAAAAGGCCCTCTGGAAGTCTTTGGAGCCAAAAGAATTCTAAGTCCCAGGTTTCTCAGGATGCTAAGAGGAGTACACTTTGACAAATCCAAGGCCCCAGGGCCTCAGAAAGAGCACTTGGGGGTCAAGACTCACTCCAGTGAAAGCCACTAGTAGGGTCCAGGGCAGGTCTTGTTGAAACTGGTCAGCTGCACTCTTCAGGAAAAGGGCCTCTAGCAGCGATGTCTCCCTGTAGCCTAACAGGAGATTAACTGAATGATCCTTGTAGTCCACTACTTTGTCCTGAGTGTGTGAGCAGGCATAGTCCTTCTTTTGTCTTCCACAGGTCCAGTAGTGTTCTGAAGAGGGTGCCCAGGGGTGATGTTATATTCCATATAGGTACCCTATATAGGCGCAGGTAACATTGCAACCTTTCACATATATTCTTCCCTACATTACATACATAACGGTTCTTAGGCACTGACCTTTTACCCAGATAGGACACTGCATTCAGAACGCGGGTTTTTCCTTGGTTCGATTCTCATACATTTTGCATGAGGCTTCTTGGAAGCACAGCAGGACCAACAGTAGGATTACCATCTCTTGTATAATATCTCTGTATAAAGTTCAGGCCCGACGTCATCCTTTAGGCCGACACAGTAGTACAGCAAGGTAGGAACCCTGGGGAGACCTATGGGTATATATACATCATGTCTTGCTTAGAAAGACAGAGAAGACCATGACTTCCCGGCTGACGCACTGACCAGAGACGCTGAGGTTCCTGCATGCAGACGCTCCAGCTAGCAGTGGTCTAACGTCCCACGCGGGGTGTCCAACTCGACACCAGGACGGGGTCCCACATTCTCTAAACTCTCAGGTAATGGGGTGGACTAGATCCTAGAGGGATTCTTGGCATAACACCTACACAGATGCTAGGTACATTTAGGTACATCTAGTTAGGGAGACAGCGTAGGAGTACGCAGTTTTAGGTTGCACTTTTTATCATGTGTTTTATGTACGTGTATATATTCATGATTTCTGCAAGATGGTAGAACTATACCATCCCTTTACTTTCGTAGTATTGCTAATCATATATCTCTGCTACTGTCTAATGGTTGTTGCAGCTCATATATTCTACACTAGAATAACAACTGTTCAATAAATACTTATTGAAAACGCCCAGCCTGTTTATTCTGTGTAACTCTCTGAGAGAAACCAAGTGAGCATGATTGACTGAGCGAAAGGTAGTATATTGTTTCCACGATCCTGGGGGATCAGGGTTGTCATGTTCTGAGGTTGCCAAGAATTATTCTCTCTCCGATAAGAGGAGACTCTAGTGGCACTGTGAGCTAGCTGATACAGATAGGCTAACGTATCCGATGAGGATTCAACCCACCACATAATTCCTTTAAAAAATACACCAACTGCACAAAGGCAGTATCCAATAAAGCAAGAAGCTAAAAAACAGGTCAGGGAGATCTTAGATCAACTTGAATACCAAGGGGTGATTGAAACTTGCACCTCACCAATGAACAATCCTTTGTTTCCTGTCATGAAACCGGACAACTCATATCGTCTAGTTTTAGATTATAGACATTTAAACACTTGCACTAAGACATTTGCAGTTCAAAATGCACTCAGTGCCGCATTAAGGAATAACATTGTGCGTAAAAAATATAAAACAACACTTGATATCTCGAATGGATTTTTCTGCCAAAATATAGTGCCTGAAAGCAGGTATTTGACAGCCTTCAGCGCTAGGGACCCAGCGTCAATTTTGTCGACTCCCCCAGGGGTATAAAAATAGCCCGGGGTTGTTTTCGGCCAGAGTAACAGAGTTATTTCAAAAATTGGATGAAGAGGCATTGTCCTATGTGGATGATATTTATCTAACGGACGATGACCTAGAGGAACACTTGAACAGAGTAAATACCATTATTTTGGGATGTGCATCTGAGGGCTACAAATTCAACATTAAAAAATCAAAAATTGCCCACCTCAGTCCTGTTTCTAGGATATGAGCTTTCAAGTGGAGGAAAAAGCCTAGCAGCCAATTGTTTTGAAAAATGCGCGCTGCTCCAACCTCCAAAATCATTGAAAAATTTACAGTCAATTCTGGGTTTCCTAAATTTTGGTGGAACATACATTTTAGATTACGCAGAAAGAGTGAAACCTTGCTACGATTTAATAAAACCTGATTTTTCAGTAAAACAATGGACACAGGAACATACAGATACACTTCGTTCCTTACAAGCTGACATGATAGCTTCCAAACACTTACAGACACGCGTGAACGTACGCAACCTGGTGATCCGTATAGTTGCGGGTCAATCTGGGTACACCTATCTAACATATAATGAAGGTGAGACAGTACCAAGTGCATACAAATCTCATTTGTACACAAATGCTGAGATGCGCTTCGCATCTACAGAGAAAATTCTAACAGCAGTACAGACTGCTGTAGTGAGAGAAAGAGCACTGGCTCAGGGGAAACGAATAATAGTAGTTACTCCAGTTCCAGCCTTAGAGGCTGCGACAAAGGCAAGCGCTCCTAATGCTAAAGCTTTACATCCGAGATGGATACAATGGGCTAACTCTCTCACTGCAACAGACGTAGAATACAGGTACGACCCAAATTTAAAGACACAAGCATTCCTGCAATACGAACAAGAATATCCTCTACCAAACAAAATAATGCCTCTTGATCAGTATGAATATATTATTTACACTGACGGATCTGCTCAGCCGGCCATAGGGAGTAAGCAACAATATAGCGCAGCATGTGCAATCGTTAAAGGTCGCATGCGGGATGGAAAGTTCCACCCAAGTTGCACAAAAACGCAGTCTCTAGGAGGCTGCACGGCACAGTTGGCAGAGTTAAAAGCCTTAATACTGGCACTGGTGAATACGGATCGAGAATTCCCCACACTAATTGTGTGCGATTCCTTTTACTGTGTACAGTCATATAATGAATATTTGCAGTACTGGGTTCAAAACGGGTTCAAAGATGCAAAAGGTGGCACAATTAAGCATAGGATGCTATGGGAACAGGTAGTGGAGTTGAAAAGCGCACTACTGAGGGCTCACGTGATACATACTCTGAGTCATCAGCGTGATGGCGTTCACCTTGAAGGGAATTCATTGGCTGATGAAGCCGCAAAGGGGGCTGTACGCACGGCTTCCTTAGCTGCAATCACTCGTTCAAAAACGAGAATAGACGGTGAGATTATGGTAGCTATCAATGCTTGTCGCAAAAACAGCGGAGCAGTACCAAAAAAGTTTCCACTCAAGTACTCCTACAAGTTAGATGCCAATAACATTCCATTTGCTCAGATTCCTGGAGTGGGGGATAGAGTAATTCCAAACATGGATCGTAGGTTAGGTTTGATTCTAGCAGCACACGAAGGGATAGGTTCTGCACATGCAGGAGTTACGGCGACTGTTTCATTGTTGAAACAACGCCATTGGTGGCCTGGGTTAACAAAGCAGACTAAAGACTATGGGGTCGATTCCGATCTCGGCCGGTAGGGCACCGAATCGGATTCGGCTTAACCGGATCCGATTCGGAGCCCTCTTTCCCGACCGATTCGTACCTGCGTCCGGGTGAGCGAGTACGATGCGAGCGTGTGCGAATTCGCTGACCGACTCGTACGCCCGTCCCAACCGCTCCGACCGACTCGCACAGATGCGCCTCGCACCGCGCAATGGAGACGTTCCCCGGCCGGGCAAGTACAATGCGCGCCTCGAGCAGTCAGACCGATTCGCGCCATCCGGCTCGAAGAAGCAGTCGGAGCCGTACTTCGGGGGTCCGTGTCGAACCCCCCTGTATGTGTAGCTGCGCGAGTCGCACACAAGGGGGACCCATGGGTCCCCCCTACCTGTGCGTGTACGGCGCGAGTCACTTCGCCGCGTACACACTGTAGGGGGCGCCCTTGTTCGCCTCGCACCCATTGAGTCAATGGGAGCCCGCGTACACGTTGTACGACAGGCTCCCATTGACTTCAATGGGAGTCCGACCGAATCGAGTCCGATAGCATGCGTACGCATCGTACTCGTTCGGTCTGGCTGCTAGGGTCCGATTCGGTCAGAAATCTCTCCAGGTCCGGCTCGGTCGGAGAGATTTCCGGCCCGAATCGGAATCGGCCCCTATGTCTTGAAATGCGACATCTGTCAGCAGATGAAAGGTTCCACCGTAGTACGTCCAGAGCAGACACCATTGTTAATATCTGACAAACCAGTAGCATGTGTTTAATTGGACCACTGTGGCCCCTTACAAAGAGATGGGGCTTACAGATATAACATGGTTGCAGTGGATTCGTGCTCAAGATTCCTATGGGTGTGGCCCCAGCGCCCAGCTGACGCTCGAACTGTTAAAAAGATTTGCGAGTCTTAATAGGGACATACGCAATTGGCACATTACATTCTGACCAGGGCCCTGCGTTTAGCTCTCGGGCTTACAAGGAGGCCATGCGAGGATTGGGTGTAGCATTGCGTTACTCATCTCCGTACCATCCCGAGGGAAATTCGGTTGTGGAGAGAAAAAACTGGGACGTAAAGCAATCTTTAACAGCTAGAGTATTAGGCACGGGTGAAAGTTGGGTAAAACATTTGTATGGAGTCCAGCGAGCTATGAATAACATGCCAAGAAGTTCTCTAGGGGGTGTCACTCCTTATGAGGTCCTATTTGGGACAAGAATGTGGGTACCTGATCTTGATTGTGAAGGCGCAGTGGCGGATGAAAAACTTTTTGACATCCATGATCATTTGGCTGTTTTAGAGGATCTAAATGAATCCAGGACACAACAAATTAATGTCCATCTGAAGCAGACTGCCACTGGGGAAGTCAAATCAGTCACGGCAAGACCTGTCTGGATCCCAAAAGTCGGGGATCTGGTCAGAGAGAAAATAGCGGACAAGAAAGAATTTGGACCATCATACAGAAAGCCTGTACCGGTCCTAGCAATTGAAGGAACAAGAACTGTACTTCTGCAGCCTCTTGCCAGAAAAAAGGAGAAAAGATTTGTCTCAATCGACTTAATCAAACCACACTATGTGGCCGATACTGAGCAGTAGGCCACGTGGACTCCTAAGTAGCAGACGCCCTCCTCTCGCTACAATCCAAGAAGTTCAAACGGAAAGACTCATCACGGAATGATGGACTATGCAACAATGCTATGGAACTCATTCCCCTTGAACCTGAAGCTCAACTTCAAAATTCAAACTCAAAATCAAAGACAAATTGCTGACGGACCAAATACAGATGTCTACATCAACGTGCCTCGACAAGAGCAAAGTACGATTTCAACAAATCCTGATGCAATTCCAACAATTGATCGAACTGCTTCTGGCTACTTCATAAACTTTGATACGTTTTCTTTGGATCCAAGTGAACCAGAAACGACGCCAGCGCAAAAATCACGCAAGCAGCAAGTAAAAGACTTTATGCACTTTCTAAAAGAACTTACCTGGTATCACCGTGGGTAGAACTATGGATAATTACCGGGGTGCTTTTCTTTCTTTTCTGGTTAGGCTTAGTGATAGTTTTTAACATGCTTATTAATGGACAATACATTTGACAAAGCTCTGCAGCCCAAAAGATGAATTTAATTTTAAAACCACATCATTTATCTCATCGAGAACAAAGAGACTTCTCATCAGTGAACATTACAGCAGTTCCTATACCTGATGGTATAGTTTGGGACAAGGTTGATTTCGATATATTTGGTCCGACCGAAATTTGAAAAATTCCACATATATTTAAAACATCGTTAAATTATATCATTATCTCAAGTACATTTTCCGATGATTCGGATTTTGAAACTGTTAATAACATGTTATCTGATTTGGAAAAATCTGCTGCGTTTTCTAAAAGTGAAACATTGGAAAGCAAATCAGATTTCAGTATGTATTGTTATCAACACTATGGTCAAAAGTTTCTGCCTAAATCTGCAAATCCTAGAAATGTGTTCACATACCACCAGTGGGAACATTGTCCAACACCGCCGAAAGGCAGTTCAAAAACATTTGCACAAAAGTTTCCATATTTTTCAGGGTTCAATATATCTGACCCAGCCTCATATTATTATACAGTTACACCAACATCAGCACAGAAAAATATGTTAACAAGCACCAAACTGATTTACTCTGCTTCCTTTATTGCCCAGTTTTCAATTTCAATTCAAATCCTTTATTCGATCTTACACATAAGATCATAAAAGTACTTACAATCACAATTTATAAAAAGACATAGATAAAAATATCATAAATCCTGATAATTAAAAAGGTGCTATCATCCAATTTATCATAAAATCCATTTCATCTATATATATATAAGCTAGATACAGTAAAAGTGTAAAAGACAGTCCTAATTCGTCTTATGGGCCAACCTGCTTCCTCTTTTTCAAACATGCCCATAAAAATGATGCTAGCGAAAAACACACAAAAGAGTTCTGCAAGGATTTGAGGAAAAACAATGCTACACGACAAAATTTTAAATTGTAACGCTTACAAATCGGTACAATAAAATTATGTCTTTCCTGACGGTAAAAACCACAAAAGAATAAAACATGAAGATCATTTTGTGGGGATAGATTGTCGCATGGGCACACGGAAAGATCAGAATGTTTGTATTTCTTCCCTGGGTATCCTACCATCAGTGGAATCAGATTTAAACGTAATCTTAATAAAATATATTTGTGGTGTGGCAATGTGACATCAGCCAGGTAAAAATAACTTCCCTCCTCCAGCGCTGGAGTTAGTTCATACAGGCGAGCTGTCTGGGTGTGGAAGTTTTTTTCCCTTCTTAAATATTGAGCCCTCAAAATAAATATCTCAGCCAGTTTCCGCTTTGTTAGGGACTTACAGGTAGATGGGTCTTTAAAAAGGCGACTTAGGCCAATTGCAGTTAGTTCCGACTCCACATACTTTAGCCACCTGATCCTGCTGTAGTTGTCTGATTTTAAAATAAGTGTTATTAAATTTTGCGTAAGGGGGACTGTCTCCCTGCGCCAAATAGAAAGCCACAGCAGGAGTGGTGCCATTTTGATCGAATCCATAATAAATGGTAGAGCCAGTTCCATGTGAAATATGTAATTCGAGTATGACTGGGGGAGGGAAGTAAAAGACTTAAAATTTTGTTCTCGATGGATTGCAAGGAATCACTGGGAGCCATCCCCCTTACTCCTGCCCTGTACACCGCTGCCGCCTTTGTTTTCGCGCGATAAATTTTTTTCATTGGGATTAGAGGTTTGGCTCCCAACCTTTTGGAGAATGTTTTCAACGCCGTTAGGCTTCTCTGCATACCCATTGCTCTTCCCTCTAGCAATTTGGACCATGATTGATTTTTATCAAAGAGAACTCCTAGATAGGGAAACGAGTCCACCACATCAATTTTACCGGAGTCCATAAAAAAATAAGGTGGTCTGTCGCTTTTCCCTGCCCCCACGATGATTATAAAAGATTTGGTCTGATTGACCTTTAAATCTAATGATTTCATAAAAACCGCATAGGCGGATATAAGATGCTGGAGCCCCATCCCAGTTCGGGCCATCAGAACAGGGTCATCAGCATACGCCAACATCGGTAACTGCTGATGATTAGCGAGCACAGGGACATCCAAGGCTGCGCCCTCAAGATGTTTTCCCACACCGTTGGTATAGATGGAAAATAAAAATGGTGCCAGGACGCAGCCTTGCCTTACCCCTCTTAAGATCTTGAATGATCGGGTACACTCCCCGTTCTTCCTGTAACGGACTGACGAGGAGGCGTCAGAATACAGCTGTCTGATGAAGTCGACCAATGCCTGATCTATTCCCATCTCCTCCATTATCTGCCAGAGTCTAGGGTGGGGCACGCAGTCAAAAGCTGCAGATAGGTCCATAAAGGCAAGATAGATCTTCCCACATATCTGTCCATGATCAATGAGAGGTTCAGGCATTGGTCTATCGTGCCCTTTCCCTCTTGGAAGCCAAATTGGGACTCCATTAAAATGTTCTTGCTCCTCACCCATGCCTCCAATCTCGTCAAAAGAAGGCGGGCCATAAGTTTGGCCGTTGTATCGATCAGCGAGATTGGTCGGTAATTTTTAGGATTACTTTTGTCTCCCTTTTTGTGAATTGGAACGATTATACTGGTTTTCCAAGACATGGGGGGGCCAACTATAGCGATTTTATTAAAAACATTGGTTAAAAGGGGGACCCATATGTCCATGTTCTCGAAGAAAAAATCCATTGGGACACCATCGGGACCCGGTCCTTTCACAATGCCGCAGGCCTCTATCCCATTCCTGACTTCATTATTGAAAAAAGAGAGATGATTGCCGAAGGTAATACAAACAGGGGGTATCGGGTAATCAGTTGGGGCAAAAATACCTTTAAAGTGAGCCACCCACTCCTCCTCCCCTACATTGACATCAAGCGCTGGGTCATTAGGCGTTTTAAAGTAGGGGCCATTTATTATTCCCCAAAACTCCTTAGGTTACCTGAAGCCGAGGCCTTCTCTAATTTGGCCCAGGTTTCATCCCTTAGCGCCTTCTCCCTATTTTTCCTGGCCGTTTTATATTCCCTACGGAGAATGGAAATTTCAGAAATGTTTCTTGGTTTGCAGCCTAAAGCTTTGGTGAGGGCTTTCTTTTTTTTTAACAGATAGTCAAACCAGCCCTTATCCTTTTTAATTTATCGGTATTTTTCCTAGTGAGTGTCTTCCTTATGCATTCTAAAAATTCTACAAAGGAAGACACCACGAATTGGGGATGATTATCAGAATCTAGGCAGTTACTAATATTATGAAGGGCATTCTTGATTATTTTGGGTATCACCTTTGTTTTATCAATTTTGGGCCACTTCAGTTGGTATCCATTTCACCTGGCTAATGTAGGCTGACCAATTACCTGGGGGTTGTCACGACCCTCTGCATAAGTTGGATTTCACACAGTAGAATCGCATGGTCACTAAAGGCGTTAAATTGAATAATTACTTTGCTACACCTGGTGTTTAAGGGATTTGTGACCAATATAAAGCCAATAGTTGATTCCTGATGTTCCCGGTGAAACGTTGGAGACAGAGTATCACTAATAGTGGCTAGGTTATTGACCACAAGCATATTTCTCATTGAAATTAACATTCAGAGTGTTTCCATAGGTATTATGCGAGAAATGATGGACAGGATTGCCCCTCATATCCTCCACACCACAAACCCGATCTAAGTTATGGTTGCAAGGATGTATGTTAAAGTCTCCCAGCCAGATGATGTTTAAGACAGCCCTTTGCTCTCCTGTGGAAGGAACTTCAAGATAAAGAAACTTGCCCGGCAAGGCTGTACTTGGAGGCCGCAATTGATCAACTCGGCTTACGGCAACTATGGGAACTCCCAGGCTCTCCAGCAGGCTTTAAAAAGGTGGTCAATAAGACAGTCCGAAAAGAATCATTGCTGCAGGACAAAGCCGCCTTGATAGAGCGTGTACACGGCTGGCTTACAGTTCAATCGTACATCAAGCCCTCGCCCCAAGCATATCTACAGACAGGCTTTTCCAAAAAAACAAAAGAGAAGTTCCTGAAATTTTGCCTAGGGTTACTGCCGTCCGCAACCCACCAACCACCGTGGTTACGCCCCCAGCTACCAATAAAATGCCGTCTTTGCGGGAACGGCAAAGAGAACACAGTACATCCTATCGCCATCTGCAGCGAACTTATACAAGAACGTCGCTCCCTCTTGAGACTGCTTCTTAACAACCGCAGGATACGGACCTGCAGGCAAGCGGTGCTGGCTTGCTTCCAAGGCGACAACATCCAACTGAGCTGCCGAATGGTAAAATTCCTTGAAGCGGCGGAAATCCGCTTTAAAACCCTGAAAGATAGCCAAAAACCTAGTAGCACCGCGAAGGACGAGAGGAACAATTCACTCTAACCCTCAAAGAGATAGCACCAGCTTGTACTGGCAAAGAAACAGGTGGCGTAATGTAGGCACGAGGTGCGTCCAAATGCTCCTAAGCAACCACAAACCAATCTTATGAGTGCGCGGTCCTGGCAGGGAAACTGACAGGCACCAACGTTTACTGCTTCAACCATCAGGAAAGACAATAGTAGCATCCCTACTGAGAGAGAGGAATAAACTAGCAGCCCACCTACGACGCAAGCGGGCAGGGGCCTAACAAATGGATCATGCAGACTCCACCAAACCATTTGTTGAGAATGCCCAGGAACACCGCACCGCACTTAATCACATCAGCCCCTTGAGTATCGAGACTCAAAGCGTGCTTGCACTAAGTTCTAGCCTGTTCCAACCAATGATTGCTCCTATACAGCTCAAGCACTGCTCCAGACATTTGGTGAGGACGAATTAACATGCTGCACCTTTTGGTCCAATCCAACCAGAAGGGCCATAATCAAGGCCCCGGAATTTTACCCAAATTTCATGTCGCCACCTGCCAAGCCTTGATTTTCACTCGGTGGAGGACAGTGCTGAAAGCAATCAGCCACTGTGAACTATACTGAATAACACTGACTAACGCAAATATGTTTTTACTGAAATGGCACTTCTACAAATGCTCTTATTGCACTGGCACTTTTCTACATTACCACTCTGCTGGTAACAAGGATCAACTTACTGCACATCTTACTCTGTAAAATAGGTTGTCTAACTGTACTCATACTTTATTTTAACTCTGAGGCTGCTATTTTAGTATGCTTTTTACTGATGGATTTATTGTCTTAATATGTATGAACTTGACCTTTGTTTTATTAATTGAATCTTTTTCTACATTGTAAAGGTTTTAAATAACCATGTACAATAAAGTATTACTTACTTACTTACATAGGTATTATGCGAGAAATGATGGACAGGATTGCCCCTCATATCCTCCACACCACAAACCCGATCTAAGTTATGGTTGCAAGGATGTATGTTAAAGTCTCCCACCCAGATGATGTTTAAGACAGCCCTTTGTTTAATGAAATTGGTCACCTTATCAGTGGCACAGTTCACTTCATCCAAAACTTTATGCATATTTGGGCCAAAGTTGTTATTATAAAAGTTTATTAAGAGCCATTGATCTCGATTAGCGAACTCTAAAATAATAAGATGAAAATATGGGGAGGTTCCTTCAAGCATCTTTACTTTTATTGCTAGTGTATTTGGGATCAGAGTTATTAAGCCCCCTTTAGCTCTTCCTGAGGGGGGTGGGGTGGCTCTTGTCTGATATGAGCGGTAACCATTTACAAAGATCTCTTCTGTGGCCCAGGTCTCCTGCAGGCAGGAGATATCTTGATCCTGCCATAGTTTAAGCCAATAGGCCTCCCCGAGTTTATTTAAAATACCTGCGACATTCCATGATACTATTCTTATTACATCTGAATACCCCCTCTTGTTATTACTGGGGGTAGCAGTCGCTTCTCTGTCGGTATTGTTTGCGGGAACCGCCGTGGGCAAAACGGCCTGCCCCGCCTGCCTATTCGCAGGTAGTAAATCGCACATTTCTAACCCTGAAAGGGGGGCAAATCTATTCTCCAAGGGAATTCCCTGGTTATCCATCTGATTATAGCTCCCTGGGTTTTCCCTAGTGTAAAGTGACGATCCCAAGACCAGCGGTGAGAGGGGCCTAAAGAAGTAGCCCAGTGAAAATGCAGTGATCTGTGTCCCTACGGGAGGAATTCTGCGCAAGTAATCTAAAAGAAATTTTGCGAAATAGGGATTATTAAAATTAATCACAAAGCAATCACCCTGAGTCACTTTCGGGGACACGCCCAACCACCCTACCCTTCTGGCCATAATGATTTGATTGGCTAAATGTGCCCCCCCGCAACCGGACCCCGCTGCATAACAGTTCAGCCAGTGAAGGGACTTATCCATCAGCTGGGAAGTAGTTTCCACTTGACCATCCCTCAAAGGTGGAACATTTCTCAGTACTATCACTAGGGGCATTGCTGCCGGGGGGAGATGGAGTGAGTGGTGTTCGCTATTAATATGTTGTCTTGGATTGGCTACTTTGTCACCGCCCCCCCTTGGGGCCGATTGGGAATTAGTTGGAAGGCTAGATCTAGTAGGAGCTGATGCAGAAGGTAAATTCTACTGGGCCCTTATACTTCCTTGATGTTCACCTTGCGGGAGATTAGTGTTGTAAGTATTAGGGACGGCTCCCTGATTAAAATTACCCAGGGTCTGATGCTGGTGCAATACACTGTACCCCACCTCCGTTGTAGACAAGACTGACCCCCCTAACGAAGCTGCGGGTCCAGAAGTCTGGTGAGAAACGTGGCTGTCCGTTTCCTCACTTGGTGATATAACTAAGACCTGTGTCTGGGCCGGCAACCCCTCTGATTCATTTGTCTGGGTTTCTATTGACACAAGTATGATGCAGTCTACAGCCAACCTCCATTGAAGACATCCTCTCTTCAATTCTAGATAGTTTATACAGGAGAGGGTTCAGTAGTACAGAAACCATAGTCTCCACCCTCTTCAATAAGTCCTCCTCAGCCGAATATGTGGGTAAGATAACAGTATCTGTGTCCATAGACTTGACTGGTTCGGGTTGGCCCGCTTCCAGATCGTCTATCCTAGTATGTTTCCCAGCACATGCCCCTTTCGTGGGTTTTTGCTTAGTGGGTCCGCCCCCCCTTCTTCTTTTGACTGGGGGTCCACTGTGACTTGGATCAGGCTGGGCTGGCACTGACTTGGCCCGGGTCACTATGTTGCCGGTCGGTATTACGCTAAGGGAGGAAGAGGAGATAGGAGATGTAGCGACGACCGGGTTAGGGGCAAGCCTGTTTTGGAGACCTCACAGGCGGGGGTTCCGTGCTAATGGTGCCAGGGGAGGAGCGCTTTTGTGTCATAAAAGAGTCCAAGGAAAGCCGTCGCTCCATTAACTCTATTTCGTGAGTTAAAACGGTCTCTGCCCTCATGAGAAAGGCGTCCAACGTGCCTGCAACCCCACCCCCTGGTCTTTCATTTCGTCCCTTCCGTTTGCTCATGTTAAAGGCAGGGATATTATTCAGCACACCCCCACCAAAGTCAGAGACGAGAAAAGGAATATATATAAGCACAGTACCTTCAGAATGTGTCGGATGTTAGAGAGTGGGCCCAGCCCAGCCTCTTCGGGGCTCCAACGGGCCCGCCCTTGGCCCGGGCTCGGCCCGCGTGCGTCCCGTGCCGCGAGCCGGCGCCTTTCTTTTATGGCGCGTCCTTCACCAGAGAATGCTGGTCGTTGCAGTCCTCCTGTGGCTGGCTAATGGGTAGAGCAGGTGAGACCCAGGAGAAAAACGCGGCTACAACGCGCCGCGAGCAGGCGCCTTTCTTTTATGGCGCGTCCTTCGCCAGAGAATGCTGGTCGTTGCACTCCTCCTGTGGCTAACTAACGGGGAGAGCAGGTGAGAGCAGGTGAGACCCAGGAGAAAAACGCGGCCCAGTTGTCTGAACAAGATTTCGACTTATGGAAAGACACCATAGATCTAAAATCTGTCTGGGGTACTAGAAATTGGCAGGTGCAGGGAACAGAAGCTTTGTTTAGAGCATGCCTCATCCCTCAACAAATCATGTTTTTGAACGAGACAGTGCAACAGACGTCTTGCCTTGGACTAGCCAAGAACAAAGACTTGAACACACCTCGGTTGCCGACTCCATCACACACCGAGAGCAACATAACATCACAGGAAGAAATTACAGTAGATGACATCATACAATACAACAGATCAGACCCCAATTGGAGAAAATGGTTGATTTGGCCCACAGACACTAATAGTTGTCAGGCAAGATTCATGGGTAAAACCGAAGTGTTTAGTATCCATAGGCCAGATCCACGTTATGCACAAAGACAACATCCAGGGGTAGTGACATCCTACAGTGTTGGGAAGTTGTGTCTTGATTGGCTAAAAACCTCAACACTCACACAGGTGAAACAACACCTATCCTTACTGTCACAGGATGTGGATCTTAGGGATTTTTTAATGGGTCCCAGGAAGCCACGTCAGAAACATTTCTATTACGCTGTCTACAATGAAATATGGAAAATATCACAACAAGAGGCCGCAGAGAAGTTACGTGAAATAGACCGTATAACTCTAGAAAAATCTCTAGCAGTGGTAGACAATGGGTTAACTACATTGACCTCCAGGATATATTATTTAGGCAACATTTCATCTTCTGCGATAGACATACTAGAACAAGATTTGGCCATATTACAACACGGGCAATCACAGTTTCGTTCTTTTATGTTATTAAGCTGGACGCTGCAATCTTTGCGTGCAGGCTATGTGCCTTGGCGTTATATCAACAGTACGTCTCTGTTTTCTGAATACAATCTAACAGATAGAAATGGCACAAAGGGGAGCAAAATATACAATGCTGCGTATCGAAAAACTGGATAGATTACCATTTACAGTGGCAGAATCACCATCCACAGAATGGCTAATCCATGGCCACATAACTCTACCGGTCACTACTTTTCAGTTTCAGTATTGCCTTGAACAAAAGCAAGTAGGCAGATATGACGAAATGGGTAAGGAATACATTAAGGAATCATGGGTATTACCATACAGATTTCGATGCCGGAGTGGGGATCGAGAAGTGTTTCTTCGCGGTACAAACTGTGAGAATGCTTTAAGTGGATCACTCATATGCCAGGATATAATGCTGCACGGGACTTGTAATGGTTCTGTAGCGAACTTGTCCTGTCATCTGAGGGGTGCCCCAGCTGCAGTGATTACTCCAACATTGAGGCTACTTTCGAATGGGAGTTACTTGATGATGAACAGTCAAGGCTGCTGCGGCATGCTTCCGGGCATCGCATATCTGGTAACCTTGAGCTCCAGGGTTATTTGTTGTATGCAAGTATTGTTTCCACCGACACATACAGTCAGGGAGGCGCCGTTATGGCCTTCACTAAATGTTTCGTTAATACGGTTTGATACTCGAAGCAGAATGAAAGCCATGCTTCTACAGAAGTCTGTGGCCTTAACCTCCGCTCGAGAGACTTTTGATCTCCAGATCGCAAGGTCTTCGGCAGAGATACAGGCGCTCATTCATACAAACTGCCCTTTCCATTTCGCAGAATTGGTAAATCGTATCTTTAACATGTCTGATACGACAGGCATTGTCCACCTATTTAAGACCATAGGTTCGGGACTTCTGAGCACCTTTCAGACGGTACTTGGAGTTATACCAAACTTCATTCATTCCGTATTCGGAAGCCTCTTTGGAGGACTTCCGCTGATCCTGTTTCTAATAGCGGGAATCCTGATTGTTAATTTTCTGCTACGCAATGGACGTCCCAGTCACCAAGGAGATGGAAAAAGCACTCCAGGAGCATGAACACCGTGACCGTATGGTACAACATCTGGGCACAGCACGCCTAAGAGAACTAAGTGCATCTTGGTTCTTGTCATTTCGACCAGTCTGGATGGACTGCATCTTACCTGTCCTCCGATGCCTGTTTTGCGTTAGACCTTTGTTTGACACTCCCATCATATGCGCCACCGGACGTGAATGCGTTACTGGACCCGATAACGGCCCATGTTCTGCAATGTCCTCAGCGTATTCCTATGTTGATGGCGGCATTCATTGAGCCACCGCAGGTAGTAACTGCATCTGTTGGTATGAACACCGGCTCCTCCACTGACACCCAGGCTTTCGACGGCGCACAGGCTGCCTCAGCACTGGCTGCCGACAGCGTGGAACATCATCTGTGCTCTATTGACGTACTCTGGGAGGTGTTACAAGGGCCGTCTACTGCGGGAGCAAGCAACGGAAATGTTGCGTCTACCAGCCAGGACACATAAACATTTGACTCATTTGGCTCCTCGTGTGCTGGGAAGAAATTTGCCCTTTTTTAAAACAAGCTCAAATTTGGAACTATGAAACTAAATTGACATTCCTTTCATTTTTTGGGCATACGTGGCTTTAAAATACTTATAGTAGTTCGGACTATAATTACGGACACTTCTAGAGCTAGGGCTTGAAAATACTTTCTTTTTACATTTTTTAAGTTTTTTAGAAATTCTTAGATGTTTTTAAACATTTTAGCAAAAGAAATATTTTTTTTAACACTTTGTGCATACCAATGTTTACTTTGAATGGTAGTACAATAATAGGTTCCATATGTCGTCCTTTCGAAAGAGGAGTGGGTGTTAGATTCCATATAGGTACCCTATATAGGCGCAGGTAACATTGCAACCTTTCACCTATATTCTTCCCTACATTACATACATAACGGTTCCTAGGCACTGACCTTTTACCTAGATAGGACACTGCATTCAGAACGCGGGTTTTTCCCTGGTTCGATTCTCATACATTATGCATGAGGCTTCTTGGAAGCACAGCAGGACTAACAGTAGGATTACCATCTCCTGTATAATATCTCTGTATAAAGTTCAGGCCCGACGTCATCCTTTAGGCCGACACAGTAACACAGCAAGGTAGGACCCCTGGGGTGACCTATGGGTATATATACATCATGTCTTGCTTAGAAAGACAGAGGAGACCGTGACTTCCCGGCTGACACACTGACCAGAGACGCTGAGGTTCCTGCATGCAGACGCCCCAGCTAGCAGTGGTCTAACATCCCTCACGGGGTGTCCATCTCGAGACCAGGACGGGGTCCCACATTCTCTAAACTCTCAGGTAATGGGGTGGACTAGATCCTAGAGGGATTCTTGGCATAACACCTGCACAGATGCTAGGTACATTTAGGTACATCTAGTTAGGGAGACATCGAAGGAGTACGCACTTTTAGGTTGCACTTTTTATCATGTGTTTTATGTACTTGTATATATTCATGATTTCTGCAAGATGGTAGAACTATACCATCCCTTTACTTTCGTAGTATTGGTAATCATATATCTCTGCTACTGTCTAATGGTTGTTGCAGCTCATATATGCTACACTAGAATAACAACTGACTCTAGTGGCACTGTGACCTAGCTGATACAGATAGGCTTGCGTATCCGGTGGGGGTGCTCAGAATCAGTCTGCCACCAAACCCACAGTTTATGTTCTCCAAACGTGCCGATCCTGTATAGGTAATATAGGAACTACACAACAGTGACACAGTTATGCCTGGCAGTAGGCTGTATGTCGGGGTGACTCCTAGGCCTACCTTAACCAATAGGGCAAATAATTTAAGGGGTACAACAAGACACTTTTGCAGCAGGTCCTGTGTGCCCTACTGCAAACAATCCCAAAGTACCCCTTTCTGCCCAAGACCAAGAAGGCAGGGTCTTTCTTCCTTTGTGCAGAGTGCCTGTGCCCACCTCAGAGGTAAGGCCAAGGAAATGAGCAAACTCTCCCCTGTGGTCAGTTCAAACTTGTTCTAGGTCAGCTCCTCTCCTACTGGGATTGGTGCCTGCCTCCTAAGTGAGCACAAGAGGGCCCTACCCATGTGTAAGTTGACAATTGCCTGTGAAAGGTTAGGCCTGTTTGAAGTTAATTAGGTTCCTTGGCACAGCCCATATTGTCATCCTTCTAGAGCAACAGAACACCTCGACACACCCAAGGCCTTTGTCTAAGCTGTGGAAGAAAGATTACCTCTCATCAAGGGATATATTCAGCTGCCTGGTGAAAGTTGGAGCTCATCAATCATTATATATCTTTATTCAGTAAAGCAAATCACCATAAAAGAGTACTAATCCATATAATAAAATCGAATTCAAAAAATTACAATAAAAACAAGCAATACAGGTGCTTATAAAAACAGGGAATATATATAGCAGTTAATCAAGTCTTGATTCCCTTGACGCCCAGACAGTCCGTAAAATGGATAAAACAGTAAAAATCACATGGACCGTGTGTAGCATCTGTAAATTCAACAAGGCAGGCCTGACTTGTTTAAAGTGTAACAATTTAAGCAGAGGGATTAAAAATCACTTCCTCGGCCAACATTAGTAAGAGCAAAACATTGTAAAGTGAAGCAAATCCTGGGGAAACACGTTGTCGCAGCCACAGGATTCCCTTCCCTCTGGCCGAACCCACCCACGTGGGGAAGCCAGAAAATGATGCAGTTGATTAAATCTGAACCTGCCCAATAAACTCCTATCGTGCTGCAAGTGAACCAGGCCTATGTATGGCTCCAACCCCTGTACAGTTTTTAGAAGCATATTGCCCCTAACTGCTGGCTTCTGGAGTTCTAGGCTTTCTCTCTCCAAGCGGGAGCGTTCCAGAAACAATCTTTTAACACTCCCCAACTCAAGGGTGGAGAGAGGAGTTGCGTTCAGAAAAGTGTCAGGCATACCTAAAGAAAAAACAGATGCCTTAACATGAGCTAAACATGGGATACCCAATGACCGGTCCTGAGGCAAACAGTCCTCAAGAATCAGCCGGCTTAACTTCAGCTCCTCCCTGCTCCAGATCTTGATCCATCACATTAGCGGATTTAGGGCGGCTAGGTTCGAGACATAATCAGGACCCAGTTCAGCATGCACAGAAAAAGCTGGGGTGGACTGGGGGACACTGGACCAGCTTGCGCAGGAAATTATTCTCCATTACCTGGATCAGATCCATCTTAGGGGCATATTAACAACGGCCAGCGATAATTATCGCTGGCCGTGCTTAGCGTGAGGAATCCTATCGCCGGCTATCGCTGGAAATTATCGCCATGCTAGCGCTGTATTAACAACGCTTAGCGCAAAGGCGATAATTTCCCAGTGATAGCGATGTTTTCCATGGAACATCGCTGGTTTTCCAGCGATGTCCCATGGAAAACGGCGATACACTTGGCGATAGGGCCTGTGGTCTTAGCCACACAATCCACCCCCCATGTTAGGTATGCCTTAGTCAGGAATTTAGCAGACATTAAATTCCTGCGTTAAGGCATACTTAACGCAATTTAATATATCGCTAACCCACGTTGCTAATATGGCGATACCTGGGTTAGCGATATTTCCCCTGTTGTATTCACAGGCACGCCCCCTTTGCATCTCATTAGCGATGCGATGGGAGGCGTGCAGGAAACGGACGCTAGGTCAGGAATCACGCGCTAGCGTGTCCTTGTTAATTCGGCGATAAAATTATCGCCGCTTTTCGTCCGAAAACGGACGCTAAAGCGGCGATAATTCATTAACGCCGCCTTGTTAATATGCCCCTTAGTGTCTCCCCAGGCCTCGCTCCCATATCGCAGCTGTGCAATACACTTAGATTGATATATTTTTAAAAGGTCCCTAGGTGCCCTTGAGCCAAGCCTCTGTGCAAAACTAAAAACATCCCCCATGGTTTTAACAGACTCTGATCTTTTAGCCTCCACCAGGGTTTTCCAGCCATTTTTGGCATCAAATAGAACTCCCAAATAAGGGAAGGCATTGACTTTAGACAGAGTAAGGTTTGATACCTTAAAGGTCCTACTTCTAGTAGTTTTGGGGCCCACTACCATTACATGAGACTTCGAAAAATTGACCGAGGGGTCCAGGAGTCTCATGAAAGACACATATTTGGTTAGTAGTAAATCCAACCCCTGTGGGGTCCGAGCCATCAGAACTGCATCGTCCGCACATAACAAGACGAGTAGAAATCTGTTCTTGATCTTGGGACAGTCGGACGATACTCATAGGAGCGCTTACTCAACCCATTCACATACAAAGTGAACAAAAAGGGTGCAAGTATGCACCCCTGGCGAACCCCAAAGCTAGTTGAAAATGATCGGGTGCAAGCTGATCTTCGAGAAAAGCGCACCAAGGCTGAGGTCGTTGAGTGCAGATCAGATAATAGTGCCACAATACTGGAATCGCCCCCAGCTCACTAAGCAGTGGCCACAGTTTGGCTCGATTCACCTTGTCAAAGGCAGACGTCAAGTCCATGAATGCAAGATGTAGGGATTCAGACCGAGCCACCGTGTATTTTTTGATAATTAGATGTAGGTTGAAGCATTGGTTGGCTGGTGACCTCCCTTCCCTAAATCCATACTGGACGTTGCTCAAGATGTTATTATCTTCCACCCAGTCACACAGCCTAGTTAAAACTGCCCTCTCTAAAACCTTGACATCCAGTAGTGAGATTGGCCGATAGCATTGTGGGTTCTCTTTGCCCCCCTTCTTGAATATGGGGACGATCACGGCAGTAGACCAGGAGGGTCGCAACCCATCCTGTGCAGTCGCATTTAAAACCTACGTTAATAGCGGGGCCCAAACCTCAATATTAGCTTTGAACAAATCCGCGGGTATACTATCAGGGCCCGGGGCCTTTTTTCTGGTCAAGGCGAGGATTCCCTGCTAAATTTCATCTAAGGGAAAGACCACTCGGTTGCCGGTTTTGACTGGTGTCCCAGGAGTTTTGCCGGCCACCCCCTCCTCATGGTTATACATACCTTCAAAATGAGCCACCCACTGTTGCTCCGGGATGTGATGACATGAAAGCAGCCCAGAATCCTCAGAGAAACAAGGCCTGTTTACAACATTCCAAAAAAGGCCACTATACCCTGTGTCATAGCCTCAACAAAGCTCTTCCCAGAAGGCCTCCTGTAACTTGTATCCACACTCCTTTTGGGCCACCTTATGGGCTTGCCTGCAATTTCTAATCAGTTGCCCATCCCTCTGGGAATGCTTCCAGGCTACCTTGAAATGGTGTGAGGTTCGTGAGCATTCCCTGTCGAACCATTTTGGGGTTTGTGACTCCTGTGTGGTATTGGTTGCGACCGTCAAGAGTTTACTAACCCCCGGACTATGCCTTCATATGCTTTCAGTACACCCCCCCACCCCCCAGCATCACTATTCAGGCAACTGTTAAAATCATGCAAACAGGAAGAGAAAAGAGACATTTGTATGCGCTGAGGGTCCACCTGAGCCCAGTTAAGCCTTCTCCCTTTATCTATAACGGACAGGCTCATGAGGGTCGCCCTTGGCTGTAATTTTGGGCCCGCGGTGATGTTCAAGAATAGGGATAATGGATTGTGATCACTGAAAGGACTAAAAAAGATACAAAAATTTGAAATCAGGAGGTATAATGGTGCAGAGACAATTATAAAATCAATAAGTGAACCTCTACCCCTCCCTTTATAAGATGGACAAATAACAGGCTTCAAGGAATTCGCCAATTTCTTCATGGTGAAGGTTAGGTTGTAAACATCCAGGATCTCATTTGGTTCTCGCCCCTCCTGTGAGTGGACAAAATATAAGCCTTCATTCGACCAACAGCTACCATTAGAGGCGCCACCCTCTGGGGAGAGGTTGCACAGGTGACAATTAAAATCGCCCGCAAGGACGATTAGTGGTTGATCATTTCCCATTCCTAAAATTGAACTCAAAGCACGATCCAGACGAGAAATTCTGGGGGGCTCGGGCCATCCTCCCTTGTTATTATAAAAATTAATGAAAACCATTGGGGAATAACCAGGCAATGTAAGTCGAACACCCTGCAGTGTTTGAGCTTCCCAGTTAAGATCTGAGGAAAACCCACTCAACTCAATTTTGACAAACATGATTAAACCCCCTTAGCCCTACCAGCCGTGGAAGGCACTGCCAGTACAAAATAGGTAGTAAAACCCTCCAGACAAAAGTTATTATCAATTGCTCATGTTTCTTGAAGACAAATTATATGGAATGGTTGGACATAAGAGACCCACCTAGGGTCGCTAAACTTAGAAGCAAGACCTGCAATATTCCAGGGCATCATTTTAAGACCCATAAGTAGCTGAGAAGGAACTTTCTGGGGGGCGTTCGGGATACTCTGAGATTGGGAAGATTCCATTTGATCCCGAGTTGTATTAGACTGGGAAGATTCAATCTGATCCAGTCAATCACAGGACTCCAATCCACTCAGAGGGAAAAATCTATTGGCAGTGGGTATTGAGGGGGGTGGCTTGATAGCAGGGAGATCATTAGTTGGACAGGGCCTCCTGCCAGGAGAATAAGAAATAGTGGATATACTACTCGGTCTGTAAAAGAAAGCTCGTGTAAATGGGCTTTTAGAGGCTTTAGGCAAGGAAAAGGTAACTTTTTAAAAGTGCCTTTTCCAAAATATGTATTTGCAAATTTGATTTTACCAGTGAATTCGACTTGTAATAAATATTTTAAAAAGTCCAATAATTAATCTTGTAACTGTTACTTAATCAGAGATATCATTATTTAATGTAATATTGTATCTCAATGCTATCCTATGGAACAGCTACCCCTGCTGGAGTAAAAATAGCTTTTGGGTCCTTGTCACTGTAAAGGCATGTTTAACATTAAACTTTTACATGTCCCGCTTTTAAATATCATACATGCTGCCTCATTGACTGAAGGGCCTACTCAGAGGTCACTTATTATTTAAAAAGAGTGTTTATGGCTGTCAAAAGAGGTCATTTTGGCAGGTTGAATTTGCAGTTTTAAAACTGCACAGACAGACTACGGTGGTAGACCTGCAGTCATGTTTGTACTGTCACTGTAGTGGGTGGAACAATGGGTGCCTCAGTCCACTAGCGACATTTACTAGTGACTTACTGGCCGTGGATGCACTTTGTACCCTATCCTAGGAACTTGTAGGTATGTTAAATATGCTTACTAGGAATACAGCCACATTTCAACATGATGAAGGAGTTAGAGCACATGTTCAAGGGGGGTTAGCAGAGTCCTAGACAGAGGGGCCGATTCCGATCTCGGCCGGTAGGGCACCGAATCGGATTCGGCTTAACCGGATCCGATTCGGAGCCCTCTTTCCCGACCGATTCGTACATGCGTCCGGCCGAGCGAGTACGATGCGAGCGCACGCGAAATCGCCGACCGACTTGTTCGCGGGTCCGAAGCGCTCCGACCGGCTCGCACGGACACGACGCGCACCGCGCGATGGAGACGTTCCCCGGCCGGGCAAGTACGATGCGCGCCGCGAGCTGTCCGACCAACTCGCGCCGTCCGGCTCGACAGAGCAGTCGGAGCCGCACTTTGGGGGTCCGTGTCGGACCCCCTGTACGCGTAGCCACGCGAAGTCGCACACAGGGGGACCCATGGGTCCCCCTACCTGTGCATGTACGCCGCGAGTCGCTTCGAGGCATACCCGCTGTAGGGGGCACCCGTGTTCGCCTCGCACCCATTGGGTCAATGGGAGCCCGCGTACGCGTTGTACGTCCGGCTCCCATTGACTCAATGGGAGTCCGACCGACTCGAGTCCGATTGCATGCGTGCGCATCGTACTCGTTCGGTCGGACTGCCAGAGTCCGATTTGGTCGGAAATCTCTCCGGGTCTGGCTCGGTCGGAGAGATTTCCGGCCTGAATCGGAATCGGCCCCAGAGTCTAAAGGCCAGCAGCATCTGTCCAAACAATGGGGGTGATCATGCAAAAAGAGGCCTTTTCCTAAAGGGAAGGAGCATGAAAATTAAGATAAGCCTATTATATCTCTGGACTCCAGTTTTACGCTAATACACGTAAAAAATCTGCACATCGCTTTTGACCTTGAAATTTGTGATACTTATATCGTTGTGTATGGATCAGTAACATAATATTGATCCAACAAATATCAAAAACCACAAATATCAGAAATGTAATATTGAAAACAAAAATATTGATTCCGTATATGAAAATCACTGCTATCAAATGCACAAATATTGTTAACAAAATATCGATTTGAACATATATTAATAACAAAAATATCAGAAACACAAATATCATTACCTATAAATAAACATATAACACGTCAAAATATTGATTACCACAATGTCGACTACAAAATTATCATCAAAATAACAAATACATTCAAGAAAAACACCAATAACCCTATTTTTAGATAAACCAACTGCTACAAAAAATCCTAAACTTATAAAAAATCTATAATTAAATTAAATATATTACATCACCCAGAAATTAAACATTACCCCATAAAAATAGTACACCAATAAAATATACAATAAATACTCCTAAAACATTAGTATTAACTATAAACATTTAAATAAACATTATAATATAAAATATTATAGCAAAACTAATAAATTCATATTGAAATAATTCCAATTATAAACATATATAATACTGTTAAAAGAAAGATAAATTAGCATTTATCAAAAAACATTCAACTGATCAAAAAATTCAAATTATACTAAACCAACCAATGAAATAACACTATAAACCGCTTTAACAATTCAAACAGCTCAAACAATTAAACAAACAATATAAAAGGCACACTAATTAAAGCAAATAATTACTCCAAAAACAACAAACACTGCAAGAGGAGGACCTTTGACAGATTCTTGCTGCAAACAATTATAGAAGAAAATACTACTACTGCTAAAACTACATATCCAAGTAAGTATTGCCTATATTTAAACTAAAAGTTAAATATAACTTAACTAAAAAACTGTTAATTAACAAGTAAATAGTAACACACCCTAACTTTTATCTTTTTACACAGACTACCTGAAAGAAAAAACAACAACTTCCAAACCAACAAGCTGCTACAAATCGTCAACTTTAACAATGCACCAATATTGTAAATGGGGCTCCCGGTTTTATGGTATTTATGTTTTTTAACAGTTCTGTCTGTATTTATCCATATTTTTTTTTTTGCTATTTTATCTGTATTTATCCATGTTTATTTTGTGTTTTGCGTATAAATGAAGTTGTAAAACTGTACATTTCCATATTTATTCAACTGATAGATGTGCGCTCATACTTTGATGTCTGTCGTGTTTTAGCTATTTAAGCTGCCAAACATTACATATCAATGCATTCACTGGTAAATACTAGCATTATACCACAAATGTATAGTGACACATGCCGTTATTTAAAGAAATTTCATCCTGTTTTTTTATTTCCCATGCTGTTCATCTGCTCAGCTGTTGGGCTATAATTCATGAAAGACAGCATGGAGAGTCACTTAAAAGCAGCACAATTTTCTGTATTTATCTACTTTTTAAAATAAATTCAAACAGCAAACACATTGTTTTCTGTCTGTATTATCTGTAAAAATCCGTAAGAACGGAAAAGAGGGAGCCTTAATTATAAAATAAAGTAAGTAAAAAGAATTAATATATTCAAAGCTCACACAAACAGCGCCCAAAAGCAAACCTTACTCCCTAAACCCCGACAAACTAGCATAAATACCAATTTAACTCACTCTAACTTTTTTTCCTCTTTCAACAGAAAACAAATATCTGCTCCACATTTAAACGAGCTGAAAAGAAAAAGCTACAAAACCATGCAAAACATCCCAACAAAACATTCAAGTAAATAAAATAAAGTAACTGCATTTTTAAATATATTAATAACTAACATGCAAAATGCAACTATAAAACATATTTATATCATTAAACTACTTACAGATATAATGACAGAAGGTGCCAAATTTATGAATTCAGAAAAAAGGAAAGCAATTATTGAATCATATGGGCTACACCTAAAGGCAAGAAAGTGCATCAACAGAAACTATAAACTGGAAATTTACTAAATATTATTCTAATGCATGGTAGGGCAACTACAAAAGAAAATGTTGTAATTAATGTTAAATAGCAGAACCACCCCCCAAATGTTATAGAAATAGAAGTGAAAGAAATTGTACAAGACATAAGAAAGGCAAGCACTAGTTCTCAGGAACCCACAACCAAAATCCTTAAAGACATACTACCCAAAGTCCCTGAACACATAAATGACCAACTACCATCTATCGCCACTTAAAAAAGTATGTCTAATTACACGCACTAAAAAATTCACAAGCAGCATCCACCTGCTCCTAGAAGATACCAGGACATTGACAAACCAGACCATTTAATCATTACACATAAAGAGGAACCCTTCCTTTGCGTGACGGTAAAAATTATGAAAAACAAATACTAAGCTTCTCCACTGCAAACAACTTAAAGAACCTTACCCAACACAAGCATGGATGATGGATGGACCTTCAAAATGTGTCCCTAACCATTCATAAACAGTGAATATCAAAACACCAAATATCCCTTTCATATATGCTTTATTCCCTAATAAACAAAGCAGTAGCTACTATGAACTCCTAAACTATCTAAAACAACAAACTAATAACTACTACACCCAGAAAATTATCATGGACTTTGAACAAGCTATGATTCAAATAATACTAAAAATATACCCCCTACACAGCCATACAAGAGTGTTACTATCACTTTAATCAAAGTATATGGTGACACCTCCAAAAATCTACAATAAGGCCCTGATTACGAGTTTTCAAAGACACAAAGTGATCCAGCACTCCAATTAATGTAGATCAAATATAATATTAAGTATAAAAAATAATTAAAATTCATTCAGCAGGTCGTGTTCCAACTTTCATTATTCAAATTCTTCTTAAAACGACTGTAGCCAACGCGTTTTGTCCCAAAGGACTTCTTCAGGGCTACAAATAAGTATACATAATATACATTATATTTACAATAATATTTACAATTAAAAACAGTGCTCACAACACTCAAGAGAATACAAAAAGAAAAATGTGATTAAGCTAAAATATATACACAACTTCTTATGTACATTTGTACACCTACTTTGGTATACACAATGCATATTACTTAAACTTTATAGTTTTCAACAAGATTAATGAAGCCAACAATTCATCATAAGGTCATAATCACATTGATACCTGCTGAACACAGAAAACTTCAAATAGAAATGTTAGCTCCAAGTGTCAAATAATGCAACCAGTATCTTTTTCTTGTTATGATTTCAAAAGGATTTTCTGATGGAACGGGGCATTAGTGCTCAATGTGGCTTGTTGTAACAATGTCATTATTTAAAAATCTAATATTTACATCTGGCAACCAATATCTTTTTCTTGTCATGGCTTCAAAAAGATTTTATGATGGAACGGGGCATTGGTGCTCAATGAAGCTTGTTGTAACAATGTCATTATTTAAAAATCTAATATTTACACCTTACACGATAGCCCCTCACTTTAGGTGTAACTGTAAAACTTACCAAAGGCAATGTGGTAAGTCTTTCTTAACAATCATCAATGGATGTCTATATAAAGTCCCTTTTCCTTGGGTAGGTATTAGTGAGGCCTGATCAAAAAAATATAAAATAAATGCACAAATGACAAATGGTCATAGTCCCATGCCTGATAAGAAGTCTTATTACGTTAGGGTCAATTAACAATTATAACATACCTTGTAAAATTAAAAAACATCACATCATGTTCCTTGAAAATTATAAAAATTATTGACATTATAACAATATTTTTTTCCTTTCTAAGTATCACTTTTAAAGTTTTTAATACAATCATAACAATTCCATTTAAAAAATGAATAATTTTTATTTAAACATATAAATAAATACATATAAATTTATTCGAAGAATTTCACAAATATTTTACATATTTTTAAATGTGTAACATTTTATTTTCAAAAAAATATTTGAATTCACACAAAATTAAAAAATAAAATAAACATATAATATAATAAAATCTGTTTTTTAATTAATAGAAAAAATTGCATATCTAAAAAATTATCAACTTGAAATAAAAATCTCCCCACCCTTATCTCCTATTAACGCAACATCCACTACTAAAAAAATTTAATTTATAGAAAAAACATTAACACAATTACATTTTTCAAGTTATAACAATTTATTAAATAATTATTATGAAATTAAAACATCAAAAAATAAACACATAGAATAAAAAAACAATATATTACATACTATTTTACACACAAAAAGATATTATATCCAATGATCTCTAATAGATCGATATTTCTTTCCATCGATAATAAAAACAACACTTAAAATGATACTTTTACCGTCGATATTCCTGTCCACAATATATATGAGATCCTAATATTCCTGACACAATATTTCTATATTTCTGCAAAACAATATTTTTTATCCGTTATTTTGTCCAAACACCCATGTTTATACTAGCTGGGGCCAGCATGACTCCAAGGGCTAGTTGGCTGGCTTCCTGATTAGAGCCTCAGGAACCAGCTGTGGTCTTTTTGGGCAGAACCGGCGCAGCACGACACATTTCCTTGCAGCTCCACAACTGCAGGTGTGCAATGCATCCCCGACGCAGGCCCCAACTGTTCTTTGGAACCTTGGATGCACAATGCCTTGTCGACGCAAGACCTTACATCGCAGCCCCGCAAGTCCTCAGACCCTGCGCTGGGCAATGTATCCTTGATGTAGGACCTCACATCGCAGCCCTGCAACTCCTTGGAATTGCCGCTGTGCAATGCATCCTCCATGCAGGACCTCACAACGCTCCAAACGCAGGACTTTTTGAGTTAGTCTAACTTGGCCCTGGTATCCGGCCCATGCTCCATCGCAATCGGCCTTGTGACTTTGTCCTGGTCCAGTGGGACCAGATAACCACAGTTGGCGCTTTGTGCTTTGAAGCACTATTTTTACTTAAATCTTTAAAATTACATGTTTCCGGTTTTACTAATTGGATTTTTGTTGTTTTGTTGTCAAATCATTCATTAAAAATTGCTCTATTTTTCTGAACTTTTGTGGGATTTTATTTGTATTCTGTTTTCACTTTTTTACTGTTTGTTGTGCTGCAGAAATACTTTCAACTTTACCTCTAAGGGACTGATTACGATGGCAGTCAGATTGCACTCCAACAGGTGGTCTGTGGCGGTCGGACCGCCAACAGTCCTTCGGTCCGACCGCTGGATTACAATTCTGGCGGACGGACCCACAGCAGCCAGAAGGAAGACTGCTGCCTCTGACAGGATCTGAGATCCCGTCGGGGCGGCCGTCGGAATCATATCCCTGAATGGCAGCCTTGCAGAGGAAGGCACCGCCATCAGGATTATGATATTCATTTCCAAAAGCCTTTTCATGGCGGGAAGACAGTCATGAAATGGCTGTCAGAAACGGGTATGATGGCCCCCCAAACCGGGCTCAATTCTGTCATGGGCCACTGTAAAGTGGCCCTGGGGGCACATGCAGTGCCCTCAATCACCTCCGTGCACCATGTGCCATGCCATGCATGACATGGTGCATGGCACACGGTCCAAGGACGTGCAGTAGGTTCTCCGTACCATGGCGACTTGTGCTGTGGCCCTTTTCCTTGGCTGCAGAACAAGCCACCATGATAAGGAGCACTTTCCGACCGCCATCACGGAGGTTGCATAGTAATGCGACGGTCAGACCGCCACCTGCTTGTTGGGCGGTCTCCTGACCGCTGCAATAGCGGGTGGTGGACCAACCGCCATCTTAATCAGGGCATAAGTTACATCTGACTAATTTAGTTCCAAGTTACCAGAGAGTAAAGAACAGATATAATCGACAAGAATTGTGGTTGTTCTTGAGTAGCATTTCACCCTTCAACCAGTACCCCATTTTCCTACAGTATTTACTATTTCTTTATAAATATATCTGCGTATAATCTCATATTATTTAATGTGCTTGTATGAAATGCCATTTTAACTAGTTTCATAAATATTTATTATTTTAGTAGTGTATATAATTCGTTCTGTTATAATATTTTTTAGATATGTTATACGTTTTTAGAAGAAATGTGCTTTGTTTATTTAATTAGAAATTATTTTTGGGTTCGTGTAGAATTAGGGAGGGAAGTTTTAAAAAATGTAAATTATTATTAGTAACGTATATTTTTTCTGCAGTATAATTTGTAATTGATAATTAATTTTAAAAAATACATTATTTGATTCGTTGTTTTTGATTATTTGCAATTTATTTGTAATTGGTTGATTAGTAATTTAACTATCAAATTGTGTTATTTGTATATTGTTATAATTCTTAGGGCCTAATAACGACGTTGGGTTAACTTAAGTCCGCCTGAAACCGTCTCGGTCCTATGGCCGACCGACCTTTGGTCGGCAGTGCCGACCGCCTAATTAGGATGTGACCGAACACTGTTTGGTCACATTCCTACATTTCCCTATGGGAGCATGCATTATGGCCGTAAAGCGGCCATAATACATGCTCTCATAGGGAAATGGGAGGTGCTGTTCATCCTTGCACCCCATGGCAGGCAAGGGTGCAGGGATCAACAGGGGGCATCATAGGTGAACCCTCGGCCCCCAACCATAGGCCACACACACAAGGAGGCTCTGCTGGGGGCCCCCAAACACACTTTCCAACATGGTTTCCATGTTGGACAGGCCGGCATGGAAACCAAGGCCAGAAACCGTGCACCTAAATCCCAAGAGCGGAAAGGCCCGCCCTTTGGTATTACGAGCCTGTTCTGATTGGCAGACGGACTCCTTGAGCCCGTCGGAAGCCAGCCGGAATGACCGGCCGGTTTAGTTGTAATGCAGCGGTCAGAAAGTAAACCGAGCGGCCGATTACGATGCAGCCCGGAAGGCTCTGACCGTCGGTCGGTCTGATCGTAATTGGTCTCTTAGGGGCCCACTATGATATTGGGCGGATTGCCACCGTCGGGCCGGCGGTGGCGGTCCGCCCGCCAGATGCTCCCGTTTCATCCACCGCCATATTAGTATGGCAGGGGGCACCACGCTTTTCCGCCAGTCGGATTTCCGGCCGGGCGGAAAAGGCCCTCAATATGGTGGCGGTGCCTTGCAGGCACCGCCATCCATATTAGGATGTGCAATTTTAAAGGCCTTTCCATGGCGGCGATGCCGCCATGGAAAGGCATGCAGAAATTGCTTTGGGGGCCCGTTACGGGCCCCCGGAGGGGTGGGGGGCTGCACTTGGGAGGTACCTATGGTACCCCCCTTCATTGGCATACACAAGGTGGCAGGCACCGTGCGGTGCCTGTCACGTTGTGCATGCCAATGCACAACATGCATTATTGCATTGCGGTGGGTGCTGCTTACAGCACCGCCCGCCGCAATGTAATATATGTGAGATGCGACCGCCAGGGTGGCGGTCACATCCTAATGGGTCTAGCGGGACCACCGCACCTCTGGCGGTCGGTCCCGTGTACCGTTACGGTGGCGGGCGGACAAAGTCTGCTCACAATCGTAATAGACCCCTTAGTGTTCTATTGAATAATTAATATTAATGGTCCTCAATGTTACTTTTTATTATTTGAAATTGCTTATCAGTGTTCATTGTATACAGTACTAGGAAGAAAAGTGCTTTAATTTGAAATATTTATAAGCTTTTTCTTTTTAAAATAAAATAATATTAAATGTATGTTTATTATTTTAAATATGCTTAACATTTTTATTTTGTTTTGTATTTAAATGCTTTGTTTCCCAAAAAATAGAAGTGAGAATAGTTAATCTGACCCTCCAAAGTCCATCACTTTCCATGCTGTTGTTCAGGATGGAGTGGGAATAGTAAATCTAAGCCCTCCAAAGTATAACATTTTCCTTACTTTTGTGTACTTTAGAGTGTGAATTGTTGATCAGACCCCTCCAAAGTCCAAACACTTTCATTATGGTTGCTAAGATTGGAGTAGAAATAGTAAGTCTGACTCTTTCAAAGTCCCACACTTTCCCAACGATTCAATAGTTATAATTGTTAATATTTATTTAACATTTTTATTGTTTTATATTATCTTTTAAATCATTAAAAAAAATAAAAAATGTTATCGTATAATTAAATGTTTAGGAGTATACTTGTTTAAGATTTGTAAATAAGATGTTAAATGTTTTTGTTATATATGTTTTATATAGGCAGTATACGTCTTTAGTATTTTTTCTAATTGTTATTAATAATACTTTAATATAATTTAATTGTATTGAGTGTTTAATTTTAAAAAAAAGTATATCGTTTTATCTTTTAATTTAATTTTGTAATATTTGTTGTAATTATTATTTGTATTTATTTATAATTTAATTCTTCTTTTAAACTTTAATTTCTGAATTAAGTTAAATATACTGCTATACATAGTAAATTTGATATACTTACCTGATTTTTAATGATATTCTGGTCCACGATATTTTTGTCTCAATATTTTTGTAGTTTACATAAAAAGTATGTAAATACAATATTTTGGTTCCCAATATTTTTTTCACAACATTTCTGAATTGGGATTTTTTTGTTCTTGATGTTAAGTCATGCAACCGTTTCTACATTCTAACCTCCTAAGTATTTGCAATTGCAGAGATATTTGATCAAAAATGATTAAATCACTCTTAGACATTGAAACATTTATGATATTGCATGTTATCCAAGAGAAAAAGACTATTTTTTTTAAACATGGCTTCTATTATGCTTCTGATTTATTTGACAGTGCTTTCGAGGCTTTGAGTTAGACCCGAATGAAATTTCACATGGCATAATTATGCTGTGTTGACTGCAAAATTTTAGCACTGGAATAATCCAAATACCTAGAATGCGAACAACTGATTTTCGCAGCACTCATAACCATAAAAGTACATCAAAAGCACATCATTAAAATACGTCTAAGAGGCTATTACTCAAAGATAAAAACATCAATAAATACGTAACAGTGCTTCATAACATGCTTCCTTCTCCCAGCTACAGTAATAGCAGATAAAGTGAAAGTGACAAATAGCAAAGGGTTACAAAAAATCTAAATGACATATGCCAATAATCATTTAAATATATATATATAGATATGCGTGTGTGTGTGAATGTATGTAAATATATACATATATATATCTATATCTATATTCACTGAAAAAACCATAGGTTTTAGGGACAGTTATAGTTAGTTGGACATTGCACTCGTACAAAACCCGTGAAATTCCCCCGTTATAGTTAGTTCAGGTAACTATAACTCGCGCCCGCAATGCACTGCTGATGACGTCACATATTACATCACTCATGACATGGTCAGTGACATCACTGATGACATCACTGATGACATCTCAAATGACATCACTGATGACATCATCCAGTGACTGTGTGTTTCTGTAAAGTTTAAATATGTTTAATATATATAGGGAAAGGCGTATTGAAGAATGAGTGGGTGTATAAGTGTCTGAATGGATGATTTAGTAGGTGCGTGACTAACTCTATAAGTGAGTGATTAAACGTATCTTACTGAATGCATGGGTTAGTGACTAAACTGGGTGAATGTCTGTATCCGTCTGTCTGTTGCTGTGTAAGTGGCTGCATGGGTTTGTGAATAGCTACATGAGTGTCTATATGAGTTATTGATTGGTTGTCTGAGTATCTGTATGGGTGCCTGAGTGTTTGTGTGGGTGGGGTGTGTGCGACTCTGTGCATAGATGTGTGAGTGGGTGATTCACTGGGTGGATGGTTTCAAGAGTGCATCTGTGATAGACTGTATGGGTGGGTAAGTGTGTGTAAGAGTGTGTTAGTGAGTGAATGTATGTCCCAGTGGTACATGTGTGAGTAACTACATATGTGAAAGGCAGTATATATGTGTGTTGGAGTATATAAATAGCTATAAGCGAGAGTGTGTGATTGTGAGAGTGACTGTATGGATGAGTGTGTGCTTGTATCAGAGATTGTATAAGAGCGTAAGAATGTGCTAGTATTTGTATGAGTAAGTGAGCTGGTGTGTATAACTGTATAGGTGAGTAAATGGGTGTGTGCTTAATTTTTTGCATGACTGACTAGGTGTGTGAGTACCTCTATGGATGAGTGGCGGTGTGTGAGTGTTTATTTAGGTGTATGAGTGCATATAATAGTCCTGTACTGAGTGACTATAAGTATGAGTGACTGTACGGGTGAGTGAGTAGATGTGTGTGTGTAGACCTAAGAATCAGTGAGTGTGTATATAGTAATTGGTGTTGAGTGTCTATGGTTTTGACAATGGCAGTCTGTAATTTACAGTGGGTGTATCAAAAGTTATATTAGGGTGTGAGAAGATGCATCAAATTATCACATGGATGATGTCATCAGTGATGTCATCAGTGATGTCATTTGAGATGTCATCAGTGATGTCATCAGTGATGTCATGAGTGATGTAATATGTGACGTCATCAGCAGTGCATTGCGGGTGCGTGAGTTATAGTTACCTGAACTAACTATAACGGGGGAATTTCACGGGTTTTGTACGAGTGCAATGTCCAACTAACTATAACTGTCCCTAAAACCTATGGTTTTTTCAGTGAATTTGTAAGGTTTTTTAAATGCTAATTTCTAACTATAACGTGCCTGAAACCTATGGTTTTTCAGTGAATTTCAAAGGTTTTTAAATGCTAATTCCTAACTATAACATGTCTGAAACCTATGGTTTTTTTCAGTGAATTTCAAAGGTTTTGTAAATGACAATTTTTAAATGTATTAATTGTTATATTTATTTTTTTGATACTGATTTACTACATTTTTAAACTATTTATTATTAGATATTTTATTTTTTTAAATACATTGTAATTACATTATACATTACATTACAAAATATACTTTCTCAGATGCAGCACTGAGGTCTCTCCTGATAACCGGTGAGTAAATCAGAATTCGTAGTTCGGCTGATTTTAGAGGAATATTTGTATGTTTCAAAAATCGACACTTAGAAACTTTTTCAGCAAAAAGCAGGCAATGATATCCTATGGAAGGAAATTCAAGTTACTGGTAAGTACGGTTAAAATTACTTTTCAGGATCAGTACTGGGCTCAAAGATGCAGCACTGAGGTCTCTCCTGATAACAGGTGAGTAAATCGGAATTCGTAGTTCGGCTGATTTTAGAGGAATATTATAAAGTTCCAAAACTCCACACTTAGAAGAATTTCCAAGTGAAACCAGTCAATGTTAGCCTATGGAAGGAAATTCAAGTTACTGGTAAGTACGGTTAAAATTACTTTTCAGGATCAGTACTGGGCTCAAAGATGCAGCACTGAGGTCTCTCCTGATAACCGGTGAGTAAATCGGAATTCGTAGTTCGGCTGATTTTAGAGGAATATTTGTATGTTTCAAAATCGACACTTAGAAACTTTTTCAGCAAAAAGCAGGCAATGATATCCTATGGAAGGAAATTCAAGTTACTGGTAAGTACGGTAAAAATTACATTTCAGGATCAGTACTGGGCTCAAAGATGCAGCACTGAGGTCTCTCCTGATAACAGGTGAGTAAATCGGAATTCGTAGTTCGGCTGATTTTAGAGGAATATTTGCACAATGGTGAAGGAAGGGGTGGGGCCTGAAGTGACATGTCTGCAAACACGCCCTGTTGCGCGTTTTATGTTGGAGAATTAATTCCTCCTCAATCCCGAGGGTCCCTAGGGGCCAACTGGCCCACCAGATACCTCCAGTATGCGCCAGAGAGCTGCGTTGCAGAGAGGTGTTCAGAGGCCACGCCCCTTTTTACAACACTCTGCAACGCAGCTCCGTGGCGCCTACTGGAGGTACCTGGTGGGCTAGTTGGCCCCCAGGGACCCTCAGGATTGAAGAGGATTTAATTCCCCATTTAAAACACGCCACGGGCCTGTTTGCACACATGTCACCTGAAGCCACGCCCCTCCCTTCACCACTGTGCAAACGCGCCCGTGGCGCGTTTTAAGTTGGGGATTAAGTCCCCTTGAATACTGAGGGTCCCTGGAGTCCAACTAGCCCACCATGTACCTCCAAAAAGCGCCACAGAGCTGCGTTGCAGAGAGGTGTAAAAGGGGCGTGGCCTCTGTACACCTCTCTGCAACGCAGCCCCTGGCGCATACCGGAGGTTCCTGGTGGGCTAGTTGGCCCCCAGGGACCCCCAGTATTCAAGGGAATTACTTCCCTTCTTAAAACACGCCAGGGGCGCGTTTGCAGACTGCTGCAGGGAGGGGCGGGGCCTCCGGCACAATGCCGTCTTTTTTTTTGCTTTTTTCTGCCCAGGGGGTCCATGTGGGACCCCCTGAGCAGACCTAGGGGGTCAGGGTGTTTCTACCCTGCCCCCTTTTTGCGCTTTGCGCACTTGTGACAAAATGGCTGCCAACACTTCCTGATTTGGAGTGTTGACAGCCACTTGACAGCCAATTAGCATGCAGCTCGTGATCGGGAGGGTACGCGGACCCTACTCGCCCATAGATATATATGTGACTTTACTTTTGATTTTCTCAGGAACTACTGAACGGATTTACACCATTTAAGCAAAAGGCACGACACTGAACCAAGGGCTACCTCTTTGCCAAATTTGGTGTAATTCCATTCAGCAGTTCGGGCTGTAGCTGCGACTAAAGGTTCCTATGGAAAAATAAATGGGGAAAACGCGTTTTGGGACCCCCCTTTTTTCTCGGCCCCCGCTTGACGAATCACCCCGAGACTTTCAGGATAGGAGCGGACCGGAGCGCCCCAACAAGTTGGAAGCTTTCGCGAAGATTCGTCAACTGGCGCCAACGTTATTTCAAATAGAATGTTGCGGATTTCCTATGGAAAATAGGTCCTAACTATAACTATCTACTGGCGACCGCCAGTAGATAATATATATATATATATATATATATATATATATATATATATATATATATATATATATATATATATATTCACTGAAAAACCATAGGTTTTAGGGACAGTTATAGTTAGTTGGACATTGCACTCGTACAAAACCCGTGAAATTCCCCTGTTATAGTTAGTTCAGCTAACTATAACTCGCGCCCCGCAATGCACTGCTGATGACGTCACATATTACATCACTCATGACATGGTCAGTGACATCACTGATGACATCACTGATGACATCATCCAGTGACTGTGTGTTTCTGTAAAGTTTAAATATGTTTAATATATATAGGGAAAGGCGTATTGAAGAATGAGTGGGTGTATAAGTGTCTGAATGGATGATTTAGTACGTGAGTGACTAACTCTACAAGTGAGTGATTAAACGTATCTTACTGAATGCATGGGTTAGTGACTAAACTGTGTGAATGTCTGTATCCGTCTGTTTGTTGGTGTGTAAGTGGATGCATGGATTTGCGAATAGCTACATGAGTGTCTATATGGGTTATTGATTGGTTCTCTGAGTATCTGTATGGCTGCCTGAGTGTTTGTGTGGGTGGGGTGTGTTTGACTCTATACATAGATGTGTGAGTGGGTGATTCACTGGGTGCATGATTTCAAGAGTGCATCTGTGATGGACTGCTTGGGTGGGTGAGTGTGTGTATGGGTGTGTTAGTGAGTGAATGTATATCTCAGTGGTACATGTGCGAGTAACTACATATGTAAAAGGCAGTATATATGTGTGTTAGAGTATTTAAATGGCTATAAGTGAGAGTGTGTTATTGTGAGAGTGGCTGTATGGATGCGTGTGTGCTTGTATCAGTTATTGTATAAGAGCGTAAGAATGTGCTAGTATTTGTATGAGTAAGTGAGCTGGTGTGTGTATAACTGTATAGGTGAGTAAATGGGTGTGTGATTAATTTTTGCATGACTGACTAGGTGTGTGAGTACCTCTATGGATGAGTGGCGGTGTGTGAGTGTTTATATAGGTGTATGAGTGCATATGATAGTCCTGTACTGAGTGACTGTAAGTATGAGTGACTGTACAGGTGAGTGAGTGGATGTGTGTGTAGACCTAAGAATCAGTGAGTGGGTATGTAGTTTTTGGTGTTGGAGTGTCTATGGTTTTGAGAATGGCAGTCTGTAATTTAGAGTGGGTGTATCAAAAGTTATATTAGGGTGTGAGAAGATGCATGAAATTATCACATGGATGATGTCATCAGTGATGTCATTTGAGATGTCATCAGTGATGTCATCAGTGATGTCACTGACCATGTCATGAGTGATGTAATATGTGAAGTCATCAGCAGTGCATTGCGGGGCGCGAGTTATAGTTAGCTGAACTAACTATAACAGGGGAATTTCACGGGTTTTGTACGAGTGCAATGTCCAACTAACTATAACTGTCCCTAAAACCTATGGTTTTTTCAGTGAATTTCAAAGGTTTTTAAATGCTAATTTCTAACTATAACGTGTCTGAAACCTATGGTTTTTTCAGTGAATTTCAAAGGTTTTTAAATGCTAATTTCTAACTATAACGTGCCTGAAACCTATGGTTTTTTCAGTGAATTTCAAAGGTTTTTTAAATGCTAGTTTCTAACTATGCCAACAGAGGTAGGACATGTGAAGAAAGAAGAAAAAACGCACAGAAAGAAGCAAAAGATGTGCAGAAAGAACCAACAGAGGAGCAGAAAGAGGCCTTGTTGCAAAATCATCCTGTGCCCACAACTTTTCAGACGGGTACTGGTGGTAACTGACTCTGACTAACCAGAGCCAGTGCGGGTTTGCACAGTGGTGAAGGGAGGGGGCCTGAGGTGACATGTGTGCAAACGCGCCCCGTGGCGCGTTTTAAGTTGCGGGATTAAGTTCCCTTGAATCCTGAGGGTCCCTGGGGCCCAACTAGCCCCCAGGTACCTACAGTTAGGACCACAGAGCTGAGTTGCAGAGAGGCGTTCGAGGCCACGCACCTTTTTCACCTCTCTGCAACGCAACTCTGTTGTGCTTACTGAAGGTACCTGGTGGGCTAGTTGGCCCCCAGGATTCAAAGGGAATTAACTCCCCAACTTAAAACGCACCACAGGGCGTGTTTGCGCACATGTCACCTGAGGCCCCGCCCCTCCCTTCACCACTGTGCAAACGCGCCCCGTGGCGCGTTTTAAGTTGGGGGATTAGGTCACCTTGAATCCTGAGAGTCCCTGGGGCCCAACTAGCCCACCAGGTACTTCCAGTAAGCACCACCGGCCTGCGTTGCAACGCCTGTAACAAATTGTGCAGTTGTGTTTAGGTAGTGAAGAGGGTCGTGCTGGGGGTAGTGTTTTAGGGTTTAGGGTAGTGCAGTGGTGTTTGTGTAGTGTAGGGGGTCATGCTGGGGGTAGATTTAGGGTTTAGGGTAGTGCAGTGGTGTTTGGGTAGTGTAGGGAGTCATGCTGGGGGAGTGTTTTAGGGTTTAGGGTAGTACAGTGGTGTTTGGGTAGTGTAGGGAGTCGTGCTGGGGTTAGTGTTTTAGGGTTTTAGGGTTTAGGGTAGTGCAGTGGTGTTTGGGTAGTGTAGGGGATACTGCTGGGGGTAGTGTTTTAGGGTTTAGGGTAGTGCAATGGTGTTTGGGTAGTGTAGGGGTACTGCTGGGGGTAGTGTTTTAGGGTTTAGGGTAGTGCAGTGGTGTTTGGGTAGCGTAGGGGGTACTGCTGGGGGTAGTGTTTTATGGTTTAGGGTAGTGCAGTGGTGTTTGGGTAGTGTAGGGAGTCATGCTGGGGGAGTGTTTTAGGGTTTAGGGTAGTACAGTGGTGTTTGGGTAGTGTAGGGGGTCGTGCTGGGGTTAGTGTTTTAGGGTTTTAGGGTTTAGGGTAGTGCAGTGGTGTTTGGGTAGTGTAGGGGATACTGCTGGGGGTAGTGTTTTAGGGTTTAGGGTAGTGCAATGGTGTTTGGGTAGTGTAGGGGTACTGCTGGGGGTAGTGTTTTAGGGTTTAGGGTAGTGCAGTGGTGTTTGGGGAGCGTAGGGGGTACTGCAGGGGTAGTGTTTTATGGTTTAGGGTAGTGCAGTGGTGTTTGGGTAGTGTAGGGGTTCGTGCTGGGGGTAGTATTTTAGGGTTTAGGGTAGTGCAGTGGTGTTTGTGTAGTGTAGGAGGTCGTGTTTTAGGGTTTAGGGTAGTGCAGTGGTCTTTGGGTAGTGTAGGGAGTAGTGCGGGGGTATTGTTTTAGAGTTTAGGGTAGTGCAGTGGTCTTTGCGTAGTGTAGGGGGTTGTGCGGGGGTAGTGTTTTAGGGATTAGGGTAGTTCATTGGTATTTGGGTAGTGTAGGGGGTCATGCGGGGGTAGTGTTTTAGGGTTTAGGGCAGTGCAGTGGTGTTTAGGTAGTGTAGGGGGTCATGCTGGGGGAGTGTTTTAGGGTTTAGGGCAGTGCAGTGGTGTTCGGGTAGTGTAGGGGGTCATGCTGGGGGAGTGTTTTAGGGTTTAGGGCAGTGCAGTCGTGTTCGGGTAGTGTAGGGGGTCGTGCTGGGGGAGTATTTTAGGGTTTAGGGTAGTGCAGTGGTGTTCAGGTAGTGCAGGGGGTCATGCTGGGGGTAGTGTTCTAGGGTTTAGGGCAGTGCAGTGGTGTTCGGGCAGTGTAGGGGTCGTGCTGGGGGTGGTATTTTAGGGTTTAGGGCAGTGCAGTGGTGTTCGGGCAGTGTAGGGGTCGTGCTGGGGGTGGTGTTTGAGGGTTTAGGGCAGTGCAGTGGTGTTCGGGCAGTGTAGGGGGTCGTGCAGGGGGTGGTGTTTCAGGGTTTAGGGCAGTGCAGTGGTGTTCGGGCAGTGTAGGGGTCGTGCAGGGGTGGTGTTTCAGGGTTTAGGGCAGTGGTGTTCGGGCAGTGTAGGGGGTCATGCTGGGGGTGGTGTTTCAGGAATTGGGGCAGTACAGTGGTGTTCGAGCAGTAAAGGGGGTCATGCTGGGGGTGGTGTTTCAGGGTTTAGGGCAGTGCAGTGGTGTTCGGGCAGTGTAGGGGGCGGTGCAGGGGGTGGTGTTTCAGGGTTTAGGGCAGTGCAGTGGTGTTTGGGCAGTGTAGGGGGTGGTGTTTCAGGGTTTAGGGCAGTGCAGTGGTGTTCGGGCAGTGTAGGGGGTCGTGCAGGGGGTGGTGTTTCAGGGTTTAGGGCAGTGCAGTGGTGTTCGGGCAGTGTAGGGGGCGGTGCAGGGGGTGGTGTTTCAGGGTTTAGGGCAGTACAGTGGTGTTCGGGCATTGTAGGGGGTGGTGCTGGGGCTGGTGTTTCAGAGTTTAGGGCAGTGCAGTGGTGTTCGGGCAGTGTAGGGGGTCGTGCTGGGGCTGGTGTTTCAGGGTTTAGGGCAGTGCAGTGGAGTTCGGGCAGTGTAGGGGTTCGTGCTGGGGCTGGTGTTTCAGGGTTTAGGGCAGTGCAGTGGTGTTCGGGCAGTGTAGGGGGTCATGCTGGGGCTGGTGTTTCAGGGTTTAGGGCAGTGCAGTGGTGTTCGGGCAGTGTAGGGGTCTTGCTGGGGCTGGTGTTTCAGAGTCTAGGGCAATGCAGTGGTGTTCGGGCAGTGTAGGGGGTCTTGCTGGGGCTGGTGTTTCAGAGTCTAGGGCAATGCAGTGGTGTTCGGGCAGTGTAGGGGTCTTGCTGGGGCTGGTGTTTCAGGGTTTAGGGCAGTGCAGTGGTGTTCGGGCAGTGTAGGGGGTCGTGCTGGGGGTGGTGTTTCAGGGTTTAGGGCAGTGCAGTGGTGTTCGGGCAGTGTAGTGGGTCGTGCTGGGGCTAGTGTTTCAGGGTTTAGGGCAGAGCAATGGTGCTCAGGCAGTGTAGGGGGTTGTGCTGGGGGTGATGTTTCAGGGTTTAGGGCAGTGCAGTGGTGTTAGGGCAGTGGAGGGGGTCGTGCTGGGGGTGGTGTTTCAGGGTTTAGGGCAGTGCAGTGGTGTTCCGGCAGTGTAGGGGGTCGTGCAGGGGGTGGTGTTTCAGGGTTTAGTGCAGTGGTGTTCGGGCAGTGTAGGGGGTCGTGCTAGGGTGGTGTTTCAGGGTTTAGGGCAGTGCAGTGGTGTTCGGGCAGTGTAGGGTGTCGTGCTGAGGGGTGGTGTTTCAGGGTTTAGGGCAGTGCAGTAGTGTTTGGGCAGTGTAGGGGTCATGCAGGGGTGGTGTTTCAGGGTTTAGGGCAGTGCAGTGGTGTTCGGCCAGTGTAGGTAGTCTTGCTGGGGGTGGTGTTTCAGGGTTTAGGGCAGTGCAGTAGTTTTCGGGCAGTGCAGGCGGTCGTGCTGGGGCTGGTGTTTCAGGGTTTAGGGCAGTGCAGTGGTGTTCGGGCAGTGTAAGGGGTTGTGCGGGGGCTAGTGTTTCAGGGTTTAGGGCAGTGCAGTGGTATGTGGGCAGTGTAGGGGGTCGTGCTAGGGGTGGTGTTTCAGGGTTTAGGGCAGTGCAGTGGTGTTCAGGCAGTATAGGGGTCATGCTGGGGATGGTGTTTCTGGGTTTAGGGCAGTGCAGTAGTGTTCAAGCAGTGTAGGGGTTGTGCAGGGGTGGTGTTTCAGGGTTTAGGGCAGTGCAGTGGTGTTCGGGCAGTGTAGGGGGTCGCGCTGGGGGTGGTGTTTCAGGGTTTAGGGCAGTGCAGTGGTGTTCGGGCAGTGTAGGGGGTCATGCACGGGGTGGTGTTTCAGGGTTTAGGGCAGTGCAGTGGTGTTCGAACAGTGTAGGGTGTTGTGCTGGGGCTGGTGTTTCAGGGTTTAGGGCAGTGCAGTGGTGTGCGGGCAGAGTACGGGGTTGTGCTGGGGCTGGTGTTTCAGGGTTTAGGGCAGTGCAGTGGTGTTTGGGAAGTGTAGGGGGTCGTGCTGGGGGTGGTGTTTCAGGGTTTAGGGCAGTGGTGTTCGGGCAGTGTAGGGGGTCGTGCTGGGGCTGGTGTTTCAGGGTTTAGGGCAGTGCAGTGGTGTTCGGGCAGTGTAGGGGGTCGTGCTGGGACTGGTGTTTCAGGGTTTTGGGCAGAGCAGTGGTGTTCGGGAAGTGTAGGGGGTCATGCTGGGGGTGGTGTTTCAGGGTTTAGGGCAGTGCAGTGGTGTTCGGGCAGTGTAGGTGGTCTTGCTGGGGGTGGTGTTTCAGGGTTTAGGGCAGTGCAGTGGTGTTCGGGCAGTGTAGGGAGTCTTGCTGGGGGTGGTGTTTCAGGGTTTAGGGCAGTGGTGTTCGGGCAGTGTAGGGGGTCTTGCTGGGGGTGATGTTTCAGGGTTTAGGGCAGTGCAGTGGTGTTCGGGCAGTGTAGGGGGTCTTGCTGGGGGTAGTGTTTCAGGGTTTAGGGCGGTGCAGTGGTGTTCGTGCAGTATAGGGGGTCGTGCTGGGGTGGTGTTTCAGGGTTTAGGGCAGTGCAGTAGTGTTCGGGCAGTGTAGGGGGTCGTGCAGGGGGTGGTGTTTCAGGGTTTAGGGCAGTGCAGTGGTGTTCTGGCAGTGTAGGGGGTTATGCTGGGGGTGGGGTTTCAGGGTTTAGGGCAGTGCAGTGGTGTTCGGGCAGTGTAGGGGTCTTGCTGGGGGTGGTGTTTCAGGGTTTAGGGCAGTGGTGTTCGGGCAGTGTAGGGGGTCTTGCTGGGGGTGATGTTTCAGGGTTTAGGGCAGTGCAGTGGTGTTCGGGCAGTGTAGGGGTCTTGCTGGGGGTAGTGTTTCAGGGTTTAGGGCGGTGCAGTGGTGTTCGTGCAGTGTAGGGGGTCGTGCTGGGTGTGGTGTTTCAGGGTTTAGGGCAGTGCAGTAGTGTTCGGGCAGTGTAGGGGGTCGTGCAGGGGTGGTGTTTCAGGGTTTAGGGCAGTGCAGTGGTGTTCTGGCAGTGTAGGGGTTATGCTGGGGGTGGGGTTTCAGGGTTTAGGGCAGTACAGTGGTGTTCGGGCAGTGTAGGGGGTCGTGCAGGGGTGGTGTTTCAGGGTTTAGGGCAGTGCAGTGGTGTTCGGGCAGTGTAATGGGTCGTGCTGGGGCTGGTGTTTCAGGGTTTAGGGCAGTGCAGTGGTGTTTGGGCAGTGTAGGGGGTCTTGCTGGGGGTGGTGTTTCAGGGTTTAGGGCAGTGGTGTTCGGGCAGTGTAGGGGTTCTTGCTGGGGGTAGTGTTTCAGGGTTTAGGGCAGTGCAGTGGTGTTCGGTGCAGTATAGGGGGTCGTGCTGGGGATGGTGTTTCTGGGTTTAGGGCAGTGCAGTAGTGTTCAAGCAGTGCAGGGGGTTGTGCAGGGGGTGGTGTTTCAGGGTTTAGGGCAGTGCAGTGGTGTTCGGGCAGTGTAGGGGTCGCGCTGGGGGTGGTGTTTCAGGGTTTAGGGCAGTGCAGTGGTGTTCGGGCAGTGTAGGGGGTCATGCATGGGGTGGTGTTTCAGGGTTTAGGGCAGTGCAGTGGTGTTCGGGCAGTGTAGGGTGTTGTGCTGGGGCTGGTGTTTCAGGGTTCAGGGCAGTGCAGTGGTGTTCAGGCAGTGTAGGGGGTCGTGCTGAGGCTGGTGTTTCACGGTTTAGGGCAGTGCAGTGGTGTTCGTGCAGTGTAGGGGGTCGTGCTGGGGCTGGTGTTTCAGGGTTTAGGGCAGTGCAGTGGTGTTCGGGCAGTGTAGGCGGTCGTGCTGGGGCTGGTGTTTCAGGGTTTAGGGCAGTGCAGTGGTGCTCGGGCAGTGTAGGGGGTCGTGCTGGGGCTGGTGTTTCAGGGTTTAGGGCAGTGCAGTGGTGCTCGGGCAGTATAGGGGGTCGTGCTGGGGGTGATGTTTCAGGGTTTAGGGTAGTGCAGTGGTGTTCGGGCAGTGTAGGCGGTCGTGCTGGGGCTGGTGTTTCAGGGTTTAGGGCAGTGCAGTGGTGTTCTGGCAGTGTAGGGGGTTATGCTGGGGGTGGGGTTTCAGGGTTTAGGGCAGTGCAGTGGTGTTCGGGCAGTGTAGGGGGTCTTGCTGGGGGTGGTGTTTCAGGGTTTAGGGCAGTGGTGTTCGGGCAGTGTAGGGGGTCTTGCTGGGGGTGATGTTTCAGGGTTTAGGGCAGTGCAGTGGTGTTCGGGCAGTGTAGGGGGTCTTGCTGGGGGTAGTGTTTCAGGGTTTAGGGCGGTGCAGTGGTGTTCGTGCAGTGTAGGGGTCGTGCTGGGGGTGGTGTTTCAGGGTTTAGGGCAGTGCAGTAGTGTTCGGGCAGTGTAGGGGGTCGTGCAGGGGGTGGTGTTTCAGGGTTTAGGGCAGTGCAGTGGTGTTCTGGCAGTGTAGGGGGTTATGCTGGGGGTGGGGTTTCAGGGTTTAGGGCAGTACAGTGGTGTTCGGGCAGTGTAGGGGTCGTGCAGGGGTGGTGTTTCAGGGTTTAGGGCAGTGCAGTGGTGTTCGGGCAGTGTAATGGGTCGTGCTGGGGCTGGTGTTTCAGGGTTTAGGGCAGTGCAGTGGTGTTTGGGCAGTGTAGGGGGTCTTGCTGGGGGTGGTGTTTCAGGGTTTAGGGCAGTGGTGTTCGGGCAGTGTAGGGGTTCTTGCTGGGGGTAGTGTTTCAGGGTTTAGGGCAGTGCAGTGGTGTTCGTGCAGTATAGGGGGTCGTGCTGGGGATGGTGTTTCTGGGTTTAGGGCAGTGCAGTAGTGTTCAAGCAGTGCAGGGGGTTGTGCAGGGGTGGTGTTTCAGGGTTTAGGGCAGTGCAGTGGTGTTCGGGCAGTGTAGGGGGTCGCGCTGGGGGTGGTGTTTCAGGGTTTAGGGCAGTGCAGTGGTGTTCGGGCAGTGTAGGGGGTCATGCACGGGGTGGTGTTTCAGGGTTTAGGGCAGTGCAGTGGTGTTCGGGCAGTGTAGGGTGTTGTGCTGGGGCTGGTGGTTCAGGGCAGTGCAGTGGTGTTCAGGCAGTGTAGGGGGTCGTGCTGAGGCTGGTGTTTCACGGTTTAGGGCAGTGCAGTGGTGTTCGTGCAGTGTAGGGGGTCGTGCTGGGGCTGGTGTTTCAGGGTTTAGGGCAGTGCAGTGGTGTTCGGGCAGTGTAGGCGGTCGTGCTGGGGCTGGTGTTTCAGGGTTTAGGGCAGTGCAGTGGTGCTCAGGCAGTGTAGGGGGTCGTGCTGGGGCTGGTGTTTCAGGGTTTAGGGCAGTGCAGTGGTGCTCGGGCAGTATAGGGGGTCGTGCTGGGGGTGATGTTTCAGGGTTTAGGGTAGTGCAGTGATGTTCGGGCAGTGTAGGGGGTCGTGCAGGGGCTGGTGTTTCAAGGTTTAGGGCAGTGCAGTGGTGTTCGGGCAGTGTAGGGGTCGTGCTGGGGCTGGTGTTTCAGGGTTTTCGGCAGAGCAGTGGTGTTCGGGCAGTGTAGGGGGTCATGCTGGGGGTAGTGTTTCAGGGTTTAGGGCAGTGCAGTGGTGTTCGGGCAGTGTAGGGGGTCGTGCTGGGGGTGGTGTTTCAGGGTTTAGGTCAGTGGTGTTCGGGCAGTGTAGGGGGTCTTGCTGGGGGTGATGTTTCAGGGTTTAGGGCAGTGCAGTGGTGTTCGGGCAGTGTAGGGGGTCGTGAAGGGGGTGGTGTTTCAGGGTTTAGGGCAGTGCAGTGGTGTTCGGGCAGTGTAGGGGGTTGTGCTAGGGGTGGTGTTTCAGGGTTTAGGGCAGTGCAGTGGTGTTCGGGCAGTGTAGGGGGTCATGCAGGGGCTGGTGTTTCAGGGTTTAGGGCAGTGCAGTGGTGTTCGGGCAGTGTAGGGGGTCGTGCTGGGGGTAGTGTTTTAGGGTTTAGGGTAGTGCAGTGGTGCTTGTGTAGTGTAGGGGTCGTGCTGGGGGTAGTGTTTTAGGGTTTAGGGTAGTGCAGTGGTGTTTGTGTAGTGTAGGGGGTCATGTTTTAGGGTAGTGCAGTGGTGTTTGGGTAGTGTAGGGGGTCGTGCTGGGGGTAGGGTTTTAGGGTTTAGGGTAGTGCAGTGGTGTTTGTGTAGTGTAGGGGGTCGTGCTGGGGGTAGTGTTTTAGGGTTTAGGGTAGTGCAGTGGTGCTTGTATAGTTTAGGGGTCGTGCTGGGGGTAGTGTTTTAGGGTTTAGGGTAGTGCAGTGGTGTTTGTGTAGTGTAGGGGGTCATGTTTTAGGGTAGTGCAGTGGTGTTTGGGTAGTGTAGGGGGTCGTGCTGGTGGTAGTGTTTTAGGTTTTAGGTTAGTGCAGTGGTGTTTGGGTAGTGTAGGGGGTCGTGCTGGGGGTAGTGTTTTAGGGTTTAGGATAGTGCAGTGGTGCTTGTGTAGTGTAGGGGGTCGTGCTGGGGGTAGTGTTTTAGGGTTTAAGGTAGTGCAGTGGTGTTTTTGTAGTGTAGGGGTCATGTTTTAAGATGCAATGCTCCAATACCTGACCAGTCTGCACTACATAAAACTGCAAAAAAACTAAAAATAAAAAGTGTTTTGCACACTTTTGTCATTGGGCTATATGTGGGCTACATCTGGGTAATATTTGTGCTACATTTGGGCTCTTTTTTCACTGGTGGCCATCTTGGAAGACTTCTTTGTTATGAAGTTTACTAATTTCTTCATTTACTGCAGTCTCCTCAGTAGGAAATGCTTTCAGTTTTTTACTTTGATTCCATCAAGAAGGCATTCAGATGTGTCTCACATCTGCCATAAATTCAGAATGTTAGCACTCTAGTTGCTCATTAGATCACTGGAGTAAAGCTACTGCTCACCAGGGAGTTAACTGGTAGTCTGCTGCTAGTATTGAAAGTGATTGTTTCAGTCTGCATGTCAGAATTTTCTAATGAAATAGAAGAGGATTTGAGATCTCACTTAAAACATGCCCTAATTTTTCTTTCTGCAGCACTAACCATAATTTCTATTTCAAAAAGAACCCCTCATTTTGTTCCTTTTTAAATTAAATGTTTTAAGTGTTACCGGTTTATTCCAATCAAGATGGCTTCAGGTGTGCCATACTTTTGTCATAAGTAAGGCTGTTAGCGCTCTAGTTGTTCTTTAGAACACTCTGGGAAGCTGCAGTAGAACACAAAGGCATCAACTGGCAGGCTGCTCCTGTTGAAATATAACAGGAAGATATTTGAGATCACACTTGAAATATGTCCTAATTTTTCTTTCTACAGCACTAACCATAATTTCTATGACAAAATGAACCCCATCATTTTGTTCCTTTTTAAATTAAATTGTTTAAGTGTTACCAGTTTATTCCAATCAAGATGGCTTCAGGTGTGCCATACTTTTGTCATAAGTAAGGCTGTTAGCACTCTAGTTGTTCTTTAGAACACTCTGGGAAGCTGCAGTAGAACACAAAGGAATCAACTGACAGTCTCTGCCCTTGTTGGATGTACATGTTTTACTGAGAATGTCAGACTTCATTCTCACATGAGTGAGAAAGATAATGTGAATTTACAGAAAAAATGCTCTCATTTTAGCTTCTGGAGCACCTTCCAAACCTCCATGGGACAAGCATGAGAAAATAGTGTTCTCTCAAACATGATTCATGATATCCCAGCAGAAGGTTTTTCATATGGTAAAATCACCTTAGAATACACCACAATTCCTAAAATTAGTATGGTACCATCAACAAATAAATTCTAATGTAACTAAAGCCTGTTATCACCCTTTATAGTTCTCCTTTTGGTGACCCTCAAAATCTTCTATTCACTACAATGCATTTCAATGAGGTACTATCATTTATATTGGTCCCAAGATGGCTGCCAGCAATTCCAGGATGAAGTGCTGACAGCCAATCAGATCTCACGATGACATATGTGGTTAGGCTCCGCCCAGATATATATGTGACTTTACTTTTGATTTTCTCAGGAACTACTGAACGGATTTACACCATTTAAGCAAAAGGCACGACACTGAACCAAGGGATACCTCTTTGCCAAATTTGGTGTAATTCCGTTCAGCAGTTCGGGCTGTAGCTGCGACTAAAGGTTCCTATGGAAAAATGAATGGGGAAAACCCGTTTTGGGACCCCCCCTTTTTCTCGGCCCCCGCTTGAAGTATCACCCCGAGACTTTCAGGATAGGAGCGGACCGGAGCGCCCCAACAAGTTGGAAACTTTCGAGAAGATTCGTCAACCGGCGCCAACGTTATTTCAAATAGAATGTCGCGGATTTCCTATGGATAATAGGTTTTAACTATAACTATCTACTGGCGACCGCCAGTAGATAATATGCATATACAACATCAACACAGCATTAATAAGCAAGGTGGACATTACCTTGCCCCTTCCGATTGAAAAAAGAAAAGAAAAAACTAAGGCCCGTCCAGAAGAAATATTCTCTTCAGTTAATCAACATTGTTTTCCTTCTGTTAATTGCACATTTTAAAAAAGAGCATATATTTACATAATTAGATACAGAATCAAGGTATTGCAGATAAAGCAGGGCTGCTCCATTGCTTCTTATTCCTCGGTCCTTGATTGTTAGAATTAAAAACATTTTAGTAAAATTGATATAAAATTGGCAGACGAAAGTAAAGTGCAGATCAAATTGTCCAAGTAGAAAACCAAGATGCCATCTCATAAAACCCAACCTGAAACGGGTTAATAACATACTGTCCCGAACACTGTCAATTCCATCCAGAACCAACTCCAGGGCAATTGGGCTACGGAGCTCAACACATTCCCCTGCAGTTGGTTTTGTGAATTCATGTACCTATGCAAGGCACATGAGAGACAATCCATAATGACCTCCCTGTTAAAGGAGGCATGAGGGTTCTCCCTGATCAAACCCCACAAAAGCAGGGGGGGCACTTTGATGATACCTTCCACATAATCCACCCCAACCTCCTGATGCATGACAAAAGTTGAAAACGCAGGTGGTACGCCTAGGAGCACCTCAACACCCTATTGTGTTCACCCTGGAGGGTAACTGTGTTACAGTATCCCCAAATACCAGGTTGAAACACGCTTTGTTTTTGGCTCTGCTGTATCCCATTAAAGAACAGTGCAACAATACTTACTTGGTGGCTCCTTCCACAAGGGTAACCTTTTTGTTGTGAGATTGAGCGGCTGACCCAGTCGCGGAAGTTGCCCCTCTGCAGCAGCGGACCCGTGGTGACTTCAAAGCATGAAGTCATCGTGAAAAACGGGAGGTATATGCCTAATGGGGTCCATGATGAAAGCAGCGCTTCAACAAGGTTGAAACACGCTTTGTTTTTGGCTCTGCTGTATCCCATTAAAGAACAGTGCAACAATACTTACTTGGTGGCTCCTTCCACAAGGGTAACCTTTTTGTTGTGAGATTGAGCGGCTGACCCAGTCGCGGAAGTTGCCCCTCTGCAGCAGCGGACCCATGGTGACTTCAAAGCATGAAGTCATCATGAAAAACGGGAGGTATATGCCTAATGGGGTCCATGATGAAAGCAGCGCTTCAACAAGGTTGAAACACGCTTTGTTTTTGGCTCTGCTGTATCCCATTAAAGAACAGTGCAACAATACTTACTTGGTGGCTCCTTCCACAAGGGTAACCTTTTTGTTGTGATATATATATATATATATGCATATACAACATCAACACAGCATTAATAAGCAAGGTGGACATTACCTTGCCCCTTCCGATTGAAAAAAAGAAAAGAAAAAACTAAGGCCCGTCCAGAAGAAATATTCTCTTCAGTTAATCAACATTGTTTTCCTTCTGTTAATTGCACATTTTAAAAAAGAGCATATATTTACATAATTAGATACAGAATCAAGGTATTGCAGATAAAGCAGGGCTGCTCCATTGCTTCTTATTCCTCGGTCCTTGATTGTTAGAATTAAAAACATTTTAGTAAAATTGATATAAAATTGGCAGAAGAAAGTAAAGTGCAGATCAAATTGTCCAAGTAGAAAACCAAGATGCCATCTCATAAAACCCAACCTGAAACGGGTTAATAACATACTGTCCCGAACACTGTCAATTCCATCCAGAACCAACTCCAGGGCAATTGGGCTACGGAGCTCAACACATTCCCCTGCAGTTGGTTTTGTGAATTCATGTACCTATGCAAGGCACATGAGAGACAATCCATAATGACCTCCCTGTTAAATGAGGCATGAGGGTTCTCCCTGATCAAACCCCACAAAAGCAGGGGGGGCACTTTGATGATACCTTCCACATAATCCACCCCAACCTCCTGATGCATGACAAAAGTTGAAAACGCAGGTGGTACGCCTAGGAGCACCTCAACACCCTATTGTGTTCACCCTGGAGGGTAACTGTGTTACAGTATCCCCAAATACCCGACCTATACGTGAGGATTTGGAGACATTTACTTCAAAGACCTCCAACAAGGGAGTCACTATTTTTTTCCCAATGCGGTCAGCAAGGATAAAAACATACCCAACGTCGCACATAAGCTGTGCATGGTCCCCAGTTACTCCTCATGTCAAAATCAACACCCAAATATGAGAGATCCTGGGTCATGACAACAGGGTGATCTTGTAAAGCTATGCCCCGCATCTTGTGTTGCCTAAGCTTACAAGCCATTATTAAAGTTTTGGATTGGTTGGTAGCAAGACCAAGAGACCCCATAAAAGTAACAAAATCTTGGAATAAAATATTAAGACCATTGGGGTTCTGGAGAGTAAAATTGCATCATCCACATAAAATAAAACAGGAACCTTTTTCCTGCAAATGGAGGAGGCGTCTGAGACTTTGTTGAACAGGGCAGTGCCTAAACCATTAATATATAAAAGAAACATCAATGGGGCAAGGACACATCCCTGGCGCACCCCTCTCCTTAGTTTAAAACTGCCTGTCCGCTCATATGAAGGACCATACCTGACTGAGGCAGACACATCATAATGCAAAGCCCTCAAAAACTGCATCAAGCCAGGATCAACCCCTAGATTAGTCAGAATCTCCCACAATTTGGACCTCATCATGCTGTTGAAGGAGCAGGAAAGGTCCATGAAGGCCAGGCAGATGGAGCCCTGCTTAACACTAGTGTATTCACTGATCAGCAGATGAAGATTTAGGCATTGCTACACCATGCCAAGCCCCTCACAAAACCCATACTGCACCTCCGACAGCATGTCTGACTCCTTGGCTCAGGTTAGGAGGTGCTCCAAAACAACTTTCTCTGCCCATTTATCAGCAGAGTCCAGCCAGGAAATCGTCCAGTAGCAATCTGGGCATTGGTGGTTGACCTTTTTAAAAAACATTCAATATCGGCAGTGCATCATGATTAAGGGAGACCCGACTTGCTGATGGCATTAAACCAGTTATACAACAGAGGAGCCCAAAGTGATTTAGACAGATCCATGGGCACCCCATCCAGACCTGGGGCTTTGTATCAGTAGCCTCCCTAACTTCAGCAATAGTCAATTCCAGGGCTAATGAGAAAGCCAGCTCCTCCTCGCCAGGCTGATTAGGCATGTTAGACCTGTATACTTCTTTAAAATGGTTGACCCAGGCCTCCAAACTAATGAAATAACAACAGTATTAGGTTTTACATTCACATTTTTGACATTATTTGCCACTGCCCAGAAGGCCCTAGTGTCTTTCATCCTACATGCCATAACCAACTTCCCCCAGGATTCATTTTGAAGCTCTTTGTACCTGCGCCGTTAGGCTGCCATGTACTCAGCTCTGCAGCATATGACTTTGCAAGTATCCCTGGGTTTTTCCTTCAATGCCTCATGTAAATGTGCGGATGCCTTTCGAGAGGTTTGGACAAACCATTTGGCCTCGTAAGCCCCTGGTCAACTAGGTTTCATAAGCAGACAACTTACAGCTAGGATCAGCTTAGTAAATTGGACAACCAGAGCCCAGTGATCATCAGCAAAAATAAGACAGTCAGACACCAAGGGGGTGGTGACTCGCACAGAGTTTTGACAAAAAGGTATTCAAATTGGTATTTCTCCGCACCAAACTGAGACCTTGAGTCTTAACAGTTAGGGATGGAGAAGCCAACCTCTTATAACCACCCCCTCCTAAGAGTACATAAACTAAGGCTTAATAGGTTATGGTCACTGTATGGGTTTTCATCAATAGCTGCCCTAGAGGCCCTGGCAAGCAAATCACGGGTGACAAAAATGTAATCACTAACAGAGTAGCACTCTTCCCTTTCACAAGTGGCCTTAGCAGAATAAGATGGATCATAAAATTTGTTAACATTGATGAGATCAAACCTCTTGATGGTTGAAGGAGAGCACTGCCCCTTTTGTCCCTGATCGGGCTGTCACACCCTGAACTGAGATGATCAAACACAGAGCACATGTTTTCCTCCTGGGTTAACCCGAGTTTGATATTAAAATGGGCAATATTAAAGTACCCACCTAATTACTGAAAATAGCACTCATATTTTTGATATATTTGTTGTTATAGAAAGAAATGGATCCATGTGTTCAAAATGGCATTGAGGATGTATTTCATGCTAAAATATATCACCCAAAGCCAGTTTTCCATTTTGCGTGATTTGGTGTAATTTCATGTAATTTGTGATGGATTTCACCTAATTACACAAAAGCAATTTCTGGCAATTTCTCACACACCTACTTTTAGTTTGAACAACTGGTTGCTCAAGTAGATCTCATTTGACAAGATTCATGTTGTACAGGCCACTCAAACCATTTTTTTTTTTACAAATCTTTATTGATTGAAAAAAGATCAACATAAAACAATACAAATAAAACAAATGCAGTGATAGGCAGTCGTCAAGATGTTAAAAACGAGCAACGTAAAATTACAAATAAACACAGATTAGCACAATGGATCTGTAACACAGTCGGAGGAATCATGGTCCCAGTTATCTATTCAAACCTTACAGCGTCTCATTATCAACAATAAATGGGGGAGTGTCGCTAAAGGGGGTACAAAGTAAACCTCTGCTCTCATTCCAGGGGCCCCATATTTTCGTCCACTTGCCCGGGCATCCCCTGCTTTCATAAACCACCCTTTCCGCCTGCATACACCAGTCCATGCCGGACTCCCAGTCAGCATATCTAGGCGGAACTCCTCCCTTCCATGTTCTGGCGATATTATGTTTTGCCACCATACAACCCAACGAGACCCACACTTGTTCAGTTCTGGACAAATCAGTAGCTTCCCAGATATTCAATAGACAGAGCCGAGGGGAGGCCTCAATAGGTTTATGACATATCTGGGACATAGTAAGCACAATCTTATTCCAGTACCGCTGAAGGACAGGACATTCCCACCACTGGTGTAAAAAGGTACCAATGAAACCACAGCCACGGGGGCAAACCGGGGAGCTGAAAAGCCCCATCTTAACAAGGGCTGAACTAGTGTAGTAAGCTCTGTGGAGTATTTTGAGCTGTACAAGTTTGAAACGGGAACGGATAGCCACCTCCCGGGGTGAGGCCAGGGCCTCCCTCCGGTCCTCATCAGTCAGGTCCCCTACATCGTCAACCCATTTTGTACGTATTTTATCATGAGTCTCGGGTGAATTATTGAGGATTTTACGATAGGTTAGTGAGATGGATTTTTCTGGGAGGTAATCATCCAGGAGCCTGTCCTCCAAAGGCGAAGAGACAGGTGGGTCAAAACCCTTGGGAATTGCTTTATATAATGCGCTTCTTGCCTGAAGATATCTAAAGGTTTCCCCCTCGTGCAGTTGGTACTGTGTCTGCAGTTCGCCGAACGGGTTAACCCCACCCTTCGCCCATATGTCCCCAACCCTTGAGAGACCAATCAGGTCCCATTTGTCGAACCCCGGCTTCCTTGAGAGCATACCTAATTGACAGTACTCTAGCAGTGAAGTTACTCGTGTGATCTTGCCCTTCCAGCCCAAAGCAGCAGTTGCCGCGTGCCAGATGGAAACTGTGGTAGAAGTCGGGGTATATTGACGTGCGTATTTTGTCCCTCCATAAAGCGTCCTCAAGTAGTTGCCTGCAACCATATTGTGCCTATCCATTCTGTAGGCTGGGTCTGTAATAGGTCGGTGCATCCAATGATTAAGGACCACCAGCTGCGAGGCCCAGTAATATGTTCTAATGGCTGGCAAAGTGATACCCCCATCGTACCAGCTTTTCGTGAGCTTGGCGAGAGCGATTCGGGCGTGCCGTTATTCCAAAGTGGAGTGCGTACTTCGGAGTCAACTGACTGAAAATATTGAGGTGGGACTAAATATGGCGTATTCTGCAAGGCGTAGAGGAAGCGGGGAAGTGCCATCATTTTATAAAGAGCAGCTCTGCCTAGTAGTGTAAGAGGTAATGTTTTCCAAAGCTGCACGTCAGCTCGGAGACTATGTAAAGGAGGTAAGAGATTTCGTTGGTGGAAGACTCCCGCATCCCTTGTGATATATATGCCAAGATATCGGAAACCGTCTGTAACTATGTTGGCGTCGCAACCCATGGGAAGGTTCGGGGGGTCCCCACTTAAAACGTAGACCAATGATTTATCCCAGTTGATGGTATAACCGGAGTATTTTTAGAAGAGGGCAAAAATATGTAATATCCTGTGAATCGAAGAACGGGGTTTAGCGAAATAGAGAAGGATGTCTTTGGCATAGAGGGAGATTCTATCTGACCACTCTGGCGATCAATTAAGTCCCTGAAGGAGGGGATCACCCCTAATCCATAGAGCCAGGGGCTCTAGAGCCAAAGCAAACAACAGTGGTGACAGGGGACAATCCTGTCTTGTACCGTTCCCAACTCGAAGACTGCCGACCTGCCACCATTAACCGTTATCCAGGCCAGGGGTTTTGAATAAAGTAGACACACCCAGGATAAAAACCGATCACCAAATCCGTATCTCTCAAGGGAGGCAAACAAGAAGGGCCATTCTATCATATCAAAAGCCATCTTGGCGTCTAGAGACATAATCACTGAATCCTCTTGTATGGTAGAGGCCCTGCCCAGTACCCCAAAAAGGCGACGGAGATTGAGCGTGGTGTTCCTAGCAGGCATAAAGCCGGACTGGTCTGGGTGCATCAATTTGTGGAGATGTGGCGAAAGGCGGAGGGCCAAAATTTTGGCTAATATTTTAACCTCCGGATCAGGGAGTGAAATAGGTCTGTATGAACCGCATTGCTCCGGGGGTTTCCCCTTCTTATGAATGACGGCAATATTTGCTAATCTCTGTGTTTCAGGCAGAATCCCCCGAGCTGCACTCTCGTCTTAAATACGCACGAGAAAGGGAGCAATCACCGAGGAGACAGCTTTGTAAAGTTCAATTGGAAGGCCACTCTGGCCCATGGCTTTTCCAGATTGTAGTGCACCGATCGCCTTGGACACCTCGTCAGGAGTCAGGGTGGCATCGAGCTCTGTTATGTCCTGGGGATCTAACATTGGCAGGGGCAGAGTGGAAAGTAGTTCGGCTGCCGCTTCCTTGGTGGATGCAGACGAAGGGACAAAAACACGCTCAAAATGGTTAGCAAATGCCTCGGCAATCACGACTCTGTTATGTTGCCTCACTCCGTTAGGATCTACAATTTCAGCCACCCACCTATTGGCTAACTCTCACCTATCAAGCCATGCCAACAACTTGCTGGCTTTGTCACTGATGTCATACACACGGTGTTGAGTGGCCCGGTATTGGGTCCTGGCTGTATCTTCTGCGATGTCTCTATACTCTTTTTGTTTTACAGCTAGTTTATCTGAGGTGTCTGATGATGCAGATGCCACCAATTCGTTTTCGAGCAGGGCCACCTTCCTCTCTATTTATTACAGCTGTTTACATTTTTCTTTCTTGTGGCCCCCCACTGCCGCCACCCCACAACCCCGGATCACTGTCTTATATGCCTCCCATAGTGTTACATTTGACTCCACTGAGCCATCATTTTCATCAAAATAGTTTTTGGTGGCCTCCATCAGCTTGTCCCGTATTGCTGGCACGTGAAGGTACCAAGGGTTGAGGACCATTTTGTGACAAGTGTGGGGTGGCACACCACCGTAGTGAGCCAGAATGGGAGAGTGGTCGGAGATACCCCTAGGAAGGAAGGAGATCTCGCCAAACATGGGAAGTTGGATGGCTTTGCAGAGGAGATAATCTATGTGGAACATACTCCTATGAACCCCGGAATGGAAGGTGTACTGTCTGGTGGTAGGGTGGCGTATTCGCTAAACATCTATCAGTCCCGTGGCCCCCAGAATATCTGCCAATAGCTTCCACGGAGGTTCCCCTTGCCGAGGTGGCAAGCGGTCGAGCTCGCCATTCAAGGCAGCATTACAGTCTCCCCCCATCAATATATCTCCCTCGGGCAGGCCCAACATATGTGGACCTAAGTCAGTCAAAGTAGCGGATTGTAGTTTGGGGGGTATATATAAGGAGTTCACATTGAGGGACCTACCCTCCCATTGTCCGGAAACCGTGACAAAGCGACCAAGAGAGTCGCAAGTGATTTTATGGACCTGAAAGGGGAGGGAGCTGCGTGCCAGGATGCCTACCCCCCTGGATCCCCGAGCATAACCCGCATGAGCTATCAGTTTATAACCCCATCTGTTAAGTGCACAGTAGGAGGTACCATGGATATGTGTTTCTTGAAGTAGTACTAGGTCAGGGGCGTGGCGTTTTAGATATTGTAATACTATTCCCCTCTTGATTCGGCCTCCCAGTCCGTTCACATTCCACGAGAGTAATTTAAGGCGACCCAGTGATGGAGTTGTAGTATGGTCGACACTCATCTATAATTGGGTTAGGGGCCCTGATTCCCACAGGGGCAGTGGAGCAACAGTGAATATCAATACGACGCTTTGCTGCAAGACACAAAGGGGGATATTCTCAAGAACGTGTGATAATCATCACCAAAATAGGTTAACGCAATTTTTCATATCGCCGTCTATCGCGGGAAAATAACGCCGTGTTAACGTCTTATTCTCAACACGGCGGTAACATGCAATAGTTTCCTGATAACGCGTCAAATGTCCGCGATAAAATTACCGGGACGGCGATAAAAATCTAAAGCCTAACGTGAAAAAAGTGGCGATGGGCCCAACCGCTATAAAAAAATCAGCGATAAGCTCCGCCAGGCCTGCAATTCACACACGTCAGGCGGGAAAATCACTATAAATGCAGAAAACAAAAAACACAAACAAAACCAAAACAACTGCGAAGCACAATGGAGGTAGCTGGAGCAAGTACAGAGGACAACCAGAACCCCACAAGCCCCACGGAGGACCAGCCTGGGACCTCGGGGTCAGGGAAGGGCAAGGAGAAGAAGGAGAGGAAGACGCGGTTCAGTCCGCAGGAAAACAGGATTCTGATAACGGAGGTGATAGAACACCATCAACAACTGTTCGTCACCTCCACTGTGTCATTGGCAACAAGAAATGGAATATGGCAGTCCATCGTGGACAAGGTGAATGCAGTTGGAGTGCTGAGGAGGACAATGGAAGAGGTCAAGAGGTGCTGGAATGATGTGAAGCGCAAAACCAAGCAGAAACTCGGCAGCAATACAGACTGGAGATGGGAGTCCAGCGCCACAGGAGGAGCTGGATGAGATGGAGGAAATGGTGTCCACAGTCATCAGTGTGGAGACGGTGGCTGGAGTTGGGGGACCGGACACTGCTCAACATGACCTGACACAACAGCAACAGAGTGAGTAACGACCAGGGACTGGGGGGACGGGGGGGAGTGGGCACAATGGCACACATGCACAATTAAGTATAGCACATTGCACACCCACAATGACTCTGGATCATGTCCCTGATCCCCTTGGCACACTGCAGCACACCTAGAAACAGCAAGTAGGCCCCCGTCGACTATGTGCCCAGAGGGGGCTCTTCCCACACATCACCAATCTCACAACCAACCCATGCACATGTGCCAAACCCAGGAAAGCGGCATGTCTGTGAGCCACACTGACAATGCAAGTGACACTGCATGACGAATAGCATGGCTGCAGTCAATATATCATGACATGTTGCACGCCACGACACTGAGGTGGCTGAGTGTGGACCACATCCATAAAGGAGCAGGTCACACTCTGACACATACACGTGCACAAACAACCCCTGACGTCAACAACACATCTGCGGACAAACCATACCCCAGAGTCCCAACTCCCACCAAGAGCCCAATTTACCCAAGTATGCAACATCTCAGTACTGTATAAGCACAGAAGTCAAAGGCACACCGCCTGAAAGGGATAAGGGGCAGCAAAATCAGAGATGCAGGGGCGACTCTCCCAAAATGCAGCACACACACATAACATTCAGAGCACATCAACACTGACAACAATGTGGTACAAACTGCAACACGTTCACAACAGAACAGAGGACACAACTGGTGCCGCTTGTGTGTAGAAACTGGCCAATCACATTTGGCATAGCAGGGAAATGTGAGATGATAATGTACAAGCACAAACACACATCCGTGATGTTGTCGAAATGTCCACTGTCCCGCATCAAATAGGCAGCTCCTCCCAAACAGTCACAATGTACATTGTCATGCAGTCTGTATGTAAACTTGCACAATGCGTTAACATACATGTGAACACAATGTTAAACTGCATCTCCCCTTCACATTGCAGAGGGAGAATCAACACCTCCTGCAGAGCAGACTGAACATCTCTTCACTGATGATGAAGAGGACCTCCACACCTTCGACACCGACGCCCTCCAAGAGCTCATGGACAGCTTCAGCACCTCAACTCCAGGAGCAGGGCAGCCCAGCTGCATCGAGGAGACCTCCCCCCTGCACAGACCACATAGCAGGAAGCACCCACCACCACGCCTGTCTCCCAGGACCCCACACAACAACGCATGGCCTTCCAATGCCGTGTGTTAGGGTGCCAGGAGAAGATGGCTGATCAGGTGTGGGTGGGGTTCGACCTCATGGCAGCCAAACTAGATGCCATACGTGGGTGTCTAAGTCCCATCAGGGACCACTTACAGTCCCTAACAGACACCCACAGTCCGCTCCATGCTCTCCAACGATCCATGGCTGACATCGCTGGAGTCCTGACTCTGAGACAAGGACAACTGTCTAGTCAGAGTGGCTCCAGTGATATCAGCCGGGAGTTGGGACACATGCGGAGGCTTATGGAGAACATGGAGCGGATGCAGGCGGAAAGAATGGCTGCCACGGCTGCACACCAGCGAGATGTAGCTGGGATCTTCCATGCCCTGCAGACCCTCATCATGGCATTGCCGCCACAAGGCCTGGAGCCGATGAATGCTGCTTCTACATCCACATCTCCGCCCCCTGATGTGTCAGTGACACACAGTGCTGCAGACAATCCACCTCCGGCCACTGATGTGTCACTGCCACACAGTGATGCAGACAAAACAACACCACCCACATGTGAGGCACATGAAATATCAGAGGATGAATATGCGGATAATTCTGCCTTAGTGGTAAGAAGGAAGCAGTAGCATTCATCTCCACCATATGGCCTGTTTCTGCTTGGTTCTGCCCTCTGCATCATCACCTTCCACTGTCCCCCGATACACTCTGCGACACTCACCTTGGACCTCAACATGGACTGCCATATTCTTTTTGGGTACCAATGACACAGCAATCAGACTGTGGACTGAACTCTTCCTCTTCCGATGAACTTGTCATTCCCTAAAGGACTGTGGCTGGCCCGCCACGGGGCAACAATGTAAAGTGGGGCTTGCATGGCCCTGGACTGCTCCAGCTTCAACACTCCACTGAATGTGAATAAAACATTCAAATTCTCACAGATGTGTCATGTCTATGTTCATTCAAGTATGAAAGTATGGATGAATGTAGGGTCAGTGATTCCCCTTACGTCCATGTTGCTCATGTTGTGGGACTTGAGTCACAGGGTGCAACATTGCCGATTGCGGTCCGGTTGTTGCTGACACTACAACAGAGACACATGCATTAGTTACTTTCTTGTCCAGCCTAGAACTGAACCACGCCCAGAGCCCCGGGCTCATTGTTCACACCCCTACGCTGGACTGGCATACGCCATCCCACTCCGCTTACGCTTACAGGGGGGGACGACAAAGCTACATGTCCCAGGTCTTCCCTCTAGTGATCTGCTGATCACTGGTCTAGTTGTCAGCATGCCACAGCCACTCCCTGAGGGCTGGTTTACACCCACACCATACCCATCCAGCACAGGCGTCACAGGACATGTGACCCTGCCAATAAAAGGGGCCTACCACATCACATTCCCCACTGCCGGAGGTGACATGATGGCGTCCGCATCACGAGACTCAATCATAAAGGGTCCATGACTTGTGGCGCACTGGGTTAGTGGCACCCAATGCACTGTGGCCGGCACAGGCCTACCGCCATGGGACGGTGACTTGCGGTGCACAGAGTTGGTGGCACCCGATGGACTGCGGCCGGCACGGGCCGACCGCCACAGGACGGTGACTTGCGGTGCACTGAGGTAGGGGCACCTGAAGAGCTGAGCGGGTGTGCAGCCTGCGATGATGCGTAGACCTCGATACGCCGTCCTTCCAATCAAGATTTGATTTGAATTGAGTGCCCTGCTGGACCAGTGTACGCCGAAGGCAGCAGTCAGCACACACATGACTCCGCAGTGCGGTGCCGCAGGGTGCGCTGGGGGCCTGTGGCGCGGAATCCTGCGATCGGCTGAGGAGGTTGCACCGGCACGTGGTGGGCCCTCTTGGAGACACGCCGGTGGCGGCAGGTGAGCATTGAGGCCTGGGTGCGCAGGGGCGGCCAGTCATTGCTGGGCGGTGGACCGGTCTGGGGACCAGGACTGGGGTGCAGCAGGCGCACAGGATCACGCAGGCACCACCAGTCATGGCGGCGGCCTCGTGGCTGGGTGGGGGGCACTGCCCTGGCAGACACGACCCTGCATGCGATGACGAGATGTGCGCGGGTTGGCTTGGGATGTAGCCACACCGTCTCCAGTGTAAATCTGGCCGTTGAAGGTGGTCGGCCACGTGTGTGTAGGCCTATGGACAGGATATGGCGGACACAGAGACACACGCAGTAGTTACTTTGGTGGCCATCCCGGAACTGAAAAACGCCCAGAGCCCCGGGCTATTTATTCACGACATACGCCGGCCAAGGCCACTCCGCTCACGCTTACATGGGGGGACAACAAAGCTACATGTCCAAGGTCTTCCACACTGCCTGAGGTAAACTGTTTGCGTCCACTGTCCACAACACTACAAACACCAGCAGTATATGTCCACATGGACATGTCTGTGCTCTGCATACTGAAGTCTGTCCAGCACATCACCGCCACACTTGGCATTGTGTACATTCTTATTGATAGGTCACTTGCCTCCTTCGCACATACTTGGTTCCAACCTCTCCCCACATTCTGTAATTGTGTGGCAGAGGTGCCATGCCATGGATGGTTTGTCTAGATGGCTGGCCACGGTTACCACAGTTACTTGTGTTGTTGTCTCTGGTAGTTGGGCATGTTGATTGGCATGTTGTATGTGATTTTGTAATGTGTGCATTCCCACAGTTGTGAGTTGTATGATTGTGGAGTTGAGGTGTGTGGTACTTACCGACGAGCAGTGCATTTCCATAGATGCCATCCTTAAAGCGCTGGTTGGTGATGGACTTTCGGAAGATGTAGGAATCATGCACACTGCCTGGGATGTTTGCGACAACATTCGTGAACAGGCCCCGGTGGTCCACTTTTGCCTGCACATTGATGGAATGCGTGTGGTTTCTGTTGCAGTTATTATGTGCAGTGTCGGCAGGGGGCACAAGTAGTACATGTGTGCAGTCAATTGCCCCCAACACGTGCAGGAAGCCAGCTATGGCGTAGTTCCCTTGCTTGGTCTCCAGCTGTTCCTGCGCAGTGTGGGGGAAGTGAAGGTGCAGGGGTATCAAGCTGATACAAACTGTGATGCTTACAGGTATGATAAATCCTGCATAATAAGAACGTAACAGAAGTTCATGTGGTCGTAACCTTCCTTTTCTTTCCTACGAAGGTTACGCCCACACAAACTTC